>OW121740.1:1315000-2630000 GCA_933228675.1 Stomorhina lunata | reverse complement strand
CATATTTATTGGGAAACAATCAATTTTTATATAGTAAAGTTCTTTGAAAATTGTTTGAACTTGGTCTGAACCCTTAAGAACATTTATCATAACTTAGTCCTCAAAATGTTCAGTAGCTGACTACTAATTCGATAACTAAAACTCAAAATTGGTTTCATAAACAAATCAATTCATAAACAAATCATCATTACAAGATATAAACAATACAAGTTCTGAGTCATATCGAACTGCTGAATCATCTAGAGCTATAATGTTAACTCGTTGAAAATTTTTAGGCACTTCAGGGCTATTGTTGAATTCAGGAATACAAAATCCACTGTCATAATGGAAACTTGTCTATCATAAAATATACTTATGTATGTATTTTTACTGTCGCGACAGACTTTGATGACATTTAGAATGTAAATAGACCCTTAAGGGTAATAGGTTTTAAATTATTTCGGAATCCTATGCAGGAAAAATTCCAAATTTGATCCGGAAAATAAATGAAGGACTTTAGTCCTTTAGACTGATGTCTAATCTTTCATTTGGTTTGAATTTTTTTGGCAAAATAATGGAAAATTATCTTAAAAATATATCTGAAATCGATCGATTTCCCTCACATGTCTGAGTACAAATTCTGGACTACAAATTGTCCAGTTTTCAAGATAACAGAAATACAGCCATATACAAATGGATTTACTTAAAGTATTCGTACTTTAAACAAAATTCAGTGGAAGTACTATTTCTCCTACAAATATCACATTTATTACATTAAGAATATAAGTAAAGCTTTTAAACTACAGCTTTTTGTTTGTTAATAAGTAAAGTTCGGAAATGTAATACAATTTGGAAAGGAGGAACTTCCAAAATATGAAAATATTGAACAAGCAGATTTTCTACTTTCATCTAAAGAATATGATTTTTTTCTTTTTTTTAAGAACTATAACTATTTAAGTTGTAGTCTTTATATAATATAATAACTTTTCAATGTTTGCTGGGTTGTGTTTCATTTTGAAATTTGTCAAAAATATTTGTTATTCTATGTTTTTCTGTTGTATCTTTACACAACATTTTTCGGTTATTTAGAATGTTTTAGGCTTTTTTCTAGCTGACAAGTGCTAAATAAAGTCACTTACCTTAGACACTACTAACTTGTAGTTATACTCTCATAGTACGACGATTTATACAACGACTTCTGTTCTCAACCTTACAATTTAGTCTTTGTCAAGTATCATGTCATGTCATGTTGTTGTATGTACTGTGTTAAAAACTCTTGTAGTTTCGTTTGTATTAGCTTTTAGCATAATCAGAATTTTGGTAGTAGTCATACAAAAACATGTTGTAAACGACCTACCTTCCATTACTTAATGACTGAAGCCTGTTGTGCTGCTGTTGCCGTGTGAGTTGTTACTCTAATTCTCTGGTAGTAATTGAGAAAAGACCAGACGCAACTTCTTTTTTTATGATTGGAGACTAATTTAGTTCTTGTTTGAGTTGCTAGACATTTTTAAAGGTTGGTTACTTTGTTGGGTTAGCTAAAGTTGAGATGTAATAACGATTTGTCAATTGTATTAAACATACATATAAATATACTTACATATTTAATTGACCTATAATTACATCCTGTTAAGGTCAAAGGCCGAGTATATTTAAGAATTTAAGTAGGCCAAGCTTTAAAATATATTATTCTTCTTGGTCTTTCCGTCGATGTTTCCCTTGGGATCATTTTCGAATAATGCCTATTTGGGGTTTTTAACTGAAAATTTTTTTTGGGTATTTCGATTTAGATTTTCGATAAAATTGAGGTTTTGGAAATATTTGTATTTAAATGAAGTTCAATAAAAACAGTTAATTAAGACTTAAAGCGTACAATATAGCTGTGTTCCAGAACTACCAATACTTTACAATATTGTACAATTTTTAACCAGAAATTACAATTAAGTCATTTTTTTTTTCAGTACAGGAACACTTTCCTGTAGTTTCTGATTAAAACTTGTACAATATTGTACAGTATTGGTAGTTCTGGAACACAGCTTATATATATTTTTTAAAAATACTGAATTTATTCAAATAATATATAAGTTCATCTCAAACTGAAATGATGAAATATTTTGCAATTATTTTCGGCAGTTCTTCCAGATTTTTTCATATGTTATCATTTTGTAGGAGGTAGTCCAAATATGTTCATAGTGACATGATTAGAAATTGAAATTAGGCACTTTGTGCTGTCTCATAAACAGTAAAAGCTGCTTTTGGAGGCACTCTGTTATATAAATTTCTGTGTTCATCGTACTTAATGATTGACTTCTTTTGCTACAACTGCAATTACTTGCCATACAGGGAATTTTTTTGTGAAGTTTCCGTAATTGTCTTTCTGAACGTTGTCTCGTTCATTATCAACATAAAAATCTTGGCCCGGATGTTGTGAAAGTTGTGACAGTACTCATGTTTCATCATCTATTACACAATCTTGACTTACATTTTTACCAAATTCCGATCTGGAACTGACTGAACTTAACATATATAACTTAAGCCCATTATAAACATTGCTCTATATACAAAAGTATTAGAGCTTTTAACTGTTTAAACTGCTTTTCTGATAGATGTGTTGTAGGCCCTCTTCAAAAGTGTTGCTATACTTCTTTTGCATTACTTTTGCTAAAAATTATATAAATATACCTAAATCTCAAGAAATTGTTGAAGTTGTAAGAAAATTGAGCCTAGACTAAGAAAAGCTCTTAAATTTGTTAACAATTGGGTAATACTTGAACTTAAGAGTGGAGTGTATTAAATAGTCGGGCTGACTTAAGTATTTTCCTACTTGTTTTGTTTTTTTAATTTGTTTTGAAAGATAAGTATACTTAGGCTCTTTTAATTTGGAAATTTATTTTTTAATTATTATTTACATCCGTCTTTACATAAAAATTTTGTTTTCTTAAAAATTAATTTTTCGGTTTTGTTTAATCCTTTCTTCCTTCAAAAATGTTATTTTATTCATGTGGATTTGTTCAGTAATTTCATTAAATCAACAACATTAACATGTAGATATTAAAATATTTAAAAAAAAAATCTACATTTTATTGCTGTTGTTTTTTCAACACTACATACATACACTTTTTATTGTCTGTCGTTTTGGTTTTGCTTTGGCTAAATTAATGTCTAATATCTAAAGGACTCTGGAAAAGGATAAGATCCCAACAAAAATAATAAAATTTCTTTTTAGGTCTCAGCAAACATTTGCCATTTTTCCAATGAGGTCACGTTTTGTTTGCACTCCTCTTATAATTGTTTCATTTCACTTTGAAGAGGATTTTTTTTTAAGAAAAAAAAAAAAAAAATATTACAAGCAACTAAAGAAAAATAAATATTTCAAGAGAAAATACAATTTTCATACAATAATAAAAGAAATTCTCTAATGGCTAGCGATGGTTAAGAGATGATGCAATTTAGTTGTAGTTACACCCAAAGAAAGTCCCTAAAATTGGTATTTTGATTTCTATACATATTTAAAAAGAACAAGATTTGAAGTTTTAGTTTGTTTTAAAAACATATTTTTTTATTTTCTTGCCACTTTCTGCTAACTAATTACTTGATTGCCATTTTTGTTATACTCGATTACCCATTACTTTTTGCTTTAAGCATTATCCTTGTTGCTGGATTTTGCCTTCGCATTACGAAATCCACTTTTATGAGCATCAAAAGAAATTAACATAAATAATTAATGGCTGGTAAGACTTTAGCCAGTTGCTCTATCTCTCGTTTTCGTTCTTTAGATTACAGTTGGATGGGTTAAATCGAAAATAACATTGAATTAAAAATCTCACTTACTGCAGTTTAGTCAGAGTCCAACACAAAGCCTTCTCAGGCCGTTAACCTTTTCCCCGTTTCCTTAACTAACACTCCCTAATACTATTGTTGATGTGGCTACAACAAAAATAAAAACACAACAAAAACAACAGCCAGGACATCAAAAGATAAAAATGAAAAGGCTAAAAGAACAAATCGTTGGAGTGAGTAGTAATTTTCAAAGGAACAATAAAATGGCGGTGCCAACAAGAAAACCTCCAACATCATCAACAGTTTCCAACATCAAATGACCTGAACACATGAACAGCCCACAAAATAAAATAAAACTCAAAAACTATTTTACCAAGACAAAGTGCTCATTAAAATTTTAAACAAATTAGCAATGGCTTGGAAAATAATGGTCAAACTGGTCTAATGTTTATGTGAATTTATTTTATGGCGAAAAATTGAAAAAGTCATGGCGGCTGATGTTTGCTCATGGTTGAATCTCTGAATTATAAATGTTGAATTGCAGATTTGTTAAAATTTAATTTATACAATGACAAAAATCCTTAAATGTTGTGTTTTCTACGACCATTTGTATATGAAACCTTATCAATATATTTTCAATAAAAAAGATAGAGTTTTCACGAATATATATATTTTTCTGTAGAAATTTTAAACAGAAAATTTTTCACGAAAAAATATTAAAAAAAACTTTTCATATAAAATTTTTTATAAAAATTCATTATATAGAATTTTTTTTTAGAAAATTTTTCATGTAAAAATTTTTTATGTAAAAATTTTTATAGAAAATTTTCATATAAAAAATTTACAGAAAAATTTTCATATAAAAATTTTTATAAAAAATTGTTCATTAAATAAATTTTTTTTTATAAACATTTTTAAAGAAAATTGTTCATGTAAACATTTTCATAGAAAATTTTCTATTAAAGTTTTTTATGAAAAATTTAAGATAAAAAATTTTTTATAGAAAATTTTAGATACAAAATTTTTTTATTTATCATTTTTGAAAATTTTGCATCCGATTTTTTTTTTTTAAATTTTTATCAAAAAGTTTTTATAAAAAATTGTTTGTATAAAATTTATCATCTAACATTTTTATAGAAACTTTTTCATAAAGAACTTTTTTACATAAAGTATTTGTATAAAAGTTCTTAGTAGAAAGATTTTGTTCTAAAAACTTTTTATAGAAATTTTTCCAGCAAAAAAAAAAAAAAAAAAAAATTTAAGAAATTTTTCATGTACAAATTTTATCATTGAATTGTTTTTTTTTTGTCGAAAATTGTTCATATAATTCTAATATGAATAATTTTCTATAGAAGCATTTGTATATATAAATCTTCTATAGAAGATATAGACAAATTTTTCGTAAAAAATAATTTCTATAAAAAATTTTTCATATTAAAATTTTTCTAATAAAAATATTTATAGAACATTTTTCATAGACAATTTTTATAAAAAATTTTGTATGTTAAATTTTTATAAAACAATTTTTTAAAAAATTTTTCATGTAAAAATTTTATAGAAAATTTTTTTTATAAAAATTTTTATAGAAAATTTTTCATATAAAAATTTATATAGTAATTTTTTTTTCAATAAAAATTTTTATAGAAAATTTTTAATCTAAAAGTTTTTTATGCAAAAATTTTTATCTAAAAATTTTTTACCTAAAAATTTTTATAGGAAATTTTTCATCTAAAAATTTTTTATCCAAAAATTTTTTTTAAAAAATTTTTCATCTAAAAATTCTTTATCAAAAATTTTTATAGAAAATTTTTAAAGAAAATTTTTTATGAAAGGTAATTAAATTTTTGTCAGAAAATTTTCATCAACAAAATTTTGGAGAAAATATTTTATCAAAACTTTTTTTTAGATAATATTTTATCAAAAATTTTCATAGAAAATTTTTCATCTTAAAATTTTTTATCCAAAAATTTTTGTCTACAAATTTTTTATTCAAAAATTTTTGTCTAAAAATTTTTTATCTAAAAATTTTCCATCTAAAAATTTTTTAAAGGAAATATTTTATCTAAATTTTTTTTTATAGAAAATTTTTTGCCTAAAAATTTTTATAGAAAATTTTTCATCTTAAAATTTTTAAAGAAAATTTTTTATGAAAAGGTTTTTACAAAAAAATTTTATAACTAAATTTTTGCCAGAAAATTTACATCTAAATTTCAGTTAGTTTTCATCTTGATTTTTTTTTTAGAAAATTTTCATCTAAAAATTTTTTATCTAAAAATTTATTATAGAAAATATTTCTATACAAATTTTTTTTTTATAAAATTTTTCATATAAAATTTCTTAGAGAAAAAAAATTAGACAATTTTTGATATAAAAACTGTTTTATAGAAAATTTTTCATATAAAATTTTTCGTTTAAAAAATTATAATAATTTTTTTTTAAGTTGTTTTTTGCCTTTTCATTATGTTATTCTTTTTAAGTCACTAATAAACTTTTCTAACTATCCAGCGTCTTTCAAATCTTCATGGCTTTTTTAGTTTCCCGTGGCAATTGACACAGATTTTTTTATCGTGCAGAATTGTCATTTAAAAATTTTATTAAATGTTTGTTTCATAAATATTTGATAATTTCAACAGTTTGTCATAAAAGTAAACTGCAGATAATGCTAAACTACAGATAATACTAAGCAAAGTGTTTATTGCCAGATAAAGCGACCAGGTGAGCATTGAGTTATCTTTGAGTGTCAAAAGGAATTAAAATGGCAAGAGAAAATAAGCTTGGCATCTTATTTAACTAAAAATGTTTTTGCTCGTTTAACGAATTTTATGATTTTTGTCGAAAAACACCTTAAAAATTCTGGTTTATTCATCCAATGGATTGTATTCAATTGTTGCTTTCTAAAATAGTCCTCGCTGTCTTTTGTATTGTTGCTGCATTTGCTGCTCCTGCTGAAGTTTTTGGCGTTTTTCCATTTTGTAAGTATTCCATAATCTTAAGGTAAAATAATATAAAAATTCAATGCCACTTAAAATGCTGGCACCCAGAAATAAACCTAATATGCCCCCAATGGTCACCACGACATCCAAACGTGTGCGCAGAGCCTGACGTCTATAATGTTCGGTGGCAAATTCTGGCATCGTCACAGAGATCGTGAGATAAGGATTAGATGCATTTATTCTAAAACATTAAAAGACAACAGAAAAGATACAGCGAATGTAGGAACATAAATATTTTTTAATTGCATCATAGAATGTAATTCTAGGATTTTATGTTAATCAGATAAAAAATAAGTGAAAGTTTCGTAATAATATTTGAAATGTTAAATAACTTACTTCTGTTGATAATCGAATACCACCTTGAAGTCACTTTCTGTACATGATGGCAAACATTCGCAGGTGTATTTACTTTGAGCCCAGGGTAGCAAATTTCTGCCATCCGGCCTGACTAAAATCAATTTCTCCAAACACAAAAAACCATCTAAATCACAATCTTTATATTTTGAGTTTAGTTCTGGCATTACCGAGAAGACTGAACAGTTGCACTCTTTCATTTGATAAACTCTCAGGCAATCAACAAAACAGGTGCTGAAACTATAGGCCTTATAGGAGGTATCAGGCAAAAGCTCGTCTGGAAAACGACATTGTCTGAATTCGGGTGCAATTTCCCTAACATCGGGATCATTAATCATGCTTTGCATAAATATCTGAAAGGTTTTATCTTGACCTGGCTTATTGGCCTCAATTTTAATGCCAGGCAAGGCATCATGAGGCACATCCTCTTCATTGATAACGGAAACCTTTAAGGAAATTACTTAATTATAATTTATGTTTCTGGGGGGAAATTCGTGTACTTTACCTGCGTTGGCATTTTGGTAACAATTTTTAATTTCGCTACATCTGTCATGGGATCAATTACATTATCAAACCAAGTGGGACTGCCTCTTTATAAAAAAGTTAAATATTAAAAATATTTTTAACTTTTACCAAAAAATCATTTACCTTTTATTATTCAGCAGAGAATTTAGCATAAAACAATTGCCATGAGGCGTAATTAGGGGCAAAAAGTACTTGCAACAGTCAAAGGGTTTCAGAGAAAATTCACATTGGTGAAAGAAATCACTGCAGTTGCTCTTAAACTGATTTTTGTAATATTCAAGGTTTAGTAATATTTTATTTTATTAATATAAATAGAATTACCCTGTGATATAAATCTCTAAATTTATCTCCCGGACACTCTGTACAACATTTGACCTTGCACCAGGATTTGATGTTACCTTCGCGATATATGTAAGGATATACCAAAAAACTTATAAAGCTTTCGATCTCGTAACTGTAGTCCTTGGCATCAGGTCCATCTAGTCTGAAATATATAAATGAGTTGTGATAAGTAATTTTTTTTATAAAAGCTTTGTAAATATATTTCTTTTTGTAATTTCCTGATATTTTAGATAATTTTTAAAAAGTTATTTTAAAATCTTTTCATGAAATTGCATAAATATACATATAAATAGTTTTGATAGTAAACCCTTTCAATATGGTAAAATATTTATATGCATTCAAAATAAGTAAGAAAGCGCTATAGTCGGTCAAGCCGACCATACGATACCCTTCACCACTAAAGTCAAAGGTGTTATTTTTCCTGTATAAAGACAAATATTTGCTAAATTTTGCCATCATGCAAACATTTTCTCAAAACGTATATATTCAACCTGTTTCCGTCATTTGGACATATATGAGAGCTAGGGTCAAATGTGGACCGATTATCTCGAAATTTGACAAATTGATAACAGTTGTTACAAAAATTATGTATGCAAAAAATAAACTCAAAATTTTCATTATCTTTCGATTTACGAGCGTTTTAGAGATTTTTTGTCTCTTTTGTAGTGCGTTTTTGAAGAAGAGTTTGTATGGGAGCTTTGGTCAAATGTGGACCGATTTCGAACCGACCGAAATTTGATACAGTGATTTAGGTTTACATAAGCAGTATCTGTTTTAAATTTCATGAAAAAATATTGATATTTGTGGACAATATAGCAATTCCGGGAAGTGGGACCTATGGGAGGTACCATAAATAATGAACCGATTTTGACCAATTTCAATAGCCATGGTCCCATTATCAAAAAAATTATCTGTGCCAAATTTCATCAAATTATCTTTAGAATTGCGACCTGTAGTTTGATTACAAGGTTTACATGGGGGTCCAGCCAGCCAGCCAGACGGACGGACGGACGGACATCGCTAAATCGACTCAGAAAGTGATTCTAAGTCTATTGGTATACTAAAAGGTGGGTCTAAGACAAATATTTCTATGCGTTACAAACATCAGCACAAACTTATAATACCCTTTCCACCTATGGTGGTGAAGGGTATAAAAAGCTTATTGGAAATTTGACAGTTATCTTTTTATAATAAGCATTTAATGTTTTTTTAAAAGCTATTTTAATGTATTAAAAAAAAATTTTAGAGTTTCTCAAAATCTGTTTGTAAAGTCGTTTTCAAAAAAGCCGACCAAAAATTTTAGTCATATGTATTTAAAAAGCTTTTCAAGCAGTGATTTTTTGATAAATTTTATTGAATCTCGTTTTAAAAGCTTTAGGAAGAGCTTATTCAAAAAGCTTTTTATTATAAAACCCTTATTTTATAAAGCATTTTTAAAGAAGACTTGGAAATAAAAATATGTGCTTTTACTACTTTTTTAAATACATATTTTGTATTGTATTTTATTTATAAAGCTTTTATAACATATATATATATATATATATATCAGTGATCGGAGTTGTACCTTAAACTGAGAAAAACTTGTTGGATAATTTTTAAGAAAGAAAAAGCTTTTTGCTAAAGTTTTTTGTTAAAGCTTTTTAAACAATTTTGGCAGTAAAAATTCTTTAGTATTTTAAAGATTTAATACGAAGTATGGTACCTTTTTCATAAAGCTTTGTTCATAAAGCTTTTTTAATATGATTAGAAAAAAAAATCTTTTTAAAAAGTTTAGGCAAGAATCGGTTTAGATCATTTTTCAATATCAAAACTTACTGTTCCACAAATTCAATCAAATTTGGCAAAGCTTCATATTTGTTGTACATATCACATACGGCTACAGTGGGAAACACAACTTTCTGGGTCGACGGAAGACCCTCATAGACGATACTTACGGCACGACTATCAAAATCACGCTGATATTGAGAGATAAGAACATAACAACCAAAAGCAGAAATGACCACACAAATAAACCAGAAGATTCTTTCAATGATTTGAAGGCTGAAAATTATAAATTTAAGTTTTAGAAATTATATATTTTAATTTAAAAATTATCAGCCATGTCACAGAACTCAATTCCGTTCGGAAGTGGAATGAGTTCCGTGTTTTGCTTCTATAGAAAAAGTAAAATGAAAAATTTTTCGGAATGAAACCACTTTCGTTTTTTTAAGTGGAATTGAATTTGTATGTTTTTCTTTGTTTATTTGATATTTAAATAATTTTATCAATAATTCAGTGTTGTTTGTTGAAAAAATGACAGAGTAACTGATTTCAATTGAAAAAATCGTGTTTTATAATGATTTTGGACATTTACAATTTTTCGGAATCTATAGAACCTAAAACCATTTCGATCGGAATTCAACTACGGAATGGTTTCAATTCCGAACGGAATTTGTGACATGCCTGTATATATATACTTTTTTATTATATTTTAACTTTGTAATATTATAAATAAAACAATACTTACTTTGTGTTGGCAATATAATTAAATCCGGCCAAAGTACAATTTGAACAATAATCCTTTAAGGCTAAAGAACTTTTGGAGCCATAACCCTTTAAGTAGGCAACAAATTTTCTCTCCCTTTTCATTATCTTAAGCTGTTGTAGATTTGAAATATATTTTAACCCTGTAGTTCTATAGTCATTTAAAATGATGAAAGAACCTTTTCATACTACCCTATAATTCTTTTAAGTTGGAAAAACCTTCTTTATGAACTGTCTAGAACTGGTTTTATGTTGTATCTGAAATTCAAATTACATGATATAATGGCTAGTCTAATATACTTAGACTAGTTTTGGTAATTGTATATCTATTGAAAACTATTGGGAACTTTTAAAGTTCATTCATAAGAAAATGTATGTGTGTGTGTTAAAAGTAAATACTTAATTGTAAAATCCTATAAAAGGCTTTTGAATAAGAATTTGAATAATATAGTTACTTTTGTTCAGGTGTCATAATATAATTATAGTTTTGTTGCTTTACCTTAATTGAATTTTATACGTTTGTATTTCTGTGTACATGTTTATAAACACCAAACCTTTTTCTTATTTATAAATGAATATATCCTGACACACGTCCTTACAAACTTTTTGATAAATTAATTAGCCTGTTTGCAGTTGTATAAATGGTTAGAATTATGTGAATGAAGTCCTTGGAAAAGGGGTGTTAAATACTTCTTACTCGGTTTTTATGAGCTTAATTAAGCATAATGACTAAAATTGCTTTACATCTTTTTAAATGTAATCTTGATAATTATACCTACGTTTGTATAGAATTATGTGAATATGTCGG
Source organism: Stomorhina lunata (assembly GCA_933228675.1). Classification (NCBI taxonomy): domain Eukaryota; kingdom Metazoa; phylum Arthropoda; class Insecta; order Diptera; family Rhiniidae; genus Stomorhina; species Stomorhina lunata. Next base: position 2,618,696 of record OW121740.1, on the reverse strand, counting down.
TGTATGTGTAAAGTTGTTACCACTAGAAACTCTTCAAATCCTGACAAAGTACAGAAAAATTATGAAAGTAACTCTGATGTGGAGTTTGTAAAGTATGACAATTAACTAATGACTTGATACCGTTTTTCCTTCTTTTTGTTTTATTTGTTTTATTGCTCCTTTTGACAAAGTTATTCTCATTACACATACACAGAAAGTTATTTTTATTAGGGTTAGTTAATAAAGTGATATCATAAATACTAAAATAACATAAAAATATAGAAGATAACAAATTTAGGATTAAAAATAATAAGTTAAGGAATTAAATTTATTATGTAATTCCCAAAGTTTCTAGATTTGGCTGATAACTTAAAAAAGATTTTAAAATTTCTAAATAGTGGTTTCAAATTAATTTTATTTTTATGTTCATGCCTAATATCTCTATGTTAATATCATTCTTTGTATTTAGTTATTAGTTTACCTTGTTCGAAGGTACACAAGTTCCACTTTATAAGTGGGAGCTACAAATGCAACAACACACTTTAGTGCAATTATGCAATTAAGTCTAGAGTAACAACTTGCAACTAAACAATACATCAAGCAGATTGTTTTCACTTTATTTATGTATGTATGCGTGTGTGTGTCTGTATGTTTACATGCATATGAACACAAACATTCTCACGCACACTTGCACTTGTACAACTTCAAAGGGTTTAATGGTGAAAATACCGTGGGTAGATTTTAGTTGTTAAAAAAAATACTAAACTTCAATATAATTTTGGGGGGGGGGGGGGGTAAACGTTTTTAACGTCCGAGCAAAAGTGAACCCACTTTTCATCATAGATTTTCATGGTCTATATGACATCGATATTGTATTTTTTGATAATTTAAAAAATTGTTCAAAAATTATACAGTTGGTTATGTCGAATCAATTTTTACTTTTTCCGTCCCGAAATTAAAATTAAATATTTCTTAAAAACCCTATCCCTCATCTGCACAAGGACCTCCACCTGGTATCACCTGGCAAGCTACCTTAACACAGGTTGAAGTAGTGAGTTAACAAGTGCTGCAAGTTCTCTCATGAAAACTATAAAAATATGGGTTAGGACGTCGGGCTAGTAACCCACTCCAGGAAAAAACAATTGCTATAAAAAAGCTAAAATAAGACAGTACGTATGTGGAACTCACTTCCCGCAGAAGTTTTTCCTGACAGTTGCAATATAGGAAAATTCAAATCTAATGTCCACAAACACTACTCCCTCTTCCCTCCTTCCCACAACCTATTTTCCTAGTTCCAACACAATGCATAGCATAAGTAGGGGTCATCCCCTGAGTGCTGGTCCTAAATAAAAAAAAAAAAAAAAAAAAAAGTAGAAGAAAATCTTTTAAAGATTGGCCTACGAAATTGTAGAAGAAGTTTGAAGCGCACACTAAGAGAAAAATGACGATCTGATTTCAAGAAAAAAAATCTACAATATAAGATTGCGAAATCTTGAATTTTCAATCTTGAAAATATAGCCAGTAAGATTTATATTCTTAAATTTTAAAATAAATTCTTAGTTATGAGAATACAATCTAAAAATAACATGCAATTTGTTTGCTTTTAAGATTTTAAATCTTAATTTTAGATCGTATTCTTTATTTTAAGATTGTGATCTTGATTTCAAGATTTTATTCTTATTTTGTAGATTTTAAGTTCTAATCTTAAGATCGTATTCTTGATTTTGTAGATTTGTGTGCTTGTTTTAGGGAAATTTCTCAGTAATTTGTCATAAATTGTAATCCGCCAATCAAAGTAGTTGCGAAAAAGTGAAAAACTAATTTTTTGAGAAAAAATATAAATTTAATAAGAAATATAAATGGAAAACCTTAATCCGAATGAAGTGATCCTTTTAAAGATTCCAATAGAACGCAATTTAGTTCCGGTGTGTGATGGGGAGTATGAAATGAACTGCCCTTCACAAGAAATTTCATGAGATTTCTTGGACGATGACGCGTTGCTGAAAAATCTTTTGAAAGAATTCGATCGGGAATGCGTTTTTCCGTACCTGCAACGTAAGTTCTTCATCATCTTTATAAATACATAAATAAATTTCTTTATAAAAAATTTTATTAATTTAATTTGTTTCAGGCTCAAATGTAACTTTTAGAAGTCTGCAGTATATGAAAGCAGTGAAAAATTATTTGTCTGGAAAAATAAACAGGTTTTAATATTTTATTTAGAAAGTAAATTAAACCACTAATAGTTTTGTCCTTTAGTTTGGAATTGATGAAGATACACTTTCGATGCCGTCGAAGGTAGGTCAGTGGCTACAAAAATGTAACTTCCACTTCATCGTCTTCTGTAAATGTGGAAGTTAACAAAAAAGTGTTTGACAAGGTAAGAGTATTAGATAATTACTTAATACATTTAAATGAAAACATAAAATATTTTCGTTTATTTATATAGGACTTAGCTTCATTATTGAAGTGGAAAAAACATCCTAGAATTTTATGCTTCACGCAAAGATTTAAACAATAACTATCGTGATGAGCTGATCCAGATTATAGTACATCAAATTCTAAAAAAGGATCTCACACTTCATCCTCACGATTTCCAAGATATATTGACAGAAATATGCACACTTTTTCCAACGGAAGATGAAGTCAAGGTATTTTTAGGATAAAATTTTTTACTAACTACCTATAATCTAAAATAAATAAATCAAAATTTTAAAATATAGGAATACTATTACATTCCTCGAAAGGGGAAAAAATAATAAAAACTGTGTTTTATTTTATCACTAAATACGAATATTATAATAAGAAAAAATGTGCTTAAAATAAGATTTTCTGCTTGAAATCGAAACTTTTTCTGCTTGAAAGTAGAGTAAATGCGAAAAATCTTATTTTAAGAATAAAATCTTATTTTTCAAGATTGTTTGTAAGATCGCAATCTTGAAAAAGTTCTAAGAACAAGATCGATAATTAAGAATGCGTTCTTATTATTTAAGATTATGTTCTTATTAATTAAGAGTGCATTCTTAAAAATTAAGAATTTAATCTTATTTAATAATAACACATTCTTAGTTATCGATCCTGTGCTTAGATTTTTTTTAAGATTGCGATCTTACAAAGAATCTTAAAAAAATAAGATTTTATTCTCAAATTAAGATTTTTCGTATTTACTCTACTTTCAAGCAGAAAAAGTTTCGATTTCAAGCAGAAAATCTTATTATCAGCACGTTTTTTCCCTGAGTGCATGGAATTCTAAAACATGCTCGGCCTTTGACCTTAACAGGTTGTAAATATAGGTCATTTAAGTATGTATTTTTTCAAATGAGGTTTCAAAAATTATGAGATGTCACACATTTTATTAAATTTATTATTGTAATACATTTTTTTTTTGATAAAACCCAAAAGTGTTGGTAGGGACAACCTTTCCTCGACGCGTTTCGATAGTTGGTAAGGCCATCGTCTTCAGGAGGATAATGACAGAACGAAAACCAAGCAATATACCTTCTTAGGAGATGGAATATATACAATTTATAGTGTCTTAATATATATCAAGATTAAGCGGAGTTTATCATCTTTTAAAATCATTTGATTGCTGCAATAATTTGAAATACATTAGCGATTTCTAAAATAATAACAACTTTATAAAAAAAACATAATTTTTAAATTCCTGGAAAGCTACCCACGTTATTGCCTGACTAACTTTTCTAAAAAAAAAACACAAACATTATGATTTGTTACTGTATACGCTTGTGTCTCTCTGTGTATGCACGACATGTACAACCACTCGAAAACAATTAGAAACTAATTGAAAAATTAATTTTTGTTGACAGTCCTTGCACTTGTACTACCTGGTGCTTTGGAATCCAAGTAAACAATAATCAAACACACACATGTCGTCTACACGCTCAGCCTAACGAAACACGGGGAGAAATTGTAACGAATTTTAAAAGTATTTGCATGTTTAAATTTTATAAATGCATAAATAAGCAGGCAGGTGTTTTCAGGTGTATTTCAGTGATAAGTGTTTGGTATAAGCTCATTAAAACATTTTACATTTAGACAATTAACGTCATCGTCACTCAGTCACTCAGTCAGTCATCATCATCGTCATCATTCTCAATCTCAGTATCTGCAAACGAATAATTCATGCATGAGGTATTAAAACGCAGCCAGTTAATGTAATAGTTATGTTCAATTCAAAATGATTACCACCAAAGCAAATGCATGTCAATCTATGTGTGAGTGTGTGTGTGTGTGCAAGGTTACCTCCATCAAATGCATTAGTATTCGAAATTAATAAAATATTTTTCCTCCTTTACATTTATAATGAAACAGTGTTCAGTTGGTTTTAGAGTAAATCGGAATGTCATTAGCAGGAGTTGCAAGTAAACGTTGAATATTCAGTTAATATTTTACTGTTAAATACCCAAAGGTAAATATTTGTATTTTAGATTGGCAACTGAATTTGACATGATAATCATAAATTCTAAATCCCTGTCATAAACATATTCAATTTGCAGCTGCTCTTCATTAGCTAACAACTAACTAACCTCAACTATACTTTACTACTTAATGCTTATGTAAATCGTTTCAAATCCATAGGATTAACATCAGCAACCTTTTTACACCTCAATCACTGTTTGACTGATTCATCATGTAAATCTAGTGAAATCCTTTCGAAACAAAAATAACAAAAATAACTTTCATTTTAACAGTGAATTATTATGTCACAAAGATGTAACCCTCAACCATGACAGTGGCTTTAATTTGGGCATTCTATGAGCATTTTCATTTCCTCCCCTTTATTATTGCATCTAACAAAACAGAAATAAATTTAACTTTATGGACCCTTGGAGGAAGCTTCCATATGTCTTTAATAAGGGAATGTCATCGTCAGGGCAAAAAATAAAAACCGACACATAAATGTTAACAAAACACAGACTAATCTCATAAATAATATTTTTTCTTACTTCAAGATATTTTTATTTGTCCAAAATAAATTATTCTAGAGGAAGGGGAAATGTTTCTGAATGTGTGCGTTTATTTGTTATTGTGGAAACTAGTTAGAAAATTTCAAACGAAATTGTAATAAAATAAAGGATGAAAGCTCCATAAATGATAATCTCTTAGTTGTGACAATAAAAAAACTTTGTCTAGAATATTTCACGCAAATAGCGGGAGTACATTGAAAGTTAGGAGCAGCATGAAAAACGCGTAAAATGTATTTCACTAAAAATACATTCAAGGCACTATGGGTTGAAGGCTTTCTATTTTCAGTAAAATTTTGAGGTTTTATCTCGTAACCAATTTCTCAGTTTATATCTATGTCTATTAGGGGTATAACAAAAAAACAAAAAAAAAAAAACCTATTACGACGAGGTGGCTACTGTACATCAAGAAAATAGCTCTTTGAAATTAATTTGGATAAAAAACCTCCCCCAAACCGGTTTTCTTTAAGCTTCCAAAAATAATAATATTTGAATTTTTATTTTTTAAATACCATACACGCAGTCATGTAATATATACTAACTTCAGATAATACAAATTATATTTGTTGAAGGAAATAAACTTTTTTTTGTATTTTTAATCTTCTATCTTCTACTTCTATAAAATGTATGTTGTTTGTTGGGAAGGATCTCCAAAACTAGCGGAACGATTTTTATGACTATAGGCTAATGTTTTTTTTTGAAATCTTAAGTAGGCGTGACCCCTCCCATATAACTCATATCTTAAAAATGACAAATATAGGCGACCGAGAGGCCCGATTTTTCTGAAATTTTGACAGTATGGTAAGGTGTGATCGGTGGTTAAAATAGGCTAGGTTTTGTTTTGTCGTGACCCCTCCCATATAAGTCAGATTTTAAAACATACAAATATGGATGATCAAACCGACCGATTTTTCTGAAAATAAGACAGTGGAGTAAAGCCTGGGGTTTTTTCTGAAATCTCAAGTGGGCGTGACCCCTCCCATATAACTCATATATTAAAAATATGAATGACCGAGCGAAATTTTGGCAGTATGGTAAGGTGTAATCGGTGGTTAAAATAGGCTAGGTTTTTCTTAAATCTAAAGTAGGCGTGATCCCTCTCATATAACTCATTAAAATTACTAATATAGGCGACCGAGAGGCCCGATTTTTCTGAAATTTTGAAAGTATGTTAAGATGTGACCGACGGATAAAATAAGCCAGTTTTTTTTAAATATCCCATATAAGTCAAATATTTAAAATGACAAATATGGAACTAACCGATTTTTCTGAAAGTATAAAAAGCAAGGTTTTTTTCTGAAATCTCAAGTGGGCGGTGCCCCTCCTATAAAACTTATAAATTAAAAATGACAAATATAGATGATCGAGCGGACCAATTTTTTTTTTAATTTTGACAGTATATTAAGGTTTTAAAATAGGCTAATTTTTTTAAAATCTTAAGTGGGCGTGAACCCCTCGGGCAACGCCGGGTAAAATTAGCTAGTAAACAATAAAAAAGTCCAAATACTAAACTTTAAAATGATTTGGGGGGAACTTTTTTAACGCACACGAAAAAGTGATCCCACTTTTAATCATAGATTTTCATTGTCTATATTTCATCGATAGGTATTTTTTTTTTAATATAAATTTTTATTTTAAAGTTATACAATAATGTCTATATGACGTTTATGTCTATTTATTTGTCTTTGTCTGTTTCTATGTCTAATTATTCGTCTAGATCAATGTCTTTGTCTATGTCTAATTATATGACTATGCCAATGTCTCTGTGTATATCTACGTCTATGTCATAATCAATGTCTTATTCAGTGTCATCGCCCATGGCTTAGTTTGTGTCTTAATTAAAAAAATATACTATTTTTCTATTTGAAAAACTGTTCTACACAAATCTTTCTATAGAAAATTCAGTTATTTATAGACTTGTTTAATAGAAATACAGGTAAAATTATTTCTTTATAGAAAACTCTTACACTTAACAATTTTATTTTCCGCAAAAAATGAAATTTATAACAATAATTAAAATTGATGATAGACCAACAATTTTATTGCCATAAATTGCAAATTTGTTAGAATCAATCATAAAAAAGTTTATTTATATTTTCCTAAGTAACTTTTGCTATTTTTGCCCCATTGTGTTTCAGTTACTTTTTGCAATATTTCGGGAAAATCATAAATGTAGGAATATAACCAACCAACAATAGTAACTAAATATTAGAAAAAATAAAGAAATAAAACTTTGAATTGTTGTCGTTGTCGCATAAAAAAAATATGAAAAACTATAAAAAGGAAACAAAGTTTATGCTTTTAACTTGGCTTAAAATACTATCAAACACACACAAACGCCCCTTCATACGATCAACACAACAAAAAGGGGAAAATTTCATAGAAAAGTGACTGGAAATAGAGACAAAAATAAAAGAGTTGGTGAATAAAATAATATTTCTTTCGAAGAATGTAAGTCTGAGGGTGTGTGTGTGTGTATCTGTGTGTAGTAGAAATCATTTATCAAGATTAAAGCGGAATTCATGCTCAGCTGTCATGAACCACATTAAGTCATTTTTTGGAGCCCCTCATGACACATATTTGCCATGTTGTCAACTTTGTTAATGCTGATGCTGCTTCTAGATGCCGCGACAGTCACATACATCCGCATTTATATAAATTCATGGGAAAACCCAGAGAAAAAACGAAACAGCTAATATTGCTTATGTCAAAACTACTGCTTATTGCCGTGGAGGCATCAACGACTTACTTCGCACAGTTTTCACTAAGAGCATTTCTATAAATTAGTTTTGCAAAAATAAGAAAATATAATAGAGAAAAAAAAAACTAAAAATACAATAAGAAATACATAATAAAGGAAAAGGAACCTAGATTTCTTCGCAAGCCAGATTACTCATACTTTCTATAGTTTTAAGAAATTCTCATGTAGATGTAAGTGTTTTGAATGGAGAGGAAAAGTGATGTATGTCACTGTGTCACCAACGTCTTGCATTTAAATCTGTATAAAAATATACAATTTTCTGTTATATTTTTCCCACATACTTTTGACATTTGTGTGATAAGTCCTTAAAGATTCAAACTGTTTCCAAATAGTTATAATTAAAAATCTTTTTCAACTGTTTAAATAGAAAGAAAAAAAATATATATATTTAAAAATTCTCTAAGAGCTTTAACTAAAATCCGAAATGTGTAAAAATATTTTTCTTCTTAGTTTTAATAGTTTGTGTCACTCATTTCAATGTCAAACAAAATTCTCCAAAGGTTTTTATACCAGCATTTGTCAAAAATATTTAGGAAACAAGGCTGAAAAGTTCTAAAAAAAAATAAAATTTGTCATTTTTGTATGGAAATATTTTCAATATTAGATTTCTATTAGAAAACTTTTAGATCTTTCTGTAGAACAAACGCTATAAAATATATATTGTATATAATAAATCATTCATTATATTAGTCTAAGACATTGACATTCACTTAGACATAGATGAAGACATAGAGTAAGATATTGACTATGAGATAGACTTCGACTAAGACATAGAATAAGATATACTCTGACATAGACTAAGACATTGACTAACACATAGACTAAGACATTAACTAAGACATAGACTAAGACATAGACTAAGATATAGACTAAGACATAGACTAAGACATAGACTAAGACATAGACTAAGACATAGACTAAGACATAGACTAAGACATAGACTAAGACATAGACCAAGACATAGACTAAGATATAGACTAAGACATAGACTAAGACATAGACTAAGACATAGACCAAGACATAGACTAAGATATAGACTAAGACATAGACTAAGACATAGACTAAGACGTAGACTAAGACACAGACTAAGACATAGACTAAGACATAGACTAAGACATAGACTTAGACATAGACTTAAAAATAGACTAAGTCATAGACTAAGACATAGACTAAGACATAGACTAAGACATAGACTAAGACATAGACTAAGACATAGACTAAGACATAGACTAAGACATAGACTAAGACATAGACTAAGACATAGACTAAGACATAGACTAAGACATAGACTAAGACATAGACTAAGACATAGACATAGACTAAGACATAGACTAAGACATAGACTAAGACATAGACTAAGACATAGACTAAGACATAGACTAAGACATAGACTAAGACATAGACTAAGACATAGACTAAGACATAGACTAAGACATAGACGAAGACATAGACTAAGATATAGACTAAGACATAGACTAAGACATAGACTAAGACGTAGACTAAGACACAGACTAAGACATAGACTAAGACATAGACTAAGACATAGACTTAGACATAGACTAAGACATAGACTTACACATAGACTAAGACATAGACTAAGACATAGACTAGGACATAGACTAAGGCATAGACTAAGACATAGACTAAGACATAGGCTGAGACATAGACTAAGACATAGACTAAGACATAGACTAAGACATAGACCAAGACATAGACTAAGACATAGACTAAGACATAGACCAAGACATAGACTAAGACATAGACTAAGACATAGACTAAGACATAGACATTGACTAAGACATAGACTAAGACATAGACTAAGACATAGACTAAGACATAGACTAAGACATAGACTAAGACATAGACTAAGACATAGACTAAGACATAGACTGAGACATAGACTAACACATAGACTAAGACATAGACTAAGACATAGACTAAGAAATAGACTAAGGCATAGACTAGACATAGACTAAGATATAGACTAAGACATAGACTAAGACATAGACTAAGACATAGACCAAGACATAGACTAAGATATAGACTAAGACACAGACTAAGACATAGACTAAGACATAAACTAAGACACAGACTAAGACATAGACTAAGACATAGACTAAGACATAGACTAAGACATAGACTAAGACATAGACTAAGACATAGACTTAGACATAGACTAAGAAATAGACTAAGACATAGACCAATACACAGGCCAATAAATAGACTAAAACGTAAAATATGACATAGATTATGTCTAAGTAAGATTAACATAAGATTTGATATGGTCGAAAATATTATTAAAGTTGGTTTTTGTAATATTGTTTATAAGTTTTATATACACATTTTTCATTTCAACAAATAAATATTAACTATAATTTTATAACATTTTTATTACTTGAAATTTAAGTGACACACAATTGAATTGCTGTTTTATGTTGACAGTAAATGAAATTGCTTAAAATTAACCTTAAAAGCAGTCGAAATGCTCTCGTTGAACTTTACATTTTAAATATTTTGAGACTTTAAGACTTTGACATCAACGAAAACGACAGCATTGACAACATCAGAGTTAGAGTAGAACAACAACGCAACGAATATCGTCTCTTCAGAACAACAAATACATTCTTATGAATTGTTTAACCCACAGGTTAACTACAATAACTTTTTGTTGTAGCAACAAAAACATCCAAAAAGGGAATGATAAAAAGTGAAACATATAAAAAAGGACATTTTATATCCTTATGAAAGAGACAAGCTTTCTAGTAATGACAAATAAGCAGACACATTATCGACATGATGGCAAATGGCAAAGATTTTCTCATGTTTCTGTAAATGTATGTGTAACAATGTTTTGTGAATGATGTAAGTGTGTCCTATAAATAATTTTGCAATATTTCCAAACAATTTGACCTTTTTATCATCTAAACCATGGACTCTTCAATTACACCATAAAGACAGATAAGGGAAAAAAAATATACTGACATACTTAAATAGAGTGTCTGCAAAAAATGGAATAAAAAAGTTATGCATTTTAGGAGAAAAAAATTTATTAGAAATCTTAAGCAAAAATAAGAATAAATATATTTATGATTTACTGTATAAATATAAAAGAACAGAATCAGACTTTGGACATAAAAACAGAAAAAACTATCAAAGTGGGGAAAAAAACAATTTTTTTTTTTACAAAAACTCTATGTAAATCTAGCTCTGTAGGAAATTTTTAGCAATAAATTTACATACATATATCAAACCATAACTTTATATTAAAGTCTATCTTAGAAATAGAAATACTATATATTGCCCTTGCAAATACATTTTGTCCTCTGTTTTCCTATTGGGCTAAAAAAGTCATAAAACTATAATGATTATGATTATGCTGACGTTTATAGAGATTATGATTATAATGATGACCTTAACTTAAATTTATTAGAGAAAGTGAAGCTAAAAAAATTTGAGTGCATAATAGCAAAAAATCACAAAAATGATTAAAGCTTAAAACTTTTCACAAAGTTTTATGGAAAATAGCAAGAAGAAGCTGTTTACTGATAATCTTCGTTGATAAATGATGTTCAAATATGACTCAGTCTAATAAATGTGGTATTTGGTTTTAAAATTTTGTAATACGAAGGAAAATATAAGTTATAAGGGTGGCATGTCGACTACTAAGAATAATTTATATATCATATTCTGCCTACGTTCGGCTCTAGCCAAGGCAAGTATCTATTTCTGTAATTATTAATTTATTTTCTAATAGCATCCTTCATCTTCGGTAAGCTCTACAACATTAACACGCCGTCGATGTAAAATATATCAAATTGGCTCTAGAACAAAATGCTACTAAAACCATCTTCTAAACAACAAATGGCATATTGTTCTAACAATGGACATGATAATTTCAGTATTGAAAAATATGAAAATGTATCATTCCTATCATCTTCCTATCACCCTTCTACTATATATATGTAGTATTTGTGTTACTTCTTATATGAAATTATTCATTTATTTCTTTGGATTAAACTCAAATAGAGCGATATATAATTATGGCATTATATATACAATTTTATGGTGGATAGATAAAATAGATAGATAATATGTATGATTTTTCTTTAGAAAATGTAAGAAAAATTGCAGATTTTTCTATACAAAATGTGTATAGCAGATTTTTTTTTAAAAATTTTGTATTTAAAATATTTTTACATTAAAGATAACTGTTCCCCAAAATCCCCTTGACATATGCTTACCTTCAACTTTCCTTCTTCGAAAAACTATTTTTTATTATTAATTTTCATTTCTATTTGAAATCTTTTTACCAATCCCCCAGACTCGGCAACAACAATAAATAATTTAGATGTTAACTGCTCTAAAAAAAAAGAAAAAGTGGTCAAACATTTGAAAATGAAGCAGCAGCAGCAGGAGCGAACAAAGTGTTTTTGAAAAGTTAGCAGAGCTTTTAGTTAGAAATTTATGAGCCCAGTGGGCAAAATCTGAAATGAACCAAGAGAACTTCATATCCTGTACAAAAACCACTAAACTAAAAAAAAACATTGTTAAGAAAATAAAAAAAAATACTCACGAACAAAACAAGACAATCAGTGGCGTACAATGACCTTTTGATAAGGACCTAAAACTTGGGGAACTTTTTTTGCTTTTATTTTCTTACTGATTATTTACTTAGTTATATAAAAGAAACACTTACATTCATAAACATTCATATGACTAACACAAACAAACATAATATGTATGTATGAGTATATTTTTTATATTGGCAAAACAGTAACTAAGTATTAGGGGAATAACTTTTTTAAATAACTTGTCGGCTAATTCGAATAGGTGAGGTCTAATTGCCTTTTGTGGTGTTCTAACCTCTGTCCGCGTATATCTTGAGCACCCTTAATTTTACACAAATATTCAGAAACTTCCAAAATTTTGGACCCTATAATTGGAATTATAAAAGTCAATATCGGTACCTTAAAAATGTAATACAAAGGGGTTATATCCCTATTAACTCACACAAAGTCTAGATGATGAAGTGAAAAATCCTATTTCGTTTGTCAGTAAACTTTGATTTATGTTGACATGCATTTGCTTCTTCGTTAATGTTTGGAAATACAAATTTATACTGAATGTATGTTTGTACTGAATATTTTACCAATTTTTCCTTAAGGATATATTTTACAAGCTAGAAAAGGTGTATGGATGTATGTTCATGTTAAGTTACCAAATAGAAACCAAAAAATCAAAAGGCAAATCTTAATAATGCGAAGATAATTTTAAAAGTTTTTTTTTTCATAAAAAATTTATATTTTTTTTGAGAAAAATTTTTCTTTATAACAAATTTTTTTTAGTATGAAAAATTTAAGTATAACAGATTTTTCTATTAAAAAAATTGCATATTATAGATTTTTCAGTTGAAAAATTTGTGTATAATAGAAAAGTTTGTGTATAACAGAAAAATCTGTTATACACAAATAATTCTATAAAAAATCTATTATACACAAATTTTTCTATATTAAAATCTATTACACACAACTTTTTCTTTAAAAAAATTTTTTATATGTAATTTTTTCTATTGAAAAATCTGATGTGCAAAAATGTTTCTCTAGAAAAATTTATGTATAACAGACTTTTCTATAGAAAACTTTATGTAGTACAGATTTTTCTATAGAAAAATTTATGTATAACGGATTTTTCTACAGAAAAATTTGTGTATAAAATATTTTTATGTAGAAAAATTTTTGTATAAAAGATTTTTCTATAGAAAAATTTTTGTATAACAAATTTTTCTATAGAAAAATTTTTGAATAACAGATTTTTCTATAGAAACAGATTTTTCAATAGAAAAATTTTTGTATATACAAATATTTCTATAGAAACATTTCTGCATATCTGATATTTCTATAGAAAAAATTGTGTTTAAAAAATTTTTCTAAAGAAAAATTTGTGTGTAATAAATTTTGCTTTAGAAAAATTTGTGCATAACAAATTATGTATAACAGATTTTTCTATAGAAAAATTTGTGTATAACAGATTTTTCTATAGAAAAATTTATGTATAACAGATTTTTCTAAAGAAAAATTTGTGTATGACAGATTTTTCTATAGAAAAATGTATGTATAACAAATTTTTGTATAGAAAAATCTGTGTATAACAGATTTTTCTATTGAAAAATTTGTGCATAACAGGTTTTCTTATAGAAAAATTTATGTACAATAGATTTTCTGTAGAAAAATTTGTGTATAACAGATTTTTGTATAGAAAACTTTATATCATAGTTTTCTATAGAATAATTTGTGCATAACAGATTTTTCTACAGAAAAAGTTGGATATAACAGATTTCTTACAGAAAAAGTTGTATATAACAGATTTTTCTAATAATAAATATGTGTATAACAGATTTTTGTATACAAAAATGTTTGCATAACAGATTTTTCTTTTATAGAAAAAAATGTGTATAACTGATTTTTCTATAGGAAAATTTGTGCATAACAGATTATTCTTTAGAAAAATTTGTGTATAACAGATTTTTCTTTTGAAAAATTTGTATACAACAGATTTTTCTTTAGAAAAATTGTGTTTAACAGATTTTTCTTTATAAAAATTTGTCCATAGCCCATTTATGCTAAGAAAAAATTGTATATAAATTAATTTTGTCTTCAGACATCATTTTTAGCAATACCTCAAATCATATCAACCAAAAAGGACATTTCGTAAGTGTTAAAATTTTTCATTTTTTAACATTTTGCTCCATTTTTGTTGATTCTATATGACTGCAAGCGACTTCTTGTGGTGACTTCAAAACTTAACATGAATTTCAGACGAGTTGACAGAATTTTGTATTAGTTTTTGGCAAGTGTTGCTGTTGTTGTTATTGTAATATTCCAGCCTGTTTGTGTTTACTTTGATGCTCTACATATTTTTTATGTTCAGCAAATATTTTAACTTCACATTAAATTGATGTTTAGAAAATTTGTCTATATGACAGTTTATGTTTTTTTGGGGAATTTTTTTGGGTGAGAAAACTACTTTTTAGTTTGTTTGCATTTCATTATGTATATGCGACATGTAAGAAGTAGAGAAGTTTGGTTATAATTACGAACTCAATGAAAAATTTTGCAGGAAAATTTGAAAAATTATGTATTTTTATCTAATATTTACTCAATGGCAGGAAAATATAGCAATAAAAAAGTCTAAAATAAGTTCGTGTCTCTTATGTCTGGGATAGTTTTAAGAATTGAGAAAATTATATTAAAACACATGAAATAATTTAAACAAAAATTGTTTTAATTTTTTATTCGTGCCTTTTATTCAATGCATTTATTTTTAAAAAATTTATATTACAGTTATTGTTTTCCTTAAAAATCTACATTTTAATGTCATTTCCATGTCATTGCTTAAGAATTTCAGTTTCAATTAAAACTTTACCATGTTATGTTAACTTAAATGCACTCACTCATCACAAAAGACATTTGTTAACTTCATTAATTGAAAAGCAAAGTTTCGACAAGTGCAAAAATTATTAAATTATTAACAAACTTTTGCTTGAAAGTTGTAAAAATACAAATTTATTTTCCACCACATGTGCGACAATGGTTTTAAGATTTGAGTGCAATATAAGAAGAAAGTTTTTGCAACTTAATACAAATAAGGAAAACACAAACACACCCTTGAAGTCTTTTAATTCCACATCATTCACATTTTCTACACATTTTATAGTTTTTTTTTTTCAATTTTTTTTATAATTTTTGTTGAAGAAAATTTACTTGTATTTACAAGAAACCTGCAAATGAGTAAATACGCAAATATTAGTAAGAAAAAAAGTTACTACATGTTGTAAGTAAACACATTATTGCAAACATAAAACTCTTTGGCACTTACACAAACGCATGAACACTCACCCACATTTATAGGATGCCAATGGGAAACTTTTAAAGTTCTAGTATTTGACACCTTTAAGTGTACTATGCAATGCTTATATTTCACAGTTAGAATATACTTTGTTATTAATTATTTATGTAGATCTTTTACAACTTAATATTCGAAAATACATAATTCCTAATATCATTTTATGTAAAGTGATCTTTTAACTCGTAAAATTAAAACTGTTTTAGAATGTGAATCGAGTCCTTGTGTCTGCAAAATCAAGTCTGTCAGCAGTCCATATATTCTAGTATTTCCTGCTGGGCTTAATCACATATAAAATAATGTTTATGTCAGAATTGTCGTCTTTAAAAACATAAACGTAGAGCATTAGTTGCATAAATTCAGGTTTAATGTGTATGAATAAATGTATTTGTGACAATGTAGATGTAAATAAGAATATCTGCTTGAATTTAAATGATGCACAATATTAGGGGGCTACAAAATTTAATTGAAGACAAAGTTATTGGGATTTGAAAACAGAAAAAAGAACGAGAACACACTAAGAACAAAGACTCTATAATGTAAAGATGTTGCATTTCCACATATTGATTTGCCGTATGGTACTTTCGATAAGTCCCATAAACAAGAGAGTATACCACTTTTACTCTAATTCGGAAATAAACTAACGGAGGCGATATCCTATGAGATAAAGCTAAGACACACACACGTACTCATGAAATGTATGTTTGTTTGTGCGTTTGTGTGTTTTTTATTGTTCTTTATCCACTTTAATTTCCTTTTTTACATTTTTTTCAGTTACGGTTTTTAATATTAGGAAAATTGTGTAAAAAACATCAAATATAAATATTGTATCAATCTGATTTTCTTTCCTTACATACATTTGACCTATAACTTGTACTTTATCAATGATTTGCATTTTGGGAATGACTTGCATTTCGACAATGACTCGCTTTTTAATGCACAATTATTTTTAAATTTCTCTCGTTGGAGGGACCTGCTTTAGGAAACGAAAATATTATCTTCTTTATAACTTTTTTAATTTATTATTTACTGTTTTAAATTTTTAGTTGCATTCTAATAGCATTACTTATATGCATATGTACATAAGTATATGTTTGTCTATGTTATGTATTTAAATCATAACACCTAGAAAAAACAAACAACTACTAATGCATACTAATATTATATACATATATGTATGTATTTTAATACTTAAAAATAACCCTACAGTTCAAATTTTAGGGATTGACTTCAATAGCGATAAAATATTTAATATAAACATGTTTTCTTACTTCAATCACTTTTTATCTTATAAGGAACCTTTTGCTCAATAACAAGGAAAAGTCACAAACATTAACAATTTGGAAAAGGTCCTATAATGTAAGCTTCTGGGAACTATTAGAGCTTGGCTTTGTGTAAATGTTTATGTTTATAAAAATTTTGCATGCAGTTGTACTAGTTCATCTATTCAAAAACGCATACACCTATGCAACTTTGAATATTTGTATAAATATAATTTTATGGATAAACAAAAGGTTTTGAAAGTAAACCGAACGAAGTGTTTTTCTACCAATATTTTATTTCCTGACAAGTTTTCCATGTGTTTATAATAAATTTTTTACTTTAAGTTTTGCTTTTTTGTTTTAAAAATTTGAAAGAAATAGTGTTTTCTAGACACATGAACAAATATGTTTACTACACCAATAATTCATAGATTTATTTATGTATGTATTTACATATTCAGGTGTATGAGTCTGGTTTCATACAATGTTAAACAAAATTTTTTTATATATATATTTGTGTTTAAAATGATGTAATCATACATATGTATCTGGATCAACACACACAAGAACAAACGAAGGGGGAACAATTGCTTTGACAAGAAAAACTTATACATACATGTTTCGACTGGTTGAAACAGGATACTTTTCTATATGATATTGAGAGAATTTTTATCTAAAGAGTAACAAAAATTTATTTTCAGCTGGAGACCTAAAAGATAATATTCATTGATATTGAAATTTAAAGAGTCCAATACTATATGTACTTAAATTTAAATACACATAAATTTTACTGACATAATAATTTTTTTACATGACCCTCGTATAGACTTAATACTTTTGCAAAGATCTTGGCATACTTTTGCACTTAACAATAGCAACACGTATTAAATAGTTAAAATTTGCAAGTAAATAAGTGTGGCTGTATGTCTGTCAGTGTATTTGTTTGTAAGCCTTTGAAATGCAAATACATACAACCAACAAACAACTAAACAACCAAGAAAATGTACAAATGTTGTTTGCAAATGTGTTAAACATTTGTACGACTGTGAATGTTTGTGTTAGTGTTAAGGAAAATACTTGTTTATAGATTTATTTTTTTCACACCTTTTCCTGTTCAAGGTTTTATGCTCATGTAATAATCTGTTTTTCATCTGTATAGTTGCTTATCTTAACATTGTTGTTTTGGAATTTTCCAACTTACATATCCATATGTGCTCGTACATGCTTATGTGTATGTGTACGCTAAAATAAACATATGTATTTTCATTTGTAGTTGTAAGGCTATAATTCTGATATTCTTCGTTTCTTAAAAAGCTGCAACAAACCATATACACACGAGTAACTTAGTGAAAGAAATCTGCATTTTTTAAGAAAACTTTGTTAGTTTTATTACAAGCCGGTCTGTGTATATGTCTGTCTGTCTGTCAGTTCTTTAGTGAGCCATTTCCATAGTCTGTCAGTCAAGCATTAAACACTCACCTCACTTGTTACACACACATACATTCCATATACTCAACTATTTATTTGTTTTGTTGCAAGTTTTTTTTTACAGCATCAGCATCAGAAATATGTTGTTATTGTTTGAAAAGTTTTTCACTTTTTTTTTTCTTGTAACTTATTCTTTCTATTATGCTCGATGATGATTATCCATTGAATTGGAAATAAACATATGAAACAAGAAAAATGTTAATACTTAGAGAAAAACACATACACGTAGGTAGATATAGTTACTCTGAAAACAGCAACAACTGCATTAATAGGAAAACTAACGATTCGACATACATATATATTCGGAATTAAGAAAATTAATGGGACCAATTACTTTAGTTTTATAACAAAATAATTTTTCATTTTGTTAAAAAAAAAATAAATAAATTTCCTTAAAGAATTTTTGGTTTAAAGTACAATTTTAAGTCATTTCTGGTAGTTAGTATTAAAGTGGTTTGTTTACAATTCTTTGTCTATTTATTTAGCTTATTTAGTCTTAATTGTAAACTGCATACCAGATGTAAATGGGATGCAGTTGTTGCCTGGGTTTCCTGCTAACAGGTAACAACTGTATTCAATTCCTAATCACACTTCTTGTGGTACATCCCGGAAACCTGATAAACCTAGTTGAAGATGCGGTAAATAACCCGAGTGGGATTCTAGGTCAGGGCCAAAGTGAGAGGGAGTTATCTTGGAGCCATTCCGACGTATTTGGTCTAAGGGTCTAAGATAATTGTACTTGGTGAAGTACGAAACTGTAGCGTCTGTTCAGCATGTAATTTGCGGCTACAAGCGGGCGTCTGTCTCGGATCGAGCGGCTAGCTTTACAAACGTGGCTCTTGTCTTTGGACACATCATCCATCGACTTAGCGCTTACGATGTTTTAAGCGTAGAAAGAAATAACATTACAGAACACTACTCCAAGGCGTAATCATGCGAAAGATCCCCCTGCTACGGCAGCTGGTACAAGGATTTTGGAGGTGCCTAATCTATGCAAGAACATCCTGATGAATGAAACCATTGAGGCCCTATGCTCCACTGGGAGTCAAGGATAACACAAGAAGAAGAAACATACCAGAGGTCCCAAGTTCGTTCACAGGCCAGACGCACTTGAAAAAATAAATTTTGAAAAAAAGCGGTTTACCTCATAACTCAACTACCATTGGTTATTGAGTATTAGGCTACGCAAAACTTCTCTAACTAATGAATTTGCCATTCGGAGCCGGAGATAAGAATTAGGATAGAAATAGAATCAGCTCATTGTCTAAGAGAAGTACCTCTTTTGTTCCAATTGGAATGTCATGGGAATTATGTATGAATATATGTAGTCTTAATTTCATTCAAGTGGTTTCGGCACCAAAATCTCATCTCCGTAGAGATAGTCTTATAAAAAAACAAATTGTCTTAGTCCTTTTAACAAACAAAAAAAAAAAAAATTGCCGATATCTGTTAAGTTGGTCATCTTTAGGTCGATAATGCGTAAGGTAAACTAAATAAAGTTGATGTTGAAGGAAATTATATTACTGTTTCTGTTTTCTTCCTTAGTAAATTTTTCTTTCTATTTCTCCCCAGCAACTAATGCTGCTGCAATTTCTAGTTAACTTTTTATAGTTGCAAAACTTTAAGCAATTGCTACTGTTGCAGCCACTATTATGTTGCTGCCGTTGCTGTTATTATTGCTGTATTGTTAAATGGTTTTATAATAAGATCCTTTAGGCCTTAACAACTCAACTTGAGCATAAGTGTATGAAAAAGGCAGAAATTCAAGCAGCAGAACTAGAAAAAGTTGTAGCAAAGTAAATAAGTATTACCTTGCAATGATGCTGATGCTCCTGCTTCATTTGTTGCATTTAGTTTTTAGTTTGAAATGGTTGTAAGTGTGTCATCTATAAACTAAATCAAATTTTGATGGTATGAGTGAGCATATGTGAATGTGGGTATATAAGTGAGTGTGTAAGTTTCAATAGCAGTTTTGTTTTCCTGTTATATATTCTCCCCTCTCTTTTCTCATACAAAAATAATGCCTTTCTCTTTCCTTCTCTGCCTCCGCTGCACTAAATCATTTGTTCACTCTTTTCTTTTGCCAGTTTATTATATTTCTGTTACTCATATAAGATGTGAAATATTAAAAGAAAAAAATGAGAATTTTCTTTCTTCGAATAAGAATGAAATCCAATTTAAATAGATTTCCGTTTTCAGGAAATTTAAAAAGAAAATCTGCTTCAACTGTTTATTGTTCAAATTCGAACAAAAAAAGTTAAATATTTAGTTGCAAAATACCTTCATATGTGTATGTACGTGAATGTCTATATTAGGGTGGAACTTAAAAAACATTTTTTTATAATTTGCCACTGAACCGATGCAAAAATTAACCAAAATATGTTACAGTTCAATCGTAAGAGTTTAGACCAGAATTAATTTTTTTATTTAACCAACACTCAGGGATCACCCCTTCATATTCAAATGCTATGGATATCGATTTAAACCTTTGGTTGATGTAATTAGAACCAATGTAGGAAATTTGTTCCACATTCTTACTGTATGGCTATGGGGGCTTCACAAATTACATAACGCTCTTGGGGGAAGGGGGGTATGACTTTTGTTATACTGAAGGAATTACGTATGCATATTTCTATTAAAATGTGTTCCACAGGGGGGGAAGGTAAAAATCTGCGAAAAAATCGTTACGTAATTTGTGAACAACCCCTAATAATTGAGTTCTATTTATATTGTAGGAATCGATCTACTGGTCAATCGATTACAAAGATGAACTCTTGTTGAATTATGTGTGCTACGAAGGAATGTATGGTTTTTAGAAACAAGATCTCTAATTTCGTTTGAGTGCATTATATAAGAGTAGCTATCGAACAGTGAAACAATAGAGCTGACTACTCTACTGTCTCCCATAAGCCCCTTCGCCCTTTCTTCTACACTATGGATAAGCTCCAAAATAGACTTTTAAGAGTTGTACCCCACTTTCGGTCCGATATAGGTGATATAAATAGTAAGGAGTGAAAAAATATTGTAATGCTTTGGAAATCAGCGAAAAATGTATGAAAATATTTCTATGATATGGTAGTTTCACTTGTTGTGGAGCCGTCCCTTAAACTTGAAACTACTGGTACTTAAAACTGCTAAAATGCATACAAAACATGTGTGTGCTTGTGTTTATGAGTATTTTATTTGTATGTATACGAATTGTATATCAATATATGTAATTCCTTTGAAAGTGGAAACATTTACAGAAACTGTTTTGTTGTATCATCATTGCATTACTCTTTTCTTTAAATGGCGTGATTGAATACGAATCTTTTCTCCAGTAGCAACAACAAACTAATATCTTCCACAAAGAAGCACTTTTCACAGTAGCTCAGTGATTTTAAACTATCTTATACAACGCTTAAAAAATATCTTTAAACATTTAATTTTTTCTTGTGACTTCTTTACAAGTACACAGAAAAAAAATCTTATGTAAAATAACCTTCACATATTAATTTCAAGTTATTTTGATATTAATTCTAATTATTTAAAAGTATTATTGTTTGTTTTATTAATATTATGGTTAACTAAATTATTTATTGCTATGGATTTACCAAAGATTTTTTCCCTATGTACTCAGACAAAAAAGTAAAATCTGTGTTTGAAATTAAAATAATATAAAATCTCTCTCTGCTTGAGTGGAAATAATGAAAAGAACTACTCTAAGAAGAAGAAGAAGTTCCGTTGAATACCTGGTGTTGCAACGTGTTTGCTTTGTTCTCTTTTGTTGCACTGGTAATTGAAAAAGTAGTTTTTATTATTTTCTACTTTTAGCTGAAGCTGATACTCGTACTTCTGCTGCTGCTGTTGTTACTTCTGCTTACAATCAATTAAATATTCTATCACACAATTTTAACTTAATTCGACATTTTACCCATTGAAATGTTAAATGAAAATGAAATAAAATAATTTCTTAAGATTTAATCTCATGTAATTTACATAATGATTTTACAATTCCTTTGGACTTTGAGCTGCTTTTAATTGTTGAAAAAAAGTTTCTGGCAGTGAAAGAAGATGTTAATTTCCTGTTTCTAAAACAAACTTTTGTCTATAAAGGAGTGATGTACTAAGTATTTTTTTATATTTTTTTTTCTCGTCCCTTTCAGAATTAATTAGAGTTTTTTTGGTTAAGGATTCAGTGATTTTTGGGTCGGTAGCAAGAGGTTGTTATTTTAGTATTGCGTATAATTATAAATTTTTGAAAAAATATAATATGAAAATGCTCTTATTAGTTAGACAACTTTTTACTTTATTTTTTTTTTATTTTTTTATTACTTTTTTTTAACATCCGGTATTAATTCAAACCAAACCTTTTCCTGAATTTTCATCAATCAAACAGAAACAAAGTTCTAATTTTAATAATAAAAATAAAGTAATTGTAAACAAATTTTATTTTTTCAAGTAAGATGTTGTCGTCGAACTTGTTTGTCAATAATTTAACTATAAATCGACTTAGATTATTCAAGTTTATTTTTTATTAAGTTTCATGTTCTAAGTTTTGAACTTTAGGGAAAATATTTTTGCTTAAAAATGAATCGGATTTCAATTTAAATTCAACTGTTTCTATCAAAATTTTTTTATCAAACATTTTTCTATTAAAAAATTTTTTTATAAAAAATTTTTCTATATAATATTTTTTTTATAAAAAATTTTTATTCAAAATTTTTTTATAAAAAATTTTTCCATAGAAAATTTTTTTATCAAAAATTTTTAAAAACATTTCTCTACAAAAAATATTTGTATAGAAAATTTTTCACAGAGATATATTTGTATATATGTATATATATATATATATATATATATATATATATATATATATATATATATATATATATATATATATATATATATATATATATATATATATATATAATTCCCCGACAACATTCCAATTGGAACAAGGTTTACTTCTCTCAGACAATGAGCTGCATCCGATTCTATTTTTAGACTCATTGAAAGGGACCTACGTTTTAACGCCTTTAGTTTACAAACATAATTCGTAATGATTGTGTTTGTTAAGGTAATAATGCAAGGTTTTCGATCTGTCTAAGAGTACGAAAATTCTTCCTAAAAATGTGGCGTAACCAACCTTCGAAACGCGTCGAGGAATTGATTGTCTTCACAAACATTTTTAGGCTTTTATCAATAAACTGTCTATTACATTAATAACTAAATATAATAGATTGGGATTAATTTCTCCTAATTTTTCTTTCTGAAGAAAAATTTGCTATATATATATTTTTGTATCAAAAATATCAAAAAAAATATTTTTTTGTATCTAAAAAATATAAAAATCTTACATTTTTTAATATTATTATCTATTTATGTTTCGAAAAGTATAGAACAATTCGGTAACAATTATTTCAAACAATGTTTACAAAAATTACAGTGTCGTGACAACAATGTTTATTATTATGTTTTTTTGTTCTCTGGAACCGTATAAGTTTTTTATTGCTATTGCTTTGATTTTGTTTCATGTGTATTTTGTTTTTGTATTGTTTTTAACAAAGCAGCACCAACCGACTTTGCTAACATCCAAATTCCAACTGAATGCTTTTAATACTCATTTTCACGAGTTTCATTAATGATCGTGGTATTTACGAAAATTCTTCGGCTATTGGTGGTAAAAAGCTGCATTCCTTTATACTTTTTTGGATTCAACTGCAATTTTTCTGAAATACTGTCCGCAGAGTTGTCGCCGCAGAAATAAGTATTCAGTTTACTGAATGTTGTCCAACCGCCTTGTAGTTTCTTAAAAAATTATATAATATTTTTTTAGAAATACTAAATATTTTTACAAAAAAAATTTTTTTTTGTTTTTTTTTTAAATTTTGTACATGCAATTTTTTTCTCGGAATTCTTGCTTTTTATATACATACATATGTTATAGATTTAAGTTTTCTTGATAATGAGAAAACAAAATGCTATGTTTACTTATTAACCTCCAATACAAACATCCTCCTGATTAGCATTCAATGCGTTTTTTATTTTTTTGTTAATATTACTTATTTTTCTTCCGCATGTATGTATTTTCAATTTGTCTAAAAACCATAATAAATCGTCAAATTTCCTTATACTGTTCGATGTTACTTACGATTCATTTGATACCATCCATCTAACAAAACCAGATAAACAAACAACTACTCTCCTTATACTCCGACCGCAATCGAAAAGCTAAAGAACAACAAAATGTAATTATTTTTATGAAAATGAAGGAAAAGTAATGGATATTTAAGAGAGAAGAAGTGAGAGTACGAGTGCGTGCTTTATTTAGTGGAAGTTTAATTTTGTACACTTATTTATTAAACTGTAAGCGTGTATGTGTGTAAAATTCATATTTGTATGTATTTTAGTAACCAAGAAAATGTTGCCTGTTCATGTATAAACCACAAGTTTAATATAAATATTATTATCAACACAGACACAGTGTTTCGTATGTGGCCATAAACACACATACATACACACGGATTTAACAAAATTTGGCTTTCACTTACTCCCTCGCAGTCTCAGGCCAAAACAATGCATGTAAATGATGTTCCTTCGGTATTATTAAAATTCCTTCAAAATTTCCATCATATGAATGAATATCCTTTATAGCTCTGTGCGGGTATATAGTTCTTGCAGGAATTTGACTTCAGAGAATATTAAACATAAATCTGCATGTGTGTATGTTGGTTTTTAGTTCTAGAGTAAATAATTTATCAACATACTGTCATACATATTTAATGGAGTAGACTGTAACTGTGATAGTGATACTGTATAACGCAGGCTTTAAGTAACTTTTGACTTCAGTAATTTGTTATACTTCCGCTGACAAAAATTCCTAAGTAATTATTTCCGATACAACGGATCTTTTACATTTTGTTACTGTGCAATATTCGAAGAAGTATTTCGTTAAATTATTTTTGTAGAGAAAATTTAATCATTTACAGACATTTATAGTGTTATTACCAAAAAAAGAAAAAAAATACTTCAGCAAAACTTTTCAAAATTTTATGGAAATTTGACTTTAAAAGGGAAAAAACAAAAGCGAAACCTGAAAGGAAACAGAATTTTTATTTTAAAACATAAACAAACCAAAATACTACTCATGCATTCAGTTATCGTCTTTCAAAATTAAGAAAAGCAAAATCTACACACACGCTTTCTTTTATATGACATATATCCTGTTTCCTCAGTTTTTCAGTTTAAAGAAAAGATTTTGTTTTTGCTTGAAAACGTATTTAGCAAAATAAGTTCATTACTGAGTATGTGACAGGCATAATTTGTCAGATATTTTATATAATATTTTAAAGTATGCAATTTATTTTCGAAGACACGAGATATTTTGAAGATGAATAATTTAGTTTACTGTTAAAATTTGGAAAATAATTTATCTTAAAAATAGAAAATGACAAAAAACATTTTCTTGGTACGGAAATTCAAATATTTAATATTAACATATTTTTCTTTCTTTCAAAAGGTATGGAAAAATTAGTATTTGATTAGAAACAAGTAAGAATGTATTATAGTCAGACAAGCCCGTCTGTCAAAAGTATCTTTTGAATGCTAATCACAAAACGCCCGTAAGTCTAAAAAACTAAAACCGTGACCTAACTCCTATAGTTGATCTCGGATATATGTATCTCTAAATATATCCGAGATCAACTATAGGAGTTAGGTCACGGTTTTAGTTTTTTAGACTTACGGGCGTTTTGTGATTAGCATTCAAAAGATACTTTTGAAATCTGGGCTTGTATAATAAATTATATTTCAATTTTATTTAAAATTGCTAAAACGATTTCTACTGTCATAACCATTATTTGCCTTGAATTAAGAAAAATTGTAGGTTTAAATGAAAAAAAATTTTAATTTCGAGAAGGTAGTCTGAAAAAAATGATCTGATTTTAAGTATATTTAATACCAAAAGAAATATTTGTGTTTATTTGTTAATCGTTTCAAATTTCTGACTTATACTATGATTACAAGCTTTACATGGAGAGCCATCCAAATGGACCAACATTTTGTACGTTATCTTCTACGAGTTCCCTCGGGATCATTTTCTTGCACTTTTAATGAGTTTTACTATATCGATGTCTGCGTATAGCTCATACAGTTCATGGTTCATTCGATTTCGATATTCATTATTATTTAATCTTTTACAGCCTCGAACACATGTGGTCTAATCACATGTGTTCCAATTCAAGTGGACTGTCTGATGTCTTGAAATTGGATGTAGTTTACTATCTTTTAGCACCATGCAAATAAATCCGCTCTAATATGTAACATATAATTTTGATCCTAACTAAAATGGATGTTAACAAAATTAATTTTTGTCTATCTCTCTGCTGAAAACACTATAGATCCATAAGGAAAGGAATTTTGAAATTGCGCAAAATTAGTCCACATTTGACTAAAGGACGAAAAAAAAACCATTAACAATTTATATGCGAGAAATATCAAATTTATCAGTGAAACAATCGGTCAGAATTCTACAATAGCTTAAAAAAAAATCTCATTCCCGAAAATCAGTTAAAATTTAATAAATAATAAATCCATATGTATGAAAATGAATGTTTGTGTATCTGTATGTCCTTTAAAGAATAGTAAACTATGCATTTGATCATGTTATGATTTTAAGAAAACATTACTGAGATGGTATGACCAAGTTCCGGTAGGTGGCGCCACTGAAAATTGCTTCAAGTTAATTAAATCATAAACTGTGCATTTGATCATGCTATGATCTTAAGCAAAGTTATTGCGCATAAACTGACGAAGGTTTCTAAGTTGGTAATACTAATAATTTTATAATAGCCACAGTTCCGTAGACTACGGATTCCGCTTTAAAATATGTTTTAAAAGCTATGACAGCCAAAATTTGTTACAAGCTGTCCACATTTGAAAAAAATTCCAATAGGACCTCTATTTCTGGAAGTTCTTGAAAATCACAAAATCCACTGAAATGCAAAAAAATCCTAAATTATAACAGAGACATAAATCAAATATCGAAAGAACGTTTTTATTGAAAAGGTCAGAAAAAATTTTAATAATAATAATATAGATCTGTAGCGACAGGTTGTTTTAATAGTATCTTAAGACTTGAATTGATGCCATTCATGACATTACTTTACCCAATTGCTATCAAAATATATATGTGTACCTATCTTAGTTTAATATTATAATTGAATATATGTATGTCATAATGTGAGTATTGTCAAGGTATTTAAACTCTACAAATAAATATAAAATACTCTACCAAACATAAATGAGCTAAATTACTAGAAAAACATGTAAAAAATATTTTCACATCCATATACTCGTACATATTTGACGCGGTATGCAATAGTAAATGTAAAAAGGAATTTTATATTATTTCACACACATGAAGGGTACTCATACCATTTCACAAACTTTACACAAATGTAATTTTTTTTGCACCGTCTGTGTTTTTTTATTGTTTTTGTTTTGTTAAAGTTATAAACAAAAGTACGCGTGACTTCCCTTTGGTGCCATTAAAGTTCCAAACATCCGCCTAAACTGCCAATAGAGTTTGCAACGAAAGCAGTAGTGGCAGCAACAATAACCCAAAAATAACAAATATTTGAGCAACGTCAACATTATTACCACAACCTGCTGACATTAAACTAAACTCCCGTTATTTTGCCTTTTGTTCTGTTCATTTCAAGCTTCTCTTGTTTTTATTATTGTTATTATCCGGTTCCTGTTTGCTGAAAAGAGGAACTGTCTTTTGTTGAAAATATTTTAGAAATTTTTAAACAATCTTTTGACAAAAGTAAACAAAAATATCATACAAATTATGCAGGTAAAGCAAATAATACCCCAACTCTATTAAGTGAGTTTAGAGTATTGTTGAAAAAAAATTCCATAAAAAATATAGAACAGAATAAATGAAAGAATCAGTTACAAAAGTTAACAACGCACTTAAATTCCTGCCACTGCCAACAATTTTTATATTATATGCGAAAAAAATTATGTAAAATATTTCTTTTATTGATGCTCTTTTTTTGTTGTTGCTGTTGCAGCTGTTAATACTGTTACTGTTCATTTTGAAAATTATTTTGCCGTGTACCAAATTTTACGTAAATTTCATGAAAAATAATCTTAATAATGACAACAGACAACAACCGTAACAAAAATTGTAATATAAAAAAATAGCAATAATAGCAAAAACAACATTTACAGCAGCAGCAGTAACAGTAAGAGCAACAGCAACAGCAACATTGTTACTATTGCTTTGACTGTTGTTGAGTTTTACTCTTATTATTAAAATCGCACAAAAATCATAACGTGTATTATTATTCACTGTCACGTCATGTCAAATTTATGAAAATTTACCCAACTAAAATAACAAGTATAATAAAAAATATGCTGTAAATAAATGTATGTAAATTGAAAGAACAAGCGTAGAATTGAAAACATGTCAAATATAAATTTTCGTAAAAAGTATAAAAAAATATATTTGAATTGTAACAAAAATCTGGCCTCAAAATTACTAGCGTGGAATAGGGTGAATTGAAAGCATTTTTTTGAAACATTCAACTGTTTATTAAGAAATTATGTAAAAACAAGAAATTTGTTTCATATTTTAAGTAATTATTAAAAATTAACTTTACATTGATATTTTGATTACAGTTTTTCATATTTTTAAGAAAAATTTTACTTCTGACAATTTTTATGTGAAAAAAATTTTAACGAAATGCTTTTACAAAAAATGTTGATAAATTTTTTATATGAAAATGTGTTGACAAAATTTTTCACATAGACAAACTTTTGAAAAAATTTTTCATGAAGGACAATTTCCATACAATTATTCTTAAAATTTTATTAAATTTAAATAAAAAAAATTTGTATGGAATTTTTTAGCAGAAATTTTGATCAATTTTTTATATGACAAAATTTTGATGAAGATTTTTATAAAAAAAATGATGATCTAATTTTTATATAGAAAATTATTTATATAATTTTTCGTATAACATAATATTAAAAAAAAATTTGTCATGTAGAGAAATTTTGATAAAAAGTTTTATAAAGATGATTCTGATTTTAAAATTTTGATCAAATTTTTTATATGAAAAAATTTACGCAAAGATTTTTAGTTAAAAAATTGTGATGAATTTTTTTTTATAATAAAAAATTTATAATAATTTTGATGAATTTTTTTTTCACATAAAAAAATTTATAAAATTTTTCATGTAGAA
Organism: Stomorhina lunata; assembly: GCA_933228675.1. NCBI lineage: Eukaryota > Metazoa > Arthropoda > Insecta > Diptera > Rhiniidae > Stomorhina > Stomorhina lunata. The sequence continues at coordinate 2,589,082 of OW121740.1, read as the reverse complement.
AATTTTTATTTTATTTTTTTATTATAAAATTTTACATATAGAAAGATTTTGATGCAATTTTTCAGGAGAAATCTTCATAAAACATTTCATATAAAAATATTTTTATAAAGATTTTCATGTAAACCAAGTCTAATAAAATTTTTATATAGAAAAATATTGCTAAAATTATCATATAGAAAAAAAAAAAGTTGATGAAATTTTTTGTATGATCAAATTTGATATTGATAACTTTTGATTAAATTGTTTGTGTTGATTTTTTTAATAAAAATTTTTCAGGAGAAATTTTCTTAAAATTTTTTATATGTAGAAAAATGTTGATGATTTGTTATAAAATTTATTCAAATTTTTTATAATAAAATATTTTATTTAAATTTTTAATACAAACAAATTTTGTTAAAATTTGGTCAATTTGCAATTAAATTTTTCCGGAGAAATTTAGTTGAAGTTTTTAAGAAAAATTCTGATAATATTTTTAAAAGAAATTTTGATGAAAATTATCTGGAAAACTTTCAATAAAATTTTTTATGTAGATACATAAATTTTGGTAAATATTCCATTTTTAAAAATGTTGATGAAATTTTTTATTAAGAAAAATGTTTATAAAAATATTAAGGGAAAAATTTTATTAAAATTTTAAGCATGGAAAAATGCTTATATAAATAAATTTTGATAAGGTTTTTCATATAAATACTTTCAATGAAGTTTTTCATATAGAAAAATTAGGATGAAATTTTTATACAAAAAAGTTCATGAAAGTTTTTAAATAAATAAATTTTAATGAAATTTTCTATATTTAAAAAATGTTATTAAAATTTTTGTCCTTTCATCTTCATTGTCAGACCGCAGGAATATAATTGTCAAAGTGCAATGCGCAGTTTTTGGAGAAATTGAATAAAACTTTCCTTTGATATAATTTGAAAGCCTTATGAAAGTTGATTGTTACATTAGTTAGTTGTCCTACCATCATTAACTTAGCCGCTCCCTAAAGCTACTAATTTATTTATATTTATTTGTAAAAATACCCTACAAATTCTGAAAAATTGAATTATCACTTCAATTCTCGAAAGAATAATAAATCTTTTCCAGCTTTTTTTAAATTTTTTAATTATAATTCAGTGAATTTTGTTGTTGTAGTTGTTATTGGTTGGTGTTGGCTGCTTGGAGCTGGTGTCGTTGTTAACACCGTGACAGACGGTTAAAGCAGCACTTCAATTAACTTTTACATTTGCAGAGCAAAAATTATTACAACTTTGTCGTTGTTTGTGATTTTTTTCCACTTGCAGGAAACAAAAAAAAAAAGAAGTGAAAAAATAAAACACAACAAAACAGAACCCTATAAAAAGCTAATGGAAAATTTGATGATAATCAGCTTCAAGAAGTGGCAAAATATACAAAAATATGTTGTAAATTGCTAAAAATGAATTATTGCCGACATAACACATAAAATGAAACAAATACGACTAAGAACTGAGAAAAAAAAAATAAAAAGAACTCGAAAATGTAAAAAGGGGAACAAAATGTGTAAATAAGTAGAATTTGAAATTCAAACATATTCATTTTAAAGGAGCCCTTAAGCCAGCAAAAGTAAAGCCAAGCAAAACAGCAGACATCAACTTGTTTGTTTACCATCAGCTTTCTGCTGCCTCCCTGCCTGTCTTCCTTCCTTTCCTCTATACAGCTTTAACTAATTTTTCATAAACTTTAACATACAAATACAAATGTAATGTGAGAATAATATAAAATTCTATATAAGTCATCGTATATTTTATACATATTAGAAGAAGAAATATTCGTAAAGCGGCAGCTAAGCTGACTTGTGCGTGTGAATTTTGTTAGAAATGAAATATAAAATATCAAGAAAAATTACACTTTTTAAACTTATAATCGTAACACAGAAAATGTGAATGTAGGGAAATGTGTAAATAAATGAAATATGCCTCTGAAATAAATGTCTGCTACCTTTAAATGAGTGTATGCTTGTATGTGTTTTCATATTTGACTTTTTAAACTTTTTCTTTTTCTTTACATTTTTTTTTTGAGTTTTGCAAAATAACCTATAAAGAAAATATGTCTACATCCTTTATAATATGTTTTTTCTTCTAACTTTCCTTTAAATCTAACGTTTTTGTTGACGCTGTTGTGAGGTTTATATTGTTGGCTTTAAGGATAAAGTTATCCTTGTTTTACAATAGAATGAGAGTGTGGTTCTGTATATGTGATTTTCAATACTTTTAAGTATGTTTAAGCTTAAAAATCATTCAGAAACTGTTACAATTTGTACAAAATGTTCTTAAAGCGTTATCTTTTTTTTTGAAAGACTTAGTACCGAAGAAAGCTGCTTTAAAGCAACCAAAAAAAAGGGATTTTTTACATCCTTTAAACAGATTTCATGACTTAAGTTAAAGGGTTTTTATACTGATTGTTTGAAGATGTTTTTTTTCAGTTGCTCCTTTTTGCTTGTTACAAATGTCGATTGTTATCATGGCCATCAATTTGAGTTTGGAAAATTATGTATGTTTTATAACATATTTGTTGATTGATATTAAGATGTTAAATTTGTTGTCTGTCAGTTTTATGGGTTCGTTTGCTTTTTTATAGTAGATTTTGATAAAGGTAATGTCTTTTTTCGTTTTTCTAAGCGGAAATGTTTTAAGAGTTTTGGGAAATTGATATTAAGGTTATTTAGAAACTTAGATTTGTTTCTTTTTTCCCTTTTTAAAATATATAAACTTTTTAGTGTTGGGAATTTTCCAAGTAACCAGCCAATTTAAAAATAATCTAATAGCTAATTTCTGAGAAGTTTAAAATGAATTTATAACTAACTTCTGTCACATGTACTTGTTGGTTGGAAGAATAATCAAATAACATAAATTAAAGAGTGCTCTAAATAAAATTGGTAGTTGGATTTTCTTAAATAAAAATCAAACCTTTTAATATAAAAACTCTACAAAATAAGCAAATATAATGACATATTATACAAAATCATTTAGCATTAAAATGTTTACTTAGTACTCGGGTTTTGCAAAATTATCGACTTTTTTCGGAAACCTTTCCATTAAAGATTTTACAGTTGCTTCTGATACCTTTTTGGAGCATGTGTTCCACCTGCGCTTAAAATCGGACATGTTCTTGGAAATCTTTCCTGTGTTCTTCAATTCCTTTTTTACCAGAGCCCAATACCTTTCCACAGACCGAAGTTCTGGACAGTTAGGTGGATTTGCCTCTCGTGGTACAAAAATGACATTATTCTTTGAGTACCACTCAAGTGCCTTTTTTCCATAATGGCATGATGCCAAATCGGGCCAAAAAAATGTAGTCACTCTGTGCTCTCTTAAAAATGGTAACAACCGTTTTTGTTGGCACTCCTTTATATAAATTTCTGTGTTTATTGTGCCAGATGCCACAAATACTTTACTTCTTTTGCCACAACTGCAAATAGCTTGCCACACGAGAAACTTCTTAGGGAATTTTGTTTGTTTTTTTGTGCGAAACTCTTGCCGAACATTACCCCGTTTATCAGCAACATAAAAATCTTGACCAAGAAGTTGAGAAAAGTCTGCCAGTACGTATGTTTCATCATCCATCACACAACAGGTGTATTTTTTTATAAAATCAGACTTCAATTTTTTCGCTCGTTTTTTTGCTTCTAAGTTCCTTATAGCATTGCGATCTGGAACCTTTTGGACTTTGTATGTCTTCAGTCCAGCATAAGCTTTGACTCTATGTGCAAAATTCGTAGAACATTTCACCGTACGAGCTGCTTTTCTTAAAGAAGTGTTAGGCGCTCTTCGAAAGAGTCGCTCGACTTCTTTTGCCTTACCAATATCTGTAGGACCTTTTTTCCTCCCTGATCCAGGTTTTCTTTCAATGCTCAGGTTTTCCTTATACCGTCTGATGGCATTAGAAACCGTTCGAGGGTCAACTTTAAAATTTTTAGCTATTTTTTTAAAAGTCCATGACGGATTTTTTTGAAAAGTTTTAATTATATTTTCACGAACTTTTTTTTCGCAGTCCATTTTGATTGAAATAACTATTGAAAATTAATAATTTCTAAAATAATAGTATCTGACATATCTATAGAAACTAACTTGATCAAAAAAATAAATTATTTCTTGCACTATGGATAAATTTTGTCTAAAATAGTAAATGCATATTTTTTTTAGAACACTCTTTATACTGCATATAAGCAATATTTAACAAATAATTTTTAATATACGCTATGTGTTTCCATTTAAATCATATTCACTTGCTTGCATGCATTTGTATGTAATTGCTAAAATGAATTGACATTTTAACTATTTACATCTAAAAAGGAAGATTGCAATATAGATTTTGAAGATTGACATTTAGGACTTAAATAGTCGCTAATACCTTTTAACTTAAGTCAGCTTTATATTAAGACTAAAGTATTAGTAAGAAAATTAAACCACAAAAGATTCCTGGAAGTCACTTTACCAAAGATATTAAATTAAACATCCAATATATGTTGTAGTGTATGTGTGAATTCTAGTGCTGACCCATATTGCTGGGAGCTCTTTAATCTTCAATATTAATTATTTCTAGAAGTTCAAATGTTAGTCAAATTTGTCATTAGTTACAATACATGATAATCATATAAGATAATTCAATAATGACTGAATTGATTCGAGTTCTTGACTGCGACTGATTTGTCGTTGTCATTTTCTTTATTTAAATAATTCTTTTGTTTTCTTTGTTTTCATGATTTGGCCAACATTAAGCCAGACTGCAAGATTGCATTAAATTATAGTAACAAAATTCTTAATAATTTTGCAATCTGCCTTATGTTGGTTCAGGTAAGTACAATGAATTAATAGGAAATATTGCAGACATAGTGTCAGCACAAATTATATAGGTTAATTTACAAAAAAATTCTTAAAATATTTAATATCTTAACTCTTCCCCTCTTAATTTCCAGCGTCCTCGTTGGATGGGTAATGAATGTAAGTATTTGATGCTTCTACGGGTTGTACTGGCTTTTCATCATTATTAATTTTAAGACAGGCTTTTCTTTTTAGCAACTTGAAAGTTAGGGCACCTATCAATGCCATTATTAGGGCAATCCATGCAGCCACACTAAATCTGTAATTGGTAGCTAATTTTTTTATCTCACCAGCGTTGTTGATGTTAAGCTCCTTGAGCATTTCCAAAGACAACATTTCCTCGTACCTTTCAACAGTATTAGGTGCGTTTATCACTGCTGGTAAAGGTTTCATCATTGAGATTTCTTTGCTGGAATATTTTTTTCCGCCTATGGTGATTGTAGAGTTGTGATACTTGATGATAAATGTGCCAGTTATATTAATTTCTCTATCTTCAGTCGTAATTGACCCATCGTAACCATTCAACAACATAATTCCCGGTGCTATTTCGTTCACTACGGGTAAGTGTTGATTGTTAGAAGTTGGACATTCCGACGGTAATCCGTTAAGCAATCTTGGCAAACAATTAGATTCAGTAATATTTTCTAAATTGCGATCGTTACAAATATCCACGTCATTAACCCTTCTGCAGGCTGCTTTTACTTCAAGGACAGAGTTTTTACATAATACAAAATTTTCTTTATCAATTTTAACCGATACATTTAGTCTCTTAACGGGTTTTATAAATAAGCTATTACATGTTTCCTTTTCTGTTATTGGCAAATTAATCATGTAAAGGATAGTAGTTTTATTCATCCCTATTTTCACTTCCCCGAACTCTAAAGCCTCAATTAGATTGATATAGGGCATATTAAATTCGTTGAAGTGTTTTCTAGTCATATTCAGTTCGTATTCGGATAAAATAAAAGAGTTTATAATTCCTGCTTTTGCCCACTGAATTGAGTACCCAAGATTGGTAAGTTCATTTTTAATTATCTCCAATTTTCTTTCCACGTCCTTTACAATTTCTCGTTCAAATGCATCGTTCGATCCTATGTTATTTATTATGCTGTTGGTTATATTGGATATCTCTTGTATTCTTGTGTTTATTGATCTATTTATTACGATTTGTTTGTTATTGTTTTCTAGGAGTTTGTTCATGCTGTCAGTTACTATTTTGAAGTCCTCGTGATCTGGCGAACCTGCCACCCACTTCCATAATGTACCCAAAGCGTTTATTGCTCTCGACTTGACTATCCTTGCCTGGGCGTACTTGGAAAATTTATCTATTGCGGTTAAAATAACTCTATTGTTTGTATGGTAAATATCTATGTGCACGTATTGTCCTGGATATTGAGGAATAGGTGTTTTCCCCAAAACTATGTTATTTGGATGACGATCGTACTTGTTCTCACAACATATTTTACACTGTTTCACTATTTTCTTTATCTTTGCATGCATTTGGGGAAAATAACATTTAGTAAGTAATTGAAGTTTGTTTTCCTTTGGATTTCTGTGTGCTCGTCTATGTTCATTTATAATTTCAGTCTCTTGTTCAATGTCCGATGTCAAATCTTTAACCATTGTCCTGGTGTATTTTGTGCGAAATTTAGAAAAGTAGGTTGACCACAACTCTTGTATTGTTCCTAGGATCTGATCTTCGGTCATGATAGCATTAGTTACGGAAGGGTTCAAGTATGATTTCAGAATTTTTACAAGCCTGTCACTATCAAACTTTGTGTCTACTATTGTATGTCTATGATATGTGGGGAATATTATCTCAAAGTTATAAGAGGGCAGCTCGCCTTTTGAGATAATAATTTGGTTTTTAAACACATTAAGGGGAGACTCTGTGAACTGGATTAGATTTTGCGACGAGCTTTCGTGACTGTGCTGTGTGGCTGTCAGTGAATTCACTTCAACAACTTGTGGAGGTCTTGACAATGCGTCGGCCACGATATTGCTGCTACCGGGCTTATATTTTAATTCATAATTATATTCTTCCAAGATGGCTTTCCATCTTTTTAATTTACTATTGGTGTTCTTATTCCCAAGAGCATATGTCAGTGGTTGATGGTCAGTAAAGATTTTCACTAATACTGGACCATATAAATAATTCCTTAATGATTTGAGAGCCCACACTATTGCGAGCATCTCCTTTTCATTTGTGGCATAATGCTCTTCTGCCTTATTTAGAGTTCTTGATATGAACATTATTGGTTTACCCTCCTGTTCAAGGACTGCTCCAAGAGCATAATTGGACGCATCTGTTGTCAAGTGAAATTCTTTTTCAAAATTAGGGAATGCAAGCATCACTTCTTCAGAGGAAAGAGAGTTTTTTATCTTTGCGAATGCCTCTATGGCCCTATCATCAAGTGTTACTGGGATTTTGGCAGACTCTCTTTTGGACATACGTCCCTCCTCGCCCCTTAAAAGGACGGTTAGGGGTTTTGCAAGCTTCGCATAATCTTTTATGAAGCGCCTGTAAAACCCTGAGAGTCCTAAAAATGATCGGAGCTCTTTTATTGTTTTTGGAGGTGGAATTTCCTGAATAACTTTGACTTTTTCAGGATTTGTCCTTATCCCTTCCGTCGATATGATAAAGCCCAGATATTCTACTTCCTTCTTGAGGAATTCACATTTATCTAATTGTATTTTCATATTCGCCCGTTGTAGGGTGTCAAAAATGGTCTTTATGTTTTCTAGATGAGAATTTTCATCTTGACCAAAGACTATGATATCGTCTATATAGACGAAACTTATTTTCCCAATATGCTCTCTTAGCATATCATCTAATGCTCGTTGAAATGCTGCGGGAGCATTTTTCAAGCCGAATGGTAATCGGAGAAACTCATATTTTCCGTTATTTACAGAAAATGCTGTTTTCTCAATATCTTTTTCCCTGAGCGGTATTTGGTGGAACCCGCTTTTCAGGTCTAATACTGAAAACCACTTATTTCTACCGAGTTGAGCTAGAACCTCGTTTATTTGTGGTATGGGGTATCTGTCCGGTATAGTCACACTATTTAATTTTCTATAGTCTATGACCATTCTATATTTCTTCTCGTTGGAAGCATCCATTTTTTTCGGTACCACCAATACTGGAGAATTGTATGGGGACCTGGATGGTCTTATTATTCCGTGATCGAGTAACTCATTAATTTGTTTCTCGACTTCGTCTTTCATAGATGAAGGATATGGGTAACTTTTCGTATAAATTGGGTCGTCAGTCGATGTCCTTATTTCTGCTTTTACATTTGTAGTAAATGTTAGTTTTTCGTCTGGTTCCGAAAAAAGTGACGAGTATGTTCTACATAGTCTCATTAATTTTAGTGTCTGTTCGTTTGTCAAGTGATCTGTTCCGATGTTCATACTATTAACCGATTCTGATTGTTGTTGTCTAATATGTACCTTTATAGAGTTATTAACTATCATATAATTTTTGGAAGTGTAAATAATTGCATTTAGCGTTTTCAAACTGTCGTTACCTAGGATACCATGGAAGGATTTCAGTGATGGCAATAGAAAGAATTTTAGATTTTCTGATTTTACCCCAAATAGATTGATCAATGTATGATGGGTAATTGTGACCTTCCCACCAACGGAGTTTGCTTGGAAAATGTTTTCATTGGGTATTGGGTTTTTAATTAATTTAGGTTGAATGTAATTTTTATTTGACCCTGTGTCGATTAAAAACCTAAATATTTTGCCATTGCGATCTTTACACCGAAAATAAGGTAACGTTGAATTGCTTAGTCTAAAAAATGAATATCCGCCAATTCGGTATATTCCTCATCCTCAGAAACATTGAAATGTTCATCTGAGTAGTCCGTTAGGTTCTGTATTCCTTTATCCTCTCGTGAAGGTTCCCATGTATCTGTTTTTTCGACGGTGTCAGGTACGGGGTCTTGGTGATCTTCAATATGATTTACTCTTTGCATCTTGCGAGGTTGATTAAATTGTGCAGATTGGGGTAAAGGTCTAAGACCTGAAAATCTATTGTCCGGTAAAGGCCGATTAATATAATTTACTTTCTTGGAATACATAGTAGGATCAACGTCCATAGGGACTGGAGGTTTTGGTTGATTAGGTCTTGGTGGTGGTAAATGGAAATTTTGTTGTTGTGGGTAATTATAGTTATAATTTTGTCTGTACGAGTTTTGGAAATTTTGTTGATATGGGTTATGGAAATTTTGTCCGTTTGTGTTATGAGATTGATGTCCTTGAATGTTACCTGGATGCATATTAAATCTTGGCATAGAAGGCTGAGGGATATGTGCCAGTTGTGGATAGAATGTTTGGTTTGGATTAGTATTGTTAAATTTCCTATGAGGAATGGGAGGTGGAATTCTGTTAGTGCCACTAGCTTGTTGTGTTCTGAATTGTTGGTTTTCCAACTTTAGGCACAAGTGTAAGGCTTCGTGTAGGTCCTTGGGTTCTCTAATTCCCAGTAATCTTGGTAAATCACCTCTTAATCCTCTGACAAACGTGTCAAGAGCCTTATTCCTATAGTTTTTGGTCAGCAAATAAATGGCATCTTCACTTTCATCTAAACAGGCTATCTTGTTTAAGATTAGTGATAGATGACCGTAAATCCTCTTATAAAATTCCTGCACTGTATTATTACCTTGAATCATAGAGATCAATTGGTATTCGAGGGTGCCGAGGTCTCGCTGGTCTGCGTAATGAACTGTCAAGCATTGGATTATACTTTTCCAGTTCAGTGGAGTATTATAACTTTCTAGCGCAATGTCCGCGTCGCCCACAATTTTATTTCTGATAACGTTTAGTATGCCGAAATATTTTGCTGAACCTCTAAGAGGTTCGTAAATTTTAAGTACTCTCTCTGTACTTTTTTTCCAGGAGCTAAATTCTGTTCTGTTCCCTGAAAATTCTCTAAGAGACCTTACTACGTCTGGTATTTTATCTAAGTCTGTTAGGTCATTGCCACGGTCTATTCCCTGATCTACTCTAGGTTCTGGTTCATTATGAGAAGCTCGTTCTTCTAACAGTATTCTACGTACTATATTTGCAATATTGGCTTCCTGATCTTGTACTAAGGCATTTTGAGCCTGGGGTGGGTGAGGGGGGGGATGATTAAGCATTGGGGGCCGAATTAGGTTATTTTGATTTGCCATTACAGATTACAAATTTTTTATATTATTTAATTCTTAAAACTTTTATTGAAAGTATTTAATAGTTGTGCTTAGATCTAAATTATTTACTTAATTCTATGATTAATTCTTACGTGAATATAATTGTTTTCAGCATCATAATTGTTTCTTGTTGGTTTGTTGTTTTTCTGGTGTTTTTCTTCTGGTGTTATTGCTGGTGGTGGTGATAGCTGTTGGTGCTAGGATTTGTGTTGTTCCTTAATGTTCCACTGGAAGATGTTAGGCGTTGTTTCACACAAATGTTGCTTTTGGTTGTTAGTTCTTTAAAAAATTTTTTCAGCTTTTTGCTTATTTAATTATTTTTATTGTTTTTTTTTTTCAGCTTTTTCTCAAACTTTTATGTTCTTCAATGCTTTTATTTTGCACTATTGTTTTGTTTTAATCATTGGACGTTTCTTTATTTTAATTCTTGGTTTTATTAGTTTTTCTTTAATTTTAAAAATTTATTTTTGATTTTAACTATTATTTTAATTTTTTACACTAATGTTTTAGTTGGGCGCCAGATAATTCAATAATGACTGAATTGATTCGAGTTCTTGACTGCGACTGATTTGTCGTTGTCATTTTCTTTATTTAAATAATTCTTTTGTTTTCTTTGTTTTCATGATTTGGCCAACATTAAGCCAGACTGCAAGATTGCATTAAATTATAGTAACAAAATTCTTAATAATTTTGCAATCTGCCTTATGTTGGTTCAGGTAAGTACAATGAATTAATAGGAAATATTGCAGACATAGTGTCAGCACAAATTATATAGGTTAATTTACAAAAAAATTCTTAAAATATTTAATATCTTAACTTATACAAGCCATTCTTGGTAAAAACCACGAAGAAAACGTAATTATTTCTTCAAAATCATGCGAATATTGTACGATTGTTTTTTTTTTTTAATGGACCATAAATGTCGAGATGCAACTGAAATTCGGTAATATAATCTCCTGTTGATTCTTACTTAAAAGTAATCTTACCATTCCAAAATTCTGTTTTAATACTAACAAGTAAGAGAAACTATTGTCTAGCTCGACTATATGATATTCTTCACTACTACGGTTATATATAGACCAACTATTTAACAAGTTTTCTTAAGTTTTAGAGACACATATACTCGTATATGCTATTTTTGTACCCTTCACCACCATAAATATGTGGAAAGGGCATTATAAGTTTGTGCTGATGTATGTAACGCATGGAAATATTTGTCTTAGACCCACCTTTTAGTATACCAATAGGCTTAGAATCATTTTCTGAGTCGATTTAGCGATATCCGTCCGTCCGTCTGGCTGGACCCCCATGTAAACCTTGTAATCAAACTACAGGTCGCAATTCTTAAGATAATTTGATGAAATTTTGCACAGATCATTCTTTTAATAATGGGACCATGGCTATTGAAATTCGTCAAAATCGGTCCATTATTTATGGTACCTCCCATAGGTCCCACTTCCCGGAATTAATATATATTAGCCTCAAATATCAATATTTTTTCATGAAATTTAAATCGAATACTGCTTATGTAAATTAAAATCACTGTATCAAATTTCGTTCAAATCGGTTCACATTTGACTATAGCTCCCATAGAAACTTTTCTTTATAAACGCACTAAATAAGACAAAAATCACTAAAACGCTCGTAAATCTAAAGATAATGGGAATTTTAAGTTTATTTTTTGCATACATAACTTTTGTAACGACTTTAATCAATTTGCCAAATTTCAAAATAATCGGTCCACACTTGACCCTAGCTCTCATATAAGGCCAAATGACGGAAACAGCTTAAATATATAAGTTTTGAGAAAGTGTTTGTATGATGGCAAAATTAAGCAAAATATTTGTCTTTATACAGGAAAAATAACAACAACCTTAGTGGTGAAGGGTATCGTATGGTCGGGCTTCACCGACTTTCTTACTTGTGTTTATAAATTTCGAGATTTATGTAGTCTTATGTAATTTCTGGCTAAGGGTCTGATATGGGAGCTGGGGTGAATTGTGGATCGATTGTTACCAAATTTTGGTTATAGGATTTTATTTATCAGTTCAAAGTTTAAGTAAGAAAATACAATTACCCTTAGATTTCTAAACGTTTGTGTGCTTTTTTGGTATTTTGAAAATGTATCTTATATGGAAGGCAAGGTGAAATATTGGCTGATTCCTACAAAATTAGGTACACTAATTTCGGTTACCGTAACAAACATTTACGCTAAATATTTTTAAAATACAACTAAATTTGTGGCTTTTAACGGGTAAAAGCTCTATTCCGAAAATACATCCCTATGCGAAGTACCCGAAATTGTAATCCAATTTTGCCCAAAAAGTATAGGGATCGTCCTTACCCTAAAATATAAGTCTCCGACAAATTTCATTAGACAGCTAGCCAGCCATTGGGACGGATATTGTTAAATCAACTCAGGGAGTAATTCTGAGTCGATCGGTACATTAAAAGGTGGGTCTCAGACCAAAATTTCTGTGAGTTACAAGCAACAACACAAACCCAATTTACTCTTTTCACCTATATTGGTACAGGCTATAAAATCTTAGCTAATAATTCAAAGCTTTCAGATTTCAGTGCTGCACTTTGTTATAAGCGGTGAAAAGCATATGATGTTGGTTTCCTAACTAAAAATGTCAATTTGTCATAATACAGTCTACTAAATATAATATAACGTTTTCAACAATTTGTATTGAACATTTTGCACGGGAACACGTTTGAGTAAGTTTAAGTTGTTTCGTTAAAGTACGGAAACAAACATAATATTGTCGAAATATTAACAAAAGTAGTACAAATGACTTGGACTTACTCTTTAAAGGTCTTAGAGTATAATATACCAAGGAAAGCAAGAGTATAAACCTCTGAGAAACGCAGATGGCCGAAAACAACTTTAAAGCGTAAAATTTTTAAGGGAAATTATTCTATGTAACTGAACTAAAAATTATCTGTATTTCAAATTTTATAGTAAAGTGTTGTTCAAATTAAGCTAATGGCTTGCAGGCTTCCCAATTGGAGCAATTTAGATTTATTATACATAACTGATATAAAAACAGAAAATAACTTTAATTTAAACTTAAATATTCACCCCTTATAAAACACACAAATTTTCCCCCAAAAACAAAAAACATTCAAATTGAAAACAAACAAACAAATGATGTTTTCTAAAACTTGACATGCTACCTGTAAGGGGAAGTTACAATGAAACTTTACAACATTTTCATTTTTGTACTAATAATGTTTTTCCTCCCACCGTAAATATTTTTTGCTCCAAAAATAATTTTTCTTTTGTTAAATAATAATAACAATAACTCCCCATAGTTAAAATACAATGTTTCGATTCACACCAAACAATTAAAAGGTTAAATCAAAAGCCATATAAAGCTTTGTTAGAATTTTGTTTTTTTTTAAGTAAAATAAAAGCCAAAATGAATGAATTTTATCTAAAACTAAAATATTTTGAATAAACATAAATTTTTAAAAAATGCAGTTAAGGCAAAACTGAACATTGCAAAAATTGTTTAAACAAATCAATTCACTGTTAAACAAAATATATAAAATTAGAAAAAAACATCAGTATAACATTTTAAAATATTTGAGTTTATTTTTACTTTCTACAAAAACTATAAAATAATACTACAAAGCATTTTTACTTTCACAGAATTTTTGCTTAACATATTTTTTAATTACTTTGTTGCTTTTCCAAAATTACATCCTTCACCGCCATAAACATTGTAGTGGGCTCATGATGGACTTTGTAACGCATAGAAATATTAGTCTGACTTATATATAACTTAAACTACACCAATCGACTCTGAAAGTTATTTGTTATTTTAAAAGTTGGCAGACATTTTGTTTGGTATAAGAATTGCATGGCATTGACGAAATCACATGACCAAAAGTTTTTCTGTAGAAAAATTTTCGATAAAGATTTTTTTTCGGTAGGAAATTTTTTCTGAAAAACTTTTGATAAAAGGTTCTTTAGAAAAATTTACTATAAAAACGTTTTTCTATAGAAAAATTTTTGATTTTCTGTAGAAAATTTTTTGAGTTTTCTATAAAAAAAAGTTTTTCTGTAGAAGAATTTTTGACAAAAAATTTTCTATTGAAAACTTTTTGATTCTCTGTAAAAAAAATTTTGATAAAAGATTTTTTTTCTATAGAAAAATTTTCAATAAGAAAAATTTTTCTATAGAAAAATTTTCAATAAGAAAAATTTTTCTATAGAAAAATTTTCAATAAGAAAATTTTTTCTATAGAAAAATTTTCAATAAGAAAAATTTTTCTATAGAAAAATTTTCAATAAGAAAAATTTTTTTCGATAAGAATTTTCGAGAAAAAAATTTTTCTATAGAAAAATTTTCGATAAAAAAATTTTCGATCGAAAATTTTTCTATAGAAACATTTTCGATAGAAAAATTTTTCTATAAAAAAATTTTTGAGAAAAAAAATTTTCTGTAGAAAAATTTTCGATAAAATAATTTTTCTATAAAAAAATTTTCGAAAAAAAAATTTTTCTATAGAAGAATTTTCGAGAAAAAAATTTTTCTATAGAAAAATTTTCGAGAAAAAAAATTTTCTATAGAAAAATTTTCGAGAAAAAAATTTTTCTATAGAAAAATTTCGATAAAAAAATTTTTCTATAGACAAATTTTCGATAAAAAATGTTTCTATAGAAAAATTTTCGATAAAAAAATTTTTCTATAGAAAAATTTTTCAATAGAAAAATTTTTCCATAATTAAACGTAGTGGTGTGGGGTATCAAATAGTCGTACTTGACCGTCTAAGGAACTTTTCACGTGTTTTTCTCTTTTTTAATCATTAGTTTAAAAGCTTTTTTAACAATAGATTTTAAATAACATTGTAAAAGATTAAGCAAAAAATTCTTGTTTTAATAGATATTTTTCCTTTTAACAAAAATCTGGTGAAAATTGCAAAAATTTATAAAAAATATAAATTTATTTTAAAGGAGTGTAAATGTTAATCGAGTTTATTGCCTCATGTTGTGCTAAATATTACTGTGAAAGTTTATTTGTAAAGAATTTTTTTTTTAAATGTTAAATATTTAAAAATTTTCAATATACCACATGTCATATCAAATAAAAATAATGGCAGACTAGGAAACGTCAGGGTAAATAGGAAGTTAAATTGATATATTTGTTTAAAGTTAAGAAAAAACTTCAGATTATTTTTAAATCCAATTCCTTTGAAGTTACTAGTTAAGCAAATTTAAATTAAAGAGGGATTATTAAAATAAATAGAGAAAAATTTAGCCAGGAATTTATGTCTTAAAAAATGTTTTACATTTTTGTTTATGATTCCATTTTTTATTGTAAAACATTGTTGGTTGTGTATAATACTAAAGAAAATATTTCATTTTAAAATAGGGCTCCCTGTAAGACACAAGAAAAACTCAAACTAAAAAAATGTAAATATTAAATATAATATATTTTAAATTGCGCCACTTAATTCTAATAAAGAATAACAAAAGAATTTGTATTTTACAGGATCCAACATCTCCTGCTCTTGGAATTCGCCCCTCAAAGAGGATGTTTTTTTTATTAACAACAAAACAGCAAAATCAGCATATGGAAATTTGTTTTCATAAATATTTCACTTATTCTCTTCATCCTTATTTTCCTCATGCTATATCTTCATTTGTTTGCTATTAATGTTGGATAATGATATGCGTTCCATCAATTTTTCTGTTTGTTGCTTTTAAGTATTTTTTACTATTTCGTTTTTTTCCACTACAACAGAGAGTTACAAAAATTTCTTTTGCGTTAAAATAATTATAATTGTTGTAAAATAATATAAGGGAATCAAAAAGGAAAAAATCTTTTTATAAGCATCTTTTTGTAGTCACGTTCCTTTAAGATGCGTGTGAGTAATATTTAATTCGTTAAGAAATAAATATTACGTATACGCTACTTATCCCCATACGAGTTTGTATTCTTTTAGAATTTTTCAACATTTCATCATAAATATTTTTATTTTATCATTTACTTCTCTTGTACATTAGTCGGGAAATAAAATCTGCTATTGTAATAAATTTGAATTATTGTAATAATTTGGTATAGATAATAATATTGCATTTGATTAGGATTTGTTATTTAAATAAAAATTTTAATTTTTTTAAAATTAAGAACTTCGATATACGTAAATTCAGATTTCTTACAAAAACCAAAAATTTGGCAATTGCACTAGTCAACAAAATTTAACTTTTTGAGTTATATCTTATCACTCTTTTATTTTAATAATCGTTATTGTTTTCTTTCCAATAGAGAGCAAAATACTAAGTCGAGTAATTTTGAATAGAACGTCTGACGAAGTTTCTGAAACACTCCGCGAAAATCAGTTTGGGTTCCGAAGAATCGATTTTGTGTTGATCTAATCAACACAGTAAGAATAGTACTGGAGCAATGTAATGAACTCCGCACCCCCATTTATCTAGCGTTTATCTACTTTATGAATGCCTTCGACAGTGTCAACAGGTGCTATCTATGGAGAATTTTAGAAAACCGTAACATGCCAACGAAAATTCTGAACTTAATTCGGGCAATGTACGTGGACTTTAAATGCCGGGTTCTACATAAAGTTAAATTGTCTAATCCGTCCGAAGTTACTACTGGAGTAAGACAAGGATGTATATTATCACCTATACTTTTTATCCTTGTCATCGACAATATAATGCGCACGACACTAAATGGTAGACGTTGTATTCAATGGACACCATTTAAGCAACTCGAGGACTTGGAATACGCCGATGACATATGTCTTCTAAGCTAAAGACCAGCTCACCTTCAAGAAAACACTAGCGTTATTACTGTTGAATCTCGGGCAGCTGGGCTGGAAATCAATATTTTCAAGACAAAGATTATGCCTGGAGGCTATGGCGCAAACCCGTCGCCACACATCAATGTGGATAATGAGGGTATTGGATGTGTAGGTACCTTTTATTATCTTGGTAGTTTAGTATATACAAAAGGTGGCGCCGACGAGGATATTGAATCGCGTATTAATAAGGTAAAATCTGAATTCGGCATTCTCCGAACTTTATGGAAATCTCGGCAAATATCAACAACAACTAAGTTACGAATATATAACATGAATGTCAAGTCCATCTTGTATTACGGCTGCGAAACTTGGAAACTCACAACTGCCATCGATAAGTGCCTACAAACCTTTACAGACAAATGCTTGTGACAAATCCTTAATATATGGTGGCCAAATCGCAAAAGAAATGAAGATCTACTAAACGCCACAAACCAAATCCCTTCTTCTATAGAGGTATGTTAACGGAAATGGCGATGGATAGGCAACACACTTCGAAGGCCAAATACCAACATTGCTTGACAAGCGCTTCGTTGGAATCCAAGGAAGCGGCCGTCGTGTTGGTGCAGCTGCTGGAACGTGGAGAAGGTCAATTGATGCGAAGTTACAAGCAGCAAACTATTCATGGAATGATGTATGCCTAACATCTCGCAATAGAGTTCGATATAAAAGGATGGTTGAGGCCCTATGCTCCACTGGGAGTCAAGTATAACAGAAGAAGAATTGTTTTTTTAATAGACTGATTTAAATTTTTATTTCTTATAAAATTGGATGTTTTTGAAAAATCTGATCCATAGATAAAATAAATAAAGTGACAATATCTAATTTTGCTTAAGCAATTTTTCATCATTTTGTCTTATGTGAGATCTAGGATCAAATGAGGACAGATTTTGTCTAATTTTAACAATTTGATTGTAAATTATATATAAAAAACTAAACAGAAAATTGTTATTATCTGCAGGTTTACGAGTTGTTTTTAATGAATTTTAATGCATTTGAGTGGCTTTTGTTGGAAGGTCTAATATTTGAACTAGAATCAAATATTTACAAAAAATTTAATTTTTTATTCAATTTAATCAAAATAATCTGAAATTTGTGGTCAAAATCTAAATTTCAGAATATAAGATCTATGAGGTACCTAAAAAAGTCGATTGGATTATTTACTTATAGAAAATCTTTGTAATTGTATTTTGTAGTAGTATATTTTTTTTATAAAAAGTTTTTAATAGAGACATTTTCATATGAAAATTGTTTTACAGAAATTTTTTTATATACATTTTTTATACAATTCTTTATATAAAAAGTTTTTTATGAAAATATTTTATATTAACATTTTTTATACCAAATTTTTTATAAAAAAAGTTTTTGTTGAACATTTTTTATATAAAAATTTTTTGTAGAAAATTTTTTATAGAAAAATTTTTAATATTAGTGATTTTTGGACCTTTTTGTTTAATTAAATAAAAGACTTGTCGAGCTTGAGGTCAGTTTTTAGTTTTAAATTATTTATTATTATCCATATTTCAATATCCAACGGATATCTTGAAAATGATATCCGTTGGATATTGAAATATCGATAATAATAAATAATTTAAAACTAAAAACTGTCCTCAATCTCGACAAGTCTTTTATTTAATGACAAATTTTTTATAGAAAATGTTTTGTTAAAAATTTAAAATAAAAAAATTTATAAAAAAGTTTTTTATGGAAAATTATTTATATAAAAATTTTTTATAGACATTTTTTTTATATAAAAAGCTTTTGTAGAAAATTAATTTTTACAAACATTTTTAAAAAATTAAATTTTTTATTGTAAAATGCTTTATAGCTAAATTAGAAAAATGTTTGTTTTGTTCTGACGCAGAGTTCGAATCTTTCTACCCTTCACCAGCATTGGTGGAAAGGGTATTATAAGTTTGTGCTGATATATGTAATGCATAGAAATATTTATCTTAAACCCTACTTTTAGTGTACCAATAGGCTTAGAATCATTTTCTAAGTCGATTTAGCGATGTCAGTCCGTCCGTCCGTCTGGCTGTACTGCTGGCTGGCTGGACTCCCATATAAACTTTGTAATTAAAGTACAGGTTGCAATTCTGAAGATAATTTGATGAAATTGGCACAAATAATTTTCTTTGATCATGCCTGTTGAAATTTGTCAAAATCGGTTTATTATTTATGGTACCTCCATAGGTCCCACTTCCCGGAATTGATATATTAGCCACAAATATTAATGTTTTTCATTAAATTTAAAACAAATGCTGCTTACTTAAATCACTGTACCAAATTTCGTTGAAATCGGTCCACATTTGACCATAGCTCCCAAACAAACTTATATGTCAAAAGCACTAAATGAGACAAAAGTAACTAAAACGCTCTTTAATCTAAAGATAATGAGAATTTTAAGTTTATTTTTTGCAAACATAATTTTTGTAATAACTGTAATCAATTTGCTAAATTTCAAGATAATCGGTCCACATATGACCCTAGCTTTCATATAAGTTCAAATGACGGAAACTGCTTAAATATAAATGTAAGTTATCAGAAAATATTTGTATGAAGGCAATTTAGCAAATTTTTGTCTTTATTCAGGAAAAATAACACCTTTTCTTCAATGGTGAAGGTTATTGTATGGTCGGCCTTGACCGACTATAGCACTTTGCTACTTGTTTTTATTTGGTCAAGTCTTTTTGGCAAAAAGCAAAGTTGTAATAATACATATAACAAATTCTAAGTAGTTCAAATTATATACGAAATTGGTTATATATTTTAAGTAGCATAATTTTTATAAATATATAACCTCAGCGCTTATAGATATATCTTTTAACTAGATACTCCTAACATATGTTTTATCTAAGTTGTAATTTTTATTTGTGTTAATAAAGTTAACAACTTAAGTTTACAAATTCAAATGCATCACTTGAACATAAAATCGAGTGTTTAAGAAAACTGAATATCTAAGTTTAAATATAACTAGAAATCAATCAAGTCCTTAAGTTTACAACTTCAATTCTTTCTTAGTACTTAAATGAATCACTTAATATATGTTTGATTTCCTTTTATATTAGTAAGGCAATAATATCCTTAAATTTCTATTAAATACAAAAAGTCATTGACCTAATTTTTTTACTATTTACAGGGAGTATTTTTTACATAAGTTTTAGCGTTTAACTAACGATAACTGATTACAACTGTCATTAACAGTTGACATATAATTAAAGAAATCCTAAATGAAGATAAGTCAAGGTCTCAAACTGTTTTAAAAAACCCAAACTGATATAGAAGAGCAAGCAAATATTTCTATTAAATTTATATAAATAGAATAAAATAGTTATATACATAAAATATTTAAGTAATTTAACCTTGAGAAGCAAATTTAAATAAACAAAATTTATAATTGACTTCTCTGGCGGCTCTTAATTTAGAAGGACTTAAATAGAAAATTTTTAAATTGGGTGAAATTTTAAATTTATTTTAAATCTAATGTTTCAAATTGTGATAACACACATTTTTCTTTCCAAAAGGGAGAGAGTCCTTTTTTCATTGCCTGTTTTATTTGCTTTTCCCGAGAGTGTGTGAGATGAAATTCTCATTTGAGTGAGAATGATTGAGTATTTTGTAGAAAATACTGGGAAATTTGGTAAGTCAAATCTCTCGCTCTCTATGTCTGTGTCTTTACTAGGAATAAGTTGTTGTAGTCAACATTAAGCTTTTTTGTTTGTTGGTTGGAGGACTTTGAAATCTTATTTAGTTTGTCTGCGGTCAGCAAAAAGAGCTAAACAAAATTGAGTTGACTTAGTCTTGGTCTTAGGTATGAATTGGATTTAATGAAAATGTTTACGTCTAGTCAATATTTTTTGTTAATGGAAGAAAATAATACTTAAGACACATTTTAAATATTTTGACAAATTAAACGAAATATTTTAATTGAAATGAACACATAATTTTTTAAACACGAGGGTTGAATTGCTTGTCGATGAAATTTTATGTGACTTTGATTGGAAGTTTTTAACTTAATAATTTTTTATATGTATTAACCGTTTCTACATTAATGATTTCTGAATTTAAATTAATTTGAAGTTGATGAAATTTCGCAGAAAATTTACTGGTGTTCATTGGGGAGATGATAAACACATTTATCTATGAGTAAAATTTAATGCTTTATTTTTAAAACGTGTTGAACAACATTTCCGTAGTTTTAAGTAAATCAAAGAAAACTTCCTAGCAACCTTGTTATTAATTTTAAAAATCTTTTTAATCCGAGAAAGTTATTAATATTTAGAATTTCCTGGTACACATACATTTTTTTGCAATATTAACATACTTTCAAAAAATAATAAAAATGTTGCATTTGACACGTTTTAAACGAAATAACCATCACCATTGTAAGTTTCATGGATAATATTAATTTTTTATCAGAAACTTCAAAAGTTATATGAAAAATTAACTTATAAAGAGTATAAAATCGAGCCCTTAGATTTAAATAATCGTAAACGACATTCCGTTAGATATCTCTTAAACTATGAGAGATAGCGTGATAAAGTATGCATATTTTTCTTTCTTTCTTAAATAGTTTTCGAATGTGTAAAAATCTTTTCGACATGTGTATATTTGCGAAAGTTAAAGGTTTTACATACAATAGTGCTCAACTTTGGCCCAATGCAATTAAGATTTTTTGTCGCTTACGATCAATATTTTACCTGTCGCTTGCGATTATTTTAATCTAAGGGCTCGAAATTATTGTCAAAGATATATAGTCACTTAAAATGCAAAAGAGCGTAAGAACTAAAAAATTCAAAATTTATTTTTTGATTGATTGTTCTGTGTCAGTTTAAAAAAACGACAAGCGGGTAAAGCTAATTCAAGTGTACTAAATCCGGTGGGGCTAACCATTTTTTAAGTTGTGTCTAATTTTCGAGATAGCTTTGTGTTACCATCAATGAAAGAAATTTTTTAAATTTGTCTTCACTAAATTATGTATTTACCTTCATTAAGCATTAATCGACCAAAAACTCGATTTTTATTTTTTTGATGCTTATCACGTTTTAAAAATAAACCATTCAATTACTAAATTCCTAAAAGCACACAACAAAAAATCTAAATTTATGACTGAGATTAGGGGATGTTAGATACCAAGCAGCGTTTCTGATTGGTCTTAACTTGGTAAACCCAGACTTATCTTGGTTATTCTTCATCTCAACTGTCGAAACTGGGCTCCTCGTTGTATCAGAAGGGGAATTATGTTAACACCCATTAACATAGTGAGCTAACATGTGCCGAGTTCGAATTCTCCCATAAGAACGATAAAAAATATGGGTTAGGACGTCGAGCTAGTAACCCACTCTTGGAAAAAAAAACAATTACTATGAAAAAGCTAAAAAGCTAAAACCGGCCCGAAACTTCGATTTAAAAACCATGTAGGTTAAAATCTTTCAAAGATTGGCCTTTGAAGCTCTTGAATTTCTAAAATATTCTCGGCCTTTGACCTTAGCAGGTAGTAAATAAAGAACATTTACGTAGGTTTCTTATAACTTTAGAGCTTTTAAATTTAATGAGTTGAATCATTTTGTAAAATCTTATTTATTAATGACTACAGGAGGATCACAAATAAATTGGATTGGGGTAGAAAAAAAATATCTTCGGAAGAATTGGAGGTAGAACCATTAAAATTACCACTTTTGACTACAAATCTATCATTCTTGTCGAGTTTGATTAGAAAAATTCTCAGAAATTTTACCCCCTAATTCATAAACAAATTATAAAATTATCATAGCTTTAGAGTAGGAATTTTGTATGGAAAATTTGAATTATAAGCTTGTCATAGCAATATTTTTCGTTTATGATTTAGGGGATTAGATTCTTTTAAACTTCTTGACTATAAAAATTATTATAGCTTTCTTATTTGCCAGTGAGATTAGCTAAGACAAAACTTAGCAAGATTGAAGTCAAACTATTGATAATGGAGTATTTAGGGTTTTATTAAAGGATCAGTGTGGATCGATAGAACATAAGAGGTCTTAATGTATAATTTTAAGTTGTTGAAAAATACGGCAATACCGCTTTTAAACATCTACTACAACAATATAGCCCATAATGGGTATAAAATGTAAAAAAATATATTGTAATTAAATTTGTTTCTATTTGGGAGAAAGACTTCATAAGAGTTTAAAATACACTTCAGTTTTTAAACTAAAACTACATTTAATTTAAAACTACATTTAATTTGAATTTGGCAAACTTTAGGAAAAATGTTCTTAATGTTAAGATTATACATACATTTTTTTCAAAAACAAAGTACAAGGCCAAGTAGGCACATGCTTTCGAATTCTTTGCCAGTTTCTTAACAATATTAAGTACTTTTTAATTTTTTCTTCTTAAGACAAAATCAAAGTGAGACTTAAGGTCTTAGGAAACGAAAGGATTATTTCAACTTTAGTGTGACTTTAAATTAAATACGAGAAAAAAAAAATAGAACAAATACATACTTTCTAATGTTTAAAAAGATAAGATGGTTAAAGTGTGTGTGTGTGTTAGGTTATTTACTATATAAATAAATAGCATATCTCCATTTAAACATAACTGAAAGTATGCAAGTGTTTTGAATTTTGCTCTTTCAAGATTTTTTTTTGGCAAAAGCCTATAACTATACATTCAGAAGCACACTAACACATGCATACATACATATATCCTTTCATCATTTCAACCAATAAAAATATAAATTCTAAAAGTTATGATTATTTCCATTGAAAAAATTGTAAAAGTCTCCTTATAAATATAGAAGTACTTCTTTTACAGCTTCTAATAATATCATTAATGTATGAATAAATCTTTAAATCTAATTTTGTAAGAATCATTAAATATTTATCTACATTTTTTTTGCTGGGATATCTGTGAATTTAAGCCAGTTATTGTATTATTGTTGCTATTGTAAATATTTTCGTTTCATTCTTTCTTTTCTGGTCGTTTGTTTGGTACAAATTCTCTTCTAAATTGTATTTAAATATTTAACAACAAAAAACAAATGCACAAAACATAAAATAAAGCAGCAGAAATGAAAGGGCCTCGTTTGTACATTTTGCCCAGTGAATGCCAACTTTTTTTGTCCATAGTTCTACTGGATATTAATGTTGGAACTGTAGAAATATTTATGTGTAGTACTTCATGTCTGAGTATGGGTGTGTATTAAGCCGGTCCTTGAAATAGTATATTGGATATACTTAGATTATTTGTTTAATAACCATTATAGATTGAAGCATCTTAGCCATTCTGATATTCCTACAGAATAATTTTTATGTATATCGAATATTTTAATGTGGATGAAGATTTTAGATTTAATGCTATAATTTTGCCCTTGCCGCCAAGATTTAACAAAATTTATGTCCTGCTGTTAAACAGTCATGTTGCAGTTTGTGGTAATAAACTGACAAAATTAATTTATTTTTTAGGTCTGGATTAATGAATACATATATAAAAAGTAGTATATCTGAATGTATGCAGTTTGTGAAAAATATATAAACATATGTGTTGGTATATAGAAAATGTTTGCATAAAATGTTTCTTTTATATACAAACACACACCCGTACTAGTATAGTTTAAATGAATGTTCTCTTAAGTGCGTATCCGTATAATATACGAGTACAATCCAATAGGATGGTTCAATAAATTTGGAATCAAAATTAATGTTATTATTAGTTAAAGTGGATTTTTTTCAGTACATATTCATAAATTTTCATATACATACTGAAAATGTAATACGATTAATATTTCTTAATAAAAAATGTGGTGCATACTTCAAGGGGTAAATAACCGAATATTTTATTGAATAAAGTTTTTTTTTGGAAAAAGTCAATGAACTAATAATTTAATTGAATATTAAAAAAACTACTTAGTAAATAATTCCCTATACCAAATAAATGAGCAATTATGTTGAAAGCTGGTTTTGCTTAGTTTTTTTTCGCACTGATCACCTAATATGCTTTCTCCGTTGATGGCGAAATCGAATCCCAGTAGCGAAACCCTTGCTTCGCAAACTTGCTTCACACACAAGACAAATCAACTTGTCTTTTGTTTGCTTTTAACTTTTCGCATATGGTTATTGAAAATTTCTTATCATTGTTTGGATCATCTTATCCTGATCACCTTTAATCTACGTTTTAAATCACAATAACAACAGCTGCTTTTGGCACCCATTATACTATGTTGCAACAAAATATACATTTTTTTTGCTATTGGGCATTTATGTTATTTGCATATGTGCAACATGACATTTGTTCATATGAATGAATGTTTTTTAAATATCTTTATTAGAGTGTTCCGGAAAGAAGTTTTACTAAAAAATTTACTTTTTATAGGAAATTTTTCAAAAATTTACTTTTTGTAGGAAATTTTTCAAAAATTTACTTTTTATAGGAAATTTTTCAAAAATTTACTTTTTATAGGGTATTTTTCAAAAATTTACTTTTTATAGGAAATTTTTCAAAAATTTACTTTTTATAGGAAATTTTTCAAAAATTTACTTTTGATAGGGTATTTTTCAAAAATTTACTTTTTATAGGAAAATTTTCAAAAATTTACTTTTTATAGGAAAATTTTCAAAAATTTACTTTTTATAGGAAATTTTTAAAAAATTTACTTTTTATAGGAAATTTTTCAATAATTTACTTTTTTTTCAAAAATTTACTTTTTATAGGAAATTTTTCAAAAATTTACTTTTTATAGTATGTTTTTCAATAATTTACGTTTTATAGGAAATTTTTCAAAAATTTACTTTTTTTAGGAAATTTTTCAAAAATTTACTTTTTTTAGGAAATTTTTCAAATTTTTACTTTTTATAGGAAATTTTTCAAAAATTTACTTTTTATAGGAAATTTTTCAAAAATTTACTTTTTATAGGAAATTTTTCAAAAATTTACTTTTTATAGGAAATTTTTCAAAAATTTACTTTTTATAGGAAATTTTTCAAAAATTTACTTTTTATAGGAAATTTTTCAAAAATTTACTTTTTATAGGAAATTTTTCAAAAATTTACTTTTTATAGGAAATTTTTCAAAAATTTACTTTTTATAGGAAATTTTTCAAATTTTTACTTTTTATAGGAAATTTTTCAAAGATTTACTTATTATAGAAATTTACTTTTTTTACTTATTTTACTTAAGATTAAATTTACTGAAATTGGTTACCTATTCTTTTAAAAACACTAAAACACAAAACCCTTTATATCTCAATTAAAAAAAATGGACTTAATCCACTTTCAAAATAAGGTCTTCAATATATAATATTATAATTTATACTCATAAACTGTAAATAAAAAGGGTTTTGAATCTCTGAAAATATGTATAAGCCATGAAAATGGTGTCTCGTAGTTTACCTTGTCAATAGAATTGTGGGAACTATATGAATTCAGTCGCAGAGATTTAAAGAAAGTAAAATAACAAGTGTTTAATTTTTTTATTATTATAAAAGTTTTTCAAAATTTAAACCTAAAATTAAGTAAAACACTCATTTAACATATTATAGCTAAATATTGATAAAATTTAAAAAATATTATATTTAGGTCCTCAACTTTTTGATGTATTCGCTGTAAGTCATTGAACGTCTAGCTTTTACTTTTGTATTCAAAAATCAAGTCTAACAAAGCTTATAAACCATGTTTTTTAGTTTTATTTATAAACAAAAATTCCCTCTTATTTAAGCACTAATTTTTAATTATAAATGCAGTTCTAGGGCTTGAGGGCAAAAAAAACTTTATTATAAATTTGTTTGAAATAAAAAAAATATTGGGTTGTTTGAAAGATCATTTCGTTTTATTTTTAATAAAATACCTGATTTATATAATGCATAAATATACATTCTGGTCTAAGACCTTTTAGTAATAGCATGATCTTAAGCAACTAAAATTGTTGGTCCTTACTGATCTATTTCACTGATCTACTACTTTTTTAAGTACAGGTTTAACGAGAACAAACAATAACCCAAAAGCACCAGATTTAAAGAGTGTAATGGGGTTTTGCAGTCTATCCCAAAGAAGCTATAAAAGCTTTTATTGAGTAATCAAACATGTATGAGTTCTTAAATCACAATTGCGAATCATTAAAAGTTTTCTGTTTATAAATTTTGCGTTTTGTAATGAAATGCGTCATTCGGTATATCCAGCTGATAACAGAATCACTTGTTTTGTAATCTGATAAATATTAAATAAAAATGATTGCTTTAATATCTTACCAACTGATTTTATGGTAGAATAAATAGGCTTTCAAAATACTCTTAGCGGGTTTATCTTTTGGATCGTTGTAGTCTTGCAATTGACATATAATATCCATTTTGTTCCTAGTTAGTTCTTTTTAGCTTTAACAGCATTTTTAAATACTCTGTGGAGAAAGAAACGAAATTACTTTACGCTCAACTCAATATATTAGAATTTTCAATATCTGTTTTTTTATCTAAAAAATCCCATGTGCTTGCTTTAAATTTTTTTGCGTTTGCTCTTATTAGAGGATTTGTTTATGGCCATTGGCAAACATTTTTTTTATAATAAAAATTCAATGGTTTTAGTTTCCATTATATTAAAATATTAAATCTACTAAATGCTTGTTTATATTTAACCCATCTTGTGGCAATTTATTTTGAAAATTATCTTATATAGTAATAAAATTGTACTTAAATCGATAATAAAGAAAAAACTGCTATATAAAAAAAATTTTCAATAGGAAAAATATAATTAAAAGCTTTGTTTATTTTAAATATAAATTTCAAATTGCTTAATTTCTATTCCCATTAAACAAAATGGGTTAATTAGAGCCTTAGGTTATAGCACATCATATCATCATTTAATAACATTATTTTTTTTTAGAAACAAAACATGCAAATATTTTTAATGTCTTTAGGCTGTAATTCAATAAATGTTACTTATTTTTCATAAAATAAAAAAATGAGGGAAAAAATCATAGGAATTTAATTAATAAATATGTTTGAAATAATCTTTATTAAAAAGTATGTTTTTGATAGAGGTATAAAACTTCCTCCTTTTTATGAAAACGTCCTACCAAACAGTTAGGAGTGAGGAATCATTTGTCAGTACTTTTTAAAAGCGATGCTGGTCAAAACTTTACAATCAATGGTAATCGCTATAGAGCAGTGTAGAACAATATTTCTATTGTTCTATCACTTGTGGTAAGAGTTGTTGTTGTTACATATATAATTTGTTATTGTGTTGCCCATCAATGATATAGAGCAAAGACAGCAGACTCTTTTCATAACCAATTAAGGGCTGGCAAAACTTCGCTTGACTGTTTTCTGTGGGAATATGTAAAGTCAGTAGTCTACGGTGAAAACTATTTCAAAACTATCGACCACTTGGAAAACAACATTTGCTGCTTTATTGTCGATCCTTCAAAGCTTCGGTAGTGCTCATCTACGAGTTCCCTCGGCATCACTTTCTTTACTATGTCAATATCAGTTTATGATTAAATAGGTGTCGATATTCATTGTTTAAGCTGATTGTTCCGTTAATATTAAGTAGAATCATTCTCTCAAAAATTCAAAATCCTATAAAAAATTCAAATTTCTATACCTCTATAAACAAATAATTATTTTTATAACAATATTGGCTTTTTAAAAATGTTGATTAATATGGAGAATATTAATTTAGAAAATTTCTCTAGTCTGTTACTTTAAAGTATAAGCTTCACAGTTAGAGACGACAAAAAGCCTCTACTGCAACAAAACTTTAGCCTAAAACAAACAATTGCTTTAACAAACTTAGCCCCAAAAGCATTTAGAAAATATTTTGATAACATATCCTCCTGGATGATACTTTTGGGATTCTTGAATAAGTTTACAAAACTATTAATAACAAGTTGGAAAGTGCTATAGTCGGCCATACGATACCCTTCACCACTAAGGTCAAAGGTGTTATTTTTCATGTATAAAGACAAATATTTGCTAAATTTTGCCATCATACAAACATTTTCTCAAAACTTATATATTTAAGCTGTTTCCGTCATTTGGACTTATATGAGAGCTAGGGTGAAATGTAGACCGATTATCGATATTTGGCAAATTGATAACGGTTGTCTCAAAAATGATATATGCAAAAAATTATCTTAAAATTCTCATTATCTTTAGATTTACGAGCGTTTTAGTAATTTTTGTCTCATTTAGTGTGTTTTTTAAGAAAAGTTTGTATGGGAGCTATGGTCAAATGTGGATCGATTTTAACGAAATTTGGTATAGTGATTTTAGTTTACATAAGCAGTAATGAATTTAAATTTCATGAAAAAATATTGATATTTGAGGCTAATATGTCAATTCCGGGAAGTGGGACCTATGGAAGGTACCACAAATAATGGACCGATTTTGACGAATTTCAATAGCCACTGTCCCGTTATCAAAGAAATTATCTTTGCTAAATTTCATTAAATTATCCTTAGAATTGCGACCTGTACTTTGAATACAAGGTTTACATGGGGGTCCAACCAGTCAGTCAGACTGACAGACGGACATCGCTAAATCGACTCAGAAAGTGATTCTAAGACTATTGGTATACTATTTAAAGGGTCTAAGACAAATATTTCCATGCGTTACATACATCAGCACAAACTTATATTACCCTTTCCACCTATGGTGGTGAAGGGTATAAAAATAATTGACAGTGTTGTAGTATATCCCAAAAGTCAATTCCAGCAATACTTAAGAAGGTACTTTCCGTAATATGAAAGGCTTTCGCTATGCAAAATGTTTGCCTGAACAGCACTCAAATGCAACAATGCACAATGGTGAGTAAGAAGTTAATTTTGTTAATAATTTAGCAATTCCTTCCTGGACAAGTATTAAATTTTTTTTAGATATAGAAAAAAGTTACTTAAAAAAATGTCTCTTCGGATCGTACCAAATTTGCGATAGTTATATACCCAAGGTAGTCAAATTTGGTCCACTGCAGGGTACTCTGTGCTACCGATAAATATGTGCTTAGACATTGTTCTAAAAGTCTAACTCATATTTTACTGATGTTTAAAATTTCGTCAAATTCTGTTTAGTAGTTTAGAAATTGTTTAACTAATTCTAAAGAAACCTCTTACGCACCACTGTGCAATGGCAATAGCAAACAAAAATAACGAAACACAAATAGAAAAAAAATTCTAACTGAAAAAATAAAACGTGGGTTGATCAATAAGGCCGTGTCCTTCTGTATATCCCAAAATAGACTGGAGGCCAAACAGTAGGTTTTAAAGGCAAATTAGCACCTTTATTGGGTTGTTACCAATAAAGTCATGGTGACCGTTTATTTGAGTATACGGGGTAAAATCTATATTGACTAATATCGAAAGGGGAAAAATAATCAATGTGTTTATACCATACCAATTTATAGCATTAGTTTAATGAATTAATTTAACGACCTCATTTGGTAAAAAAAAAATACAGTTTCCAAACAAAATCTGCCATATTCTTGAGAACATCGAACTTAAAGAAATGATTCGATAGTAAGAGATTTAACTAGAACATTCTATCGTTCTCCCATAAAATGCCTACTTTAAAGATCTTGAAAAATCAGATTTTTCGAAAGGGATAATAAAATTTGAGAAACGTTGGACTAAGTATACGGAGCATAAAAATAATACTATGTTAAAAATTAAATTAACTGTTTTTATAAAAGTACTTATTGATCTGCCCTCGTAACAAGAATAAAATTAAAGCTTTTCTACACAGATATTACATACACAATGTTTTACGGTCTTGCAACATTACCATATTGCGCGGCTTATAACTTTGACTAAAATTTTAATGCAGCAGCCGTAACGTCTACTCATATACAAAACAATTACAATGAACAAAATGTATTAAAATTCACAGAGAGGAAATAAAACTGTAACTAGAAAAAAATCAAAAATACAAACACAAATAACAACTACAAAAAGCAACAGAAATGTTACGAAAAAGCCAAAGAAAAATATAAACAAAACAATAGAGAAAAATCTTTTGAAACAATTCATGATGGCCTATTTTTAGCAAATCCAGCCCTGACTCTCTTTGCCAAACTCTGATAGCTTTATATGGCCATGGAAGTTGCAACAAAAACAGCGAAGTTTGAAAAAAGCTCTATTTGATTTCCTTCCTTTACTTTGAGGTACCGATTCTGCCAAGTCGTTGACATCCACAATATCAATGTTAGTTTAAACAAGAACACTTTTTTTGTAAGTGAATCTGTGTGTGATCAAATTTGTAAATGTATGTGTCTGAGACATTGTAATTGCCTTCGTTAAAAAGTGAGTTTTATATCCTTTCTTTTTTATTAAGCTTTAATTCGCTTTAGTTTAATACAAAAAAGTGTCTATGTTTCAAAGATAATTTTATGGATACCCTAATTAAATTACCTAATAGAAAAAATATAACTAAATTCATAACAAAAGCTTTATATTAGTACTAAATAAGTTAACTACTCTACTTGCATTTATTTCATATTTATCACAAGTCACAAATGGGTTAACAAACTACTTCTCTAAGTTTGTGTATATTCTGGAATTGTATACAATTAAAATTATAATAATACACAAACATTTGTCCTCTGTTTTCACCAACACCAACACCACCTGAGCTAACCAAGTTGTTATGGGTGCCAAAACACTAATATATGTTTTTTTTGGTATTTATGGTTCAAGTTTTTTTATTTTCATTTTTTTGTTGTTCTTATTTATTTTTCATTTTAATATTTTGTTTTGAAGATCTGTCTTTCTGCTTATTTCGGTATAATATTACTCTTTATTTAGGTGTCTTTTGTCTCTTCCAACTTTCAGATAAAATTAAACATTAAGCATCTGTTTAGATGAAATAATAAAAATATCAATATTGCCAGAAGTGTTTTATGAAATATCCCGACTTTTTAAAAATTTAGAAAAAATGGACCTTTTACCCAAAACTGATCATTCAAAGTCAAATTTGAAAGCATGTATATAGAGTAAGTGGAGGTAATGTGGTATAGGCTGGTAATATTCTATAGTACCCTTTTTCTTAACTAGCCAATATAAGAATAACAAAATTCGCTTAATAATTTGCTGTTCTTAGAGAAAGATTTGGGATGCAAATGGGATGCAGTTGTTGCCTGGGTTTCCGGCTAACATGTAATAACTGTATTCAATTCCTACTCAGACCTCCTCGTGGTACAACCTGGAAACCAGAGCAACCTAGTTGAAGATGCGGTAAACAACCCGAGTGGGATTCTATGTCAGAGCTAACGTGAGCCGGAATTATCTTAGAGCCATTCCGACGTATTTGGTCTAAAGGTCTAAGATAATTGTACTTGGTAAAGTACGAAACTGTAGCGTCTGTTCAACATGTTAGCTGCGGCTGCAAGCGGGTGTCGGATCGAGCGGCTCGCTTTACAAACGTGGCTCTTGTCTTTGGGCTCATCATCCATCGACTAAGCACTTACGATTTTAAGCATGGAAAGAAACAACATTATAGAATATACTACTCCAAGGGGTAATCAAGCAAGAAATCCCCCTACTACGGCAGCTGGCACAAGGATTTTTGAGGTGACTAATCTATGCAAGAACATCCTGATGAAAAAAACCAGAGGCTCCATGCT
Source organism: Stomorhina lunata (assembly GCA_933228675.1). NCBI lineage: Eukaryota > Metazoa > Arthropoda > Insecta > Diptera > Rhiniidae > Stomorhina > Stomorhina lunata. The sequence goes on along the minus strand of OW121740.1, from coordinate 2,556,634 downwards.
CCACTGGGAGTCAAGGATAACAGAAGAAGTGAAAGGAGAGAAAGAAGAGAACAACAATTTTTCAAGTATTCTGAGAGTAAGTTAAAAAAATTAGAAATATTTGCCTTATACCCACCTTTTAGTATACCAATAGGCTTAGAATCACTTTCTGAGTCGATTTAGCGATGTCCGTCTGGCTGGCTGGCTGGACCCCCATGAAAAAATCACTATACCAAATTTCGTTGAAATCGGTCCACATTTGATCATAGCTCCCATACAAACTCTTCTTTAAAAACGCACTAAATGAGACAAAATAATCACTAAAACGCTCGTAAATCTAAAGATAATGAAAATTTTGAGTTTATTTTTTGCATACATAATTTTCGTAACAACTCTAATCAATTTGCCAAATTTCGAGATAATCGGTCCACATTTGACCCAAGCTCTTATATAAGTATGATAGCAAAATTTGGCAAATATTTGTCTTTATACAGGAAAAATAACACCTTTGACCTTAGTGGTGAAGGGTATTGTATGGTCGGGCTTGACCGACTATAGCGCTTTCTTACTTGTTTTTACTGCAAAAGTGTATTTTAAAGTTTTAAAGTTAAAATAATTGGTATTAACTAAATAAAAGAAAAATCTGCTATAAAAATAAATGCAGCTATTGTGGTATAGTTCAACTAACAAGAGAAATTTTTTATCTTTTTTTAATTTACTTGAAAAATTTTCTTTTCACGAGTATTTGGAACATAGATGAAAGCAAAAATCGGACAAAAACTAAAAATTTGGCAATCTAAAAACAAATAGGTATACCAAATTACTCACACTTTCTGTAAATTTATATAAATTACAAGGAGAAACAACTTAATTCTTGCTTTCTATTTCGCACAAATTTAATGTTTAATATATAATCTTCACTTTGACTACTTTATAGGTAGACTATGATTATAATCAAATACCAAAAAATTTACATCTGGTATCTCTAGAAATGAAACCAGATAATGTGCCAACTGAAAATAATATCCTTATACTAAGCAGCCAAAACTGTAGAACTTTTACATAATCTAACTTTTATACATCTATATATATATTATTTTTCGTAATACATACTCAGAATACATACTTGTATGCTTGTGCTTTGCATATGTATTTATTAAATATAAACAAAGAATCATACAAAATAAGCGTCGAAAAAATGTTATAAGAATTTTTAGTATATGACTATGTGAAATAAATACTTACCTACAACTAAAATAAACAAACAAAAAATTTATAAATTCTGGCAAAGCTTTTTGTATGAAGTTAAATGGATTTTATATTAAAAAAAAAACACAGAATAAAAAAGAAAAAAATGTCAGGTAAGGATCTTAGGATGCACCCAAGTATTGTTTGCAATAAAAGCAATAATAAGCCAAACATTATACAGGAAACAAGGATATGTTTAGGATATTCTTCCAGAGCTTTCATTTTTAAATATTTTTAAATTTTCCAAAATTCCTTTAATTAGGCAGAATTGATACCAGCCTAATGTCAAATACCATGTGACTGACTTACCATACATACCCGTATGTACATACTTATATGTGAGTGTGTGTACTCTGCCGGATAAAGAATGAACCTTAGAGGCATTCAACAGTCAGTTTAGACTTTTTTTATTCTGCTGTTATTCTTGTTGTTGTTGTTGAGTGGGTCTATGAAATAAAATATAAAGGAATTGTTTTCATTCACAAAACACGTCTAGTGTTTACCTTTTGTTGTTGTTATTTATTTTATACGAGTAAAGTCTATCTTTATAAATTTAGTTATGAATTATGGTTTGTTTTATTTCATCTCTCTCTTTCACTCCGTTTTTTATATATATATTTTTTTTGTTTCATACAAATGCACGTGAAGGATAAAACTCTATATTTGTATGCAAACAAAATATGTTTAGGTATTTGTGTGAACACACATGTGTGGGTACTAGTTAGTGTCATAGCTGAAATGAAAGGAAAAACCGTTAGAGGAAATTCAGTCTTTAAATTATTATTTTGTATATGTTTATAAACGTAGTCGTTTGTATGAATTTAGAATTCATAAGATTTTTTGTGAGCTTTACACATTTTTTATATTTTTGTTTTTAATCTAAATGATTCTCTCTAATTTAAGACAAATACGTGTAGGTGTAGGTCTATCCTATATATGTTATCTCTGTATTTGTATGAATAATTTATAATATTGTAATTTACACACGATGACTATGATTCCAGTTTTGCCCTTAGGCTCTTTAAGCAAATAAGATATACAAATTGTGGAGAAAAAATCCTACCAAAATGATGCGAGTACATGAGTCTAGACGGGTTAATGTTCTTTATTTGTGCTTTTCTTTTTAGTCATTATCTTGATGAAATTTCTTTAATTTTGATAATTATTAGCATGAGGTTTAACAAAATTATATAGAAATTATCTTAAACCCTTAAGTAGGCAGTGATGAATGAAAAAATGAAGTTTTATTTTAACTAGAATCAAGATGTACAAATTTAAAAATAAATACGCAAACAGTTTACATAACAATGTAGGTTAATGTTAACTAAGATGTAGATTAAGACAAACCAATAGACTTACATAAACTAAGATATAGACTAAGACATAGACTAAGACATAGACTAAGACATAGACTAAGACATAGACTAAGACATAGACTAAGACATAGACTAAGACATAGACTAAGACATAGACTAAGACATAGACTAAGACATAGACTAAGACATAGACTAAGACGCCTCTAAATCTTAAGGCCAGCAGCCCAGCCAGCCAACCTTCCGCATAACAAACATCATAGCAATGTAAATTGTATTTTACTGTCCTATCAATATTAAAATGGTACGAGTTTACAGCAAAAAATTTTAGTCTTAAGCTATTCTCTTTGCGTTTATAGTAAACCTCGCCCAGAAGACTTTTCGCTCGTTTATAATATCAAAAAATTCCAATGATCTTAACCTCTAATCCCTTTACCCTTCTTACCTTATATAAAAAACTATGATATATAAAAGCTTACGTCAAGACATATTAAATAGTTAATGAACCAAAGTAAACCCATGCCAGTGAAGGGTAACAAAAGTTTAATAAACTCCCTATTAATATTTTAGTTAGTCTTTAAAATTTGGCAATCTAACTTAATTGAAATAGACAACTAAGCATTAATTTCAAAACATTGTCTAGAAAAAGTTTTTTTTTATTATCAAAAATTACTCTTGAACATTTGTTCTATTACAAACATTTCTATGGTAGTTTATTTCCAGTTCCTGTAATTCAAAGCAAATTATCCTGCTGTTTAAATGTGAAAACAAAAAAATAACTCTTTAGTCTTTAATTTAAGTATTTTTCTAAAGAAATCCCCTCTGGGTTTTTGTTATCACGGAAGAGACTGAAGTAATGACCAAACTGTTCAAAGCAATTACTAGAAAAAAGATGGTAAAACCAACCAACAAACAGCAGCAGCAGTAGCTGCCATTGCTAAAGGAGCAGAAAGCAATTATACTACAATATTTTGTATGAGAGAAATATGAAGAAAAAAATATATTTTCCTGTGAAATCTTTTATATTTTCTCAAAAGTGGTAACTTCAAAGAGTTTTATTGTTGACTTTGATAAGCTGCTGTTTAAAACTGGTATTAATTTGTAAGCCTTTAAATTTCAAGTGGGAAAAATGTTATCCTGTTGCCTTTTATGGAGTTTGAGAAGAAATTTTATTTAATATTTTTATATTTTTCTAAACGCTTTAAACATCAAAAAGAAAAAGTTGTTTAATGTTTGCTGTTCAAATAACACTTAAGTGGTGTTTAATGCAAACAAATAAACAAACAACTTAAAACAACAACTGCAGCAGCCGCAGTAACATAGAAAAAATGTTAGAAACTTACCAACATTTATAAATAAGCCGTCCTCATATTTATAAAGCTTTTGTTTACTTACGCACAAACACTCACTTAAAGGTTTAAATCCTATAATAAAGGGCCTCTTGTTGATAATGGAGATCGTTTAGTTTGTTTTAGTATTTGTTTGTCTGTCCCTATGCTATACTTGTATGTGTGCATGCGTCTATGAATGTTTAGTAGTTGAATACTCCTCATACAGATATCCAGTTGTCCTTTTTTAGGGTTTTTCTATTGTTGTTAGTCGTCGTCATCATCGACATTGTCCTTATAATTTAGTACAGCCTTTCTAAAAATATTGAAAAAAAAGAATGTAAAAGGATGAAAAAAGAGGTAAATATTTCAGCTGTTATATCCAATTCATGCCCTAAGGATATTTCAACTATTTAGGTCTAGTTGTAGCTGTTGCTTTCGTGGCAGGAAAACCCCTACAGTAACTGACACTTACACATTGGCACGATTAATGTAGGTTTAAATACGTAAGTGTCCGTGTGTGTAAGTTTATTCAGTTGTTGGCCCAAAAAAGGGTTCTTCATTAAATTCATATAAACGCACACACTTGTTTAAATGTTTATTTTGGTTACCCGTTGAATTGGTTTTACTAGTTTAAGTGTTTTTCATCCAACACATACACACATACATGCATGAGGAAAAATTATGATTGTGATGCCCTATATCACTATAGGTGGGGACTTCTTCTCAAACCACAGGTCACAATTTTGACATACATTTGACTGGTTATAGATTATGATTTATAAACATTTAAGTTTTTTTTTTTTGGAATTATTTATATTCACAGGAACTCAATCTAATCATGTGCTAATCAATCTCTAAATTATATATTCAGAATGATAAAATAAATTTCGAACAAAGACAATGATAAAGTCTCCTGCAATTACATACCAACTTTTTTTTTTAATACATACATGTAGGGTATTATTTGTTGTGACTTAACTTGCTATTCTTTGAGAATGTTCACAATTGCCACTTTTTTGGTCTGCCAATGTAAACATACGCCAAAAACCTGGCAATTGGTTTTGTTGGTTAAATGTTTTGAAAATTCGCATTTAGAACAAGTCGTGATGTTTTCAATTAAAAGGCTTATAAGAGCAAGAAAAGCAGTTCGCTTAAGTACTTATCGTACGAGGGTAAATATAAAAGTTTTTATATAATACATATATAACACTCTATAATATAAATATATTGCAATCTTATTGGATACTCGTCTCCATTAGTTGTTTTCAAATTAGAATAAAAGCGGTATACTCTCTTTTTTAAGGGACTTATCAAAAAGACCATATGTCAAATCAATGTATAGATGTTTTTACGGGTTATAGGGTGATTGGGTAAAAGAAAACACAAATTTATTTTTGTAACTAATTCGTTAAAAATAGGTTCATTTATTTCTCTTTTTATATTTTATGGTAGTTTTAAATAGTTTTCAATTAATTTATTATAGATTTATTTAAGGTTTTAATTTAGGATAAATTTTAGGATAAGGGTTTTTAATTTAATTTATTATTTCACCGATGACGACTTATCTTCGGGTTGAGATTTCGGGTTGATGATGAGAAGTGTTGATGGTTTATTTGTTTGACACTTTCTTTATTTAGTTTCTTCTTGGGTGAAGTTGGATGTAGACTGTTAAGCTAGGGATGGCTTTTGTCATGTCAGTGACATAATTAGGGTTCAGTGTTCACCGCGTGAACAATAGAAGTGCAACATCTTTATATTATAGAGTCTTTGATATAGACAAAATTAGGATTTGGATTTTTGACTGGTGGCGTCTACATATTGTTTTTAGAGAAGTTTGAATTGGATGATCTAGACGCTAACAACATATTAGTTCAAAAAGGCAGTGCAAAGTGAAACTGGCCACTTTTTTTTATAATCCTCTGGGTTCTCAAAGCAAATAGCCTGTTTTTTGCTCAAATTGGACATTTGATCAATAAAATATAGCCTTTTAAGTGTTCTCTAAATGTAAAGAAATGAAACACTTAATGATTGTACAAAATTCAAAAAGATATTCATAAATACATAAAAAGTTAAATAAAAAAGTTTTTAACACCAATGTCAAAGCCGTGCTTTTATACGGCTGTGAGACTTGGAATATCTCGAGTCGTGAGATAGACAGTCTACAAGCCTTTGTTAATCGGTGCCTTAGACATATACTCAAAATTTTCTGGCCCTGCACAATCTCTAATCAAGACCTATGGTTGCGCACAGCTCAAGAACCTGTTCACACAAGTATACGCACTAGAAAATATAGTTGGCTAGGACACACACTGTGAAAAGCAGCCACTGATATTACTCGGCAAGCTGTCGAATATAATCCTCAAGGTTCCAGGAGGTCTGGTAGACCCGCAAATACATGGAGACGACAAACTGAGAACGAGCTGTGGGAGTTTGGTGTATCATGGAGCGAGATGAAAGCGCTGACTACCAATAAACCTTCATGGAAAACATTTGTTAGGGCCCTATGTTCCACCAGGAATTAAAGGACTAAATATATAAATATATATATAAAAATATAAAATTGTTTTTAAAATTTAAGTTTTATTAAAACTTACATTTTTACTAAATATTTAAATATTCATTCAATGTTAAAATTGTTGCTTAAAATTTAAATTTGAACTTTTAATGAATAAATTTTTATATCAGTTTTACAAATATTTTTCAAACATTTTGGTATTCGTTTAGTTCTAAGTAATTTTTCAAACTACATACGTATAAAATAAACAACTACAATAGAACATCAAATGAGCACAGCTGCAAAGCAATTGTCCGTTAATAAACACATGTATACAAAAACACAAGCAGAAATTTACTCAAACATCACACATGCATAGAAACATCATTTTGTTGTTCTTTTAAGAGACTGACAGACAGATAGTCAGTCTTTCATGCATTCAACAAAACACTTCTTTATAATGTCAAACTATAATAAATAGAATGCTCCAAAAATCTTAAAATCTAGTAAAAATCCTGATTGTCCTACCACCGGAACTAAAAATAAGTTTTTTAAATTCCTGTAATTCATATCCGGTAGAATAGTTCTACGGTGGATAGCTAAAATATTGGGCTCATGTTTTCAAAAGTCTCAAAGGATTCAATACAAAGTATGTACAATTTCTTAGAATGACTGACAAGTTTGTTTTGAATTGAAAATTTTCTTTGACATTTTGGAACCTTTTGTGTCTTTTTTTCTAAAAAACTTTGAATCTCTCTAAGAAGTCGGAGTATATTTTTACCATTCCAAATACCCTTATATTTATAAACTCTCTCGTTTGTGTGGAATGTTTGTGGCTCGTTAGCAACTAAATTTTTACATTTTGTATTTGTGCCAAATGTCCGCGACTATGTAAAGTCGTAAGTATAAGTAAACGGAGACACATACCAGGATCCCTGCGAGAAAGAATTATAATTTCGAACTCTGTTAATAACATTTATGATTTCTAATTCTGGTTGTACATTTATGCAGTCATAAGGTCTTTTGGAATAGCTTTACAGAATTTTTAAGTTGTGATATTTCTTTAGGTTTTTCCCACTGGCATGCACACAATTTACCGTGTACATGTATGTATTTACCTAAAAGCCATTGTATGTTCTGTTTTCGTGTTTGGGATGTTAAACAGAAACACACATTCACTTATTCTCCAAATGAAAGACTGCAAAAAATATTCGACATAATTAAAATGCTCTTATTATAATTGTTCAATGGTAGTTTTACTCTACATTTTCGAGTCTTTAAGTGTGTTTTAACAAGAAACAATTTTTAAAAGAAAACCTTTTGTAGATTTGAAACTTTTTAGCAGTTATATTCAGCGGCCAGATGTTTTGAAAAAATTTTCTAGTAAAACCTAAGCAGATTTCATAACCTTTTATTGCCAAAGTTCTTAAATTTTTCTTCACGTTTTGAATTTCATGGTTTTTTTCTGTTATTAGTTGTTCGCCGGATGATGTTTTGGTGGAGAAGTGAAATAGCAAAAAAATTACTCGTTCACAGGGGGGTTGATACAACATAGTAAAGGAGTGAAAATCTATGGCAAGTCATGTAAATCTTTTAGTTTAAGTCACTGCCAAAGGAAGTCGTATAAATTGTACACAGACCCATAGACTTGGAGTTAAAATGAACTTAGAGGTAGGAATAGTCTTCGTTATACTAATACTTTAGCCATTACAACGTATAACTTGTAGAAAAGTTTATTAAAATCACAATTTGTTTTCAAAGTAAACATAATTTTTAGCCCAAATTCTAATATAAAATCAGGTCAAAGAAAACGAAACTTTGGAAAAGTGTAAGAATTTTGGTTGAGGTGAGTTTTTGTTACACTCTAACAAACACCTTTATAATATATTAAAATTTTTGTTATATGTTTAATAAATTTAATGAATTGACAAATATTTCTCAATTCTTAGCGACACGCCTTTGAGACGTAAAAAAAATCCGTCACATACCAAATAGATTTTTTTTATTGATTTTCAGAATGATTGAAAAAATCGTTTCTCTGTTAATTATCTCGGAGTATTGCGCTTATTTTGATTCATTAATCCATATTTGATAACTGTAGTGAAAGGTATGATCATTATAGATTTGTCTTTTATTTAAAGGTGATATATTTTAAATTAAAGAAATAACATTTAAGGTTTTATTTTTGTACACACATCATGTAGGGTATCAAAATACTAAGACACCATTAAAAGTGCACACAAAAACAAGCAGACATAGCGCCGGAAATCAAAGCAGGAAACTAAAATAAAATTTAAAAAATAATAAAATTTATGTGCTCGTTTTTAGAACATCCATTTCTTACGCATAAATGCGTTTGTAATTTCTCAAATGAGTTTAAACAGCAAAAGAAGAAATACTCAGACGTTATCTATTTTTAAATGGAAGAAATTGCAACTTATTAAATGTTTTCATTAGACAAAAGTGAACCAAGTAAAAACTACTCCTGGTAAATTTTAAGATAAAAAAAGAAAATTAAAGGAATTAATATAAGCATTTCAAAAGGAAGTGCTAACATAACTTAAAAGTAAGGTCTGAAAAGGTGTGTGTTATATATGATTAAGAATATTTGTTGGGGTTTGTCTACCTTGCCTACGGGAACCTTCCTATAATTTTTAGTCCTATCTTTCCTAAAACCGGAAATTTAACTGAAACAAACGAACAAAAGTTAATTCTTCCCTTATTTTGTATAAAGAAAGCCAAGAAAATTTGCACATTTTAAACAAAATTATACACATAAAATTAAAACTATTGTTGCTTGATTCAAAGGGTAACAAATATTTAAACATTATTTTTGCATATAAAATCTTAAAAAGTCAGTGTATGATTTTTACAGGTTTTAACCATTTCCTTCCAAACTTCTAGGTAATTCTTTGGTTCTTATTTTTGAATTAGTTTAATGTCAGATTTTAAGATGTGTGAATGAATATTTGCCTGGATTTACTAAAATTTATAAATATTTATTCTTAGAGTGCATTAATTTGACCCAAAAAAATTGGCAAACACTTGAAAATTAAATTTAAAACTAACTTTATACATACAAATGTGTTTAGTTTTTTCCGATTGAAAAAGGATACAATTAGATTCCTGCTTAATGCACTTTGTCAATGACATAAATTACAAATGTTGTTCTTAATACGAATTGACATTGTTGTTTAATTTATTTTTAAAATATTTGGAATTTTTTTTGAAATATATGAATTTCTTAAGAACTTCACTCTAAGTTACTCTATATGTGTCAAACACAGTTAATGTATCTAAAGTTAAAATCTGATCGTTAAATAAAATAATAAATTTCCCAGAATTGTGTAAAATAATTTAAGTTGTAATTGGACATGTAAACTGACTTGCCAAATTGAATTTATTTAGTGATATAATAAAAAAGTACCTGGGCGACCGAACCTTGCTCGGAGCTTTATGATAAGCATTTCGAGGCGAATTTTATAGTTTTCATATATTTTATTTTATAAAGTTAAAATAAATTTAAAGAAAAGACGGTACACAAATATTCAATTAATTTTGAATCATTTTATTCATTTTGTCCTTTTAACACATGATCGAATGCATAGTTTAATATGAATAATTTTGGAAATTGGCCATACCGACTTAAAAACCTTCGTCGACTCATGAGCAAGAACTTTGCTAAAGAACATAGCCTGATAAAATGCACAGTTTACGATTAAAATAATTTTGAGTAATTTTCAGTAGCGCCACCTATCGGAAATTGTTCATACCTTACAAAGAAACCTTCTTCGGCTCATGCGTAACAACTTTGCTAAAGATTATAGCATGATCAAATGTACAGTTTACGATTTAATTCAATTTGTGTAATTTTCAGTTACGCCGCCTGTCGTATAGTGAAACAACATAAAAACCTTCGTCGTCTCATTAGCAACAACTTTAGCTAAAGATCATTGCATAAACATAACATGGTTAAATGCGTATTTTCCTATTCTATAAAGGACATACAGACAGAAAAACATTAATTTGTTTAAAAGTTATAACTTTACCATTTTTTTCCCTTTTATCTCCTTACTTCTAAAAAGTTACATATGCATATTTGGTACTTGGTACCAATTGAATTCGTTACTTTTTATAAAAACGCAGTTAACATATTGTTCCTATTCATATTACTTCATAAGGTGTTAAGTTATCATTTTATTCCTTTTTTACCCATTTAACAGTTATACAAAAAATAATTTAAATTTTGTTTCTATGCCCATTATTTTAGTAGATATAGCATATTCTATTTTTTCCCCTTTTTATCCGTTTTTATCCTCAAAAGTCCCTTCTTACTCGACCTATACATCAAAAAAGGTACATACTGTCCAAATTTTATCGAAATCGTTAGAGATGTTTGCCATTCTATATATATACATACAATTATTGCTCGTTTAAGAATATAAAATTCCTATTCCTTTTTTTATTGTAAAATTTGGATCCACGAATCTATTTAAGAAAAAATAACCTACAATTTCAAAAACATATGAGAAAATATTTAAAGTCGCATTAAAAACTTTTAAAATGTGCATTAGGTTGACAGGAAAAATTTTTTTCTTTGATTTTAAATGTTTTTCAGTGGAATATTGTGACACTAGACCTAAAAGTTTTGTTCTGAAAATCTGAGCCAAATAGGACAATGTTCTATGGGCGCGCATCGGGTCCAAAGCTTAAGAACCCATTTGTATGGCGAAAATGGGTTATTTTTTATTTTTGAGAAATTTTAACCAAAAATAGACAATTTTTACAAGAAAAAAATGGAATATTAAAGAAAACTAACACAGCTTCATTTCAAATAGTCAAAAACAAAAAGCCATGAAGTAGTTTTGGAGTTATTCCATTTCTCCCCTGAAAATTCATGTCCTTGTTAACGCGCCTAAGGGTATGCACCAACAATTTTAAGTTGTAATTAAAGAAATTTAACAATTAGACATAATTTATCATTAAATGACTCGTTAGTATTGAATTGTTCAGTTTTGTTTAAATATAATCGAATTTACTTAGTTTTTTCTATGTCGAAAAGTGGTACATTTTTCTCAGGTCAGTTTCAAAAACCATTTTTTAATTTTTCGAAAATTTTGTTTAACAAATATCACAAATTTGGAATTTACTCACCAGTGTGTTAAAACAGACAAATAGAAAAATTAAATAAAAAAAAACTTAGGTCGATATCTTAAACAGTTTCGCCGTACCTGCGACTTAAAATTTAAGAATTTCGCGAAAATTAAAATTTTTGGGCCAAATTCTATTAGATGATCGGTAAATTTTACTTGTATTCATTTTTATTATTTCAAACAAATTGCTACATACATATATGGATTAGTTGCTTGTATTCTTCCCTTATTAAATATTTAACAATTATTTTAATCGTAAACTTCAATTTTTTTTTATATTTTAACTCTAAGACTCCCAGAATTACTTACAAAAATTAGTCATACCATTTCTCTGTAAATTCTCTAAGATCACCAAAAAGCATAACGCATATTTCCGTTGTTCTTATATTGTGAGTTTAGGTAAAAAGTTACTATACCACAATACCAGCTATTACCATATTACCATCATTAATGTAAATAGGATGTCTTGAGTATTAGATTAAGTGTTTAGTAATTAAAGTTACCCTTGGTAAAAGTTATAAGAAAGATTCTACATTGATTATCATATAAGAGCAAGATAAGGACCACACACGTGCTCATGAAATGTATGTTTATTTGTGCGTTTATGTGTTATTTATTGTTCTTCTTTGATTGTTCCAATTCAATTTCACAGTTGACAGCAAAATTGTATGGAGTGCAATATATTTATATTATAGAGTCTTTGGTTATAGTCTTGAGTACTAATGACATATTTTTCTAAAATCCCTTTAAAAAAAATAAACCCAAGGCCTTACTTTTTATTTACATGTTAGCCCAATCAAATTTGCAAACTTAATTCATTAATTTCAGATTTACACAAAACAAATATGTATGTAAATTATATGCATTAATAATAAAACAATCATTATTGAATTGATTGATTATTATATTATTATTAAACAAATAAGTAAATACGCAATAATTTTGTAAATACATATAAATAAATGTAATAACAGGCAATCAAATTTAAATATTACATAACATATGTATTTTGAAACGATTAAAGAAACCATCATAATTTTCAAAGCATTTAACTTTAACAAAAGCATCTTTTTATTAAACAACTCAAACAATTACAACTCATTTGATTTGATACTATATACAAATTTACAAGGCAAACAAGAAAATCCTTTTCGAATGAAAAAATTGTGCAGAGTTTGCTAAATAAAGGATAACACATTTATTGACGTATACAATTTTTTTAACATAAGTGTTTGAAAATAAAATAAATTTTTATCCTATATCCATAATTCCATCAAATAATCTAGAAACTTGCAAGTGTAGGTGTATGAAAAAGTTTAATAATGTTATATCTTGTTAAGAGTAGATTTAAAAATGCAAAAAAGAAAAACTTCAAACAGCCAACATATTTTTCATGAGGGTAGGCCAATAAGTTAAGGTATGTATATAAATGTGGGTTTCTAAGGATATTAAATTTATGTGTGTATGTGCCGGCATAAGTAAATAGTAACATGCATAAGAGCCTGTATGTATTTATGTAAATGATTTAAAAGATTTACAAAAACTTATTTCTTTTTTTAAATGTAAAACATTTTACATTTTACATTTTCTCATTTGTATCATATGTAAGCATCATATATTTATATAAATAACATCTGCATATCAAATAACATTTGAGCGTATATTTGCATTTTTTTGCATAAATTCCTATATACATTTTTTTACTCATATTTAATAACAAGACTTTTCAACGTTATGACGAACAAACGATTGAAACCGATATACTATTTGACTTAAATAAATATTTATGCCCCAAATCAATAACGCCCTATATCTCATCATATCAAATAACATGAATGGCATTGGGTGAATATGAATTTAAAATGAGCCGAATTGAAAATGAAATGCTACAAAACGCACACACGAATACCTAGAACTTCTATCTCATCAATGGTTGACTATTAAATCAGCATAAATTTTAAATTCAATCAATTTAACGCTTATGCCAAAGAAAAAACGTTCGTATACATACATATGTAAAAATGAAAGCGAAAAGAGTTGCGTGTGTAAGTGTGTTTGCGAATATGAGTTATAAAAAAATAAGAAATAAGTGAATAATTGAAGTTGTTGCGAATTTGAAAGGTAAATATTTACAAAGAAATCAAAACTGATATTAAAAGTCAATTTTGTGAACTTGTAAAAAAAATTTTTCATATTTTTAAACAAATTTTTTGAATTATAAGAATTTTAATATTTGTGATTTCCTCTTAAATATTTAATTAATAATGTTCTACTTTTGCAAAATTTTTAAGGTATATTTTTAAAGAAATTCCATAAAGTTAAATTAGTCAAAATCAAATATAAGCTTATGCTTTAATCTTTAACTACATACTTATTTTTGATAATCTTTGACACAAAAAAACTAATTTTGTAAAAAAACTACGTCTTATCATTTAATCTATAATGATAGCTAATACAATGGGGAGATTGTGATCACTTGAATAACTAGAACTGCCTTAATCATAATTTTGTTTCAACGAGGAAAGGCCAATTCCGATCTTTTAGAAGTCTACAGAGAAATAAGCAAAAACCATCCGAAAAAGATGGATCATTCTTTAAAATGAAAATGACTGCCCACATACTACGAGTTTAAGAAGCTTTTTAAGCGCTCCAAATGTAGATTTATAAGTCCAAATTCCCCGTTTAGTTCTCATTTGGCTACCAATGACTTCATTTTATACCCGCAAAATTAATAAGTCAAATCGAGGTCAAAGCGGTTAACGCGACCTATATGAATGTTTTAGAGGTACCAAAAACGGCAAGAAAAAGTGCTTTCAAAATTAAATATTTCACACATATGGAAAAGTGTATTGATGTTGTATTAAGAATATGTTAAGCACTTAAGATATTTTCGATATTACATACATATTTTTTTGTTTTTTCTTATATTGAAACATAAAAGCAGAGACTCTATAAATAAGGATACTACACTCCATATATTTGTTTTTTGTCAAAAGTGAAGTTAATGTGGATAAAGAACATGAACGCACAAACAAACATACATTTCATGAGCACGTATGCGTGCCTTAGCTTCCTCTCATTGAATAATCGTCTCAATTACTCAATTACTGTCTTTTTTATGGGACTTTTCAAAACGACCATATGGCAAATTAATGTATGGAAGTGCAAGATCTTTCTGTTATAGAGTCTTTGATACAGGTCAACTTTTGTAAACTAAAAACTGTATTTTAAAGTAAATACTAAATTCTATGTCTTATTAATAAAGAGTACGTCTTTTTCAAAAGGATAAGTCCTATAGTTAAGACTCCATTAATACATAAGACTAAATACTATATCTTATACAAAAGGCTACGTTATTAAAGATAAAGTTTAAATTAATAACTGCGTCTTATGCTGCAGACTACATATTATACTAAAGACTACATGTTATACTAAAGACTACGTCTTATAGCAAAAACTACTTTAGACTATTAAATAAAAGGCTCCGTTAGTTCATAGGTAAAATGATTACTTTTTCAAGGACTAAGTGAATACATGTTCATATTTTGTATTAAAGTTATCTTCTCATGGGAAATTACTTATGTATTTACCCAATCTTGAAGGAATTAAAAAGTAATTATATTTTTATCTTATGTAGATTTCAGCTACTCTTAAGCAAATTAATAAGCACTTAACTGTCATAATATCAGCGATTTAAAAAGACTTGCAAACACGATTTTAACCCTAAACAAATAAATCTGTAAGATATTAAATACTTTCAAGTAATTACAGATAAAAACCTTCTTAAAAGTGCAAACATTTAAATAATAATTTTTCAACAGGAGCCAAAAAACAAACAAGTTAAAGAATAAAGAAAACTTAACCAAAATACTTTGTGTCATACTAACACACTTGCATAAATATAATGAATATATGTATAAGTGTGTCTGTGTGTGGTTAAAACAGAGAGAAAGAGAGTGCTTTAATTTAATTTATTTTATTGTTCCACTAGACAAACAAGCGTGTGAACATGAACCAAAAGTGTCGCTGGGACCAACAAAAATCTTGGGTGCAAATGAAAACCAACAAAACCAAAAATTACAGAGTAAATCATTTTGGTTTCTGTGTATATGTAATCATTCATACATATACACACATATTTATGTATGTATGAGTGAAAGTGTTTGGTGAATATCATGGTAATTAAAATAAATTTAAATTAAAATTCACATTAAATATTTACATAAATTTCTATTTACACACAAAAAAGAAAAAAATTGAAATAAAAAAAAATTCTATTATAATACCCACAAAAAAATCCTGCCTGCCTGACTTGGTTTGTCGCATGATAACACATGTTCATAGTAATACCACGTCCATAGTTAGTCAAACACTCCTACACATTTACATGCATATCCTGAGTATTAAATGCGTTTGTAAGGATATGTTTAAATAGGCTTAAATTTACTAAATTAATAAATGTAACTAAACGTTTGTGTATAGGCTTGTCAGAATGTGTATGTATGTAGTTTAGTAAATTTGTTAAATTAAATACGTGTGAAATTCCGTTTGTATGTGTTTAAGTATGTGTTATACATTTAAGCCTCTATTATGTGTGAAAATTAGAATTAATTTTAATATTCCATTTTTATGTACTTGTATTTCTGTGTTTACTTAACGTAGTACATACATATAAATTAATAATCTAATTAATTTAATAGTTCAAATCCTGTTAATAAATCCATGGCTGCATTAAACCAAAAACAAATGCCAATAAATTGACATTTTTAATTTTATGTAAAAATTATAAAAATTATTTTTATAACCATAAATTCCGCAACGAAATTGTTTAATATAATTAATATATAATTATAAAAACTAATTAAATTTAAATTCCAATTAAGGAATGTAAATATATTAGTTTTTTTTCTATTTCCACATATTTCCCTTATGGAAAATTTTATGTTTTGCAAAAAAAATACGTCTTATATGTTATATCTCTTATACTAAGAACATCATCTTGTGATGAAAATTTCGTATTATTTACCCTAAAGACCAAGTTTTTACCTCTACTTCTTGTACTATAAAATAATGATTTTGTTTTATAATGAAGTATATGTTTTACAAAAGACTCCATACATTGATTTGTCATATGGTATTTTCGATAAGTCCCATAAAAAAAGAGAGTATACCGCAATTACTCTAATTTGGAAACAATTAATAGAGATAATAATCTAATGAGAGAAAGCTAGGGCACACATACGTGCTTATTAAATTCATGTTTTATTGTTCTTTATCCACTTCGTTTTCACTTTTGACAAAAAACAAATGTATAGAGTGCAATATCTTTTTATTATAGAGTCTTACATATTGTAGTGTATTTAAGGCCATGTTTTACCTTAAAGACTTATTCGAATGACTACGCCTTGTGCTAAA
This sequence comes from Stomorhina lunata, assembly GCA_933228675.1. Classification (NCBI taxonomy): domain Eukaryota; kingdom Metazoa; phylum Arthropoda; class Insecta; order Diptera; family Rhiniidae; genus Stomorhina; species Stomorhina lunata. The sequence continues at coordinate 2,539,701 of OW121740.1, read as the reverse complement.
GACTTTTTAATTTTTCAAGAATTTACTTTTTATAGTAAATTTTTCAAAAATTTACTTTTTATAGTAAATTTTTCAAAAATTAATTTTTATAGTAAATTTTTCAAAAATTTACTTTTTATAGCAAATTTTTCAAAAACTTACTTTTTATAGTAAATTTTTCAAAAATTTACTTTTTATAGTAAATTTTTCAAAAATTTACGTTTTATAGGAAATTTTTCAAAAATTTACTTTTTATAGGAAATTTTTCAAAAATTTACTTTTTATAGGAAATTTTTCAAAAATTTACTTTTTATAGGAAATTTTTCAAAAATTTACTTTTTATAGGAAATTTTTAAAAAATTTACTTTTTATAGGAAATTTTTCAAAAATTTACTTTTTATAGGAAATTTTTCAAAAATTTACTTTTTATAGGAAATTTTTCAAAAATTTACTTTTTATAGTAAATTTTTCAAAAATTTACTTTTTATAGTAAATTTTTCAAAAATTTACTTTTTATAGTAAATTTTTCAAAAATTTACTTTTTATAGTAAATTTTTCAAAAATTTACTTTTTATAGTAAATTTTTCAAAAATTTACTTTTTACAGTAAATTTTTTAAAAATTTACTTTTTATAGCAAATTTTTCAAAAATTTACTTTTTATAGTAAATTTTTCAAAACTTTACTTTTTATAGTAAATTTTTCAAAACTTTACTTTTTATAGTAAAATTTTCAAAAATTAACTTTTTATAGTAAAATTTTCAAAAATTAATTTTTTATAGTAAAATTTTCAAAAATTAACTTTTTATAGTATAATTTTCAAAAATTAACTTTTTATAGTAAATTTTTGATAAAATTATAGTAAATTTTTCAAAAATTTACTTTTTATAGGAATTTTTAACAAAAATTAATTTTATATAGGAAATTTTTAAAAATTTGACTGTGTATAAGTAATTATGTATTCGAAAATTTACTTTTTATAGGAAATATTTTGAAATTACTGATTCTTTGCAAGTCTTGATATAAAAAATATTTGGTAAAATTTTTTGAAACTAAATTTTTCGTTTTGTTTGTTTTGAAAGTATATTAAAGGTTGAAGGCCAATGCACGCGGCAAGCGGCTTCGGGCGGCAATCAGCTGTTTTTTGATTTGTCAAATTTTAAGCGGCAATGGAAAAAAGTAGAACTTTATGCTACTTTTCCGCTCTGCAGATTTTTTCACTGCTGCCAGATTTAATTATAACTTACTGATATATATTTTTATATGAATATTTTTGTAAGCAAACGCACATTTTATGTACTGGCAATACTACGACCGTCCGCATTCGCATGCCACGAGCCTTATACCTTAACCCCATACATGTGCAGGTAATGTGATACACCACCCCTAGGTGCACCCCATTATTTTGTTAGATTTTTACCGCTAAATATAAAAATTGGGGAACCAGACACCCTCGTTCTGCTGATGTCGTCGTACCAATTTGCTTTTATTCCTTTTAAAGCAATTATTGTTATTGCTGTTACGGATACGACATTCCAGTTTCATCTATGTTGCATATACGCATAGAAGGAAAATGGTTTGAGTAACTACAAAACAGATCAGCATTTTCTTTTGAGACTCAAAGTATACCAGATTTATTAGCTGACTCCCAGAGTGACCTTTATTAATAAATCAGATCGTTACTCTCTTTATTCCCAGAGAACAGCAAAATAAAGCGCATTTCCATAATTACCCGTACTAACTCTGCTATAGTAAAGACCTATGTTTTGTACTTATATCGCATTATCTTATACTAGTTCTACATTAACGTAACATCTTACATCAAATTTAAAATTAAGATTATATGCTAAAGTAAAGACCAGATATTATGCATAGTTAAGGTATCTACTATACATAAGATTTTGATTACAAGAGATATGCTGTTATATCTACATATGATAATACCTTGTTTTAAATTCAACATTGTAATATATTTATAGATATACTTACATTTATGTATGGATACATTTTTTTTTCCTTAATAATTTAAATTTTTTGTTAAACTGCATCATACAGTGATACCATTGACACTAAACGATGATGACATTGGCTTCATCAACCATCAACAATAATCTAGAAGTTATCATATGTATTAAGTAAGAAGAAGTGACTTGAATATTGTTGTTGCATTGAGAATGTATTGTAACAACAACAACAACATAACACAAACTATTACTTAGTCTTTAAAATTACAACGACTACGATAATGTCATCGTCAGAGTTGTAGTATTTACTTAGTTAACATTGTCATTGTTTTATTTGTACTCGTACTGTATATAGTGTCGCTGTCATTTTGAAAGGTAGATGTCCACTTGTTAGCCAACTATTTTCTATTTGGTTGCATTGTGCTATACTGATACTGTTTCATTGTGTTTCGTTGTACTTGTCCTGTTCCTTTCCATCAAATGCGCTCGAAATACCCGACGTAATCCCTTTACTATTATTGAATGTTAAAGTTGTTGCTTGGACTTCTTTTGCGAACACTTATGATTCACATGCCGTGATAACGGGCCAAGTATTTAATGTGTCATCCTTTATATGTATGTTCGTATGTGCATATTTGTTGTCTCCTGTCTAAGCTAAATCAGACGATATATATCAAGATGTATACACTCGGTGGAAAAGTAATTGCAAGCATACATAGTTATTATGCACACTAACTAAATGAAAATACATATACAATTTGGTGGTAGGGGGTGCTTTCAGAAAACTCAAAATAAACTCAGGAAAATAACTAAAATTGTGAAAAAATTCGTACGAAAACATATACTTACTTGTTCTGGTTTCTTTGAATTCAGTCCTCACATTGTAGTTATACCTAGATATAAAATCATTCGTTTGTATTAAGGTAAATGAGTAAAGTGGAGTGTAATCATACTCATAGATAAAAGTTTCATTTCAAAAACTCTCTCGTAGTTACAGCAGTTCTTTTTAGCTTTTTTCGCTGCACTTTTTACTCGAAGGACATTGACGTTATTATTTGGCTTTCAACTTGGCTTGACTTAACTGGATGGCTTTGGCCCATTGGCATCGTATATGTAGTATAAATGCAATACATACACTCAAATAGACACCCATACCTAGGTGTGCATTTGTGTGTATAACGAATGTTATCCGTATGTTATCATAATAATCGTCACCATACAAAATAGCGTAAAAATAGCAAATACAAAAAAAACTAAACTACTGACAGTCGTTAGCTATAAAAAAAAATGGTTGCTCTATTTTTAGTTTTTTGTTCCTCTTATTAGAAATGTACATAAATTTGTTGGCATTTTTCATTTCAAATTTATTAAAGCTAAGTTATCCTTTAGAGGGTTTCTTAGTATTAACGTTTCAATAGAACCTTAATAAACTGGATGTTATTAAATATATTTTTGTTTGTATTTTCCTTTAACATAGGGTTTATATATACATACATATATACAAGTAAAGAAAAAAATAAGGATATAAATAGTTCTGAGCAAATGCATTCTATTATAATGAAACGTTTGAAGTTAATTAATGTCTAGATGTTGAAAAAATATGTTTTGCTATTTTTATGCTGTCAATTCATCAAAGGAGGACATGTAGTCGCATTGCGGTTAAAAAATGAAATATTCATAGATATTTTTAGAATTTTGAGTAGATTCAGTTCATGATAAAATTAATCCATTTTAGTTAAATCTGTATGAAAGCTTAAAAGATAATTAAAATACAAAATGACCAAAATAATGCATTATTAACTCTTATACTAAAGACTATGAGTTATAAATTATAATTCATAAGATTATTAATTATAACTTATAATTAAGACTACTTCGAATACTGAAGACTATATTTTGTACTTAAGAATGTGTATTATAATAAAGAATACATCCTATACTAAAGACTAAGTCGTATGCTAAAGACTGCATTTTATACTAAAAACTATGAAGTATACTAAAGACGATCTTTTATACAAAATATTACGTTTTTTACAACTACCCACACTCTAACGACTACTTCTTATAATAAGGACTACAAATTATACAAAGATTATGTCTATGTATCAAGAACTACTTCATATACTAAAGACATCTACTAAGAACTATTTGTTATATTTAATACTACACCTTATACTAATTGCATTTTTATACACACCATCGAAAAGAATTGATATTGTCATTTCGTTTGTAATTTATTTAATACTAGCTGATTTTACCCGGCGTTGCCCGGGTTAGTAGTTAAAGTTATTAACTTATTACTATGTTAACACTTTGTTTAAAAATGAACAATTATGAAATATTTTCATTAATTTTTTAATTGAATCCTTTATTAATGTATTTGCATATGTATTTAATTGACTTATCAAACACCAATCATATTATTAATATCCATATTATTAATTTTCTATTTTAGATATATCGGATGTTTTTATTGAGGTATAGAACTTTAAGTTGGCATCACTTTTTTAACTGGCGGCCATTTTGTCAGCTGTCAAGTGATTAATATTTAGTTTGGTTTGTCATTTCATCATGAACAGGTTGACAAAAGAACAACGCTTGCAAATCGTGCAAATTTATTTCGAAAATAATGGTTCAGTTCGCGAAGTTTACCGCAAGCTCCGTCCATTTTATGGTCGACATAATCGTCCATCAGAGCAATTAATTCGGTTAACCATGGATCGTTTTCGCACTACGTTTACTCTATGTGATAATACGCATCCGCAGCGACGTCGAACAGTGGCTTGCGACCTTACAAGATCCAGCTTGTGCAAGAATTAAAGCCGCGAGACCATGCAATGCGTCGTGATTTTGGTGTATGGGCCGAAAATGAGATTGATCTCGATGCTGATTTTCATCGCAAAATTTTGTTCAGTGATGAGGCTCATTTTTGGTTGAATGGCTACGTCAACAAGCAAAATTGCCGCATTTGGAGTGAAGAGAATCCACATGAGACCCTTGAGACGCCATTACATCCACAAAAACTGACTGTTTGGTGTGCTCTATGGGCTGGTGGAGTCATTGGGCCATACTTCTTCCGAAATAATGCTGGAGAGTCAGTTACCATAAATGGAGACTGGTATAGAGCCATGATAACCGACTATTTTGTTCCCCAATTGGATGGCATGAATGTGGATGAGTTGTGGTTCCAACAAGACGGCACTACATGCCACACAGCGCACGTCACAATTGATTTATTGAAGGAAACATTCGATGAGCGCATAATTTCGCGGAATGGACCTGTCAATTGGCCACCAAGATCGTGCGATTTGACACCACTGGATTATTTTCTTTGGGGATATGTGAAGGCGCTCGTCTACGCCAACAAACCAGAAACGTTAGGGGACTTGGAAGCCAACATTAGTGGTGTTATTACCAACATACGGCCCCATATGCTCGAAAAAGTAGTTGAAAATTGGACCTGTAGAATTGGCTTTATTCGAGCCAGCCGCGGCGGCCACATGCCCGAAATCATATTTAAACATTAATGGCATAAAATTATCCTTCCAATAAAGCCAAATTGATGGACATTAAAACGATTTTCTTGTGTTTTATTTCAATTCGAAGTTCTATACCTCTAAAAAAATACCCATTATTAAAAAAAAAAATCGTAAAAGTGGGCATGATAAATTTTTCTTAATGTATAATCCTAACTTGGACTAAAAAAAACATTTCATTGGTCCAGAGATTTCAGAAAAAAACTTTGCCTATTTTATCCACCAGTCACACCTTACCATACTGCTTAATTTCAGAAAAAACGGTCATTTCGGTCATAAATATTTGTCAATTTTAATATTTGACTTATATGGGAGGGGTCACGCCCACTTGTTATTTCAAAAAAAAACCTGACCTAGTTTACCCACCGGTTACACCTTAACTACTTTCGAAATTTCGGGCCGCTCGGTCGCCTATATTTGTCATTTTTAATATATGAGTTATATGGGAGGGGTCACGCCGACTTGAGATTTCGAAAAAAAATTTAGCCTATAGTCACCACCGGCCACATCATAATACACTGTCAAAATTTCAGATCCTTCCCAACAAACAATATACAAACAGACGCGGACATTTTTTTATAGATATAGAAAAGAAGATAGAAGATAGAAGGTAGAAGAAGATAGAAGATAAAAAAAATCATCGAAATTGATTCACATTTAACCAAAGCTCAAATTGCATCTAAGACATTGGTGCCCAAAATCAAAATGCTTTTGTATTGGTGAGAAAATAAAACAAATTTAAAGATACAGTAAAATGCAAAAGGTTACGAAAAAGTTTTGATAAAATTGTAATTAAAAAAACTTGTTTAAAATATGAATATTTTTTATTTTAAAGAATCTTATCAAATTTTTAATCATTAAATATTTCCTCTTTTATCCATTATTTTAATTTTTTCAAATATATATTTTTCTTTTCGGAAGAAATCTAATTTTTTTCATATTCATTATATTTTTGCATATCGCTATGAAAAACACTATAATGTCTTTTGATAACATAATCCCAGTGCCCTTTAAATGTTTTTAAACACAAAAGGCATTGAGGATTACCAAATCCATTATTTATCACGAAATGGAAACATCTTTTGTTACTCACTGCTTTTTAAAAACAAGCAAAACATCCGCTAAGCATGTGTTATGTTTGCCGTCTGAAAGACAACTGAATTCAAAGAGCATAACCAAGTGGTGGGTGTCGCCAATAATCAATTGCTGTATGAAATGAGCACCTCTGATCTAAGATACACTTGAACGCGAAAAAGTGATCAACTATAAGCTATGGCCACTAAATTTATTAGAAAGAAGTCTTATGTAAATGCTACCCAGTGTAGGGGGTTTGTATCCGTCTGTCCATCAAATGAAAGCTCGTGAGATAGAGGAACAAAATTTTACAAAAGTATTTTCGATACCTTGAAAAAGTTGTGTTGTGAAAATGGGCAAAGTAGGTTCACATTTAGTTAGAGATCCCATATAACCCCATGGTGGGAATCACATTAATGCTGATAAATTGATAGCTATGACAACTGCGTTTACAACAGATAAATTTTATGCATCTATTGGTCAGTATATAAAATTTTATAGGAATCGGTCCATATTTGACCATAGGTTTCATATAAAAACCTCCCCGAAAACAACTAAAATGCCACAAACGCCAGTTGGTATGTTTCTAAATTTAACACAACTTGATGGTGGGCATATAAGATTCGGCACATCCAAATAAAATAGTCTTACTTGTATATACTAATGACTAACCCCCTGACGCATAAACGAATTGTAAAACTATTAAAGGCTTATTGTATTGCACCAAAGACTACATCTTATTCCAAAAACATTATACATGACAGACTACGTCTTATTTTAAATTTTGTATGATTAGTTCTTACTTAAAAGGCTGATTTGATATTTAAATATGAAATGTTGTAGATAAATAATTTAATGATTCCCACGATAATAAATCAAATATTTAGCAGATGTTGCCAATAATAAAAATATGAAATTTATAGCTTTTAGCAAATCAATTTTACTCATCTTTAGACTGTTACTTAACCCTAGATATGGGGCCAATTTTTTAATTATAGTTTTCCATATTATTTACTATATTTCTGCTGTACACATATGTATTTTCTGCTGCACAAATTTTTCTCTTTAAACACACTCACACAAACACACTAAAAATCAGCCATTAGTCAATTCAAAATGTCCTTCAATTCTCAATATATCCTATAAAATATAATTCACTCAAATTGATGTGTCTCAACGCAAATGTACACACTTAATCAAACAGGATACTAAAATAAAATAGTGTGTGGCACACTATAAATTGTCTAAATAATTTACTAACATTCACACAAACTATCCTTTTCACACAAATACTTAAAAAAGGTTCAAAGCATTCAATTTGTTGTTAGTTTATAAATTTTTATTTAAATATTTTTTAGTTGCCAAAAAACATACAATAGGAGAAACTTTAAGCGCCTGTTGTGTTTTAGATAAATTTTAAATTATTTGTGAGTTTGTATTTGCATAACAAGTTTTTGTGATATTTGTGCTAACAAACAAAGCCGCCGGTCTATGGTAAATGTTTTGGTAGATACCGAATCTGGGTTTTGTTTGTTTTAAATGGTTGACTTGATGCCGGTATTGGTTTTACATTGAAATGGATAATTGGAGTATTAAGAGCAGACCGATGTCTGTGATTTTTTGGAATTTTACAACTTTTATTCATCTTTTGTTGGTTGCAGTAGTCATTTGCTTGCAATGTTCCTTGGCATTTAATAATTGCAAGTAATGTCTTCGTTTGTAGTATTGCAACTTATTTATTGCCCAACACCAGCAAAAATGTTTGTCTTAAATAATTTTCAGTTTTTAATCTTATTGGTTCAGTTGTAGCTCTCTTCCATAAATATTTTCATTTAAATATATTATAGCTTTCTCTGTTGTTTTTTTGAAAAATTTGTTTTCATTATCGTAGGGTATTTCACAAAAATGTTGTTTATAAATTTTTAAGTGCAAAACTTTTTGATTTAATGCAAAATGTATTTGTTTATGCTAAAATGAAAATTATGATAGAGAGTACTAAAACAAATAAAAAAGGAAAAATTTCACTAACTCGTATGTGCTTGTGTGTATCTGTGTAGTTGAGTTTTTAGATTTATATATTTGGGAAAATGATGGAAATTCTAAGTGAATATGTGTATTTGTTTGTATATATTTTGATATACATATACATTAGGGTGTTCTTCAGTTTTAAACTTTTTACTTAGTTCTCAAATCGGCTTAAATCTGGCTAGTCGAAGAAGCTGTATCCATGCTACCATCCTGAGAAAATATATATACAACCCAAGAAGTCTTATGGTCAGTCAGTACTGACTATATGATACTCTACCCCATGAAAGACAAACCAGTTTAGTAAATTTAGAGTAGTAGAACTGGTATGGAAGCTTAAGTCAAATGTGGATAAATTGTCGTTAAAAGTCGGCATATAAATTATATAAAAAATTATTTGAGATTTATGATATTTTTTACGATTTTCTACATATTTGAGCTTTTGAAGAATCCCTATGTTCAAATATGGATATAATCCTATTATTGAGCTTCAAACCGTCTCAGCAACTACCATATTTTGGGGATCTAATGACCAAACGGCCTTTTACTTAGGTCCGTTCTTGAGGTCCTTGAACCTAAAAATATGATCGTTAGAAACAAGTTGAGCACCAACCAAAAGATAAACATTAAAAGCAAGGCTTAAGACAAATTGTAATATCAATATGGGTCAATACGAGGGCTTGAAGACAACTATAGTATAATCAAATAACATTAACCAAGATTTTTAGCCTAATAATTATACTAGAAAAACAACGATAAACTGTAAGAGATATCGAGCCAAAACTTCCAAGAAATTGAGTGATGATAAAGCTACAGGTCTAATATTTATTTTAGGGCCACCCTAATATACTTGTATCAAAATTTATGTGTATTATTTGTGTTAATTTAGATTGTAAAATTCATATCATATGTGTGTAGATATGTATATGGATACTATGCATGAGTATAAATAATAAAATGTATATTTAAATTTATTAAAAATATTTGTTTTATCTATGAACTTAAAATCACTATTTCTCATCAAATAGGTCATGGATAAACAAATTTGGGACATGATTTTGAAAAAGGCTCTTTGTATAATTGGTTGTCAGTAGAGAAATAATATATTCATGTACCAAAAAATAAATTGTTAATAAATTGTTTAAAAACATTAAGAGTTACACTTCCTAGAAAATTATTACATACAAAATAAAATATAAATAAAAATATTTAAAAAAATACTTGGGAATAACTTGGATTATTTATAATTGAAATATAGTATCCAACAAAAACAAGAATTTTAAAAATATTTATAAGAATTTTAGACGAAAAAGTTGTTATCACAATTGCCTTAAAATAAATCCATGTCATCATATAAAAGGAAACAAATACTACATGTTGCAAAAATAGGATTCGCTTAACTTATTGCACTTTTAAATGTTTCTTTAACAAACATCACGAACATTGTCAATAAAAAGTGAAAATTTCATTATACCATTGAGAATTTTATTGATTTTGGCTTTGAGCGGGTTAAGGCGGATCACTGATGAAAAGTGTTCATACGAGTACGAGTATGTTTACTTTTTGCAAACATTTCCGGTTAACACAACGACTATTTTTGTATTATTGTATTTCTGTTACAGTTGTAACTGTTTGATATAAATACACACAAATGCATTTGTAACACTTTTAGTAGTACAAAGTGTTGGCAATATATTTTTCCGCTCTTCACACTGTGCTTGACACAAACACTTGTGTAAGTTTTAACAAATTTTTACTTTACACCCGTTGATTTAAGGTTATTTGTGGGGCTCATGAAAAAATATTTTTTTTTAAAGAATCTTCTAATGATCTTGTGTTGAAGTTTCTAAGAAAGTTGTAGCGCCATCTGGTTTAAGATATTGTGTACTTAATTTTCAGAAAAAAAGATGGTGCTGTGAAAGATATGTTATCAGTGTTTCTGTTCGCTTCCCAATTGAAATCGACAATCATAGACAAAGTCAATATATGTTGATAACATTTATTGAGATTATAGACGTTTCTATGAAAATTGAGCAGGCTTAGTACAGGAACATAAATATGCATCAGTATATGCAAGTGAGTAATCGTGTACTTACTCTTACAAACACCTAGTAATTTAAAACTTGTAGTGCAATAATAAAAAACTAAAATAAACTTAAATGTAAATAATTGTGTTCGTATTTGTAGTCACATATACATTATAACATACAACTACAGATCAATTTTAGCCCGGCAGTTACAAAGGCATTTCTTCAAAATTGATTTGTCAACTTAAGCTAAATTGTAGTAATAATAGGGCTAATAGGGTTCTGTCATCCTAAATTCTACATCATTCTTAAAATGCCAGATAGCTCATATTTTTTTTAAAGAACTTATACTCACACAAATACTATCTATAAAATTGTATATGTTGTATATACGAATTATGCTACCTTCTTTTGAAAGGGGTTAGTAAAGATATGAAAGGTGGTGAAAAGTTTAGAAAATCCAGATATTATTGTATTGTTTAACAAAGTAATTGCACATGATGTCTACTTTTAGAACAGTAAAGTTTGGAAAATGAAGTTAAGACGCATTGATTAAGCTTTTTGTTCTACAGCAAATTTTAATTCATTTACATCGACAACATGTTATAGCAGTCAGCTTGCCCCGATGAAGGATGCAGTGACAATTAATGAATTTAATAGAAATTAGTAATTACAAAAACGTATGTATCCTTTATTTTATGATATGATATGTTATGATCTATGAAAAACATTCCCACAAATTTAGGCTAATCATAATGCATGCATGCATCATAAAAGGACACTGTCGGAAAGGAATGTACACGGTAAGACTAAAGGTGGCGGCCAGTGATATGCTCTTTTTATAGACTTCAGAGTAAGTCTAATTACCATATTCATTTAACACAACACGAGAGAGTTGTATTGACTTTTTTGGATAACAAAATATTAACTGAAGGCTTAGAAATTGTTAAATATGAAATCACTTTCGCTTCCATTTATTTTATAGAATCCTCTTTAATTCGAAACTAATGGGTAGGATCCATGTAATATCATATATGTATATTTTTGTAATATATAGAAGAAACCATTATACTTTCACACGCTTACACACACAAACATATTTCATACACATTTGTTTGATGTAATGGTGTTGGCTTGAATCTTTTTGGAATTAAATGTAGCCTTTTTTTATTCCTGTAGTCCCTTATAGAAAACTTCAAAATACAGTATGACGATGATGCTCTGAATTCATTCAATATTCCATAAAGTTTTTGTGCAGTTTTCAACAGATTTTACACATTTTGTGGCAAAATCAATTAAACCGGAAATGCATGTATAACACACGTGCAGCCCAACATCCGCTTACACCAAAAATATAGTAAAGCCAAACATATATTAAAAAAATACATAGACCATCAGCATCAACAAAAATAAAATAAACTCAAACATTCTGTCAAAAATAGTGTTAAAAGACACAAGTCGACAAAAAGAAGAAATAATGAAAATCAAGAGCACAGATTTTAACATCTGGATTTAAAATAAAAATAGGCAAAAAGTGGTTTCAAAAAAACCACAATATTCCAAAGTCAACAAATCCTCAATCACTATCGATATATAGGGACGTTTCATAAGAACAAAATGTGGTGATACGAAAGGCCAACCAGAAGACCTAGAGATTTGTTGAGCATTTGAAAAAAACCTTTGGCTTTCACATGATTTTTTTCGTTTTTTACAGAGACTCAGAGCAGAGAAAAAAAATCGTAATGTTTTTTCTTATATTTTCTCCTAATAATTGCCTTTGTGTATGTGCGAATGAGTGGCAAATAAAGCTTACGTAAGTGGTAAATGGACACATATATCAACAGCCATCACATATCCTGTTAGCTAAAAACAGCTCTTAAAAAAAATCTGAATTTGTGACAAAAAATACCTAAGACTTGTTCATACATACAAACATACGAGTACATCTAAAAGTACAGAAAACTTTTCTACTACTAAATACTTGCTAGTTTTACACGGTCATCATACTCATATGTAATGAATGTATCCTTGTAAATGTTCTTCGTATATATGTATGTATTAATGATAGATTGAAGAGAAAAACATGAGTATATGAATAAATGTTTTTTTTGGTTGGAATAAATTGTGGCATTTCTTAACCACCTTAACAGTCAAAATGACAGCTACAATAGTCAAATGGTTGTCATTCATGTAAAACACCACAGGAAGAATGTTAGGAAAGTGAACGAAAAACAAAAAACTGTCAAAGTAAAAATGTTATGTTTATATAAAAGACGTTGACAGTTAAGTACAAACGGACTTCTCTATTTACAGTAAGTGTAAAAATTAAAGTCTTTGTCAATTTTTTTATATGATTTGAAAAAAGTCTTAGGTTACCAAAAATTTGCCAATACTCAATATTATGTATAAAAAGGAGCAATCTTCACACTTCCGCATATCAAATATTTGAGCTAAAAGAAGATTTAATCGTTGTTATAGGAACGTCAGATAAAACCGGTAGTCAAGCAATCATTTATCTGTAACGTACTGTATTTTTCCTAAGAGTACAAACAAATTCTAGAAAACTACACATACCTATACAAATCTATTATAGTTCATCCACATATACTTGTTAGATACGTAGAACGTGAATGTAAGATTTTTATTGAAAAAGACCGTGTAAGTTGTCATGTTACGAGTTGTTGTTGGCCTCGTTAAGTTGATTTGATGATGAGCTGGTTGGGTTTGACTCTATCTATACTAAATTTATAGAATACCACTTTATACTTACAACATCTGTATGAAGAAGTTAAGGAAAGGATGTATAGGATACCTATGAGTTTATTATGTAGTTCTCTTTATATGTATGTATCCTTGTATGTAACCTTCTCTATTTTAGTATATGTGGTTGGTTAGTTACTTATTGCCAACTTTGTATTAAGTGGATATCACACACACTCTAACAACACACCTCTAGATATCCAAGTTACTTGCGGTGTTTTTCCCATATTCTTTTTTTTTTTGCTTTCCGATTTTTTTTTTGTTTTTATTTTAATGAAGTGTCACTGCAGAAAACTGTCACTATTTCTGAGTACATTTTCTTTTATTTCTCTTTCAACATATTTTAAATGATTTTCTCGTTTTTTCTTGAAAAATCTTGCTACAAAAACCTAATATTTATATGTACCTTGAATCTTGAATAAAGAAATGTATATCTTATTTTAAACATTTCATTTAGTTGTGTCCATAGTGTTTTATTTTTGAGTCTAGAACGTGGTATTCAAGTATGAATTTATCTTGAAAACACAAAACCTCTATGAATTAGAAAAAAATACTAAAGAAATTCTTAGAGTGACTTAAATAAAAGAATTTCTTTTTAGTTTTCAAGTCATTTGTATTCTTTATTTCCCCACAATTTTCACACATTTTTCCTTTGACATCCTTTGTGAATTTGATTTTGATTACTATGACAAGTGATTGACACAAGTATTCTGTTTCGTTGAGCAGAAACCCACATACATAATTTAAACAATAGATACCTTTAAAAGCGCTTGTGGTCTTCTGCACCAAAACGAATTTATTCACCAAAATAAATACGTTTTGTTGCAGATTAAATTATGCAAAAGAACAATTTAAGCAATTGGTTTACCATGAAGCTATCTTAATATACAGAAATAAAAGTTTCTATACTGGTATCCAAATGTTCTATTTTCATGTTCATGTTTAAACTCGAGAGATCTGAATAAAAAGTTAACCAGAAGAAAAGCGTATATGACCTTTATTTCGACCTGTAGAACAATTCAAAAGTACAGAAATTCAATAGTTGAGCATAGCAAAAAGTTGCTTAGACCTTTTTACAATTTTTCTATTAAAATAACTAAGGATATGAATTGTTTCATTTTGGTGTGGTCCTCTAATCTTAAACTTCACATAAATTGTACGCATTTTCATTTGAATTTATAAACTTGGCTCTGTAGCCTTCAATAAGCAAATATGTTCTTATATTTGAAAATTTATGTTAAAAACTTTTATCCCAATTCATTCCATGATACACACATTTTCATGGTTTATTATAGTTTTTATTTCTTTTTTATTTCCCATCTCTCTATTTATCGTGATTCAATTGCCTCCAGCAGGAGTTTTAGTACAAGTGCAAAGTTTATTGAGTATTTGTGTGAAATAGAAGTAGAGAAAACAAAAAAAAAAAAAAAAGAAATCTTTTTGTCTTTCACGCAACTTAAAAGATGATAAATTTTATTTTATTGTTTTGCATTGTCTGATCCTGAGCCAAATGTTTAATGGTGACTTTATTTTATTGACTTTTTTAGACGAGAGAAACAAATAATTTTGGTTTCGCTTAAATGTGTCACAGGGAACCAATAAAAGTTGTGGCAAGAAACGTGACTGATAAAGTGTTTTTCGAACATAAATTGTTTATGTGGCGTATGATTAATTTGAATTCGAATAATATTAATCATACGATGCGTAATCTTTGGCGTTTTAAGAGTAAAGAAGATTGAGTGTAGATAGAGTTTTTGGGTAAAAACATTTATGATAGTAAAGCTTTATAAGATTTTTTTACTGAATGATAAAATTAACTATAATTAAGATAATTCTCATAAAAATATTTTTCATTTGCCACATATTCATTAAATATTTTTCATCATCTAGATTCATTTGATGATTTGCAATTTGTGTTTAACAAATTAGCTTTTTTAACCTTTTCTACCTTTTTCTTGGTTTCGTTATCTTTCTTACATTTAAAATTAAATCTGCTAATTTCTTAACTACATTATTGGCCAACCTTATTGAGGTCATTTAACTTTTTCGCTCGAGTACTTTAATATTGACTTTCAAGATATGAAAGTCACTTAAAAACAGTAAAAATTATAATTAATATTTACGGTCATTTAACTTAATTAACAAATAATTATTTCGCTAAATTGATTTCAGGACAATGAAAGATTCAATACAATTAATAAATGTAGAGAAATAGAACAACTTATTAAGAACAAAAAAATATATATTTCAAAAAAGAAAAAAGGAGCCCAGAGTTATATTCATGAAAAAATATTAAAAAGGTTAAACCAAAATATGTTAAAAAAACATAAAAATTTCATAGCTTTATAGGATCTTTCGCCAATACTTTAAGAATTACAAAAGAAATGTAAATTTTTTATATTATTTTAATATTTGACATGAAAAATTAAAGCACTAAAGATAATTCTTAAAATCTATTAAGGCAATAGAAAACAAAGGATTAAATTATTTACAAGATGTCAATCATATTTTAAGTCAAAAAATTTTTGCATTATCATCATTTAAGTAGTGCCAGACATTTGATAAAATTATAAATAATTACCGAAAATCTAAAAATGACATTTGATACCCAATTAATACAAACAAACCCACAATAATCTCAAAAGCCTAAAGAAGTTAAAATGATTTTATGTGAAAAATTTAGAACTTAAGTGAAAATAATAAATATGTACCTTATGAATAGTATTTTACAAAAATATTTTCTTTATATTTATGAACCTTAAACACGCAAACATTTAAATAAATTTATATTTATTAATCATCTTTAAAATAATTTAAGCTAAAGCATTTGAAAACATAATATTAATGTAGAAAGGAAAAAAAGGCGAAATATATTTTAACAATTTATTAAAGAAAAAACCTTTACTAATTTAGAAAATTTTCTTACCAAAAAGCCAACACAGAGAAAAAAAGGAACCGCAATATCTATAATTTTTCACTTGACTCTAGTTTGCAATACAGACTTTCTAATACAGAACAGGGAGCATTTTCCTTTACCCCACAAGTATTTATTTTATAATAAACATTTCATTTTTTATCTAAACAGAAAATATAACAAATGAAGATATGAATATTCATAAAACCAAAGGGTGTCAAGCGTGAACGAATAACGAAGGTTAGAGAAAACGGAAAACCAAAAATATTCCATTGCCTACATTATGCCTAAAAATCATTTATTTTATCTCTTTTTTAGTTTAGACTTCGTTTTGTATTTTTTTCGTAAATCATTTAACAGATTGTTCAACACATCATTATTCATTATTCATTATAATTTAAATATACATTAATATAAAATCTTACATATGTAAATATATGATTACAAATGTTAAAAACTTTGTCTAAATATGCCTAGTTGTACTCGTATGATTATTTATGTGTCTTATTTTAAAAACAATTACAACAACATTTACTACAAATAGAAACTGTATTTCAACCCACCCACACTAAGATTTACTTTGAATATTTCAATATTTGCTGTTTTGCTACACATTGTACCTGTGAATGTTTTGATTATAATTCCTATTCAGTTTAACAACAAATTGCAATAAGTATTTCTAGTAAGAGTAGCAAAGGACATGACTATAACTAGACTATGACTAGACTATGACTAGACTATGACTAGACTATGACTAGACTATGACTAGACTATGACTAGACTATGACTAGACTATGACTAGACTATGACTAGACTATGACTAGACTATGACTAGACTATGACTAGACTATGACTAGACTATGACTAGACTATGACTAGACTATGACTAGACTATGACTAGACTATGACTAGACTATGACTAGACTATGACTAGACTATGACTAGACTATGACTAGACTATGACTAGACTATGACTAGACTATGACTAGACTATGACTAGACTATGACTAGACTATGACTAGACTATGACTAGACTATGACTAGACTATGACTAGACTATGACTAGACTATGACTAGACTATGACTAGACTATGACTAGACTATGACTAGACTATGACTAGACTATGACTAGACTATGACTAGACTATGACTAGACTATGACTAGACTATGACTAGACTATGACTAGACTATGACTAGACTATGACTAGACTATGACTAGACTATGACTAGACTATGACTAGACTATGACTAGACTATGACTAGACTATGACTAGACTATGACTAGACTATGACTAGACTATGACTAGACTATGACTAGACTATGACTAGACTATGACTAGACTATGACTAGACTATGACTAGACTATGACTAGACTATGACTAGACTATGACTAGACTATGACTAGACTATGACTAGACTATGACTAGACTATGACTAGACTATGACTAGACTATGACTAGACTATGACTAGACTATGACTAGACTATGACTAGACTATGACTAGACTATGACTAGACTATGACTAGACTATGACTAGACTATGACTAGACTATGACTAGACTATGACTAGACTATGACTAGACTATGACTAGACTATGACTAGACTATGACTAGACTATGACTAGACTATGACTAGACTATGACTAGACTATGACTAGACTATGACTAGACTATGACTAGACTATGACTAGACTATGACTAGACTATGACTAGACTATGACTAGACTATGACTAGACTATGACTAGACTATGACTAGACTATGACTAGACTATGACTAGACTATGACTAGACTATGACTAGACTATGACTAGACTATGACTAGACTATGACTAGACTATGACTAGACTATGACTAGACTATGACTAGACTATGACTAGACTATGACTAGACTATGACTAGACTATGACTAGACTATGACTAGACTATGACTAGACTATGACTAGACTATGACTAGACTATGACTAGACTATGACTAGACTATGACTAGACTATGACTAGACTATGACTAGACTATGACTAGACTATGACTAGACTATGACTAGACTATGACTAGACTATGACTAGACTATGACTAGACTATGACTAGACTATGACTAGACTATGACTAGACTATGACTAGACTATGACTAGACTATGACTAGACTATGACTAGACTATGACTAGACTATGACTAGACTATGACTAGACTATGACTAGACTATGACTAGACTATGACTAGACTATGACTAGACTATGACTAGACTATGACTAGACTATGACTAGACTATGACTAGACTATGACTAGACTATGACTAGACTATGACTAGACTATGACTAGACTATGACTAGACTATGACTAGACTATGACTAGACTATGACTAGACTATGACTAGACTATGACTAGACTATGACTAGACTATGACTAGACTATGACTAGACTATGACTAGACTATGACTAGACTATGACTAGACTATGACTAGACTATGACTAGACTATGACTAGACTATGACTAGACTATGACTAGACTATGACTAGACTATGACTAGACTATGACTAGACTATGACTAGACTATGACTAGACTATGACTAGACTATGACTAGACTATGACTAGACTATGACTAGACTATGACTAGACTATGACTAGACTATGACTAGACTATGACTAGACTATGACTAGACTATGACTAGACTATGACTAGACTATGACTAGACTATGACTAGACTATGACTAGACTATGACTAGACTATGACTAGACTATGACTAGACTATGACTAGACTATGACTAGACTATGACTAGACTATGACTAGACTATGACTAGACTATGACTAGACTATGACTAGACTATGACTAGACTATGACTAGACTATGACTAGACTATGACTAGACTATGACTAGACTATGACTAGACTATGACTAGACTATGACTAGACTATGACTAGACTATGACTAGACTATGACTAGACTATGACTAGACTATGACTAGACTATGACTAGACTATGACTAGACTATGACTAGACTATGACTAGACTATGACTAGACTATGACTAGACTATGACTAGACTATGACTAGACTATGACTAGACTATGACTAGACTATGACTAGACTATGACTAGACTATGACTAGACTATGACTAGACTATGACTAGACTATGACTAGACTATGACTAGACTATGACTAGACTATGACTAGACTATGACTAGACTATGACTAGACTATGACTAGACTATGACTAGACTATGACTAGACTATGACTAGACTATGACTAGACTATGACTAGACTATGACTAGACTATGACTAGACTATGACTAGACTATGACTAGACTATGACTAGACTATGACTAGACTATGACTAGACTATGACTAGACTATGACTAGACTATGACTAGACTATGACTAGACTATGACTAGACTATGACTAGACTATGACTAGACTATGACTAGACTATGACTAGACTATGACTAGACTATGACTAGACTATGACTAGACTATGACTAGACTATGACTAGACTATGACTAGACTATGACTAGACTATGACTAGACTATGACTAGACTATGACTAGACTATGACTAGACTATGACTAGACTATGACTAGACTATGACTAGACTATGACTAGACTATGACTAGACTATGACTAGACTATGACTAGACTATGACTAGACTATGACTAGACTATGACTAGACTATGACTAGACTATGACTAGACTATGACTAGACTATGACTAGACTATGACTAGACTATGACTAGACTATGACTAGACTATGACTAGACTATGACTAGACTATGACTAGACTATGACTAGACTATGACTAGACTATGACTAGACTATGACTAGACTATGACTAGACTATGACTAGACTATGACTAGACTATGACTAGACTATGACTAGACTATGACTAGACTATGACTAGACTATGACTAGACTATGACTAGACTATGACTAGACTATGACTAGACTATGACTAGACTATGACTAGACTATGACTAGACTATGACTAGACTATGACTAGACTATGACTAGACTATGACTAGACTATGACTAGACTATGACTAGACTATGACTAGACTATGACTAGACTATGACTAGACTATGACTAGACTATGACTAGACTATGACTAGACTATGACTAGACTATGACTAGACTATGACTAGACTATGACTAGACTATGACTAGACTATGACTAGACTATGACTAGACTATGACTAGACTATGACTAGACTATGACTAGACTATGACTAGACTATGACTAGACTATGACTAGACTATGACTAGACTATGACTAGACTATGACTAGACTATGACTAGACTATGACTAGACTATGACTAGACTATGACTAGACTATGACTAGACTATGACTAGACTATGACTAGACTATGACTAGACTATGACTAGACTATGACTAGACTATGACTAGACTATGACTAGACTATGACTAGACTATGACTAGACTATGACTAGACTATGACTAGACTATGACTAGACTATGACTAGACTATGACTAGACTATGACTAGACTATGACTAGACTATGACTAGACTATGACTAGACTATGACTAGACTATGACTAGACTATGACTAGACTATGACTAGACTATGACTAGACTATGACTAGACTATGACTAGACTATGACTAGACTATGACTAGACTATGACTAGACTATGACTAGACTATGACTAGACTATGACTAGACTATGACTAGACTATGACTAGACTATGACTAGACTATGACTAGACTATGACTAGACTATGACTAGACTATGACTAGACTATGACTAGACTATGACTAGACTATGACTAGACTATGACTAGACTATGACTAGACTATGACTAGACTATGACTAGACTATGACTAGACTATGACTAGACTATGACTAGACTATGACTAGACTATGACTAGACTATGACTAGACTATGACTAGACTATGACTAGACTATGACTAGACTATGACTAGACTATGACTAGACTATGACTAGACTATGACTAGACTATGACTAGACTATGACTAGACTATGACTAGACTATGACTAGACTATGACTAGACTATGACTAGACTATGACTAGACTATGACTAGACTATGACTAGACTATGACTAGACTATGACTAGACTATGACTAGACTATGACTAGACTATGACTAGACTATGACTAGACTATGACTAGACTATGACTAGACTATGACTAGACTATGACTAGACTATGACTAGACTATGACTAGACTATGACTAGACTATGACTAGACTATGACTAGACTATGACTAGACTATGACTAGACTATGACTAGACTATGACTAGACTATGACTAGACTATGACTAGACTATGACTAGACTATGACTAGACTATGACTAGACTATGACTAGACTATGACTAGACTATGACTAGACTATGACTAGACTATGACTAGACTATGACTAGACTATGACTAGACTATGACTAGACTATGACTAGACTATGACTAGACTATGACTAGACTATGACTAGACTATGACTAGACTATGACTAGACTATGACTAGACTATGACTAGACTATGACTAGACTATGACTAGACTATGACTAGACTATGACTAGACTATGACTAGACTATGACTAGACTATGACTAGACTATGACTAGACTATGACTAGACTATGACTAGACTATGACTAGACTATGACTAGACTATGACTAGACTATGACTAGACTATGACTAGACTATGACTAGACTATGACTAGACTATGACTAGACTATGACTAGACTATGACTAGACTATGACTAGACTATGACTAGACTATGACTAGACTATGACTAGACTATGACTAGACTATGACTAGACTATGACTAGACTATGACTAGACTATGACTAGACTATGACTAGACTATGACTAGACTATGACTAGACTATGACTAGACTATGACTAGACTATGACTAGACTATGACTAGACTATGACTAGACTATGACTAGACTATGACTAGACTATGACTAGACTATGACTAGACTATGACTAGACTATGACTAGACTATGACTAGACTATGACTAGACTATGACTAGACTATGACTAGACTATGACTAGACTATGACTAGACTATGACTAGACTATGACTAGACTATGACTAGACTATGACTAGACTATGACTAGACTATGACTAGACTATGACTAGACTATGACTAGACTATGACTAGACTATGACTAGACTATGACTAGACTATGACTAGACTATGACTAGACTATGACTAGACTATGACTAGACTATGACTAGACTATGACTAGACTATGACTAGACTATGACTAGACTATGACTAGACTATGACTAGACTATGACTAGACTATGACTAGACTATGACTAGACTATGACTAGACTATGACTAGACTATGACTAGACTATGACTAGACTATGACTAGACTATGACTAGACTATGACTAGACTATGACTAGACTATGACTAGACTATGACTAGACTATGACTAGACTATGACTAGACTATGACTAGACTATGACTAGACTATGACTAGACTATGACTAGACTATGACTAGACTATGACTAGACTATGACTAGACTATGACTAGACTATGACTAGACTATGACTAGACTATGACTAGACTATGACTAGACTATGACTAGACTATGACTAGACTATGACTAGACTATGACTAGACTATGACTAGACTATGACTAGACTATGACTAGACTATGACTAGACTATGACTAGACTATGACTAGACTATGACTAGACTATGACTAGACTATGACTAGACTATGACTAGACTATGACTAGACTATGACTAGACTATGACTAGACTATGACTAGACTATGACTAGACTATGACTAGACTATGACTAGACTATGACTAGACTATGACTAGACTATGACTAGACTATGACTAGACTATGACTAGACTATGACTAGACTATGACTAGACTATGACTAGACTATGACTAGACTATGACTAGACTATGACTAGACTATGACTAGACTATGACTAGACTATGACTAGACTATGACTAGACTATGACTAGACTATGACTAGACTATGACTAGACTATGACTAGACTATGACTAGACTATGACTAGACTATGACTAGACTATGACTAGACTATGACTAGACTATGACTAGACTATGACTAGACTATGACTAGACTATGACTAGACTATGACTAGACTATGACTAGACTATGACTAGACTATGACTAGACTATGACTAGACTATGACTAGACTATGACTAGACTATGACTAGACTATGACTAGACTATGACTAGACTATGACTAGACTATGACTAGACTATGACTAGACTATGACTAGACTATGACTAGACTATGACTAGACTATGACTAGACTATGACTAGACTATGACTAGACTATGACTAGACTATGACTAGACTATGACTAGACTATGACTAGACTATGACTAGACTATGACTAGACTATGACTAGACTATGACTAGACTATGACTAGACTATGACTAGACTATGACTAGACTATGACTAGACTATGACTAGACTATGACTAGACTATGACTAGACTATGACTAGACTATGACTAGACTATGACTAGACTATGACTAGACTATGACTAGACTATGACTTGGCTTGTGACAGTTGCATAGTTATTGATTTTCCAGTCAGAATAGATTATTTAAACTTTTAATTTTACATTTTTTATTTTCTTTGGTTTTCATTTAGTTACCCAGTAAAACTTTTCATTACCAAATAATGAGTTAAGCAGTTAAACTATTGAACACGAACTACTTACTCATTCGCTGTTTAAGTCATTACATTAACATGGGGATGTCATTGGAGGCAAGTACTTACCAATTGCAGAAAAGTAATGACTTGGGTAAGCAATTTGAAAGCAACAACAACAACAGCAACAACTTTTTTGTTGTTGTTTTATTAAAAACATATATTTTTAAACGAAATACAAAATTTTTTTATGATCCCATGGGGGCTCGAACCCAGACCCTCCGACTGCTAGGCAGAGACTCTTCCACTGAGCTACTTCATATGTTGAAAACTTAGCAGCTTATAATTAATAGCTGTGTTCCAGAACTACCAATACTGTACAATATTGTACAAGTTTTAATCAGAAACTACAGGAAAGTGTTCCTGTACTGAAAAAATATGACTTAATTGTAATTTCTGGTTAAAAATTGTACAATATTGTACAGTATTGGTAGTTCTGGAACACAGCTAATATAAACAATTTTTATTTTTAGATCCAAAATCATGTGAAAATAACTTTGTTTTTCCCTGCTTTTTTTGCTTTGTTGTAATTTTTGGAAAAATATTTTTATACGATTTTTTGTAATTATTTTAAAACTTTTTTAAAATTATTTTAAAACTTAAACAATTTAAATCTTCTTTTTTGTATAAGTTTTTACATAAGATTGGATCTTACTTACTTAACTGTTACAACCTGTTAAGGTCAAAGTCCGAGCATATTTTAGAATTCCATGGATTTCGATCTTGTGCGAATATTCTCTCTACTTGGTCTTTCTATCGAAGTTTCGGACATCCTCCTCTAACATTAGGTAGTGGGACATTTCAATTCTAATTTTATCCTCTTCATTGTATTTTTTTTCAAGAGAGGGTTACTAGCCCGTAATCCTAACCCATTTTTATCGATCTTATGGGACAACTCTCGGAACATGTTAACTCACAATATTAATGGGTGTTAAACTATCTCCCCGGGTGATACCATGAGGAGGTGTGTGTCCACAGTTGAGATGAAGGATGACCCAGATAAGTTGGGCTTACCAAGTTAAGACCAATTAGAATCGTGTTTGGTATTCAACATCCCCTACATAAACATCCAATACATGATGGTATTTTTTCATTAACGTGAGTTAGTTTTACAATTTTTTTTTACAGAAGATTATATTTAAGTTCTTAAAATTCAAAAATCATTTAAAAAGACTCTTTTAATAAAAAAAAAAACTAAAAAAAATTCTTGCCCTTGGTGGGATTTGAACCGGGGCCATTCAGTTTAAATTACCATCTTAATTACAAATAAGTACTTCTGTAATAACTTATTATTTATTCGGATGGTATGTTGTAGTCGTTACAAGGTAACCAGTTATCAGAGTACTTGTCATTACCAAAGTTTTGCTGGGTATATAATTAATATTGAATTTATTGAACATTTTCCTTACCTATGTGGTGGAATATATACTTCCTTTTTAAAATTAATTTTATGTTATTTGTTGGTGTGAAACTTAAAATTACTTATATTTGCATTTGTATGAGTACAAGCGTGGCTGGCATCCACATTTATGTACCGTGTAAACAGACTCAGTTAGCTGGAAAACCTCTTGCAAATCAAGTGAAAACATTTCAGAGCAAATATTCAAAACGCCAAATAAATAAAAGTGCACAAAATGGTAGCAATCACAAACGTACAACATTCAACAGTCAACATTTACTAAAAAACCGCTTAAGAACGGCAAACATTTGACTTCATGTCTGTCTTTCAAACTTGCTTGCATTCAAAATGTTTGCAAGTGAGTAAATATTTCCGCCACAGCTGTTTTCATATTTGAATTAATTTACCATTTCAATTTTATTTTATTCCGTTTATCCCATTTTTTTTTGTTTTGTGGGTTTATTTGGGAATGTTCGTTTGGCACGCTGAAGAAGGAGAATAAATTATTGCTCAGTAAAAATTAAATTAAAATTTATGTTCACACCAATAAAATAAAATAAAATCACGGTGGAAGTTCTTTTTTTAAGACTCTTTATACTTTTAAGATATCCGCTTTTAAGCCGTAAACCGGAAGTCAAGTAAATGTTTGTTTAATGTGGATTGAGGTAAAAATTGCTGTGAGTGGGAAATGAAAAGTAAACGAAAAGTGTAAGTAATTTTTAACACGCTTAAAATGATTGCGTGTTATTTTTGTTGTTACTCTTCTATATTTTTACACATGAATTGAAAACGTATGAATTTATTTTCTCATGTCGTTGTACTCGTATTTTCATTTTATTTCAATTTTTTTTTACGTTTTCGATGAACTTAATGCACTCATCATAATCATAAACTTTATCATCATAATATTGAATGTAAAATTTCATGTAGATAAAGTTAAAGAGCTTATATCTATAAATATTATACAGGTGCGTACATATGAAGGAATGCAGAATTCAAGCAGGGAGTGCTAGATATTGTAATTTGAAGTTATAAAGCCATATAATGCTAGTGCCTCCTTTCTAAAGAATACAATTAGAATCGTGCATTTCAAAAGCCTTGTTTATTTCGGAACTATCTTTTTTAACCCATTTGAAAATATTCTACTATAAATGCGTACACCATAATTTTCCATTTTAAAATTTTATTCAGTTAAGTTCTTTAAATCTGATATAATTTCTACCCTCTACTGATTTTTATTTCACTTCCTACAAAGATTTTTTTATGCTGGTTCTTGTCATATGATTTCATTACTTTAAAGCTTTCAACATCCTGTGATTTAATTTCCTTTCTTAAATTTCACAAATTCCTTAAAAGCTCTTGATGCCAACACACATAATTTCACCTAAAAATACTCATCACACATTGACGATACACAGTGGGTTAGAAAAAAAATATAGAGCATAAATATTTAAGCAGTTTTCTTTTCCCAGCTTAAAAGACCAAATATAAAAGTTTGAATTTACATCTTTTTCATTTCCTATTTAGCCCAATGTGCATCACTAAGCTGCCGATATTCTGCAGCTGATTGTTTGTTAAGTGAATGTGATTGTATGTGTACTCACAGTATTTTTTATAGAGATATTCGTATGTGTGAAAATTTTCACAATTGAAATGCCAATCAATTTTTCACGATTACCTTTAGTAGAAAGAAGTGTTTGAACGTAAATTTCACGCTGAGTTTCTTGACTTTTTTCATCCTTGTTCCCCTTCTAAAGGATTTTGGAATATTTTGGTTGTAACATTTTTTTATTATTGTTTTATTTTAGCTTCATCTGAAATTTGTATTGACTGCCAAAAACCTTTGCTTTTACTGTAAAGTATGGAGTTTGCTTCTAGGAAATAGTCACTTGCAGGATCTGAGTTTTGCTTGGTTTGTCTCTGCACATTGACTGTCAGATTCGATGGCTGTTTGTTTGGCTGTTGCTGGCGAATATTGACATGACAGACATATTTTATTTATCATCATTTTTATTTTACTTTTTTCTTCATATCTCATACATTCACTCTCACTTTTTTTATTTTTTCCAGATTATTTTAGTAAACGTGAACTTTAGCTCTTAGCAGCTGTTTCTGGTAAGTTTTAGTTGTTCCTTGTATTAAGTAAAACTATTTTTTTTTCTTACTATATATGAAATGTTTAGTTGTTGTTTTTCAGTAAATTTATTGATGAAATGAGGAAAATAAAATTAGTTTTATATTTTTTTATATGTTCTAAAATTGAATTGGAAATTATTTATTTTCATCTTTATGAGTGAGTGCATTTATTTTGGGACAACTGATTCGTTTTATTGACAGAATCATGTGTCGTAGTCATTTAGAACTGTTTAGATATGTTGTTATTTTTTTAATTAAACCTTATAATCATTTGGCAAGATTTTGACTAATTTTTATCTATTATATCGTTAACTTAACAATGCAGTATATTTATTGGCAGTCATGACTTTCATCTCGTTCTATTACACTTCAAACTCCCATAGCTCAGTTTGCTGTCTTCACGTATTTGCAGGTCTTCCAGACCTTCTGGAACCTTAGGGATTATATTCAATGGATTATTGACTTTTATCAGTAGCTGGCTTTCTTAGTGTATGTCCTTGCCAACCACACTTCTGATTACAAATATTTGTTTGTAGTAACTCATGGTCAGAGCGCAACCATAGATCTTGATTTAAAAAGAACATTCTAAGAATGCGTCTTAAGGCATCGAATGACAAATAATTGTAGGTCCCTCATCTTTGTTTCATTTTATCATATAATTTATGTTAAATTTATTTAATATTTTCTTTATCGATGTGGTGGTATGTATACTATCTTTATAAATTAGTTTTATGTTTTTTGTTGGTTGAAACTTACAATTATAAAATCTTAGAGTGCGTCTGAGGAAATGCTTGTTGACAAATGCTTATAGCCCGCTTATCACCCAAGTCGAAATATTCCATATCTCACAACTTTTTTCTAGTCACTCACTAAAAGCTATTTCAATTTGAATCAGATGACCGACTCACCCACCATGTTCTTAAGAAATCTGTAGCAGGTCAAACTTAAAGTGTTTAATAGTTAAATCGCACCAGAAACATTAAGATTAACCTCTATATCTATTTTTTATGATTTAAATGAAAGAAATTTGTGTCATTATCATTTAAAAGCTTTTACCGCTTGAAGGAAATTAATAAAATTCTATTTAATCGAAACGCGTTTTTTATTTAAATGATCTGTCACTTCTGTTCCCAGTTTTGGATTTTTAATCATTTTTTTCCAGTTTTGGATTTTTCATCTTTTTTTTTTAACAAAATTTTGAATTTTTTCGTATTTTGTGACTCTTAAAATCCAATCGAGAAAAATTAAGATCAGGGGCCAAATTACCGCATTCGATATCGATCGAAAACTCAGACTTTTAAACAAACATTGTGAAGTATACTTTAGGGATGTTCAAAGTTACTTCGATGCAAAAAGTTTATTGAAATTTGGTATCCATTTTGATTCATTTTTAAAAACATATACTTCAATTAAAACACTTTTACTATTGTTCATCTTTTGGCAAATAACTTAAAAAAATATTGTAAACTGTGCATCTTTTAAATAATTTTGATTATCCTTAAAGTATGCTATACAAATGTTTTGAAAATATCTAAGATTTCGATCGATACCAAATGCCGTAATTTGGCCCCAGATTTGTAATCAGCGACCAAATTAAAAAAAAAACGGCATAAAATTTCCAATCAACACGCAAAAAGTTAAATTTTGTTGACCTGTGGAACACCTTTGGCTTCAGTGTTCTATGGTATCATAGAATCGGGCTTGACCTATTATAATACTTTCTTTCTTATTCTATACTGCACCAATATATATATAATAAGTCATGTAAATATATTAGAGCGACCTATCGATGGTTATTAGTCAATTATAAGTTTTTTTTTAAGTTTTCATAGATTTCCATTCTAATTATATTCTATTTCCAAGTGGTTCTCAATAAGTAGCTAATCTTTAAGTTTTCCTGATTTTCAAAAAAAAAAAACATCTTAAAAAAGGCAACAAGTGGATTTTGCTTTTTACTCTGCTCATTTTTAGTAAATTCAATAAAAATAGCTTAAAAGTTTTGCAAGTACATTATCAACAATCATGATGTTGTTCATCGTCGTTATCTTGATGATGTCGTTATTATAAAAATATTGATCTTCTTCTCTTTTTCTAAAAGACTCTTCAATCATAAATGTTGATTATGTTGCTTATAGTGTAAATATTTGTGTAGTTGTTGGTATTATGTGAATATTTGCCTGTTTATAACCTTTTCCTTTTATTCTACATATACAAGTTTAAAATATTAAGGATATAAATATTTTTATGATTTTCCTTATTAATATTTGAAAAGATATAAAAGCAGCTAAACGATAATTTTTGCCAATATTTTTACGCTAAATATTTCGAATTCAAGAAAAAAAATGCATATTCAATTTTAATATTTAATGACACTTATGCCAAAAAATTTGAAATTGTGTGTGTATGTATGTTTAAAACTTAACAGTTTGTGTAAACAAATTGTCATGAATGTAAATGTTTGATAAATTTAATATTTTATTATCAAATGACAATATTTGAAAATAAGTACGTGTTTATGTTTGACAAATATAAATATGTAAAACGTATAAACCCAAATGCAAAAAGTTAAATTTATTTAAATAAATAATAAATACACAATCGATTTGAAGAAAGATATTTATTTTTGTTTGCTTGATGTGTAATTGAACAAAATTTATTTACCATTTCAATTTGAGTTTTTTTTTACAAAATCCCAAAATGCTTTAACAGTTTATTTTTTAAATCAATACGAGTATTATTTTGTTATTTTTGCTTTTTTAGACCAGAAAATTAAAAATAAAATATGAATCAAAATAGAGTAATAACCAAAAATATGTAGTTTTTACAAGCTCTTCAAAACCTACAAATCTTATTTAAATCAGTTGCCAAATGAAATCACTTTAAATGCAGCAATTTTACAATTGTATAAATTATTCATGCCATAAAATCTGTAAGAGTACTTAAAAGGCTCAACATACACATACTTATGCAAACTAATACAAATACGTATGTATATGTGTATATTTGTGTTTATGTTAGACCGGCTCTAAATAGAATTTATTACAATCTCTCTCTCTGCAAACAAAACTTGGATTTTTAAAAGGTATAATGTATATAAATTCTATTAAAATTTGATAGTACAAATAACTTTTTCATTAAAATGTCATGCTATCGATAACTTCTCTATAGAAAGATAGGTTTTTGCTTGGTGTCGATAACTTTTTTATAGAAAAATTATGGTATCATAAACTTTCCTATAGAAAAGTAGTAGTATTCATAACTTGCCTATAGTAAAGTTATAGAGTCGATAAGTAAAAGAAAAGAAATGTTATGGAGCCGATAAGTATTTTATAGAAAAGTCATATTATCGATCATATTTGTATATAATAGTAACGATATTTATATTTTTCTGCAGAAAATTCATGCTATAGAAAACTTTTCTATGTAAAAATGCTATCAGTAGCTAGACGTGTCTTTACATTGAACTATCTATAACATTTTTATCAAAAAAGTTTTGTTATCGATATCATTTCTTTACAAAAATCATAAAACTAAGTATCAACAATTTTACTATACCTCAGACATTCACCGATTGCCTAATTGCAACAGCATCTTATTGCTGATTTTCTAACGTTTCATGCTTCATGTTATGACAGGTATTCCAAAGTGACTTAAATCGCTTTTGGCTTTTAAAAATGGGTAATAGAGATCAAGCCACTCTAATTTACATATGTATTATATAAAGATTCATAACAAATATAGTTAAATTTGTTTACTTGTCATAACTTTAACACTCACTACTTAAATATTTACTAGATCCTTTGGAGTGTGTGTTTATTTGTCTGATATATGTATGTATGTATGTATTTTTGTAATGTATGAGCATTTTTTCTGTCTGTCTGCCTATATTTGTCGTATTGTTTGCTTATAACTGTATCATCATTATTATTTTTATCCTTTGTCTGTATATACATACATATGTAGTAGTAATAATAACAAATTGTTATTATCTGTATTTGTACTATTATATAAAAAAAAGACACACAAACATACACACATTTACACATACATTTTCAAATACAGACATTTACATGTTATTACTTATGTATATGTTAACGAGGTTGGTTTGTTAAGTTTGGGGACAACAAGGGCGATTACTTTATATTATATTAAACATACGTCAAGGTACACAAATAATTAACTCTACAAGTAATAGCTCATAATTCTGTCTAATAAACATTACATTTGGATGCATGACATTTGAGTTTTCAAGATATCTCTATTTTTAGCTTTTAGGTAAGCATTAATATTTATGATTTTTAGTTTCCTTAAACTTATCAAACTACCCCTCTACTTTCAATTATTCAAAGTGTTTTGAATGCAAATTTTAAAATATTCTTTTTTTCTGCTTTTGAATCAGACAGATAGACTCAGACACAAACACACTCACACACACACACAATTTATACCAGTAAATAACAGTAATAGTGTCATATGTATAATCCAATGTTTGAATGATGTCATTGAAACATCAATCATAAAATTCTTCATACATTCGTTCTATACATACAAACGTCTGCGTAGAAAACGTGTATAAAATACAATGTATTTTCTATACATTTGTATAACAATAAATTTTACTGAAAAAAACCGCGAAATATAAATTATTTTTACCATAAAAATAAAAATAATGTCGCATTTATATTATACCCATATTATCATAGAACAGCAAAAAAAACATATGGATAAACTTAAGAAGATTTTTTACACTAACACATATAAATTTATGTTAAAATACACAGTGATTTGTAAAATATAAGTTATGATGTTTTCTTTTTAAATTTATGAAGTATTTGTATCACAGAAATTTTAGTCTAAATTTTTTTTTTCAAATACTCAGCGTATACTTATATTCCATTACTTATACGCATAGACTATTTTAATAACGCAATTTTAAGAAAAACTGCTTAGTACAAATATATAAAAATAATAATATAATAATAAGTATTAATTTTTTAATATACGTATAATAAGAGGACTACCATATCCCAAAGATAAGTACATATTTTCAAATAATTCGTTTGTATGAAAATACATATAAGTCAGCTTCCCTGTAAAATTTGTTAACTTGTATTTTTTACGTCTAACAAAAAATCCATTTTTGAATTTGACAATGTCGTCTTTAGAATAAAAACCGTAAATGGCATCTGAAAACAAATAAACTTTACCTAACACCATCAAGCTTACACCACCTAAACTGCCTTAGACATATTCACACATACGTAAATACTTTAACTACATATTCATGTATGAGGAAAACAATAAAAATTCCAGAAAACAAATCAGACAATACAAAATGAACGGAACGAAAGGAAGAATGACTGACTGACTGATAGTATTTATGTTAAAAGAATATCTGAAAGGTATACGAGTACTTGTGCGCCCAACTGCCACTCGTAAATCGTCAAGTC
Organism: Stomorhina lunata; assembly: GCA_933228675.1. Lineage (NCBI taxonomy): Eukaryota > Metazoa > Arthropoda > Insecta > Diptera > Rhiniidae > Stomorhina > Stomorhina lunata. The sequence goes on along the minus strand of OW121740.1, from coordinate 2,506,717 downwards.
TGCCTTATTTTTTCAATTCTTAGTTTTAGTTGTTATTTCCCTGAGTTTTTTTCACTTCATTTTAACGTTTCAAGGCATATCATTCAACTAGAAGAATCTTGTGTGTTCTTTTTAGGCCTCTTGAGTGTTTTTTATTATTGTAGTTTTATTGTCCTGAATTGAGAGAAGAACTGTATGAATGTCAGTTAAAACAAACAGTGATTGTGAGTTGATACATGAAAGTTACACAAAAGTATTTCATCAGTTACGTCAACTGAATTTTTTTGAGGAATCTTGGAAGTTTGAAATAAAGGTACTTCAGTTTTAAGTTTTAAAGATTAAGTTGAAATATTAATATTAAGTTTTAAATAAAAAGTTCTCCTTTCTCGTTTCGATAACTTTTCTATGGAAAAGTTATCCTATCGATAACTTTTCTATAGAAAGGTTATCCTATCGATAACTTTCCTACAGTAAAGTATTCCCATCGATAACTTTTCTGCAGAAAAGTTATCCTATCGATTATTTTTCTACAGAAAATTTATCCTATCGATTACTTTTCTTTAGAAAAGTCTTGCAATCGAAAACTTTTCTATAGAAAAGTCTTCCAATTTAAAACTTTTCTATAGAAAAGTCTTCCAACCGAAAAGTTTTCTATAGAAAAGTTTTCCAATCGAAAACTTTTCTATAGAAAAGTTTTTCAATCGAAAACTTTTGTATAGAAAAGTTTTCCAATCGAAAACTTTTCTATAGAAAAGTGGATTGTGATGCCAATGTTATTTGTAACATAGCAAGTGCAGGAGGATATTATCACCTGTACGCCGCGCTAGTTACTTATAAAAACATTATTTAATACAATGACAATGCCTAGAATCAATTGTAAACGACTTTTGTAACGGGCAAGGTGTTGTAAGTGGTAGAGCAGCTGCCATACTGCGATCCACTGAAGCTCATCCTTAGCTTGATGATTCGATAAAATTATATTTTTAATGTGTTTTTATTATTTATATCTATATATATATTTCAAGTATTTAATATTCAAAATTAAAAAGTTTATACAATTTTTTAATAATAATATTATTTCTTTTGTATATATATATATATAATATTAAATAATACATTTTTAATATAATATTAACGAAAAAAAATTTATATAATGTATTTAGTAAAAAAAAAAAAAAAAAAAAAAAAAAAAAAATAGATGATAAAAAAATATATATAAATATTCATTATATATTTATTATTATAATAATAATATATAAATAAATATTTATAAGATTTTGTTTTTCTATCTTCTAAACCATAAAATTTTAATAATTAATCATAATAAATAATAAGATGAAATATAATATAAGAACAAAAGCAAAAATCTATATTTTATAAGTTTATTATAATATAAATAAATTTATAAAATAAATATTTTTTTTCTTTATTCTATTAAGTATTTTTATTTCCAATATATATATATCTTATTATTATCGAAAACAAAAAAAAAAAAAAAAAAAAAAAACTTTACAACATAAGTTGAACAAATTTTGTTTGAATGCGATTTTATACATACCGCTCGTCGCATTCTAAAACAAATGGTTGATGCAACTGGTATGGCATACATTAGATATAAAATTTTGTTAAAGTCGCTAAAAGCGACGGGCGGTATGTAATATATTAGGTGAAAAAACTTGCAACATAACTTGCACAAATTTTGTTTGAACGCCATTTTATACATACCGCCCGTCACACTCTAATACAAATAGTTGATGCGACTGGTATGCATATATAAGATATACAATTTTGTTAAAGTCGCTAAAAGCGACGGGCGGTATGTGATATATTAGATAAAAAAAACTTGCAAAAATTCTGTTTTCACGCCGCTTCATACATACCGCCCGTCGCACTTTATTACCGATGGTTGACGGGGCCAGTATATGCATATCTAAGGTTTCCGTCGTTAGAAGCGACAGGCGGTATGTATATATTATGTGAACGACTACTTTAACACAGCACTCCGGTCTTATGAAGATGACCGATCGGTAGTGGTCAAAGTGCAAAAGTTATTTTAAATATAGCAACATTTCAAGAACACATTTAAAGGAATCTTTGTATTATATTTATAAAATAAAAAATTTCCACATATTGTCTAAACTATATTTATTATATTTACTAAAATATCAGGAATATATATTATAGAGTAAAGTCCATAATAATACTCACACATATTTACTAATAACTTTTTTTTTTAACAATTTATTAAATCTATGGAAATTTTTTATATTTATATATTGTATAATATAATTTCTATATATTGTATAAACTCTATAAATTATATTTAATATAATTTCAGGAATATACATTACAGAATAAATCTTTAATAATACACGTTTATTTATCTGATATTCATTTACAGTTTTGCTTTGGATTTTCTTACCCCCTTTTTTTTCTCATGAGTGAGAGAATTTTGTTAAAAGATTTACAGGAAGACAACAAAAAAAGGAAAACTGAAGAAAAGTTGTTACATTTTCCTCATCACGCTTCTTTGAATGTCATTATAATTTAAAATAAAATAGCAAAGATTTGGATAAAATGTAAGAAAAAAACAAAAAAAAAAAAAAACAGAGGGAAAAAGAATAAAATAAACAAATAAAAATAAGAGATTTTTAAAAAAATTTCCTATAAAGATAAGAAATTTTTGAAAAATTTCCTATAAAAATAAGAAATTTTTCAAAAATTTCTTATAAAAATAAGAAATTTTTCAAAAATTTCCTATAAAAATAAGTATTTATTGAAAAATTTAATATAAAAATAACGAAAACTTTTCCATAGAAAAGTCTTCCACTTGAAAACTTTTCTATAGAAAAGTCTTCCACTCGAAAACTTTTCTATAGAAAAGTCTTCCACTCGAAAACTTTTCTATAGAAAAGTCTTCCACTCGAAAACTTTTCTATAGAAAAGTCTTCCACTTGAAAACTTTTCTATAGAAAAGTCTTCCACTCGAAAACTTTTCTATAGAAAAGTCTTCCACTCGAAAACTTTTCTATAGAAAAGTCTTCCACTCAAAAAGAAAAGTACAGAAGTCTTCCAATTTAAAACTTTTCTTTAGAAAAATTATCTTATCAATAACTTTTCTATAGAAAAGTCTTCCAATCGATAACTTTTCTATAGAAAAGTCATCCAATCGATATCTTTTCCATGGAAAAGTTATCCAACCCATAACTGTTCTACAGAAAAGTCGGATGACTTTTTCGTTAACTTTTCTATAGAAAAGTCATCCTATCCATAAATTTTCTACAGAAAACTCATGCAATCGATAACTTTTATATAGAAAAGTCATCCTATCGAAACATTTCCTATAAAAAAAGTCATCCTATCGATAATTTTATAATAGAAAAGTCTTCCAAATTTTATACCCCACTGTCACCAATGAGCGCTTTCGACCTCTCCCGCACTGGGTGAGAAGCTCTAAAATAGACTTTGAAGCACCGAACTATACATGAGAGTTCTATTCCATTTTTGGTAGGATGTTGGCGGTGTAAATAATACGGAGATCGGATGAAGTTACACCGTTTTTAGAAAACCCAGGCACTTGAATGCTTCTTTCGACACTTGTAAAATATGATTTGTCCAACGGACATCACATTGAATTCTCGTATGCAGAACATCAAGAGAATTTTGTAGGCAATCCTTTCATTTGCATAAAAATTACGAATAACTATTGGCAGATCGATTTCCGGGATATAGTCCTATTCTGCTCATGGCCACTGAAAGGCGTTCTAACATTTTTATTACACTAAATACTACATAATTCCTTCAATATTTCATGCTTTTTATTTTTGTCTTCAGTAATTTTTGCTAATGTCTTTCAAATACTTTTATAAAGTACATTTTTGTAACAAAAAAAAAACAATGTCTTATATTTTTGCTTACTCTAGTCATTTTTTATGTTGTACTTAGTAATAGCCCCTTCAGTCATAACGAAGGAACAAAACATGAAATTTTCATTTTAGTTTATTTTATCTTAAATAGATAAAAAGTAAAGATATGTATCATTGTAAAGATTTTTCTGTAGGTTTAGTTGTTTTTTGTTATTTTGTCATTTTATGTGCGTTGAGTTGTGAAAATAATATATTAAAATAAGCTAACTAACCGACCAACACAACTGGGCTATCATCTAGTTAGTGAAGCAGTTTCTTCCCACTTCTTGTTTCATGGCCCTGGGCTTTTATTCTAAACAGCAAAAGTGTAAGATGGCCTTAAACTATAATAGTATTTAGAGCATTTACCACAAATACTGCCAGGCTTTAACCATTTCATAGGCAACTACAAAAAGTATTTAGTTATAAGAGCCTGTTATATTTTGTCTGCCTTTAACAATATTTTCTCAATTTTTCTAATGGCTGGTTATTTTCCAGAGAAAAGCTTTCAATATTTATGTGTATGTGGTTGTGTTGGCTTTTATATAATAAGAGTCTATGTTAAAACTACCAATGTGGAAATATTTAATCGGCTTTCGGTAATATGCGAATTTTTGGGTGGAAACCTATTTATGGCATAAAATTACTCCAAAATACTTGTTAGAGTAAAGTCCTGTCTTGTTTAATGCTGGGATGAGCAGGAAATAATGAAAGCAATTTCATTAAAAAAATGGTTGGATAAAAATTAAATTTCGTCAATTTTGAGAAAATACTTGAATTAATATATATCATTACTTTTCCATAACTTTTGTCTGTTTTATTTACTTATCGATAAGAACAACTTTCCATAGAAATAATTTTTTTTAATTTTTTTTTTAAATATTGTTAGTATGACTTCTTTATAGGCGATAGGTAATGGTGCTGTGGCTTGGTTGGTTAACACGTCGATTTATAATTATAACATATCGTATTCTGCTGGGTTCGAGCCCTAGTCGCACCTAACATCAGCTTCTGTAATTAATAATTTCTATTAAAATTTTTGGTTACCACAACAACCTCCATTTCGGTAACACCTACATTGTTAAGACGTCATTAATTAAAAATAGATAAAATTTACTGTAGAGCAAATATATTTACAAACTTCTACTGAGATAAAAATGTATTTTCTCCCCTACCTAATATTTAAAATATATAAAAATTGTTTAAAGAACCTTTTTTTGTTTGAACAAATTTGTAACGAAGTTTCTATTTGTACTTATTAGGATAAAATACAAAATATTTAGGCAAATTATTTAAAATTTATTTTTGCAAATAATATAAAATCTTTTGATTTTAGACAAAAAAAAATATTTGATCCTCATTTTTCAATTTTTTTATTCATAAACCGATAAACCTTTTATTATATATTGATGATTTGATTTACTAACATCAACCATTAGATTGAACTATACACAAAAATACCTAAAATTGATAACTTTTAGTTAGTAACATTTTGTTAACATTTTTCGGCCACTTCAAACATGAAAAGAATTTTAATCTTCAATCTTTTTGTTTAGAATTTTTAATACATAAATCTAAAATATTTAGTGAAAAATAGAAAATGTGGTTTTATAATCTGCAGGATGTAATAGAATGAGATAATAGAATGAGATTAAATCTAAGTTTACATTTTCTTAAATTTGTTTGTTTAAGAAAAGTAATACTCAGACAAATACTACCTATACAATTGTGAATAGTTTATAAACGAATCGGGTTGCCTTCTTTGGAAAGGGTATAGTAGAGATATTACACATACACACATATAATTCCCCGACAACATTCCAATTGGAACTTCTCTCAGACAATGAGCTGCATCCGATTCTATTTTTAGGCTCATTGAAAGGGGCCTACTTTCTAACTCCGGCTCCGAATGGCAAATGCATTAGTTAGAGAAGTTTCACATGGCTAGCTGGGTTATGAGGTGAACAGCCGCTTTTTTGAATTTTTTTTTCAAGTGGGTCTGGCATGCTATACCACTTTGGTTAACATATTGGAGGTAGAGGTTATGAATTAATTCCTTTATTTTGCCCCTAAGGTTCAAGTACACTAAAATAAACTACATAGTTTTCATATAAAAATATTTCTTATGTATTAATACTTATACGTTTTGCTATTGTTCCAACAAGAAAGGAAAGAAGTAAAAAAGAACAAAAATATTTTTTATGATTTTTATAGCAATTTCTCATGGCATTTTTAGCAATTTGTCGTAATTTTCTTCCTTTTATATTTGTTAAAGTAAAAAAGAGAAATTTCTGCGAAAAATAAAATAATAAAAAAAGAGTCTGAGAGAAACTTGTAATAAAAGTTAAGGAAAAATAATAAGAACACATTTTATTTTCCGGACAATCGGTTTGAAAGCAACCGCAGCTAATTTAGCTAAAAGATCCTTAACAACAATTTTCGGGCCTTTTTTGATATCATCACGTAACTAACAAATTCACATATACCCAAACCGAATGTATGTGTATATATCTTTATTTACAAGTATGTACTTGAAAGCTCACTTGTTTTGTGGCAAAATGAATGTTGAAATCTTTGTGTGTCAGTGTACATCCGCATCCTTTTTTGTGTGTTTGACAAAAAAACAACTAAATTTTTTTAAAAAGTAAAATAGAATAACTACGTGCTAATGGCAAAATAAGAAAGAGAAAAGTGTGGTAAATGACATTTTCAACCCAACTCATATTCAGTGTGCGGCGGGTTGATTTTTACTTTAAAAATTTCCTTTTTTCAGTAAAGTTTATTTGTTCAGAGATGCTACTCCATTTCCTCGTAATTCTTTTCCTTTCATTTTTCTTTTTTGGTCTTGTTTAAGAATTTTTCATAACCATTTCCGTGGAGGTCAACATGTGCTCTTAGATGACCCACTCAACAGTGCAATTTCCCATGTTAATGGTTTCTTAGAATTGTTAATTTTGTATCAAATGCACTACAATTGGGGGACTAATACATAGATAGACTTAAGTTCAGAAATGTTGTCGAAAGCTTGACTTTTCCTTAAAAAAGTTTTCAAAAGGATAACCTTTTTGTTTAAAAAATAGCATGGCTTTTATTTAAGGAATTTATCGAAATATTAACTTTAGTATATAAAACTAATCTTTGATTACTTTTAAGACGTCTTGACATGTCTTTAGGAAGTCAGGCTAGTAACCCACTTCTGGTAACAACAATTTCTATTAAAAAATTAAAGTTAGAATTAAAACGCCCACAACTTTTCTATAGAAAAGTCATCGTAAGCATGTCTTTTCTATAGAAAAGTTTCCGTTAGCATGGCTTTTTTATAGAGGAGTTATCGCTAGCATGATTTTTCTATAGAGATGTTATCGTTAGCATGACTTTTCTATAAAAAAGTTATCATTAACATGACTTTTCTATAGAATGTTATCGTTAGCATGACTTTTCTATAGAAAAGTTATACTTAGCATGACTTTTCTTTATAAAACTTATCGTTAGCATGACTTTTCTACATAAAAGTTATCGTTAGCATGACTTTTCTATAGAAAAGTTATAGTTAGCATGGCTTTTCTATAAAAAAGTTATTATTAACATGACTTTTCCATAGAAACGTTATCGTTTGCATGACTTTTCTATAGAAAAGTTATACTTAGCATGACTTTTCTATAGAAAAGTTATAATTAGCATGACTTTTCTATAGAAAAGTTATCGTTAACATGACTTTTCTATAGAAAAGTTATCGTTAGCATGACTTTTCTATAGAAAAGTTATCGTTAGCATGACTTTTCTATAGAAAAGTTATCGTTAGCATGACTTTTCTATAGAAAAGTTATCCTTAGCATGACTTTTCTACATAAAAGTTATTGTTAGCATGACTTTTCTATAGAAAAGTTATCGTTAGCATGACTTTTCTATAGAAAAGTTATCCTTAGCATGACTTTTCTATAGAAAAGTTATCGTTAGCATGACTTTTCTATAGAAAAGTTATCGTTAGCACGACTTTTCTACAGAAAAGTTATCGCTAGCATGACTCTTCTATACAAAAGTTATCGTTAGCATGACTTTTCCGTAGAAAAATTATCGTAAGCATGACTTTTTCATAGAAAAGTTGTCGTTAGCATGACTTTTCTATAGAAAGGCTACCGTTTGCATGACTTTTCTATAGAAAAATTATCCTGAGCATGACTTTTCTATAAAAAAGTTATCCTGAGCATGATTTTTCTATAGAAAAGTTATCGTTAGCATAACTTTTTTATCATTAGCATGAATTTTTCGTTAGTATTCTTTTTATTGAATTTGTTTGTAATTTTTTTTACTCGTTGCAGTGCCTTTTGTATTCGTTAACTATCGCTTTAATTTCTTACAAGTGGATTTACTTTATGTTGGCAAATATTGACAAAGAAAAAAATAAAAGCGAGATTTTTAGTTGCAAAATATATTAAATGCTCCACAGGATCTTAAGTGTTAAGAAAAACCTTTAACACGTTTTAGCATGTTTTTATAAAAAGTGGTCATTCACAGAATTATAACTAGATGTGAAAGGGTTTATTACTTTATTTTGGTAGCTTTACTTTAGTCCACATCCCCAATCTTATATTTAATCGAATATGTTATTATTTAATATTTAATATTCCAAATAAATTTCACCAAAATTAATCCTGTCACAAAAAGTGAAAGCAAAACCAAGAGTGAGTCTGATATTATTATTAATTATTTATACAAAATAATGGTTGTCCAACGAAGCGCATGATTAATATTCACTAAAATATTAAACATTTATACAATTTATTAACCAAAATCCTTATATGTATGGATGTGTGTATGTATATGTGTAGGTATGTGTGTTTGTATATGCACGAATGGGTATTTATTATAATCGCATTTCAATACCAATTTCATTACACAAATCAAATGATGAAAAATAGTTTTGTGTTACAATTTATTATTTTTTATTTTCTATGGTTTTGTCATATTAAATAGTGGCAATAATCGATGCAAAGAGCACGAGCATTTTGTATGAGTTTTTTTTTTCATTTATTGGGTTTCATTTCTTATGTTCGACATAACCAATCAATCAAGGTTCTATCAATTTACTCATTTCATGGAAGTAATTGGCGACACTGAAATTGGAAATGTTTACAAAATATCGTTTTTTCTTCTTTTTATTAAATAACATTCATTTCAGATTATTAATGAACTCTTTTATCCCTTTTTCTGTTCTTTTTTTGTAGTTATTGTATTATAAATTAAAATCATTGTGCAATAAATAAGCAATTTAGCAGTAATAACCCGAGTGTCTAAGAGAATAAAAAACTTCCTTCCATCCACAATTTACCATTCATTTTTTAAACATTTAATTTATAGCCAGAGCAGGGCTCTTCACTCGGTCTGTCTGTCTAACGGGTATAACGTTTTTATGTAGCTGTTTTTTTTCTCTCCGTCTTCTGCTAAATACATGCCATTCATAACTTATTGAAATTCCTCGAAAGACTTGATGGTATTTTCTCTATAAACTATATACTCTTTTCTGCTAACTAAACACATCCATGAACATGTTGGCTTATATAGAAGAACAACAACATGCCCTCGACTTATTCCATGAATATGAGTTTTCCGTTACCCACTAATCTCCCTTGCTCCGAGTTATGACTTACGGAAACGTGTTAGTTTTTAAATGTATTGAAGGAAAATAAAATGAAATCCCCCCTTAAGTGAATTTTATGATGTTAAAGTGTAACTGCTTAGATACCCCGGAACAATGGGCCTTTAGACATCCATCGGTTGGATGGTTTTTGTTGAGTTTAATAAATTTATTATTGAAAAGGAAGCAAATTATAATTAATAAAAGGTTGATCGATTAAGTGGTATGATAAAAGGAAAGCATTTTGTTTATTTTCCCTGTCATCCATCCATATTGATGAGTAGTGGATACAAGAAGAAATATTTATTAAATATACCTTATACTTACAGGGCTAAATACATGCCGGAGATAAGCCAATTTATTAAAAAATCAATAGATTTTTTGATGTTTTCAATTAAGATTAATTAGTTTTTCATTCACTAAAGAGTTTTAATTTCCTGTTACTAAGACTATCAAAACTTTAAATTAAGTTTACAACAAATTTTATATTTGCCGTTTCTATAATATGCATGTCTTTCATATAGAAAAGTTATTTATTTGTAAAAAAGTTGTCTATAATATAACTTTTCTATAGAAAACTTATTGGAAGTACATCAATACCGAAGAAATGTTATCAATACGGAAAGAAATCTTTAAAAAAATATCGACAGTTGAACTTTTCTATAGAAAAGCTAGTGATAGTAAAACTTTTCTGAAAATATATTACATAAATATATAAAAAAATCTAGAAATTTTTCGATAGTGTAACTTTTTATAAAAACCTAATCGATAGTTTAACTTTTCTATATAAAAGTTGTCGATAATTCAACTTTTTATAGAAAATTTCTATATAGTATGACTTTTTTTATAGAAAAGTTGTCAATTGTATAACTTTTCTTCATCAATGTTATTAATGGTATAAATTTTCTACAAAAAAGATATCGATAGTATAACATTCTATTAAAAAGTTATCAAGAATATAACTTTTCTTTAGAAAAGTTATCGAGACTATAACTATTTTATAGAAAAGTTATCGCAAATATAGCTTTTCTATAGAAATTTATTGAGAACATAACTTTTCTATAGAAAAGTTATCAAGAACATAACTTTTCTATAGAAAAGTTATCGAGAGTATAACTTTTCTATAGAAAATTGATCGAAAATATAACATCTCTATACAAAAATTATCGAAAATATAACTTTTCTTTAGAAAAGTTATCGAAACTATAACTTTTCTATAGAAAAGTTATCGCAAATATAACTTTTCTCTAGAAAAGTTATCCCAAATATAACTTTTTTATAGAAAATTATCGATAATATAACTTTTCTATAGAAAAGTTATCAAGAATATAACTTTTCTACAGAAAATCGATCGAAAATATAACATCTCTATAGAAAAATTATCGAAAATATAGCTTTTCTTTAGAAAAGTTATCGAGACTATATAATAAATACAACTTTTCTGTAGAAGAGTTATCGCAAATATAACTTTTTTATAGAAAATTATTGAAAATATAACATTTCTATAGAAAAGTTATCAAGAATATAACTTTTCTATTGAATAATTATCGAGAATATAACTTTTCTATAGAAAAGTTTTTGAGAATATAACTTTTCTATAGAAAAGTTTTTGAGAATATAACTTCTCTATAGAAAAGTTGTCGAGAATATAACTTTTCTATAGAAAAATTGTCGAGAATATAATTTTTATATAGAAAAGTTATCGAGAATATAACTTAAAATGTTTATCGATAACTTTTCTATACGAAAGTTATTAATAGTATTACTTTTTAATAGAAAAGTATGTAGTATAACTTTTCTAACGAAAAGTTATCTGTAGGTTAATTTTTTATATAAAAGTTTTCGATAGTTCAACTTCCTACAGAAAATTTATCCATATTAATACTTTTCTACAGAAAATTTGATAGAAAAGTTATCGGGAAGATAATTTGTCTATTGAAAAGTTATCGAAAATATAGTTTTTCTAAACAATAGTTATCGTAATAATTACTATATTAAATAGAACAGAGACCTTTTTAAAAAATTATTATTAATAAAAAATTTTGTTGCTAATATTTCTATAGCAGAGTTTTAATATCGATAACTTTTGTACATAAGTCTTAATATTTGCATAGAAGTTTCCTAACTTTTGTTTAGAAGTTTCTTGTTTCCTTTTTGTTTTTGCTACCCATTGTGCAAAGACTAGAAATGAAAATGCAAAACAAACAAAAACGTAACTGCATGGTGAAATAACAATCTGCTTTTGTTAAACTGATTAATGTTCATAGATTCTCTTGCACCAAATACAACAGGGGATACCAAACATAGTTTACCAAGTCTCTTGATCATCGACCCCTTGTTCCAGCACTTGACGTTCTTATTTGCCACACACTTCGTTTATTTCGCCGTACTGTCTTAAATATTTTCTATTCTATTTTTTTTGTTGTTTTCTCTCTATAAAAATAGAAAAATGTTATTGTTTCATTTTACGCATAAACGACAAATACGTGAGTGCAGTGGATGGATACGCATCCATATTAAACTGGGAAAAAATCCAGTAAAAATGCAATCCACCAGATGAATAAGTGATGCTGCTATGTATGAACACTCACACATTTAGACTTACACGTTCGCCACAAAAAGAAGGATGTTTTCGTATGTATGAGTATTGTGTGTAGGGTTAGTAGAGAATGGAATAAAAAAAAAACATAATAAAACTAAACTAAAATTACGTAAACAGCCTCAAGTATGATTAAGTTTTATATATGGAAAATATATAAAATATATGCAGTGAAATGCGAAAACTAAAAATAATAAAAATGTTAAAAAAAAGTAAAAGGAAGTTAAAGTGGCTTCAAATAGGAAATCCTTCAAAAACAGTTCAAGGGGTTTTTTGCATATATCAGGTTGGCAAATAACAAAAGGATGGTTAGAATACGTAAATTATTTGCAAGTGAATACATGACTTTAGTTTCAATATTTTTTTTATATTGTATAATTATTTTTCTCGTTTTTCTTGTAAAAATATTATCTAAAATATTTTTGTATGCAGGCAAGTAAATGTTTTTCTTTTGCATTCATTCATTTTCCGTACAATGTGGAAATAAACTAATTAAAAATTCTGGTAGTTTCTCTTGTTGTTACTACAAACTCAAATTCTCAAGCTCGAATTCATCTTGAGAATAAGAGACAAAATTTTTACATAAGAAAATTTAAGCTTTTTAGTATTTACACTTATACAAACATTTGAATGAATCTTTTAGTTTTAACTAAAGTAATATTCAAAATTTTTTTATAGACTGGATTATTAACTGTCTTATATTCAATAGGTTTTTTTATAAAAAAAAGTTGATAACTTTTATATCAACAAGTTATCGAAAACTTTTCTATGAAAAAGTCTTACTATTGATAGCTTTTCTATCGAAAATATGTAATATATAATATCTGTGGCTTGGTGCTATAAGGGCCAATGTCAATTTTTTCCTGTTTTGAGTTAATCTTTGCATTCGATTCCCTTCTTTACCCTCTTTTTTCTGGCTCCAACAGCTAATCTCTAATTTAACTCTGAAACGATTTATAAGAGTTTTTCTGGGCAATGTTACTATGAATTTGTATGAAAAATAAAAACTTAAAATCTAATTATCTCAAAATTATTTTTATTGACATTGGCCCTTTTAGCACCAAGCCATAGATATATAATACGGATATCGTTTTTATAGAGATGTCTAACTATTCATTACTCTACAAAATTCAACTTATCGATATTTATTGTGATAAATTTTTTTTTTTTTTTTGTTTTATACCTAATAGTTATTTTATTGTCTCATTTTGCTTAAATAATAACGTTTTTATCAAAACTGGGGTATTTTTATTAGCCCCATGAACTAGAACGCGAATGCACTTAAACAGTGACGACAACAATAAAACAACCACTCGTATTAAAGCGTTAATCAAGAAAGAACTAAAATTTATACAAAAAAAGAAAAAACGCTTTATATATACATGAGAAGAAAAATACAAACAAGGATAAGAGGAAAATAATGTTTGTGCCACGCAAACTGCGTAAAAAGGATTAGTTTTTATCAAATGTATTGAAAGCCTCAAGGCGAGACTTTGCTTTTCACATATGCAAGATTAGAGGGAATTGTGAAAATGTAAGTGAATAGAAAGAGTGAACGGAAATGGCAAAAAAATACTGACAAACAAACACATGCTTTCTCGACTTGTGGATTTTGAGACAAGTTATTTTTGAGTTAAATTTTAGAAACCTCTTGTTTATTGACTAAATTTTGTACTTGTGTTTGTTTCTGCAAACAATTTGTTTCATATCCTCCCACTCTTGTTGTCCCCGCTAAGCCGGTTTCTTTAGTTCGTTTTTCCCAACAGTTTTAAGTTTATGGCTGCTGGTTAAAGGAAACTGTTTTCTTTACAAGTAGTGTTGTCTTCCTTTATCGCTGCTTGTCTTTTTTAGCTTAACTTCCTTGTTTTGCCTTCTTACTTATTTAAGACTTTGAATTTAGTTGACAAGTAAGTCTTAAACGGAAATCGGAAGTTGACTGCATTTTTTTTAAACTTCCTTAATTTCAAATGTCAGTTTTGTCTCTTTCTGTTGAAAAGTTGCTCCTTGGGGTTTTTCTTTTAGGAAAATTCTTTTGAATAAAACATTTTATTTTTGTTTTAAATTCAATTTCATAAAATACAATAAATTTTTGTTTTAAAAATAATTAAAGGAGAATTTGTTTTATTTTAGAGGATTTAGTTTTAAAGTAGTTAAATTATAAGTTTTCTTTAGATAATATTAATAGATAGAATCATTTATTGAGTGGCTAATTCTTATTAATATTATTAGTTATTTGACATTAACAAATTGTCAAATTGAGCTGGTATTTATAACTTAACAATAGCAATCGCCATAAATTTGAAAGGCTTGTTTTTAGCTTTTAAGATGTCCTTATAGGCATAACTATTTAATGGGACTGGTATTTAGAAGCAAAAAAGGCTGAATTGGTCTTAAATGATGTATTTTAATGGTTTTTGTTAACTATTAATAGCTTAACTCTAGTGTCTTTCATGTGTTTGCTTTTCTTTTTCTGAGGACATAAGAAATAGAGCAGAAATATTTTTCATTGTATTTGGATGAGTTTGTTGCTGGACGTAACGCATCATATTCTTTGGAAGACTTAGGAATATTCGATTGACATATTAACCATAAAATAAAATTTTATTGTTTCCTTTTTTCTAAAATTATTTTGATATTTAATGTCACAACTTTTTTTCATTTCGAAAGTGATTCTTCTTTCATTAATTTTTTTTCGCAATCACTTATAATCTATAATCTAAATCACTTATAATCAATAAAAAAATGAAGAATACCATTTTTTGCTCTAATTATAATTTTTTTATTATACCACTCACTATATAAGTAAATAAAAATTATGTCTTTATATATGAGTGATATTTACTTTAAGCTTTTTTCGTTTAATGTCTTTAAAACCAGAATTTATTTTCCTGTTTTTCCCATATTCATATGTTTTCGTCTGCACGTGTTTTATTTAAGCCACTTAGTACGAGGCTTTAAATATACCCATATTATATTTTTATCTTATTCTTGAAATAATTAAATCCTTCTTGAAAAGAAAATCCTTTAAATATTCTACACATTTTTATTTTCGAATTTCTCTCAAGTGTAATAAGCGTTTTTAACAGGTTTAACACTTTTGTAAAGTTTTAATGTGTAAAAGAAAGAAATTTATTAAGAATCTGTTTAGTGTTTGATATTATATGATTATTTTAATTCAGAATATTCATATGTATATGTACATTTAGGTGACAGCGAACATTTTTTTCTTTGATTTCAAAGGGTTTTCAATGCAATTTTATGAGACTAGGTCTAAAAGTTCATTTCTGAAAATTTGAGCCAAATCGGATAACGTTCTATGGGCGCGCATCGTGTCTAAAGTTTAAGAGCCAGATTTTTAAGCGAATATTGTGAAGTATACTTTACGGATGTTCAAAGTTACTTCGATGCAAAAAGTTTATTGAAATTTGGTATCCATTTTGATTAGTTTTTAAAAATATATATTGTTCAATTAAAACTCTTCATCTTTTGGCATATAACTTCAATAAAATATAGTAAACTGTGCATCTTTTAAATAATTTTGATTATATTTAAAGTATGTTATACAAATGTTTTGAAAATATCTAAGATTTCGATCGATATCGAATGCCGTAATTTGGCCCCAGTTTTGTTAAAACATAATCGAATTTACTTAGTTTTTTTCATGTTGGAAGATGGTACATTTCTCTCAGGTCGGTTTCAAAAATCACTTTATGATTTTTTGAAAATTTTGTGCAACAAATATAACAAATTTAGAATTTACTCACATTGAGAATAAAATTAAAATTTGAGAATAAAACTCAAAAAAGTTAAGGTCAATATCCTGAACTGTTTTGCAGTACCTTTGATTTGAAATTCTCGAATTTAGCGAAAATTAAAAATTTTGGTCAATATTTCTGTAGATCCTTGCTAAATTTTACGTGTGTTCTAGTTTAATACATATATTTATGAATATAATTGCTAAATTTATTAAAAGTCTATAGCGAAGTACTACTTTGAGATTGGAAAAGCTTAACCCTTTCTTTACCAGTATCAAGAGCCAAAATTTGGAATTTGGAATTTATTATCGCAAAATCATGTTTTTTTTTAAATTTTGAAGAGAATGCTAAAAAGTAATTATGTTTACCAATATTTGGCATTTTTTTATTAAAAAGATATATATTAACCTTAAACAGACTCTAAAATAAGACAAGAAAATTGTGTGTCATTTTATTCCCCATGTCTGTTTAGGGTTAAAATATATATTTTTTTTTTTATATAAAAATCTTAATCCTGGTAAACATCAATTACCTTTTTACATTTTTGTCGAAATTTGCTAAAAAATTTATAAAAATTCGTGATTTTATCATAAAAATTTAAAACATCCAAATTTTCACTTTCATCCCCATGAAAGAAAGAGTTAAACTTCTCCAATATAAAAAAAAAACATTTCTGTATAAATATTTTATAGAAAAAAAAAAACATTCATGTTTAATCTTGTTCAATAAAGTTTTAGCCCTTAACCTACTATCGGACTAAAACATAATAAAAAGTAATCTTTCGTAAAAAGTGTAATTTTGTAGTATTTTTTAAAACTAAGATTGCAATGAATAACAATTAATATCGATTAGCTTCAGTCTATTTCTTAAATTTAAAAATCTTCATATTACTTGCTTAAACCGTAGCATATTCTAAGGATGATTTAAAAAATCCAGAGCTACCAATAAATTTTCTTAGATATTTTGCCTAATTAAGGGGATATTAAATTTTGTAAAATTTATATCCACATCAAAATAATTAACTTAATCAGTTCTCAAATCTGTTTCGAAATATCTGCTTTAAATTTGTAATTTATCTTTAGGACTGTGATGAATTGATATTCGTTTTTATTGCCATCATTAGTTGCTAAATATTCTAATCAGGTAATAAACATTAAAATATATATATATATATATTTCTTTACAAATAGTTTGCTACTTTTCACAAAATGTTATCTGTATTTCTCAAATAAATGTGCCTTTGCCAAAAAGGCACAGAAATACAATGCGATATAATATAATAAATTATATTTACTTCGATGGTAATAAACTAAAATATTATTTGCACTAATTTCAAAGTACTTACTTTTGCTGTTATTTTCTCTTTACAGTCAGTCCTTTCTCATAAATAAAATAATTTGGCCAATACTTTTTGTTGGTCTTGTGTGTGTTAAAGCAAATAAATTCCAACTCATTAAGTTGGTCATAAAAATGCTAAAATATTACAATTAATTTTGTTTTACTACCGCAATCTTAAAAATACAATACACTCGTAGGCAACACATAGTCGCTCACTCCATAATAAAGTTCCCAAACAATTCTTTACCCATCTTATTCCAAGGACAAGCCCAAAACATGTTTCCTTGTTAGTTGTTTTATAAACAAGCTAAATTAAGTTGGGGTTTTTAGCATTTAGTTTCTTGAATTTCTATTTAAATATTTTAGGATTTTCTAAGGGATTGAAAGTGTTTTTTTTTTTCTTTGTTTTTATTAAGGATAAATGTTCAACAATTGACTTTTTGAACTCTTTCTGTTGGCTAGTGTTGGTTTTCATGTTACAAAAAAAAAAAAAAAAAAAATAGAAACTCATGAAATTTATTTCCTTGACATTTGGGATTTGTTCAAGTATTTTGTTTATATTGTTGAATGTTGGAATTTTTAGAAAATACAAGTTTTATTTGTGAAATTGATGATGGAATTATTATTGTTACAATTTTCTTTTTTCTTTACTTAATTTTATTACAACTTGAGTAATTTTTCCCTAATAATATAATAACATTAACTAACAGCAACAATATAAAGGAAATTAAGTAATTCAAATTTCCTTTCGTTTTGGGTGTTATGTTAAAAAGCTTAAAGTTTTTGGCAGTCAGAATGTAACAGATGTTACACATCAAGTTAATTGCGCAATTAATTAACACACCATTTCATATTTCTAGTTCTTTAAACTGTATAAAAACATGAAAGTCAGTCAGGGTTTGTTAAGTAGATTTTATTAAATTACAATTTTAGGAAATTAAAAATAAAGTTTTCTAAGAAAGAAAGAAATAAATATTGATTCAAAGAAAGTATTATACAATTTCTTTGTATTTTTGTATTTGTATTTTATTTGTACAAAATAAACTCGTGTTGACACTTGATATTTATTTATGAAAATTGGAATTTTTTGATGTTGTAAAAGTTGTAATGTTTTCATATTAAATATACGTGTTTATAAAAAATTTATTTCTACAATTTTATAAAAGCAAATAGATTCCTGTAAACTTAAGCCGGCTGTTATAAAAAGTTTGTAATCAAATAATAAATTGCTTTTTTAAACAAAAATGTATAGTTTTTTTATTATTGGAATGTGTCCTTTATCTTAATATATAATGTTAGCATTATTTCTCTAATTATTTGTTGCTATTTATCGTATTGATACATGTAAAATGGTTACATATTTTACCTGCTGAGGGAGCAACACCTGTGGCTATTTACACTGTTACCAACTATTTCCCGAAAAAATATAGCTAAATATTGTTGGGAAATCGCTAGAAAATAACTAAATTTAAAAACAAGCAAAAATTTAGCGATAAATCGCAAACAAAAAATTTTGATTCAAATAAACTGAAAAATGTTTGAAAAAAATGGTTTATTTTTTGAGCGTTTTTAATTTATATTAAAACTTATATTATTTATTGTTAAAAATATGTAAAAAAAATATATGTATTTAATTAAAACAGAAAATATTTTGTAACTGATTGGAAACTTTTCTTGTAAGACAATTTAGTATACCAATGGAATCACTTCCTGAGTCGATTTAATATCAAATTTTGTTCAAATTGGTCCATATTTGACCATAGCTCCCATACAAACTCCTTAACCAAAACTCGCTAAATGAGAAGAAAATCACTTAAGTGCTCTTAGATCCGAAGATAGTGACAATTTTATGTTTATTTTTTGTATATCGAGCCCTTAGATTAAAATGATCGCAAGCGACAGGAAAAATATTGATGGTAAGCGACAAAAAATCTTAATGAAGCAAAAACGGGGAATGTTTTTGGGCATAACAAATTTGTTCTTTGTTAGTTCGCTACTTTCGATAAACTAATTAAATTTTTTCCAAATAGTTTAGAAGTTATGGTGCAAAGTATTGTATGTGAAGTTTTTTAGTTTTACCAATTTTGAAAAACATGTGCATTTTTAGCACAGTGGCTCTACACTAAGCCAAAATTGAGCCACATTGTATGTAAAACCTATTGGTCCGTATAACTTTCGTAAATACAAACCTATCAAAAAGATTTGTACACATTTCAAAACTACTTAAGAAAGAAAGGAAAATATGCTTATAGTACAACGCTATATCTTATAGTTCAAGAGATATTAAACAGAATATCGCTTACCATTATTTAAATCTAAGGGCTCGATATGTAAAAACTAATCAAATAGGTGAATTTCTTTGACCAGAAATAGCGTAAATATATAAGTTTTTGGAATTACAAAATTTAGAAAATATTTGTTTTTATACACGAAAAAAAAATCAATGGTGAAGGGTATCATATGGTCGGGCTTGACCGACTATTGCACTTTCTTACTTGTTTTTAATTTCAAGCCGAACCTATTAATATGTGTTAACAATTAATAAGAAAAAGTAGTAAATATCTATAATTCAGAAAAAAAAAATACTTAGACAGCCATTTGGAGCGACGGGCATGCTAAAATGGCTCAGTTGGCGGTTCTGGGTCGACAAATATTAACTAACTCACCACAAACTAAATATACCCTTTCTACTTTTGGTATTTTAAGGTATATTTAAAAAATGGCAATTGTCCAAAAATATAAACCTATATACATACATATATATTTTGTATAAATTGTGCTGTAGGGTGTCATATGCACGAAGTAAACCCTTTCTGTTATTTGTAGTGGTTTACATTTTATAGTTGTTCTTCGTTTTTTCGACTGCAACAAGATGGCATCACTATTTTATATTTCATCCTCAAGGTATGCTACACTTTAAGCAATAAAGTTTGCTAACATTATGTTGTTAACATTATGATGTTAGTTCAAAACTGATTCTGTTTAAAAATTTATCTAATTAACATTTAAATATATCAATTAAGTTTTTTATTTATAATTTTTATTTTCCATATAAAGATTTACAAGATATTTGTTCACATGACTAAAGAATATTGCCTGTATTTTTAAAAAATTACTACAATACACATTTAAATAGTTAATTAAAAGTTACATTAAAATTAATTTACATCGAGAAAGTAATTTTGTTAAAAACCCTACCAAGAAGTGTTTTTTATAGAAATAAATATTTATTTAAAAATAATGAAAATTAAGAACTAAAATGGGCGACATTGTTTAAAAAGAACCAGATTATATTTTAAAAACTAACTATATTTAATAAAATGATATACAAGATTTTTTAATGGAAATAATTTTAAGAAAAAATACAAAGAGAGAATATTTTAAATATGTCTTATTATTTTTTTCAGTGTAATTTTCTTATGTTAACTTATAACTAAAACCCTTAACAAATATCTACCAATTTGTGAGTGTTAACACAAGTTTAAATCCATTTGTTTTAAGTATTAAACGCTTTCGTTTGTTTTGTCATTTTCTAAACCTCAAGCTTATAATTTATAATACAAAAAGGACTTGAATATTAATTAATGAATGGAATGATAAAATTCTTAAGTAACTACAAATTATATTTAAATATTAAAGCACAAAAGAGGAAGTTTTTGTTTAACCCAAAAAACATCACCACTTCATTACTCATCTTAAATCTAAACTTAACCCTTTTTGAATTTCAACAACAAAATGGTTAACACTAAGAAAACTAAGACCCAAGATGAAATCGATATGAAACCATTGTAAACAGAAGGATTTGAAATATCCCAGCCGCGTTGTAATATCGAACGCAAAGATTCTGTGGGTTTGGTAAGTGGCAAGAAGGCGGTGGCAAATTGTAACAGAGGATACATGCCTTCAATTGGCCAAATAATGCCGCACAACATAACAATAGGCAGGAAAGAACCCATGGCTACATAAGTGGCAGTACGTTCAGTGTCCACAGCACAGGCAATGACAAAACCAAAGCACATGCCACACAAACCATTGAGGACACACAAAGCCACTACCAACCACATACTGCCCACAATTGTCAATTCAAAGAAATAAAAACTGACCAATAAAACAAAGACCGTTTGACTCAACATAACGGTGAATTGTGTTAAGACCTGAGACAAAAGAATTTCCGGTCCCGTAATGCCAGCCACCAAACAACGTTCCAACATGCCTTCATTACGCTCAATTAACATGGCGCCGGAGGTAATGGCCACCGACAAAAAGAAGATAATTGTTAAGATGACGCCAGGTGCAGCAAAGTCTGTAAAGTTAGGATTATTAAAACCATAAATAGGTTCATGCCAGTTAACGGGTACTCGTCCAAGTTTAGGATTCAAATCACAGTCGGCCAAGATGTTTTCCACAAAACTGAAGAAGGCATATTGCAAGTCACGATACAACAAAGTAGAGATTTGTTGGTCTAAAAACATAAAAATTTATTTTTTAAATTATTTAACTATTAGTTGAGAAATACTTACTTGACATATCCAATTTAACATTAAGATCTGAGGACTCTACTGTGGCATCATCTGTATAACGACCATTTTCTGTTCTCTCCACCAAAGCATCCGTATAGTTATCGGCAAACACTAAAGAGCCCCAGGCCTTGCCACGTCTTACCATTTCATTGGCTTCTTCATCGCTATTGGTAAAGGTCTGTAATAACAAAAGGTGTTGTAAATTTTATTAACTAATCTCAATATAAATTCAAATGTCCCTAGATTTTATTTATGTTTTGCAGAAGAATTTTTAGTTATTTTTTAATATCACTTGCAATTAGTTTGAAGTGATTTCAGAATATTAGGGGAGTTCACGGTAATTTTGTTATTTATAAATACTAAGTCTCTAATTCATAAACGACTTATAAAATCATTAATGGATTATTGTAGGAATTTTGTATGGAAAAATTGATTTATAAGCTTGTCCTAACTTTATTTTGTGTTTATAAAAACGGGAGTAAATAATTTAAATAATTTGTAAAAAATATTTCCTAAAAGTAAGTAACGAAATTAATGATATAAAACCTTTTTTAAAAATGTGTTAACTTTATTTGACAATATATAATAGAAAGCCACGCTTAGAGAAATTAATTGAAGACTTTTAAGCCT
Source organism: Stomorhina lunata (assembly GCA_933228675.1). NCBI lineage: Eukaryota > Metazoa > Arthropoda > Insecta > Diptera > Rhiniidae > Stomorhina > Stomorhina lunata. Next base: position 2,484,356 of record OW121740.1, on the reverse strand, counting down.
ATAGAGCTTTAAAGCCCATATAAGCTTCTAGAAACTTTTCTATAAATTAATTGAAATAATTTTTAAAATTTAAAACATTTTTTACAAAAGCTTTGAAAAGCTTTTTTACTTTTCGATAATTTCTCGATCCAAACATTATTACAAAATGTGTTTTATATAAAATATTTTTAAAAACAACAAACTTCAGACAAAGATTTTTATTCTTATAATACCTTTATGGCAAAGCTTTTATGAAAGCTAATAAAATAATTACCATCAACTTGAAAGTTTTTATTTTTGAGCTTTTTAAAAATCTTTTTAATAAAAATGCTACTTCTTTCGTCCTTAGTAGAAAAGCTTTCGAAAAATTTACTATACCCTTTCCAACTTAATGACGCCCCATAAATTCACAAACAAATTCGATAAGTAAATAGTTTTGGTCTAAATTGAAGTTTGTTAAATTAATCTGTAATTGTTACGGCATTTCCTCCTAATTCCCATTTGCAAAGTATTGATTTTTCCTTTAACAAGGTCTAATATTGAAATCGCAGTTAAGTGGCTGAAGACAAAGGAAAGTTCCTTTTTCCACTTGTACATTTAATAAATGAAACCTCCTTTATTTTATGGTCTAGAGTTTATTATTTCGCCGAATCTCACTTTATTTAATATCACAAGTACACCATCATAAGCAGTTTTTCCTTTTCCCCAAAGAAACGATGGTACTTTCCTTTAAGTGACACTTCGAGCAGCTCAAGCTGGAGCAAACGAAAAAAAAAAAAAAAATTGATGACATGAAGCAAAAAAAAAGTGGAAAGAGAAAAATCTTTGCCGATTAATTAATGTATTTCTTTTGATATATATGTATATATTTTTCCCGTTTTTTCCAAGTATAAGGTAATTTGTCTTAGTATCGATGTCTTTTGAGGCAGTGACGGGCTATTGAATAGTTTTACTTTTCGCTTTATAATTAAGTTTACACCATTAATTGTTGATTGAGATTTGGGGTTAAAAGAAAAAGTTTTCTTTTTTTCCTTTTTCATTACATTCGCTTTTACAAAATTTGCCATATTAATTTAATGGGTTTTTTTCTCTCTTTTTATATAATCAAAAAATTACCTTAACAAGTTTGCGAACGTAAGTGTGGCGGGAAATTTGTTTTCCTTTCACTTTATTTGGTTGCTGTAATTTATCAAACAGGATTGTTACACTTCACACCACAAACGGGAAAGGAGTAAGAGGATTCTTTTTTTTTCGTATAATATACTCTCATATACTTACAAAGAAAGTATCTCTGTAAGTTAATGCGTTTAATTTTATTATTACCTTCTTTGCTTGAAGGACACCCTCTTATAAACATTTTTCTTTTGTTTGTATAACATTTTCTCATTTATTTTGTAATTTGTCTTCTTTAAATGAAGACATACCTCTAATAAGAAAAAATAAAATCATAGATTTGATGAAAGAATGGGGGATTAAAGCTTAATATTGTTCATAGAGCTAAAGAAAGTAAGAGTAGAATCTATGATTGTATAATAAGCAAAACCTCGAACAATACAAATTGACAAATTGTCAGACGGACATAAAGACAGATAGAAGGTCCTTCATTCGGCGAGAACAATGAATATATGACCAGGTATTTGTAAGTGTAATGTTAAAATGGGGATCTACATAAATGGTCATAAACTGCAGCAAATAAAGTACTTAAACATTATACAGAATCCCTCCTTTTACAAGATTTTCTTTCGACTTTTATTTTTTCCCAACATTTTTGAAATATATTTTCATCATTGGCTATTTCTTGTTGTTGTTGTTGCTGAGGAGCGTTAAAGAAAAGTGTGGGAATGTTCATGTATTTTCATGCTTAGTAGCATTTTATGGTCCATAACAACGTATTAACATTTTGACAAATTGAATCAAATTACCTGATGTTCTAACATCTTCTTTACACACTTCAAACTAAAGGACATACACCCACCTACAGACAGACATTCATTCATATTAAGTTTACCAAGATTTACCTTTATAATTTAACAAATACACACACACACTCATATAAAAAATATCTAGAATTCGTTTCCCCCTCAGGCATTGAAGCTTGACACAGGACGATACTAATACCACAACATTAAAGACATGGAAATGAAACCAATGTTCTGTCATTGTAGTTTTCTTGACAATAAAACAAAAAAGAAAGAAATAGAATTAATTCTGTCAGTTTTTCATAGAAATTTATTCACCTACGAAAGTAAAAATCCAAAATGTTGGCAAGTAGTAGCCATCAACGGTAGAAACTCGAATAAAGCTAAATTTTACTAAATTAATTTGATTGTTTCGTCCTCTTGGTTGAAGTGCCTGACAAGTCTATTATAAGATTGGATGGACATTTGGTAAAGATGACATTTTCTAACACATTTAAAGTGTGAACAAGGAATCAACAATTTATTTATTAAATAAGAGAATATAAAAATTAATCTTAAAGCATATCAATACTTAGTATGGTTCTTTTGTCAGCAAAAGCTTGAAAGCTCTTTATTGAAATTTGGTAAAAAAATGCTTATTAGTTATTAACGTTTTTTTTTTATTAAAAGATACTATATTTTTGACAATATTTTTTCGATGAAGCATGAGTCTAGTTCTATTAAAATCTGTTAACCATATCAAAAGTTGTAGGCATTTAAAGTGGGTATGTTTTGAAAAAAATCTTAAAAAAACGAACTTTGGACCGCCATTATATCGTAACCAAAGCAAAATTAAAAACTTTGAAGAACTATAAAAATTGTATAAGTTATAAGAACTTATATACCAAATTTCATCCAATTCGTGTCCGAAAATTTTTGATTTGACTTAGAAAGCTTTTCTACAAAATAGCTTTTTATTTAAATAACCCTTAGTGGAAACATGTGTGTACAAAAAAGGAACTAGTTTTTATAAAACAAACCTTTTCACAGGTTTGATTTAATGGAAAAGCTTTTAAACATATTTTAATAAAATACTTTTTCTGTTTAGTTAAAAATAAAAGCTCTTTTGGTAACTGTTTTTAATACGATTTTGCATCTAAGTTTTTGTATAACAAATAAACATTTTGAAGTTAAACATTTTTTAAATATGTACATTTTTTTGAGAAATTTGATATCGAAAGCTTTTCTACATAAAATCATTTTATTTTAAAGCTCACATTTTTTTAAGTTATTTCTTTGAAAATTTTTATAGCAATAATTTTTACAAGAAAGCTTTTTATTGAAAGGCTACTTGAAAAATTTTAAAACTTAAATTTTCTTTGAAAATATTTTTTATGTAAACAAAATTCTAATGATAGCAAGACCTGTATCAAATCTTTAACTACTTACCACAACCATACTCTTGTTCTTCACCAACATATCCAGATAACGACAACTCAACATTGTTTGATTGCAACCCATACGCACAGGACAATTTTGCTGCATAATCATTTCCTCAGTCATTTCATGATTGGAGACGGCAATTTTCAAACCAGTCGGATCATGGCCAATGGCATAACAGAACAAAACAATCTGGACAACAGGTAAGCCAACAATGAACAACATAATGCTGGAATCAACAACAAAAACATAAGCAACAAATTAATGAAGTGCAATCAACAAAAAAGATAAAACGAACAACTTACCCAGCATTACGCATCATCCACAAAAAGTTCTTCCATATTAAAGCATGTAAATGATGTGAGCTCATTACATGAAGATTATACCAGAACGAGGCATGGATAGCTTGCTCTGGTGGTAGGGGAGGAGCTGGAACAGCTTGTGAGGTAATTGGGTCCCGTATGGCCGAGGACATGGAAATATTGTCACCAAATTCTCCAGAAATCTCAGCTGGATTTTGTTCATCTGATAAGTCTAAAGCTGGATTTGAGATAGCGGGTACTGCGACCTGTTCAACAATTTCCTGGGCTATGGAAGATCTTCTGCGTTTGCCCATATTTTGGAGAACAGATAATTTAAGGAATACCTCTTCCAAGGAATCGGCATTATATTGTTGTCTAAGAAATTGTGGTGATTCTTCTGCCAACATTCTGCCACCTCGCAATAAACCAATCTAAGAAGGAAAGAAAATAAGAAAAAAGAGGCATATTAATATCTTCTAGCATCAAAAGGAAAATGTTTTTAAATATTTCGAAATGTGTGTTCGGTAATACGAAAACATTTATTATAATCCTGATGCTTGGAAATTTTCCTCAACATCAAAAGCATGTTGCTGGAAAATGTGTTTGTATGTACGAGTATAAGTGGGTGTTTTTGTAAGTGTCTGTAAGAGAGGAGATACATATATCCTTTGGTTACTCTTGTCTTCTGGTGATATAAATCACACAACATTGATTAACCCTCCTACTTTAAAGCAACAGCAGAATATAAAAATGACTTTTACATTGAAATATTGCCAAGTTTTATGAACTTTCGCTGACCCCTTTCATCTTCTTCTGGCTCATTCTGTTGGCTGCCATTATTCGTTTTCAACATTCAAACCTAATGCTAAATTTTTTTCTTCAAAATATCAACTATTTACCAGCGAAGCAGTGCCAAATACATATACTTTGTTACTAGTACAATCTAGTATCTACTATCTATCTCATGGCAACTTTTATAATCATAGTTTTGCATAACTTTCCAACACCCTTTTCAGCTCAACTCGACTCGGCTCGGCTCAGTTTAGTTTTTTCGTTGTTGCTGTTTTTGTTGCTTTGAATACATACAGCCAAGTTTAACAGTTTCATCTCGACTATACAATTTTACTTTGTTTCCTAACTCCTTCCTTCTCCCTCCTCTAACTTTGGGCTCGTTATGATGTTATGCTAGAAGCCGGAAATTTTAGCCGGTAGCAGGCGGAAATTGAGTTAATTGATTTATGTTCGAACATGACTAGACACATCGTCATGCCTTTATTCGTTTGGTTTTTCATGGAAAAACTTTTTTCCACGCTTTTTCCATTCATATTTTTTTATACTGTTTTGGCTAAATTAAAACAAAAAACCATAAAAGAAAACCAACTGAGAAAAAAAGTTTTTCTATGTAGAAGTTCATTTTCCCTTGCTCCGGATTACATTTGTGCGTGTATTTGTAAAGGATTTTTTTTTCATGTACGAGTTTGCTGAAGTGGGCTTAAGCTTTTATTACATTTTAAGTGTAACAACAATAAGAAACCTCTTCAAATATTGAACAAAAACAAAGTAAAAGTTATAACGTTAAACAAAAAAGGACCTTTTCATTTATATATGTATGTATGTGTAAATACATAGGAAGGTGTTTTAAAAAGTTTGGCTACGTATGAGTTTTGGTTACTCTTAAAGATTTCTAACATTCATCTATCCTTGAGTATGTCTGTCTGCTTAACTAACATCCTACTTGTCTGTGGCAATTTACGACCAAAGTTTTTCACTCCTGGATTCATTGTCTAGCTGGTCAGTCATTTTTATTTAGTACGAGTAATTACATCAAAATTGTGGTTACGTGTTTTGAATTACCGTGAGTTAGATTTTTTTCCTAACACTTTCGTTGTTTGTCTGAGTTTTTCAATTTTTATGAGATTTTCTTACTCTTTCTTTGGCTTTATTTATGAGGTTGCGGTAATTAATGAAGTTTATTAGTAGATTGATAAACTTTAAGTTTTTTTTTTACGGTTTTGTTTGTTTACATTCGTCTGTGTTTGTGTGTCTTTATCCTTTAAGGATAGCTTAGTCCTTAGTCATGATCATTGCAATAAAATCTCAGCGCTTTAGTGACGTTGATGAGTAATTAAACAAAAATGAATTAGAAGTAATGAAATCATGAAAATCAAGTTTGTGCTTAAAGGAAATTAGGTTAAACATAAATTCCTTAATTGAATTTCAAAATTTATTAAAGAGATTTATTGTGTGGTCAAGTAGGGGACAACGATTAATGCGAAGAAATGTCCAGAAAGTTCAGGAGTAAATTAGCTAAATAATTTAAATAGTAATTATTTGTTGTACAACTTATAACAATTTTTTTATAACAGAAAAAAAACAAGAAAAATTTGTCAATGATAAAAAATGATAAATTATTTAAGTTTTTATTATTTTATTATTGACAATAATTTTTTCTTGGAAATGTATCACTAGTAATAATTTTCTTTTGAAAATATATACCTTATGATCATTTTCTATAGAAAATTATCACAATGTGTATCACTAATAATGTATGACCGATAATGTATTTTTTATAAAAAATTTATCATTGAATAATTTTCTTAAAAAAAGTTATCTAGAATGATAATTTTCTATAGAAAATGTAATTCTTTAATTTTCTATAGAAAAATTGACCACTTATGATAATGTATCTTTAGGATAATTTAAATATAAAATTATTCATTTATGATAATTTTCTATAGAATATTTATCACTAACGATAATTTTCTGTAGAAAATTTATCACTATTAATATACATAGAAAATTTATCACTGATAATAATTTTCTAAAGAAAATTTATGACTAATAATAATTTTCTATAAAAAATGTATCACTAATAATAATTTTCTATAAAAAATGTATCACTGATGATAATTTTCTATATAAAATTTATCACTTAGGACAATTTTCTATATATTCATTTATGATAAGTTTTTATAGAAAATTTATCACTAATAATAATTTTCTATAGAAAATTTATTACTGATAGTTTTCTATATAAAATTTATTACTTGTAATAACTTTTTATATGAAATTTATCACCTATGATATAGAAAATTTTTCACTTTCGATCATTTTTTATAGAAAATTCATCACTAATGATAAGTTTCTATAATAAATTTATTACAAACGGTAATTTTTAATATAAAATTTATCGCTGATGACAATTTTCTATAGAAAAATAATAAATTTTATAAAAATGATAAATTTTTATGAAAGTATTATTACTTAGTCCCGTTTCACACGATCAGCTTCTCTTTAATTTTCTTTTGAACCTGCATTCACATTCACACACGAACATTTTCTTCATCAGTTTTCATTTTACTTTCCTTAAATTTCATACAAATTTTTAAAATTTTCGTATCTTATATTCTTAAACGAGCAGTAATTGTATATATATATATATATATATATATAGAATGGCTATCTCGAAAACGGCTCTAACGATTTTGATAAAATTTGGACAGTGGGTATCTTTTTTGATGTATAGGTCGAAGAAGAAGGGACTTTTGGAACTTTTACCTCTAAGAGGGTAAAAACGGGTAAAAAGGGGAAAAAATCGAAAACGCTATGTCTCCTAAAGTAATAGGTATAGAAACAAAATTAAAATTACGTTTTAAACAGCTTTGAAAATAAGCGGACAGGTGTTTGGTACTTTTTTGAAACTATGTCCGATAGGGGGTAAAAAAGGGTGAAAATAGTTTTTTTGGCACCTTTTTAACCCACTCTTATATTTTAAACTAAAGAATATAGAAAGAAACTTGGTACTGCAATCAATAGATGTAAAAAAAAACATGAAACACGTATTTGGTACTTTTTTGATTTTGGAGCCAAAATGGGTAAAAAAGGGATAAAATGATAACTTAACATCTCCAAAGTAATATGAATAGGAACATTATACATTATGTTAATTGCGTTTTAAAAAAATGTACCGAATTCAATTGGCACCAAAAAAGTACCAAATATACATATGGAACTTTTAGAAATTAGGGAATAAAAAGGGGGAAAAAGTTAGTATTATTTTAAACAAATGAATGTTTGTCTGTATGTATGTTCTTTATAGAATAGTAAACTGTGAATTTGATTGTGTTATGCTCTTTAGCGAAGATGTTGCGGATAAGCCGGCGAAGGTTTTAAAGTTGATAAGACTAATTTCCGACAGATGGCGCCACTGAAAATTACTAAAAATTTATTAAATCGTAAACTGTACATTTGATCATGCTATGATCTTTAGCAAAGTTGTAGCGCGGAGCCGACAAAGGCTTTTTAGTTGGTATGAATAATTTCCGACAGGTGGCGCTACAGAAACTTACTCAAAGTCAATTTAATCGTAATCTGTACATTTAATCATGCTACAATCTTTAGCAAAGTTGTTGCACATGAGCCGACGAAGGTTTCTTAGTTGGTATGAAGAAATTTCGACAGGTGGCGCTACTGAAATTTACTCAAAGTCAATTTAATCGTATGCTGTACATTTAATCATGCTATAATCTTCAGCAAAGTTGTTACGGATAAGCCGAAGAAGGTTTATGAATTGGAATAAGCAAAGTCCGACAGGTGGCGCCACAGAAAACTACTCAAAATGAATTAAATCGTAAACTGTGCATTTGATCAGACTATAATCTTTAGCAAAGTTGTTGCGCATGAGTCGACAGAGGTTTCTGTTGATATGAATAATTTCCAAAATTATTCAAAATGAGTTAAACTGTAAACTATGCAAACTATGTGTTGGTCGGACAAAATAAATGAAATAATTCAAAATTAACTGAATATTTGTACAATGTCTTTCCTCTAAATTTATTTTAGCACTTTATAATATAAAATATATAAAAACTTTAAAATTTTCCTCAAAATGCTTATCATAAAGCTCCGAGCAAGGCTCGGTCTACCAGGTACTTTGATATTACACGGTCAGGTTTGCTCAATTTTAACTCTGTCAGTTTTTTCTCATACAAATTCAAGACTTAACAAGCCAAACCTGAATAATGTAAAAGAACATAAGTTCTTTGTTTTAGAAAATTTATCACTGATGACAATTTTCTATAAAAGAGTTCTCACTCATGCTAATTTTCTATTAAAAAATCACCAATAATAATAGTTTCTTATAAAAATGATCACATGATTTTCTACAGAAATATCATCATCTAAGCTTCTTCCAGTGCTACCACATTTAAATAAATTTGAAATCTAGGATTGATTTTTAACAGTGATGACATTTATTGTATTTCAACCTAATTATCATTTCCTAGAGTTATTCATTCATATTAAAAATTTCAATATAATTTAATGAAACAATTCTTCTTTCGCTCCAGCAACTAAACAAATAAATTGAAACAAGGAAACAAAAACTTTCTACGTTTCCGAGACGCCAAGAATTTTAGTTATTGTATATTTTTGTTGTAAGTAAGTGATATACACAAACCCTTTTCGAAATGTCAAATACATTTCAAACTCAAACTTATTCACACTCACATGCACGTAACATTTGACTAAAAGTTATTTCTAAGTTATTGCCTTTTTTTTCTAACTAATATGATAAACAATTTCATTTAACTTTCTAACAAGATTTTAAAACAAATTTGACAAATAAATGAAAATAAAAATTTATGTTGAAAATTCAAATGAATATTTTTGTTGTGATAGAAAATTATAAAACAGACACCCTCAAACTTTGGTATGATGAAGGAATTTTGTTTTTTATTTTTGCAATATAAGATATTTTTTCTTGTGAATGAGTTTGTGTTAGTTTAAATCATCTGTCAACAAAACCCTTTTTGTAAAGTGTTGTATGTTGTGGTGTTAAGTGACATGGATAAACATCTTATTGATTTATACGATGCTTCAATTCAATATTTATCAATGCGAATTATTTTTATTTTATCTTTCGCTCTGTTCCAGAAAAAAAAAATAAACCCCATTTAACAACCATGATGACTTTTCTTATAATGACATGACATACAAACGAATGAACACAAAATTTCTTTAGCAAATTTGTAAAATTCGTATCAAACTTTCATTCAGTCAAATAAATTTCCTGAAAGTCACACGCACATTGAATTGTCGGGTGATGGGAGGAAACACGAAATCAAATTTATTTGAATAAAAGAGAAAAAGTCACATGTCCAACCAATGAACAATCAAAGGACCAACAATCCTCACACTTACACCAGCACATTTCAGACAGAAAGCTTAATATGCCAACAACAACTAACCAATCTCCCAATTTCTATTTGATTTTTTTTTATCAAAAAATGAAAAAAAAAAAAAATAAATCGGTTTTAATATATTTATTTTGTGTTGATAAAGATTTACGAGACTTGACAGCTTATTTGAATACCACAACCTCAAAAATGCCAAAAAGATAAAAATTTAAAAATAAATTTTGATTTCTTTTTTCTAACCAAAGAAGAGTGTAAATGATTTAATTTAAAATAAATCTCCCTATAAACTTTGTTTTCTTAGATTTCTTAAAAAAAAGAAAATCCTAATCTTTAATTCTATTTCTATTTACTTAAGGGTTTAGAACGTTTTAATATTCAGGTAAGTACCCAGTAAAAAATAGGATCATCCAAAGAGTACTCTTGGAGCGCTCCTTTGCGAGTAATGGATTACTCCATAAAACTCCGAAACTCATAGGATTTTTAACACAGCATGTCCGCAGACACGAGTACTCCTTTTAAGCTCCTTATGGAGTACTCCCTTTAGTCTTGAAAATGACGACAGAGGGAGTAATCGTTTTTGTCTCCTAAAGGAGCATAAAGGGAGTAAACATTCATATAAAATAAAAATTTGGTTATTTTTTACAAAAATCAGAAACTATTAATTTTTATTTATATTGGAAACGTGTCTATAAGTGCTTCTGCAAGAAAATTAAAGAAAAGACAACTTAAACCATGCAATTAAAAATTCACCAATTACCGAAATAAAAAAAGTAAAAAACATTGTATTTTTTGATCCATACCAATTTAATTTGAACAAAATATTTTTTGTTATGTCAAAGAAAAAAAAAAACTAACTGATGCATCCCTTGTTGATCCATTTGGAGTATTAAGCGAGGCATAAACAACAAAACAAAATAAAAAGTTTCGATAGCTCGCTTATTACTCCAAATGGATGAACAAGTTATTACTCCTTTGTTGCTCGATTATGGATTAATCCATATATTTTTTACTGGGTACTAAACCTGAAAACAAATACCGCCACCGAAAGTTTCCATCTTAAATTTCAAAGCTTTTCATTATTTTCTCTTTCTTGGTGGCATCAACGTCAAAAACCATTTAACCTTTTAGTGAGTTATGCATTAGCCTTTTGTTGCATTTTTTATAAAATATCATTTTTTTCTTGGTAGTTATTTCGTGTATAAGAAGCTAACGTTTTCTGCTTGATGACTGCCAACATAGCAGCTAGCAATAGCAACAAATATATACATGCACGACAAGGAGCTTCATTTACAACAGCAGCAGGAGCAAGGACAACTGAAACCCTTAGTTTGAAAGACAAACATCAACAAGAGACAATAGAGAATATTCAAGATTTATACACTCACTGAAAAATGTAAAACATTTCTAAAAAATAATAACTTGTATCAGTAATTTTTAAAACTTTTTTCTATAAAAATAGAAAAATTGTGAACATTTTTCTTTATCAAAATAGAAAAATTTTATAAAACAAAAAAAATTAATTTTTCTATACAATTTTTCTATAAAAATAGAAAAATTTTTAATTTTTTTTTAAATATAAAATTTTTGAAATTCTTCTATAAAAATAAAAAAAATTCTGAAAATTTTTCTGTAACAATAGAAAAATTTTGAGCATTTTTCTAAAAAAAAATAGAAAAATAATGAAAATTTGTCTATTTTTATAGAAAAATTTTCAAAATTTTTCTATTCTTATAGAAAAATTTTCAAAATTTTTCTATTTTTATAGAAAAATTTTCAAAATTTTTCTATTTTTATAGAAAAATTTTCAAAATTTTTCTATTTTTATAGAAAAATTTTCAAAATTTTTCTATTTTTATAGAAAAATTTTCAAAATTTTTCTATTTTTATAGAAAAATTTTCAAAATTTTTCTATTTTTATAGAAAAATTTTCAAAATTTTTCTATTTTTATAGAAAAATTTTCAAAATTTTTCTATTTTTATAGAAAAATTTTCAAAATTTTTCTATTTTTATAGAAAAATTTTCAAAATTTTTCTATTTTTATAGAAAAATTTTCAAAATTTTTCTATTTTTATAGAAAAATTTTCAAAATTTTTCTATTTTTATAGAAAAATTTTCAAAATTTTTCTATTTTTATAGAAAAATTTTCAAAATTTTTCTATTTTTATAGAAAAATTTTCAAAATTTTTCTATTTTTATAGAAAAATTTTCAAAATTTTTCTATTTTTATAGAAAAATTTTCAAAATTTTTCTATTTTTATAGAAAAATTTTCAAAATTTTTCTATTTTTATAGAAAAATTTTCAAAATTTTTTTATTTTCAAAATTTTTCTATTTTTATAAAAAATTTTCAAAATTTTTCTATTTTTATAAAAAAATTTTCAAAATTTTTCTATTTTTATAGGAAAATTTTCAAAATTTTCCTATTTTTATAGAAAAATTTTCAAAATTTTTCTATTTTTATAAAAAAATTTTCAAAATTTTTCTATTTTTATAGAAAAATTTTCAAAATTTTTCTATTTTTATAGAAAAATTTTCAAAATGTTTCTATTTTTATAGAAAAATTTTCAAAATTTTTCTATAAAAATAGAAAAATTTTCAAAATTTTTCTATTTTTATAGAAAAATTTTCAAAATTTTTCTATTTTTATAGAAAAATTTTCAAAATTTTTCTATTTTTATAGAAAAATTTTCAAAATTTTTCTATTTTTATAGAAAAATTTTCAAAATTTTGCTATTTTTATAGAAAAATTTTCAAAATTTTTCTATTTTTATAGAAAAATTTTCAAAATTTTTCTATTTTTATAGAAAAATTTTCAAAATTTTCTATTTTTATAGAAAAATTTTCAAAATTTTTCTATTTTTATAGAAAAATTTTCAAAATTTTTCTATTTTTATAGAAAAATTTTCAAAATTTTTCTATTTTTATAGAAAAATTTTCAAAATTTTTCTATTTTTATAGAAAAATTTTCAAAATTTTTCTATTTTTATAGAAAAATTTTCAAAATTTTTCTATTTTTATAGAAAAATTTTCAAAATTTTTCTATTTTTATAGAAAAATTTTCAAAATTTTTCTATTTTTATAGAAAAATTTTCAAAATTTTTCTATTTTTATAGAAAAATTTTCAAAATTTTTCTATTTTTATAGAAAAATTTTCAAAATTTTTCTATTTTTATAGAAAAATTTTCAAAATTTTTCTATTTTTATAGAAAAATTTTCAAAATTTTTCTATTTTTATAGAAAAATTTTCAAAATTTTTCTATTTTTATAGAAAAATTTTCAAAATTTTTCTATTTTTATAGAAAAATTTTCAAAATTTTTCTATTTTTATAGAAAAATTTTCAAAATTTTTCTATTTTTATAGAAAAATTTTCAAAATTTTTCTATTTTTATAGAAAAATTTTCAAAATTTTTCTATTTTTATAGAAAAATTTTCAAAATTTTTCTATTTTTATAGAAAAATTTTCAAAATTTTTCTATTTTTATAGAAAAATTTTCAAAAATTTTCTATTTTTATAGAAAAATTTTCAAAATTTTTCTATTTTTATAGAAAAATTTTCAAAATTTTTCTATTTTTATAGAAAAATTTTCAAAATTTTTCTATTTTTATAGAAAAATTTTCAAAATTTTTCTATTTTTATAGAAAAATTTTCAAAATTTTTCTATTTTTATAGAAAAATTTTCAAAATTTTTCTATTTTTATAGAAAAATTTTCAAAATTTTTCTATTTTTATAGAAAAATTTTCAAAATTTTTCTATTTTTATAGAAAAATTTTCAAAATTTTTCTATTTTTATAGAAAAATTTTCAAAATTTTTCTATTTTTATAGAAAAATTTTCAAAATTTTTCTATTTTTATAGAAAAATTTTCAAAATTTTTCTATTTTTATAGAAACATTTTCAAAATTTTTCTATTTTTATAGAAACATTTTCAAAATTTTTCTATTTTTATAGAAACATTTTCAAAATTTTTCTATTTTTATAGAAACATTTTCAAAATTTTTCTATTTTTATAGAAACATTTTCAAAATTTTTCTATTTTTATAGAAACATTTTCAAAATTTTTCTATTTTTATAGAAACATTTTCAAAATTATTGTATTTTAATAGAAAAATTTTTAAAATTTTTCTGTTTTTATAGAAAAATTTTCAAAATTTTTGTGTTTTTATAGAAAAATTTTCAAAATTTTTCTATTTTTAAACAAAAGTTTTCCTATTTTTATAGAAAAATTTTCAAAATTTTTCTATTTTTATAGAAAAATTTCTATAATAATTGAACATTTTTAAAGATAGTAAAATATTTAAAACTTCATTATAAAAATTTAAAATTTTGAATAATTTCCTATAAAAATAGAGAAATTAACAAAAAAGTTCTTTGAGTGCATTTCCAACAAAAGATTTTGGTAAATTCTTTGCTGCTTTCAAGTAGAGACCCAACAGAGGTGGAATGTCGTGAGTCTGTGAGACTGACTGAAGGACTGACACTTCTGTGAAAGTAGCAGAAACCACATAAATGTCAAATAGGAAAATTGTTGCACCCGAATAATGAAAATAATTTTTTTGAACATTTCTTCTTCAACTCAGATCAAAAGTGCAGCAAAGGACTCAAAAAATCACACTTACAAATAAATAAAATACAAGCAGCTGCAAAGATTTTGATACTGCAGCCAAATACTCCTGCTTGAAATAGGGAAGGGACCTTCTCCTTCACTCATATATGTATTATTAAATAAAATAGGTGTTTGTCTGTATTGTTATATTTAGCTATAAAAGATATCACATGAATAAATATTATCCTTGGAAAAAAGTTTTCATTTTGATTTTTGTCTTTTTCTCTTGTCTAAAACATACAACAAAAAATTTATTTTATTTTTTTGTTCAATTTTTTCAAAAAGTTTTTATGTGTAGATTTTTCTGATTTTTTGTTTTCTGCTTATTTGGTTTTATATATTGTATTATTTCCATTTTTTGGGGAGGGGAAGAAAAACTTTGATGTCATAGTAATAGTATTTCTATAATAAGAGTTTTTTTTTGGTGGCAGAGAATCTGTTGGTGGTGGAGCAATAGAATATTTTAGTAAAAAAGGATGGAGAAAATTCTCTCTGTGAATATTTTTAGGCGGTGATGCATATAATTCCAATCATATTAAAAGTCAGTCATGTAACAAAAAAAAAAATACAACAATACAAATTTATATACAATTTAGGAGAAGCACTTGCATTCGCATACATGTACATTATAGGTAGTTTTAAAATAAACGTCTCTTAATTTAGTTATGGTTAGAAAATTTATGTTAAGGAATTATGTTACGTAAAAACTACTAACGACGTCACTAGTTTTAAAAAGTTAGCCCTAGAATTTTGAACTGCAGGGTACATTTAAATATGCAATATATCCAAATGTCTATAAATATGCATGTGAGTATGTACAAAAGACAGTTTGTTCTAAAACAAATAACTTTAGCATTTATGTCTCTAAATATTGGTTAAATCTTTTTTTACTTTCCGAAGTTTCTTTTTTCTGATTACAAAAGTAGCAAAGTAACAGAGTTTTTTGATGGAGAATCAATGTGGTTTTTCTATATCCAAATATTACGAAAACTTTGTTGTCAAATAAAGTTAGTTTTGGGTTTTTATTTCTATAACAAAACATATATATGATATAACTTTGGCAATATAATTTTAAAATTCATAAAAATTCTTGAATTTAATAAAATAAGAAATTTGATAGTTCAGAATTTTTTACAAAAAAATATTTTTTTTAAAGAAAAGTTTTTTAATTTTTTTCATATAGAAAATTTTTCTAAAAAATTTTCACAGTTTTGTAAGAAATTTTTAAAATATTTTAATAATTTAATAGAAAATTTTGAAAATTTTCTTATTTTGGAAATTTTTAAAATATTTGAATTTTATAGCATTTTAGTCACATTTTTCTTATTATATAGCAATTTTTTTTTAATTTTTCTATTTTTTAGAAGATTTTTCAAAATATTATATTCTATAGGAAAATTTCGAAAAATCTAAATTTGGCTATTTTATAGTAAAGTTTTCAAAATATTCCTACATTATAGAAAATTATTCAAAATTTTTCAATTTTTATAGGATTTTTTTTTTAAATTTTGCTATTTCTATTCGAAATTTTAATTTTTAAAAATTGTTTTATTTATAAGGGAAAAATGTTCCAACTCCATAAGAAACTTATCAAAATTTTCCTATTTCTATAGAAAAATTTTCCAAAATTTCCTATTTTTAAAGGAAATTTTTCCTAACCTTTCTATTTATATAAGAAATTTTTCAAAATTTTCCTATTTTTGTAAGACACTATTTTAAATTTTCCTTTTGAGAAAGAAATCCTTAGAAATTTTAATATATTTTTTTGATGCTTTTAATTAAATATCAATTGTTTTTGCTTGAAAAATTTGTATTTTGTTAAAGTTTTTTATGAGAACTTTAATTCCTAGCCTCGTTTTATACTGTAGACCAATAGGTATTTTCTTATTTGTTGCATGTAACTTTTTACTTTAAATTGGCAATTAGATGTATAAAAGTTTTAAGTTTCATTTATGTTTTATTTTGAGGTATAATAAATTCTGACTTTACGTACATTTAAAATTTCCTATTTTACTTTTTAACAAAAACAAAATAAAAAAGGGAACTACTAACAAGAATCATCTTACAAAAGCCCTTTGAAGATTTACACGGAATAATAAAGGATTTATCTGCAGGATAACAATAAATATTTGTAAACTAACTTAAAACTTTAATAAAACCAAAAAAAAAATGTTAAACTTAAATTGTTATATCCCAATCTTTATTATAATCTAAATACCTTAAACAATTTTCCAGCTAACGTGAATATTTTTTTTAGTTTTAAACATTTATTGTAGTTAAAAAAACATAAAAAGAATTTTGATTATTTGCTAAATGATTGGCTAGACTTATTGAACTCGATTGAAATTCGATGCTATGAACCCAAATACAGTTGAACGATTTAATGAAACGAGTCGGGATTTAAAATCTATTTGAATGTAACGAGAATATATGCAAACAAAAATATTTAATTTCATTTATTTGAGAATTTAATTTTTGCTCTACAAACAAAAGATTCACTGAAGCTGTTGAGAGTAAAAATTAAATGAATCAATGGATCCATTGATTCAATGGAGACAATACAAAATAGCAGTCAACAACATCCACAGAAGCAGCAGCAGAGGCAGCGGCAACAGAGCAACAAGATTTGGTGGTTTTTATCCCACCTACACAAATAACATTTCACTGTTCAAATGAAAAATGTGAAATTGGAAAAAAAATCGAAATGAAATTCCAATTTGTACATTTTCAAATTTTCAATATGTATTAAATTAAATACGAAGCTGTTGCTTTTTGCTTGAAATGACAGCTTAAATTATTTCAAATGTTTATTTGATTCTTTTTTGAAGAGTCTTTTGTTTGCAATAAATGTTTAATATAAATATTTGTTTTAAACAATATAAATAAATTGTTTGCTGGGGTCAAAGATTGGCAAAGTTGTTTTGAACAGTTCAATTAAATTAGTTAAGGTTTTTAAGAATAAAAAAAAAAAACAATTAACAATAAATAATGCTGTTGTCCACCAAACCCGACTATATATATAAATAGTTCAATTTTCAAAAATTTCCTATAAATAGTAAATTTTTCAAATATTTTCCTATAAATAGACGATTATTGAAAAATTTCCTATAAATAGCGAATTTTTTAAAAATTTCCTATAAATAGTCAATTTTGAAAAATTTGCTATAAATAGTCAAAATTCGAAAAATTTCCTATAAATAGTCAAATTTCGAATAATTTCCTCTAAATAGTCAATTTTCGAAAAATTTCCTATAAATAGTCAATTTTCGAATAATTTCCTATAAATAGTCAATTTTCGAAAAATATCCTATAATTAGTCAATTTTAGAAATATTTCCTATAATTAGACAATTTTCGAAAAATTTCCTATAAATAGTCAATTTTCGAAAAATTTCCTATAAATAGTCAATTTTCGAAAAATTTCCTATAAATAGTCAATTTTCGAAAAATTTTCTATAAATAGTAAATTTTCGAAAAATTTCCTATAAATAGTCAATTTTCCAAAAATTTCCTATAAATAGTTCATTTTCAAAAAATTTCCTATAAATTGTCAATTTTTGAAAAATTTCCTATAATTAGTCAATTTTTGAAAAATTTCCCATAAATAGTCAATTTTTGAAAAATTTCCCATAAATAGTCAATTTTTGAAAAATTTCCTATAAATAGTCAATTGAAAAATGAAAAATTTCCTATAAATACATAGTCGATTTTTGAATTATTTCCTATAAATAGCCAATTTTTGAAAAATTTCCTATTAATAGTCAATTTTTTAAAAATTTTCTATAATCAGTCCATTTTTTAAAAATTCTCTATAAATAATCAAATTTTGAAAAATTTCCTATAAAAAAATTTTCTATAAATAGTAAAATTTTGAAAAATTTCCTACAAATAGTAAATTTTTCAAAAATTTCCTATAAATAGTAAGTTTTTGAAAAATTTCCTATTAATAGTAAATTTTCCAAAAATTTCCTATAAATATTCAATTTTTAAAAAAATTACCTGTAAATATTCAATATGTGAAAAATTTCCCATAAATAGTAATTTTTTTTTGAAAAATTTCTTATAAATAGTAAATTTTTTAAAAAATTCCTATAAATAGTAAATTTTCAAAAAATTTCCTATAAATAGTAAATTTTTAAAAAAAATTCCTATAGTCAATTTTTGGAAAATTTCCTATAAATAGTAAATTTTTGAAAAATTTTCTATAATTAGTAAATTTAAGAAAAAATTCCTTTAAATTTTAAATTTTTGAAAATTTTCCTATAAAAAGTAAATTTTTGAAAAATTTCCTGTAAATTGTCAATTTTTGATAAATTTTCTATAAATAGTCAATTTTTTCAAAATTTCTAATAAATAGTAAATTAAAAAAAAAATTGTTACAAAACTAAAAACACTTTCGATAAGTTTCCTGTAATATGTTTTTCCTATTTTGAATAGATTTCAATTCGTCGCTTATACGTGTCTTTTATTCAATTCTTTTTCAACGACATCATTTAATTAATTTTATCATTGGCATCTTATCATTAATTTGCCAATTATACAATTTTTATTTTTATCTATAGAATAGAATACTTCGAATATTATAATTTGCTACAATGTTTGGTTTTTATTCTTAATTCAATTAAAATTTTTTTTACAAGATTTCTTTTGAAACGAAGAAAACAAAAGAAGAAAATTGTGACTATTCAAATTTAAGTATGTATGTATGTATATTCTGTCACGTTAATGATGTCATTTAAAATTAGCAGCTGAAAGCATTTGAAATAATCTCTAATTACCTTAAAAGAAAATTAGCATTCAAATAGTTAAATACATATAATAAATATTGGAACAAAAGAAAAACAATTGAAGAAAGAAATCTAATTGAATTAGATAAAAGTGTAAGGATTAAATACGACTAGCGGACGAGCAGTTGAAATTATAAACTAAAATATCAAGGATAATTCAATTATTTTAATAAGTTTAAATATTTAAGAAGTTGGTTTACTCGTAATATTAAATTGTTTGATGTTTATAATCCGTTTATCCTTAAAGTATTATAGGTTTTTTAATCTGGCTTTATTTCTTTTTATCAATTTTATGCCTTTTAAGCAAAAATGAGCATCTTAAATTTAAAACCTTTTTACATTTTTTTAATTGAAATTCTGAAATTAAAATTACATTCCATATGTAAAACAACTGCTAAAAAAAGAAATCAAATTACCAATCAAACACTATTTTTCTAGTATTTTTAAGGATATTTGTGTTTGATTGAACAAAAAAGGAGAAGAAAAATTTAAAATACAGGAGAATCACATTAAATAAACAAATGTAAACATGTATTTTCTTGCTTAGGGCAGAAAAATACAAGAAAACTGTAGAAATAGAAAATTAAAAAGAGGAAATAGTAAAACCAAAAGGAATCAGAATTCCCAAAGGAGTTAAAAAAATGTCCCCAAACGTTGTTAACAAGCATAAAGCAAAAATCCTGGGCTAGGACTAAAGTTAAAACTTAAATAGGATCACGTTATTATGATGATTGTTTAAAAAAAAAGTTATAGATGATGGTTTAAGGAACTAAAAGCGTTAAGTGTGAGTAAAAGTAGAATTGAAGTAGGGAGTAAGTAGATGGGCACGTGTGTATTTTCTTTAAATTGTCGCCACATTAAGTTGCAAACAAAACAAAATAAAACATGTTTTATTGTAACACGTAGCCACATGACCATTATACTGCTCATGAAATCCTACATAAGTCGTTACTCATTCATTTGTCCATTGTTTCCTTCCTTCCCTTCCCCCTTCCTTCCTCCTCTTCTTGTTGGCAACATCATTTTTAATGTATATATGTATGTATTTTGTTCTAAGTTCCATTTATTCCTGATGAATTCTGGGTTTCAGTCTCTTTTGGTTTGGTTTTAATGTGTAGAGTATGTCTTTCATATACAATCAGTCTTCGGGAAGAAAATATAGAAAGTTTGTATGTCTTCGGGAAGAAAATATAGAAAGTTTGTATGTCTTAGGGTAATAACAATAAGATTTACTACAATGTATTGTTGTAAAACATTAAAATAATAGAATAGGACCTTGAGTATGAGTTAAGATGGTGTTAAAAGAAATGAAAGTGGATTAGGTGAATAAACCAGAAAAATGAAAGAGAGAGGAATATAATGGATATCTGGTAGTTTCAGTTAGTATATCCCAGCAAAGAATTGAGTTATTGAGAATTTTTATAGAAAATTCAAATTTTCTATAGAAAACGCTTTCGTCGACTATTTTTTTTTTTTAAGTATTTACGAGTTTCTAGTTTACTAGCTTTCGAAAATGTGATATTTAAAGGAAATTTTCGAAAATTGACTTTTTACAGGAAATTTTTTGAAAATTTAATGTTTATGGAAATTTTCTGAAAATTGACTATTTATAGGAAATTTCTTTGAAAATTGACTATTTGTAGGAAGTTTTTCGAAAATTGACTATTTACTGGAAATATTTTGAAAATTGACTATTTATAGAAAATTTTACAAAAATTGACTATTTATAAGAAATTTTTCGAAAATTGTTTATTTATTGGATATTTTTCGAAAATTGACTATTTATAGGAAATTTTTCGAAAATTGACTGTTTATAGGAAATTTTTCGAAAATTTACTGTTTATAGGAAATTTTTCGAAAATTGACTATTTAAAGAAAATTTTTCGAAAATTGACTATTTATAGGAAATTTTTCGAAAATTGACTATTTATAGGAAATTTTTCGAAAATTGACTATTTATAGGAAATTTTTCGAAAATTGACTATTTATAGGAAATTTTTCGAAAATTGACTATTTATAGGAAATTTTTCGAAAATTGACTATTTATAGGAAATTTTTCGAAAATTGACTATTTATAGGAAATTTTTCGAAAATTGACTATTTATAGGAAATTTTTCGAAAATTGACTATTTATAGGAAATTTTTCGAAAATTGACTATTTGTAGGAAATTTTTCAAAAATTGACTATTTATAGGAAATTTTTCGAAAATTGACTATTTATAGGAAATTTTTCGAAAATTGACTATTTATAGGAAATTTTTCGAAAATTGACTATTTATAGGAAATTTTTCGAAAATTGACTATTTATTGGATATTTTTCGAAAATTGCAATTTATAGGAAATTTTTCAAAAATTTACTATTTATAGGAAATTTTTCGAAAATAGACTATTTTTAGGAAATTTTTTGAAAATTGACTACAGGAAATTTTTCGAAAATGGACTATTTATAGGAAATTTTTAGCAAATTTACTATTTATAGGAAATTTTTCAAAAATTGACTCTTTATAGGAAATTTTTGGAAAATTGACTATTTATAGGAAATTTTTCCAAAATGTACTATTTATAGGAAATTTTTCTGAAATGGACTATTTATAGGAAATTTTTCGAAAATTTACAATTTATAGGAAATTTTTCGAAAATTTACAATTTATAGGAAATTCTTCGAAAATTGACTATTTATATGAAATTTTTCGAAAATTGACTATTTATAGCAAATTTTTGAAAATTGACTATTTATAGTAAATTTTTCAAAAATTGACTATTTGTTGGAAATTTTTCGAAAATTGACTACTCATAGGAAATTTTACAAAAATAACCTATTTATAGAATATTTTTTTTTCAAAAATTGCCAAATTTATAGGAAATTCTTCAAAAATTGACTCTTTATAGGAAAATTTTTGAAAATTGACTATTTTTAGGAAAATTTTTAAAATATTGAGACTTTTTGAAAATTGACTCTTTATAGGAAATTTTTCTAAAATTTACACTTTATATAAAATTTTTCTTAAATTTACTTTTTTTAAGAAATATATCGAAAATGGATTTTCAGTTTTTTTTTGCCTGGTTTCATTTGTTCATATTATCTATTCTTTATTACCCTACAAATACTATTCTATTAGATTTGTCACCTCTTTCTCCGCTTCTAACACTCCTAATTCATGTTATTTCGAACGATTTTAGCTATTAAGTCGATTGTTAAAGAAATTAATGTGAGCAATTAATCACAAACTCTTTCCTTTTGCTACAGGACAGTCAATTCTACTCATTCCAGGATATTCCAGGAGTAAAGCAAATAAAATATTGTTGCAATGAAGCCAAAGTATTTTAAGAAAACAAAAGAGGTTAACAAAAATAGTAATAAAAAGAATTGAAAAATGTTTTAAACAAACAAGTGGAACAAAAAAGCACTAACATTCTAATGGAAATTGCAATGACTCCGGGTTTCATCATAAACAATTTGAGAAAACCTAGATACTCGTACGAGTAGATACCAACTGGAGAGAAGTGAATGAAGAGTGGAAATAAATTCATGGCTTAGTTTGAGCTGTATAATGGACTGACTGTTTCTTCTTGGTTTGATACTTTAGCAATAGTCTGGCTGATGTATGTGCTTTCACTATTTATAGTTCATGTATTCACGTATGTATGGACTTATGTCCGTACCTTTACATTGTCTCCGGCACATTCACTTCAATATTTAGTGTTTTACGTAAATTATGCTTCCTTTGTCTTGCCTTTCATTTAGAACATGTACTCGTGGTCTATAGTACGAGTAGTTTTTCATTTATTTAGATTACCCATACCTTAGACTAGCTTCGGTTGTAGTGACAACAAGATTGAATGGCTCACAAGCTATTATTACTCGTACTCCAACCACACACACCTTTTCCTCATCTATGTTTTATTTATGTGTGTATTATGTATTTCCCAGAACCATTAGAATTGCTATGTAGGTAACCTTATAAAATTTACTACATTCACATTTTTATGCTCTTTTTAACATTTTTTGCATTTACTTTTAAGAATTTAAGATTTTTTTAAACCCATTTTTGATTAAGTTGTTTAATTTTTACGATGTTGTCTTGGCAATAAAAAATAAAATTGTTTTATTTTTATTGCAAAAACATTGACATTAAAAATGTTCTAGGCCTACAAAACATATAAAAATATAAACCACTTAACTGTTGCTTGCAATGAGAGGGGTTATGTTGAGGAATCGTAAATAACAAACTAATTTCAAAATTTTTTAGATTTTGAGATTCGAAAATCGTGTGGCTATTTATTTTTACTAGTAAAAAAAAATTGAAACATTTACTGTTTATAGGAATTTTTTTTAAAAATATCTATTTATAGAAAATTCTTCGAAAATTTTTTACAAAAATTGTTTTCTAAGGATTTTTTTTTTAATTTACTGTTATCAGAAAATTTTTCGAAAATTGACTGTAAAGAAAATTTTGCAAAAATTGACTACTTGTAGGATTATTTTTAATTGAAATTTTTTACGAAATTTTTTAAAACTACAATATATTGAAAATTTTTTGGAAATTTACTATTTATAAGAAATTTTTTGAAAATTAACTTTTTATATGAAATTTTTCGAAAATTGATATATTTTATATATTTTAAAAATTTACTATTTTCATGAAATTTTCCAAAAATTGCCTATTTATAGGAAATTTTTCGAAATTTAATAATTTATAGAAATTTGACTGTTTATACGAAATTTTTCTATTTATAAAAAATACTATTTACAAAAAATATATATGTATACATGACTATGAAATTGACTATTTATAGGAAATTTTTCAAAAATCGACTTTTTATAGAAACTATTTCGAATATTTACTTTTTATTGGAAAATTGACTATTTATATTTCGAAAAAAAATACTTAGTCTACTTTTATGTTAGTCAGACGGAATTAAAATAGAGCAAATCTAATTGTACACTCAAGTTTACGAAAATTTTGAAAATTTGTATGAAATTTAAGGAAAATAAAATGAAAACTGATAAAGAAAATGTTTGTGTGTGAATGTGAATGCAGGTTCAAAAAAGTTTAAAGAAAAACTGATCAAGTAAACCTGATTCGTGTGAAACGGGCTTACAGAAAATTTTGCTATTCATAAAAAAGTTTTTATTCTTAGGAAATTTTTCAGAAATTTTTTATTTATGGCAAATTTTACTCGAAAATTAACTACTTATTTATAATTGACTAATATAACATTTTTCAAAACTTATTAGTAAGATTTGAAAAAATTCATATAAGTTTATAGGAAATTTGTGGAAAATTTACTATTTTTAGGAAATTTTTCAAAAATTTACTAGTTTTAGGAAATTTTTCAAAAATTTACTAGTTTTAGAAGATTTATAAAAATTTAAAACTTTTAGATTGTAGATTTGTTATTTATATAAAATTTGTCTAAAACTGGCTTTGCGCGGAATTTTATATCCTCCTCCCAAGATTGTAAGGCTTTATAGTATACAAACTTTAAAATTAATTTCAATTCGAAATATTTGCTTGAAACAAATTTATTAAGCCTTTAAATTGTGTTTTAATTTCTCCCATAAATCTATTTTAACCCTTCAAATAAACAATTACATATTAGTTTTCTGGCCAATTTAATTTTCAACTTTCTAAAAAGTAATAAAAAAAATATCTATCGATAGAAACCAGATCGCAAACGAGCATTTTATTCATTGTTTTTAATATTTGACATATTTTAAATTTATGTTGAAATAAATTTAAATGGTTTAATTTGTGTGTATTTATGGGGACATGGAGAAAAAACATGAAAAATTATTTATATCTACTTTCGATGTTTCGTATTTCAGAAATATTTTTAAACTCTTAATTGCTTACAAATTAGTCAAGTTGTGATGCTTTTTATATTTGGTTAAGGCCTACGTATATATTTTGTAATATAATCTCTAGAATTTTTTAAAAATCTTGTTATTTTCCTTAAATTTTCTACCAGTGTATTTTTATTTGTGCTATCAGTTATTGTCCGTTTTTTGCTTTATTTACTTCAAATTTATTGATTATTGTTATTCGAATTTTTTCTGTTATAGTTTTTTCTAGTTGTTGTCTTTTTTGTTTTATGTTTCTTTTTTTTTGTTTTGATTTTTATTGTTCGTTATTTTATTTTTATGGGCTATAATTTTTATCTCGACTGAGTTTTGTGTCTTTTTTTCATACATCGAAAGAGGTTTGTCCTAACATTTCTTAAATGTTAACACTTTTGTTTTAACTTAAGCATGCGAGTATTTTGGTTTGTTAGTATTTATAAACTTTAGTTAACCAAGTCCCTGATGATTTAACCTCAAATTCACACATTGCTTGAGTTGACTTTTGTCACCAAGATTTTGTTTTTTTTTCCAACCCACCATATTCCCCCCACACCTTCTTGTTTTTACAAAAACATAAATTTAACCCTCTCATCTCGTTTTTGTCCTATTCAGGTCTGTTATGAGCTTTTTTTTATACGTAGTTTTTTTTTGTTTGTTTTGTCTTGCGTGAGATGTTTGGTTTCAGGATTTTCCCATTCATTTAAGTTCTTTTCGCATTAAAAGCTTAAATAAATCTTGATGTTAAAAATTTTCTTCTCTTTTTATTTTCCGTTTATTTGTTTGATTCTTTGAAGATTGTCGTTATGAATGTGAATCTAAATATATTGTGCGTTTGTTGCCAGATAGTTATAATTCAAATTTTTCGGTTTTAGAATTGAATAGTGTAATGAAATCGCCACTAGTTTGATTTTAAGGATTTTTATAGAGCAAAAATATCCAAATTCATGTTACTTGTTGCAGGGACTTGTCCTAATATAAGAGCAAAATTTATCAAATACGCAAGTATGTAGCATATATCGTAGTATTTGTGACGAACTAAAAAAAATACGTATAAATTTGAGCTTTATATAATCGTCCTTTTTATCAGGTGTATCTAAATTCTAAGCATATTTGTGACATTATCGAATATTATGGAAGCTAAATTAAACCAATTGTTATAAAATTTTAGTTATCTCCCTATGCTTGCTTAGGTATATGTGCAAAGTTTGAGCAAAAAACTTTAGTCTTTCGTTTTATAATTTAGTTTACCATAAACAATATTTATGGACATATTCGAAATAATGATCCGATTTGGTCCAAAATGTATAGCGATCATCTTTATACCAAAAAATGTGATTCTGAGTCAATTGGTATACTTTTATACTTATATTTCTATGCGTTAAAAGAATTAATACAAACAGAAGCCTTTTTTAACTTAAGGTGTTTTTATGGCAAAAGATCGCTATGTTTAGTTTACACTGATGTTAGTTCACATTAGACACATATTTAATAAAAAAATGTTGTTTTATTTAAAAAACAAGTAAGAAAGTGCTATAGTTGGTCAAGTCCGACCATACGATACCCTTCACCACTAAGGTCAAAAGTGGTTCTTTTTCCTGTATAAAGACGAATATTTGCTAAATTTTGCCATCATACAAACGTTTCCGCCATTTGGACTTATATGAGAGCTAGGGTCAAATGTGAACCGATTATCTCAAAATTTGGCAAATTGATTACAGTTATTACAAAAATTATATATGCAAAAACTAAAACGTCTTAGTCAATTTTGTCTCATTTAGTGCGTTTTGAGAAAAGAGTTTGTATGGGAGCTATGGTCAAATGTGGACCGATTTCAACGAAATTTGGTACAGTGATTTTGGTTTACATAAGCAGTATTTGTTTTAAATTTCATGATAAAATATTAATTTTTGTGGCCAATATATAAATTCCGGGAAGTGGGACCTATGGGAGGTACCATAAATAATAGACCGATTTTGACGAATTTCAATAGCCATGGTCCCATTATCAAACAAATGATCTATGCCAAATTTCATCAAATTATCTTTAGAATTGCGACCTGTAGTTTGATTACAACGATTACATGGGGGTCCATCCGTCCAGCCAGCCAGACGAACGGACTGACGGACATCGCTAAATCGACTCAGAAAGTGATTCTTAGCATATTGGTATACTAAAAGATGGATCTAAGACAAATATTTCTATGCGTTACATACATCAGCACAAACTTATAATACCCTTTCACACACTAGCTAGAGCTACGTAATTTAGGTTATATAAAACCCAGTATTTTCTGTATCTTATAAACGCGATATTAGCACCATTCATAAACAGCTGTTTCTAAATCTCAAATGTAGCTGCCGTCTCAAAAATAATTAAGTAGTTGACAACGAGGCGACGATTGCAGCCAATGACTTTTGTAGTCGGTGTTCGTGTAGCCTGCTGTCGTGATTGTTTTATAGTTTTAAATAAAACTTTATCCCATAATTATGTTACTTTGTAATGGTCTGTGTCTTCGCTATGATAAAAGTATGTATATGCGTTTTTTAATACTCCATTTAAACAACTTATAACAATCAAATAAAATTGTAACAAATTATATAAAGTAACTGTTAAACATCCATATATTCCAATACCAGGACGCGAATCTAAGACTCATAGGCGCATTTTTCTTTAACGGATATAGATATTTCGCCAATATTTTTAATAAAACGTCTTCTTGTAAACTATAGGCATAAATTTGCGAGTGCGCTGTTGAAAAGGCCTTCTTAAAACCAATAGAGGTAGCTACAAAAATTATGTTGAAGTAAAGACTTGTCGCGACCCCACGGTACTAATTCACAAATAAAATATATAGTCGTTAGGTTTATCTAAACAAATATTTGATAAATGTGAACTAAGTTTAAGTTTGTTCTTAAAATATAAACACAAACACCACCATATACATAAATACACACAAATACATGGATGTATTTAAGTCACGCAATTATATTTTACTGTTAGCAAAAAAAAAATAACAAACTTCATAAAAAATACGTATATAAATAAATGTTTATTTTTTATATTTGTTTATTGTTAAATGTGGACTGTTATTTGTTAAATCTAGTGTTGGTTTTTTTAATGTCATATACATATTTGTACGTTTTTCCACTTTTTTTGTCAAAATAAATTTACAAGTACCATAAATCCCTGACATTGTTTTCCGAGATTTTTATACGCAAATAAATAAAGTTGAATGTACACGCTTTTCCTTTACAGTTATACCTATAGGCATGTATGTATGTGTTTGTGTCTATGTATACACAAACATTTGTATGTATTTATGTTTTTGAAAGTGTTTATTATGTCTGTTAATGTGTTGTGTATCATAAATTAAACTTGAACACATAAATATTTGTAAGTTTTTTTTTTCATTCACAATTATTTAAGATTATTTTTGTTTATATTTCCTCCCTAAATTTATGTTAGTCATTTTGCAAATGTTAATTTACAGCATATAAAGGTTATAATTAATAAAGTATAGAAAAAGTTGACCAAGATTTATATAAGCCCATTAAAGTTCTTAGTTTTAATGAGGGGAAAAAACGTTAGCAAATTGAAATTTTCCAAACAACAAAATAAATTCCTTTACAAAACTTTTAAAAGCAACAGCATCCTTTTCTACTTAATCACTTCTTTTGCAATTTCAGCAAAAACTTCCGAATGTTGTTATTTACTTGTTTTTTAAAGAAAAATTAAGTGATAAGATAAAAAAAAGCAATAGAGGATACTCTTTTTAATTATTAACTAAAAAATTCCTTAAAATATCTTTTTTGAATTATTAACTAAAAATAAAATTAACACGTAATATCTTCTTACATTCTTCCCTAAAATAACAAATAACGATTGGTTTTAGGCCTATACAAAGTCTGTAAAGATGATTAGTTATGTGCAAAAGTATCAAAAGTTTTGGACATTTAATTACTCTAGGGAAAATAATCAATTTAATTAAGTAGATCCCAACTAAGAAGAACTGGCGACAATTCCACATCAATAATTCATAATATTAAAGATTAGTTGATGGTTTGCTTTTAATATAAAACGATATTGCAAACGATATTGCAAAACTCATTATAAAGTAGAATATTTAGGAATAGTGACAATATCCTTAAGGAAAAGACAAGTGAGAAAAGGCAATTGTCGGTCAATTCCGACTATTTGATACCCTTTACTTTACAGGTTAAATGTGGACCAATAACTTTACAAGTTTTTCTTAAGTTTTTGAGGGGGTTTTATATGGGAGCTAAGGTTACCGACTTATTTGTGCAAAAATTGAATAAGAAAAATCAATGATGATGAAATTTTGGCCGAGTCCTACAAAATTTGGTACTGATTTCAATAATCATAAGTAATATTTGTGCTAAATTTTAATGAAATGCAAATAAATTTGTGGCTGTTAAAGGCTAAAAACATTATTTCGAAAATGCAGCCCTATTTAGGTATCAAAATGAATAGGAATAGTTCTTGAACAAAAAATTTCTATGTCAAATTTCATTACTTAAAAATTACGACCTCACAAGCTTATATATACTTCCAGCCAGGCAGCCGGATGAACATCGTTAAATCGACTCAGGAAGTCATTCTGACTAAATGATCCATCTCAAATGAAAATTTTTATGCGCTTCAAACATCAGCAAAAACTCAATATTAAAAGTAGCTTAATTAGTTCAGTGATTTATTTAAAATATTAATAAAAATAGGAATATCTTAGAATTTTACTTTTTAAAGGTTTTATATTTTGTTGTTCATTATGACAAATTATGCAAATATATGCAGATAGTTTTTATAATTTTATAAAGCTAAGCCTTCAGCCTACATTTAGGAATAAATTTAACTTCGTAGGTTTTTAATTTAAAAAAGTTAGATCTTTGTAAAACTGAAAATCTTTTTTTTCATTAATGCAAAGTAATTAAAAACAAATGAAAATTTCAGCATAAGCAAATATTGTCGATGCTTGCATAGAATCATATATCGTATATTTGATCAAAATATCAAATAACTGTCTTTAGCAAAGACAACAATAAACACTAAAGCAAAAATTCGGAAATGAATATAGATATCATGAAAATAGCTATAGAACGGAATTCACAATGAGCGACTACCTCAGACTAAAACTTACAAGTGTCTGCAATAAACAGACATAAATGAAAACATTTTGTTATAGCTCAATGATGACTATAGCATTAAAAGGAAATAACACTAAGCTCTGAATTCAATAAGAATCTTTGAGGAATTCTTCTAGATTTGTACTTCACTTAATTCCAAATGCAGTCACATATCATATATTTACTTAGTAATTAATGCTTAAATATTTAATTGTTAATAATTTTGAAACAAATTGATGAAATGCGGCATTTTTTCCCTTTCATTAAAAATAAACTAGTTTAAATAAAAATGTATAACTATTTTACAGAAATATTTAAAAAAATTAACTACACTATGCTACGCAAAAAATGTAAGAGGATTTTCAAAATATAATTTTACATTGTTAGTGGAAAAAGTTCTGGTGTTCGAGGCCTGGTAGAGTGCTAGACAGCTTGTGGGTTCGATTTCCACTAAAAACTCTGGTAAGTTACACTACAAAATACATATGGTCTTCAATACCCCGATCGGAAAATAAATAGAATATAAATTAACTTTTGTTATATATTAAAAAAAAACTGGACAAACTCAAAACTGGTTTCTTTGTATGGTTTAGTCGACTAAAGATGCACTTCGCTTTAGTCGACTAAACCTTAAAATAATGGAAAATAATGGAACGGAATGATAGAAAAATACTTTAACATTATTCCTTCTTAACATAACTAATTTGCTATTCTAAAATCCCAGCATTTTTTCTATTATAGTATTATTATAAGTGATCTTAATAATTGCATATTTTTGTTGAAAAAAGTAATTTAATTTAATAAACTTCTCATAAATTCAAAATGATCTTTAACATTTATATAAAAATGTAGCTCCTATATTTTAATTTATACACAAATAATTACTTAAGTCATTAAGTGATATTTTATAGAATTTCAAATTGTAACATGAAAGTATCTCGAGATATGGTACATGTTGTATCTAACTGAGTGTTAGTAATTAAAGTAAATATTTAAACATTTCCTTGAACTCTTGATTTGACCCCAATTACAATTGTATTAGTTAACAAATAACATTCATAACCCTAACAATTTAATTTAACAATGTTAGACAAATGCTAAAACATATGTACATATATTTTTATAAACATCTACAGTAGAATTTTGAAAGATGTTAAATGAGGCATTATATTTTTACGAATTATATAAATTTTTGATTCAAGGGTCCTAAAACATATAAATTTAAATTGAAGTGTTTTTATATTAACGACATTAACTTAGGATTCAGTACGAATATTTGTGATTCTACTGTTTTAATAATTTAAACTGTAAATTCTTTCCTCTCACTTTTAAATATATACCAAATTGGTCTGGTCTAAATTCTTCTGGTCGTCGGATATTTACAAATGAAAAAAATATTCGTATAAATATGTATGAGGAAATTGGGTGAGGTAAAAAAAGGGATTCAGAAAAAATTACTACAATTATTTCTACATTTATAACTATAAGTGTAAACATGTGTAAAGTTGATGTTGGTATTTGTGATTGTGTTCTGACCATGTGTTACTAAATGTTCCCAGTGTATGTGTGTGTGTGTAAGAGTGTGTGAAAGATTAAGAACACAAGTAAATGTTATGTTTAAATATCAAACTGTTCTTATACAACTATTCTTTCAACTCATACTGATTCCTTTTAATACCAATATGTATAAGGGTACATTTACACTGTATGCTTTTGTGGTATATCCTGATTGCATTTCTAAAAAAAAGTTAAAGCCTTAAATAGTGTTTGAAAAACCTTTACTTATACTAGTTGATGCCAGGACATTCTCTCTTTTAAAAATTTAACATATAGTGTAAAATTCCCAATTAAATACTTATGTATGTATGTATTGTCTGTAGATACAAGTATATTTGAATTACTTACCAAATGAGCTTGGGCACACTCATCGATGTAATGTGTTGTAATTATCACAGTCGTATGACCATTCTGGGTTATATCCACCAGATGATCCCATATGCTGCAAAAGAGTAACGACAAAATCGTCGAGAGAAAAGAAAAAAACGAAATGAATTAAAGAAAATTTTCGAGTATAAATGTTACACAAAAGGGAAAAGGAAAAACTGAATTAAACAACTGTAATTAATACGAATATACTACAACATTTATACAAACAGCTCAACAGGACAACGAAGATGGAAAATAAGAGGGTCAGCAGTAACAACAACAGCATCAAATACACTAATGTTTAATTTATTGCTTTAAAAGGTCCTTTAATGACAGAGACTGAATTGAAATGCAATAAAGAGCAATAAGTAGATTGAAGGCTGTATATTAATGGTGACTTTTTAATTGAGTGAATTTAATGAGGGCTTAAAGGATTTAATTTTAAAGTACTTACTATTAGAGAAATTAAACGATGTTAAAGATTTGAAAATAAGTTTTTGGAAAAATCAAAATTTTCTTTTACTTCTCCCACCTTAGTCCATGCTAGAGACGTCTTAATCAATGCTGGAGACGTCTCGGTTTCATAATTCGAAATTACATTATTCGGTCTTAATCGTCCGATTGCTGGCAATGCGACAAAATTTACAATTACAATTCAAGTTTCATATATTTAATTCTCTCTATTCGGATCTAGCAAAAATATAGGAGTAGAGATTTGACAAAATTTCCTCGGTAGGTAGCTAGGTATGTAATGGAATACAGCTGTAGCCAGATAAGAACTGCATCCAATTTCTACTCTAACCTCCTTATAGTATACCCTAGTACCTGAACAACCTAGTTAAAGATGCGGTAAACAACCCACGTGAGATTCTAAATATGTGGGACTAATATGTGAGGAATTTATCTTAAAATCATTCCAACGTATTTGGTCTAAGATAATTGTACTTGGTAATAACAATGTTAGTTGCGGCTGCAAGCGGGCGTCTTTCTCGGATCGAGCGGCTCGCTATACAAACGTGGCTCGTGTCTTGGGACTCATCACCCATCGACTTAGCACTTACGATGTTTTAAGCATAGAAGGAAACAGCATTACAGAATATACTACCCCAATGGGTAATCATGCTGAAAATCCCCCTGCTACGGCAGCTGTCACAAGGATTTTGGATAAAACCAATTCCATCCGAAGAGATCGGACTATAAAACATAGTATGAGGCCCTTCGTTCGACTGGAAGTCAAGGATAGGTATGAAAGTGGGGAAACGATTCTTCCCTCTTCGGAGCAATTCCATAAATCAATTGCAATATTTGCAACACAAATTAAAAACTTTTACATTCCCAAGAAAAACTATAGTCATGAGTGCCTGGGCGCCACAGGTTGTTTATAAAATTTAAATATTATCCATAAACCGGTAGTCAGTCCACTCACTTATTGTGTATTAGTAATCACATATGTCCGACTGTCTCTATGTCTGTCTACATTTGAAAAAAAAGGGAATTGTTGCCAACATTTGTTTTTGGCATAGTTGTGACTGACCCTAGAAACTTTACATATAGATTATACATACACTTATTACTTGATCGGAGAATATCCGCTAAAAACTGGTCTTACCTTATCAAAACAAAAAAAAACTTTTTCGAAATGAGCTTATTTTAACAAATTTTCATTTTTTGTTAAAAAAAAAAAAAATGTTACAAATTTCTACAAATTTGCCGAATTTTTTAAAAACTATGTGATTTGGTATCAAAGAACTAAGAATGTTAAAAAACATAGTTTTTTCAAAACAGCCGATATTTCTAGAAGTGACATCCTTTTCCTGACAAAAAAAAATCCGAAATTTTTTCTTTGTGATACAAAAATGTTTAAAAATATGTATATTTGTCTACTACATATTAACACAAAACCTTTATTGTAAAAATTTGGTACTAAAGATGTAAAACGTTAACTTTTGTCTACCTTTTGTGACCTTAAAGTGGACAAAATGTGAAAAGGTACCAAATATAAAATTACCGAAGATTTGTATAAGTTTTACCCAGTTGTAACTTTAAAGTAGCCAAAAGGTGGAAAAGTTAAAAAATAAACGATTATATTGTAATTGATATATAAATTCGATGGAACTTTTTAAAAATTGGTATAAAAAGTACTAAGAAAATATGTTGTACCTTTTCCCTTCATCAAAAAAGATATCCATGCTCAAATTTAAACCCTTTGCTTTTGCCGTTTAGGCTGATTTTCTCTCTATCTCTTCCTTATATCCAGAACTTGTACGTATGCACTTTCTTTTCGAGCAAATTTGATATAAAGTTCCCCTTTTTGACTACTTTACCTCTTAAAAGAAGGACCTATGTAAACATATCGTCGCCCCGGAGTTATCTTCACGTAAGTGCAAAAAATTTTTTTTTGGGAAATTGAACTTAAAGATTTGACATTAGTTGCAGAAGAATTTACTCGAAAAATGTGTTTCAATATTTTTATCAGTTGTAGTCCATGAAGTTCTTAATCAAATCGGTTAAAAATATTCAAGGCCATGGAAGAATATTTCCGAGTTATTGGCATTTTTGTCTCTAAAGAAATTTTCACAATTTGCCGTAAAGGACACATTTTATTAAACATTTATTAATATATGTCATATACGTGAAAATGTTAGTACAAACAATTTTTTTTTAAGTTATCTTCACGTATGTACCCACATAATATTATGATTTTTTAAGAAAAAAAAATCTAAAATCTATTATACTAAATATCAATTCATAGTTTTTCTGAGAGGAAATATACTTAAAATTTCTCCTGTTATACAAAAACTTTGCAGTGAGATTTAAATATATAAAAATTTTAAATAAGTAATAATATGTAAACTATTTGCAAGATTTTAAAGCCTGGACTAAACTGTAATTAAACTTAAGAAGTAGTCTCCATTTTATTGTGATTTTTTGGCCTACTTGAAATTTCTAAAAAATTGTGATACGCAATTGCGTCTTTTATGTGATTATATGTAAGTATATGTATATATAGTGTGTAGAAAAAAAAATAAATAAATCAAATTTAGCTAATTTTCTACCAAGAATTAATTTTTTCGTATGATAAATATTTCTGTAAAAATATATTTTTAAATAGTATTTTTTAAGTTAATTTTAATTTCTTTTGTAATAAAGTGAATTCCTAAAAAAAGTCATTAATTTCTATCTAATTATATAAACAATAGAAACCCATTTCCAGAACAGTCATAAATGAAATAAATTCAAAATTATATATTTTACAAATCTACTTTTCAATATATATTTTGCTTGCGAATACGTGAAGATAACTCAAGATTTCTAAATTGCATTTGTTCATATATTTTGTGTTGTATCGCCTTCAAATACCAATAATTATTGTACTTACGTGAAGATAACGCAAAAATGTTGTACTTGTCAAATTTCATATGTTTTTTATTGTATATCCACAAAAATGTTACATACGTTAAGATAACGCAATAACTTTTTACGAAAGGTGGATATACAACAAAGTGCATTCATAATATCTCCGTAACTATAAAAGGTAGGCACATGGCGATCAAGTAGATCGATAGATCTAAATAAAAGATACAAGAAAATGGTCTTATCTCAATTTTTTCGATTTTGTGATATACGTGAAGATAACTTCGGGGCGACGATATATCAAAAGACTGTTTTCAATGTCTAAATATCAGTTCTGACTTTTTTGCTATAAAGGCATTAATCACACTCTTCCTTTTCCACTTATATTATTGCATAGAAATAGTATATATGTATTTATCTAAATATAATATAAGTATTTATCTAAAAAAGAAAACTCACCTCTGACGCAAAACTGGATCCACACCCACTGTCGGCTCATCCAATATCAACAATTCCGGCTCATGCAACAAGGCCACTGCCAAACTCACACGACGCTGTTGGCCACCACTTAAATTTTTAACGAATTTCGAGCCATTTGGTAGATTTAAAAGCTTTAACAAAAATTCTGTTCTATCTTCAATGTCGCTGCGGGACATGGCAGCAATTAAACCAAAGTAGATTAATGTTTCCCTCATCGTAAATTCACCATATAGAGCCACCTCCTACAAAACAGAAAAACGAAAGAACAAAAAAAGTAGCAAATATTTATTTATGCTTTTTTAATAAAATCCTTAAAAAAAAGAAAAAAAAATAGCAAAAAGCATCGAAAAAAGAAAAATATTTATATGAACTGAAATCAAATAATAATAAAAAAAACATCATAATAAAACTGAAAGATTACACAGAACATCATAAAATTTAAATTTATTTTCTGTTTTATTCATTTTTTTGTTTTTGGGTTTTCCCCTCAATTGTTTTTTGGTTCTTTCGCCGACATTTCTTTCTCTTTACCATAAAGGACCATAAATTATATTTAAAATGCAACTCCATTAGTGGTAGATGAATGTTGTAATATTCAAAAAAGCAAAAACAAAAAAAACAATAAACTCCTGAAAAAAATTGTATAATAAAACATTTATTAAATACATGATTGTATTATTTTTTACTTAAATATTTTCTTTGTAGGAGTCTAAAGGTCTGTCTGTAGTTTTTTTATTTCTCATTGAAATCATTAACTAAAAAAAAATACAAAAAGCTCATTAGCTTTTGAAAAGAATCTCTGCAGACATTAATGTTAATGGTAGTCAAATAAAATGAAAGCTTCTCCTTTTTAAAAACGAAGGACTAATGCAAAGGAATCATTTCAATTGAATCATTTTCGTTAAACGAATTTAATTGTGACTAATGAATATTTGATTTTTCAACAATAAGTGAAATTTCTACTGAGAGGCATACAAATGAAAAGATATTGAAATTCTTACGTGAAAATAATAATAAAAATAATAGAAACCCATGACACGGTAGATAAAATCTAATAGAATAACCTTTCATGAAATTGTATGGTTTACTAGAAACACCTTCTTTCCTCGAACCTTCTTTTAAAGAATAATAAACAAATTTATTATTCAACTCTCTTTTGTTATTCTTTAATTGTACTTATTTGGTGAGAGGGATATTTGTAGTGCCAAGAAATTATGGTCAAATTCCTACCCTACAATTAGTGTTGCCAGACACAAACCATGAAAAAGCTGGACATAACGGAAAAAAAGCTTGAGAACCCAAAAATTAACTGGACATTAATAATAAAAAACTTGCTTTAATAATTTGCTTCAATGAATCTTTAAATTTTTAATAAACCGAATTGAGAATACTTACAGTTAACCGCAGCGATATCGAGAAAAAAATTAAATCGTCCGAGATGCTGCAGATAATACATCTGGAACAATTTTTAACCGAAAACACATACTATTCGTGTTTGTCGATGACATTAATATCATGGGACGCACATTGAGCGATTTGACTGCCACAAAAGTATTCGAAAACGTTTGAAAATTCGATTTATATAAAAAAATGGAAAATCTTTCAAAGGTTGACCTACGAATTGGAGAACATGCGCACATGATTGAAGCGCATGGAATTCTAAAATATGGTCGACCTTTAACCTTAACAGGTTTTTAAAAATACACATTTGCAAAAATTTGCATTGAGTTCTTTTTCATAAAAATAGTTTTTCTTTAAAAATATTCAAAAAATTTCAATTCTTCACCTTTTAGCTGGACAAATATAATTTTAGCTTGACACTGGACAAGCACTAAAAAGCTGGAAAATCCAGCCTGACTGGCAACCCTACCTATAATATACCATTTATCTGGAAAGCTAAATGTATGGCAATGATGTAAAGCTTATAATTTGCTTTAAATTATTGGCATCGGTCAATATCAGACCAAAAGCTTTCAGTCGTTTATTCTAAATACTGCAAAAAGGTCATAAATCTAAAACATCAAGCCGATTTACTCTCGAAAATGACTTAGATATATAAAAGAGAGGTTTCACTATATGGACCTCCGTGGTATAGCAGGTTAGTCATCCGCCTAGCATATCAGAGGTCTCAAGAACAATCCCCGGCCAAACCCACTTGAAAAATGAATTTTCAAAAAAGCGGCGGTTATTGAGTATTAGGCTATGTAAAACTTCTCTAACTAATGCATTTGCCGTTCGGAGCCGTTCGGAGAATTAAAATGTAGGTCCCTTTCAATGTGTCTAAAAATAGAATCGGATGCAGCTCATTGTCTGAGAGAAGTACCCCTTGTTTCAATTGGAATGTTATCGGGGAATTACATAAATATTTACTATATGGTCCACATACTACCATATTCGTGTAGGGTACCACCGGGTCGTACTGAATCACAATAGTACTATCATACCTGTTCTAAATAAATATTAAAATAAATTGTTCAATAACTAATTCTAACAACTTAAATAATTGATTGTTGTCAATTCAATTGAGTTCAATTATTTGTGTCTGTTTCATTTAAATATTTAGCCAGAATCTCATTAAAATTGCATGAATTATTATTAATCAGTTTCTAGTTAATTATGTATTTATTAAATTTATTGTTGATTGATTTTTTAATTGTTAATATAACGAAAATTATATTTGGCCTTTTGACATGCGTCATGTCAATGAAAAGGACGAAGGTGTTAAGAATATGACATCTAGGTTGTTTTTTTATTTTTTTTTTATTGAGGAAAGGGTTCTAAGAAAAATGGAAAATTTAATTTGCGTCTTACTGGCACACTTTCTTTGAACACCTTTTGTAAAAATGCCCTGTCACTTTTATATTGACATTTTTTTGAGGTGTTTGTAAATTGACATATTTTCGAAAATTTATGACAAATCATTGAACTAATCTAGATATAATTAGGTCTCTCCTGAAAAAACTAGGTTGGTATTTCATTTCAAATTGCCTAAAATTGTTTCCCCACTCTTACTTATTTCCCGATAATATCAAACAATGCACAGTGGCTTGAAAACAAGCATTTTGGACTTAATTTGATTTTTGAAGCATATCCTTTTATATTATATTATATTTCGTTTATTTTTACCAATATCTTTTGATGGTTAAGTTTTTTTTTTAACTTAAATAAGATCTATATATATGTTGTGCCGCTATTATTCTTAAAATGACTTAATTTGTACAATGTACATTAGAGTGGTTCGAAAAAAGTTAAATCAGCCACCCCTAGGATTAAAGGTAATGTAAAAATTATTCTAAAAACAAAATTTTGTTTACCATGCCTACAAATACCACCCTTTTTGTATTTTGTTAACTCTGTAGCCATCTTTAGTCCGTGCATAACATTTTATATATCGGTGTTCGCGGCTCTGTAGTCCAATCATAATACTTTATATATCAGTGTTCACGGCTCTGTAAGGGCTATAGTTTTTTATAGATAGTTTTTTACTACCACGTCAATTTCTAATCATCATTTCATCATTTCTAGTCATTATCGTACCCACCCTAACCGAATCGAGTACAAATCTAGTTTTTAAAAGTTATGACTATAAATTGATCTGGTAGTAAAAAGCTATCAAAGAGAGAAATGTAGCCCTTACAGAGCCGTGAACACCGATATATAAAGTGTTATGATCGGACTACAGAGCCGCGAACACCGATAAATAAAATGTTATGATCAGACTTAAAATGGCGACACAGTGAACAAGATACTAAAAGGGCGGTATTTGTAGACGTGGTAAGAAATAAAACAATTTTTTTAGAATTGTTTTAAGATTATCTTTAATCTTAGCGGGAGACTGACACAACTTCTTTTTTTTGTATGGAAGACGAACCGCTCTAATGTACATAGTACTAAGTACTCATATGATCTGTACAGATTCCAGTAAAAAAAATGTTTCTTCCTGTAAGAATTGATTTAGAAGTAACAAAGATTCTTAGATTATTCTTTTGTTTTTTTAAACGGCTATATATAAAAATGTAAAACCGGTCTACTTATTTTCCTATAAGTCAAAGTTAAATTTGTGTTTCGATTGGATTTAAGCAGGAGTAGACAGCCCATACCACCAGTAGCCGATGTATATTTGTAATTATCGTAAATACCACGATCATTAATAAAACTCGTGAAAATGAGTATTAAAATCATTCAGTTGCAATTTGGATGTTAACAGAATTGGTTGGTGCCGCTTTATTAAAGAGAAGACAACAATAAAATAGGCAAGAAACAAATCAAAATAAAAACAAAATTTATATCAACAAAATACAGGGTTCGAGAGAACAAAGAAATATAATCTCGAACATTGTTGCCCCGACACTATTATTTTTGTAAACATTGGGAATATTTTTGTAAATATTGGGAATACTTTTCAAAACAGAAATTAGTTCTATTATTAAACAATTTTAGATATTTTCGATCCAAACATTTTCTTATAGAAAAATTTTTAATAAAAATATTTTTCTTTCTAGAAAATTTTTCTATAAAAATATTTTTCTGTAAAAATTTTCGATAAAAATATTTTTATATCAAAAAATTTTCAAATCTTCTATTGAAAGATTTTTGAAAAAAAAATTTTATAGAAAAATTTTTGATAAAAAAAATTTCTATAGAAAAATTTTTCATAAAAAAATTGTCAATAGAAAAATTTTTGATAAAAAATTTTGCATAGAAAAATTTTTGATAAAAAATTTTGCATAGAAAAATTTTTGATAAAAAGATCTGTGGTCGAGGGCGCTAAGTGCTGATGACGTCCTGTGGCGGGACAGAAATTGCAATCCACTAGCCGCGTTCAAAAATAATTTTTTCAGTTTTTCTCCACATTATTACTTTCAAATTTTCAAATTAATAATTTGAAAATTAAAAATGAACTCAAGCCTGATAAATCCTAATTTTTCAATTAATTCAATTTAAAAGTTCGAATAATTAATTTCCAAATAATTAAAAAGCAAAGGGCACGTTGCATTTACACACACATACATTCATGTAATTTACTTACATATGTGAACACTGTTACTATTCTATAAATAGCATCAAACCAAAAAGTCTTGTTCTTCTTTACATGCCAACGGCAAGTGAAAAGATCGAGCAAAACAAGTAATAGGAGAATACACAATCAATTAATCGTAGTGATGTTCGATCAAACTCAATGAGTTAAATTGATGATTATCTCTGCAATTTGATAACTCGACTGTGGTCGAGGGCGCTAAGTGCTGATGACGTCCTGTGGCGGGACAGAAATTGCGATCCACTAGCCGCATTCAAAAATAATTTTTTCAGTTTTTCTCCACATTATTACTTTCAAATTTTCAAATTAATAATTTGAAAATTAAAAATGAACTCAAGCCTGATAAATCCTAATTTTTCAATTAATAAAAAGATTTGCATAGAAAAATTTTTGATAAAAAAATTTTTGATAAAAAAATATTCTATAGA
The DNA here is from genome assembly GCA_933228675.1 of Stomorhina lunata. Lineage (NCBI taxonomy): Eukaryota > Metazoa > Arthropoda > Insecta > Diptera > Rhiniidae > Stomorhina > Stomorhina lunata. The sequence continues at coordinate 2,442,937 of OW121740.1, read as the reverse complement.
AAAATTTTTGATAAAAAAATTTTCTATAGAAAAATTTTTAATAAAAAAATTTTCTATAGAAAATTTTTGATAAAAAATTTTGCATAGAAAAATTTTTGATAAAAAATTTTGCATAGAAAAATTTTTGATAAAAAAATTTTGCATAGACAAATTTTTGAGAAAAAAAATTTTCGATTTTGAAAAAAAATGTATAGAAAAATTTTTATGAGAAAATTTTTGATAAAAAAATTTTTTATAGAAATATTTTTGATAAAAATAAAATTTCTATAGAAACATTTTTAATAAAACAAATTTCTATAGAAAAATTTTTGATAAAATTTTCTATAGAAAAATTTTTGAGAAAAAACTTTTCAATAGATAAATTTTTGATAAAAAAAAATTTTCTATAGAAAAATTTTTGATACAAATATTTAAAAAAAATGGAGTAGAAAACTTTTTTAAAACGTTGTAGTTCTAACGTTTTAAAAAAGTTTTTTTTTTGTCATTGAATTTTAGTTAAAAGTATAAGAAAACGGCAACTCTGGCTACTATTTTTTTATTCTGTTGTCTTTGCGCCGACCGGTGGATATAAGGTTAAATAAATTACCCTTTAATCGACACATTACGAATAGTATGTATGCTTGATTAATGATAAATCAATTTGTAGATATATATGTTTAATGGGTTGTTCTTATACTAATTTCGTTTTTTTTTTTGACTAAATAATCTCTTCTATATAAATTTCTCATATACAACTCATTTTCGTCGATAGTAATTGTGCGTTTCAAAAACAGATTCAGACTTTAAACTATTCGTGGAAAAACGAGAAGACATACTTCAATCTCAAAGATCAAGTCCATGTCTTTCAAATATTTAAATCTCATAAATTTACCCTATTATCGATCGAACGTGTTGTTATTCCCGGACTTGCGATAACTAATGTCTCTATCAGTAACCTTTCGAAATGTGGTACATCTTCGACATCAAAATGACCGTACCGAACATTAAGAACCGGTTTTGGCACTACCGTACGATCTTAAGTAAAAAAAAAATGTAATAAAGTCTCTATCGGGCATAAAATAAAATTTTTTGCTAAACAACCCGATATAAATTTTCATTGGTATTAATTAGCTTTGTGCTGCTTGATGTCCCTAATGTTGAATATTATAACTTAATTTGAAATTTAATTTATACTTAAAAATATTTTCATTGAATAATTATGCAGATTTTATGTTGGAATAACCATTCTGTTTAATAACATTAACACTTTTCATATAAAACTTATTAAAACTAAAAATTATAATAAATTGTATGCTAGAAAATGCTTTAGTTTAGTTCATGTGAAATGATCTTTTAATTGTATGTCAAATATTTATAAATTAAATTGATTCAGGTAAAACTTAAATGAAATAAAAAATTATTTCCTGTTTTACAATTATTTGATTTAAACTCACCTGGGGCATATAACCTATACGAGGACCTGGTACACCGGAACCTCTAGAGCCTGGGCGACCACCCAAAACCCAAATTTCACCAGAATTTAAACGTCTACGACCCACAATGCAGGAAAGTAAAGTCGTCTTTCCACAGCCGGAGGCACCCAAGAGACCATAACTAAAATTATCAAAGAAAAACAGGAAAATAAAATTAATTATTTTTATTCATAGAAAATTAATTTCAATTTATTTTTGGAATATTATTACGAAATTTCAACAATAAATTAATTAATATTTGTGGTTTTATTTGTATTTAAAAATGTGTATGTATGTATAGTACTAACATACATACATCTATTTTAGAATGTAAATATTTCATTACAAATATTTCTTTACATTCTTTGAATTTTCATTATTATTTTCAATTAGCCCAAATTTATAATGGTAAATTTCTTTAGGTCATTTATTTTAACCAATAAGTTTTATTTAATTAAAATTTATTTTACATGAAATTTTAGTAAATTGAACTAGACAGAAACATAAAGAAATAATAAACCTAAAATGTTTTTTTTGATTTGATAAGTAATTTACTTATAGATTTATGTACATAGATTCTGAAGCTTTTATTAGGTATATAAATGTCTTGTATTTTCAAAATTACAAAGACAGATTATGGTTTAGGATTATTGTAGATGCTTGGATATTATTTTGATTTAAACAATTATTAATTTGCTTCTTCAATATTTTTAATGAATATTTGATTTTTTTTAATTTATGGTTTTGTTATAGTTTATTTTTTATATACATCTTTAAAAAATTTTTGTTTTAAAATCAGTTTTAAAAATTATATTTGTTATGATGTATTTGAAAAAAATATTCGACTTTAACTCTATTTCAATAAAATCTTAATGACTCTTAATTTGGAGTACAAAAGTTTACTTATAAATTCTAAAGTCAATCGATTAAGGATCACTTACAGTAAATCTGTCTTCTACTAAAACCTGTCCATTGTAGATCTACTGTATTACTCCCACACACATACTCACACATATATAAAAAAAAAAACGAAATAAGTCATTCCCTTATAAACTAACTAAAATAGGTATTTTTTTCAATGTGTTATTTATTCTTATGTTTTGAAAAGACAAAGTTTTCTACTCCATTTTTTTTAAATATTTAAATCAATTTATTTTTTTAACAAAAAGTTTTCTACAGAATTTTTTTTTATCAAAAATTTTTCTTTGGAAAATTTTTTTATCAAAAATTTTTCTACTCAAAATTTTTTTATCTAAAACTTTTCTATAGAAAAATTTTTCTACTGAAAATTTTTCTATAGAAAATTTTTTCAATCAAAAATTTTTCTATAGAAAATTTTTTCAACCAAAAATTTTTCTATAGAAAATTTTTTTATCAAGAAATTTTCTATGCAAAATTTTTGTATCCAAAATTTTTCTTTTAAAAAAAATTTTTTTATCCAAAATTTTTATAGAAAATTTTTTTATTCAAAATTTTTCTACAGAAAATTTTTTAATCCAAAATTTTTCTATAGAAAATTTTTTTGATCCAAAATTTTTTTATAGAAAATTTTTCTATAGTTTTTTATCAAAAATTATTATATAGAAAATTTTTTCAAAAATTATACCATAGAAAATTTTTTTATCAAACATTTTTCTATAGAAAATATTTTTTATAAAAAATTTTTCTAATAATAATTTTTTCAGTTTTTCTCCACATTATTACTTTCAAATTTTCAAATTAATAATTTGAAAATTAAAAAATGAACTCAAGCCTGATGAATCCTAATTTTTCAATTAATTCAATTTAAAGTTCGAATAATTAATTCCAAATAATTAAAAGCAAAGGGCACGTTGCATTTACTTACACATACATTCATGTAATTAACTTACATATGTGAACACTGTTACTATTCTATAAATAGCATCAAACCAAAAAGTCTTGTTCTTCTCTACATGCCAACGGCAAGTGAAAAGATCGAGCAAAACAAGTAATAGGAGAATACACAATCAATTAAACGTAGTGATGTTCGATCAAACTCAATGAGTTAAATTGATGATTATCTCTGCAATTTGATAACTCGACTGTGGTCGAGGGCGCTAAGCGCTGATGACGTCCTGTGGCGGGACAGAAATTGCAATCCACTAGCCGCGTTCAAAAATAATTTTTACAGTTTTTCTCCACATTATTACTTTCAAATTTTCAAATTAATAATTTGAAAATTAAAAAATGAACTCAAGCCTGATGAATCCTAATTTTTCAAAAAAATTTATCGATAGAAAATTTGTTTATCAAAAATTTTCTAGAAAATTTATCTACAAAAAATTTTTATCGAAAATTTTTCTTTAGAAAAAAATTTTTATCGAAAATTTTTCGTTAGAAAAAAATTTTTATCGAACATTTTTCGATAGAAAAATGTTCTTCTAGAAAATTTTTCTATAGACAAATATTTTTATATAAATTTTTTTCGAGAAAATTTTTCCATAAAAAATATTTTCACAGGAACTTTTATCGAAATTTTTTTTTTAAAGATCATTTTTGCGAAAAATTTTCCAAAGAAAAATATTTTTATCAACAATTTTTCTATAAAAAATGTTTGCACTGAATAAATATATTCAAGAAGAAGAGTTTTTTAATAAATGAAGACTTTATTTTGAAAGTGGAATAAGTCCACATTTAAAAAAAAAAATTAAGTTAATTATGAAGAAAAGTTCTGCATTTGTGCACCTTTCTATGCCAAAAATAATTACAACACTACAGAAATATTGACAGTCAAACATTTTGGAAAAGCCTTTATATCTTAATTTAAACAAAAACTGCACTTAATCCACTTTCAAAATAAGGTCTTAAATAGTTTAAAATAGTTTTTTATTAAAAAAAAACCCGACTCTGTTAACATCGAAATTTCAAATGCTTTTAATACTAATTTTTACGAGTTTTATTAATGATCGTTATATTAACGAAAATTACAAAAAGTTGTCGGCTTCTGGTGGTATGGCCTACCTACGCCTTCTTATAAACGTTCAAACGAGCCGATTGTGATATTGTTAACATGATCAATAATGTTAGAAAATGATCATATACATTCTTGTCAGATTGAGTAGCAGTCAAAACAAAACTTTAAGAATACGTAAGGGATCTTGCCATCTCAGATTTCGATAAACTTTGAGAAAAATGAAGACATTCTTTTTAAGGTGTTTTAGAATCGAGGGCAAAATTTACCTCTCTAGTTCTCTTATATATGACATGATTTTTTAGTAAGAAAATTATAAAACTACAGCACATACGCTTAACTATGAGATAGGTTCATAAAAAAAGTTAAATATTTTATTCACTAAATACTTTTTTTTTTCTTCAATGCTCTTTAACAACTTCTAAATTTAAAATTCTATTGATTGGATATATTGAAATTACAACCCATTAAAGTTAAAAGGATTTAATGATGGCCATTCAAAATTCTATTATTGTTACCAATAATGACTTTCAAATCTCTCTAAAACTGTTTTAACACATTTCTAATTTCACTTATTAGACCAAAGACTCATTCATGCCACTTCTATTAGATAAAGATTGAAAGAAAGTATAAAAGACCTTTTACTATAAAAAGCTTTACTTCAGGAAGTTTTTATTTCTTTTTTTTTTTTGTTTTTGGAAAAAAGGAATTCTTAAAATTACTTTGACTAGTTGGATTCTATAAAGTGAAACATTTACTTTAAAATACTCGCATTGAACTGAATACGTACAAATGTTTTTGTGTAGAAGGAGAGAAAAAAGTTCATTGAAATATTTGCAAATAGCAAAAGCCAACAATAGAAAATACAGAACATGTGTACAGACAGACACTTTGGTATGTAATTACCCATCGAGTAGTTTACAGTGCGGATGTTTTTTCTGGCTCTCGTGTATCATTTAATCTTTGTTCAAATAATTGTTGTTGCATATGCCATTATATAAGCTAGGCTGAATGTTATTTAAGTATTACCAAACAATATCCAGATTAGATTATTATTAAGAAGTATATATTTTAGCTCTAATAATATTGCTCTTTTCTTTAGTTAAATATATGACAGATAAATTTCTAAAGTGATCTTGTGTCACCCATTTTCTCCATAATGATAAATCTCATAATTTAAGGTTTTATAAATAAGTGACTTGGAAGTATCATCCTAGATGATAACAACAGTATTATCTCCAAAATAACTTATAGGTGCATTTACCATGTAGACGTAACATAATATCTAGTAAATACTATGTTGGGAATTTTTAAAACTTTCATATTGTTTTTTTCAATTTGTGCGTATCTTTTTAATTTTTTTGTTTTCGTTGCAAATATCTAGAATAGAATACAATACAAGCTACTTTATTACTTGAAGTGCCCTAAAATGTCAATGATGTTGTTGCCATTGTTGTCAAGGATTAAAAATGTAGAAAATATCAAAAAAAAAAGGAGACAAAGTTTACCTGTTTTATAAGAATCTTATTGTTGTTAGTCGGTCTTTTGCATACCAGAAATAAAATCATAATTTTAACCACAATGTTGTTGAACAGAGGCATAAAAAAACATTGTTTTACCATAAATGGTTAAAAAGGGATTTTTATTTAAAAATGTAATGAGCAGGAATTTTAAATGAACAAAAGGAGTAACAGAGCTGTTAACACACACATATACTTTGTCGAACAATTTCTATGTTTCGTTGTGTGTGTTCGAATTTTCTTTCTTACCTCAAATGTGTGTTTTGCTATTTTAATTAACTTTTGTGGCCATTATTTTTGTTTTTTTTTTTTTATCACTCTTACTCCTTTTTGGACTTAGATCCTGTTTAGATTTTAAGTTACTTTTCTAAAGGGGACTTTTTAGAATACAAAGTTGTTTTTGGGTTATAAGAGAATTGACTTTGTAAGTGTATTGTCCTTATGTGTAAAAGTAAAGTCGACTTAGAGCATAATTGTTGTTGTCTACAAACAATATTTCATTTATTCATTCATTCATTCACTCACTCACTCAGACATTCATTATATTTTCCTGTTCCATTTTAGACTCTTTAGGTATTAAAAGCTACACATATTTATAACAAAAGGTATTCACTTATTCAATTTTGGTCTTGCAAGAAGGCAAAAATATTCAATTGTGATTTCAAATCTGGTATAGAGTTATGTAGTTCTAAATCTCACTAACATTTGCCTTTAGTGCCTTAATTTGTTTGTCAGTCTAAACTTGAATACCCCTAATATATGTATTTTGTGTTTCTCTGCAATTGTGGTTTATTTAAACAAATTTTCTGTTATCTTGTGGTATTCCATTTGTTATGTTTGTGATATTTTTTGCCAAAACATTATGGTTTGTTTGTAAAATAAAAAATGATAACCCCAAAAAAGTATACCAAATCATTAAAAAGCAAAAGGGTATTCTCCGAAAAAAATGTACCACAAAAAGTTGATTTTTGGCTACTACTGGGCTTTCTAATTCAAATATGAGCAATGTAGCCATGTTAAGAGTAACAAAGTATTTTGATATTGATTTTTACAATTTCACCAAAAAATATTGTAAAGCTTTTCTATCACAATAACAATAAGAAAGACTTTGTTTTGTAATCAGACAGAATCAACAAATCAGACAGAATTCTTCAATACAAATCTTGTTTTTCACCAAACTTGTTGGACATCATCAAGCTAGTTTTTCCTTCAAAATCTTGTAGTTCACAACGAAAGCAACTGTTTAAAAATTTTTCACCAAGAACCTGTTTTTCACCTTAAAATACAAGTTTTATTAGAAAAAAATATATATTCTAAGATAAAATCTCACAAAACGATTTTTTTCAAATCATGACAATACGCATTATTTTTCATTCCAAAATAAATATAATAAAATTCTCAATTTTTTTATCCCTTGGTTTCCACCATAAAACTTTTCGTTCCCTATAAAAAAAAATTTTTCACCACTAACACTTTTTAGCGATCTCAAAATGATTATCAATTTTTAAAACTGGTTATACCAGTTTGTCCACCTATAAGAAGCCTCTCAACAAAATAAACCAGTATTTTTACAAAACTTATGTTTTCAAAATTAGCTTTTATTCAAAACTTTAAGCTCACTCTGAAAACTGCTTTAGAATAAAAAGGGGCTTTTGCATCAAAAGAATTAAATTTTAATATATAAAAGTTTTCAACACGTGTATATCAAGTTTTTCGAATCTAGAATAATTTCTTCTACAGAAAATAGTCAAAAATCGTATTTTCCTAGAAAGATAGCGCTTTCATCTATAAAATCGATAAAAATTTATGTTTTCTTCCTAACGTTTCCTTTAAATTTTAAAGTATTCTTTTTAAATTTCCTTGGCAACACTGTTCATTATTTTATTTTGGCAATTTTTAGCTCTAACTGATGTAACTTTTTTTATTATAAACTTATTCAATCTCATTCAAAATTTTATTTCAAAAGAATTAATTAATTTGTTTCATTTTAAAAATTTAGTTTTTTTCCTTTTTTACTTTGATATTAAGTTGACATTTTACATGTCGCACTAGTTCCTTGAAAGTGAGTCAACTCAACATTTTTAGATTTTCACTTTTTTTGTACCGTGGTCATAACGACCCACTGTAAAAATCTTACATCATTTCTTCTATAATTTTGACAAGAAATTACAGTTTTATACCTCTTCTTTATATGAAAACAGTAGTAAAATAAAACAGTTTTTTGTATATACTGAAAATTTAAAAATTTTGAGTTGACTCACTTTCGAGGAACTAGTGCTATATGATACTAATTTGATAATATGAGTATTTATTTTTCATGATTTTATAAATTGTTTAAAGTTTTTCTATTTCATTTTAGATTTATATTAACTTTTTTCTTTTCTAATAACTGTATGATAGATGAGGTTTATAGATTTGGGAAAATGGCCAAGCTACTAAGAACTATGTAGGGATAGGGATGTTAAGTCTTTTTTACACAAATCTATTACATTCCAGTTATGTTTATGATGGGCATGTAGAGCTATACGAGTATAGTGATGATTAAATACAAGTGGAATATATATGTGATTAAAGTATGAAACCAGGATTCGAACTCAAGATCATCTGATACTAATAAATGCTTAGTAATCAAAGAGCATTAAGATTTTTTAAACCAAATTTAGAAGACCAAGTTTTTTTATATTGCTTTATATAATTTCTACTGACAGACTTTTAACTTTTGTGATTTTTATTTTAAAATTTTATTTCATATATGCATCATAAAAAGTCATCATCCAGTTATACATATTTTATGTTCTTTGATAAATTTTATGTTTATTTGAAATGAAATGGAAAAAAAAGATGATTTATTTGTGGATTATTACATTTTATTTTATTTTTGTCTATTTCAAGCTAAATTATTATTATGAATCTTTAATGGTGCTTATCTTTCGGAAAACTTTTTATTGTAAAAAAATTAGAGATAATACACATACACACAAAAATTTCATATCAATTGAATTTTAATTTCAAATATCATATTAAATGCCCTGAAAGAAAATACCAAAAAGTCAAAATCAATAGCGCTATTCAAAGCTCATATAACCCAGTTAAAGGGCAAATTTAGTATGTTTTGTGTTTTAGAGCCATAGCACATTCTGAATGTGCTTCACTCAGAGAAGCTGTGTCAGGTATTAGAATCATTTTTTTTTATCAAACGGATAAATAATTTCATTGACATCTCACACAAAATTTGTTTAATATAAATTTAGAGATAAGAAGCACATAACTCATTTTATGTAAGCAAATTTATTAAGATTACTTATATTCTGGTACAAAACTAAAACCACAACTTTTTATAGAGGGAGTAGTATTTAAATTTTCCTACATTGCAACTGACAGGTTCCACTTCTGAGGGAAGTGAGTTTCACAGACTAAAGAAAGATTTTTTCTATAGTGGGTTGTTTGGTCCACCCGCTAATCGACCACATATTGATGTGATCTAAAAATGTATGTGAGTTGCTTAAGAATTTTCGGGTTTCGTGAACAAGGTCTCTTTGCAGTGCTTCAGTGAGTAAACCCTACTGTCACCGATGAGCACTTTTGACCTGCATGCGGTCGAGAAGATCCAAAAATAGACCTTTAATACAAGAAAAATTTTGCTAATGTTTATTTTTTTTATTTATTCATATCATGGCAAAAAAATTGTAAGGTATAACCGTTCTCTCTTACAAAAAAAATTTTTGAAGTAAATGCGAAATATTTGAAATATGTTTTTTGTAAACAATTATAAAAGTCGTTGCCACATTTGAGAAATGGGAATATTATTATCAGGAAATTTTGAACGTATAATGTGTAATGTGTTGTAAACATTTCGTTAAAAATAAAGTTTAGCGGACTGCACAAGGAAAAAAAGACTTGAGACAATTCAATTTTGTCATAATATTTAAAGTATTTTTGTGTAACATATTTTTTTATAATTTATGCTACAGTTTCTTCAGCTTCTTTTTGGGATTGAAAATTTTATTTTCACCAACATTTTATTTAAAAAACGTATCTTCAAATATGTTCTTATAGACAGATTTTGGTGTGATCTTTTATAGTATAAGAATTATGGGCTTTTTAAATTTCAAAAATTATACTGGTATTTCAATTTATACTGGTATATCAAACAAAAGCTACTGAAAGTATCATTCAAATGATATACATTCTTCCGATTTATAAAGATTAAGAGCTCATATACTCAAAACTTATTTTTACAACCGACTTTGTCTATAAAAATTAGCATATCTTAAAATAATATAGACATAAGTATGGTCTTTTATATAATGAATTTTATGCAGGATATACTGGGCTTTTATATAACATAAACTACTTAGCTCTAGCATATGTAGCGTGTTAGTTATGACAGCGTAAAATTTCACTTTTATTGAGTTAGAGTTATATAAATATACATTTTTATATTATATATAAAATGTAAATATATTTTTTTTGTCAATATCTACAACGGTAGTCGGTAGTCGTGTGGCTATGTCGAAGCTTAAAAAAATGACTTCTATTTGAATAAATGTATTCTAATTTTAACAGGTTGTAGCCCGTAGCCTGCAGTCGTGATTGTGTTTATAGTATAATAGCAAACAGAAACTGGGATTTTCAAAAGTAGTACGGTAGCATAATTTGAGAAAAGAAAATAATAATTCGATCAAACGTCAGAAAGTTAATATGGCTGACAAAAGAGAGAATGGTTATACCTTACTAATTTCTTTTATCATGATTCATATTATGTTAATTTTTTAAACCGGAAATAGTGATTTTGAAATGTATTTATGTCAATTATTATTGATATTAGAAAATTAGATCAAATTAGATTTTTTTATTTTTATTTTCTTATAGAACTAAGACCTTTGCCCACAATTTGGTATAAATTAATTTAGAATTTTGAGCAATATCGTATACACTTTAGTTTTTAAAATCAAACAAATTTTGAATGCAAAATTTGTAGGCTTTCACACCAAAACGTTAAAATTTCATTATAAAATATTTTGAGTTAAATGAAGAATGTCCTACTAAAACCTTTATAATATAAAGATATTGCACTCCATACATTTGTTTTCTATCAAAAGTGAAATTTTGTGGGTAATGAACAATGAAAAATACAAAAGAGTACAAACAAACATACATTTCATCAGCACGTGTGTGTGCTTTAGCTTTCTCTCTTTGGATAATCGTCTCCATCGGTAGTTTCCAAATTAGAGTAAAAGTGAATACACGCTTTTTTATGGGAATTATCGAAAAGACCATACGGTAAATTAATGTATGTAAGTGCAACATCTTTGTATTATAGTCTTTGATCCTATCATATATATATGCCTAATTAGTACATACAAATTTAAGACTGTAGCCCATATTAACTGTTTTATTTATTCGTGACTCTAACCGCTTAATTGATTTGAAAAAGTCAAAAGTTGCGTTTTGGTATGAAAGATCGGAAATGATTGAAATAAAAACTGTTATATTTTTTTAGAACAAAAGCCTCATAAGAAATTATATTTTGGTATTAAAAAAAACTCAAAATTCGTATAAAATCCAATAAAAATCAATACTAATTAATAAAAACTAATTTAATCTACTGTTAAGTGAGCATTAATGGTTAAAATTAAACTTAAAACAATTCCAAGTGGCCGCGATCGATATCGATCGAAAACTCAGACTTTTAAGTAAATATTGTATAACATACCTTAGGGATTTTCAAAATAATTTATTGATATCTGAACTAATAAATATTGATATCTGAACTTGTTTGTCAAAACATTTTGTTTAATTTAAATTCCTTTACTATCCGGGAACTTTTGACAAATAAGTTACAATGTATGCTACAAAAATGTTTCTGAAATATCTTACATTTCTATCGATATAGAATGCGGCAATATGGCCCCAGGTGTGATCGAACGGTTGTAAAACCTTTTATTAGAGAATTGATTGCCGTTTTTTGCAATTTCTTTTAATAAAACTGTAGAGATTATGTATGAGTATGTAAAGTAAAAAGTCATCGTTAACTCAAGTTTTTCAAAAGATTGAGTCGCTACGTTTTGGTTAGGACGTCTACATTTATGTTTTCGTAAATAATTATAATAATGGCACTAAATGTAAATTCAAATTAATTTTGCAACTCAGGTGCCTGTTGTCACTGGCTTTTTGTCTCTTCACGTTTTGAGAATAATATGAATTTGTTAAAAAACTTAAAAGGAACAACTACACTATGACAAGGATGTTTTTTGAAGGGACAAAAGTTTTAAGGTTTTTCATATTGTTCTTATAGTTGTGCATTTTAGGAAAAAAGTTCTGCTAACAAATCTTTTAACTATTTACAAGTAGTTGTTCAGTTAAAACAAGTGATTGAAGTAAATAGTCAAGTACTTTGCAAATTCATAACTAGTCGGGAAGAAGTAAAATATTTTTTTAAAGTTTTTTTTTTTTTCCAACCATTGAAAAGTTTAAGATAAAATATTCATTATGATGACAAACAAACGGTTGCTCATACTTATTTTATTTGAATTTTAAGTCAATTTTCTTTAAGAGACTTTTTGAATACCCAATATTGTTTGTTAATTTCTAAATTAAAAAACATAATAAATTACAAATGCTGTTAAATATATTTAAGATTAAATTGTTGCTTCTTCTAATTTTTACTTTGATTATTTGAAAAACTAAAAACTTTTTACCACTTATTAGTTTTAACAAAATATCAAAACTAAATTTTACAACTGAAAACAACTTGTAACAGGATAATAAAAAAAAACTACAAAGAAAAGTTAAATTTCAAAATAAAACTCAAATCTCTGTTTTACCTTCTTGGTCTTTTTTTCGAAAATAAAAAAACTTTACAAATCTGCAAGATTTGGTTGTTAACAAAACAATGGGATGTTGCTGCAGATTGCCAAATGCAGCAACGGCAACATTTTAGTTTAAGCTTCGTAACATCTTTTAATTTGGTTAAGAATTTTCTCTACCTTTTTTTAATCTTGCTCTTAACAAAAGAAACAAAATGAAATGAAAGAAATGAAAATACTATAACTTAAGATGTGGAGGAGGAGAAATGAAAATAAAGCAAATAACAAAATCCATAATTAAAACTAAGTTGGTTTTTTTTTTGTTTAACTCGTTCGTGCTACTTACAACAAGTTGAGTCAGCATTGAACATTGAAATATAACATCAGAAAAAAACACTTTCGAACAAATGTAACAAAAACAACAGGAAAACCAGCCGCCGTAGGACATCTAGATATCCTGCTTTAAACTTTTGTTCTATAGATTTTTTTTAATTTTTTCATTTCTCTCATTGCATTTACAACCTCTGAACAGAAGAGAATAGTATCTTGCCAACTCATATTTGTTATTCCAACAACGAATTGAAATTGCGGCAGTAATTACGTTGCAATAACTTCCTGTTTAAGGACAACAGACAGAGGTATGAGTGTATGTGTATGTATGTAAGTCAAAATTACTTATTTTTCTTTCCTCTCTCCTCATACACCCTTCCCAGCAGTTAACTTGTTATTTCCCTCTTTATACAATGGTCAACTGATTGGTAGTGAATTTCTACTAATTAACGCTTAAATTGAATGTACACACATTCTTTTTTGGCCACCTGCAGAGCCTTTCATTCTCACTCACTCAATCAGTCCGTCCGCCCGTCAGTCATGTTTGCCCTTCACTGATTTGTATGTTTTTTTCCTTTTCTTTTGTATTCCTTCGATTACTTTGAAATTTTTCTATTTTTGTTTAAAACTGGAAATGATTTTTTCCGATTTGTATTTGCTTTGCTACAATAATGGAAATTAAATTAATTGAACTGTTTTGCTCGATTGCTTAATTTGAATAGAAGAGAATTTGATGGGGAAAAATTGAAGATAATTAGGCAATCACTAAAATAAAAGGAAAACCCCAGATTAATGGAAAATAATAAAAGTTGACAATTAAGCAGTGATACAAAATTGCAAGAAGAAAATATTAAGAGATTATATAGAACTACTAGCTGTACCCTGCGCGTTTGTTTCCTGAGCTGCCAACTTAAATCAATTTGAAGAAAAGACATTACGCAAATATTCAATTAATTTTGAATTATTTGATTGATTTTGTCCGATCAACACATGATCAAATGCACAGTTTACGATTCAATTAATTTGTATTAATTTTCAGTGGCGCTATCTGGTGAAAAGCAGTCGCATTAACATAGAAACCTTCACCGGCTTAAGCATAACAACTTTGCATGAGCAAATACACAGTTAAGGATTTAATTAATTTTGAGTGATTTTCAGTGGCGCCACTAATTTAGAAACCTTCGTTGGATCATGCGCAGTAACTTCCCTCAGGATCATTGTTAGCATGATCAAATGCACAGTTTACGATTTAATCCATTTTATGTAATTTTCAATGCCGCCACCTGTCGGAAATTGGTTATACTCACTTAGAAACCTTAGTCGGCTCATGAGCAACAACTTTCCTCAAGATCATAGCATGATCAAGTGTACGATTTACTGTTTAATCCATTTAAAGTAATTTTCTGTGGCGCCACCTGTCGGAAGTTGGCCATACAGGTTTACAAACTTTACGCCCATGCGCAAAAGCTTTGCGTAGTACCATATTACTTTAAGCAAATGTTAGTGGCGCCACCTGTCCGAACTTGGTCATACTACTTAGTAATGTTCGTCGGCCCACACGCAATAACTTTTCTTAAGATCACAACATGATCAAATGCATAGTTTATTATTCTATAAAGGACATACAGACTGACAAACATTTATTTTAGTTTTTATATACGAATATGTAGTAGAGAAATAGTTTTCATAAAGCTTGCAGGGGCCAAATCCAGGGGCCAAATTACCGCATTCGATATCGATCGAAAACTCAGACTTTTAAGCGAATATTGTGAAGTATATTTTAGGGATGTTCAAAGTTACTTCGATGCAAAAAGTTTATTGAAATTTGGTATCTATTTTGATTCGTTTTTAAAAATATATATTGCTCGTTTACTTTTGTTCATTTTTTGGCAAATAACTTAAAAAAAATATAGTAAACTGTGCATCTTTTAAATAATATTGATTATACTTAAAGTATGCTACACAAATGTTTTGAAAATATCTAAGATTTCGATCGATATCGAATGTCGTAATTTGGCCCCAGATTGTCGACACGTATCAAAATTAGTCTTATTTTGGGGGAAATTATGTAGTATACTTTTAGGGGGACCAATTTAAATAGTGTAGTATACTTAAGGGGGTCAGAAATAAACTAATAATAAACTAATTTTTAAATCTACTCAAATCATAAAATTTAATTTTCCGAGAATTCATTTTACTCAAATCATATACTTTAGTAAGCTAACACTATTTTTTTACTTTTATGAAATCGTATATTTTAGTGAGTAAATAGCATCTCTATAATTTAGTGTTTAGCGTGTTCTTTTACAATCTACATTATATCAAACCTCCTTAAAGTAAAAACAGAAGCATAAAATTGCTAGCGAAGGGCTGAAAAAGAAAAATAATTTAAAAAAAAATTTCTTGTAAAAAAACTGTTGTAAAAAGTTGTTCCAAAACTTTCAAAATATAAGGCCTAATTTACCTTAAAAGGTCTATCTGTCCCATTTAAATACAAATAAACCTAAATACTTGTGAAAATGATCCCAAATATTCAATTTGTTACACAAAATTTAATCAAATTAATTACAACTATTAATAACAATTTAAGAAAATTAATATTTTCTGGTATCTAAAAATCTCAGCTTATTACTTTACACTTAAATGGCCTCCAACAAAATAAATGCCATTAATATTAATTAGCAAATTATTGTATTGTCTTTAGCCAAACTGTACAAGGACCAAAGTATTATACAAACAAGGACTAAAGAAATGTAACACAAATTTGGTGTAATGAAAATTCCTAAGAGACAAAATTTGTAAAATCTTATTAAAATTATTTACAAATATTTTGGTAATTTTTCCAGTACTGTCCATTTAGTATACGAGTAATTCTGCCTAAGTATTGCTTTAATGGTCGGTCCAGACTAAAGAAGTGAGAAGATAAAAATTAATTTATGTGGTAGTTAGTTAAGAGGGGAGTTCATTTCAAAAAAATAAATTTCTTTTTTTGATGATTAACCAATAATTATACTAAATGAAAATGACTGCTTTAATTTAGAACAAAAAAGAAAGACTTTCGTATTAATATTTATTTTACTTCATTATTTCCTCTAATTTTTTTCTTTGTTTGGTTTTCTTCATTTAGTACTAAAAGAATTCAGTGGAGCAGGGATAGAAAAATCCCATCAGTCTAAACAAATAAATTTAATTATGCCTAGACAAATAGTTAATTGGTGTAAGTCATATAAATAACTACCATCTGAAGGAATGTTATAAGTCAACTACTACATAGCTCAGTATAATCAACTGACTGACAAACCATTGACTTAGTTAGAAATTTAGTCAGTCTTCCAAACATCCCACCAAACAGCTACTTCTGACAAACAATCCATAATACCATCATCTTTCTACCCGTTCATTTACTTGCAATCACTCGGTTTTTTAAGCGTCTAACACTCAAGTAAAATACATGGAATCAGTATTTCATCCATTAAAATACTAGACTTGTTCTCATGAAGAAAATTTGTATTGATTTATTTTTGTGGGTGTATTGTAAATCTTATCTTTAAGTTAAAACTAACAAAATAAAGTGATGGTGTTTAATGAAAAAATAAAGAGCAAAAATTGTTTAAAGAGCCCTTAGCTCTTCTTTAGTCTGATTTCTTTTATGTTTTTTTTTTTTTTTTTTTTTGTTCAAGCTTTTCTCTCTTGTCTATACAATAGTCAATCTTTATAACAGCTACATTAAGACCAACACTCTCATATTGCTACTACCACGGCCAATGCCACCATCATCATTACTTTAGGATCTACTTAATAGAATAAAGAAAAAAAATAATAACCCAGCAAAATTTTTTCTTTCAGAAAAAGACGTTGGAAAAACTTTTATATTAAAAATTAAAAAAATCAATACAGAAAACTTAAGAGTTTTTTATAAAAAAAAAAATTCTATTATACTGTTATATAAGAATTTCTCTTTTGGTTAACAAATATTTCTCAAAATAGAAACTATAGTTGAAACGGTTATACTCAGCTCTTCTAAGAAGTAACTGTTATACGACAGTTATTTTAAATTCAAAAGTATTATACGATAGTTCTTCTAAATAAGAAACTTATAGAAGAAACTGTTAAACGACTATTATTGAAAAAAGTAACTATTATACGAAGATTTTTTTATAGAAAACAACTTTGAAACGAAGTTCTTCTATATAAGAAACTTAACGAGTATATTTTTATATAAAAAAGTGTTATACGGCAGTTCTTGTATAAAAGTAACTTTTGTACAAAAGTTGTTCTGTAGAAAAAAACTTTTAAACGAAGTTATTTTTTTCTAAGGAACTTAAATACGACAGCTCTTCTATACAAGAAAATTGTATACGACACTTTATCCATAAAAAACGTCTTCTATAGAAAAAAGTGTAATACGACAGTTCCTTGTATACGATACATCGTCTATAAATGGAATTGTTATACTAAAGTTCTTCTATGGAAAAACTTTTATACGACAGTTTTGCAATAATATAAACTATTATACGATATTTCTTCTATAGAATAAACTGTTATACTACAATTGTTAAATAGAAGAAACTTTTATACGAATGTTCTTTTATAAAAAAAACTGTTCCATGACATTTGTTATATAAAATAATCTATTATACTGCATTTATTCTATAAAAAAACTGTTATACGACAGTTGTTCTATAGAAGAAACTGTTATATGACAGTTCAAGTATTAAAAACTTGAATATGAAAGTTCCTGGTATGTATGTGCCAAGTAGTTTTTTTATAAAAACAATGTATGCGAAAATTGGTTTGTTGCATGGGTCTATTATCTAGGGTACCTCCCAAATAAAAGGTTACCAGTAATCGATTTTTCGCAGCCTAAAGGTATTTTAATATTATCAAAATTCAATTTAGGTAAATTTTATATATAGGGGGTAACCGAAATAATAGACCAAATTCCGTAGACATTATTCCTGTTCCAAGAAAGGCATATGTGCCAAATTTCATTGACTTTTCTAAAAATTTTCGACTTTGTTACTTTTTCACACTAGCACAGTGTAATTATCTATTACAAAATGCTGAGCCATTTATTGTGTTACATATAATACACAAGATGGTTTTAGGGCACCATTATCCTAAAACATGTTAAAAACTTTTACTGACTTTTTACCCAAAAAGTAAGAAAAGCTATAGTCAAGCCCGATTATATATTATCATAACCTTCACTACTAATTTCAAATATGGACCAACAATTAAACAAGTTTTCCCTAAGCTTTAGAGACATACATAAATATAATATCTGTTATTTTTTGAAAATTTCGAGATTTATGCCATTCAATTGTAATCCGATTGTTACCAAATTTGGTTACATATTTATCTGTGCAAAGTTTTATTTAGTTATCAAATGCATTTAGAGTTATAAAAGTTTTTGTGTTTTTATGTGTATGTAAACGTTTTTTGAGAATGTGTCTTGTATGGGAGGTATGGTCAAATACGGGCCTGATTCCTACAATATTAGGTACACTGATTAAGGTTATCGTTAGGAATATTTGTGCTGAATATTATTAAAATACTACTAAATTTGTGGCTGTAAAGAAATAAAAATTTATTCCGGAAAGGCATCACTATGGGAGGTACCCGAAATAGTAATCTCATTTTGCTCAAATAAGGATCGTCCTTGGACCAAAATATGAGCCTGTGCCAAATTTCATCAAATTATCTTTAAAGTTACGACTTGCACAATGATGGCCGGTTATCCATGCAAGCTTGTGCATGGATAACCGGCCAGCCAGCCGGACGGACATCGTTAAAACAACTCAGGGAGTGATTCTAGGTCGAGTGGTATACTAAAACGTTGGTCTCAGACTAATATTTCTATGCGTTACCTATGCTTGTGAAGGGTACCTATGCTTGTGAAGGGTACAAAAACAGATTAAATTACATATTGGATTTCCAAAAAGCCTTTTTTGTATAGTAAAACTATTTTTATTTTTCAAAAATTATTACGTTTTGGTGCAGTCAAACAAATTAAAAAGATCTTTTTGATAAACTGGTGGGCGTTTTCCGAAATTTTGTTGATAAACAAATTTTACGCTTTATATACATATGTATATCAAAACATAAATATATCTATATGTTACATGCATCAACGCATACTTATTACAGCCGTTTAACTTATAGCCCAGTCAGCATTTAGAAGATTATTTTTTGAAAAATCACCCAAATGAGTCTTTTCTAACCAGTTTGGAAGATCAAAAAACGTCTGCGCGATTAAAAACTAGTCGAAATAGATTCACGCTTATGCTTTAAAACTTAATATTTAAAAATACAATAACAAAAAGCATATTCATTAAAAATCAAACATTTAACGGATTGAAATTCGATAGTTTCTAACTATATTTTGCAAACAGATTTTGCACAGTTAGATGATAAAAAGGTTACTTCTACGGTGTTGGTTTTGAAATACTTTTTAACACGCATAGATAATGGGTGCTGTAGCTAAGTGAGTTAGTACGCCGACTACTAAACGTAAGATATCATATTTAGCCTGAGCTCGATCCCAGTTCGCGGCCGTCGATAAAAAAAAATAAAATAACAAGAAATAGCTCAAATTCTTCAGTGTTCTAAAAATAGACTTTACAACACACTTCATCTCCCTACTCTCTCTCTCTCTCTCTAAGGTAACTCAAATCGTATAAACACACTCTAAATATGTACAGTTGTAAAGGCAATGTTACTTTTTTTTGAATCAACTGAAAAAATAGTCAAAAATGACCCGAAAATGGCTCATAAAAGATTCTCTCAAGGGAGTCGCGGCTAGGGTATCATTTTCTCCCGAAGACACAGTCTTTTTCGAATCAAAAATGATAGCATATTCGATTGTTTTAATCGTCCGCGGCAGTCGAAAAAGAGTCAAATATGATCAAAAAATAACAAAAATGCTGACTGGGAGTGTTAGAATATACAAATTTCATCTTTTTAAGACATATGTATATATTACATGAAAATTTTTCATTGGGATACTATAGCAAAGTTGCTCTATTCATTCCATCTCTATATAGATTTTCTACTCATAATATTGTGTGCTTATGACAGCCTTTTATTTGAACAACGAGTCTTAAGACAAAACTATAAACATGTAAGAAAATACGGTCGGTAATCCAGACCATGCTGTACGCTATAACATTAAGTAATATACAGTTTCACTGTATTTCAATAAACGGAGAATCCTGTTTATGAAACGATTATATTAAATTCTCTAAAAGTTATTGAAAATACTAACTTTTACGAATCTCAATAATAAATTTATATGGCTGTTCTACTTTGGTTTTTCACTGATTTTAGCTTAATAAGGTTAAGTTTTCGTAAGAGCGATGCTTAAATAAAAATTGATAATTTTGTACAATATAGACATTACTAACTATACTGCCCTATCCGCAAATGATGATGTAGCGTATTGAAAGGACAAAGAAAATGTATAGACTACTACCAACACTATACAGAAAACTCAAAGAATATTACAGGAAAAAAGAATTTAAGTTTTTTTCTTTTTTGCTAGAAAAATGTTTTCTACTCGTATGAATAAAATGTGTTCAGCTTAAATTAAGAGCGAATTTAATACTTAACAGATGATGTGATAAAATAGACTATTAAACAAAAAATAAAACGCTAATAAATACCACGAATGGTAAGTAGCGGGAGGGCATGATGTCAGTTAGTAGTTACTTCCTCTATGCAGATGCTGGTGGTCGCAAGGAAAAGAAGGAAATAAAACTGAAATAAGTCATTTGCAGTTGTAATTTTGAAATTGTTTCTGTATGTAAAACTACATCCGTTTGTCCTTGGTTGCGTTCATTCGCCTGTCTTTCTTTCTTTCTGTCTGTGTGTGTCAGTCAGACATTCTATCTGTCTGTCTGCCTTAGTGCATAAAAGTGTTGGCTTTTTTGTAGTTTTAATTTATTTTTGTTGTTGTTGTTTTTTTATAACAGTGTGTTGTTGTGTTCATTCTATTCAAATGTTAAGCTTAATGCATGAGTAAAAGTTTTACAACTTAAACAAATTATGTCCTTTACAGTTGTGTCCGAATAGCAAAAGCAACAAAAACAAACACAGAAAATGAAACTTGTTTTAGTCGTCGTTGGCTAGGCAGGAACTCCGTCTGTCTCTGTTTCTGGTAGCTTGTTGTTTTGTTTTGTTTTATTTCAGTTCATTTTGTTTTGTTTGGTTTGTTCGTTGTCAATGTTTTATTCAACATTTTGTGGTTCATTCATTTAACATGTTTATTTTTTTATTTTTTTCATTTTTTATGTTTAACATAAATATTCAACAGCAAAGAGATAAAAGAACTTTTATTCTCTATTCAAGGCAAAAAACAAATATTTAAGCTTTTAATATTCATTTACTTCAAAAGCTGCTTATTGTAATTATAATAAATTGTTATTTAACAAGCAGTTAAATTGTAACTCCTGCTATTTGATAGATTTCCTTTTAAACGCATACTGACAGAATGACTTACAAACACAGGCGCACACACACACAGATGTTTTGCATATATCCGTTAATGGAGCGAGGAATCAAAAGAAGGATTTAAAAAATATATGTACATGCAGTTTTTTAAGGCTACTGATGTGCATTAAAAATTTCTTTATTTTTCTCCCTTTAAAAATGAAATGGACAATCTGGTTAAAAACACTTCAGCTTTACACGGGAATAAATATACAATAAATAGTTGGGAAAAGTGAATTTCTCGCTTTAATATAAAAAAGTAAAAGTTTTTAAAATTGGAGAAAAAAGGTATTCTCCAGGAATTTCAAATTTAAAAATATTGATGCTATTCTTAAAACTGATTTTAATGTTAAAAAAAGGCAAAAATGCTTTAATCCGGCATACAAAAAGAATTATAAGTACAGATCAAAAATACATTTATTAAGAAAACCCTTTAAAGTAGACATTGTACCATTAAAATCTGTAACAAAAACAGCTTTAAACCATTATTTAAAATAATTTGTCTTTATCGTGAATAAATGAACTTTAATTAAAACAAAACCCAGAACAAATTTCTCAATAATAGAGCTTAAGTTCGTTTTGTTATAAAATAAGATTTATATGTGACCCGGGGGTCAATTCTGGTTCTATGAAACGATGAAATGAAAAAAAAGTTTTCATTTAAGTTTTCACAACTAGTTTTCACAATACTTTTTCACCAACACTTATTTTCTGATTCTCGTTTGTATTATGAAAAAAGTGTTTCATTCCATTCGTTGCTATGAAACTTTATCAACTGTTTTATGATAATTGCCAAGCAAATGTCAAACGAAAAACAGGAAACAAATAATGTTGGTCTTGGCAACATCAATTTGCGTAATTATTAATTTTTATTAAAATTATTAATTACCAATTTCAATTTTTGTAATTATTAATTTCGATTAAAATTATTAATTACCACGCATCTTCCGTCGGCGGTAATCCTATAGCAATAACACGCCGTCGACGATAAATAAATAAAATTGGCTATTAAACAAAAAAGCTTAAACAATGGGCTTGACTATATACAGTAGCACTTACAGCGTTGAATAATACAAAGCTATATCTTACTCTTCTTTTCACCACCTTTTGCTTCTCTACCATCCCCCTTCCAAAGAAGGTAACCCAATTCATATATACTCTTTATACAATTGTATAGACAGTATTTGCCTGTGCGTTACTTCTCTTAAAAAAATATATATACCTAAATTATTACCATTAGTACCGCCTAAAGCGGTAAGCCTTGTCGTCAGTTCCACTTTTTGTCTAGAATTTTTTTTCTGTCACACATTTATAGATTAGTGACCAGTTTTTTATTAATTTATTTCATACTAATCGTTAGCAATATCAATATTTTCTTCCAAGAAGTTAATTAAATAATATTATATTTTGTCTTATTTTTGATTTTTCACTTAAAATATTTCGGTGAAAAATTCTTTTCATATGAAAAAATTTTGACAGTTGGTTGCACTGTTTCACAAAACAAGAATCACAATTGTTATGAAACGATGAAAAAATCTCGTTTCGTTTCAGTGATTTTTTCATATGATAATGATTTGACGTTTGTTTTCATTTTTTTACTAAATTAGAATCGCAACTTCTATGAAAACATGAAAAAACTTTTCATTGAAAAAACTTTTCTATGAAAAGGTCAAAAACAAAATTTCGAAAAATTAGCAAAATTTTTCGAAATTTTGTTTTTGAGTCATAAGTCACCTTTTTCCCTTTTCATTGACCGGGTAACATATGGGCAAATCCGAAAAACATTAAACCAAGGACAAAATATTAAAAGTGTCAAAATCGCTTATTTGTGTTTTGGAACAAATCTACCATATATTGATCCTTTAGAAAATATAATGGATACAATTTTTGATTGCCCACTTCGTGAATGGCAGGTATTTATTTGCACCCATCTCGATTTTTTATAAATTACTAAAAATAAAGGGTTTTTTAAAAGTTCATAAATATCGCAAAAACATCCATTTAGTTATCAAGTTTCAGTAGGGGGCTCAAAGTCTGCTTAATTTTATACAACAAGATGTAAAAGACCCCATCAAAAGTAATTGGAGTTATATAAATAACGTCAAGTAAAAAAGGGCTCACAATGTATAGCCTCGTCACAGATATAAAGGTTTTTTATAATTTGACTAGTGCAATTTTTCTTTTTTCTCCAATTTTACATTAGACTAAAAATATATAGATGTTAATATAACATTTTACAAAATAATATGTAAAGGAAGTGTAGCGTCCGTCACAGTATAAATTTATCACAAAATTATATTTATTAAAAACAATATTTAAGAACACATGTCTGTCTTATTTATAAAGCAATAACACTGTCTATATACACAGATTAAATTTAAGATATTAGGTGTTAAAAAAATATACAGTGGGGCAAATTTGATGTTTTTGAAATTTGATTTTTGGGACACTCTAACACCTAGTCGCAGCATTCTTTCGACGAAAAATAAAATGTAAAAAGTGTAAAACTCTAAATAAATATATGTATGTAGACGTTTTGTGAAATATTAAATTGCGCCCAAAAATCGCATTTAACCGCGAACATGAAAGGGAAGGAGATGAAATTTGGGAACAAATAAAACCATTATTTTCACTGATTAACGGATCCTTAAAAAAAATATGAAAGATGCATTTTTTTCGTAGTAAAAAACATTCAAGTAAAAACTGTATCGTCCGTCACGTAGCGTCCGCAACAGTTCATTTATGAATTTTTGGAGAAACTGGAAACTTTAAAATATTTTATAAAAGCTGTTTTGTAATCCTCTGATTTTCCTCTATCTTTATTGTATTTACAATTTTTTTGACAACTATGACCGATTTGATGGAAACTACAGAAACAAGTGTTGAAAAAAAAAGTAACTTCCATTTTTTGTAGCGTCTGTCACAGCACTTTAAAAGCGAATATCTTTATCCTTCAAAACAAATATGTAAATTTGCAAATGAAATTCGATAGCACAATCGATGGGCTAATATTCTCCGAAATCTGTGCAAAGATATCTAGTGTAAAACGACAATGGGACACATTTAAGTACGACAAAATTCGTACAAATGTATCGTCCGTCACGCAGGATTTGCCCATATACATAGATCTTAATATGCTTGTTTGATAAAAAAACATTATTTAAAACAGCAAAAGCTTATTATCATTATCTTAAAGAGCATTTTTAAAAAACTTATATCAATAAAACAAGATTTTATCAAATTGATATGTTTAAAAGTTTGATCACAAAGCTTTTGTTAAGGTAAAAGCTTTAAAAAAGAGAAAAGCTTATAAGTAAGTAGCTTAAAAGTATATTTCGTATAAACAATTTATTTGTCTTAAATATTGAACGTTATGAGTTCGAGTTGGACTTCTTGTTAAAATTAGTTTGGAAATTTACGATTTTTGATTCAGTGAAGTAGTCAGGAGATCAGTAGAGCTTTTAATCAGAAGATCAGTAGAGCTTTTAGAGTAAATGAGCTTTTCTGCAGTTTTTCAATAAAAAATATTTTGTAGGTGAAAAAGTATTTGCTATGTAATTACTTTTGCCGCGAAATTTTTCGGAAATTTTGTTGGTTATTAGGGGTATTAATATAACAAAGGATGAATTTAGTAAGACCTTGTTGAGCTAAGAAATCTATAAATTTGCTCTCTTCAATTGGAATAAAACTTAAGTACTTTAAAAAGATTTTAGGCATATTCATGTATAAAAACATTTAAGAAAAAATGTTACCTTAATATTGGCTTCTATAAGAGACTATTGATGCATAACCTTCATATATTTCTGTTTGTAGAATCAGAAAAACTCTTAACAAAATCATTACGAATCCAAATAAACCTACCTAGCTATTTTTAAAATTACCTTAATAGCAAATTTTCCCCACAAACAATTTTCAATTAAAAGTTTTGTAATTGATTTTCTAATATTTAAATTTAGCCTCAAAACAAATTATTCTAGTACTTTTTTTTCCCAAAATCTTTAATTGAAATTTATATTCAACAAAATTTGCGACATTAATTTTTCATGAATTTTTTATTATTTCATTTCGGTTATTTACTGTAAAATAATCTTCGACATGTATTTGTCGTGTGGTTGGGTTTATGTTGAATAATTAATCCGAAATCATTTAATAAAATAAAACTTTTTGTAGACTTTTGAAACTGTCACTCGAATAAGAAACGAATTCAAACAAAAACTCATTTCATATTAATGACAAGTGATTAAAAAAAAGTAATTAAACATTTCGTTTTTGTACGCAATTTATTTATATAGAGAGATTTAGATTTTCTGGTTAATTTAATACAATTTAAGGTTAATAAGTATTTTGAACAATAATTAGAAAAAAAAATGTTGGAGATAAAAAATATAAGGAGAACATTAAAGGATTAAAATTATAAAGAAAATTATAAATTTTTGAAAGGAAAAATCGAAATTAAATATTTATTATTTTCTAGAGTCACGTTTATATTTAAATTTCAATTATATGTTTATTATCTCTAGATTTAATTTTTTAGCAATATTTATGCATTAATTATCTCCTATTACCATTAAAAATCATCCAGTTATTTCTGTAATAAAATCAAAAACTAAATTTTGTTTATTACGGTCCCATAACAATATTTACAAATATGTACATATGTATATCTCACTGTTTAGGCAATAACATAAATTTTGTTTAAGGTATTTAAAGTTTAACCCTTTTAAGATTTATACATGCACAAAAAATATTTTAGAAGTAAAAGCTTTCAAAAAGTTTTAACAAGTTATTAATTTAAATACCTTAAAGTATTAATAAACGAGCTTTTCTCAACATAGAAAGCTTTTATAGAAGTATTTTTCGATGGTTTATAAAATAGCTTTTATACTAATGTAAACTTAATCAGCCTAACCACAGAACGTTTAAAGTCGACTTTAAACCGAAAAACTCGACTTTATTTCGAAAATCGTACCATAAAACAAATTTTAAATTAAATAAAACTTCATTTTAAAAACTAAAATAAGCTTTTTTCTTTTGATTGTTTTTCATTTTGTGATAATTTGGAAAAAAAAGTTAAGTCGAAATTAAAATTTGTCAGTCATTAGATACATTTTAAAGTAAATTTCTTTAAAACGGATAAGGACTAATTAACATTGTTGTTTTCTTTTATTATTGCATAAAAATTCAATTTTATATAAAAGTTGATGATCATTCAAATAATTTTTTATCATATTATGAAAAATTTGAAATATTAAGATATGCTGTTTTGTCTGAAGGACACAAAAGTTTCAAAATATTTTGTTTTTGGAATTTTTTGAAATTTTATTTTTATTAATTCTATTTATTGAAAAAAGCTTTTTTAAGCTGAATAGCTTTAAAATTCGAGTTGGAAGTTGGTTTAAGTGTGAATTTATACATAGAATAAATTTTCAATATGGACTTGAAGCTAATGGTAGTTTTAACGTGGTTTGTAACTAGAAGAAAATAGGGTTTTATGACTAAAAGAGCCATTCTTATTACTTTAAGCCTAACTCGGCTTTAAATATGACTTTTTAAGAAAGTAAGCTTTTGACTTAGAAAACAACTTTAAGTGTAATTTTCTAACTTACTGAACTTTGAAAGAAATTTAATCTGTAAGATCTTAAACAAATTTTTCTCTGTGTGTCAAAAAAAAAGATTAACTCTATTTTTTTTTTAATTTAAATCAAGCGAAAACGGATTAACTTTGAAGGGTTAAATGATTTTATATTTTTATAATGTTTTTTATTTAATATTTCAACAAATATTAACAATGAATATGCATGAGAGAGTAAAAAAAAGTTTTATATTTTTTTTTCTATAATACATGTGTTAAATTGTTAATAACGGTATTTTTACAGTTTACTAAACATCATTAAAAAGGGTTTATACGTGCAAATACACTTTTTCATTTTTATTTAAAAAATATTATATTTTTCTGCCATTTTTGCTATCGCTCTCTAACAATCAGTGTAAAACAACCTCAATAATTCTGCATGTATTTGTTTGATAAAAAAATAAACAATAACCAAAATGGTCTTACAGTAGAATCATGATAATTAAATTGAGTACAAAAGTCGAAATATTTCTAAAACAAATAACAGTTGAATTGGTTCAAGTAAATGTTTTTAAAGGCATATTAACATTCATTTAACTTGAAGGGCATAATCGCTACCTTACTGCCTTGTGGGTTGATCCGTGCAACAACAACCATATTAACTTTAAAAACATTTTGTTTACAGGAATTATATTACTATTTTTTTCGTAAAAGTGTTGTATACTTTTTGCAGATGTAATTTTGTATGACTGTGATTTCTTTTATTTTTTTCCTTTTGTATTTTTCAAATGTTATATATGAGATGTGACACGCGATACATTTTAATAAATTTGTTAAACATTCAACATTACAAATTTGTCAGATTACCATGTTTATGAATAAGCAGCTTATAAATTTCACAGCAGAACAAAAAATCACTTATTTACTATAAATACCCTCAAACACTACATACTTATATACACGTAGTATATATTTATATATAAATAAATAGTACATTTTTTATAATTTATAATATAAATCAGTAAAATCACATTAAGCCAACCATCATTCGTCCGTCTACCCCTAGAAAACAATTTAGTCGTCAGACTCTAATTGACGTACTGTTGCTGTTGCTGCTGTTACTGTTGCTTCAACTGTGGCCAGTCAACAACGTCAATGTTGCATGTTCTTTAGTTAAAATAAATTGTATACTAAACCATATAAATAAATATATTTATAAACAATAATAGAAAATCATAGAAAAATATTTCTCTAAACACATTTGCACGTATTCTCTTCAATTACACGCATTCACTTATTTATTTCAATTGCGTGCAATTTGTGCGTGTGTTGGTGGAAACAAATCATCAGTGTTAAACACCAACACTAGCGCAACAATAGACTAAAAATACTAATCATTTCTATTAGTTGAATTATTTTTATTGTTGTTTCTCAAACCATATAAACTTTTGATTTTAAAAATCTATGTCGGGTCACGTTCCATAATACTACAGATAAAAATGAAACAAAGTAATTATTATTTACTTAAATAAAAAATAAAATAGTTTTTATCCCACAGTAATAAATGGTTTATTAAGGTAATCCATATCTGTGTACCTAAACTATGACTAGACTATGACTAGACTATGACTAGACTATGACTAGACTATGACTAGACTATGACTAGACTATGACTAGACTATGACTAGACTATGACTAGACTATGACTAGACTATGACTAGACTATGACTAGACTATGACTAGACTATGTCGAACTAAAAAGTGCCATATTAGAAAATCAGATTATGTTATTCCGGTAAATGTTAATACTCATCGAGGTCAAGTAAATTATAGATAGATTTAACATTTAATCTTTGTGCGATATTTGTTTACTGGTCAAATGTATATATTTTTATACACATAATGTTTTTGTTGATTCTAAAAATATTTGCATTAAATGAAAATGTGTACGTACATGTTTTTTGCGGATGGCCGATAAAAATCACTTTTCATATAATATTAATTCTAATGCAAAATAAGTAATGAAATTTTTATCGTTTTTGTTAGCCAGTTAATGTAAATATTCATTGCTGTATGTATCTAGATACTACATACATATGTTTCTATTTTAGCGTGATTATTGAAAAATAAAGTCAACTGAATGACCACTAAACGTCAACCAAACTCTTCTACAAATTGCAGTGGTTGGCCTGTAGAATGTGGCCAAATATATGTATTTCACTTGACCAACAGGAAAAATTCACAATTTAGTTAAATTAAGCTACACAAATTTAAATTAAAATGAAAATTAGAATTTTCAATGTTTGAGTGTTTAGATATGCATCTGCATATGTATAATAAAGGGTTTTTATAACTAAATAAATAACATTATTTTGTGCTTACTACAAATACAGTTAGTAAAATAAAAATAAACTTAATTTGTTTGCACGAGTAATTTGAAATCAATAATGGAAAACCACAGTAATTTTGAAAATATAATTCAAAGTATAAATCCGTAGTTTTTTAAACATCTTTTTACGAAGTGAAAAAGATTAAAATTTTAAGATCGGAGAAAATTTTTAACAATTTATTAATCAATGTAAATGTTTGTTTATTTTATTCCCATTTGAGTAATTTGATTATCTTACAAGAACGTAGAATGTATAAAACAATTTCTAATATTTTTACTAAGAAAACCTTTTATTATTTATATTTTTATTTTAATTTTTCAATTTCTTAATTTCCCTGCAAAATTGCTTTTTATTTTCCTGAGTACCTGACGGTAATTTAATTTTTAGAATTTTACTCAAATAATAAACTAAGTTTTCTTTCAATTATTCTACAGGAAATAAACATTTGAATTATTTATTAACCAAAATGGATAAATATTAAAATATTTTTTGTTATTTTACTTTAAATATATTTTAGTCGAAAAAAAGTAATCATCATTTGAATGTTCATAATATTGGTTTACTTTGTTTTCATTTTAACCAAAACTTTGTCCATTTGTAGAAAAAAAGTTTTTTTTTTAGAAATATATGTTTGCTGGTGTAATTGTTTGTTTTATTTGAAAAATCATAAAAAAGTTTATATATATTTAAATGTTATTTTTCTTGTATGTGGGGTATGTATGGTTGTTTTGGTATGTTATTTTATGCAAATATATTTTTTACTTTATATTAGGGTTTTGAATTCGGGAAATAAGTTTAGTGGAAGTTCTGTCCAATTCTGACTTCCCATAATTCCGTTCCTATATGGTCTGAAAGGCCAGTCGACAAACAACAATTCCATTTTTGCTTATAAACAAATTTTCATTCATCCGCAAAATACCCACTTATTTTAAATTTTTTATCGTGGAAATTTGTTTTGTACTCGTTTCTAGTCGTCGTTTCTAGTCCAATTCTAACTACCCAGAGGGCCATTTCTATATGATCTGGAGTGAACTTTAAATAAAGGAAAGCCTTTTTATACCCGTTGGTAGTAAAACAATATTTCTTTGAAAATGATGTAATTTTATCAAGAATGTACCACAAAAAAAAAAAACATTTTTTTGAGCATTTTTAATTGAAATTTTTTAAAAAATTACACAAATGTAACCGACAAATATTATTTAATACATTGATATTTTTGGAAATTTCTAATAAAATATAAGTAAAACAAGTAAGAAAGTGCTATAGTCGGTCGAGCCCGACCATATGATACCCTTCACCACTAAGGTCAAAGGTGTTATTTTTCCTATATAAAGACAAATAATTGCTAAATTTTACCTTCATAAAAACATTTTCTCAAAACTTATATATTTAAGCTGTTTCCGTCATATAGACTTATATGAGAGCTAGGGTCAAATATAGACCGATTATTTCGAAATTTAGCAAATTACAACAAAAATTATGTATGCAAAGAATAAACTCAAAATTATCATTATCTTCAGATTTTCGAGCGTTGTCTCATTTAGTGCGTTTTGACAGAAGAGTTTGTATGGGAGCTATGGTCAAATGTGGACCGAAATTTAGTACAGTGATTTGATTTTACATAAGCAGTACCTGTTTTAAATTTGATCAAAAAATATTGTTGTTTGTGACCAAAATAACAATTCCGGGAAGTGGGACCTATGGGAAGTACAATAAATAATGGAGTGTTTTTGACGAATTTCAATAATCACGGTTCCACTATCAAAAAATTTATCTGTACTAAATTTCATCAAATTATCTTAAGAATTGCGACCTGGACTTTGATTACATGGTTAACATGGGGATCCAGCCGTCCAGCCGAACAGATGGACGGACATCGCTAAATTGACTCAGAAAGTGATTCTAAGTCTATTGGTATACTAAAAGGTTGTGAAGGGTAAAAAAAATGTTACAGTCGGTCAAGCTCAACATGAAATATTAACAAGTTTTTTCTTTTAAGAGACTCAAGTTTAAACTATATTTATGACAAATATGGGCAAAAGTCTTATCTGGTCCAAAATTTCTATTTCTGGAAGATAGTCAGGATATTGGTTAATAGTCTCATAAGGTGGTTCTGAAACGATTTATGACTTTATAATAGTTAAAATCTAAAGTGTTAATAAATATGAACCGCTGTGGTATAGCAGGTTATTCATCCGCCTAGCATACCAGAGGTCCCAAGTTCAATCCTCGGTCAGACTCACTTGAAAAAAAAAAATAAATTTTCAAAAAAAGCGGCGGTTGACCTCATAACTAGGCTAGCCACTGGTTATTGAGTATTAGGCTATGTAAAACTTCTCTTACTAATGCATTTGCCGTTCGGAGCCGGAGTTAAAAAGTAGGTCCCTTTCAATGAGTCTTAAAATAGAATCGGATGCAGCTCATTGTCTGAGAGCAGTACCCCTTGTTCTAATTGGAATGTTGTCGTGGACATTTTTATTATTATGTTAAAAAATATGAAAGATTTAAAGACGTAGTTCCGTCCATGTAAAAAATGTTGGAATCGGAAATTTGATCAGTACACACTTTTATCAGCCACTCCATATCAGCCCTGAATATAAAAAATTAATCAATTAACAAAAATATTACCCTCAGCATGAAAACAAACCACTAAATTTTTTATCAGTCAGTTTATATTTACCTCCGTCCAAATTGACTGACTAAAGCTCATTCTTACTTATTTTATTTGTTTAGTAAAAGTTTAAGAAACCCTTTACATTTTTCAAGATTTTTACTGGTTTTCTAATAAAGTAAATAAAGCAATTTTAATATGACTTTTTGGGAGTAAAGTGTTGTCCTAAAAAGTAATTGTATTATTCTATTTAATGATACCACACAAACTTTAATGTATGTGTTCAAAAACATACAATCTCATTAGACATAAAAACTTCGAATAAAAACAGTAACTTTTTTCAAAGGACTTTTTTCCTTTACTTTAATTAAATTTATCAATTTACCTTTTAAAGCAAATAAAATATATAGAGACATAAACTTTTTTGTTTGGATACGTGTATGAGTAAATGTTTGAATACAATAAAATAATCATTTATTGGTGTTGGTATAAAAATGCACATTAAGCACTTGATGTATGTATGAATGTCTGTATGTCACAAAAGTAAAATACAACAGAAAATTGAGTCACAAACTGAAAGGGTACTCACCTACAATTACCAGAATATTTCCTTTTTATGTGCTTGAGTACATAAAAATGTGCTTATTTTTTTGTTTTTGTACAATAAAATAATTGATATAAATAAATGTTTACTGTTTGTGGGTATGTATTTTTAAACAGGACACAGTGTTGTAATTTTGATAAACTAGCTGGACCGAATTCAATACAAAATGGGTGAGTTTTGAATACTAGAGGAATTTAAAAAACTTCTAGTAAGTTCATATTACATAGTTTACAAGATTTTTTTTTATTTTTTTTGCAGAAAATATTCTTTTTATCATTTTCAGAATCCCTGTACATTACCAGAAACTTTTAATCAAAATAATTT
This sequence comes from Stomorhina lunata, assembly GCA_933228675.1. Classification (NCBI taxonomy): domain Eukaryota; kingdom Metazoa; phylum Arthropoda; class Insecta; order Diptera; family Rhiniidae; genus Stomorhina; species Stomorhina lunata. Next base: position 2,409,904 of record OW121740.1, on the reverse strand, counting down.
CCTTTCGGAATTTCAAGTTTCCATACAAGTACAATTTTCTTTATTGTCGTTTGTTTCTAATTGAAGTGACCAAAATATTTAATTGAATTTCATACAATTTTGAATAACAAAATTGTTTCGTTTGTGCTTAAATGAATAAGAATTTAAGGAATTATTAATATGATATAGAAAAAGTTAAAATAGTTTCCAGCTATTTGTAATTAAATTATACATTTACATTTAGACAAACTGTTAATACACACAAACGTATACGTGGAACTATACACATACATATATATGTATGTGAAATTATACATATACAAGTCTGTGAAAGCAAGTCTGTATGTAAATGTATTTTGACATTTTGATTAATTGTTATCGTGTCATTAAAGTTCACTACAAAATTGTATGCATTATAAACAGGAAATCGATAAATAGGTTTTATGCACACTGACACACATTTACCCATATACTATCTACCCCTCTCTCTTTCTCAGTTTGTTCCATATAATATCCATGTTTGTAAATAATTTATATATACAAGAATACATATTTTCCATATAAATAGTATACAACGCAATAATTGTATACACATTTAAATGTAAATTGTTAGCAAAATGTATATAATTTTCAATATTCTTGTACGCATTTACATATATCGTAGCTGTTCCGACAAGATCTATGCAGAACCTATTTCAGAAATTATTATTGATTACTCGTATAATGCAAAAAAGTTATAAGTTTAATCTATTAATATCTAATTTTTAATTTTTTGATATCCTAAACAATTTAGAAAAATCCGATAACTACATTTCCTAGCCCAGTGACGATATGCTTTTCTATGGAAATGTTTGTCTCAGTGTGAGTTCGATTATAATGTTTGAATTTCCCTCTTAACATATAATTAAAGTGGCATTAGTTTGTTTGTACCTTAATTGAACTTACGTTTGTTTGTTGTATTGCATTCGTATGTCTATAGAATCCTATACAATATTCACATATAAATGACTGATCATTACGTTTGCAATTGAATTGTATGAATTAAATGTTTACAAATATTGGTAGGGAGTTGAAAGCTATTTTCTATTGATTTCAGCAGAAAACAAAAATTAAGTTAAAACTAAGTTTCTAAAAAAACTTTTTATAGAAAATAGCCCTATACAAAAAACTATTTTATAGAAAATTGTCTTAGACATAAAATTTTCTATAGTAAATTGTATTAGACACAAAATCTTCTATAGAAAATGTTATTAGACAGAACATTTTCTATAGAAAATTTTACTAGACAGAAAATTTTCTATACAAAATTGTCTTAGACAGAAAATTTTCTATAAAAAATGTTAAGTTTCTATAGAAAATTGTCTTATATTGTTTTACACAGAAAATTTTATATAAAAAATTTATTGTCTTATATAGTAAATTGTCTAATAAGATTTATTTATTTTTTTTTTTTTTTTGTAAAGAATTGTCTTATACAGAAAATCTTATATTGAAAACTGTCTTTTTATAGAAAATTGTCTTATTTTTAATATCAAAATGTCTATGTGGAGAAAATCTATAGAAACTTGTCTTATACAGAAAATTTTCTATAGAAACTTGTCTTATATAAAAAATGTATATAGAAATTCCCTTATACAAAAAATTTTCTGTAGGAAATTTTATCTCACAGAAAATTTTCTATAGAAAATTGTCTTATACAGAAATATATCTATAGAAAATTGTCATAAACAAAAAAATTTCTATAGTAAACTGTCTTAGACAGAAAATTGTCCTAGACAAAAACTGTTCTATAAAAAATTGTTTTAGGCAGAAAATTTTCTATAGAAAATTGTCTCAGGCAGAAAATTTTCTATATAAAATTGTCTTATACAGAATATTTCATATTCAAAATTGTTTTATACAGAAAATTTTCTATACAAAATTGTCTATTACAGAAAACTTTCTACAGAAAATTGTCTTATATAGAAAATTTTCCACAGAAAATTGTCTTATACAGAAATTATTCTATAGAAAATTGTCTTATACAAAAATTTTCTATACAAAATTGGTTTATACAGAAAATTTTCCATAGAAAATTGTGTTATACAGAAAATTTTCTTTAAAAAATTGTCTTATACAAAAAATTGTCTATAGAAAACCGTCTTATACATAAAATTTTCTATAGAAAATTATCCTATACAAAAAAAATTTCTATAGAAAATTCTCTTATGCAGAAAATTTTCTACAGAATATTATCTTATACAGAAATTATTCTATAGAAAATTGTCTTCTACAGAAATTTTCTATACAAAATTGGTATATACAGAAAATTTTCCATAGAAAATTGTCTTACACGGAAAATTTTCTATAAAAAATTGTCTTGTACATACAATTTTCTATAGAAAATTCCCTTATACAGAAAATTTTCTATAGAAAATTCTCTTAAATTGCAAATTTTCTATAGAAAGCTTTAAGGTATAACATTATGTATAGAAAATTGTCACATTTAAAATACTTTCTATACAAAATGCCTTTTTTAAACTTTTTTGTATTGCAAAATATGGACAGATTTTACCTGAAATTTTCTAACAAAAAACGTATATCAAAATTTAGTTTAACAGATAATTTGATATAATTTTAAAATTGTAAAATATTTTAGAAAATTACATTTTTCCCAACACAACATTTAAGCAGTTGTAACTATTTAAAATTGCAATAAAACGCTTAGACCGAATGAGTGTGTAGTAAAATTGATTAGTATGAGTAACTAGTCCATTGAAATTTATATGGAAAATTTATAAACACATTTTATTCAACAAACTACAACAATTAACACAATTCTATATTTTAGTTGTAAAGTTAAACATCGGCAAGTGTTATATCTCATACTCATACCAAAAGTATGATCAAACATTCATACATCATTCCAATGGAAAAAGGTAATAAAACATATTTAAATGTATATAAATAATTATCTGAACAGCAACTGTCAAAAGTATTATATCAATTACAGGTGTTTGTCAGTGTCAATATGAATTTAAAATATCTTGTCCTGGTCAAATGAATGCAAGTTTTTGTATGTATGTGTTCAAATTGCCACAAACTTATATGAGTCAATTTAATGAGCTTGTATGTATTTTGAGTTTAAGTTTGCAAATCTAAAAATTCTTAGAATTTTAAAAATTTTGTTCATCTTAGAATTGAATACAAGTAATTGTTAAATATACTTGAGAATCAATTTATAGAATCTTAAATTGGTTAATAATCGGTTAATATTTAATAAATATCGAAATATAAAACAGAAACCTCAAAATCTTTTAAGAGTTTTATGGAGATTTTCAATAATAATAATATTGAAGAAGTTACCAGATAATAATATTGTAATTAAAACAAATGTTTAATTAATCAAGTAAATACTTATTATGGTAATAACAATTATAATAAGTAATTGTATTTGTAGATGAAATTGTAAGTAAAAGTTTCCATTTCCTTTTTGGACAGAACTTAAATAAAGTTATACTTTATTAGTGTTAGAAATACATATTTCTGTATACCTATAAAAGGAAGTAACTTTATGAGGGTCCTTCCGTTTTGACGTTTATTAAGAACGTGTTGGTTTTGTTAAGAATTAATTTACTTTCATAAATTGTATATTTTATTATTCACGCTAGTACTCGTATTTAACCTCAATTTCATTTACATTGCAGTTAATACGTTTGTTTTTTAAATTTGTTTTTAAAAGAAATTATCTTGGCTAATTAATTATTAATTTTATAATAAATGTTTGTATTTTTTACATTAAATATTTGCTTCTTTTTGTTGTGTATTATACTATACACCTATAAATGAACGTGTCCTTTGGGACTAAGAGATACAAATTATTTAACAAAATTTTTATGTTTTTTTAAGAAAGTTCCTGTATAATTAAGTTTTGGTATAAGTTTTTTATAAAATGTATATCATTTTTTTACTTTAATAGAAAGTTTTCCGTACAAGACAATTTTTATTATAGAAAATTTTCTGTGAATGTCAATTTTTTAAAGAAAATTTACTGTAGAAATTTTCTGTGAACTATAGTTTTCTGTTTGTATGGAAAATTTAAAGATATATATATATATATATATATATATATATATATATATATATATATATATATATATATATATATATATATATATATATATATATATATATACATAATATATATATATATATATATATATATATATATATATATATATATATATATATATATAAATATATATATACATATATATATATATATCTACATATATATATTTTTTATAAAAAAAGACAAATTTCTTTAGAAAATTATTATTATAATAAATGGCAATTTTTTATAGAAAATTAGCCTATAGAAAATTTCTCTAAAAGACAATTTTCTATAGAAATGTTCTTTAAAAAAGAATTTTCTTTACAAAATTTTCTCTAAAAGACAATTTTCTTTTAAAAATGTTCTCTAAAAGACAATTTATTTTAGAAAACTTTCTCTTAAAGGCAATTTTCTGTCGAAAATTTTCTCTAAAAGACAATGTTCTACAGAAAATTTTCTCTCAAAGACAATTTTCGATTGAAAATTTTCGCTAAAAAGACATTTTTCTTTAGAAAATTTCCTCTGAAATACAATTTTCTATAGAAAATTTTCTCTAAAAGACTAATTTCTATAGAAGATTTTCTCTAAAAGACAATTTTCTAGAAAATTTTAAGAAAATTTTCTATAGTAAATTTTCTCTAAAATTTTTCTATATAAAAATTTTCTATAAAAGACAATTTTCTATAGAAAATTTTCTCTTAAAACAATTTTCTACAGAAAATTTTCTCCGCAAGACAATTTTTTATAGAAAATGTTCCTTAATAGACTATTTTCTATAGAAAATTTTCTCTAAAAGACAATTTTCTATAGAAAATTTTCTCCAAAACACAATTTTCTATAGAAAATTTTCTCAAAAACACAATTTTCTATAGAAAATTTTATCTAAGAGACAATTTTCTATAGAAAATTTTCTCTAAAAGACAATTTTGTATAGAAAATTTTCTCTAAAAGACAATTTTCTCTAAAAGACAATTTTCTTTAGAAAATTTTCTCTAAAACACAATTTTCTATAGAAAATTTTCTCTAAAAGACAATTTTCTATAGAAAATTTTCTCTAAAAGACAAATTTCTATAAAAAATTTTCTCTAAACGACAATTTTCTATAGAAAATTTTCTCGAAAAGACAATTTTCTATAGAAAATTTTCTCTAAAAGACAATTTTCTACAGAAAAATTTTTTTAAAAGACAATTTTCCTTATAAAATTTTCCCTTAAAGACAATTTTCTATATAAAATTTTCTCTAAAAGTCAATTTTCTATAGGAAATTTTCTCTTAAAGCAAATTTTCTATAAAAAATTTTCTCTAAAAGACAATTTTTAATAGAAAGTTTTCTCTAAAAGACAAATTTCTATAAAAAATTTTCTCTAAAAGACAATTTTCTATATAAACTTTTCTCTAAAAGACAAATTTCTATAGAAAATTTTCTTTAAAACTCAATTGTTTATAAATAATTTTCTCTAAAAGACAATTTTCAATAGAAAATTTTCTCTAAAAGACAATTTTCTATAGAAAATTTTCTCTAAAAGACAATTTTCTATAGAAATTTTTTTCTAAAAGACAATTTTCTTTAGAAAATTTTCTCGAAAAGACAATTTTCTACAGAAAATTTTCTATAAAAGTGAATTTTCTATAGAAAATTTTCTCTAGAAAACAATTTTCTATAGAAAATTTTTTCTAAAAGACAATTTTCTATAGTAAATTACCTCTTAAAGACAATTTTCTATAGAAAATTTTCTCTAAAAGACAATTTTCTATAGAAATTTTTTTCTAAAAGACAATTTTCTTTAGAAAATTTTTTCGAAAAGACAATTTTCTACAGAAAATTTTCTATAAAAGTGAATTTTCTATAGAAAATTTTCTCTAGAAAACAATTTTCTATAGAAAATTTTTTCTAAAAGACAATTACCTCTTAAAGACAATTTTCTATAGAAAGTTTTCTTTTAAAGATAATTTTCTATAGAAAATTTTCTATTAAGGATATTTTTCTGTAGAAAATTTTTATTTAATCTTTTCTTAAATTTCCTTTTATAGACATTTTTCCTAGAAATTCGATATGTAAGTTAATTTTCTATATATAAGTAATTTTTTGATAATAACAGTTTATCTTCAATTTAGCCCATAAATAACAAATGTTATACAATACAATAATACAAAAGTGTGAAATGTAGTCCTCAATTGCCGTTTGAATCCCCTGACGAACAGGTTAAATTGGATTGAAATTAATAGGACAGAATTCTATTAAATCTTTTGTATTTCATATACAAAAGAATATTTTATTGTAAATGATTTATAGTTCATAGAATAATCGAGTTTTTATTGAATGTTTATTATTTAACTATTTGTTATATAGATTTTTAAAATATTTATCCATATAATATCGTTTAATTTTCCTTGTATTTTATTTTCCAGTTTTCAATACAAAATGACCTTGCATCATAATTTTTCCCCTTTTTTTTAATTTTTTTACATAAGAATTTTACATTTGTTCTTTAACTATTGTTTGATTGTTTATTTGTATTGTGTAAATTGTTAAAATTTTCAATTGTTGTTTCATTAAAATTTTCAATAAAATTTTTTTTTGATTCAAATTTAATAATATTGAAAAAACAGTGTATACCAACAGCATATAATCAAAATGATCTATTTGAAAAAATTAAACAAATTGGATTTTTGTTTTATGTAGTTTTAATTTTTAAAGCATTTTAAGAAATATCTGGTAAGATTATTAAGAATGAAGGTTGTAGATACATGTTGATTTGATTGAATTTACCACAATAAATATGATTGAGTTTCTAAAGTAAAACCAGAACAGGATCAGTTTGTAGTTTTGACACTTAAACCGCCAGAACTATATTTTAATTGTTGACACATGTTAGAACCAAATGATTTTGTTAAAACCACTTAAAACACAAAGAGAAATATTTACTTATGTAACTGCATACAATACACATACATATAAATATTTCATGTGTATATGATTGTACAATCGCACATACATACGAAAACAATAAGTGACATTTGTATGTTTGAGTAAAAGGAATGTAAATATTTATTTCATATATTAGATAACTAAAACATTAAATAACAAATTGCAATTATATTGTTTAGTCTATAGGGATTTAATATCTTTTAAAATATTTTTTATTTTAAACTAAATTTTTCTATTTAAATGTTGTAAAGTTAAAGGTCAAGTCTACTTAATTTTAATTGTTGTTTGTTAGTCCCCCTAGAGGTCAAATTCATATAATATTTTTACAAAAAGTAGTTATGTACATGTTTTGGGACTCCTTTTAGTGTTTTTTTTTTGTTTTTCAAGAGCCCTTTCCACAGGCCGAAATTCTGGGCAGTTGGATTTGCGTCTCGTGACACAAAACTGATTTAATTGTTTGAATACTATTCAAGTACCTTTTTTATCTAAAAATATTGCCAAATAGATGTATATAGGCACTTTGTGGTTTCTCAGAAACGGTAAAAGACGTTTCTGAAGGCTGTCTGAATTGCTGTGTCTGATTTCACATATTTTCTTCGTTTGTTACAACTGGATACTGATTGAATCCCAAAAAATGTCTTAAGAAATTTTTTCTTTTTGTATTCACATTGTTTATTAGCGAACATAACATCTTTTATAAATTATATAAAAATCTTGGCCCGAAAGTTATGAAAAGTCTACCAGTACGTACATTTTATCATCCATCAAATCTTTCTGAACTTTATGTCTATACAATACATAAGTATTTAAGCATTTCGATAAAAGTGTTTGCCGCTCTTTGAAAGAGTTGCTTAGCCTATTTCTGTTGAACTTTTTTTCCTGATCTACGTTTTATTTTAATGCTGAAATCTTCCTTATACCATTTAATAACATTTGCTAGGATTAAAATGATTAAAATAAACGAACATATTTAATATAAAAGCTTCTGTTAACCAAAAATATATTATTTGTTATACTATAATAGAAAAATACATATTTTATTCGGAACACTTCTTGTTTAGTTGAAGTAATGGTTTTAATACAAAAAATTTGAAAAAATGCATTCAAGGCCTCAGAGTCAAAATATTCACATGTCATATAGCTATAAATCTTTGTTCTTCACGATACGATTCGTGATGTTACTTTTATAGCTTAAACTTTCTTTGACATAACCTGGCGTAGGCAGCCGATACCACCAGAAGCCGAAGACGTTTTGTACTTTTCGTAAATACCACGATCATTAATAAAACTCGTGAAAATGAGTATTAAAATCATTCAGTTGGAATTTGGATGTTAAAAGAGTTGGTTGATGCCGCTTTGCTAAGAAAATACAAAAACAAAAAAGGCAAGAAACAAATCAAAATCCAATTTATAGCAACAAAATACATGGTTCGAGAGAACAAAGAAATATAATTTCGAACATTGTTGCAACGACACTATTATTTTTGTATACATTGGGAATATTTTTGAAAATATTCTGAATATTTTCGGAATAAATTATAATATTAAACAATTTTAGACTTTTATATTTTTCGATAAAAATATATTTATATTAAAAAGTTTTCAAATCTTTTATAGAAAAATTTTTTATAAAAAAATTTTCCATAAAAAAAAATTTGTGATAAAAAAATTTTATATAGAAAAATTTTTGTAGCCGACGGCTACAGCAAGAATGTGGGAAGTGAAGGTAGATGAAAACTGAAAAATGTTTGTTTTTGTTCAGTCGATAATCTACGCTTTTACTTTTGGTTTATGAACATAATTCTTAATAGTTATGTTTGTAAATTTAGTAATAATGCGAGGTTTTCGATCTGTCTAAATTGGGAATAATCCTCCTGAAGAGATGGCTTAACCAACTATCGAAACGCGTCGAGGAATTTGGTTTCTCCGCAAACATTTTTTGGCTTTTTATCAATAAGTTGGTCTGTTACATTAATAAATAAATGTAACAGGTTTGGGATCAAATGCAAATACTCTTCTTTTTGAAGAAAAATTTTTGATAAAAAGATTTTCTATTGAAAAATTTTTACAAAAAAATTTTCTATGGAAAAATTTTTAATAAAAAAGTTTTCTGTAGAACAATTTTTGATAAAAAATTTTCTATAGAAAAATTTTTGAAAAAAAAATTTCTATAGAAAAATTTTTGATAAAAAAATTTTCTATAGAACTATTTTTGATAAAAAAATTTACCTGGGAAAATTTTTGATAAAAAAATTCTCTATAAAAAAAATTGTCTACAGAAAAATTTTGATAAAAAATTTTATATACAAAAATTTTGATAAAAATATTGAAAAAATGGAGTAGAAGACTTTTTCTTTTTAAAACGTATAAAATACGGTAACTCTGCCAACTATTTTTTTGTTTTGTTTGTCTTTGCGCCGACCCGTGCACATAACCAATGAAATCTATTTTTTAATTTTTTATTCATCCTGACTGATCATTTACCTCCTTTCTTTGTATTCTTTCTGTTATTATGAATATTCTTTCCAAAAAAAAAGTTAAAAAAATGGATAGGGATAATTCTCATGAAGTAGATGGCCTAACCAACCATCGAGACGCGTCGAGGAAAGGTTTCCCCACCAACATTTTTTTGGTTTTATCAAAAAACTATTTATTTCAATAATAAATATTTGTAAGAATTTGGGATCTTAGTGCAATACACTATAGTAAAAATGGATCTCGTTTTCCTCTTACATACCCACCACCTATATAATGTCTTAACTTGGTTTTGGCCTGTGAAATAATTTTGTAAACATATGATCATACATATATGTATATATGATTCCATGAATACATTCCAATTGGAACAAGGGGTACTTCTCTCAGACAATGAGCTGCATCTGAATCTATTTTTAGACTAATTGAAATGGAGCTTCGTTTTAACTCCGGCTCCGAACGGCAAATGCATTAGTTAGAGAAGTGGCTAGCTAAGTTATGAGGTGAACTGCCGCTTTTTTGAAAATTATTTTTTTTTGAAGTGGGTCTGCTAGGCGGATGACTAACCTGCTATACTACGGCGATTCATATTATTACCTCAAAATTTGTGATAATTTAATAATAAATTGTTCCAGTTTTTGTCAAACAGCCCTAAATTTTGCAAAACTGTACTTAAATCAATTTAACATGAACGAACAACATTATGTCGGCTTAGAATGTGAGTCTGTGTATATCGGTGGAACAACATTTCTGAGCCTTACAAAACTAAATATTGAATCTTAAAATGAAAGACCCCACATACCAACAAAAACCCAAAATTTCAGTTTAGGTTTGACCTTTATTTTTTTTATAAATTTTCTTTTATTGCTTATCAAAATGAATGAACCCTAACAACTGCTATAAATAAGCCAAAAAAAAGAGCAAAACTAAACAATAAATAAAACTTTTTTGCAATTTTACCACAAAAACAATCAAACTTTATTTATTGACCGGTTGAGTGGACTTTTTTCGTTCTTTCGACATAATATTTTGTTTACAGACAAACTATACGAAAAGTTTAGAAAACAAACACGTTTTACATGAATATAAATTTCTAGCTACAGTTCAACTAAACTAAAAGCCTAACGAACAAAACAAAAACTTTTTACTTCAACGCCAAAAAAAATCTGATAAAAACTAAAGTAGACTTTATAAAATAATAATAAAAAAATATGTGAGAAAACTCGCGTGTTGTTAATGACAATTTGTATCTACATACGTTAACAACAAAAACAACAATAGCCAGAAAAAAACTGAAACATGCTTAAAACAACAACAACCACATTGACCATTTTCATGGTCAAGTTAATAAGGCGTCAACGTCAGCTTTAATTTGTGCTTCGTTTTTGTTAAAGTTTTTTTTTCTGCTTCTGGCTCTTCAAACTGAAAAAATGCTAACGTTAACAAAAACAAATTAGTGCTGGTTGTTGTTTTTTAATAGCTAAAATATAAATTAAAATATTGTGAAAAGTTAACAACAATTTAGTGGAAATTAAACACTGACCCTCCTCTTTCCTTAAACAACTAAAACGGACAGACAAACAAGATTTTAAATTGGTTAAAGCTAATAATGACGTTTTCAACAACAAAAAAAGGTGGTCGGTAATGAATAAGGTAAACAGGTAAAGTCAACACCAGCCAACCAGTTAGACAGACAGACAGACATACGTACTCTCCGAAAATCTAAAGTTGTTGCAACCGGGGTAAAAACAGGTTATTTTAGAAACCAACTAACACTTCAAAATGAGTAATTAGAACTCAAAAACAAAACTGTTAGAATTGTGGAAAAAATCACCGCTCTTTACACTATTTACTCGTTAAGTCAACAACTTAATTTGTTGAATGAAGTAAACAACTATTTAATGTAGTAACACACAGACAGACAGACGGACAGATAAACATTCAGACTGATTGGCTTGTTTTTGGTCAATAAGTCACTAAGACCTTCCATTCATTCATACATAAGTCCGTCTGTCCATCCGTAGTTTCCCCTCCTCGTTGAGAGTAATAAATTGAATTTTAGTTGAAGTTATTTTTTTACAAATTATTTTCAGTTCAAGTGCAGTAATTTTCTATGTGCATGTAGTTTACGTTAAATTTGTGGCCTGCATGCAACTTAGTTTAAATAATCACTTTCATTATTAAGTATCAACATCATCATTATGATGTTATTATGTGTGGGCTTATGTTTTTCAACATTAGCGTGTGTAGCAACAACTGCAGCAATGATTTCCTTTGGACAGAATTATTTTTATTTTTTTCCAAACGATTTAATGCTTCCTCTAATAACCATCTGTGCCTTAAATCAGCTGTTACTTTAAAGTATTAACCACGAAAAAATTATATACAAAATATAAATTGCACTTAATATTATGTAAATTATGGTAGGTTAACAGCGATTTGAAAAAGTCGGTATCTCATATAGAAATTGTTCACATATGAATCGCTTACAATTTGATATATGTGACCTTCTACGAGAAAAGGGACTTAGTGTGTCAAAAAACGGGTTTGGATTTAAAAATGAATTCTAGTGCCTAAAAGGGTGTAAAATATGATAAAATGAGTTAGATTTCTGATAAAAATTTATTTACCCCATAAAAACGTACATTACGAACTTGGGAAAATTGATAAAAATAAGAAAAACATTACAATTTTATTTTTATTTTTCTTAAAACTTTATTTTCATACACTAGGTCCCTTATCTCGGAGAAGGTCACATATACTCGTAAGACTATATTGAATATTATTATACTATTTGTGAATCCCTATGTATACCAAGGGTCTTTTAATAATCAAAGACAGATCGGCTGATATAAGAAATCGCTAAATTGGCTTACTTATATATAACGTTCCAAAATATATACGTATAAGATTTCCTAACCAAAATGTATGTATATTTCTCCTTTACTCGAAATGAACCACTTTGCGTACTTATGGCGCCTTTTAATAAAGTTCAACACAGAAAATTTGGTAATACTGTAACTTTTAAGCTTTTGAAGATAACAATGAAATTCAAATTAAATTGAATCAAATATAACGATTCCCTTCCGTCTATCTGGACTACTAAGCGTCTATGTAAACTGGTAGTCAATGAATTTTTAAGACAATTTCATGAAAATTGGTGCAGAAAGTTTTTACGACAGACAATTACTAATTCAATATTTTTGGTACTTCCCATAGATCTTGTTTTCTGGAATTGAGATTTTGGCCTGAAATTTCATTGTTTTTATGAAATGATAAATGAAAACAGAAAGCACGGTCATCGACCCATATTTAATCGTAAACGAAAATCACAAGAATGCTCGTAAATCTCGGTACTGTAACATCTAATCTTTTAAAGATAACAATGAAATTCAAATTAAATTGAATTAAAATCACTTCCAGAGTCGATTTAACAATGGTCGTCCATCCGTCTAGACGTCTATACCACTGAGCGTCTATGTAAACTGGTAGTCTATGAACAGGTCTAAATATTTAAGACATTTTAATAAAATTTGGTACAGAAACTTTTTATGTCAGACAATTTTTAAAATCGGTTAATAGTTTTGGTACCTCACATAGGTCTTGTTTTCTGGAATTGAGATTTTGGAATATCAGTGTTTTTTATGAAATTAAAACCAATACTACTTACATAAACAGAAAACACGGTCATCGATCCATATTTGATCATAAACGAAAATCACAAGAATGCTAGTAAATAATAATTGTAAAATTGTAATAATAATTGTATGTTTTTCTTTTACATAAACTGTAATTAAATTGTTAAATTTCTAGAAAATCGGAGCTTATTAGACCCAATGACGGAAATGGCTTAAATATAGTCTTGAGAAAATGTTTGTTTATGACAAAATTAGGGAAATGTGTGTAAGAAAAATAATATTATTTTGACCTTAATGATGTAGGGTATTATAAAGGCATTATTCTCTTAAGATGTAAAAAAGTATGCTAATGTAATTTTTATAAAATCAATATTAGGTAGGCTTAAAAGATCTTGACTCAAAGGTGGGCTTAAAAGATCTTGACTCAAAATCATATTTTTGTTAATATGTAAGTCCTATTCTTCAAACGATCCATGACAGCTGTAGGAGATATGATTTTTTGAGTGAATCAACAAAGTAATAAAATATTTTTTTTTTTGCCGAAAAAATACTATTGAAGCCAAATATGAATTGGTAAATAATTTTATTTTAATCTACCATAAAGAATATATCAAAAAAGTTTAAATAATAATTTTGGATGAAAGTAAACTTAACATATTAAATTGAAGATGGTCAAGTCAGATGGGACCAGAATATCAAAGCAATGTTTGGACACGTCGTGAAAGAGTAATCAAAAATGTAATGTTTTAAAGTAACAATGGATTAAACATGGCTTGATCCTTTAATACTGGAATCCGAGTAAAATGCACGTAATCCGAGTAAAATGCACGTAATGAACTGTAAAAAAATCGGTTGAGAAGTATTTTGGGATGGGGGAAAAACTATTAATAGCGACGATTATAGCGTTATTTGAGCTTTTACGGCACGAAACCTCCGAAAAAGTAACAATTTAAAGAAAAAAAGTGTTGATTTAAGACAATGACAATGTCAGACAAATATTCATATATGAGTTCCAAAACCTCAGTACCTAAAGCGATGTAGGGTATTAAAATCTAACACTCCCACAGTCTTTCATGTCTTGTGTATCTTAACAGCTTAAACACAGATGCTGGCTTTATTTTTTTCATTTTGGCTTAGGGTTTTTCTTGTTTTTTTTTTTGTTGTTGTCTTTTTTATTTATTTATTTATTTTTTTTTTCTCTCCTCTACTTTATTACATTAAAATTTATTTAAGCCATCAGCTGACATTGACCCAGTTTGGCTTAACAAACACGGCAGTTGTTACTGGTACAGCAGCAGCAAACAGCTGCTGCCGAGACTGTCTTTGGCAAAAGCTGTTGCTACTTCACAAAAACTCTTGTCTTCAACTGCTACTAAATACAACAAACATTTGCTGCTGAAACCAACCAACAACGACTATTTCCAACTGAGGTTAAATCTGTTTTTTTTTTATTGTTGTTGTTTGTTGTCTTCTCGAGTATCTGCATCCATTTTTGTATACAAATGGATTTGTTGTGGATGTTGGCGTGTTTTAGTTTAATTTTTGTATTTTATTAAAAGAAGAAACTTGTTATTGTTTCATTTATTTTTCCTCTCGTAAATTTCTTCCTCAATGTGGCTCTTTCTAACTTAAGCAAAATCTCCAAATATGTTTTCATGGATGTACTGATGTTGTTGTCATTGCAGTTGTTGTGATTTAATGTGTTAATTGTTGTTATTTATTTATTCATTAGTCTCTTTTGGATGTCCCCAGTATCATCGGAATTAATTTAATTTGATTAAATGGTTTTCTTGCGTTTTGTGGGAGCTTTAAATTGGGTCACCATAACTTGCCAGGAAATCCAAGTACATATTTTTGTTAAAGTAAATTATTGTTACAGAAATTTGCAAATTATTTTTGAAATTTTGTAATTTGTTATTTTGGTTATTTTAATTTTTCTCATTTACAATTAGTTAAAATTTATTGTCCTCATACCTAAATATACATATACCAACAAATTTGTTTATTTTCCAAGGTTTTATTGCTCTTAACAAATGATATTGAACTATTTTTAGTAAACATTTGTCATTTTAATAATTGCCTCAAATTTGAATGTTTTACTCAACAACAAAGGCGTGAGATGATAACTATCTTTATCTTCTCACATAAGTATCTTATGAATTTCATTTATGTTGATATTTTAAAATTCATGACATGGTTTACATTCTAAAGTTCGCACTTAAAATATTCAAGAAATGTTTGGGATTACCCTTAAGTTCATGGTATATTTTATCTTAAAAAATATCTTAAACTTCACGCCATAAAAATAATGTCTTGAAATGTTAACGTACTTCATTACATACATATGGCCATTATGTAAATTCATTACATTTACAAATTTTTACATAAGATTTATGTGCAAGGATTTTAAAGTTCTTAAGGAATATGTGGAAAAGGCTGTTCTTTTATCGGAAAGTATAGGTTTGGTTGTCAAATACTTTAGAAATATAGTATGTAATTCAATGTTCGCAAGCGATCGAATACAAAACAGATCTAATTCTGATCTCAGGTTTCTAGATTATCAACAAATAGAAAAGTAAAAAAAATGTACAGAGCATTGCAACACGATTTATGTTATTATTGTAGTTTGTGTATAAAGTTAAATTTGTATTATCCATGAAGCTATATTTTCCGATCTGCGTCTGTTGTTAGCATACAAAATTTGCTTTAACAGGCATTGAAATCTACCCTGCTTACACGGTTCGAAAATTGAGGATTGTTAATCCTCGACTAATAGAGAAAAGCTATAACCGACCCCAAAATCAGTAAGTTTTAATGAGAGTACCAAAGCTGTTTCTATCAAAGGTCTTTGAAATATCTGGAGTCGATACTTGTTTAATGTGTTGCAATGAATAATAAATTAAAGAGTTAAAGTCAAAAAGCACTGCTCCTTGACATCATGTCATTGACCAGTGCTTTAATGCCATTCGGTCCTGGCGGCTTGGTTATTTTAGGACTCACTAAAACATGTTAGGCTTAATTTATAACTTTTTTTTTAGGTAAATCGGATTATCTTGTAAAGAGTTATCAACTTTCAAAAATTCGAAACGTCATAAAGATAAAACTGATTCACTTCAATAAGAACGACCAAACATTAAAAATGTCAATAAAACTATGGAAAATCAAGGTATTTGTTCGGTGTTTGGTTCACTGAACATGTCAATTCGTTTCTCCTATTAGTTTAAAAATGTAACCCTTTACCTTTAAAATTGTGTTAATATCTTACATCTTTGTGGCAATAAGGAAAAAGTGCTTAAGTCGGTTGTTTTACTTTTGCAGGAGGGCAATTTTAAATTTTAAAGTCAATTTTTAAAAAAATATATTTATATATTAATGTTGGCTATTAAGTTAATAAAGAAGATTTGTTGTTTGGAAAATAGCTTACGTTTTTTAATCTTTTTTACATAAGTACTTTTGAATATGTCGACTTAAGCACTTTTTACTTTCTTCCACAGATATAATATTATTTCAATTTGATAAAAATAAATTTTAATTTCAACTGTTTTTTACTCCCCCAAATTAATCGAAATATTTAAGAATTTTGTTTCAGTTAACTCAGATACAAAATTTTCCTCCTCAATATCAATAAACTCTTTAAAATTATGAAAAGTTTTCCAAATGACAAAACTTAACGTGTTGAAAACGAAAACTAAACTAAATTAAATTATTTGCTAAAAATAGTTGATATTGTTTATGGATTCAAACCTTAAACATTTTTTGGCAAATTGAACTTTACAATTTTAAACAAATAAACTAATAAATAAATAAATAGTTGTGAACTTGTGTTAAAATTTTGTTGTAAATAAAATTGCTCGTGCCAAAATGATTTGATAATTATCCAAACAATTAAATTATAAAAACATGAAAAGTAATTAAACTCTATTTAAATTTTAAAATATTGTTGCTTTTTTTAATGATTTAGACAATTAGAGAAAAATTTAAATAGGATAGATATTGTTAAGACTTTTTGTAAGTAATTCAAGTTTACTAATGGATTTTAAGATAACGAGATAATTAACATTGATGTGAAGGTATTTAAAGTATTTCAATGTATAATAATTATTGTAATTAAATAACTTTAGAAAATGAGTTTGAGAATGTAATAATGTATCTTTTAATAAAATTACTGATATAAATATATTTCTAATAATTTTAAAATATTAATACAAGACAAACACTTTGCGATTATTTGAACAATATTCAGAAATTAATCTGTCTACAACTCTTTTTTGAAAATAATAATTTTGGGTAAAAGACGTTATCGGATTGTGTTGTCACTAAAAAATAAAAGAAAACCCCAATTATATTATAAGACGCTTTTCATAAAAGTTATAATCTAGTTGTGCAACACCTGATAAAATTTGTTAATTTTGAACAATCTATTCTTACTATTTATCGAAATCTTCTATTAATACATTCTTATGTCCATCGTCCCAGTGTGCATAACATACTTGATAATTAAATTTTTAATTGCCCCGAGGTTATCACTTTTAGGTTCATTTGTTATAATCTCTCATAGTAATTTATTGAATTTTAATTTGTTTTACAATTTTCAACAAATTAGTATTTTTTTCTTTTGTAATTATCATACTATAAAATATCTTAATATGGAATTTAAATTAATTGTAGAATATTACGACTAAAATATTGGGAATTCGACAAATAGTTAGTAAATTTGCGGTAGTGAAGGTAATGCTTTAAGGAAGTTCTTCGCAAGGGTAGTTTAGTTTCAAAATAAAGATTTACAATCAAGCAGTAAAAAAGTTAAATACTGAATTCTAATTTTCGATAACCTACTAAAATTAAACCATTTCTGAAGCTAATAATTAAGAAAGATCAAAAAGCAATCATGATTAATGGTGAAAGATCGTTATCTTGATGATATCACTAACATACAATTAACAAGAGTGCGACGAAAAGTTTAATTAAAATCTAAGTAATTGATCAATAAATCATGACAGCGCTCATAAAAGTAAATTTTTTTTAAATTTACTTTTTATAGAAAATTTTGAAAATATTTAAAAATTTACTTTTTATAGGAAATTTTTCAAAAATTTACTTTTTATAGGAAAATTTTCAAAAATCAACCTTTTATGGGAAATTTTTCAAAAATTAACTTTTTATGAGAAATTTTTCAAAAATTTACTTTTTATGGGAAATTTTTCAAAAATTTACTTTTTATAGGAAATTTTTCAAAAATTTACTTTTTTTAAGGAAATTTTTCAAAAATTTACTATTTATAGGAAATTTTTCAAAAATTTACTTTTATAGGAAATTTTTCAAAAATTTACTTTTTATAGGAAATTTTTCAAAAATTTACTTTTATAGGAAATTTTTCAAAAATTTACTTTTTATAGGAAATTTTTCAAAAATTTACTTTTTATAGCAAATTTTTCAAAAATTTACTTTTTATAGCAAATTTTTCAAAAATTTACTTTTTGTAGCAAATTTTTCAAAAATTTACTTTTATAGGAAATTTTTCAAAAATTTACATTTTACAGAAAATTTTTCAAAAATTTACTTTTTATAGGAAATTTTTCAAAAATTTACTTTTCATTGGAAATTTTTCAAAAATTTTCCTTTTATAGGAAATTTTTCCAAAATTTTCTTTTATAGGAAATTTTTCAAAAATATACTTTTTATAGAAAATTTTTAAAAAATTTACTTTTTATAGGAAATTTTTCAAAAATTTACTTTTTATAGGAAATTTTTCAAAAATTTACATTTAACATAAAATTTTTCAAAAATTTACTTTTTAAAGGAAATTTTTAATAGGTTATTTTTCAAAAATTTACTTTTTAAAGGAAATTTTTAATAGGTAATTTTTCAAAAATTTACTTTTTATAGGAAATTTTTCAAAAATTTACTTTTTATAGAAAAATTTTCAAAAATTTACTTTTTACAGGAAATTTTTCAAAAATTTACTTTTTATAGGAAAATTTTCAAAAATTTTACTTTTTATAGGAAATTTTTAAAAAAATTGTTTTTATAGGAAATTTTAAAAAATTTGCTTTTTAGAGGAAATGTTATAAAAAATTTTCAAAATATTCATATGATGTATATTTTGAACTGGAATAGACTGATAGAGCTTGACTAGGAAAACATCTCAAGTATACGTATACAATTTTTTTTAAGGTAATAATATACATACGATTAGCGGAAACATTCTAGAAGCCATAAAAAAAAACTTCATTAACATAAATTCTAGGTTTAAAGGTGTATGTTAAAGTTTTTAAGTGAAAGATTAATTAATTTTTAAGTACTAAATAAGGGAAAAATAATCCAAATATGCAGAATTGATCCATATATGCAGCACATTTTCTATCTATATAAATTTCCAAAATAAGTGCTGCTATTGTGATATACTTTAAATTTTTAACTAAAACAAAGTCGTCTGCTTCCAATGTTATTAACATGCAACACCCAAACAAAATTATCTTGTTTTAGTTTCTTCATTAAGTTTTGAGTCGAAAATTTTTGCAATATAGGAAAAAATATATCGATATATTTTTGTGCAAAAACTTTGTTGCGAAAAGTTTTGTGTGTAGGTATTTCTTTTTTGTCGAATATAAATTTTTTAGTAAATTAAATAAAATTTTTAATTAAAATTTATAAATAATTATCTTAATCAATTTCATAAAATAATTATATATATCATGTAAGAAATTTTAAAATTGCTTTCGATTAAAACTCTAAATTATTAAATAATTACATACATAGATTTTTTTAACCATTTCCAGGAAAAACAAATAATATCTCACATTATAAAAATATGAAATAAATACTTATTAATTTGTGCAATATAGAATAAAAATGTATAAAATTATTTATCATGCTGAGTGTATCAAATGTCGATACTTTTGTATTCCAGTTTTATCTTGGTAATGAAATTTTAATTGCAACATTTATAGATGATTGTGCTAAAAGGTCATACATATAGAATTTTTTTATTTTGTAGTACATATTTCTATAAATTGCAGACAACTGTATTTAGTTAATGATGACGTTATCTGGGCAATAATCAATTTAATGTAATTAAAAACCATTTTTTACTGATTTAGTGATAGCTTTTTAATTATTTACTTTGGATTATTGACAAATAAAATAATGGAAAATTGGAGTTTTTTCAATTTAAATAAAATTTTAATTAATTAAACAAATTTATCTCAAATTAATATTATACCTTTTAAGTGTTTCGTGTCAAATAATCTTTAATAAACTTCAATTAAATGAATATTTATCAATTAACGCCATCGTCTACAATGTGTTTTTAATCTCCAAAAATATACTTTAATATTTTGTATTTGCTTTGCAATTTTACTGTTTTTTTATTCATTTGTTTGTTTTTGCAATGAGCTTATATTTTCATTGATTTTTCTCAGTACTCTCACTTCCTCTAATTACTCCGCCAAAAATAACAGCAACAACAACAACAACATTATTGATTTTTCATTAGCATTTGCTCTTCATTGCATTTCTTTTTTCAGTTTTGTAAAAAATTTTGAGTGTTCACTTGTTCGAAGATCAATTGTGGTTAATAAATAAATAATTGAATTGTTATAATTAAGAAAATTTAAATATTTTTTCATAAATCTATAATTATTTAAAATAGTAGAGAATATTTTTATATATAAATTTTAATCGAAAAGTTCTAGTAAAATAGTGATAAAAGTGTTTAAAGTTTGAAATAGTTTTGGTGCAAGAAACTTTTTGTTGTCTGAGGTTGTCCCTGGCCATTCGTAATTTGTGCTTGTAATTGAATGGGGGAGGGAGTCCAAAGACAAGGGAACATAGTTTTAAAGCTGTGAAAAAGTGAATGAAATTAAATTTAATGAAATTAATCAAAGAATTTTAGTTAACTTATTAAAGCGAAAGGCATAAATTTTCGACAAGTCAAAATAAGTTAAGATAATTAATTTGAAAATTTTAAAGAAAAAAAGATTTTATTAAAATGTTTTTTATGAAAATAATTCAAATTTCGGTTATTTTCAATAAATAAAAATAACAAATATCACTGATTTTTTTTAAATTTTTAAACAGTTAAAATTTGTGGAATTTTTTTGACAAAAAGCTTTTTGTTTGAGTGTTATCGACCTTTGATGATCTAAAATATAAATATATCTGTCGTGGCAAAGTGCTCTATAGTTTTCAAACGAGGTATCATACTACCCTTAAGATCAACATTTAAGGGTTAGCTTGTTCCACAAAAAGACATTTTAAGAACTTTTATGTTATACATATGGGCAAATCCTGCGTGACGGACTATACATTTGTACGAATTTTGTTGTACTTAAATGCATCCCATTGTCGTTCTACACTAGATATCTTTGCACAAATTTTAGGGAATATTAGCCCATCGATTGTGCTATCGACGTTTGCCGCTTGTTAATTTACATACTTCTTTTGGAGGAAAAAGATATTCGCTTTTAAATTGCTGTGACTTTTTTTTCAACACGTGTTTCTGTAATTTTCATCAAATCGGTCATAGTAATAAAAAAAATTGTAAATACATTGAAGATCAGAGGATTACAAAACAGCTTTTATAAAATATTTTTAAGTTTCCAGTTTTATCAAAAATCCATGAATGTACTGTTGCGGACGCTACGTGACGGACGATACAGCTTTAACTTAAATGTTTTTTATTAGGAAAAAGTTCATATTTCATATTTTTTCAGGATTCGTTAATCAGTGAAAATAATGGTTTTATTTGCTCCCGAATTTCATCTCCTTCCTTTTCATGTTCGCGGTTAAAATGCGGTTTTTGGGCACAATTTAATATTTCAAAAATACATATATTTATTTAAAGATTTAAACTTTTTACATCTTATTTTTCGTCCCAAGAATGCTGCGGCTAGTTGTTAGAGGGTCCCAAAAATAAAAAAAAATCAAATGTCAAAATCATCAAATTTGCACCACTGTATATTTTTTTAACACCTAATATCTTCAACTTAATGGATATAGACAGTGTTATTGCTTTATGAATAAGACAGACATGTGTAAATTTTGTATTTAATAAATATCATGTTGTAAAAAATATATACTGGGACGAACGCTACACACTTTCCTATACATATTATTTTGTAAAATGCTACATAAACATCTATATATTTTAAGCCTAATGTAAAGCATACTATAAGTTCTCTTTACGAACCAAGTTCAATTGGATAATAAAAAATAATTGCACTAGGCAAATTAAAAAGACCTTTATTTCTGTGACGGACGCTACACACTGTGAGCCCTTTTTTACTTGAAGTTATTTATATCACTCCAATTACAATTTGATGGGGTCTTTTACATCTAATTGTATAAATTAAGCAGACTTTGAGCCCCTACTGACACTTGATACCTAAATGGATGTTTTTGCGATTTGTATGAACTTTTTAAAAACCTATTATTTCAAAAAACGTATAAAAAATCGAGATGGGTGCAAATAAAGACCTGCCATTTACGAAGAGACCAATCAAAAATTGTATCCATTAAATATTGTAAAGGATCAATATATGGTAAATTTTTTCATAAACAAAAATATGTCATTTTGACAGTTTTAAAATTTTGTCCTTGGTTTAATGATTTTCGGATTTGCCCATATGTGTATTATGTTCTTACAATTGCTGGAAAATATTGTTTTATTTCAGAGCTTTAAAGCTCCATATCTCTTAAACCAAAAGCTTATTGGCAATGCACATAAAGACTACAGGACTAAAAACACACAAAATATTGTGTGGGAAATAATTTGTATTTGTGGCAAAAGAAGCCAACCAATTGTGACACGAAAATTAGCCACAGAGTACCTCTAAAAATGGCTTTTAACATTTTTGAGACAGCATAAAATGCAAGTTCATCCACATCCCAGAAAGGTAACGGGATAAGGAATTGAAAAACACAGAAAAGGCGTACCAAAACATATGTATTTAAAGCGCAGGTGGACCGTCGCAAAGTGTGTTTTTCTGGGGGTTTTTTGTTTGAAAAATCTATAAATCTTCAATGGATTAAAATTTTAAAATGCGTTTAAAATGCCAGGCAACATAATAACATTAAAAAACGAGTAAGAAAGTGCTATAGTCGGTCAAGCCCGACCATACGATACCCTTCACTACTTATGTCAAAGGTGTTATTTTTCCTGTATAAAGAATACTATTTGCTTAATTTTTCCATCATACAAACATTTTCTCAAAACTTGTATTTTTAAGCTGTTTCCGTCATTTGGACTTATATGAGAGCTCGAAATTTGTCAAATTAATTACTGTTGTTACAAAAATTAAACTTAAAATTCTAATTATCTTTAGATTTACGAGCGTTTTAATGATTTTTGTCTCAGTTAGAGCTTTTTGATAGCAGAGTTTGTATGGGAGCTATGATCAAATGTGGACCGATTTCGAAATTTGGTACAGTGATTTATGTTTACATAAGCAGTATTTGTTTTAAATTTCATGAAAAAATATTGATATTTGTGGCCAATATATGTATCAATTCCGGGAAGTGGGACCTATGGGAGGTACCATAAATAGTGGACCGAATTTTTTTATCAAGAAGATGATCTGTGTTAAATTTCATCAAATTATCTTTAGAATTGCGACCTGTAATTTGATTACAAGGTTTACATGGGGGTCCAGTCAGCCAGCCGTCCAGTCGGACGAACGGACTGACATCGCTAAATCGACTCAGAAAGTGATTTTAAGCCTATTGGTATACTAAAAGGTGGGTCTAAGACAAATATTTATATGCGTTACATACATCAGCACAAACTTATAATACTTTTTCCACCTATGGTGGTGAAGGGTATAAAAATTATAATTTTTTTAAATCTTAAAATTTTAGGCTATATTACGTAAATGTTAAGTCACACATTGTTATGTTTTTAGATGTTTTGAAATAAAAATTTTATTAATAATAACATACAAAAAACGGAATTTTTATCCATTGCAGAGTTAAAGAAAAAAAAAACAAACACTCTGCGCGTCGCCTCCAAAAAAGTTAAAAAACACCTTCAAAAAAAATAATACAACATTTGTGTGTCAAAAGAATTTGTACAATATTTTTTTTTTTATAAATTTGGTATTTTTTAATTTAACCTATAAATTAAAATTTTTACTTAAGTTAACCACAATTTTTATTGGGAACAATTGTTAAAATTAATTCATAAAATTTGAATGATTTTGACTGAAACTTTATATCCAAAATAAGTAGTTTCTAAACAACGTTTAGTTCTCTAAATACTTTTATAAATCCAATAATATTTTCTCTTCACAGAGATTATTTAAATATTTTTTTTTTGTTTATTTACAAAACTAAAATGACTTGTTAGTAAAACTTCTCTTATTAAATAACTATTACTTGTTTAAGTTTCGTCCAAAAATCTCATATATACAATTTCTAATTTCAACCCTTCGGCGAATGGTATCAGTACATTGCTCCCTTTAAAAGACTCTTGACCCTCTTTTATCTAAAACTTTTAACAATCATATAAATTGTATAGAGCAATAAGTAGTAATATGTTGCTAAAAATAGTATAATCAAACAAAAAAAAAAGAAGTAAAATACTTTAACTTTGTTAGTTTTCCTTTTTGCGCAAGGATATCTTTACTTCTGCAAATAAGAACAAAAAAGCATTAGGGACCCCTATTAAATTTCCATACAAACTACGTCAACTGATGGCCATTTGATAGGAAAACTCTCATACCCAAGTTTTGCTAGCCATAGTAATGTTATGTGTTTAGATAATAGTTGTGTTAGTTACATATATGTATGTGTATAAGTATAGATATGTGTGTGTGTGTGTACAATCGATTATAGCCACCAATAAAACCACAATAGTTATAGTTATCTTGTTATACCCCTCCTCTTCTTTTGATAGATTTCAATATGAAATTTTATCTAAAGGAATTTTATTTCCTTTTGCTTGGAATTTGTTCTATCTTTAAACTTATTAAATTGTAGTTGTCTTTCAAAAGGATTTTAAAGGGATTTATAAAAACTAAAAAAAAATAAAATATTTAAAAGTATTTCTTATTTCACTTACATGGAGCCTTTTTGTACTGTCATGTTAAGACCATCGAGCACAACGTTGGGATTCTTGGAACTGCCATACATTTTATGGGCACGACGCACACATACGGCTTGTTGACGCCTTGAGGCCAATGTCGATGGCTGTGACATAAACTGGCGACGACGTGCAGCTAAATCATTTTCTGGATCTGAGGCAGCATTTGCTGGCTGAACGGGTTGAACTCCTTCTGTTTCAGCATCCATATTTTAAAATTTTGTTTTTCTATGAGGATTTGACTTTCTGTTCGTATGTCGTCTGTCTATTTATTTGTTTGAACTAATGTGTGCTTTTTAATTTGGTTACAATTTCGAAAATGTTCTTGAAATTGTTCTCAAATTCTATAAAAACAATAAAGAACACAAGAGAATTATGGAGTATATCCGGAGGCGTTTTTTTTTTATTTCCGTTTATGCAAGAATTCTAGTACTTTTGTTCCGGTTTCTATATGTTTTTGCTGCTCGTTATATTTGACTATAAATCACAGAGAAATGCGTATTAGAAAAGATACAACTACATGCAGTAGCAGTAGCTCTATTCCAAATCTAATATCTTGATGTTGGTTCGTTTGACTGTTGCCGTTGTAATAAGACTATAGTTCAACAATGTTTGCAAAATGCTTATTTACAACTTTTGCTCTGTTTTATTTCTGCCACGTTTCTATAACTGGTAGATATTTCTTTATATTCACAAGTGTTTTAGAGCTCTCGAATGGGAAGTGGCTGCTCTGGTAAAGGGGTTTCTTATTACTGTAATAACAAATAAGATTCAGTTTAGTTCAAAAACATGAATATGACAATTGTGGTAGTATCAATTTTAGCAATTGAATGCGTGTTTGCTTGTGTATATCTTGATGATGTTTGGGGATTTTTTTTCTTTCAGCTTTTTAACCAAATTGCTAGACGCTTGTCTCTATTGTTGGTATTAGTTTTGATATGAAGACAATTTTTCTTTTTTGCAGTTTGTTGTTGGTATCTTTCGATAACTTTGCTTGTGTTTCAGAATTTTGTACAATTCGAAACTACTTGTTCATTTATGTTGTCTTGTCAAGTGTTGAAGTTATTGCTGTTGCATTTGATGTTAAGCAGGCCAATTCAATTGCTGCTGTTGCTGCTCGTTGTTGACAATGCAAAATATTAAAATCTTGTTTCGACTCGTTTTGTTTGAACCCTGAAAAGAGGAAGAAAAATAATAGGAATTGTAGCATACGAAATGTAATCAAAATGTGTATATTGTTTAAGATTTTTCCTATTCCTATGGTTTGAGCAAAAAAAAACAAGAAAAATTCTTACAAAATTCTCTTGTTTTCTATAAGTTTTTGTGTTTTCTATGTTATTCTGAGTTTTGTTCATCATTTTTCTTGTGAAAATGTTTCCATTCAATTCAATGTTTATGTTTTCAAAACAACATATGCATGTAAATATTTTATGCATGTGTAATTTTGTATTCACAGTTATGGGTTACAGTGGGTTCAGAAGGTAAATAAGTTGTCGGTTGGCTTTAATGTCAGTTTAAAATTTTTCACACATGAATAGGCTTAAATGCTGACAAAATTCTTAAGAAAATATTCCTATCATGTCAAAATGTGTTTATATAAGAAAAACTTTAAAATATTAACATAATAGGCCAACATAATCCTTAGTCGTATAGGGTATGAATTGACCATCTATAATACTTTCTTACTAGTTTTTGTTATGTTTTCCACTTATACAAGTTCCAAAAATTTAAAAACATGATAAGACATTAATAAAAATAAATTAAATAAATATTTGAATATCTAATTTGATCAAATGTATTACCATCAAAACTACTGTTTAGAAACTATCTTCCTCAAATGTTATTACTGTAAAAGATTTAACATATATTTTTTATATATATTTTGTTTTGTTTTATGGCAAAATATTTTGCATCAATTTAGGATAGTTTTCTACCCCAAAGCAAACCCTTCAGTTACTTGATCTATTTTCAAAAAATTATATCATTAGCTACTAGTAAAGCCGCCTGTGAATTCATCATTAATATGGTTCTAAATAAAATAACTTAATGTTGTAAACAAGATTTACCAATTTTCATGTATAAATCTAGCGAAATAAACCTTTTAACATTAACTTTGAATATATAAGTGTATATAGAAGTGACTACCTCTCACATTGCATTATGCTATATCAGCTCTTAGGAATGTAAATCACATGTTTATTTAAATCTGAGTATTTTATAAAAAAAACTGCCGGGTATACTTACAAAAAAAAAAACAAATATGTCTGTGTCACTAACATTTGTTGCACATCCCATTTTGTTATGAGAAATTTGTGTCATGACTAACCAACATCTTGCTATAGCAAATAATGGACAAATTACTCACAATGCTACATTTAAAGTTAACATAATATTTCTTTATTTTCCATAAAATTTAAAAATCTTTTATGAAATATATAAAAGATTTATTTCAAAACATATTTTATTTAAATAAACTAAAAAAAATATTTCTATGAAGACACAAACAAATTCTAAACTTCATAAGTTAATGTTTCCAAATGGACTAAAGCAAAAGTATAACATTTTATGAGCTCATGATGTCAAGTTCTTATACTTGTACCTTTAGGTAACATATACGAGTATATAGTATTAAATACTATATATTAGAAGAATGAATAATACAAAAGAATATTTTATAGTTATATAAAATTTAATGGGAAAATAACTTGTAAAATAACACACTTGTGTATTGCTCCATATATTATAGTTGTTATTAAAGAAACAATATTTTTCAATTACATGAATTTGTTTCGATTAAAAAAATGTATTTTTCTAAAGTACATCAGTTATGACACCGTGCAGGAAAATTTTGCGATTTCGAAGTTGATAAATAGAGCTTATGTGTTAGATTACATCAGTTTAAGTTGAAAACATCCAAATCTGTTTGTTTATTGCTGAGACATGGAATAATATAAAAATCCTGGTTACTTAGCCTATAAAACTACCTTCTTAATGAGTTTCTAATTAATCGTTCGTATCTTTGAAATTTTTGAACCGTTTATGCTAATTAAAAAAATCTTCGTCCCTTAATATGGATCATGGATCTAGCTATGCTATGTTTTAATACAATGCTATGTTTAAATACAATATTATAAAATATTTTTTACAATATAATAAAAACTATTTTGTTAAAAATTCTGTCGTATTATTTGTGCCTATATATCCTATTTGCAGATCTTAATGTTAACAGATTTGAACTAAAAATATTTGACTTAAAAACATACAGTTTTAACTCTCACAGTGTTATTATAATACAAAATTATATGTTAGTATAGCAGCAATTATTTATTATATATTTATTTTTTCTCTTTTATTTTCAATATTAATTACATGACTATATTCAAACATGAATATACGAATATTTTTAATTTACAATCGATAGGTAAACATTTATGTATTTTCGTTTAAAATTAAATTACCATTTTCCAACACCTAAGCGGCCATTTTACATTGAAAAGATTGATGACTAGTTGTCGGTGAATAATTTGCTATTCAATATTTTAATAGGCTCTGTCTGGCTTGTGCTAAAATTTCGGTTTGGAAAATAAATACATTTTATAACATACTCCGCTCATTTATGCAAATAATAAATTAAATACTGAAATAACAATCAAAAATTTAATTTTAAAACATATTGGAGAAGATTCTAAAAGTTAGTTACAACTTTGTACTTTATACTGCAAAAGTAGACTTTATGAAATTAGGTAAAAATTTACAGTATATTTTGTGAAATTTACTTTGAAGTGTTTATTATTACACATGGATTGTTATATCGTCGGTCGACTACAAAAATAATCCATTTATTGTCAAATTTTTAACAACCAATTACAAGCCAACTACAAAGTAATTCAGTAATGCAAACAACCTGGTTAAAAATTGTGTAACAACTAGCTTTAAGCTAACTACAAAGTCATGCAGAATTTTACCGAATCGTTGTAATCATGTTTTGTGCAGTCAAGTTGTTGAATACTTTTTGCTTTCATTGCTCGTCTGCTATTTTCATTTTTGTTTTTTTTTTTTAATATTATTTTGAAAAACAATAAGTTATTTTATCTCCCCTTTAAAATATGCAAAAATTTATATAACAGGTTTACAATTAAGCCGACGATATATTATACACGTATTTGTTAATTTTTCTAGCTAAAAATATTATTCATAGAATTATTTTATTTTCATTTAAAATTTTTATATTAAGTTTGTTTTTGTTATTTCTAATTTAAACTCAAGTAGCCTAGTAATTTTATTTTGTTTTGATTTTTCTCTAATATTTACATTTGTTTAACCAATATTTTACTTAACTAACTAACTAAGTTAAATTAAGGAATTAGCAAATGAATGGCTTTACTAATGAACATTTTACAATAACCATAAGTTGTTTTTTTTTTGGTTTTTGTAAAAGTTAAATATTATGCAAATAAATATTTACTTACACTCAACTAAATATGAAAAACTAACATATAACAAAAATAGTAAAACTTTAAAAATTTTGTAAGAAATGTTAATTTTCTAGTAAAAAACACACCTTAATTGTCCAAAAGCAAGGTTTGAAAAAAAAAACTTAACTTAACTTACGCACAGACAAAAGTTATTTAAACGTACTAAACTAAGACCGAAGTAAAGTTAAGTACACAAAGGTACAATAAAAAAAAGAACGGTACCTTATAATAACGTACTGTTCTCTAAGACTTTAGAGTATTTTTTAGTTAACTTTAAAGTAAGTTACGAATTTTTAGATAACTACTTGCGGCTGCGTTCATAATATTTTAACGAAGTATTGTTGTTGTGCACTCATACATAAATCATATACATATTTTCATAAAAAAAGCAACAGTTCCAAGTTGAAGAACCACATTAAATTCTGACAAAATGTGCAGGGATTTGAATATGTACTTTTGGGTAAATAAATGTAAAAGCGAACTTGAATCAGAAGTACATGTAAAAATCTTTAGGCATTTAACCAACTTGAAAACAGTCCATCAATTTGAAACTGCTGGTAATTTTTTTTATGATATACACAGAAATATTAGCAAGTGTTGCCAGCTAAGGGGTTTCCATCGTAAATGACAGCATTATTTTTATTTAATTTCACTTTTGACAATACTGTTTTGCTCATTATTGTCAGTTTCATAAGAGTTCATTAAAGTACTCAACAAAGTACGTTATAGTACTCAACGAAGTACGTTATTTTTAGTGTACTTCGTGAAAGTTCGTTATAATAAAGTACTATTTAAATTGAATACTTATTACACATGTGACTTTGTACCGAGCTTGCCTAAATACAGTACGGTATATTAAAATACAGTACTTTTTTCGAGCCTTGCCCGAGACTAACCACAATATTTATTTACTTTATTTCCTAATTTACTTACTAGAAAATACTTTTGCTAATTGTTGAAAATTTTTGCTTTTTTAGAATTTTAATTAAAGCTGTACAGAATATTTAAACTTTTAATATAAATAGACCAAAAAATATTCACCTTATCATGCAAAACTTGCTATTATGAAATCTTGAACAAGTTTTAAGAACTTCAAAATAAATAAATCTATAGAAATGTAGGAAAAAACTACTATTGTCTTAATGTTCTTATGACGAATAAATATTTTGTTTATTAATTTTCTTAGTAAAGGGATCCCTTATCCTTGGTAATCGATTCTTTTTAAATACCCAAGTTTTTCCTTTAAGAACTTGTAGTTAAATTGATGACTTTAAAACTACTTTTGGTTATGCATTTAGTTTAATAAAACAAAAACAAAAAAAAATACAAAATTTATCTTTTATAAAGCTCTTAGACTATTATGCTGTCAATTTTATAAATTTTAATAAATCCTTGTTAAAACTATCTTTAAAAACTCCCACAATGTTTACTTTAAATTACTTATATTTACTTTTGTACACACAAAATATCCAAAACCCCACCAACATTTTTGTTTAACAAAATAAAATGCATAAAATAAAACAATAGTAAAATATGAAAATTGTAAAAAAAAATTTTGTAAAGAAAAAATTACTCCTATGGGAAACTGAAGCTGACTGTGATTCTAGCATGACCTCAATTTAAATGCAGCAAAAGGGAAAAAATCATTTGCTGGGTTTAACTTTTATATCTATATTCAAATTTATATAAAAAACCGTATATCTGTTTGTATTATTAAACTACCTTAGTGTTCAATTTATGCAATTTATTATAAATTGTCTGTAAAAAAAAATCCCAGAAAAACCCAGTATTGATACATTTTTATCGCCAACATATTCTCCAATGTCCAATTCATTTACCACTTCTATGCACAAGCTGAAAACTGATATCAAAACTATAGCTTTCTTTTTCTTTTGTTCTCTGTCTCGCTTTGTCTATATGGACATAGCCTCATCTATAAACACAACACACAAATACCGGCATTAACTGAAATTTGTAATAAAAGTTTACTTGTTTTTGGGAATATTCATATAAAAATAAATAAACTAAATATTGGAAAATTTCAAAAATTGTTTGACTGTTACAAGTATCTACTACAATATATAGCAAAATAGTCTACCAACACTTTTACTACAGATACATTTTGTCATACAATGATACATACGGCCATATAAATAGTTATATTTACAAATACCCGATAGTTTAAAAAGCTATTTAACCTAAACTAAATGGCTTTATATATAAGTTCATATATCTAAGATATTTAATATAGATAGTAAGTTAAAAAAGCTTATTTTAATGCACTACTTTACTATCACTAGGTAGTGCAAAGGGTATTTACTACTTCTAATTTATATTTCTAATATTTTTTTCAATAAAATTAGGATTCATCGAATTCCTATCAGTTCCATGAATAAAAAAGTCTTTTGCCCTCCTAAACATCAGAGAAAAAAAATTGGTAAAATGTTGATATGTGAAATAATATTTTGTGGCAATTTTATATTTTTGTTAAAAAAAATATTTGGAAGTTTTCTCAACCATAAAATAATTGGCGTTTTTTATACAAACATATATATCCCACAATATTTAAACTAACAAACAAAAAAAAAGCACTCGTTATATGTTTGAATGTGTGTAGTTGTTGCATTGTGTAAATTACAATAACAAATGTAACAAATTTAAAAATTCAATATTTTAATATGAACAAAAACAATTGATTTGTTCAATAAATATAAGAGTAGTTATGCTCGAAGATAAATAAATGAAAGTATTCAATATTTAAATGTTATGGTAGCTTTTTATTTACAAAATGAAAAGTAGCCGTTTTTTTATGTGACGAGGCATATCTTATGATGGCACAAGTATTTCCGAATATGATGCTCTAAGAAATCTGCCTTTTATGAATAGGAACTTTCTTTGATGTTATGGACAAGTTCTTCATTATTCTATTAGAGGTAGTAATGATAAAATGGTATACCTATTTGTTTGCCAAATTTTTAGTTTTTGTGGGTTAAAATAGAATTTAATCCTTCACATGATACATGTATTGTATCATTCATTTAAGATTCATTTAAGAAAAATACTAAATCCACAATTTCAGAATATTTAAGCAAATATTTAAAATTTCAACAAAATGTGCAGGTAATGTGGTACAATACATGCTTGTAAGGTGCTGTAGTGTATTACATCAATCTAGTGTGATTTTGCGGGTGAATATATAAAATGAAGGAACAAACCCGACACCTGCTCTCATGCAAGTGATGACTGTCGCTCTAACTGTGCTAATATCTTTGTACCAATTAGTTTTTTTCCTGTTTAAGCAATTATTTGCTCTTTATGTGACGGAACTACTGACATCCCGGTTTCGTCTATGGTTAAGATACGTGTAAAAGTTAAATTCTTTAAAACAAGAACAACATTTTCTCTAGAGACTTAAAGTATACCACAATAGCTGCACTTGTCTTTACTGTAATTGAAATTTAATTGTATCAATTTGTCAGATCGTTATCCTCATTATTTTCTATTACGCGTACTTATGATGTTTTTATTGTCAGTTTAGGGGAAAGGTTACTATACCAAATTACTAACCTGTACTACATCACCCTCACATTAGGTTCTTTATATGATCGCTATACCATGATATCAGTGTTTATCCGATACAATGCATTCCTTTCACATTATTTTCGCCAACCCTGTTCAACACAGCGTAACAAAAGTCATAAACCCCCTCCCCCCAAGAGCGTCATGTGGTTTGTGAACAGCCCCTAACGGCAATTTACTGGATATAACAACTTGCATGTGGAACTACTAGTATGATCGACAGAGTTCCTACGATCTGACAACTAGCATAAAAAAGCGATAATATTAGACTTGTAGAACCTTCTAAACATAAATTTGTATTTTAATTTGTTTGAAAGTTACCTAAGAATATAAACGAGATTCGATCATACTAAGATCGCCGAAATATTAAACAATAACCCTTTAGATATTTTTTGATTTGATGTCTGTATCCGTAAAATCGTGAATTCAAATAAAAATAATCATATTTTAGACCTTAATGTGTATTGCTTTTATATCTGTGTCAATATGGAAGAATAGTTTAAGTCGAAAATTGCAGTTTTGAGATATCATAAATTTTGTGTAAGTTTTCTTGTGCTTGATTTCTGAGAATAATTTATGAATTAATATATTGGTAGCATGTTTATTAGAGAAGAAGGATGAATATTTAAAAAATAAGATTTTACGTTTTTTTCTACTAAAAGAGCTAATCTTTTTCGAAACTGAAATTTGCGTTGAATTTACTTTAAGTAACTTTAAGCGGTTCTGTTAAAATAAAAAGTATATATTGTGTATTTTTATGTAAACATAAGTTGTTTGAAAATAACAACTTTATTTTTTTCAAGGTCAACATAAAGCTTAAGTGAAGTTAAGTTAAGTGAAGTTAAAACATTTATAAAGCTTAAGTGAAGTTAAGCGAAAGCGTTATATAATAAAAGAAAAATCTGAAAAATCACAAAAATATGTATACATAAGTTGTTTTGAGCAATGCATTATTGATTCAAAAAACATAAGCTAAAAAGTAAACGTACACAACATTGACAAAAACCCGAATTTCGTTAAACGAAATAAACACATTTAAGCGCCTTTGCTTCTTTAATGCAATAAACGCCTTAAGTCAATTCTCTCTTTTGTCGACTTAAGCCACTTTTCCATATTGTTATAGATATACCCGTACTATACTATTGTAACTATTTTGCTTTTATTTTATTGTATTCGTACTTTTTCGTTGACACATGTAATAAACTCCTTAACTCAATCCTCTCTTATGTCGACTTAAGCTACTCTACCATATTGCCACAGATATACTCGTACTATACTCCCAATACTATTTTGCTTTTATTTTATTGTACTCGTACTTTTTCATCGACACATTCAAAAGTTTGTATATATTTATTTAAACAAATATACTACATTCATGTATTTTATGTTGCATCTACATAGTACTTGTTTATATAATTTGTCTGCGATAATGAAACAGATGCTTTTTCTACGGTTTGCTTTTCAAATCATATCGATGGAGATGATAATAAAAAAAAATCGAATAAATTGGAAAAAAATTGCTCAAAACTATTTGCCACAGTTTAGTAGTGGCAACACAATTTGGCAACATGTAGTTTTTTGTTTCACAACATACAAAAGAAATAAATTAGTTTTTGCAATATATAAAATAAACAGAAATATTTAACAGTTGATATGAAAGAACTTCAAGTACCCTAAAGGGATTATATCAATTTAAAACTTAAAAAAAAAGTAATATTTTAAAATTTTCGAACAGAAATTTAGAAAAATCATATGAATACGAAGACAATTGACATGTTATAAAAAGGCTTTAATCAATAGTTTTTGAAAATATTTAACAATAGTGATGATTTATCATGAGGATCTACTGTAGCGTTAATATTAACGAATTTAAAATTGAAATAAAATATTAAATAAATTTTTAAAATATGAAAAGTAATATAAATATAAAATATTTAATACCTTTCAAAGGTTGAATAATATTTGTACTCGTATTAATATCTATGAAAATAAATCACAGATTTTCGTCTGCTCATCAATATTCATATCAAATTTTCAGAAAAAAAAAAATAGTATTTAAATGCATTTTAAAACCATTTTACATTTTAATGCCCTGAAAGAATAATGGATGTTATTTACTCTTTTTTTATACCGAAAATTCAAAAATTATAAGCCTGTTACTTAAGAAAATTTCCAGAACACCTTAAGTCTTGTCTAAAACCATATTTTTTTCTTATTTCTCCAAGACTCGTAACTTAATCGCATCATTATTTATAATTCCATATAATACCTGTATTGTTTATGCTACATTGTTTTTTTTTTTTTTTTTTTTTTTGCTTTACATGGGAAGAAATGTAAGACTTTTCGTATAGGAAAAACTATGTATTTTTTTAGAAAATAAATAGAAAAAGTTTCGCAGTAAGTGTCATGTTGTTTATCTTTACACAAAAATTATATTCAATTCCTTACTTTTCTTTCGAAGATTTCAATTCTTTTATTTATTCATTTTATTTTACAATTTTTCTTATTTTTTTTTTGGAAATTCTTTTTCATGAAAGTAGTGCTAGAGAAATAGTATTATTTGTCCTAAGCACTAGAAAATCGTTACTTAAGACAAGTTTACATAAATAGTTTTTTTCTACTACTTTGCTCCAATCAAACATTTTTTCCTGCAAACATTTTGTGAGACACGTAACTAAATATTGCTATTTAGTCTATTTTGTTATTCTAGATTTCTAAGGATATTTTTGGCATTTTCTTAAGAATAAATGAATCTAAAAGTATTTGTTCGTTGTGTCTTCCTTTTCTTTTCCAAGCAAAACATAGAATTTTCTAAAGCTGCATTAACACTTAGAAGAACCCAACTTTGTTGCTTTATTTAACTAATGCATTTATTTTAGGGTTTTCATTCTATTTTACAATTTAGTCTATTTTTTTTTCTTGTTCTATCATTTTGTAAGTGTTTCTTTTAGGGATTTAACCAAAAACGTCAGCAGTTTCTTTATTTTATTCCCTTTACTGATTTCTATATAAATACTATATAGTATTTAGTTTGTTATTTTGCTTTTTCTTACTTGACATGGATTTTTCTAAAACATATTTTCATTGCTAGTAATTGAAAATAAGAGCAGACAGACGGGCGGATAGACAGCCAAACACATTAAGCAGCAAAACTGTTTGGCGCTTACCAAAAAAAAAAAAGAAAAGTCTATCTATACTCTCTAATATGAATTTAAACCAGAAATGAAAATCGGTATAAAATAAAATGAAATTGTATAAGAATCACGCTGTTTTTGAATGAAGCACAATTTCTATTGGCGTTGTCTAGAGCAACAGAATTATTGCATGTGCTGATTTAGAGGCCAAATGCATGAACTCTCTAGAAAAAAAGGGCTCAAATGAAATGTTAAGAACCAGGACAAGAGCTTAGTGATTTTTTTAACTTTTGTTGCAGCAAAAAAGTGGAAAAAATTACATGCTGTTGCCCTGTTAAGCTGCATAGTAAAGTGAGTATTGCAATAATCTCGATTGCAAAAGTAGCAATAGCAACAGCTGCTAATGAAGGAACAAACCGATTGCAAAAAAAAATACTAACAGCAGTCGACAATAGAAATTATATAGCAGTTATTGATTTCAGTGATTAAAAGGACTAAAATGTTGAATTTCTTTTTTAAGTAAAATTATAAAAAATTGTCTTCAATTAGAAAAAATGGTCGTTACAAAATTGCATATTGATAAAAAAAAATCGTTAATTGAGGCTACCGTATGGAAAACTAAAAGACGATCTTCTTACTATTTAATATCGTTTTTCATTTCGTTGCCTGAAATCAATCATCCAATTACAATTGTATTTTATCCTTTTTAATTTTATATCTTTAAACGATCAATAATTCTATATACATATATGTATGTATATATATATCGTCACCTGAAATGCAAAAAGTCGTAACTGACACAAAAATTAGGCATTGATTTTTTGATTGATAATGGACTTACTTAAATTAGGAGCACCAACAAAAACCGAAAAAAATAATGTTTATTATAATGTTATTTAGTGACGCCCTTTTGCATTTCAGGTGACAATATATATATCAATAGAATGGATATCTCGAAAACGACTCTAACGGTTTTGATAACATTTGAACGATGGGTACCTTTTTTGCCGTATAGATGAAGCCAGAAGGGACTTTTGGAAATTTTGCCGCTAAGGGGGTAAGAACTGGTAAAAAGGGGAAAAAATTAAAAACGTTATATCTCCTAAAGTAATAAACAAAATTTGAATTTCGTTGTGAACAGCTATAAAAATAAGTGGACAAGTGTTTGGAACTTTTTTGAAACTATGTCCAATAGGGGGTAAAAAAGGGTGAAAATAGTTTTTTGGTACTATATGAGAAAATATATGAGGAACACATAGAAGTACTTTTTTGATTTCGAGGGCCAAAATGTGTAAAAAATGGATAAAATCATAAGATATGTCTTATAGAATAGTGAACTGTTTACGATAGAATAGAATAGTGAACTGTTTATGATAAAATAGAATAGTGAACTGTTTATGATTTTTAGAAAAGTTGTTGCGCTGAGCCGACAAAGGTCTTTTACTTGATTTTACTAATTTCCGACAGGTGGCGCCTCTAAAAATACTCAAAATTAATAAAATTGTAAACTTTCATGCTAAGATCTTTAGTAAATTTGCGACAGGTGGCGTAAGTAAAATTACTCAAAATGAATTAAATAGTAAACTGTGCATTTAATCACGCTATGATCTTTAGCAAAGTTGTTGCGCATGCATCGGCTCATATTGTTTGTTAGTTGGTATAAACAATTTCAGACTGGTGGCTCCACTGAAGATTATTCGAAGTGAAATAAATAGTAAACTGTGCATTTGATTATGTAATGATCTTTAGCAAAGCTGTTGCTAAATGGATCGTTTTAAATCGATCCATTTGAGATATATTTTTGAGATCATTTTCCCCATTTCCACAAACAAAATGAAACATAAGATATCAGTTAGAAGTATTAAAGCCTAAAAATAATAGTTTTTTTTTGAGAAATAATCGATTTTCATCACATACCGGAATGTGGGTTGCTTTACAAAAAGACTATTATTTTCAGATCCCCCCATGGGTCTACTTTATAGTCCATATTTGAGAGAAGGTTGAAGAAAATAAAAGCTATGCTTTTTGAGATATCCTTTAGTCAAGGACATAATTAATGTCTTGAAAAAAATTTTTGACCGCCATAAAATATAAACCCAAGCTAAATTTAAAATCTTTGAAGAACTCTTTAAATATTATGAGCTAGGAGAATATAAATATTCAAAACTTCATTAAATTCGAAGATGGCAAGGTTCAAAATTCGTATTTTTTGTTTTAAAAATGTTGCTATCACTATCAAAATTTTGATTTTAGCTTTGGTTTATCACATATCATTTGTGATATAAAACTTTATAATTATCATGAGTTTTTAGAAAATTTGCTTTTTTAAGGGCGATAATTTTACCTTATGCGATGATTACCTTATACTACAAAAATTATCGCTTAAATTTGTAATTCTTTTAAAGTTATTTCCCTAAAATAATAAAACTATAACAAAACGTAGGCTTAGTTTTCTGCTCTTCATTCCTTTTAAAACCTTTCGAGCTTGCATTACATATCGATATTGAATGTGAGTATAATATTAAAAAAACCGCACATACTTTTTCTATAACTAAAAGAATGTCTATATCAAACCTATAACATGATTGGTATATATTTCAAATGCGAGGGTGGCTCAAAAATTAGAACCAAAATGTGACGAAATCTAAATCTTTTATTATAAATTATTATTTTTTTCATTTAAAAGGACTCTCGTTTTTCAAAGTAAATGTTTGGTATTAAAACTCTACGAAAGTTGTGGCTTAGTTTTTATTTCCATTTTTTTTTTGTGAGATTTTTCCCCCAATTTTTTATGTTTTTTTGTCAATTATTTTTGCAATCGATTGCAGATTTTGATTTCTAGTTATTTTCATTGTTCTGCCAACCGACTTAACCAACCATAGAAGAATGGCTGGTTACAAAATGTTCATGATATTTTTGTTAGCTAAAAATAAATTCGATTTTGTTTAGTTTTTTTTTCCTGTTACATACGAGTTTATTTTTTTTTCTTCCTTTTTGTTGCATTTAGTTTGCTTCCCTTTTTTACAACTTTCATTACATTCTGGGTTACTCAACTTTAACAACAATTAGTGTCGTTTAGCAGTTACAAATGACTTTTGTAATTACAAGTTTATTTTGGTTTTTTTACTTTTATTTCATTTCCCTTTTTGTAGCTCTAGTTTTGAACGACTTTTTCTATTTTTCTATACTATTTATTATGTTCTTTTTTCCGTTCTGTAATGGTCTAAATATCATTATGGCCAGGTTAAATTTTGGTGGTTCCTTTTGTTTTCAGAAGTAGAAATAAATAACGTGTTTTATATTTATTTCTAGGTTTGACATTTAGGGGGGTTTATTTATGGTTTTGTAATTTTTTCGACAGCAGCAAATAGTAAATATTTCGATATTAACAATGTCAGAGAAAGTAAAACTTATACTTTTGTGTAAAAGTATTTGGAGGTTTTCCCATTAAAATTGTAATGTCAAGTATGAAAGTTATCGTAAAATAGCGATAATGTTCAGTTAAAATAAAACAAATTAGATGTCAGGAAAAATAAAGAAATTTTTGTAATTTAAGAATAGTTGAAATTAAATTTCTAAAGAAATTAGTTTAATTAAACCATTATTGAACGTTGGCGAATGAAGGGAACAAGAAGAGATTTTATTCTGCATTAAAATAATTTTAAAATCGGGAAATATTTAGTGCTAAAATGACGTGTAAGTCATTTCATGGAAATTTATTGAGAAATTTATTAGCTTAAATAGGATCTTTACATTTGCTTTTAAATTTACAAAAATACCTTACAAAACGTTTATTCAAAATAATATTATGAATCAGCACTTGTTAACAAAAAACAACCTTAACTTAGTTTTTTTCCTTATTTTATAGTGACGTCACAACTTCTCTGACATTGTTTTAGAATTTTATTTAATTTATTTAAAAATTTTCCTCTCCTTTTAAAAAACTGAATGATTGAATTCATTAAACAAATGAATGAGTAAAAAATATTTGTTACTGACTAAATAGTAGATTTAACAAAAAAGAA
The DNA here is from genome assembly GCA_933228675.1 of Stomorhina lunata. Classification (NCBI taxonomy): domain Eukaryota; kingdom Metazoa; phylum Arthropoda; class Insecta; order Diptera; family Rhiniidae; genus Stomorhina; species Stomorhina lunata. The sequence continues at coordinate 2,369,498 of OW121740.1, read as the reverse complement.
TAAATAAATAAATAAATAAATAAACCGGTTAGAATTTAGTAAATATTTATATTAAGGTATTAAAATTTCCGTTAACTGAAAATCTACAATATTTAAATCGTAAAGTTTAATGAAATACAACATAAGTTAGATAAGTTAGTATAGGACAGGCTCAATAACGATTATTTTATTAATGTCTACTACTTATCGTTTTAATATTTATATTGTTTATTTGCTTTCATTAGCAGTTGAGTTTTAAAGGTATTTACAATAAAACTACGTACATTGCTTTTTATGTTTTGAGAATGGCAATTCTTAGTAATGCCATATTTTAACTTAACTTGCCACACGATGGGCCGAAATGAATATTTAACAGGAATAAATTCATAACTTTATAAATACCTAGCCGATATTTTTCAAATTTTCGCCGTGTTTTACTGCACCTCCGGGGCTTAATGCTGGATATGAACTTTTCTGATATTTAAAGTGGGAGTAGCCCCGCCCACATGAAAAAAATTATTTCATAGTATATCTGACCCACTATTTTAACTAGGATAATTAAATTTACTGTGGGCATCTTAACATTTAAGGTGTATAAGCACGCGAAAAATGGAGGCTATAGAAATAGTAGGCATGGCACCTTCCATCCAAAAAAAAATATCTATATATTTTCGAATTAGAATTATCAAAAATTATTAATATTGTTTTACTACAAATAATTATATGTGATTTTACATAAAATTGGTGCGGAAGTAGAAACGTTAATACAAAGGCGAGGATATATAATGAACTGATACTGTTCATTTGCATTTCAATCGAGTTGTGGCGCTTTTAGAACACAAAGTTTATTTTTTTAATTTTTTTGGCATTTTTTGTAAACTGGTTATATATATCCTGGCTTTTTGAGCGTCTAGTATTATAAAAATCTAATTCCAGTGATTCAACATATTCAGTCTAGGTTAAATATTTTAATTTAAACCATTTTTCAAAAAACTTCAAACAAGTAATTTCTGTAATTTTTCTGAAAAGTAGTATAAATGGACCTTAGGTTGCGCGCTCAAATTTGTTTCCTTAATCTTAAACATCACTAACTTTTGTAGTGGTTTCCTCCATATATTTAAGATTTTCGTTAAAAAAAAAATCTTGAAATTCTACACGAATTTTTTCTTATACAAAAACCATTTACTAACCAAATTTGTCAATAGGAGTGATCTATATTTTGTGCGAAAAACAACGATGTATGGCAATGTAAAATTAACTCTCAATAAGTTGTCGAAATCCCCGAAAAATTTTAAGACAATGTGTTGACAAAAAAACACGAAACGAAAATTTTGTTACCTTTGGCGTTGCCGTACTTCTTAGATTACAACCAAAGTTATTAATTTTTAATGACATAATATAGGACAAGTACCGGTGATTATAACTGAGTGATTTTTGTTAATATTAAATGATTTAAGAAACTTAATTTATTTATTAAATAACTTCTTCTAGCCGGCCCATCGTGTGCCGTGAGGTTGGGGTAACCTTAGATATCAATGGATAGAGCAAATCGTGGGTCTATGCCTGAAAGTAAACAGAAGCCGATTGTATAGAACTTTTAAGAGGAATAAAACATACAAAGTCATTATCGTTCAAAGAACTTTAAAGCCTGGCCAATTACACTCAGGACATATGTACCAAATGGCTGACAATGACTTGTACTTTGACTTGTATTAAATTATGTCTTGCACTTTTGCTATGCCTTGCATTAGTTGTGTTAAATAATTACTTGTTTGCTACTTCTAGGAGGGTGGTGTGGCCTAGGTAGTTAGTATATCGACTGCTAAGGATATTATATCACATTGAGCCTAGGTTTGATCCCCGGTCACGACAATATCAATTTCTGTAATTATTAATTTCTATTAAAATCATTAATGGCCAAATCATCCTCCATCGGCGGTTAGTCTACAACAATAACACGCCTTCGAAGTAAAAGAAATAAAGCAGGCTGTAGAACAAAAAGCTTAGATAATGCGTCTAAATAACAACAAATTGCGCAATTTTATTGTTCTAAAATAAGCATGATTTTGGTCTAATGCGGAGCTGTCCAGCTCTATAGCACAATGTGCGAACCTTTACAAAAATGCTTGTAAGCTTCCACACCGACACACTATTTATGATTGAGACGCATCTATGTTTGTCCCGCTCACACTTACATAAAATTGTCTTTGCAAAGTCAGTGGTCTTTTCAAAGTCAGTGCTGCCAGATTTCAAAGTTGTAGTAGCAAATGCAAATATTAAAGTATGTGTTTTTTTTGGACAGGTCTGGTCTAATGACAGATTACTTTCATTTCTTTTGGTTTCATTTGTTATTAAAAAAAAGTGACCCTAATATGGCGCAAAATGTTATAATTACAGAAAATTGTGGTTTAATTGAGTATGATAATTAATTATAACATTTAATCACACAGCGATTGCAACAAATAAATATACGTCCAATAAAATAAAACTGTGATTAATTACTTACTCAAAACTAGTTGCAGTAATTACACTGGAAATCATAACACACTCAAAAAGTTGTAGGTTAAGAAAAAATTCTGAAAAATTCCGTACTTTTTAGTTTTTAAATAACAATACTCGTATGTACTTACATAAATGACCTTATTAACTTGTCTGATCCTTAGATCTCTATTAATTAATTTAAAATCTGGTTTTGTTTCATCAACAAAATTATATTTTAATGCCATTAATAGTACGTCAAAATTAAGTTAAACTGGCCTTTAGTTGTGAATTTAAGTTAAATTTAAGGTGCAATAAATATGTGCATTGTTCAAAACCGAAATGGAAATTTCATGTTTCATGAAATTTCCATTTAATCTTATCAAAATCATATTAAATGCAATTATTTTGTATATTTTATCTATAGATTTATGAAATTATTTAACGAATATGCGTATTTACCTCTATAAAGTGTATAACTGATAGTAGGTTCACACCAAGAGCTTTTCATCAGATATTCAATTTGAAAATATCTACTTATACATATATTTTAATATATTTGTAATGGTAAGTAATACGTAAGTGGTGTAGGCTAGACTTCTAGTGCGAAGATCATATGTTCGATTTCGAAACAATTAGAATCTAAATTATTTTATTGTATTGTTATTCAAATAAATGAATGTAATGATTACGCTTATTTCCCCCCAAAAAAATAACCTTTAATGTGAATCGAGCTTTAATGAATGAGTGCTTAATTTACATTAATTACCCATACGTTAAAGCTATGAACTTGCATGTACACAGATATTTATATACAAAATTATATTTCCAGACATAGGAAAATTTTAACAATTACAAAACTCTCTTGCCTTAGATAGGAATAACATATAAGTAATAATAACTAAATGCATGTACAATATTTTATCTGAGTAACACCATTTCCTGTCGACATTGGTTAACAAACTCAAAGCAGTTTTATTTATGTTTAATAAGCGGATTTGTTTTTAATTAATTTTATGAAACTCTTAATTGAAATTTGATTCATTATTTCTCTTTCTAGGTAAGTGCTTGACTAGTTTTTAAAATATAATTTTAAAAGTAAAAACCCTAATCGAAAATATAGATTTCATGAAAACTGTAGTAGAACTCGTAACAGGTAATAGCTAATAAACTATTTATAAGACCTATGGAATCAAATCATAAAATTATGACACCTCAGATATTATTGTGATGGTCACTTGGGCGTTTTCACTTTTAGATCAAAACTTTCAAAGATTTATTAAACCCCGAATTCGTCATAATCTATAAATAGGGTCGTGTGAATAGAATCGATTTCAATGCAAAAATTCGTTATTTTTTGCTTACTCAAAGTTTACTTTGAAGATTCCTGACCGACTGCATCTGAGTGCAAAAGTGCTTATCGGTGACAGTAGGATATTTAACTTCTTTGATTCACTGGATCACCATCACAGCACAAGTTGTGTCAAATAGTTATATTGTTACCATTTTGGTATGTGCTCTAACGAAATTATGGAACAAGTTCTACAAACCCGAACTTTCATACGCAATACTCGATTATCTGTAAGGGCTCATCCCTCTATTGTCGAAGAAAATATGTTCTCGTATTATTCGTATTATGATAGTACGGCTATCTATAACCTATCATAAATTATAAGTTATAACCAGGCGTAGGCAGCCCATATCACCAGAAGCCGAAGAATTTTTATAATTTTCGTAAATACCACGATCATTAATAAAACTTGTGAAAAAGAGTACTTAAATCATTCAGTTGGAATTTGGATGTGCCGGTTTGTTAAAGAAAAGGCAAAAACAAAACAGGCAAGAACCAAAATCAAAACCCATTTATGGCAACAAAATAAATACATAATTCAAGAGAACAACGAAATATAATCTCGAACTTTGTTGCCATTACACTATTATTGTTCGAAAAAACAGTAACCGAATTGGGAATATTTTTGAAAACAGAAATAAATTCTAATATTTAGCAATTTAAGATTTTTATATTTTTTAGATAAATAAAAGTTTTTAGAAATTTTCGATACAAACATTTTTTATAGAAAATTTTTCGATAAAAATATTTGTCTGTAAAAATTTTCAATAAAAATAATTTTCTATCAAAAAAATTTTTGATAAAATGTTTTTCTATAGAAATATTTTTCTGTTATAAAATTTTTTAAAATATTATTGATAAAAAATTTTCTGTAGAAAAATGTTTGAATAAAATTTTTTTTTTTTTAAATTTTCTATAGAAAAATTTTTGATAAAAATATTTTCTGTAGAAAAATTTTTGATAAAAAAATTTTCTATAGAAAATTGTTTGATAAAAAAATTTTCTATAGAAAATTGTTTGATAAAAAAATTTTCTATAGAAAATTGTTTGATAAAAAAATTTTCTATAGAAACATTTTTAATAAAAAAAATTTTCTGTAGAAAAATTTTAGATAAAAAAATTTTCTATATAAAAATTTTTGATAAAATTGTTGATTTATACCAGTTTCAATATTTGGCTCATTTTTATACCAAAAAGTACCATCCTTACTATGGAAAGGATCTTCGGCAGCGTAATTGCCACTATCAAACATTTCATTTGGTTCGATAACCAAATACTTTTCGATATCTTAGGCAAGGTCATCATTTGGCATATAATTTGAACTAAGCTACAATACTTCAGAGTGCAAATATAGTGCAGTTTTAGTTGATTTGAGCAAACAAACGCAAAAACATTAAAAAATTAAAATATTTAAAATACATAATTCTTCATACAAACTACAAGTGTATCTGGCCAGATACATGCGCAACGTATGTGACGTGTTGATGAAAAAACTCACACAAATTGTTTTTGTTGTTTTTTTTATAATCTTTTTCTTCATAAAACGATAGCTAACAATATTTGTGGAGAGTATCTGGAGACTCAAACAGCTAGCTGCATTATGAATTTATTTAAATCACTGTTTAATTCTTAAATGATCTGGCCAGATACATGCGCATGACGGACGGTTAAACATCTGAACTACACATTGAAAATAATACCTATTTTAGTAAAATGTATAAATAATGGCAACTCTGCTGACGATTTTTATGATCTGTTTTCTTTGTGCCGACCAACGGTTATCTAAAAAAATTTATAAAATATGAGACATTATTTTGTAACAAAAAAAGTATCAGATGTTCTGTTAATTAGGAATTTTCTTATATTAACCTTATGCGACTGACGTGCTATAGTTCTCACAACTTTAATGACGAGGTAGATAGACCATTTTTATGGCTTACATTTTGGTGTATAATTTGTGAGTGGAAGTCACTAATTATATAACTATTTTCTTTTATTTCAAAGCTTAAATTCGGCTTATATATGTATAATTTATTGGCATGGCATGAATTTTCTGTATAACAATTTGAGTTTGTTGGTGTCCGCTGGACAAAACGTCAGTCGCAGAGGGTTAAGGTACTCAATGGAACTCTTTTTGTGATATTATAGATGTTTTGGAAATGGTTTAAACAAGAGTCACGTATTTGAATACAATTTTCCATAGATATAAAGTTATTCACGCTCAATATTTGCATATTATAACGTTTTCATCATCAATCTTGTGACATCGAAAAAATTACTAGAAATTAATTTAAATTTTAATTAGAGTAAAATAGATAAACGAACAATTTAATTCCATTTCAACACTTTCATCTCTCACAATCTTCCACCGCAATCACATAGAAACTTTTTGGAATCAGGTCTCCAAATTCTAGATTTAATTTAGAGATTTTCAGCTAATTATGTACTAACTACAATCTAATATTACTTTTCTTACATATTTTTAAACTTAATTGAAACTACATACAAATATTTTTTTTTTAAGTATGCCTTTCATTATTTTTCAATTATTGTTCAATTTTTCTGTTTGAAGTTTATTTTATTTCATAAAACTATAATTAAAATCCATTACTAAACTCAACATATTTTCTAATAAATTTTAAAGCCAGTACATACAATAGTTAGTACTCGTAGCAGCCTAATTTGGGGTAATAAATTTTTTCTGTTTGTTAATATTATTTTACAATCAAGTGAATAATGAGTCGCTAATTTTACAAGGAAAATAAAAATATAATTTCAAACAATTTAATGAAATTAAATATTTTACATTAGCAGCGAGCTTTGGAAAATGACCTTAAAGAATATTTAACGTAAACTATTAAAAATAAAATAATTAAATAAAAAAACTAAAAACACAAGTTGTAAATAAAAGTGCAATTGCACTGGAAGAAAAGATGTTAAAAACAACTCATTCTATAGCTCAAATTTAGCATCAGTTTTTTCTTTCTTTATCTGAAGGTCTTTTTTATAGAAATTTTTGAATACAATTTTTTATAAAGAATGTTTGATCAAAAATTTCATCATATATCCTTTTTTTAATTGAGCTACATGTCGTCACCTTAAAGACACAATAATCTTTCTAAAAACGTTATAAAATTTGAACTATTTGCAATATTGAAACGAAAATTACGAAACCAGAAATATATATCGGTTGAGAAAATTTTGTTTTTCTAAACACAGCTTATGTTATGTCACTTAGGTTATTTGGAATTGAAAAAAATCTGAAACCAAATAATCTATCTGCAGTACTAATTACTATGAATTATTTATATACATATAAATATTTATTATACATAATAAATAATAGCAGTTATAGTTTCTTTTACTAGTTTAAGCAAATGAAAGTACTTAATGATTGTTTTAATTACACTAAGCAACAAAATTAAAATCTTATCGCGATCTGATGATTTAGGTTTTATCTTTAGGTACAAAAACTGTAATAATTTGGTCATTTGTGATATTATTTGTTCAAAATTTTGCACAGATATACGTTATGATATAGGAAATAATAATCCATAAAAAACTAAATTTTGAAATTTTTGCAGTTGGTTTATAAGGTCTTTAAGATGACGATATCGTCTAGGTGGACATTATATCGAGATTGTCCGACTATTAAACTATTTTACTTGTTTTATACTATGACCTAGAACAAACAAGCTTATTTGTAAATTTTAATGTGTACAAAACTACTCTCACCTTCTTTAGTATTACCTGTAAATATAAAAACAAAAATAATTGTTGTTAATAAACTCTTTTATTTAAAATTTATTCAAAATTTCAAAATAAATTGTCTGACGAATTCGAAATTTAACAAATTCTAGATAAATTTTGTAATTGAAAATTATTTGCAATGATCAGTATTAGTAACTATTTTAATGATTTGAAAATAATATATCTCTCATATCTTTTTTCTCAGTGTATTACATCTATCTTATTAGTGGCCACTCCAAAGTACCCTCAATTACAACTGACTCTACAATTTGCCATCTGATAGTCTGCAGTTTTTACATCTACATGACTAGCAGATACCCTTTGGCGAAACTACAAAAAAATGGCTTGCAAAAAAACAAGACAAGAAAACATTAAAGAATTACAAGAAGTCGAAAAAATACTCATGTATTATTTGGCTAATTTTAATGTAAAAATGAAGCTTTTTTTGTCGTCGTTCCTCTTTAATGTAGTTAAGTTGCTGCAATTTTGCCTTTTTGTTGGCAATATTTAATTACTTTGCACTTTTCGGTAATTGCTATCATGTTTTGTAGTACAATATTTTGCAATTTCTGCTAGAGAAGTGCCTTAATCTATAAGATATTGTTTTTGCTGTTTTTCAATTTTACACTCTAGTACTTCAGTTAAAATTTGTTGTTATAGTAATTTTAGTGGCTTTTGTTTTTTGGTTATTTTTTTATAAAGTACAAATATATTTAGAGATTTTTGTTTTTATTGCTGCTTCTAGTGTCTAAGTTTTTTTTATCCCGGTTTAATGGTTTCTTGGTATACTTTGAAATGGTTTTCATCTCAAGTCCACAAAAAACCATCAAACATCTTCAAGGCATTTTGTGCTTCAGAACAGCTTAAATTTAGTTTTAATTATTATTATTTTTATTCTTTTCTTTAATTTTTCCCCGACTCTATTGTCTAAAGTTTTCTATGTATTTTATGTGATGTTTTAAATATTTATGTCAGCAAAAATATTTTAATTTGCTATTAATTCATATAAGAAGTTTTAAATGTTTTCATAATTTTCTTCTGTACTTTGTTCTCTGTCTAACTGACAAACAGACAGACTGACTCACTCACTCATTTAAGCCAACCTTTTTGATGGCTGGCTCATCATTTTTAATTTTCAATTTAACTCAGAATCTGCTTTTTAAAAGTTTATTTTTCTCGTATTTTTTTTTCACTACTTTATGAATATGTTTTCAATGTCTTTGTGGTGAGTTCTTTTTTCAGTTTTTATTTTTCGCGTTTTTTTCTTTATCTTCTTTTTTTCTAGGTTTAAGCCATAATGACTTGTTGTTTTTTATATTCTTTTATGTATTTTTTGCTGTTTGTTGTGGGCAATTCTCACAAAATTTAATGAATTTTTAAAGTTAATACTTATGAGTCAGTCGATTTTTACTTTTATTTATTTTTTGCTCGATGTTATGAAATTTTTAGCGTTTTTTGCCCTTTTCTTCTTAATGACAGTGTGCATAAACCATAATGAGCTTTTTTAACTTAAAGTTCTTTATTTTTGTATAAATTGGTCAAAAGGTGAGTGTTAAAAAGGATAAAATATTAATTTAATAAAAATGTAATTAGGGTATACTTTAATTAACCATCATTTGTAATAAATAAATAAGAATTCTGAAAGATAATATTTATATCCTTATTATTTGATGCATAGACACGGGTTTCTTTAGCAAATCTTTGTCAAAAAATAAATTACAAGTATTGAAAATGTATGGTCACCTGAAATGCAAAAGGGCGTAACTACAATACAAATTTTAAGCAACATTTTAAACCTTTGGTTTTTAGTGAATAAAATCGCTGTATTTGACGGTACGCATAAAAATGTATTTTGGGTTTATGTGTCATAATCGATCAAAAACTCAATTGTAATTTTTGTGTTAGTTACGCACTTTTGCATTTCAGGCGATATATTTATATATAATTTATACCAACAAGTGAAAATATGCTTAAGCCTGGCGGTTGGATACCTTTCGCCACTGATTTAAAGTCTGGACCAAATTCCAACAAATTTTAATATGTTATTTACAAAGTTCGAAAAAATACTTTAAAGTACTGTATTTCAAGGTAGCGTACTGTTCTTAGGCAAGCTCGGTACATATTAGCACACGTAACAAAGTGTTCAATTTAAGTATAGGCAACTTAAAATTTTAGAGTACCTGTTAGAATACACAACCTTTATCATAATGAACTTTCATAAAGTACTTAAAAAATAATGTACTTCATTGAGTACTTTGTTGAGTACTGTACAATGTGAAAAACAGTATTGCCAAAAGTAAAATTAAAAAATAATGCTGTCGTTTAAGATGGGAACCCCTTAAATTGTTTCAAAAATACAAACACAATTGTCATACTATACATGTAAATTTTAAGAAATTACCAGCAGTTCCAAATTGTTGGTGAAATGGCTGAAGATTCATAACTTAGAACTTTATAGTACTCTAAAGTTAACTAAAAAATACTCTAAAATTTCAGAAAACGGTACGTTATTATAAGATATCGTTCTTTTTTACATTGTAGTTTTGTGTGCCTAACTTGGTTTTGGACTTAGTTAGCAAAAAACACTAAATTTTGTGTGTGCATAGGTTCTGTACTATATATTTAATAAGGTACTGTTTATACCCTTCACCACCATAGATGGAAAGGGTATATTGGGTTTGTGCTGATGTTTTTAACGCATAGAAATATTGGTTTGAAACCTACCTTTTAGTATACCAATCGACTTAGAATCACCCCCTGAGTTGCTTTAACGATGTCCGTCCGGCTGGCTGGCTCGCCGGTTATCCATGTAAGCTTGTTATCACTCTACAGGTCGTAACTTTTAAGATAATTTGGTGAAATTTGGCACAGGTTCATAGTTTGGTCCAAGGACGATTCCTATATTTTTTAGGCGAAATCGAATTACTATTTCGGGTACCTCCCATAGGGATGCCTTCCAGAAATAGAGTTTTTGGTCCTTTACAGCCACAAATTCAGCTGTATTTTAATAATATTTAGCACAAATATTGCTTATCATAACCTTAATCAGTGTTCCTAATTTTGTAGAAATCGGCCCATATTTGACCATACTTCCCATACAAAACACATTCTCAAAAGACGTTTATATACACATAAAAGTACAGAAACGTTACTAACTCTAAAGATAAATGCATTTGATTACTTAAACTTTGCACAGGTAAATATTTTGTAAATATAAACCAATAATCAAAATTTGGTTACCATCGGTCCACTATTGACCCTAGCTCCCATATCAGGCCCTTAGCCGGAAATAATATAAATCTCAAAATTTTGAAAAAATAGCACATAGTATATGTATGTATTTCTCTAAGACTTAAGGAAAACTTGTTTAATTGTTGGTCCATATTTGACCTTAGTAGTGAAGGGTATGATATAGTCGGGCTTGTCCGACTATAGCTTTTCTTACTTGTTTTTTTTTCGAACTTTTTTTATTTAACTCGTAGTGATTTAAGTATATTTATGTCATTTCCGAAAGCGGGTTGTGATAATCAGTCAGATGTGGACAAATTGTTACAAAAAGCCTTTATAATCTGAATACATTTGAGCTTTTTGGAGGGATTTTTAATTATTAACAAAATTTTTTACGCTTATGCTGCTATAAGCAATTTCTTATCAGAACTTGATTCAAATACAAAATTATATGTGTCTGTTAATGACAGAAAGAATAAACTTCCGTATCTAATCTTTAACATTTTCCGCAGCTATGGTATACTTTGAATCATTAATTGAAACAAAGTCTTTTGTAGCTGATCCATTTTTACTCATTTTAGATCGATTGTTAAATCATGTTTTAAACGGGCAAAAACTAAAAAATATATGACAATCAAATAACAATGTAGGTATACCACATTACCCTTATAAGGCATTTACATTACCTCGAAATCCAGTATTTACTAGATTTTGTTCAAAATCTATTTGATTTTGACTAGATTTCCCATACAAAAACAAATCTAGTTATGAAGTAGATTTTGGCAAAATCTACTTAAAATCTAGTAGTACTTAATGATGCAGCCATGTTTTTCTTCTAAAAAGTACTAAAAAATACAACTCTGTGTAAATTAAAATGACATTTCAATTGAAAAGAAATCAAAACAAAATAAAAGTAAGCGACAAAATTAATAAAATAAATTAAATTTTGAAATAAATTTGAATAAAAAATGTAAAAAATAAATGGGGAAGGAAAAGAAATTCTGTTATGGAAATAAAATCTACCAATCTACCAAATGGGGAAGGAAAAGAAATTCTGTTATGGAAATAAAATCTACCAAATAAAAAAAAATTGAGTGTAAACGATCTAGATTATGATTGAGATTTGAAATATAATTTACTAGATTTTAGAGTAGTGTTAATTCCCTTTTACGTCCATTAGATATAATTTCTTTACTTTTATGTTCCCAAAAATATTTGTCTAGTAAAGCATAAACTTTAGCTCGCTCACATAATACTCGCCTACATTTTTATTATTAATAATATAGAAATCAAAAGAATAGATAAAACACATAAGGAATTTAATTTTATTTTTGGAATTTAGTTTTATATTCTTTTAAAAAAGAAATGCTTTCTTTTTTCATAAGGAAACATGGAAAAAACAAGCAATAGATATTGATAAATATAAAGGCTTAACTGTACATTCTATAGATACTGTTTTCTTTCAATAGACAAAAATACTTCTCAAACTTTTTTATATTCAAAACATTAATCAAACAAAAAATATCTATTAATTTAATATTTTATTTAATTTGTTTATGGTTACATTTTTTTCTTTTTGTCAGTTTCCTTTTAGTTAATAAATTCATATTGTCTACAAAAAGGGCACAAAAAACTATATATAAATATTTTTGGGGTTTTTCCCATTTATGTTTACTCTTTCATTTTTGTAAATATGCTACAAATATTTGCAAATACAAATTTCCGCAAATTTTGTTGATCTATTTTTATGTAAAAAATATTCTGAATATCCGGTTGACTTTTACATATACATTCACAAACATAAACTGAACATATATAAACGTATTGAATATTTTCATTATTCCAATTTTACTAACAAGAACTTTTTTATGACCTCAGCATGAATCCTTTAACAAATTTGTTTTTTATTATAATTCAGTAACGAAAAAACAACAAATACAACTTAAATATTTAAAACAATATGTTTAACAAATTTTTATGAAAATGTATGAAATCTTTGGCATTCAAAGTATTTTGCATGGAGTAATTTTTTTTTTTTTTTGTTTAGAAGGAAATTTATTATTTATTTTAAAGGAAATTGAAACAAAAGATTTTTGTACAATGTGATATTACTTAATGGAGGAAGTGAAATTTTTGGTTTATAGAGTTTAATAGTTAGGAATTTTATAAAAGAACAAAAAAATATTATACACAGAAAATTTTGTAGAAAAACCTATTTTATACTGAGATTTTACGGAAAGAATCCTTTATATACTGGTATCTGCGTTATATACTAAGTTTTGTAAAAGAAACATTTTTTAAAATAATTTTACAAAGAATTTTAGTTTTATAGAATTTTTATATAGATTTTTCTAAAGAAAAAAATTATATACAAAGTCTTTTTTATAAAAATAAGAACTCGTAAGAGTGTTATATTCGGCTGTGCCGAATCTTATATGTCCACCATCAAATTGTGTTAAATTTAGAAACATATCTCGGGAGTGCAGCTTATTCAAAATGTGGACTAAATTCAAAAACATTTGTTACGCTAGTTGGTAAAATCTTTGGACTTAATTGCAGTAGTTTTACAGTTCGACATTTAAAAGTATCTAAGTGGTTTCCCCAATATTTACTTTGCACAAAATTTGGTCTCATAACCGGCCAAACACAATAATGGTAATATGGCATTTCCATATATTTTGTTAGGAGTTCCTAATGAATCTACCGTATATAAAGTCTGGACTTAACCTTTATTGAAAGCTATCTTTCGCTATATTTCGTAGGTGCAATCTAAATATACTAGGGACCGATTATCGCAAAATTTGACAAAATTTGACAAAATTTGACTGGTGTTTAAATAAAGCTTATTTATGCAAAATTTAGTGACCATAGTTATCATAGTCTCTAATTTAGTAGCTTCTAACTGGCGTTTGTGGCATTTTCGTGGTTTCCGGGAGCTATGGTCAACTATGGACCGACTTCGATAACATTTGATATTCTGACCAAAATTTGCATTAAACTTCTCTGTTCTAAATTAAGTCGTCATAGCTATTACAATTGGATTTAATTGGATTAATATCGAATATAGAGTAATAGAATTTTGTCCCTCTAGTACTTTTTTTAAGGCGCTATCGCGCTTTTATCTGACGGAAAGACGGACATAAACCCCTTTTCCTTTTTGGTTTTTTTTTTGTGTTTCCGCAAATTTTTTATATGAGAGCTATGGTCAAATAGTGACTGATTGTAACAAGATTTGGCACACTGGCTAGTTTTCACATAAGACTTTCTTTTGCTAAATTTAGTGGCCATAGCTATTGCAGTTTATCATTTATTGTCATTTAACTGTATCTAAAGTGGAATTTTGGCTGTTTCCGTAAGTGTTTTGCATGGGAATTATGTTTAAATGTGAACCGATTTTGATGAAATGCTGCCTAGTGCTTATGTAAAACTTTTATCATCATAGCTGTTATAATTTGTCATTTACTAGCAAATAAGCGATTAGCCTAGACGAGGTAATACAGGAGCTATGGTCAAATGTGAACTGATTTTCCCAATTTAATACCAAAATTTTCCTAGAAGTGAATAATATCTTTGCCAAGTTTCAGTAACCTAGCTCCTTTCAAGCCGTTATACATAGCTACGGAATCTAAATTTGGAACAACAAGTATGAAAGTGCTATAGTCGGTCAAACCCGACCATACGATACTCTTCACCATTAAGGTCAAATGTGTTCTTTTTCCTGTATAAAGACAAATACTTATTTACTAAATTATGCCATCATGCAAACATTTTTTCAAAATTCATATATTTAAGCTGTTTCTGTCATTTGGACTTACATATATGAGAGCTAAAGTCAAGTGTGTACCAATTATCTCAAAATTTAACAAATTGATTACAGTTGTTAATTAAATTATGTATACAAAAAATAAACTTAAAATTCTCATTATCTTCAGATTTACAAACGTTTTAGTAATTTTTGCGTTTTGACAGAAGATTTTGTATGGGAGCTAAGGTCAAATGTGTGGTCGACTTCAACAAAATTTTGTACAGGGATTTAAGTTTACTTAAGCAGTATTTGTTTTAAATTTCATTTTAAATTGATATTTGTGGCCAATATATTAATTCCGGGAAGTGCGACCTATGGGGGTACCATAAATAATGGACCGATTTTGATTTTAATAGCCATGGTCTCATTATCAAAAAAATTATCTATGCCAAATTTCATCAAATTATCTTTAGAATTGCGACTTGTAGTTTGATTACAAGGTTTACATGGGGGTCCAGACAGCCGTCCAGCCAGACGGATGGACGGACTGAGATCGCTTAATCGACTCGGAAAGTGATTCTTAGCCTATCGGTATACTAAAAGGTACTAATGGCCTGTTCCACGATCTCGAAAGAATGCTTTCTTTCTTATCCTATACGAAAGAAATTTGTTTTTCGTTTCACTAACTTTATTTAATGCGAAAGATAAGTCGAAAAACAAGTCTAAAGAAAACGTAAGTATTTTCATACAAATTTCTGTTTCACTATTTCGAATAAGTTACCAGCAATACGAAAGCAAATGTCAAAATGAGTCACTTGATATTTTGCTTTCGAATAGAAACGAACGAAAGGCTTCGAAATAGTGAAATCAAAGTTTATACGAATTCGAGTTACTCACTTTCTTTCGAGTAGATTTTCTTTCGAAATCGTGTAACAGGCTATAAGACAAATGTTTCTATGCGTTACATACATCAGCACAAACTTATAATAGCCTTTCCACCTATGGTGGTAAAGGGTATAAAAAGATTACCAACATGTTTTAAAATTTTTATTTGATTCACTTTTTTATCTAAGTGGCTTCCTGTGAAAAATAAGGAGTTTTTCTTTTAGGAAAATTTATAAATTTAATACAATTCTTTTTAAGTATGAGATATGTCATAGTCAAATATGAAAATCTGAGATGTTAACTTTGATCTCACAACCATGAAAATATTAATTCTAAATAACGTTTCTTATACAAACATTTTGTTAAGCTAAAATTAAAGAAACGTCAATAATTTGCAATAAATTTACATTTTCATTTCTTTTTCGTTTGGACCCCATTGGCAAATTGACAATCATCACACAGTCACTTTTATTGTCTCGTTGTTTTTTTCTCAATATTTTTTTGTAATATTATTGCTTTGCTGCCGGTGCTGTGACGGTAATGGTGTGTACATGTGGGTTAGAAATGGTTTTGATCACATTTCCGTAGTCCCAAATAAACAACTTGAGAGTTATTGCAAAAAATCGACAAATAAAAAAATAACTGATGGTATAAAAAAGATTGAAAATCCCCATCACCAATTTCATTAACAATAGCCTTAACAACTAAAGCTGCAGGGTCGTGGCAAGAAAGCTTGTGCGAAATCGCTGTAACAATTTGAAACGGAAATTAAAAAATAGTTTCCTATTAAAGTGCATCATAACACAATAAAGTAAATAACATTTTATATTTATTTAAGCAAAAATCTCATATTTCATTTGCTTATGGAAAGAAAAACATTTCAGTTAGAAAAACATTCAAAAGCTGACAACTTGTTAAGACTTCACACACACAAATTTAGCTCTAGTGACAAGAATTTTCATAAAGAAAATATAAATATATAAATTATTATCCAGCAAAAAAATATCAAAAACATGACACAAGACTTTGGAAACCTCTAGAGTTTAAGTGTCAAACATTTAATGAAATGAAAATGTTATTAGACGTCTCTGACGGTTGAAAAAAAGAACGAAATCATATAAATATTCAGAAAAAAAAAACAGCTGTGACAAGCCATCACAGTCATTGTATTGTTGTTTATGGGTTTTATTGCTTTTGTTTTCCTGGGTTTTAAGCTCCGAAGCAGAACTTTAAACTGAAGAACCCAATAATTTTTATTTACTAAACTTGGAAATAATTGACGAAAGTTTTATTTCATATATTTCGCTTTAAATTTAAAAACCTTAAAAAAAGGATTTAAAAAAAATCTTCTTATTTTATGTATTACTGGTTTTTGATTTCAATTTAAATAAAAACATTTGTAAAAAAATTCAATTTCTGTAAAAAGTAAAGACATTTTTTTATCGGGATTAAATAGAAATGGTTGTCAAGACAAACCCTTGAAATAAATAACGACTTTATGTTGAATCAAATACTTATTTACTCGTATTTTATTTGGTTACTTTTTTATTTATTTGCCAAAAAACCCCCCATTTAACCGCTTATAATCGTCAATTATTTTGTACTTTTTGGCTTAAGGAAAGGACAGGCTTCCGAAATAAGAAGAAAAAAAGAACGAACACGACAGAGGAAAGACATAAATTCTTGCCACTATTATTTGCGACTACAACAATTCACAGTAAATTCCTATAATTCTTATTGATGACAAGCCGAAGCTTTTTCCCCTTTTTTGCTCCTTGGTGTGTTTTTATTATACCCTTCACCACCATAGGTGGAAAGGGTATTATAAGTTTGTGCTGATGTTTGTAACGCATAGAAATATTTGTCTTTCACCTTTTAGTATACCAATAGGCTTAGAATCACTTTCTGAGTCGATTTAGCGATGTCCGTCCGTCCGTCCGTCTGGCTGGCTGGCTGGACCCCCATGTAAACCTTGTAATCAAACTACAGGTCGCAATTCTAAAGATAATTTGATGAAATTTGGCATAGATATTTTTTTTGACAATGGGACCATGGCTATTGAAATTGGTCAAAATCGGTCCATTATTTATGGTACCTCCCATAGGTCCCACTTCTCGGAATTGATATATTGGCCACAAATATCAATATTTTTTCATGAAATTTAAAACAGATATTGCTTATGTAAACTTACATCACTGTATCAAATTTCGTGGAAATCGGTCCACATTTGACCATAGCTCCCATACAAACTCTTCTTTAAAAATGACCTAAATGAGACAAAAAATCACTAAAACGCTCGTAAATCTAAAGATAATGAAAATTTTGAGTTTATTTTTCGCATACATAATTTTTGTAACAACTGTAGTCAACTTGCCAAATTTCGAGATAATCGGTCTACATTTGACTCTAGCTCCCATATAAGTGCAAATGACGGAAACATTTTGAATATATAAGTTTTGAGAAAATGTTTGTATGATGGCAAAATTTAGCAAATATTTGTCTTTATATAATAATAACAAATAATAATAAATATAAATAACACCTTTGACCTTAGTGGTGAAGGGTATCGTATGGTCGGCTTGACCGACTATAGCGCTTTCTTACTTGTTTTTTTATTTTTTTTAGTAAAATTTATTATTGTTGCTTGTTTCTTGAACTTAAAATATTGTACAAAACATAATTTGGAATGGAATTATACTAGAACTTGTAAATAAGATTCCTGCAATTGTTTAACAATGCCTTGTGGAGTGCTTCTAGCTCCTCCCTTTGCTAAATTGCTAGTTCATTGTTCCCATTCACATTTTCTTTACTCCTTCATTTTTGCTTATTTGCAATTGAAGTGCAAGCAGTTGAATTGTGGATAAATAGAATTATAGTTTTTTTTCTCTCAATAATTTCTATAATATTTTTTGCATTAGTGTACAATAATCAATGCTCTAATGACACGCAATTGTACAACACTATCAAAGTTGATAAAAACTGAATTTTTAAGAGCAGAGGTTCTTAAATGGCATCAGAAAAATTAAAATTTTATAAAAAAGAAACTTCTCTACGACAAAAGATTTCTGTAAAAACATTCCAATAAAAAAGCGGTTGCTTAATATTTTTATAAACGTTTGATGGCACTTGAACAGCTATTTAATGCCTTATTTTAGTTTTCAGAAAAAATATTATATTACTCCATTTCATCCAATTTAAAAAAAAAACCTCTGATAGAAAATTTTGGGCCGAAGTTTTTATAAGCTTTCTAAGCTTTTAGTACCACAAGGCCGTTCTTTTTCTAATCATTTTTTTATTTTTCTAAATGACCTTCTATGATCTGCGCATTTTTTTATACAATTCGCCACCATAGGTATATTGGGTTTATGCTGATGTTTTTAACGCACAGAAATATTGGTCTGAGAGACACCTTCTAGTATACCAATCGACTCAGAATCACTCCTTGATTCGATTTTTTTATTTATCACAGACCCTTATTTTGGTCCAAGGATGATTCCATACGACGTCTTACCGTAATTTTTTTTTTTTTTTAATTTAGGACCAGCACTCAGGGGATGACCCCTACTTATGCGATGCATTGTGTTGGAACTAGGAAAATAGGTTATGGGAAGGAGGATAGATGGAGTAGTGTTTGTGGACATTTGATTTGAATTTACCTATATTGCAACTGGCTGGAAAAATTTCTGCGGGAAGCGAATTCCACATACGAACTGTACGACTAAAGAACGAATTTTCTCTGTAGTGTGTTGTTCGGTCTACCGGCCAATCGACCACAAAGGAATGTGCTCTTGCAGAATGACGTGTGTTGCGTAAAAAAGTTCGAGTTTCGGGAACAAGTTCCCTGATTTCGTTAGAGCACATTCCAAAGTAGTAACGATAGAACAGTGAGACACAACCCACATTGCGACGGTGCTCCAGTGAATCAATAGAGTTGGATACCCCACTGTCACCGATGAGCACTTTAGCCCTCTCTTGTACTCTGTCGAGAAGCTCCAAAATAGACTTTGAAGCGCCGGCCCATACATGAGAGTTGTATTCCATTTTCGGTCGGATGTAGGTGGTGTAAATAGTAAGGAGATCAGAAGAAGTGAAGTATCTCTTACACCGTTTCAGAAAACCGAGGCACTTGAATGCTTCTTTCGACACTTGAAAGATATGCTTTGTCCAACGGACATCACATTGTATTCTCATGCCTAGAACATCAAGAGCATCTGATTCCTCAATATGTACACCACCCATTAATACAGATGAAGTAACATGATTTGCCGTGCGTTTATGCGTAAGCATACAACATCGAGTTTTCCGCGCATTAAAATTAACTCTATTCGCACGACCCCATTCTGAAATTGTTTCTAAATCGCGGTTTAATGATTCATTCATGTTTTGTCTCATAGTGTCAACCTCAATGAGGCTTGGCCTACGATTGAATGAATATGAATGGCAAATGTTACTATCATCTGCAAAAGAGTAGATAGGATTGGAAGTTTGACTAAGAATGTCATTTATAAAGATGAGAAATAGAGTAGGAGAAAGAACAGAGCCTTGCGGTACCCCTGAGTTAATCTTGAACTCGTTTGAGGAGAACTCATCTATAACAACTCGTATAGTGCGATCTCTGAGGAAGCTCGATATAAACCGAGAGAAGTTATTACCGACACCAAAGGCAATAAGTTTTGATAGAAGTGCTCCGTGCCACACTCTATCAAACGCCTTGGAAATATCTAGAGCCACAACTTTACTTTCGCCAAAACGGTGTATTGATTGACACCATTTTTCCGATAGGAAGGCTAGCAGATCTCCCGTAGGGCGGCCCCTACGGAACCCATACTGGCGGTCGCTTAGTAGGTTGTTAAACTCTAGATATTTAACAAGATGGTGATTTACCATACTCTCCAAAACTTTGGAGAGTGCAGAACAAATTGCAATTGGGCGGTCATTTTCAGGGTTGTTAGCCTCACCCTTTTTAGGGATTGGCGTAACATTAGCAACATTCCAGCACCGAGGAAATGTACCCGCATGATACAAGGTGCTGAAAAGGTTAGCTAATGGACGCGAAAGCGTCGAAGAGCACTGCTTCAAGACCAGTGCTGGAATGCCATCTGGCCCTGGAGACTTATTTATATTGAGATCCGCTAAAACCCGTTTTACAGCACGAGCGCGAAAGAATATCTTTGGCATAGTTACAGATACTCTTTCGAGCTCGGGCAGAGGTTGGGTGCTTTCCGGCAAGCGAGAATTGCTTGCAAATAATTCGGCTAAAAGGTTAGCTTTATCAACCGGGTCTGTGAATGTTTGACCATCTTTTAAAAGAGAAGAAATTGTAGAACTAGCATTATTCTTGACTCTTTTAACGAATGACCAGAAATTCTTGCTGCCCCGAGGAGCAGCAAGAATTTTAGTACGAAGACGTTGCTCGTACAGAGCCTTTTCACGCCTTAATACATTGGCACACGTACGCCTTGCCTGTTTGCGCTGCAAATCAGTAACTGGATTTTGGCCACAATTGACCCTAGCTCGCATATCATCCTCTGCCAGATTATATAATTGTACTTAAGTCTTGAACTTTTTTAAAAAATAAACAGATTTATGTTTCTAAGACTTAAGAAAAACTTGTAAAATTGTTCGTTCCTATTTGTCAAACGTTTTAAATATGATGACTTTTGCATTTGATATCAAACGATTTTTTCAAACTTTTTTCAAGCCTAGGCAGATGTTTGAAATTTACATTAATTTTCAAATGAGGGTTTATTTGAGAATAAACGTTTGAAAAATTATAGTTTCTCAAATTGAGAATAAAGGTTTTTCTCAAATCATTATCAAACCCTAAGATGATTTGAGAAGAATTTGAAAATTCAAATTTTTTTCAAACATTAAAAAAATAATTTATATTAAAAAAATTAATGTTTAAGATAGTTTAATTGAATGGCATTGCATTTCAAAGAAATACGTTATTTCATTCGGATTTTCCATATTTGACCATAAAACCTTTCTTAAAAAATGTCAAGATTAAAAGTTCAATAATATTCATATGCATAAGTAAATTTTCTTTGTTTCTTAAAATTTTTTTTACCTAACAATAAAAAATTATATTTTAAGCAAAAGAATTCAAATATGATGCACCGTTTTCAAAAACGAAATATACAAACTCCAAAATACAACGCCATTTTATTTATGTTCAACATATAGATGATATCCACATTTTTAAAAACCTTTGAGAATGAGGTTTGATAATGATTTGAGAATAAAGGCATTTCTCAATTTGAGAATAAAGTCCCCTTTAATTGTTGAGAACGCTATTATTCTCAAATCAGTATCAAATCAGTATCAAACGTTTGATCTTTGAAAAAAGATTTATTTTCAAATCATCCTCAATTTGAGAATAAACCTTTTTTCTTACTGGGAACATAGTCGTGAAGGATATCATATATTCGGGCTTGGCCGTCTATAGATTTTTTACATGTTTTTTGTTCATTTCGAGTTTTAAATATATTTATATCATTTTTGGTAGAGGGACTGATGTGGAAACTGGGGTCAAATCTGACCAAATGTTTTGAAACTTATTTTTGCAAAGTTTTGAATAAAAAATTCTAATTATCTATAGATTTATAAATTATTTTGTGGCTTTCTGGATAGTTCTTTCGGAGGCGCCCGAAATAGTGATACGATTTGGTCCGAAAAGAATAGGTATCATTCGTGTAAAGGAAAATTCTATATCAAACTTCATTAAATAATCTCTACTTTGTTAACAAGCTGTGTTAGGTCAACTCAGAAAATTATTCTAACTGGAAACATTATATCCTGCAGTTTATTACTTATTTAGAAACTTAACATTTTATGAAAGCTTTTAAAGTAGACTCTTAAGAAAACCTGTTTATATCTAATCTTAAATCCAGTTAAACTGTTTCTGTATCCAAACTTTTATTTAAAAGCTTTATGTTAGTAAAATCCCTAAGAATCCCTGCTTCAAGGAACACAAGGCAAAGTGGTCGTTCGTCGACAATTTTCTTCGTTATAAGTTGCAGTAGTCGGTATTGAGGAGAAATATTGTATGTATGTATATAAATAATTCTAAGTATCTGTTAAATATTAAACCAATGCAAACCTTTAGAACAAGCGACTATCCGTCCGTCTGTTTTTATAAGAATTTATATTTTTGCTTTACATATTTGCATTTTATGGAATTTTTTTTATCACATTAAAATTTCGCTTTTATACTGAGTTTTTTTTTTTTGCTTAGTAATGATGGCCTTTCCATTCACTTCAATATTTAGCAGCATTAGCAACAAAAACGTTAAATAAGATTTTCGTTTTTGCATTTATTATAAGCTGCATTCAACAAATACGAAATACAAAATTTTATAGTCATCATCAGAATTCAAGCGTCATCGTGATGATCATCACCAAATAAATTTAGATTTCGAATAAAATAAATAATTCAGTCTAAATTTATTTCTAATGACTTTTTTGCACCAACAATTTTAATGTTTATTTCATTTTATTTTATTTAATTTCATTAATTTTGTTGCTTTTTGAAGAAGTAGATTGGTTGTACTTTTCGCCTTTTTAAAATCTTGGACAAAAGAACAAGAGTAAAGAGGATGAATGTTAAATTGAAATAATTTTATATACAATTTGTTAGTTTAAAATGCTAATGAAGTTAATTTTTTTCTTTGACATTGCATTTCTGTGCATTTATTCTACATTTTAGTTTTATTTTTATTAGTCCTTGTTCACTTTTGTGTCTTCATTTTAATTCTTTTATGACATCAAACATTGAACTACTGAATCTTTCTTGTTCTATTTAATTCAAAGCATACCTATACTTCTCCCGGCAGTTCTACATTCGCTGAAAACTAGTAAAATGGCTTTATCATTTTAAATAGCCCAAAACTCACGTGATTTTGTAAGTAAGTTCTTAAACTTTTCCACTTGAAGTTACAATCACAAGTTGAACTGAAACTATCGGGTTTATATCTAAGTCCTGGTGAGTCTTTTTTTTAAATCTGTCTTTGTATTTCTGCATAGTTAAGAGTAGAGATTATGTAAATTAATTTTGTGTGAATAATTGTCCTTCTTCCTTTTCAAAAAAAAAAAAAAAAAAGCAAATTGTGGCAAGTGGTGAGTGAGAGATGAAAGTAAAGCTCAAGTGATTTTTAAGTGGCTTATTCACACTTTCAAATTGTTGATCTTGACTTTAAATTTGTATTCCAAATCATTTTATTTTTCTGCATTAAATTAATAATTTGGTCATTGATTTATTTGCTCTGAAAGCTCAATTAAAGCAGAAAAAATGCAAACATGTATTAAATTTCGAACATTAATAAAAAAAATTATAAAAGTACAATTACATATTAAAAATTTTCAATTAAAAACCAAGAATTTTTATTTAATTATGGTCACAAGATGTCATTATAAAAAGGGTATTTTTTTAATTGAATTTATTTGAACATTTAATTTGTGAATATCGGTTGATTATTACAAAATGTGCATATTTATTGGCGACAACAGAAAAAAATTACATAATACACCAGAGAAATTATTGCCATTATATATTAATAAATTTAATTAAAGTTGAATACAATATATTTTGGACTAAATAAATGCATTTAAATTTGAATAAAATAAAATTTAAATATTTCAAAAAGAATCAAAATTTTTCTGTTATAATAATTTAAAAAAGTTTATCCTTATTAATATTTTTTCAAAATTCATTATATTTTTTTCAACGCAAAACTTTAATTTTTTTTTTATAAATAACGTTTCATCAAAATTTTTTTATTATGAAATGTTTATCAAAATTTTCTTTATAAAAACTTTCATTAAATCTTTTTTATACGAAAAATATCATTAATGTTTCCTTTAAAAAAACTTCTATGTTAAAAATTAATATACAAAACATTTTTTCAATATTTTTTGAAACTCATTGTATAAACAATTTTATAAAATTTATCGAAATAATTTTGTATACGAAAATTTTAATACAAAATACAAAAATAATAAATACAAAATTTTTGTCAACAATTTTCTTTGTGAAAAAACGAGCGAGTGAGGGTAATCTGGTATAGCCTCGTAATCAGACGTAGCCCATACCACCAGAAGCCAAAGAATTTTTGTAACTTTCGTAAATACCACGATCAATAATGAAACTCGTGAAAATGAGTGTTAAAATCATTTAGTTGAAATTTGGATGTTAAAGATAATACAAAACAAAATAGACAAATAAAAATCTAATTTATAGCAACAAAATACAAGGTTCGAGAGAAAAAATAAATATAATTTAGAACATGGTTGCCACGAACGCTATTATTTTTGTAAACATTGGGAATATTTTTTAAAACAGCAATAAATTCTAATATTAAACAATTTTATGTTTTTTAGTTAAAACAAAATTTTAGATATTTTCGATACGATATTTTTGTAAACATTGGGAATATTTTTTAAAACAGCAATAAATTCTAATTTTAAACAATTTTATGTTTTTTAGTTAAAACAAAATTTTAGATATTTTCGATACAAACATTTTTTTATAGAGAAATTTTTGATATAAATAATTTTTTTTTAGAAAATTTTCGATAAAAATATTTTTGTGTGAACATTTTCGATCAAAATAGTTTTCTATCGAAAATTTTTGCAAAAAAAAACTTCGATTAAAATTTTTGTTAAAGAAATATTTTAGGTCAAAATATTTTTCTATAGACAAATTTTTGAAAAAAATATTTTCTACAGAAAATTTTTGAAAAAAATGTTTTTTACAGAAAATTTTTGATAAAAAAAAATATTTTCTACAGAAAATTTTTGATAAAAAATTTAATACAGAAAATTTTTGATAAAAAAATTTTTGTTAAAAAATGTTTCTATAGAAAAATTTTTGTTAAAAACTTGTCTATAGAAAAATTTTTGATAAAAAATTTTCTATAGAAAAATTTTTGATAAAAAATTTTCTATAGAAAAATTTTTGATAAAAATAAAAAATTTTCTATAGATAAATTTTTGATAAACAATTTTCTATAGAAAAATTTTTAGGAAAAGATTTTCTATAGAAAACTTTTTGATAAAAAATTTTTTGTAGAAAAACTACACATTGAAAAAAAATACCTATTTTAGTTAAAAGTATAAAAAAAGGCAACTCTGCCGACGAACTTTTTATTCTGTTCTCTTTCTGCCGACCTCTGCTCATAATGTTGTATTGTATATTAACTTTTCTCTTTAACTGACACTATAAGATTAAGGAAATTATGTGTAGTAGTTTGCTGTTCTCAGAGAAATTCCATTTTGTGTGTGATCAACATTTTTTGGGTTGGAGTTAAAACTTTAGTTTTTGTTTAAAAATGTGGTATAGTGACTTTTCTCTTACACTGAAATACGCGTTTTAGTTTGCTGTTCTCAGAGAACGAAGGGAGTATTGATCGGTTGTATTTTTGCAAGTCGTTTTTAGGGGTCAGTAATATAATTTTGATTTGGTGTGTGATAAATTTTTTTTTGTTGGAGTTGAAACATAAATTTTTGCTTTAAAGGAGTATTTTAAAGTTTTTAAAATTAAAAATTTAACCAAAATTTTGTATATGAAAAACTTCATCAACTTTTTTTGTTAAAAAGTTTCACTAAAATTTTTCTTTGCAAAAAATTTCATCAAAATTTTTCTAAATTAACTAATACGAAAAATTTTAACAAAATTAATTAAATTAAAAAAATGACATTTTCTTTGAGTGTAAAATATTGAAACCAAAAAACCTTTGAAAAGTGTTCGATGTAGCGTCAACAGAAATTTCTATGCGCCCTTTACCACAAAGATAGGCATGTGCGAGTGATTAAAGTTTTGAAATTCTAATTTAAAAATGAAGTTTTAGATTTTAATTAAGTAGATTTTAAAGCGGGTACATTTTTGTATTAAAGTCTTTAAAAATTATACGAAAAACTAAGTCTCAGTGCATGTGTACAATACAGTGAATTTTCACAATATTTTTGTCTCTTTATAATACTAAATTTTTTGCCTCTTAATAACAAAATTCTTTAATTTTTCTAAAATTCCTACAACTCATATTAAACTAAGCAAAATATTCTTACTTAAATTCATTTTAAAACATATGTTCTAGAGTTCACTTTCCATTCGTTGCTGCTGCTATTGTTTAACTTTTGTTCTATTTATTTCATTAATTTATTATTAAAAATCAATTGAAATGTTGAAAATAACTAACTTAATTTCCAATATTCATGTACGACAATATGGTTTTAATATGTTTTTGTTCCAACATACAAATGTTTGAGTATGTGTGTAAAAAATTGCATAAATTTTGTTAGGTTGTGTGTAAATAATTGAGTATACGCGTAAAGTAAATGTGTGAATCTATAACATCTGTATACAAACAAATTACATACATATGGGCATTTCCAGGATCGCGAACGGGACATTCGTACGCACTCAACTTGAAAAAAAAAATATGAAAACTCAATTTTTTTTTTAACTTTTTATAAATATTTAATAGCATTTTAGTAGAACAATTTTTGAGAACAAAAAGAAAATTATAAAATATGAACGTTCTCCAAATATTTTCGATAAACTTGCGATCGCGAACGGGACAAAAAATGTAAGTCATTTTTTTCGGTGTGTGGTTTTCTTTAAAAGTCTGCGAATTTTATCAGTTTATTAAATGGAGATTATTTTTTAACTAAAGCAGAGATATAAAGCTTTTATTTAGCAGTTTGTTTTTTTAATTATCCTTATTATTATTTTTTTTAAATATTTTTTTTTAAATCGCGAACGGGACATCGCGAACGGGACAATGATTCCAAGGAATGTAGTATAAAGAATCTTTGAATTATACCGTTATTCGGAGTTTGCTTGATCTCTACTGTGGTGTTCTTCAATATTTATTGTTGGTATATTTAGTCTATAAGAAGAGTGCAATCGACATGATATGTAACACTCAGAAATAACTCAAGGAAAAATGTCAATAAAAAACGCTAAAACCAAAAAAAAAGCAAAGATGCTCTTTGCAGATCACTTTTCTTAAATTACAAATGGTAATATGTATTTAATTAGGTATATTCTTAAAATCCAATGCACTAACTAACTAAATTTTCTCAGAAAAGTCTTTTTTCTTCAACTTTAATATTTTGGTAGCGGTTGACCTTTTCCAGGAAATGCCCATATATAAATATCTATAAATTTACAAATATTTGAATGTCCTTAATAAAGTTTTGCTGCTGATGTTACTGTTGTAGTTATAGTTTTTGTAGTAATTCAACAAAAATGAAATATTTTATTAAATCTGAAATGCCATGGCGGCTGTGGTAACACCAAAACGTTTCGCATACAAAAATACAAACAATTTTACATATAAATATTTACATGCAAACTTATATATTTAAAAGCAAACAAAATTAAACACCCACTTTGAAATTTCCAATTATGAATCCTGGCAAAACCAAAAACATATATTCATATTCGTATATAAACCAGCAAACATTGATATGCTGATTTAATTTGTTTATATCAGTAAATATATTTACGAATGTTTGTTAATATGTAGAAGAGTTTACGAGGATATATTTACCCATTTATATGTATGTATGTAAATTTTGTTGTATTAGCAATAATAACCAGAAAGACCGCGTTATAGTAGCAGCATGTTGTAATCATGGTTGAAAATTTGCGGTAATTTAATTATTTTAATATAATATTTAAATTTTTTTGATAATTTTCATGTATATTTTTCTTCGTATCTTTTTGTGTATACTCACATTTTATATACTCAGAAAAATTTTAACTAAAAGTATAAAACCTGTGGTCATTTATTTGTATGTATTTTAATTTCCATGTACTTATTTTAAATGGACATGTGTGCGTATTTAAAAAAATGTCCTTGCTTTATTTTTTACTGTAAAAAAACATATTCATTTGGGTGGGTCAATTGTTTTTGTAAATAGGCTTATAGCAAAATCGTAACCTACAGCAAATTCTAAGAAAACTTTACGAGAAACTTTGGGTCTAAAATCAAATCCTAGCTCCCGCCGAGACATAATGAAATTTTGTTAATTGGGAAAAATTGTATAAATTTAACAAAAAGTTGTGAATAAATGCTGCTATATGAAAAAGTATACATAATGCAGATCTCTCAAATAATAGGTTATGAGATGACAATGATGTTTTATCTAAAAAGTAACACATTTCTCAATAATTAATAAATAATTACACTGTGCTAGTTGAAAAATCGACAAGCGAGGCATTCAGTGGGTAAAACTAATTCGAGTACGCTTAATCCAATTTTTGTAGATCAGCTCTAGTTTTCGAGATATATAATTTTTAAAAATGAAAAATGAATGAAGCTTTTCAAAAATAATTCGTGTAACTCGAAAACGACAAACTTTAATAAATGGTAAAATTCATTAATTTATGAAATGTCACGTTTTTCTCATTCGAACAAATTGACCCACCCTAATATACATACATATATATTTTTGTCCCTTTGGCAAAAACCAGCACAATTTTCTTAAATTACGAGTGTATACGCATATTGTGCAATTCGTTCTTTATATATAATTAACTTGAGATTGTGTCTTGTATGGGAGGTATGGTAAGTTATGGTAAGTTATGGGCCGACTTTTACAAAATTATGTACACTGATTTTGATTATCGATTGTTTGTCTTCTTAGGCCAAGGTAAACAAATTATCTTATAACCTCGAAGCTATAGTTCTCAACGATCACATGTGGTCTAATTCTTGTGAACTGTCAGCTTGTAGAAACTAGCAATTTTGCTTTTACTTCATTGACAACTCTAGATTCCTGCCCGAAAAGGCTGCCGTTACCTCGCCTAAAAAAACTGTACCTTATTACATTGTATTTACTAAACTTATGCACACATAAAATTTACTTATTTAAACGTACCTAACTAAGTATGAAACAAAGTTAAGTAGACAATAGTACAATAAGAAAAGAACGGTACATTATAATAATGTACCGTTCTCTACGATTTTAGAGTATTTTTCAGTTAACTAGAGTACTTGAGGCCCTATGCTCCACTGGGAGTCAAGGATAACAGAAGAAGAGTACTATAAAATTAAATCAATTACGAATTGTTAGATAATTTACTAGTGGCTGCATTCGTAATATTTAAACGAAGTATTAGTATTGGGTATTCATAAATAATTCGTATATTATCATAAAAACCCCCACAGTTCTAAGCTGAGGAATCATATTCATAACCAGGAGTAGGCAGCACATTCCACCAGAAGCCGATGACTTTTGTAATTTTCCTAAATATCACGATCATTAATAAAACTCGTGAAAATGAGTATTAAAATCATTTAGT
Organism: Stomorhina lunata; assembly: GCA_933228675.1. Taxonomy (NCBI): domain Eukaryota; kingdom Metazoa; phylum Arthropoda; class Insecta; order Diptera; family Rhiniidae; genus Stomorhina; species Stomorhina lunata. The sequence goes on along the minus strand of OW121740.1, from coordinate 2,339,771 downwards.
TGGAATTTGGATGTTAACAGAGTTGGTTGGTGCCGCTTTGTTAAAGAAAAGAGCAACAAATTACAAGGTTCGAGAGAACAAAGAAATATAATCTCGAATAGTATGTCGCAGCTATTATTTTTGTGAACATTGGGAATATTTTTGTAAATATTGGGAATATTTTTGTAAATATTGGAAATATTTTTCAAAACAGAAATACATTTTAATATTAAACAATTTAAAATTTGTATATTTTTTAAATATTTTTGATCCAAATTTTTTTTATAGAAAAATTTTTAATTAAAATATTTTTCTTTGGAAATTGTTCGATAAAAATTATATTTAAAAATATATTAAAAATAATTTTATATATAAAAATATTTCTATATCCAAAAATTTTTAAATCTTCTAACGAAAAATTTTTGATAAAAAATTTTCTATAGAAAAATGTTTGATAAAAAATTTTCCATAGAAAAATAGATGAAAAAATTTTCTATAGAAAAATTTTTGGTAAAAAAATTTTCTATAGAAAAATGTTTGGTAAAAAAATTTTCTATAGAAAAATTTTTGGTAAAAAAATTTTCTATAGAAAAATGTTTGGTAAAAAAATTTTTCATAGAAAATTTTTGATGAAAAAATTTTCTATAGAAAATTTTTGATAAAAAAATTTTCTATACAAAAATTTTTGGTAAAAAAATATCTATAGAAAAATTTTTGATTAAAAAATTTTCAATAGAAAAATTTTTGGTAAAAAAATTTTCTATAGAAAAATGTTTGGTAAAAAAAATTTCTATAGAAAAATTTTTGGTAAAAAAATTTTCTATAGAAAAATTTTTGATGAAAGAATTTTCTATAGAAAATTTTTTATGAAAAAATTTTCTATAGAAAAATTTTTGATGAAGAAATATTCTTAAGAAAAATTTTCTATACAAAAAAAATTTTCTATACAAAAAAAATTTTCTATACAAAAATTTTTGATAAAAAAATTTTCCAAAAAGAAGTGTATTTGCATTTGATACCAAATCTGTTACATTTATTTATTAATGTAACAGACCAATTTATTGATAAAAAGCCAAAAAATGTTTGCGGAGAAACCAAATTCCTCGACGCGTTTCGATGGTTGGTTAAGCCATCTCTTCAGGAGGATTATCCCCAATTTAGACAGATCGAAAACCTCGCATTATTACTAAATTTACAAACATAATTATTAAGAATTATGTTCATGAACCAAAAGTAAAAGCGTAGATTATCGACTGATTTGGGATCAAATGCAAATATACTTCTTTTTGAATAATATTTACATCCCGACTATTTAGTTATTTTTTGATAAACTGCATGCATTCAGCTTATCTTTAAAAAAAAAATTTCTTTAGAAAAATTTTCTATAGAAAAATTTTTGATAAAAAATTTTCTATAGAAAAATTTTTGATAAAAAATTTTCTATAGAAAAATTTTCTATATAAAATTTTTGATAAAAAATATTAAAAAATATGGAATGCTGTACCTTAAAATACAGTACTTAAGAGTATTTTTTCGAACCGATAAGCATCACTTATGGTCGTAAAAGGTAAAATAAGACCTGAATAATGGTTAAATTAACGCATTGCACAGAAGCACTTCGATATAGTCGGAACTTTTTATGATAAGTGCAAGAAAAATATTTTTTCTACAAAAGTGTAGAATAGAATTAAACCCTAATACTCGTATTAATTTTTGATAGCTAGTTTTTTGCATTTAATTTCACGATTTTCTTTTTTATTTGCAATCATATCTTACACGCACCTTAATTTAATGAAAATTACTTATAATCACTAGATTTGTCGAACAGATTAAAATAGTTAAAAATATTTATGAATTTTAATACAAATTTTTGATTATTTTGTTTTTTTGATATGTATTAATTTAAATCAAATTATATTATTTAAACAAAAAAAAAACTCATGCGGCTTGAGAGTTTTCAATAATCTTTTAAACAATAGAATATTATAATATTTTAAATCAATCGTTTTTATTTTAATTTTGCATTAATTAATATTAAATGAACTTGTTACCGGTTTTTTGAAATTTGGGGTGTTTACTAAGCACTTTCAATACTTAATATTCAATATTCACTTTGAATTCCAGAAATGAATCAAAGTGTAATATTGAGAAGACTTTGGATATAATTTAAAACTGGTTTTTTGAACTTGACATTGATTATTGGGTGTTGAATTTAGTTTTGTTTTTTTTTTTTTTAATAATTATACAAAACAAAGCAAAATCAGAGATTATAGAAAACTATTAGTTTTAATGGAGTTTGTTAAAAGTTTGATTTTAAATAAAATTTGTTAATTTGGTCATTTGATTTTAGGGTAATGTTTTTCCTTCTAATAATCAAAATCTTACGATATGTGGATTAGAAAACAATAATTAGGAAACTTCTCGAATTGTCATGGAAATTGTAAAATATTTACTTTTTTTATATTTTTAGTTACGTCAAATCTATACAATTTTATTAAAAAATACGAAAATACACAAAACGCTCTAAGTGAAAACAATCAAATATATTTTTTAATTTATATTTTTGAACTTTTAATTAAGACTTTTGCTCAGAAAGTTCAATGTATTGTTTATTGTACGTGTATCAAAAAATTAAATTAATAGCAGAAAATAAAACAGCTTAAACAAGCGTCAAAACAAGCGATAAACAAATTTAAAGTTTAATAAAAATAACGTCTATATGTATGTCAAACAATCAAAAATGCTTTACAAGAGAATAAAAAAGAACTAAATACAAAATGTGCTTAAAGTTGTGTGTAAAGTTCCATTTTTTAACGTTTTTTATATTTTTCTGCTGCTGATTTTTTTTTTGTTAATATTTTTTTAAACGGGCTCAAAGCCAAGCAGCTACAGCGATAAAAGTTCCAGCTTTGGTAGTTTTATTATTTTTTGAGGCTATAAACATTTAAAGAAGATTTTTTATACATATTTATTTTCAGTCGATTGTTGTTGTATATCAATTTTTGGTTTTAAAGTCATATTCATACAAACATACAAAAGTAGTATTTATAGTATTGTACTCGTATGTAGAAATGTTGATTTTAGTATAAATACTTATGTATGTGAATAAGAGTATAACAAGTATAAAAAACCATGACCTTGAGCTCCATTTCAATGGAAGTGTAACACAATACAAAAATGAAAATCTACAACATTTTTATGTACGTTCTACATACATACATTCATATGAATACATTCATACATGAATGTATGTTATGTTATGTATTGTATGAATGAATGTATGCATAATGTACAAATACAGAAAGTCAAGTCATTGAAGCAGTAAATAAACCACTTTTATTTTTTTGTATATGTTTTTTTCTTCTATTTTTTGCTAAATAAAACAAGAAGCATTGCAAAATATTGTATATCAGTAGTTTAAAATAAATACTTTATACGTAATATCTTTAACATTTATTTTTGCCATTAAGCGTAAAGTTCAAAAATTATGATTTTTATTAAAATCCAGAACAATAGCCGTAGCCGGCTGTCGAGCGTCGAGCTAAAAACCAACCAAATGTCAAGACAAAATCAATAATCATAATCAATACCAGCTTCTACATGCTAAATGCAGAAAGTGTAGCCCATTCCCAATAGCCTGAAACACACTTTTCTATAAAATCTTCATGCCCATTGAAAAATATGCATTTGTATGCACTTTTAAAATTGTACTACATATACAATGAAAAAAATCAACAAAACACAAAACCACGCATTGTATGAATCTGGCCCCAAAACAGTTGTGGGAATTTTCATAGCATTTATTTTTACATTCATCATCAGGTGTACACTGCGTTGCAAAACAATTATTTTAAGTTTTGTTACATGTAATAATAGGACTTTACCTAATGAATTTGGTGTTTTAAAATGTTCCTCCCGGAGTTTATACTTTGGGGTTTAACATCCATTAATTTTGTTAGAATCAGTCTATATTTGAACGTGCCTGTCATATAAATAATATTTTTAAACCTAAGAAACATAAAATATTGTTTTATAAACATTCAAACGTTACACATGCACAATTTTGACAATCGGTTCACATTTGACTTTAGATCCTATATTTAACCAACTGCCGACCAATTCTAAGAAATACAAAAATATCTTTTTTAAAATCTTTATATCTTAAATCTTATTTAAATCTTTACATATATAAAAATATGATCACAAAGAAAGACATTTCTCTAATCGTTAAAAAACCTACTGACATTTGATCGACTTTTAAACTCAGTGTAATACGATTGATGAGGTACAGATAATGTGGTATACCAATTTATTGTTTTTTGATTGTTAAAACATCAAACATGTGTTGCATTCTCGAATCTATTTGAGAAAAAAATTCATAATTATACCCTTCACCACCATATGTGGAAAGGGTATATTGGATTTGTGCTGATGTTTGTAACGCATAGAAATATTGGTCTGAAACCCACCTTTTAGTATACCAATCGAATTAGAATCACTCCCTGAGTTGTTTTAACGATGTCCGGCTGGCTGGCCGGCTATCCATGTAAGCTTGTTATCATTCTACAGGTCGTAACTTTTAAGATATTTTGCTCCAAGGACGATTCCTATTCTTTTTGGATAAAATCGGATTACTATTTCGGGTACCTCCCTTAAGGATGCCTTCCTAGAATAGAGTTTTTGGTCTTTTACAGCCACAAATTTCACAAATTTTTCAGCACAAATATTGCTTATTATAACCTTAATCAGTGTTCCTAATTTTGTAGAAATCGGCCCATATATGACCATACCTCCCATACAAGACACATTCTCAAAAGGCGTTTAAATACACACAAAAGCACAAAAACGTTAATAACTCTAAAGATAAATGCATTTGATTACTTAAACTCTGTACGGATAAATATTTTATAAATATGAACTAATAACCAAAATTTGGTAACAATAGGTCCACAATTGACCCTAGCTTTTATATCAGGCCCTTAGCCGGAAATGATATAAATCTCGAAATTTTTAAAAATAGCACATAGTATATGTATGTATGTATGTCTCTAAGACTAAAGGAAAACTTGTTTAATTATTGGTCCATATTTGACCTTAGTAGTGAAGGGTTACTTGTTAGAGGTTACTTGTTTTAGAGGTATTTGAGAAAATATATAAAATCCTAAAAAATACTAAAAATGCAGGAGTGTAAGTGTGTGCATTTTTGCTTTACAGTTGCGAAAGTGCAAAATTCTATAACAAAATTTTGTAAATTAATGAAAAACAAGTTCATCGCTGTTTTATGTTTCTATGGGCATTTTTAATTTTTAGGTCAATAATTATGCAAATATGTTTTTCGTTATATTTTAAATTTTCATTGTTACATCATAGTGTTACAACCGGCTGCCCTCGCTGGCTAAATTATGAATTTTGTTCAATATTTGAATGCCAATACATGTTTGAGAAAATTGTAAAATTTGTATGGTTTATTTATGGATTTGTTTTAGTTGTAATAAAAATTTCCATTTGACAATAGTTTTATTATCTCTTTAGGATATACATACATACATATGTATGTACATCCATTTTGTTAATTATTTTACAAGTTGTTAACAAGGTTTTTAAGTTATATTGTTTGTGAATTGTTGTAGAACTATGGCTTTTTGCTGTATATTTGCCGAAAAGATATTTTTTGTTTCAGTTATTTTTTTATTTATTATATCTGAGATTATATTCCTTATCACAGAAATAATTTATCGCATTTATTTCTGTTTTTTTCAGCAGCTCTAATATAGGTCTAATAAGGACCGATTGTTAAAAAATTTTGCTAATGAAAATATGGTTACAGAAAACTATTACTTGCATATTATAAGAAAATTTCATTTTTTTACATTAATAATTATATAAGTGACTTTTAAAAGTTAGTAGCATAATTCGTGTATCAAATTTTGTTGAAATCGTCTGAATAACATGAGACGGTCCATTATTTATGGTACCTCCCATAGGTCTCACTTTCCGGAATTGATATTTTGGCCACAAATATCAATATTTTTTCATGAAATTTAAATCAAATACTGTTTATATAAAACCAAATCACTTTGTTAAATTTCGTTGAAATCGGCGCACATTTGACCATAGCTACCATACAAACTCTGCTGTCAAAGAGCACTAAATGTGACAAAAATCACTAAAACTCTCGTAAATCTGAAGGTATTGACAATCTTAAGTTTATTTGCATACATAATTCTTCTAAAAACTGTAATAAATTTACTAAATTTCGAGATCGGTCCACATTTGACCCTTGCTCTCATATAAGTCCAAATGACGGAAACACCTTAAATACATAAGTTATGAGAACATGATTGTATGATGGCAAAATTTAGCAAATATTTGTCTTTATTCACGAAAAAGAACATCTTTGGCCTTAGTGGTGAAGGGTACCGTATGGTCAGGCTTGACTGACTATAGCACTTTTTAACCAAATTATCAATATTTTCTTCACTTGTTTTATATTTTTGGCCTTGTAAATGTATGTTGCTTAAATACTCCATTCTACTCTATTATTAAAAAACAGCAGTTTTTTTCAATACAACTAATGTTAAAAGAAATTTTCCAAAAACAAAAAAAGATAAATTGAGTTCCTATTTCAACTAATCATCACAATTACTTCAAATTAGTAACGTAATTTTCTGTTAAACATGTTAACTTAGCTTTTCATAATATTTTGAGCATTTATAAATAAATAAAATAAAATAGAAAAATTAACTACTTCAAGGACATTGAACTTGATTAATGCTTTCAAAAATATCCTTGAAAATTCTAAAAATGATCTCTATATTTTTGCTCACAACTTTAACTAGAAATACTCATACTTTTAAAATCAGTTAAAACTTAAAAGGGAAAAAGAAAATTTCAAAGAGATGCCCTTTGCATCTCTTAGCTGTTTGTTGTATGCCATTCCTTTTTTATTATTTTGCAATATTTTATTCATCCTTTTTCTTATTTTTGTTGTACGTACCTTGAATTATGACACGCATATATAAGTTTTTTTCTTTTTTTATATGTATGTGTATTTAAATATCAGTAGTTGTGTGCAATGTAGTCGTTTAAATAATATTTATCCTTGAGCAAGGATATTTATTCTTTATGATTTTTTTCTTTATTTATAATATTATGCATAAATATTTTTTGCAATAATTTTTTTTTCAATTTCCGTATTTTAGATATTTTTTTCCTTCAATATTTTTTTTAATTTGCACACATTTAACAGGTTTTAAGAGTTTTATTAGACTCTTTTTTGCAATTCTTGTTTAAATGTTAACGACTCTTTAAGGCAACTTTAAAAAAAGTTTTAAAGTTGTTCAAGAAATCAAACAATTTTATTCTTAGCACGAATTTTTGTTTTTTAAAAAAATACACACCTTTTTTTAATATTTTAATTTTATAAAACACATAAACACTCGTTTTAAATTGGTTAAACAATTTTAACAAATTTAATTCTTATTTTTCACAAATTCTTCCGCGTCGACAGTTTTGTTTCGCTTTAAAAGACTGTCTAAGGCAACGTTTAGCTCTAGACTGATTGTAATTTACCACAGTCTAACTCTATGATGGGTCACTCAGTCATTCAGCCTCTCATGCTAAAATTGTCTAAAGTAAATTCCAAGTACTCGTTTGCAATTGTATGGGTACCAAGTACATATTAAGTTGAATAGTGGTAGTACTTGATCACAGCTTCTCGAGATATTTAACTGACGGAAAGACAGACTTAGCGATTAAAGTTTAGTAACTAAAACTATATATTACATATTAACAAACACATACGTTTCTGTCTAGTTTAGTTTAGTTTGTCTGTGTGTCGAAAGATGCCAATATCTAGTTTTGCTTCTGAGACTTCTGCTTACTTGTCCGTCTGTTTGCTGTTGCTTCTATTAACTCGTTCAAGTTTTAAATGCATTAATCGCAAAAATTCCACATTTGTTGTTGTTGTTGTTGTCTATTCAGGCGGCGGCTTCTACATGATTCTCTCGTAAGGCAGCACATTTTTTTAACCAACTTGAGAAGTTGCATTAACTAGACCCCATCAACCAGTTTCTTACCAATTTTTTTCTTTGTTTATTTTATTTTCTTGTTGCTGGTAATTTTGTTTATTCACCTCTTTCGCTTTTGTAGTTATATTCTCTTTGTTTTTGTTATTTTGTTGTAACAAATATTACTTCATTATACCCTACACATAAGATTATATTGGATTTGTTCTGATATTTGTAACACACCTTAAGGAATAAGTAAAAAAAAGTAAAGCATATCGCACTTGATCAACAAGAGGGTATTAACTCAAAATTTTAAAATTTTCAGTAGAGTCAAAAAATATTTCATTTTACTACTACTTTCATATAAAGAAGAGGGGTAAAACTGTAGTTTTTTGGCGAAATTATAGTGAAAATTATGTCAGACTTTTACAATGGGTAGATAAGACCACTACACATCATTTTCTCCTAAAAAGTGAAAATTTAAAAATTTTGAGTTAATACCCTCTTGTTGAACAAGTGCGATATGTCAATAAAAATTATAAATTATACAAAATTTTGTTGCCCCTATCATATTTGGCAATACATCCTATTAAAAAAAACTCTTAAGAATATATTAAATGTTCAAGAAATGACAAATATGAGGAAAATTAGTGCTACGCCTCTTTGAATATATTAGTTGCATATATTATTAAAATTTTAACATAACATATTAGACCCACTGTCAGACAAGGCTATGTCTCTATGGGGATAAAATTGATAAAATTTAAAAAACCCTTTAAATGAATTTATAATCTGTGGTATAACTTCAGTGGTGTAGGGTATTATAAAGTCGACCATAAACGACTATAGCAATTTCATACTTGTTTTTAGCATGAGTTTTTTTTCCTTCTTATTATTTCTAATGACTAGTGGTTTTAGCCTAAAACATTTTCAGGCCTTAAAATGTGCTTTGTTTTTAAGCTACTAATAAAAACAACAAACACTTTGAAATCAGATTCCAAAAACAAATCAATGTATTTTAGTCGATTCATTGAATAAATAAACTGAAAATATCACAGATACTCTTACATTTAAACACTTGTCTTAAAACGTATTTTCATGAGTCATTAAGTAGTTTCAAATTAACGATCTAATTTGCAAGTTTCAAGTTAAGGGAGAATAGTTGTTAACACACATGAGCTTCTAAGAGAAAAAAAGTGTAAATAGCTTATGAAGAGAACATTGATCGTTTGGCTATTGTGAATGATTTTGTGGGTTAAATGATTTAAACTAGGTTTAATCATAACACATTTTTGGTTAAGTGTTACACTTTAAACAAAAACTTAAGCGATATTAGTCAATTTTCGAAAAATTTCCTATAAATAGTCTATTTTCGAAAAATTTCCTATAAATATTCAATTTTCGAAAAATTTCCTATAAATATTAAATTTTCGAAAAATTTCCTATAAATATTCAATTTTCGAAAAATTTCCTATAAATATTCAATTTTCGAAAAATTTCCTATAAATATTCAATTTTCGAAAAATTTCCTATAAATAATCAATTTTCGAAAAATTTCCTATAAATAGTAAATTTTAGAAAAATTTCCTATAAATAGTCAATTTTTAAAAAATTTCCCATATATTGTCAATTTTCGAAAAATTTTCTATAAAAATTAAATTTTTCTATAAATAGTCAATTTTCCAAAAATTTACTGTAAATAGTCAATTTTCCAAAAATTTACTGTAAATAGTAAATTTTCGAAAAATTTACTATAAATAGTAAATTTTCGAAAAATTTACTATAAATATTCAATTTTCGAAAAATTTCCTATAAATATTCAATTTTCGAAAAATTTCCTATAAATATTCAATTTTCGAAAAATTTCCTATAAATATTAAATTTTCGAAAAATTTCCTATAAATATTCAATTTTCGAAAAATTTCCTATAAATATTCAATTTTCGAAAAATTTCCATTTTGTCCAATATCTTTTAATGCTGAAAATATATTTCGTTTTTATTTTTTCAATTATATGCATTTTAATATTTTTCATAAAGTAGTCAAGATTTTACTTTAAATTGAAAATAAAATATCATTGTGGCAATTATTTACCTTCATATTAATTAATTTATTTATTTACTTATGTTTTACATATTTCAGTCTTAAATGAACCACAAAAACTTGTTGTTTTTGTATTGCCATTACAAGTGTAAATTATCAATGAACACATTAATTTCCTTTACATTTTCTACCACCACAAAATGTGGTAAAGCTAAAGGATAAAATTTCCTGTTTCCTTCACTTCTTTTTCTTCTACAATTTTTCCGCTTACAATAAAATATAGATGTAGATGTAAATGTATAGTATATACAAATACAAATGTAAATGTAAAAACCGTAACAAACGTTAACCAGGCATTTAAAATGCGTATGCTTTTAGTGCTTTTTAGTAAAACCACAAAAACCGAAAATGTAAAATATAAATAATTCATAATAGTTTTACGTACAATTTGCAAAAAGTAAAACGTTAAACCAACCATTGTTTTATTTTATTTTAATACTCAAACACAAATAGGGGATTTTTCTTTTTAAATAAACCAACCAAAAACTTAATTGATTAAAACAAAAAGCCAATAATTAACGAAACTGTGAAATGGGAATACAAATGTAGATTATGGAAATTGTGTTTTCCGAAAGCCTTGGGGAAAATGTGTAAATTAATATAACAATATTTTCAAAAACCATATAATTAGTGAGAATGTTTTTGAAATGCTTTTTACAAAATTCATAAATTAAATATTTAAATTCTGATTAACATTTAGTTTTGCCACTAAGAGATAATTTACAGTGCAAATGAATGATTCTTAGAATAATAACGATGGTTTTAAATGACTCCTTCCTAAACTTCTGTATTTCTTGTGTCATGTCATATCAACAATTTATTCATCTTCAAATCAATTCTCGACAAGAATTATTGTATAAATACCAGTAACCGCAATGCTAAGACAATCATGCAAATATTCATACCTTTATCTCTCCATTAGAAATGATGATGACAATGCTATCAGCATTTAATCGCGGTGGTTGATTGGAGACGAATTATAGGAAGCGCACATTTAGGGACATAGATTCAATATAGAAGCTAATAAAACCCAGTAAGAAAGTCAGTCAAATCCGACTATATGATACCTTTCTACTTTGTTGTCAAATGCAAACCGATTATAAACGGTTTTTAGAATCTTTAATGTACTTCTGAATTTGCAAATTTATATCTCTCAAACATTTTCTCGAGACTTAAATCATTATCGACATTATTCCTTATATTCGAGCTTATTCTAAATGTGGATCAATTTTCACAGCATTCTGCATATAATAGCCCTCGACTGCTGCAAACATTTTGGAAGCGAAGGAAGATTAAACTGAAAAATGTTTGTGTTTACCTTTGTTCAGTCGATATTCTGAGCCTTTACCTTTGGTTTAAACATAATTCGTAATGATTGTGTTTGCAAAATAATTAAAATTGCAAGGTTTTCCATCTGTCTAAAAGAAGGGATCCTTAATTTGGCTTTTATCAATAAATTGTCTAAAACATTAATAAATTAAGTCAAATAATTTGTCTTTTAAAACATTTAATATTTAAATATTTTTCTGTTGTGAAATTTTCCATTTTAAATTTCTTCTATCGAGAAATAGGATGTCGAAATGAATAGAAAAACTTTCCATATACATTTTTTTTGCATAGAAAAATTTTCTACATAATTTTTTTAAATACAAATTTTCATGTAATTTTTTTGTATAAACTTTTCCATTAACATTTTAAGTATAGAAAAATTTTCAATATTATATTTTTTTGTATAGAATTTTTTTTTTTCAAAAATAATGATTATTCGCATTTGATCCCAAATCGGCGAAACCAAAATTCCTCGACGCGTTTCGATGGTTGGTTAGGCCATCTCTTCAGAGGCCTAAGCTACCTAAACTACTATTTGCTGTAAAGAGTATAGCAACATTTTTCACTTTTATCTACATAATCTCTCTCTGTTACTGTTAACTTCAGATAGTGTGTTCTTGATCATGTGAGAATGTATTGGAAAATGCATAAACTTTCGTAAGCCACATTGAAATTGCTAGAAACTCTCTTCTCTACTTTATAAGGCCGATTGACGAATATTCTGGGAACAGTTTTAATTGAGACGCGTATAAGAGAACAGTGTGACTAAGAATATTTGTAAAGCAGTTTTGTGAAGTTTGTTTGCAGTTTTTGTGAAAGTGTGTTTTAAGTGATTAACTCTAAAGTTAATAAAAATATAACTTTGTAAAACTATATAAAGTATTTTAATTTTGTTTTCGGTTGTTTGCAAAAATAATTCCTTCCACGTCTTTAAAGGAAAAACGTAACAATATATACTATATTTTTACTAGTGTTAGTATAAGTATGATTATTAAAGCTAATATATGTGATATTACCAGTTAATATTAGTATTAATATTGATAACCTGACCCACAAAAGGAAAGAAGTATGTATGTATATATATAAATTTTATTTAACCATAAATTTAGAATGAACTAGGTAGTCAAGTCAAGTACTCCTCCCTATCGTATGTAGTGTACCAGCACTATAATGAGTTGTATGTACAAGACTTGTCAATAATTATTCTGGTTGCTATTTCTATTGTCAATATTGATCATGATAACAAGAAGGACAATAATAAACATGAAGACAAGACTGACTGATACAAAGCAGGATTCAAATGATAATCTTTAACTTTAGCAGTGATTTAAACACATAATTATTGAAACAATAAATAAAGTTAAATAAAATACAAACATCAGCCTCAAATTATAATTCATCATCATCTACATAAATATCAACAGCATCAACATGTTCATAATTTTCATTGATCCTAAAAGGAAAGAAAGATATCTAAAATAAAGCGCTAAATTAATTGATTTTAGTTGTTTTCGCTGCCACTGTCTGCAGTTACTCATTGTATTATTTTCCAAATTATTGTTAATATTGTAACAAATAAACTTAATTGAGGAGTATTTTTGTTTGAGCTTATTACAATATTTTCATTTATCATGTTTAGCCTAAAACACAATAACAATCAACTAACAGCAGCAGTAGCAGCAGAAATAGCGTAAAGTAATAGCAATAGCAGCAATAACAAATAATAATTTCAAAATTGCGTGCTACAAGAAAATGATTCATAATTAATAATGTTTATAAAGTTTGGAAAAGTCCTTTGTTCTAAGAGAAATCCAGCTACACATTTATATAAATCTACAATATATGACGTTAAATATGTATGTGTAAATATGTGTGTTATGTGGGTGCCAATGTGTATATAAGAAGGTCCTTTTAGAGTAGCGTAAGTAATATTGTTTTAGCTGATTATTGTTGTGTGTGTGTATAAAAATATGTCTGAGTTTGTATAATAAATGTATTCAGTTTGTTTGTTTTAAGGATATGGACCATTATACGCTTTTAGCAATATATACCCCCGGTATTTCGGATAAACACATACTAATTCATACACTTATATGAAGTTTTGAACACACACACACACACGCACATACTTAGACTCATGTTTACGCTAAAAGCTAATAACAATAAACCATAATTGATTTGGCGGTTAAAAGACAAAGAGCGCGTTTTTGTTGATTATATATTTAGTACATATAACATTTATTGAATGTATTGTTTTGTACTACTATACAATATTAGTATATTCCAACATATAAATATATGTAGGAATAAACTTAAGTAAAGCAATTTGTATTTATCTACTAAACAATTTCTACCGAACCATAGATAAAGTTTTGATTTTATTGAGAGTAAAAATGATCGTATATGTATATCACTAGCTTAGAGCGCAAAGGTGCCAACTGCACTTTTTTACAAAAATGAGATTTTAACTCAGAACAAAGATGTACCTGTAGAATATTCTTACTTAAATGGCCTTTATTTTGGAATTCCATGCGCTTCGTTTTTGTGCCCATATTCCCCAATTTCCTAGGCCAAGCTTTGAAAGATTTTCCTTAACTTGGTCTTTCCATTTAAGTTTCGGACGTTTTCTTCTACCATTAGGGGGTACGTTTTAATTCTAATTTTAACTTTTTTATAGTAATTGTTTTTTCAGGAGTGGGTTACTAGCCGACGTCCTAACCCATATTTCTATAGTTCTTATGGAAAACTTACGACATATGTTAGCTCACTAAATTAACGGATTTTAACGTAGTTCCCCGGGTGACACAACGAGGAGGTCAACGGCCGTATTTGAGATTGAGGAAAACCAAGATAAGACCAATCAGAACCATTCAGAACATCCTCTACACCACCCAGAATATATTGCTATTTCTAAAGATGCTCTTAAGAACCCAGAACCTTATGAAGTGGAATATTTGGATCACACTTTTTTCGAAACATTTAGAGACCATCAATTCGTAAAAGCATTCGTCCTGGTCAGACAAAAGGTGATGATATAACAGAAAAAGGAATGTTTTACAAATTGAGATTTCCAAATTTCGGATTGAGAGAAGTTCCCCTTGTTTCAGTTCGAATGTCATAGGAATTACGTATGTGTGTTATTGATTGACTAATTTTAGAATCTCTTAAAATGTTAGTTGGGTAAGATATTAAATATTATAGCAAAAAGGTCATACACATACATACAAGTCTATATCCTACTATGCCTCTCTACTGTTTGATAATGATGATTAGAATAACGTTAATAATGATGTTCTTTGATAATGTTGATGTTGGTGGTTTAATTTTTATTATTTTTCCCATATTTGTTTGTTTTTGTGTGCGTGTGTGTTTATATTAAAATATTTTAACATTTTTATTAGAAAATTTTTGTTGTTTCACATTTTTGTACCCTACAAAATCATGACGTGATGTAGAATTTTAAAATTTTATAAATTTCATCCCTTATAATTTTTTTAAATTATTTTTACTCCCACAATTACCCAGATTTTAATGAGAAATTTTAGTTTGTTCATATTTTAAAGTTATAGGGTCTTTAAAGCTTGTCATAATTTCGACTAATTTGCAAACACTTTTGCCTCTACAAAATATTAGGGTGAAAATTTATGAAAATTGAATGTATTCTAACAAATGACTAAAATAGGGAAAAACTGAAATTCCCTTTACGCCATTTTTCATACACAAACACAAAATATTGTTTCAAATCTAATAACCATGAGAGGAAAATGTTAAATGAAAAAAATAATTATATTTTCGGCATTTTACTATATTTCCAAAATTATCAAAGTAACCTAAAAAATAACGAACAAGACTTACTTCAAATGTTAGATAGAAGGAAATAAGGTTAAATGTAACGAACTTTATATAAAATATTTTAATTATAACTTAAGCCAAAAATAAAAGCAAACCCTCTGGGCTTTTCTATTTTTTTTTTTTATTAATAAAAATTGAAGATTTTTTAATAACAACAATTCTATACTCAAATGCAATAAAATGTGTAATTTAAGCAAAAACATATGAGTATAAAATATTTTAATATCATTTACCATATTCTCATTACGAAAGTGTAATTACTGAAAAAAAAAAACTTATTTAGTTTGGAATAATGAATTTCAAACAAAAGTTTCCTTATAAAAACTATTTAATATATTGTACGAAGAGTTTTCATTTTAATTTATGAAAAGTAATAATATGCAGTTTATTACTTTTCATGATTTATTCTCATGTTATAAAGTATAATTTATATTTATTAGTTTTTTTGTTTGGCTTATTTTAGTTAAAAAATCTAACTAAAATGAATTGTAATTATTTTTTGAAATATGGGAAAAACTACATTTTATAGACAATTTATTTTCAAAATTTCATTTAAACGGATTTGCAGAATATATATAAGCAAAAACAAAATCGACTTAGACCCTGGTACCGAAAGCGTAAGATTGATTGATTTTTTACTTGGATTCCTTAAGGTATGCTAAGGACTCCTTAAGGTATGTTTAATTGAATCGAAATGAACGCTAAGGACGATGAACTAGATTTTCCAAACCGACATATAAATATTAACGAATATTTTTTATCGATTTTAAAGATATCAAAGAAACGCAGGCAAAAGGTCGTTTCAAAGAGGATGCCGCACAAACTCACTATCTACCAAAAACAAACATAAGTAGGTGATTTCGATCTACGTTTAACTAAAATGTTTCAAATCAAATGATTGTTTTCCAAATACTTAACGATTAAAAATTTGACTTAAAACTCGTATTAGTTCCAAAAGTAAAGTGGAAAACGAATAAATATTTCCAAATTGACTTGAAGACAAAAATCATGTGGATTCCTTATCAAACAAACATGGCGATATAAAAACATAATATAATTTGGGGTGAAACTCAACTTTTTGCCTTCACAGTTTGAAACTTATTTCAATTCACTTCATCCTTTTTGAATAAATGCTGATCTGTTCTTGGAAAGTAAGAAAGATTATATAAATTATATAAAAACGTATGTTGAAATTTTATGTTAATAGTAATAAGGCTCTGAATAGGATACAAATTAAATTACAGGAATTGCGAATTTTTAATTAAAGAAAGAATAATTTAATTAAACATAGTTTTATTGTATTTACGATTTTTAAACGAATATAAAGATCATATTTTAGGTGCCAATATATTTAATTTTTTGAGTTTATTAACACTTATGTAAACATCAAGTCACCCGGTTATGGAAACAGATAGTCCATATACTTGCAACTTCTAGAGAAAATGTGTTTTTTCCGTGTACACCAACCTTACCAACCAAATAAGGGCGCTGAGCGTTGTTTAAATGTCAAAATTTCTCATACACAAACAATTTGTATGGAGCAAACCAAAACAATGCAGTGGCAACTCTTAGCGGTTGGATAATCCGATTTTGACTAAGCGTTATGTAGTGAAGTTGGCTGCAAATGAACATTTTTATTGTTATAAAGGTGATATTTTTAAAAATAAAACCGATATTTTGTAAGCGTTAATAAAGAAGTAAGAGTGGTATATTCGGCTATGCCGAATCTTGGATACCCTTCACCAATGGTCGTCCAAAAGTAAAGTACAAAACCAAAAGAGATTATTGTTATTTGTATAATTTCTGATTATGCTGTCAAATTTCATCACAATCGTTCCATAAACACCTGAGATATCGCTAACACTACAAAATGTAAACAAAGTTTCTTAGACACGTACTTTCGCCAATTTGTTGTACATCACAATAAGTGTTTTGGCGATATCTCAGTTGTTTATGGACTGCTTTTGATAAAATTTAATAACGTGCTTTACGGGGGAATTTTCTAAAATCTGGTATTAATGTATGTCCGTGCTCCAGGAGGATGGTTTTTCCTATTTCTGCATTTCATTTTTTCAACAAACTTTGTCTAATGCGTACTTTGGGTAATTTGCGATACTTCAAATTTATTGTTTTGGCGATATCTCAGTTGTTTAAGGACCGATTTTGATAAGATTTTACATAATGATTTAGGAAACCATTTCCTTAAATCCGATGTATAATATATTATCACTCGTACACTAGGAGTATCTTTCTTCTCTTGTTATTTAAAAGAGTTTTTCAATCAAAAATTTTAAAATTTTCGTCTAATTTTTGGTATTTTTCGATATTTCGGGTGTTTTTGGACCGATTTTAAGGAAATTTAATAGCGTTCATTGCGGGTGGGTCTATCCTCCAGGGACTTCAGAAACTTGATTTCAACAGACGGACAGACAGACAGACATCGCTTAATCGATTCTCCTCCCGATTCTGAGTCGATCGGTATAGTTTTTATGGAGTTTACGATCACAAATAAAAAAATTACAAACGGATGCACAAACTTATAATGCCCTTTCACCTATTGGTGAAGGGTATAAAAATACGAATTTAAATCTATAATTAAAGAATAATGTGAACCGCCGTGTTATAGCAGGTTAGTCATTCGCCCAGCATAACAGAGGTCCCAAGTTCGATTCCCGGCCAGATCTACTTGAAAAAATTAATTAAAAAAAGCGGTTCACCTCAAAACTTAGCTAGTCACTGGTTATTTAGTATCAGGCTATGTAAAACATCTCTAACTAATGCATTTTCCGTTCGGAGCCGGAGTTAAAACATAGGTCTCTTTCAATAAGTCTAAAAATAGAATCGGGCGCAGCTCATTTTCTAATAGAAGTACGCCTTATTCCAATTGTAATGTCGTGGTGGTTATGTATATAGAATAATGGCAAAGGAACTTAAATCATTTTACATATTACCTCAAAAACTTATTTTTATAATTTTTTTTTCAATTTTGATTTCAAAGATATAAAAATGTACTATTCAATAAATTTTTTAAAATACTTAATATTAATATCAAAATTACTTTCATTATCGTCAGCGAAAACGGTATCATACATTTTATATCAATTTCATTATCAAATTCTCTGACACACTAAAGTCATGCAAATAAACTTTGACATAAATACATTTTTATCATGTATCCGTTTTAACTGACGATATCATAACGTACGAGTATTTGTAATGACATTTTGTTTAAGTTCCTATTTATTTTAGTAACATTCATTTATATTACTTAACTTTATGTCTGAAGATTTTATTTTCTATTTTTATTTATTTTTATCTGCGTTAAATTTATGTTAGCTGGCAAAAGCAACAACAAAAAGGACTCAGCTATATTAAGAAGTCCTTACTAACGTATAAGTGTTAGTGTGTATGAGTGTTGTAGAGTTGACATTTAACACAAAACTTTATGACATTCATACTGTATTTACAACCATCTTTAGATTTACTTTATCACATTTATGAACTTTAACGTTCTCTACAACTCTAGAGAACTTAATGAGATTTTTCGCATCCCCCTTCCCATTTTCTAACCCAGACAGTGTAATAATAATGAACTTACACAAACATACAGAAAAAAATTATAATGCAACAGTAACAAGAACAACATCAGAAGAAACAGTGTAGAGGAAACAAACATGTTTATTACTGTACAACAACAACAACAACATCTAATACAACAACATAAAGTCGGTAAAACTTAAAAAAATATAGCGCCATCATAAAAAGGTTGAACAGAAAAAGACGTAAAATGAAATAAAAAGTATAAAAGTCACATGAATGTTAAGTACTCGTATACATAATTTGAAGAAAAGAGTTTGGGGAAGGAATTCTAATATTTATATAACAGAAAAATGGATAAAAGTTCGATCTATTGAAAAGGATACTTTACGAAATAATTCTTAAAAAGAATGGTAATAAATTAAGATTTGGCTCAAAATCCAAAAATGATATATGGATCCTTATTAAATTTTAAGGCTATTGAGCGATGACAGTCTGTCTGTATATCTGTCTGTCTATCTGTTAAAATCATGACAGGGCCTTAAGTACAATAGTTTAATTAAGGCAACAGAATTTGGCAAGAAGATTCCTAATTGGTTGCAAAATTTTGGAGTTGAAATCTGTTCACATTTCACCAAAGCTCTTATATTAACTACTTGCGGAAACAGCTTTAATACCGCACACATAGTATAGAGATTTCTGCCTGTCAGCCATTTGAAAGCACTATAGCTCCTAAACGTGTTGTAATAAAATTTGATGGTGGGTATATTATAACTTACTTGTTAAGTATTCCAAAGTACTTAACGAAGTGACTATGACTATTTTCCTTTTTTTTATGGATACTGTATTTCTTAATTCTTTGGGCCGGGGCATCCTCTTTCTTCGTGATCACTTGTGATTGAAATTACTACGTAAAATAACCAGAGGTCGGCACAAAAAGAACAGAATAAACAAACAGCAGGCAGAGTTGCTGTTTTTTTATACTTTTAACTAAAATGGGATTTTTTTAAAAAGTTATTGTTTTAAAATATTTTTGTCAATAGAAAATTTTTGTTACCAAAAATTTTTTTTCTGTTTTACAGAAAAATATTTCCATCGAAAATTTTGCTATAGAAAAATATTTTAATCGAAAATTTTTCTACAGAAAAAAATAATCGATAAAAATTTTTTCGATAGACAAATATTTTTTTTTTCACCAACCGATTATGCTAACATCCAAATCCTGAATGCTCTTAAAACTTAGTCATTTTCACAAGTTTCATTAATGATCGTGATATTTACGAAAATTATAAAAAGTCTTTGGCTTCTGGTGGTGTAGGCCGCCTACGACTGTATATATATATATATATATATATAATTCCCCGACAACATTCTGATTGGAACAAGGGGTACTTCTCTCAGACAATGAGCTGCATCCGATTCTATTTTTAGACTCATTGAAAGGGACCTACGTTTTAACGCCGGCTCCGAACGGCAAATGCATTAGTTAGCGAAGTTTTACATAGCCTAATACTCAATAACCAGTGGCTAGCTGAGTTATGAGGTGAACCGCCGCTTTTTTTTGAAAATTTATTTTTCAAGTGGGTCTGGCCAGGGATCGAACTTGGGCCTCTGGTATGCTAGGCGGATGACTAACCTGCTATACCACGGCGGTTCACGCCTACGACTGTATATAACCCATTTTTGTTCTTAAAACTGGTGGATCTTTTTTTTAAATTTTAATTTAAACGACCGACTTGTGAAAGCGATGTTACAAGTTTCTTTGCGCTAGAACATGGGGAACCCATAATACTAGCCTAAAGGATAAAATAACGGTTTTTAAGTGGTAATTAATAGTTAAATTCGATCAAATTTATCATACTCATCTCATGTGAATTAACTTGTTCCTTTATTATTTGTAAGTATAAGGATCTGGAAATTTAAAGCAAACTCGGTTTAAAACCCTAAAGTATTTTAAGATCTTGGATTTATGTTTAATTGGGTTTCTTTCACCCCATCCTCCATATTTATTCAGTTTCTCCCTTACTTTTTGTAGGTTTTTTCTTCAGTTTCATAATTAATGTTGAGGTCGGTCTGTATAATTTTTTGTATGTGACTTTGGATTATTTAACAAGTTCTATATAAATTTTTAAGATATTAAAGTTAGAAAAAAATCCCCTGTTTCTTCATAATGCTTTTCCTTTTTAGCCTTGAGGTCATAAAAACTAATTACAATTTTTCCAAGTTTCTCTTTCTCTTATTACGAATACCTTCTTCTACTTCGAAATCGGCTGGTAACAAATATTAAAAGGGGTAAAAATTAAAAGGAAAAAAAAAACACCTTTAATTCTTTGGACAAAAAGTGTTATTTTAAATATGAATATTTAAATTTATTTTCTAGTATTGTCAGTATAATTACTTCTTTAGGGCTTTTTTCTAAGAGGTTATTGTTTTTAAGAATTCATTTTAATATCCGAAATGTTTAAATTTAAAAATGTATCTTGGAAAATTTTGTTACATAATATGCCAACAAAAATTTTTCAAATTGATATTTTTCAACATAATCATCAAAAACATTCCTAGAAAAGTACATAATACTCATGTAAATTAATTTTTTATAATTTAATTTTTTATATGAAAAAGGAAATCAAACAAAATAAAAATAAACCATTAAAATGATTCTTTGGTGCTTTTAATGAGAGAACATTAAAGCTTCTTACGTAAATTTTATTCATTATTTCTATACTAAGAGTTTCTCAAGTTTTGCTGGGTTAATTTCCGTTCTTACTTTTTCTAACATACGTACATTCATATTTCATTTCATATACACCTTCATTTGAACATTTTACCATGGCATCATGTATTTGGTTCCGGTTTTGAAATAATTTTCAAAGAAAACTTCAACAAAAAAACCAGCAAAAATGTTTGAAAATTCCTTGATTACTTCTTAGAAAGATGAGCAAAGTTAAACACATAATTTGCAAAGATTTTAATGACACTTTTGCTATGTTTTGACAGTCGAGTTGAAAAAAGAAAATCCTGTCAAAAAGGAAAACGACGAGGAAAAAATGTATGCAAGTAAAACACCTTGACATTGCTTCATTAGCATGGGAAAGTGCAAAATGTATTGAAGTCATACTCACATCATCCGACTTCCCTTTCGCAGACAGCGATGAAACTCGTAAAAGTCCTTTAGTAAAATACAAATTTACACAAAAATATTTTTATATTTCTGTTTGTATGTATGTGTGAACATTAGTGAATACTATTAGTTATTAGTTAAAAGGGTATTCAAGTAACAGCTTTTACCTCATTTTTTACCCTTTCTCCTTATTTTCTGGATCTTATTTTTTATTTTTTAAATTTTACACTTGTAATTATTTTTTAACATTTTATTATGTTTCATAAAAAAAAACAGTTCAAAATTGCCATTTACTTTCCTTTTTATTATTAAATGAAATAAGTTTTTATTTTCTTTTCTCCTGCATTTTTTGTCTTGTTTGACCAAGTACTACTTTTTGTTTTAAGTTTCTGTTAAACAATTTTTTCAGAATTGCAGAAGTTTAAATTAATTATGTTTTTTGTGATTTTAGAATAACTACATATTTCCACGACATTCTAACTGGAACTGCATCCGATACTATTTTAAGACTCATTGAAAGGGATCTACGTTTTAACTCAGGCTCCGAATGGCAAATGCATTAGTTAAAGATGTTTTACATTGCCTAATACTCAATAACCAGTTGAGTTATAAGGTGAACCGCTTATTTTTTAAAATTTATTTTTTAAGTGGGTCTGGTCGGGGATCGAACTCGGGACCTCTGGTATGTTAGGCGGATGACTAACCTGCTATACCATGGCGGTTCACAATTTTAGTATTAATTGGTTTAAAATGGTCTAAGACATTCAACTAGAAAATACTTTTTGACACCAAAACAATTTTCTTCAAAAATTTATCTTCAAACAAATTGTTGTAGAGCAGATAAGGGTAATATTTTTGTTAATCAAATTTTTAGTTTTTGTCCGATAAATATATGATTGAACCATCCACATGCTATATGTGCTGTACATTCATCTTTGAGATATTTATGCAAATATTTCAATTCCTTATAAAAAGGAATTTGAAAAATGTGCAGGTAATGTGGTACAGCTCAAATTACATTTCCTGTTCATAAGAACTTATTGTTACCCAGCAAAACTTTTCATTACCAAATAATGAGTTAAACAGCTAAACTATTGAACACGAACTACTTACTCATTCACTGTTTAAGTCATTACATTAACATGGGGATGTCATTGGAGGCAAGTACTTACCAATTGCAGAAAAGTAATGACTTGGGTAAGCAATTGGAAGGCAACAACAACAACTTTTTTTGTTGTTGTTTTATTTAAAAAAATATATTTTTAAACGAAATACAAAATTTTTCTTATGAACCCATGTGGGCTCGAACCCAGATCCTCCGACTGCTAGGCGGAGACTCTTCCACCGATCTACTTCATATGTTGAAAACTTGGCAGCTTATAATTAATATAAACAATTTTAATTTTTAGATCCAAAATCATGTGACAATAACTTTGTTTTTCCCTGCTTTTTTGCTTTGTTGTAATTTTTGGAAAAATATTTCTATACGAATTTTTGTAAATGTTTAATGCATTTAATAAACAATAAAGAAGTTTTTTTTTAATTTAAACAATTTAAGTCTTCCTTTTTGTATAAGTTTTTATATAACATTGACTCTTACTTACTTAAATGGCCTATAGTTACAACTTATTTTCTTCGATCTTGTGCGAATATTCTCCCATTTTATAGGCCAAGTTGTGGAAAATTTTTCTCTACTTGGTCTTTCTATTCCATTTTTTATCGTTCTTATTGGACAACTCGCGTTACATGTTAGCTCACTAAATTGAGGAATGTTAACGAAGTTCTTTGGGTGATATCACTAGGAGGTCAGTGTCCACAGTTGAGATGAAGGATGACCCAGATAAGTTAAGACCAATCAGAACCGTGTTTGGTATCCAACATCCTCTACATAATCAAAATTGACTCATTATAGTATTTTTTCATTACCGAGTGTTAGTTTTCCAAAATTTTTTTTACAGAAGGTAATATTTAAGTTCTTAAAATTAAAAAATTATTTAAAAAATTAAAAAAAATTGTTGGTTTTGGTGGGATTTGAAACGGGGACATTCAGTATAAATTGCCATCATAATTACAAATAAGAACTTCTGTAATAACTTATTAGTTATTCGGAGGGTATGTTGTAGTCATTACAAAGTAACCAGTTACCAGAGTACTTGCCATTACCAAAGTTTTGCTGGGTTGCTTATATTCTTCCCTTGCTTAGTACTTAACAATTATTTTAATCTTGCAACTAGAAACTTTAAAATACACTTTTAAAACAAAACTCCAACCCAAAAATAGTAGATCATACAACAAATCGAACTTGTTTGACTGACTCCTTGCAAAAACAAAACAGATAATTTCCCTCTTGCTTCTCCGAGAACACCAAACTATTATTCCTGTTTCCGCTACTCTTAAATTTTCAGTTTTAAAAAAAAGTTACTATAACACATAACCATCACATCCTCTATACAATCGTTAAATTTAAAGAATGTTTCTTCATTAAAATTATTTTTCGAAAATGTTACAATGTTCATTAAAAACTTTTTATAATAAGTTTTTTTTTCATAAAAATAAAGGATGTTTCTATATATTACAAACATCAGTATCCCATTGTATCCCCCAACTCATAATGATATAGGGTAAAAATACTGATATAGTCTAATTTTTTTTAATTTTTTATAAAAATCTGTTTCTAATAGAAATTGTCTTTTCTTTCTTTTTAGGTAAGCTTTTCATTATTTTTGCAGGTCCAATTTATCAAGGTATTTATTAAAGAGTTCATACCTTTAGAGCTCATTTGAACCTATGAAATCCATTTAATTTTTTTCTTTTCTATGTCAAAAAATACATAATATTTTCTTGCATTTGCATACATTTTTTATAAAATTCATATACAAAATGTTGCTACTGCTCTTGTAGGGGTACAGCAGCAGTAGCAATAATAGCCACCGAGACAGCAACACTCTTTGGGCTTAAGTGTGTGCTAAAGTATTTTTAAAGTGTTTTTACTGTAATGCTGAAGTGTCATTGCATGTAGTTGTCATTTGTTATTGTTCTTGTATCAAATTTAATTTCTTCTCATCAACTAGAATTTTTTTCTTTTCTTTATATTTTTCTGTTTTACCATTTTCTTGTAAATACATATTTTACTTTTTTTGTATCTTTATAATTCTGTTGAAAAGTTTGTAAGAATATGCTCTTAGGTTTGTTGCGTTGCGTTTTAGCTTATTTAACATCCTTTTATTTTGTTAGAAAAGGACTCTGGGTGTCTCGGTGTGTTTTTTTCATTCTAAGTGGCTACAGACGTACGTTTGGGGGTACATAAGTTGTTGTGTTGTTGTTGAAACATTTGTTGTATTATAAATAACGGTCATTATTCAAAATGTCAATGTCATTTTACTTTTTATTTTAGTTTCATTTTCTTCTCCTTTTCATTTCACCGAGACTGAGTGTTGTAGCATTTTTATTGAGGGGACCCTTAAATTTTTACACTAATGTTTTTTATTCTTGTTGTTGTTGTTATTGTTGTTCTTGTTAATGTTTAAGTTGGCAATTTAAAACAAATGCCAAGAGTTAATAAATTAAATATTTAATATTATTAAGAAAGTAGATTTTAATCTTTTTCTTCTTTTGGCCAACATTTATTTCTTTTAAAATATATTTATTACCATAAATGTAAGATGTGACAGTCGTGGTCATTATCCAGGTATTAAGTTAATGTTTAACAAATGTCCTTTTCTTTATAATACAAAATTTGTAAATCATAGCCTTAAGATTTCGGGGACTTTAAGAAGGAGTATTAATTTCTCATAAAAAAATTTAATAACACAAATCGTGACTTTATAATTTATTTGTTAACTTAAGCCAGGGTCTCTTTAATATTTATTAAAAAAAATTTTCATTTTTCTTGTGCATGTCCAAGCTCGTGTGCGTATACTTAATATTTTACTATTAATAATCATACGCCAAGGTTGACTGTCAAGGTTATACTACATATAACCATAACAGGATTCCTTTAAACATTTTTCTATATGGGTATGTGTTAAATGAAATAAATAAATCTTTATTTCTAATATATCCTTATATATCCACATTTTGGATATTTTTGATCTTTCATTCTTATTTCATTGCAAACAAGAGTGACGAATCAATTGATTCTGCTAAATAACGTTTGTCATTTTGAGTCATTTGAAAAATGATTTTGCTGTGACATTTGTGTGGGCAATATTGATTTGTAAATAGTCACCTGCTTATTTGAAAATAAAATCCTTTTTCTTATATAAGGGTATTACTGAAAATGTGTATAACTAAGATATAAATAAATGTGTGTTTCTTAAGAAACGTCATTCTTCGTTGACAGTAAGCGGAGAACATTTAATAAATGGAAAATTAATACTGATAGCCTTAAAGAAATAAGGTATAATATTACCTAAAGGTAATTTTTCATACAATATTTTTTGAAATAAAATTTATTTATATACAAATTTATGGTATAAAAAATTTCTATTTATAATATTTTCATCTAAATTTAGTATACAAAACAATTATATTAGAAGCAAATTTTAGACTTAATCATTAATTTTACAACAAACAATTTATTCATAGACATTTTTCTATTTAAAAATTTAAAAAGCTTCATCGAAGGTTTAAAAAAAAGTTCACCGAAATCTTGTCTATATGTGACCTTGTTTTGAGAAAAATTTTAAATAAAATTTTTATCATTTTTATTCAAAATTTTGTTCGTTTTAATGGGGTAAATATATCGAAAATTTTGTAAAGAAAAATTTTATATCGAAAATTTTCTAAAGAAAAATTTTATGTAGAAAATTTTCTATAGAAAAGTTTTATATCGACAATTTTCTCAAGAAAAATTTTATATCGACAATTTTCTCTAGAAAAATTTTATATCGAAAATTTTCTATAGAAAAATTTTATATTGAAAATTTTCTATAGAAAAATTTTATATTGAAAATTTTCTATAGAAAAATTTTATATTGAAAATTTTCTATAGAAAAATTTTATATCGAAAATTTTCTATAGAAAAATTTTATATCGAAAATTTTCTATAGAAAAATTTTATATCGAAAATTTTCTATAGAAAAATTTTATATCGAAAATTTTCTATAGAAAAATTTTATATCGAATTTTATATCGAAAATTTTCTATAGAAAAATTTTATATCGAATTTTATATCGAAAATTTTCTATAGAAAAATTATATATCGAAAATTTTCTATAGAAAAATTTATATCGAAAATTTTCTATAGAAAAATTTTATATCAAAAATTTTCTATAGAAAAATTTTCTATAGAAAATTTTTTCTAGAAAAATTTTATATCGAAAATTTTCTCTAGAAAAATTTTATATCGAAAATTTTCTATAGAAAAATTTTATATCGAAAATTTTTTATAGAAAAATTTTATATCGAAAATTTTCTATATAAAAATTATATATTAAAAATTTATAGAAAAATTTTATATCGAAAATTTTCTATAGAAAAACTTTATATCGAAAATTTTCTATAGAAAAATTTTATATCGAAAATTTTCTATAGAAAAATTTTATATCGAAAATATTCTATAGAAAAATTTTATATCGAAAATTTTCTATAGAAAAATTTTATATCCAAAATTTTCTATAAAAAAATTTTATATCCAAAATTTTCTATAGAAAAATTTTATATCGAAAATTTTCTTTAAAAAAATTTTATATCAAAAATTTTCTATAGAAAAATTTTATATCGAAAATTTTCTATAGAAAAATTTTATATCGAAAATATTCTATAGAAAAATTATATATCAAAAATTTTCTACAGAAAAATTTTATATCGAAAATTTTCTATAGAAAAATTTTATAGCGAAAATTTTCTGTAGAAAAATTTTATAGCGAAAATTTTCTGTAGAAAAATTTTATGGCGAAAATTTTCTGTAGAAAAATTTTATAGAGAACATTTTTTTTAGAAAAATTTAATTTCAAAAATTTTCTCTGAAAAAATTTTATATAAAAAAATTTTCTATAGAAAAATTTTGTAACGAAAATTTTCTGCAGAAAAATTATAAATCGAAAATGTTCAATAGAAATATTTTAGAACGAAAATTTTCTATAGAAAAATTTTATATCAAAAATTTTTTATAGAAAAATTATCTATAAAAAATTTTCATAGAAAAATTTTCTATAAAAAATTTTCTTAGAAAAATTTTCTATAGAAAAATTTTATATCTAAAATTTTTTGTATAAAAATTTGAAATAAACAAATTTTTCATCATAAGTTTGTTATATAAAAATTTTTATTAAAAAAATTTGTATCTAAAAATTTTCGTAAAAAAAATAGCTTCAAAATTTTCCAGTGAAATTATTCTTGTAGGTTCATATAATTTGTCTTTATTTTACTGGTACAACGCAAACTTACCTTCGGCTATGTGTAGGGTTGTAAAGTCTACATACTTATTTCATAGAATTTCGGACGAAAATTGTGCTAATTTTAACGTTTCATTACATGGTAGTATTTAATTAATTCTAAAGCTTTTCTTTTATCATTTCCTTTTGTTTCCTAAAAAATTCATTAAATCCTTGCTGCAAAAATCTTGATTTATTGCATCCAAAGATAAATGCTAGAAAAATGTCATTTGAATATTTGATCTAAAAGATGCCATTGTTTTGCATTTGAATGATAAAATAAGACAATATAAATTAATTTAAATAAATACACTTAAATGTAAGAAGATTCATTTATTTATACTTTCATTCATTCCAACACTATAATTTGATTGCATTTATAAACAAGACACGCTCGCACACAAACGCAATATCAAATAAGCACGAGGATCTAGAAGAAGGATATTTATTTGTTTAATCTATAAGAAATGTGCAAGTGTGTGTGTTTTATCTAAAAATCAAGCTGTGACTCAGATGAGAAAAATAATGCTAACAGCATTTTACTATTTATTTGTTTGTTTGTTTGTTTGCAAGTGTTTCTAAGTATACTCGTATAGATATTTGCATGATGTACAATTTTTGTATAATAAAATGTAATAACACTTAAGATTAAAAGTATTAAAGCATAAAATGTTCGTAAGAAAGAAAGAAAACACCAACTAAAAACAGGAATAAAAAACAAGTAGGATACATGATAGAAATGAAAATGCAAGTGTTTTAACAAGAATAAACATGTTCAAGTAGATACAAACAAAATGAAAATTCATCATCAGAATAAAAGACAACAACGAATCCAATGTCATCGTCATCAACATTTAACATTTTTTGTTTTTTTTATAATACCATTTTACGATAGGAATATGATAATGAATCACAGAATATGTACAGGATTTACACACTTACACTCTTAAAAATTGAAAAAGAAAATATTCTCATCAACATTAAAAGCAACTTCCTTCGTCATCCTGTATGTATTTAAATACGTGTATAGTATATCCTGTACAAACTTTTATATTAAATCTTCTTCATTACTTAACATTTTCCAAATAAGATAACAAAATTCCAAAAAGCACTTTCATTTAACAATTATTATGATGTCAAGTAGCATAAGAGGGAAATTAATATCAAGATTTGTTGGATTGGGGAAACATGCTTTATCAGAATTGATACAAAAAATAATGTTTAACTTAAATATTTGCATTAGAATTATTATATATTGCTTATAAAATTTACCAACCAAACATTCAAGCATTTAAAGATTTTGTTTTGTTTTAGAAACTAAATAAGGAAGAATTTTGTTAACGAAATTTTAAATAATATAAAAAACACTAAAACTGAAACCAAAATACAACAAAGATCCTTACTAAGGATATTGTAAAATACTTAAATTTAATGATTATTACCACTTATAAACACTTTACAATACTCATATCTCGTGTAACAGGATAATGACAATCCCTAAGTAGTACATATTTTTTTACTACTCGCACGCACTTTATTTTTCCGTAACACCTACTTACACACATTCATATATTTTTACGCTTGTTAACGCTTAAATATTATCAAATTTTATACTTTTCCTTAAACCATTTTTGCTGCCCTACACTGCCACTAGTGGATAGGTAGGTATTATATGTTTTTGCTGATGTTTGTTGCGCATAAAAATATTGTTGCGTTACCCATCCATAATTATACCGATTGAATAATAATCACATATTTCAAGTACTTCCCATAGAACTGGCTTCCTTGCAAAAATTGGTTCTTATTTTATCATTAGTCCCAACTCTGAACATGACTTAAACATACAAATACTTCGAAAAAGTGGTCTTTTGATGAACATATGTAACTCAGATACAAATTTAATTAGTTTTTACATTTGTTGACAATCAGTTCGGATATGACCTCAGTGGTGTAGGATATCTCACAGCCGAGTTTGGCCGAATCTAAAATTTTCATACTTGTTTTATTTGTATTGCCTTGTTGAAAGTATAACTGCTCAAGTTTGCTGTTAAACAATTTTTATTGGGTAAATATCTATTTGGCTTTTTGTAAAAATTACAAACTTTACAATAGCTCGTTTTCAATTTTTATTTTTCTTTGGTCTTTTTTATTTTTGCTCTTTTCCTAGACTTTTGGCAAAATAACGCTTACAGTCATAAAAATTGATTAGTTGTTTTGTAGCTGTTTGTTGTTGCTGCTGTTTATTTTGATGATGATAATATTGATAATGTTAAGTTTATGTGCTCTTGTTGTTGTTGGTGGTGCTGCTGCTGTTATTATTATTACTGTCATTTTCAGAACTTAAGATACTGTCGTTGTTCGTTTCTCAGTTTGGTTAAAGGACTTATCTTCCCTGCACTTAATTTTTAGCTGAAAAGTTATAAATAATAAATGTTGCCATACTCTCCTTTTTACCTTATAACCATAAAAGTTATATAGAAATCAAAATTTTTCTACAGAAAATTTTATACTAAAAATTTTTTTTTTAAATTTTACAACGAAAATTTTTAAAGTACAAATTTTTCTGAAGAAAGGGTTTGATAATAGAATTTGTTCTGTAGAAAAACTTTTTCAACAAAAAAAATTTAAATAGCGAAATTTTTTTTCGCTTAAAATTTCACTATAAAAATATTTTATAATGAAATTTTTTTTTACAAAAATATTTTATAATGAAAATTTTTTTATAGTAATAAATCTATATTGAAAATTTTTTTATAAAAATAAAAAAAATTTATAGTGAAAATTTTTCCAAAGAAAAAATATTACAATGAAAATTTTATAGAAAAAATTTTATAGTAAAAATTCTCCTATAGAAAAAATTTTATAGCGAAAATTTTTCTATAGAACTAATTTTAAAGTGAAAATTTATTTATGGAAAACATTTTATAGTGAAAATTTTTCTATAGAAAAAATTTTATAGAAAAAATTTTTCTATATAAAAAATTTTATAGTGAAAATTTTTCTATAGAAAAAAATTTATAGTGAAAATTTTTCTATAGAAAAAATTTTATAGTGAAAATTTGTCTATGAAAAAATTTTATAGTGAAAATTTTTCTATAGAAAAAATTTTATAGTGAAAATTTTTCTATAACAACAATTTTATAGTGAAAATTTTTCTATAAAAACAATTTTATAGTGAAAATTTTTCTATAGAAAAAATTTTATAGTGAAAATTTTTCTATAGAAAAAATTTTATAGTGAACATTTTTCTATAGAAAAAATTTTAGAGTGAACATTTTTCTATAGAAAAAAATTTTATAGTGAAAATTTTTCTATGAAAAATATTTTAGAGGGACATTTTTCTATATAAAAAATTTTATAGTTTCAATTTTTCTATAGAAAAAATTTCATAGTGAAAATTTTTCTATAGAAAAAAAATTATAATGAAAATTTTTCTATAGAAAAAATTTTATTGTGAAAATTATAAAATTAAATTTTTCTACAGAAACAATTTTAGAGGGAAATTTTTCTACAGAAAAAAATTTTCAGTTTCAATTTTTCTATAGAAAAAATTTTATAGTTTAAATTTCTTTATAGAAAAAATTTTTTAGTGAAAACTTTTCTATAGAAAAAATTGTATAATGAACATTTTATAATGAAGATTTTTCTATTGAAACAATTTTATAGTGAAAATTTTTCTATAGAAAAAATTTTGTAGTAAAAATTTTTCTATAGAAAACATTTTATATTAAAAATTTTCTTATAGAAAAAATTGTAATTGTAATTTTTTAATGGAAAATGGAAAAAATTTCATAGTAAAAATTGTCTATAGAAAAAATTTTATAGTGAAAATTTTTCTATAGAAAAATTTTATAGTGAAAATTTTTCTATAGAAAAAATTTTATAGTGAAAATTTTTCTATAGAAAAAATTTTATAGTGAACATTTTTCTATAGAAAAAATTTTATAGTTTCAATTTTTCTATAGAAAAAATTTTATAGTTTCAATTTTATAGTGAAAATTTTTCTATAGAAATAATTATATAATGAACTTTTTATAATGAAAATTTTTCTATAGAAACAATTTGATAGTGAATTTTGTAGTAAAAATTTTTCTATAGAAAACATTTTATGTTAAAAATTTTCTTAAAGAAAAAATTGTAATTGTAATTTTTTAATAGAAAGTGAAAATTTTTTTATATTAAAAATTTTATGGTCAAAATTTTTCTATAGTAAAAATTTTATGGTCAAAATTTTTCTATAGTAAAAATTTTTCTATAGGAAAAACATGCATAATGAAATTTTTTTTTTTATAAAGAAATTTTATAGTATAAATTTTTATTAATAAAAATAAAAATAAATATAAAAATGTTTCTATATAAATGCTTTGTTTAATACTAATTTTTTCATAAAATAATTTTACAATGAAAAATGCTAATAAAAACTTGTATACATAAAAAAAATTATTAATGAAATTATTTTATATAAAAATTTTACTACACAAAATAGGCATACGACTTTAATGGTTCATAAATGAAAATTAAAAAAGACAAAAAAAACATTTTTTTAATTGAAAATTAGAGAAATAAATTAAAAACAATCTGACTGAAAAGGTTTCTTGTGTAACCAATATTACAGCATACGTAACAAAAACATACATACATATTTTTGTTAATAAAATAACAAATTTTATTGTGAAATGTTGAAAATTACCTTCTACATGCTTACAATCGTAAAAGTTTTTATTACTAAAGGGAAAATTCGCTAAAATTAAAAAAAATAAAAAATCTGGCAGCACTAAATTACAATTAGAAAATTTTTAACAACTCCCGCAAAGTATGCTTTGAATTTTACCACTTGTAGAAAAATGTTAAAGTCTTGAAGTTTGTCTTGCCATCGACAGAGATTGTGAAAGTAAATATTTTTGAAAGTGTTGATGATTGTTAAATTATTATCGTATGATATTTCTATTCATTCTTTTCGTTTATTTCTTCAATTCAAAAAAAATGTTCTTTAGTTATAATATTGGGAAGGTTAAGTTTAAAAAAGAAAGATGAATTTGTAATGTATAAAAAATTTGTATGTATGTATAAGTGTTTCAATGCTTTTGATTATATTTAATTTTGATTTCAAATGTTAAGTCGAAAATCTTTGCTTTTCTTTCTTTTTTCATTTCCCTTGATGAAATTTGAATTTCGTTCTTTAAATCATGAAATATTCAAATGCGGTAACAACACTCACATCGTATAAGTATTTATGTATGTATGTACATATATGTTAGACAGAAAAACAATCAATCATATTTTTGCTGATATCTACTTAACAAAAGATGGCAAAATCCTTACGAAACAATATTAATAATGGCTGTCTATTTCACATTCCGCTTAGTTTTTAGCCTGACAGCCTATTTCTTGTCTGTTTTTTAGTTTTGAAATTCTTAAGCAAAATTTGTATCATAATATCTGTTCGTCTATCTTTCAGTTTATAGATTGAACATGAACGATTTTGATTTTTTGTTTGTTTTTAGGCTGCTATAATTTGTTTGTTCTCGTTAGTTGACATAGAAAACAAAAAAAACATTTATTCTTTTGAGATCCTTAATGTCCTTAACGTGTGTTTTGAATGTTGCTTTTTGTTAGTGTCTAGTGGTTATTTGGTAATAATACTATGGTTCTTGTGGAGCTATAGACATCATCTTGAAGTTTCTTTTGTATACCTACTCTTATACATATTTATGTATTTTATATGTATTTGTTCAAGGTAAAATGGTTGTATCGAGGCTTTCAAACTCCCTGAAGGTATTTATACATTCAATCAATACAATGCACATGAAGCTAAAATTAATTCGTTATATGTACATATTTCGTTGATGAATTAAACCTACTTCTATATAACCTCGGGGGATATTTCTATTTCCGGAAAGTAATTTGTCCTTTTATAGAGTTAGCTAAGATAACAAGATATTTTTTTATATAGAAAAACTCAAAACAACTTTCAGCTCTTAGGAAATGTTTTCTTTTTAAATTAATTGAACATCTACTTATTTAACAAGAAATTCACTCAAATATCTAGTAGAAAGGAATTCAATAAAAAAGTATTGAATCCGGTCAGCCGAATCACTGTTTTTAATTCAAATATTATTTTTCAAAGTGCAAATTTTTGTGATTTTTAAAAAAAAAAATATATATATATATATCGCACTTGTTCAACTCAAAATTTTTAAATTTTCACTTTTTAGAAGAAATTGATGTGTAGTGGCCTTATCTACCCATTGTAAAAATCTGACATCATTTTCACTATAATTTCGCCAAAAAACTACAGTTTTACCCCTCTTCTTTATATAAAAGAAGTAGTAAAATAAAATAGTTTTTTGACTCTACTGAAAATTTTAAAATTTTGAGTTAATACCCTCTTGTTGATCAAGTGCGATATATTTCCAAAATTGATGGATTTTTTACTTGTATTTAAAAATTATCTTAGCTCTTCTTTATTTCTATCAATCGAGACAATCACGTCTTTAAACTTAAAGTTCTAAGTTTTTATTTCTTTGTTGTTGTTGCTACCGGTTTAATCGATGTTTTTTATTTTTTATGGCAGCATAATCGATGAATTGCTTCAATATTGAATATATTTAAGTTTTTAAACAAAGTTTGATTTTCATACATCCCGAATGTTATGGCGTGTGTCATGTTTGGAATTTTTAATAAGTTTTAGAATAGAAAAATGTTTGCATAATCATTCAAACAATTTGTTTTGTTGGTTCATTTCTTAGTATTCTTATAACTCAATGATGAGTTCCTCCTATTCATCACGGACATTTTTTTTAAGAAATTTTTACTGGTATGGGTTAAAAAGGAATATCAAATTAAATTTTATTGGTTACAAAAATGACAAGCTTTAGTTAAATTATTATTTAAATGTTTTGTCTTCTTACCATATTTTTCATTCATTTTCCTGTTGAAACCATCGTATGTAATCAACTTTTATATAACAGATTACTTGGGGTATCCGAAATTAGTTGTGACCACAAAACTGTGTAGATACTGGTGATAGTTAAATTGGTCGTATATCGCTATTTATACCCTTCACCACCATAGGTGGGAAGGGTATTATAAGTTTGTGCTGATGTATGTAACGCATAGAAAAATTTGTCTTAGACCCACCTTTTAGTGTACCAATAGGCTTATAATCACTTTCGATTTAGCGATGTCAGTCCGTCCGTCCGTCTGACCGTCCGTCTGGACGGCTAGCTGGCTGGCTAGACCCCCATGTTTACTTTGTAATCTAACTACAGGTCGCAAGTCTAACGCTAATTTGATGAAATTTGGCACAGATAATTTCTTTGATAATGGAACCATGGCTATTGAAATTCGTCAGAGTAGGTCGATTATTTATGGTACCTCCCATAGGTCCCACTTCCCGGAATTGATATATTGGCCACAAATATCAATATTTGTTCATGAAATTTAAAACAAATACTGTTAACGTAAACTTTTATCACTGTACCAAATTTCGTCGAAATCGGTCCACATTTGACTATAGCTCCCATACAAACTTATGTGTTAAAACGCAATAAATGAGATAAAACTCACTAAAAAGCTCTTAAATCTGAAGATATTGAGAATTTTAAGTTTATTTTTTTCAAACATAATTTTTGTAACAACTGTAATCAATTTGCCAAATTTCGGGAAAATCGGTCCATATTTGACCCTAGCTCTTATATAAGTCTAAATGATGAAAACAGCTTAAATATATAAGTTTTGAGAAAATGTTTGTATGATGGAAAAATTTTGCAAATATTTGTCTTTATACACGAAAAAGAACACTTTAGACGTTAGTGGTGAAGGGTATCGTATGGTCGAGCTTGACCGACTATAGTACTTTCTTACTTGTTTTATACTAGAATAATTCATTCTTTGTTTTTTTTATAATATACGATTTAAATGGCCATTAACTTTAAATGATAAATAAACTTAGCAGAATTGTATTTATAACAGTGACTTTTTTCATCTTATAGACAATTCATAACTTATAACATTTTATTGAAAAATCCACGTTATTTTAAGCAATTTCTTAATATACGAGTAAACACACATAAAATCTTTATTGTGTAATTACATAAAATTTACTTATACATTATCACTAAGCTTAAACATCGACAGTATTGTTGTTGTTCTCTAAAAGAATCCTTTCTAAGTACAACAATTAGTGTTATTTAAGTTAATTAACCTTAATTTAGTGCTAAATTGTTAAAAAGTAAATTTAATAGACGTCTATTAAGCCTTCTTAAAAATGTTCTTCAACATTTTTGCACTGTTGACAAATGACAATAACCACCTCATATACATACATATGAATGTATGTATTTGAGGTTCTTTAATATTAAAAGTGTATTCGTGCAACTGCTACTTTGCCTCAAAAGTGCTAAAATTAAACATCTTTTGTTAGGGCCTTGAGTATTTTAGTAGTTCTTTTACTTGTAACAACATAAATGTGTATATTTACATGTATATTACCCGTACATCCACTTAGTTTTTTTGTTACAAACAAAAAAAAACATCCAAAGTGCATAGTTTTTCTCACGTATGATACAAACAAATTGTTTAGTTTAAATTGCAATACAAAGAAAATTACACCGAAACCTTATTAGATACATACATACACACACACCCATGTATGTACACTTGTATCTTTACACAACCATAAACTTTTACTGTAGTGTCTGTTGTGTGTGAAAAAGACAAAACTGCATATTAACTTTCATCGGCAACATCAACCTTATCAGCAACCTCGTTGTAGTTGCAAAATTAGAGCAGCAGCAACCATAATATTATGCTCAACAACATCACTACAATTGACTAAAATTTAACCATATGGGTAAATCCAAGTTAAAATGTGATGTGTCCTTATTTTATTTTTGGTCTCAAGATCTTTTGATCTTCAAAAGGAATTTTTAAGTAACAAATAAACTACTTATTCTAGTGACCTAAGTTTTCAGTTTCATAAATTTAAAAAGATATCTGAGAAGAATAACTGCAAGACTTAATTAAGGTTCCATTTTTAGTTGAGTTTATCCATATGTGATTTTGCAACGGTATCTGTTTATATTTGTATTCTTAGAAAACAAAAAAGTCGCGATATAGAAAAAGTTGCCTTTTGAGTTTTCAGTTTATTTTTACATATTTGCCACCACTTTTTCTACCCACACAAATGGGTGTCATGTCAAGTTTAGAAACTATTGGCTGAAGTAGCAACAAAAACTTGACTTCAAAGTTTTCTCTATCTCTTGGAAAGACAAACTGCAACACTTTCTTATGTACTCGCAGTTAAAAGTATTCTTCGCTTTTGTTATAGGCAAGTACTTATATATCAGAGTCCCGTAAATGAAGAGATTCTTGCTAATGTTAGAAGTTTACTTTACAATTTATCTAGATTTTATTTATTTCTCTTCATCATGACTTGTAAATAGTTAATTGCGTATTCAAATGTGGAAACAAAATTTGTTTTGTAATAAACTTTAGAAAAGGAAAAAAATAATCGAAATTAATTTACAAATCTTTTGTGATCATTAAAGAATTTGTTTCAGAGATTGGTGATTAAATAGCAGTACATGAAATAGGTTCATTCCTGGATGTCAATAATAGAGTTATACACATAACAGTTCCAAGAATATTTTATTGCATACTTGTAGGAAAATTGTAATTAACTCAATATAAAACTCTTAGTTTTGACTGTTAGGTCATTGGTTGTATTAATATGTGATGCCAATCATTAAATCCTGCTCGTAGCTAATTTTAAAAACAAACAATATAATGTATAACTTGATAGACTGAAATTATTTAGAACCTCCATAAAGCATACTACAAACATTTCAGAAATTTCAGAAATATGACCGTAAATTCGATGGCGACATGAAATAACCCCCAATGAAATAACGCCCAATTACGAAAATGAAGTAAACCCCAATAAAAATTGAAAAATGAAAATTGGGGATAATTTCACGTTTATTGGGTTTTATTTCACTATAAATTGGGATTTATTTCGTTATGAAGCTATTCCAGAAAAAAATATTATTTTAATTGGGATTTATTTCATGTAAATTTAATTTGGACTTTACTTCATTTTTTTGGAGTTTATTTCATTTTCATGAAAATGATGTTTTGAAGATTTTTCTGAATTCTAAACATTCTTAAAATTTTTTGGGAAGAATTTTTGCCGTTTTGTATTAAAGTATTTTTGATGTTAATGAAAATATTTTGCTGAAAATTATTACTCCGTTAATGACTTTTGAGTAGTAAAGATCAATTAAAAATCATAAATTAAATTCGAAATTATTAGTGGTAGCCGTATTAATAGTATTGTAAATTTATGTATTCGGTAGGCGAGTCGTTTACACATAAAAATCAATTTATAACATTTTATATTTGTTATATATTATTTTTATTTTATCGAAATACGCCGCTACGAACACAATCATGGAAGCCAAAAACACTATGAAGAATTCAAGCCTGTTCGCAAAATAAAATAAGAGTGTATAAACCTAAATTGGCGTATAGAACAAACGGCGCCGCAGGCAAAAATTTAGTTTTGTAAAAAAATGGCTGTGAAAACTGTTTTTTGTAAAAAAAAAATTTCCCATTTTTTAATAGAATGATGTTCCCTACAAACAAAACTCGTATTGAAATGAAAACTGGCGAGGTCATGTTCGAAGATTTTTAATATTTGGAAGAAGATCGGGACAGATTCCTCAAGAAGTAAGAAGCGTTTATCCAAAGCTTTTGCCTTTGGTTTGCAGTACATGCATTTTACAACTGCTGCAAATCGCGTTCCAAATGATGAAGCATTGACTGACCCTGTATGTCGGCAAACAATGCAAGTATTTTTGTAAAAAAACAATTTAAAAAATAAAACTTATTTTTTGGGTCTTATTTCATTTTTTTTTGGGGATTATTTCATTGGGGTTTATTTCCTATTCTAACTTAATTTTAGTAAAAATTTTTAAAGTGATTTCTAAAATTGGGTGTTATTTCGTTAAAATTAGGTATTATTTCGCCAAAAATTGGGTGTTTTTTCATATTTTATTTCCTAGAATTTATTTCTTTTTTTGTTGCTAATATAATTGGGGTTTATTTCATTTTCGTAATTGGGCGTTATTTCATTGGGGGTTATTTCATGTCGCCAAATTCGATTATGGCGCATTATTTTAAGTTAATATTTTTAATAATTTTTTTTTTTTTGAAACAAAATCGTTTTTTAACTTAACAAATGAGAACATCCCAGCAAAACTTTGGTAATGGCAAGTACTCTGTTAACTGGTTACCTTGTCATGACAACAACATACCCTCCGAATAACTGATAAGTTATTACAGAAGTACTTATTTGTAATTAAGATGGTAATTTAAACTGAATGGCCCAGGTTCAAATCCCACCAAGACCAACAATTTTTTTTTTTAATTTTTTTGTTTATTAAGAGTCCTTTTAAATAATTTTTGAATTTTAAGAACTTAAATATTACCTTCTGTAAATAAAATTTGGAAAACTAACTCACGGTAATGAAAAAATACCATCATGAGTCAATTTTGATTATGTAGAGGATGTTGGATACCAAACACGGTTCTGATTGATCTTAACTTGGTAAGCCCAACTTATCTGCTGTGGATACTTACCTCCTCGTGGTATCACCCGGGGAACTAGTTTAATACTTCTTAATGCAGTAAGCTAACATGTACCAAGAGTTGTCCCATAAAATAGATAAAAATGGGTTCGGACGACGGGCTAGTAACCCTCTCTTGAAAAAAAAAAACAATTACTATGAAGAGGATAAAATTAGAAAAAAAATGTCCCACCACCTAATGTTAGAAGAGGACGTCCGAAACATCGATGGAAAGACCAAGTAGAGGAAACTTTTTCAAAGCTTGGCCTATAAATAGGAATATTCGCACAAGATCGAAGTCCATAGAATTCTAAAATATGTTCGGACTTTCACCTTAACAGGTTGTAACTATTACTTAAGTAAGTAAGAGTCAATGTTATATAAAAACTTATACAAAAAGGAAGATTTAAATTGTTTAAGTCTTAAAACAATTTAAATCTTCTTTAAATCTACAATTACTTACAAAAAATCGTATAGAAATATTTTTCCAAAAAATACAACAAAGCAAAAAAAGCAGGGAAAAACAAAGTTATTGTCACATGATTTTGGATATAAAAATAAAAATTGTATATATTAATTATAAGCTGTTCAGTTTTCAACATATGAAGTAGCTCAGTGGTAGAGTCTCCGCCTAGCAGTCGTAAGGGTCTGGGTTCATGCCCCTATGGGGTCATAAAAAAAATTTTGTATTTCGTTTTTTTTTAAATAAAACAACAACAAAAACGTTTTTTTGTTGTTTTTGTTGTTGTTTTCCAATTCCTTACCCAAGTCATTACTTTTCTGCAATTGGTAAGTACTTGCCTCCAATGACATCCCCATGTTAATGTAATGACTTAAACAGTGAATGAGTAAGTAGTTCGTGTTCAATAGTTTAGCTGTTTAACTCATTATTTGGTAATGAAAAGTTTTGCTGGGATTATTTTCTTATTTGTCAAATTAAACATTTTTATCGGTCAAATATGAACCAATTGTAAACAAATTTTCAAGTACGAGTAATAATTCATCTATTTCCTATTTCATACTCTTCAATAAAAATATACTTAACTTCTACTTTATAGTATTGATTATCAAGTCATATGTAAATTATTATTATTTATACTTTTGCCTTAATTTAAGAGTTCTTCAAGTTTCTTCCTCCTTTTAGATAAATAAAATGGAATAATTTTGTAAACATTTTTTTGCACTTCCAATAAAACACACTTTGCGATTAAAGCAAATTGTTATTCTTTCAATTTACTGCTTACACAAGCAGTTTTCTAGATAAATGGAAACTATCGAAAGAGAAATAAAGAATAAAGTCTGAAGCATAACATTATTAACATATCGATGTCAAGCAAACTTCTCACGTTTCCAAAGCAAATACTGATTTTATTGAATACACTTAAACCAGGCTAAATATAGAGCAATTACCGACACACAGACATATATACCAACATGCATACATAAATAAAAACTCTTACATATTTGAATAGCCCAGCAGTTCCAAATTGAAGCAGTTGTAGTTAAAAGGCGACGGTTTTTCCATGGGCAATAAGACCTTTTATTTATCAGTGCTTCAATTTGAAACTGCTGGAACATATACGCATTTGTGTGTGTATGTACAGATACATTTGCAAATATATATCAAAATACATACATAGACAATGCAATTATCTTTGTCTACATTTCAAAAGCCAAAGCGTGTCAAGTTAGATAAAGCAAATACATAAGTATGTAAATATGTTTAACAAAATACATATCACTCCATCATCGTTCAGATACAGCAATGAAAACATTATGTGGGCATAAAATAACAATAGCAGCAACAGCAATAGCAACATAAACGATGACGATGATGACGACGACATCTATAACAAATAAAAGGCACGATTATAATGGCATCATCTAAAACTACATACTTATCTACATCCATCCATCCAACCAAACAACAACTACCACTCACTTGCAACTTAAATAAACCTACAACAGACTTTGATACATCAACCATTACCACTACCACCGACATTGTTTGCAAATTACTGTGTATGTGTCTGTGTGTGTGTGTGTCTAACATTTTATCAAATAAAACAATATAACAGTGACTGAACTTAAAACTAACCACATGCTTAATAGCCGTTTAAGGAAATTTAAACTTAAATTATCCTAATACCAGGACTCCACACACCCACACTACCAGAGATGTGTTTTGTTATAGTAGGCGTATGTGTGTGTAAGTATTTGTATATGCGAGCTAAACTTAAACAATAACAAAGAAAAAAAAATTATGGCAAAATGAAAATGAAATACCAACAACTAGATGAAATAATAAAATTTTATTTAAATTGTTATTGTTGTTGTTGAATGTTATTACTGGAATGAACGTTTTGTGCAACAATGCAACATCCGCCATAAAATAATATCATATACAGGTCGAAGATACAGATCGTGACACGGAATACATGAAAAGAATTAAATGAGTCTGAACGTAAATTTAACTTTTTGCAGGACAGATTATTATCAGTAAAGTATAACGAGTATATACAAATTTTCTTAAAATATGTCCCATCAAATGTCGCAAAAAATTGTGTAGTATACCTTAAGGAGATTCGAAATTAATAATATACATACTTTTTTAGGTTTAAAGTTTTTTTTTGTTCGTTTAAAGTTGTATATATTTAGTTAAATAAATTTATTCATAGTGACCATATCCGATATCTATCGAAAACTCAGACTTTTAAGAAAATATTGTGAAGAAAAAGTTTATTGAAATTTGGTTTCCATTTTTATTCGTTTTTAAAAACATATAGTTCAAATAAAACTCTTTTACTATTGCTCATCTTTTGGCAAATAACTACAAAAAAACATTGTAACTGTGCATTTTTTAAATTATCTTGATTATCCTTAAAATATGCTATACAAATTTTTTGAAAATATCTAAGATTTCGATCGATATCGAATGCGGTAATTAGGGCCCTGTTTTTATACCCTTCATCACCATAGGTGGAAAGGGTATTATAAGTTTGTGCTGATGTATGTAACGCATAGAAATATTTGTCCCACCTTTTAGTATACCAATAGGCTTAAAATCACTTTCTGAGTCGATTTAGCGATGTCCGTCCGTCCATCTGGCTGGCTGGCTGGACCCCCATGTAAACCTTGTAATCAAAATACAGGCCGCAATTCTAAATATAATTTGATGAAATTTGGTACACATCATTTTTTTGATAATGGGACCATGGTTATTGAAATAGGTCGAAATCGGTCCATTATTTATGGTACCTCCCATAGGTCCCACTTCCCGGAATTGACATATTGGCCACAAATATCAATATTTTTTCATGAAATTTAAAACAGATACTGCTTATGTAAACTAAAATCACTGTACCGAATTTCGTTGAAATCGGTCCACATTTGATCATAGCTCCCATACAAACTCTTCTTTAAAAACGCACTAAATGAGACAAAAAAAATTACTAAAACGCTCGTAAATCTAAAGATATTAAAAATTTTGAGTTTATTTTTTGCATACATAACATACGTAACAACTGTAATCAAGTTGCCAAATTTCGAGATAATCGGTCCACACTTGACCCTAGCTCTCATATAAGTCCAAATGTCGGAAGCAGTTTAAATATATAAGTTTTGAGAAAATGTTTGTATGATGCCAAAATTTAGCAAATATAAGTCTTTACACGGGAAAAATAACACCTTTGACCTTAGTGGTGAAGGGTATCATATGGTCGGACTTGACCGACTATAGCACTTTCTTACTTGTTTTTATACTAAAATAAGTATTTTTCACAACTACTCAGTTTTTACTCAATAGATGAGTTTTCTAACAAAACCTCAATTTTTCACAAATTTATTATTATCACAAAAAAAAATCAGCTTTTACACAAAAGTTAAGTTTTTAAACAGAATCCGAATTTTTAAAAATTACTATTAAATTTTATGTGTTTACATTAAAAATGTAAAGTTGCATTGAGCCTTATTGCAATGTAATTGACATGATAGATGACATTTGCAAAGGTTGAAATTTACAAATTGTATGATATAGATAAATGTATGTACATTAGGGTGTGTCAATTTCTTTAGTGTTAAAAAACCGACCGGGCGGTTGTCCAAATCGTGAACTACAACTAATTCTAAAATGATCTTAAATCGAGTTTGAGCTTCCCATTCTTAATATGAAAGTTTTACTTAACACCTTGCAGGTTTTCTTGTTTATACTAAAATTATATTGATATTATATACGATTATACTATAACCTGATCAAGAAATAACTTGACCCACCTAAATATACTTATTTTTAAAATATCAGTCTAGGAAGAAAAATGCATAAACTCTTTGAAACCATGTAAACTGGCTGAGTGTACACTTTTATCTTAATATGAAAAATGTATGTGTTTTATGTATTTTTAAAGCCATAAAATAACAAAAATTAAAAAGAACAATTCATGACACAACAAATGAAAATGTTACACACATACTTTTACACTATATTCACCAAATTTAGTAAAAATACAGAAAAAATCCTCTGTATTAATGCACTTTCTTTTTAAAGATCTGAGTATTTTGTATATATTAAAAAAGAGCTTTTTGTAGTATTTCGCCAGAAGAGAATGACTGATAATAGAAGTAATTTTAAACGATACATATGA
Organism: Stomorhina lunata; assembly: GCA_933228675.1. NCBI lineage: Eukaryota > Metazoa > Arthropoda > Insecta > Diptera > Rhiniidae > Stomorhina > Stomorhina lunata. The sequence continues at coordinate 2,295,195 of OW121740.1, read as the reverse complement.
ATGTCACTCAAGTGACTTATGCATGAAGACAAACTTTACCAATTTTTTTGTTTTTATCAATTCAACATGAAAACAACAAACTTGAGCACAAAAGCCAATAGCAAAGTGCAGAGAAAAAGCAAAAACTGAAAAAGAACGTATGCATGAACGGAAAATACTCAGACAAAACAAACTTACAAATGCTTTAAGGAAAAACTTAGTTATTTTTACATTTTTGCACACTCGTCCCTAAATCTACATGCATGCATACACCATATGTATAAAATATGTACGAGTATGTTTATATCCGATCATACAAAATGAACGACTCATACATAAAGAACATTAGGGAATTGACTTTGTTCGACACAAGATTTCAATTCAATTTAGTTCATTTTCCCAAGAAAATTGAATGAAATTGCGCCGAATAAACGTGAGAACGTATTAAAATGATTGTTTGTTTTTTCTTCATTCTCTTTATTCAAAAACTCAATTGACAGTTTGCTTAAAAATGATTTTTGTCTATTTCCCCTCTTATTCAAATTTTTTATAGATGACTTTTATTAACGTGAGTATAGGTTGTTGTCCAGTTTTAAGAAAACTAGAATTTGTATACAAACAAAAAATAAATATTTTGACACTAATTCTTTTTATTTATGCAAAGTCTCTCATTTTAAACAAAAGTTCACTTTTTACACAAAAATTTAGATTTTGATTCAAAACTTGTATAAAAAATCTACATGAAACTCCTTTTTATTTTAAGAATGTGCGATTAATCGTTTATTCAAACACGTAGATTAGTATAATTCTGATTAATCGATTAACTGTAATTTTCGAATACCTGATTATTTGATTAATTTTGTTTTTGATTGTTCGAAACTCATGATTAATCTATAAAACAAAAATTTTAGTAATTCAAAACTCGAACAACAAAATATGTTATCGAGTTTTGAAAACAGTATGAAAAAAAACTTTTTTTCGTCCTATGTCAAAAGTGACTTAATTGTGACAAAAATGGATATTTAAATATCTTGAGGTCTCAAATAAGTAAAATATTCAAACTTATTAAAATTTTTAAAAATAATACTTTTTATTGCATATGCTCGGGAGACTTTTCAAATATGTAGAATATTTTGGAAACCCTTAAATATTAGGAATGTTTTTAACCGATTTTGAAGTCATGTATCTAGTTGGAAAGCTTATTTAGTTCTCGGTACCAAGCTTTTTTGAAAATGTATTATAAGTAAACGCGCTCTTTCCCGATATCCGATCTGAATCATACTTTGTACTTGGATTATTGGGGTCAAATGTAAAAAATTGGGGATACGTCTTTCTGTATTGCAGAGTTTAAAGATGGGCCACTCTAATGTACATACATATATACCTATCTATATTTTTGATCAAAATTATTCAGATTTGATTATTGAAAAATCAAATTATTTGATTATTCATAGCTATGGGTAATCAGAATTTTTGAATATTCTATTAAAAAATTAAAATAAACCAATTATTTTTATTGATTAATAAAAAATATCTTTTCGATTAGTCACACATCCTTACTTTTTTTTTAATTTTGCCCAAAAAATAAGAAACTCACATTTTTTTACACCCTTCAACAACAAAGGAGGAGAGGTTCTATTGGGTTTGTAACGCTACCTGAAGTTTGTGAAGTTTATCTACGTACAGGTCGCAACTTTAAAGATAATTAATTTGGTACGAAGATTATACTTATACTTTTTGGTTCAAATCGGATTATTATTTCGGGTACCCTCCTAGAATAGAGTTTTTTTCCCCATCTACAGCCCTTTTACAGATAAGTCTTTTTCGATAACCGAAATTTGAAAACATTCGATATTTGTTTGACCCCAGCTCCCGGCTAATCCCAGCTATATTGAGATAAAATTTATTCAGGGGTTTTCATATACCAATTCTGTTTTGTTAGAGTGCATGGAAAACGAAAATACCTTTGGTTTTTTAGGTCACTTCGAAAAGTGATTTTATAACGGTAAATGTAACAAAAAAACAGATTTCTTTAGTTATTTTTGTTTAAAGTTGATTATCTAATTAAACTCGTTTTTGGCAACATTTTCCGTTATTTAATCACTTTTCGAAGTGACTTTAATTAACCATTTTTATTTTCCACGGACTCCAACAAAACAGAATTGGAACATCAGGACCCCTGAATAATGTTGGTGTATCACAGTGTAATTAAACCTCAAAACTTTAAAAAATGAGCACAGATATGTGTCTAAGAGTAAAAGAAAGCTTTTAAAATCATTGGTCCATATATGGGCTTTGTAGTGAAGGGTATCAAATAGTCGTGATTGACCGACTATAACATTCCCAGCAAAACTTTTCATTACCAAATAATGAGTTAAACAGCAAAACAATTGAACACGAACTACTTACTCATTCAGTGTTTAAGTCATTACATTAACATGGGGACGTCATTGGAGACAAGAACTTACCAATTGCAGAAAAGTAATGACTTGGGTAAACAATTGGTAAACAACGACAAAAACATTTTTTTGTTGTTGTTTTATTTAAAGAAATATATTTTTAAACGAAATACAAAATTTTTTTGTTATGCCCCCATGGGGGCTCGAACCCAGACCCCTACGATTGCTAGGTGGAGATTCTTCCTCTGAGCTACTTCACATGTTGAAAACTTAGTAGCTTATAATTAATATATACAATTTTTATTTTTAGATCCAAAATCATGTGACAATAACTTTGTTTTCACTGCTTTTTTTATTTTGTTGTAATTTTTGGAAAAATATTTCTATATGGTTTTTTGTAAATGTTTAATGTATTTAATAAACAGTAAAAATTATTTTCAAACTTAAACAATTTAAATCTTCCTTTTCGTATAACTTTTTATATAACATTGACTCTTACTTACTTTAATGGCCTATAGTTATAACCTGATAAGGTCAAAGTTCGAGCATATTTTAGAATTCCATGGATTTCGATCTTATGCAGATATTCTTCAATTTTATAGGCCAAGCTTTGAAAAATGTTCCTCTATTTTCTCTTTTCATTGAAGTTTCGGAATTCCTCTTCTAACATTAGGTGGTGCGACATTTTTATTCTGATATTTTCCTCTTTATATTAATTGTTTTTTCCAAGAGTGGGTTCCTAGCCCGTCGTCCTAGCCGTCGTTTATCGATCTTATGGAACAACTCTCCGTACATATTAGCTCACTACATTAAGGGGTGTTAAACTTGTTCCCCGTTTGATAACACGAGGAGGAGGTCAGTAGTTGAGATAAAGGATGACCAAGATATGTCTGGGCTTTCCAAGTTAAGACCAATCAGAACCGTGTTTGGTATAAAACATACCCTACATAATCAAAATTGACTCATGATGGCATTTTTTCTTTACCATGAGTAAGTTTTTCAATTTTTTAAGTTCTTAAAATTCAAAAATCATTTAAAAATACTTTTTTTAATAAAACAAAATTGTTGGTCTTGGTGGGATTTGATTCGGGGCCATTCAGATCAAATTACCATTTTAATTACAAATAAGTACTTCTGTAATAACTTATTAGTTATTCGGAGGGTATGTTGTAGTCATTACAAGGTTACCAGTTACCAGAGTACTTGCCATTACTAAAGTTTTGCTGGGTTTTGTTGCTTGTTTAAAAATTCGGCTTGTACACCAAAACCCAGTTTTTACATAAAACTTAGTTTTTATTTTGTATATTACTCAAGAAAAAAGTTAGGTTTTGTCTACAAAAACCACTTTTTATAGATTCATGTTTACAAGATGTTCTTTAAAGTAGTTAAATATTTGCAATTCTCTATATATCAAAAGTATATATATATAATAATAGTAGCAAATAAATGCTTTGACATTCTTACAATTTATGAAGAAAAGTGGCAAAAAAAAACTGCTTTATTTTTAACAATTTTAAAGAAAAAAAGAAGAAACTGTGAAAAAACTACATGTCAAAGGAGAATGTAAAATATAAATTTTAGCACTTTGTTGCTAAAAATGTATATACATACACTCAGTTTTTTTCATTTTATTGCTTCAATTCAATTGTTACTTATATGAACAAATACAAATCTTTAGATGTTGCAAATGCAACAAATGAATAGTTGAATGTATGTAAATTTAACAGCATTTTTACTTAAAGTCCTTGATAAAATAAAAGTATAGATAAGTACATAAGTGTTTTTAATACTAATATATGTATGTATTTGTACGTGTGTATATGTCATGTGTATCTCTGATAATATAATTGTGTGAACTGCATTGTGGTTCAGTTGATTGTGTAAATTTAGAAAATAAATTGTTGCAACTTAGTAACATCAAGTTAAAAATGTAGATACAGCTACAGAGAAATTTCCAAATTCATACTCTCACACTTAGATTTTAATTTATACAAGTTTTTATACCCTTCACCACCATAGGTGGAAAGGGTATTATAAGTTTGTGCTGATGTATGTAACGCATAGAAATATTTGTCTTAGACCCACCTTTTAGTATACCAATAGGCTTAAAATCACTTTCTGAGTCGATTTAGCGATGTCCGTCCGTCCGTCCGTCTGGCTGGCTGGACCCCCATGTAAACTTTGTTATCAAACTACAGGTCGCAATTTTAAAGATAATCTGATGAAATTTAGCACAGGTAATTTTTTTGATAATAGGACCATGGCTATTGAAATTCGTCGAAATCGGTCCATTATTTATGGTACCTCCCATAGGTCCCACTTCTTGGAATTGATATATTGGCCACAAAAATCAATATTTTTTCATGAAATTTAAAACAACTACTGCTTATGTTAACCTAAATCACTGTACCAAATCGGTCCACATTTGACCATAGCTCCCATACAAATTATTTTCTCAAAACGCACTAAATAAGACAAAATTCACTAAGACGCTCGTAAATCCGAAGATAATGACAATTTTAAGTTTATTTTTGCATACATAATTTTTGTAGCAACAGTAATCAATTTGCCAAATTTCATAATAGTCGGTCCACATTTGACCCTAGCTCTCATATAAGTCCAAATGGCGGAAACATCCTAAATGTGTAAGTTTTGAGAATATGTTTGTATGATGACAAAATTTAGCAAATAATTGTCTTTATACAGGAAAAAGAACACCTTCGACCTTAGTGATGAAGGGTATCGTATGGTCGGGCATGACCGACTATAGCACTTTCTTACTTGTTTTTTTATTCGTTTTAGTATCTCTCTGCTCTATTACCATTTTGTACTTTGTTTGTCTATTTTATTTATTTCTATCATTTCATCCATTTTTCCCTCTCGTTTTGGGTTTTATGCGATTTGATTAGAACATTGAATTATACAAATTCCTTCGATATTTCCCTGTTTTGTGAAAAATGCAATACAACAAAATACTTTTTCTTAACAATACACGCGAGATATAAGTAACTACGACTACACAAGTTACATTCTTTCTATACGCATCCATTCATCCATCCATCCATACATCCATATGCACATCTTTGAACATTTTACCAGAATAGTACAGAACAGTAAATATATTTCTTTATTTAAATAAAATGCTGTTTAAACTAAATTTTTATATTTTTTTTCAACTTTTTTTCAAAAACTTTTCTTTGTTCTGTTTAACTATTGTACTCGTATATTGGTTGTACTTTATGCTCAAATTTTTGTTTTCCTTTTTTTGTAGATGCCACAATGTATTGAACTGATTATATTTACATGAACTCTTCTACTCCAATGTGTTCAGTTTCAATTTGTTGCATGAGTATTTGTATGTTTTAACTTTATAAGTATTCAGTGTTCAGTATTTTATTTTACTTTTCTGCCTTTTTGTACATTTTGTTGTGCGTTAGGAGATTTAAAAAAATAAGTTTCTTTACTGTATTCACATTTTTACATAGACTCAAGGAAATTGATTAGTTAATTTACCGGCATAAAAAAACTTAAAAAGGTTTACATGAAAAAATATCAAAAATGTATATTTTTGATTTTTCTCCTATCCAATAGACTTAGAATCACTTTCTGAGTCGATTTAGCGATGTCAGTCCGTCGGTACGTCTGGCTGGCTGGACCCCCATGTAAACCATGTAATCAAAGTACAGGTCGCAATTCTAAAGATAATTTGATGAAATTTGGCGCAAATAATTTTTATGCTAGTAGGACCATGGCTATTGACTCGTCAAAATTCGTCAAAATCGGTCCATTATTTATGGTACCTCCCATAGGTCCCACTTGATATATTGATATATTGGCCACAAATATCAATATTTTTGCATGAAATTTAAAGCAAACGTAACGTAAACGAACGTAAATTAAAATCACTGTAATAAGTTTTTTAAATCGGTCCACATTTGACCGTAGCTTCCATACAAACTTATGTGTTAAAACGCACTAAATGAGATAACACTCACTAAAACGCTTGTAAATCTGAAGATAATGATAATTTTAAGTTTATTTTTTGCAAACATAATTCTTGTAACAACTGTAATGAATTTGCCAAATTTCGAAATAATCGGTCCACATTTGACCCTAGCTGTTATATAAGTCCAAATGATGGAAACGGCTTAAATATATAAGTTCTGAGAAAATGTTTGTATGAAAAATTTTGCAAATATTTGTCTTTATACTCGTACAGTAAAAAGAACATCTTTGACCTTAGTGGTGAAGGGTATCATATAGTCGGGCTTGACCGACTGTAGCACTTTCTTACTTATTTATTATTTTTAATATTTTGCAATTAAATAGAATAATTCCAAAATTTTTCGTCTCACTCCATAAAGTGACCAGCATGGATACTGCTAAGATTTTGGTCGTATATACTTCTCTTAGTAGCGGAATCACAGCGTTAAAATAATTTCCCTACCTTATATGGTATAGATTATACAGGCTCTCATAGTTGGACGTCTCGGGTATTTTCGTTAAAAGTTAGCAATGTTTATGACTCAATAACTTCTGAAAGCGTTTTTAGATTTTAATAAATTTAACGTCGTTGGAAAAATTTTTATTCTTATTATGGAAAAATGTATCTATTATTTTTTCTGAAGGATCGTTACCATTAAAAATGTCCTTTATCTTTGAATATCCTGAAAAGCGTTCTTTTAATTTGTAAGTTGATAAAGAAAAATCGTTGTAACTTTACAGTGGTTAGCCCATAACGAAATTTTTACTAAATAAAGTCAACTTTGTTGACCAGTTATACCCTTTTTCAGGATATTCAAGAATAAAATACAATTTTCATAGTAAAGATCCTTGAGAAAGCAAAATATATACATTTTATTCGATAATCCAAAAGAAAAATTAAAATCCTGTTAGTGAGTCGTAAAAGTTGTCAATTTTTCACAAAAATGCCCACCTTTTGGAGCCTATAGAATCTCTTTATAGAAAAGTGCTATAAAGGGGATTCATAAAAAATTTTTGTCTTAGTCGCCAAAAAAGCAACAGCAAAAGTGTGGGAAATGACGAAAAGATAAAACTGATAAAAATGTTGTGTGTTTCTGTTTAGATGATAATATTCGCTTTATGTTGATATATCTATATTGTAATAATTTGGGATCTTAGTGCAATACACTACAGTAAAACTTTTTAATTAAATGTTTGATCTCTCAAAATTTTTGAAAAACCTTTTAAACATTTTTTTTGACAAACCTTTTTAATAAATTTTTTTGTTTACAAAATTAATTAATTAATTACAAATAATTATACTAAATTGTTCGGCAAGAAAATATTTTTTAACTTATATTTTAATAGAAAACTTTTTAAGCACAAATTTGTTATATAACATTTTTTGATATACAAATTTTTTATACAAATTTTTCTGATATGCAAAGATTTTTTTGATGTTAAAATTTTTATAATATTCTTTATAAATTTTTTTTTTACAGATTTTTGTTATAAATATTATGAAAAATCGTTACTAACAAAACTTTAGTTGAATTTATTTTTTTATTGTTTTTAATTTTTCATTAATATTTTTGTCCAACATTAAAATTTTTTTGATACAATCATTCATTTATTTCAAAAATTTCAAAATTTTTTTATAATTTTGTTATAAATATTATGAAAAAATCGTGACTAACAAAACTTTAGTTGAATTTTTTTTATTTTTTTTAATTTTTGATTAATATTTTTGTTCAACATTAAAATTTTATTTTTTTTTTATTTATTTCAAAAATTTCAAAAATTTTTTATAATACATATTTGCTAGATCTTTGATTAAATAAAATTCTCTACCTTTAAATAATACTTTTCCAGATGATCATTATTTCCTATTGTGCAAAAATTGAACATTACATGGAAATTGCACAACCAATTTATATGGCAACATAGTTTTAAATTTATGGAAGCTTCTATAAAAAAGTACAGTAAAATGTTAATAATTCGTAATCAATTGAGTAGAAATTTTTGGTTAAATGAATTATATAATAGACAATAACTTATTTGATATTTTCTTTAATACTAGTATATAAAAACTTCTGATATGTACAGTTATCAATTTATCGGGATTCTACTGTAACATATTTAACTCATACAATTATTCACCCAAATTACTAATACAAAACAGCATAAGTTTAGAACTTTTACATTTTGTAGATTTCGAAAAGTTTACAATTTGTTTTAGGAAATAAAAGATGTTCTCATATCCAGAAGATTATATTCATGCATATTTTAACTTTTAAATAAGTTTTTTCTTTTGAATTTTGATAATGAAATCCTAAAAGCAAATATTTTAACACAATTTGCACATTATTCAAAAATTACTTTGAAATTACATATTACATTATTGCAGTTATTAGGAGTTAGAAAACCTAAATTAAAAAAAAAATATTTATTAACTTAATATTAGTTATTATTCGATATTTCTTTGTTAAGCAAAAAACAGTTTTTTGGCCATTATATTTCAGTAAAATGATTTTTTTTAAGATAACTAGAAGTTTCAATAACCCATCACTCAAACTTTTGAGCCAACAGCCAAAAAGCGATTCGACCATTAATACTAAAAAATGCATATATTCATCCGTCTATCCAACCATTCATCCATCCATTCATCCATTGATATTAAATGCAACATTAAACTAACAAACTTCTGCCAGTGGATAAAAAAAACAATTTAGAGGCTCATTTTGTTTGGAAAACAATATTTTCCTATTGTTTTGCATTGGTTTAAGCATTTACAACTTGTAGCAGATATTTTACTTTGTATTGCAGATAAAAATAAATAAATACTTCACCCAAGTACCAACAAAAATAAACGTAATGGAAATGCTCCATTACCATTTTGGCAAACTGACTATGAAAATAGCTAAACAAACAGTAAATTTTTCTGTTTTCGGCGGCTATACCAGCAGCATTTTTTTTTTTTTTTTGTATTACATTTTCAATAAAGTCTGACTAGAGTTTACATTTCATCAGATCTAAATGTTAGTAAAAGTATTATAGTTTTATACCTTTGGCCAAATTTACTTATTTCTAAAAATATATAAATAAATAGAGCTTTTAATTTTCAAAGCTAGAAACATAAAAGCTATTCATAAACATGGCTATAAAAATATTGTTACTTCATATTTTGTTAACAATCCGGTTTTTAAAAGTCTTTCTTAAGAACATTTGTGGTTGATTATCCTACCGCCAACAACAACTGAAAAAGGTTATTCTTAGATTTTCACATAATTTCCTTAAGAGATACATAAGTAATAACATCCGTCTTTCCTTTTCAACGAAAATGTAAATTTAGCCACAAGTAAAAAACTGCTGCAAATTACTAACTACTACTAGATAAAATAGTCTATTGACTGACTAACTGGCTGATAAGACAACCTCAATTCAATGTGTAATCAGAGAAGAAAATTTCCAAAATATAAAAAAAAAATAAATCTTTAGAGAAGTATTAGTGTAAACAAACAAAATGCTCGAAACATTTATATGAATTTCAATTTCTTAGCTATTAGAAATATTGCACTGTGGCACAAAATTTATAAAAATCTAGAAAAATATTTAAATATAAGTATGATTTGATTAAAATAAATTTAGCATTTATTATTTTAACTCTTTTTTATTGGCAAAGTACGGCCAAATTAGTTCCTACATCTAAAGTCACAAAAACGCTCTTAAATCAAAAGGTAGTAAGAATTTTTGCTTAGTTTTTAAGGTACAAGGCCAATACACGCTGCATGCGGCTGCGAGCGGTCGTAGTATTGCCAGTACATAAAATGTGCATATGTTTACAAAAATATTCGTATAAAAATATATTTGAGTAGGATATAATTAAATCTGGCAGCACTGAAAAAAATCTGCCGCGCGGAAAAATAGAACAAAGTTCTACTTTTTTCCATTGCCGCTTCAAATTTGACAAATCAAAAAACAGCTGATTGCCGCCCTCAGCCGCTTGCCGCGTGCATTGGCCTTCTATCTTTACCAAGTACAAATTTGTTATAATAACATAAAGGAGGTGCGGGTATTGTGGTATACTTATTTGTTGTTGTGCATCCCCTAATCTATTTGAGAAAAAAGCTAAAAAACTGGGAAAATATTTTAAATCCTAATATAAACGATATAAATGATCTTAGAAAATGTGCAGGTAATGAGGTATATCACATTCTCAGCTTATATCATATAATTTTATGGTAATTTTAATTTTTTTTTGTAATTTTGACACATAATAGTCTGTGTATTGCATCATAATAACATAGATTAAGAACTTGAATATATCCCAACTGACTGATATATCCATCTAGATTCTAATTTTTTTTTTATATTTTAGATAAAAACAAGTAAGAAAGTGCTATAGTCGGTCAAGCCCGATTATACAATACCCTTCACCACTTTTTTTTTAATTATACCAACACTCAGCGGATACCCCCATAAATGCGTTGCATTGTGTGGATGTGGATGTTTCCGTCATTTTGACTTATATGAAAGCTAGGGTCAAATGTGAACCGATCATCTAGAAATTTGGCAAATTGATTACAGTTTTTACAAACATTATGTATGGAAAAAATAAACTCAAAATTCTCATTATCTTCAGATTACGAGCGTTTTACTGATTTTTGTCATTTAGTGCGTTTTGACGTAAGAGTTTGTATGGAAGCTATGGTCAAATGTGGACCGGTTTCAACGAAATTTGGTAGTGATTTTGGTTTACATAAGCAGTATATATTTTAAATTTCATGAAAAAATATTGATTTTTGTGGTAAAATATCAATTTCGGGAAGTGGGACCTATGGGAGGTACCATAAATAATGGACCGACTTTGACAAATTTCAATAGTCATGGTCCCACTATCAAAAAAATGATCTGTGCCAAATTTCATCAAATTATCTTTAGAATTGCGACCTGTACTTTGATTACATTGTTTGAATGGGGGTCCAGCCAGCCGTCCAGACGGACGGACGGACTGACGGACTGACATCGCTAAATCGACTCAGAAAGTGATTCTAAGTCTATTGATTAATTAAATAATTTTATTTGGAAAAATTTTTAGATAAAAATATTTTTCTGTAAAAATTAAAAAAAAAACAATATTTTTGTATCAAAATTTTTTTTTTTTTAATTTTTTGTCGAAAAATTTTCAATAAAAACTTTTTTCTAAAAAAAATTTCAATTAAAATATTTTTCGGTAGAAAAATTTTCAAAAAATGTTTGATAAACAAATATTTTATAGAAAAATGTTTGATAAAACAATTTTTTATAGAAAAATTTTTGAAAATTTTTCTATAGAAAAAACATAAACAATTTTTTAGAAAACTTTTCTACAGAAAAATATTTTAATCGAAAATTTTTGTTTAGAAAAAAATTTTTATCGAAATTTTTTCTACAGAATTTTTTTTTTTCTTTGTCAAAAGTTTTTCTATAGAAAATTTTCACAGGAAAATATTTTAACCGAAAATTTTTTTAATTTTTACAGCAAAATAATTTTAACTAAATATTTTCTATAAAAAAAAAATAATTACTTCATAAATAAAATTTTAATATTTTTCATTATTTAAAACTATAAATTTATTTACAAATTTAACCCATTGTGCCTTATTCAGTTTTGTTGTACATGTAAATCATATTGCTCATAGTTAGCTACCGAAAGTATCTTCAGTTCAGTGTCTTCACTTGCATCTTTGTATCATCATCATCTTTTGCCAAAAGAAAAACAAGTTCTCTATTAAAGTATACTTTAACTTAAGTATGCAAAAAACACTAAAAATCTTACAAACACATACTTTTAGTTACTTGTGATGGCAAACTATTGAATAATGTATACCGAGTAACTATTGACCTTTTGTGTGGGTACGCAAGAATTTGTTGTTTTTATTGAATTATAAAACGATTCCACAAAATATAAATCCAAGGTTAATCCGATATATCAAATCTAAAAGACAATATTTGAAGTAAAAGATACAAATACTGTAGGTATTAAAATTTTTTGTTTCTATAGAAGACTATTTTCTAAGCAAATTTAAAATATTGAGTACTTTGTATTTTGTTGATAAAAGTACTCGTACCCATGATAGTAAAATGTTTGCCAACACTAACTCCAATATACCAAATAACACATTCAAACTTAAAAGGGAAAAATTGCATTTACTTAGGATGCTCTATTATGCATGTTTATTTTTTCTTAAGAAGAGAAAACACATACAAAAAGACTATAAAGGAAGGAAATGGCAAAAATGATAAAAGCCAAGTAATACTTACCATATTACACTTTTCCTTTCTTTCCCCTCAGATGCTACTTTAATACAAACAAGGAGGAGCCAAAAAGAAAACTTTACTTCTATTATGCTCAACTTGAAGAAAATCTGAGCAAGTCTAGAAAAGAAAATAAATAAACCGACTCACTAAAATCAAATTTAATAATTTTAATGGTATTTTCTAATAAACAAAAATACTTAGCTCAACCGAAACTGCAACATAAAATAAAATATTTATAAACTAAAACAACTATTTAATTTTCTTAAATATAAACAAATAAAGTAAAGTTTTGCAAAGATAATGATAGTAGAAGTTCCATTAAATCTATCACTAACTTCAAATATACTGTTGGCTAACTGAAACAAAGCCCTTAACGAATTTAAATTTTTATTAAAATTTGTCCCTTTAAAATGCTGGTAATAAATGCCAAACACAAAAGAAAATAGGTGAAAATGCGAAAACAAGAAAAACCATAACATACATATGTTTTTTAGAGTGCCCCAGTATATTTTTGCAAAAGCATGACTCTTTTATTTACTTAAAGCCAGAAGTTTCAAATTTTTTAGATTTTGATACAAACTTTTTTAGGGGGTAAAATAGAATATTAGTTACCAAAATATAGATTTTCATATAAATACTGGGACACTTTATATATTTTCTGGACTATGCTTTCGTATGTTGATTAGACTGCGGCAACTAAAATTGTAATTTATGTTTGCATAATGTTTCACCTGTACATTCAAATATATTGTACAATAATAACAGCAAATATCTAAATACGTATGAAAAAATTACACTTACTACTACATACAAAAAACAAGTAAGAGTGTTATATTCGACTGTGCCGAAACTTATATACCCACCATCAAGTTGTGTTAAATTTAGAAATATCTCTCATATATCTACGAGGGTGCAGCTAATTCAAAATGTGGATCAACTTCGAAAAAAGTTGTTACGCTAGTTGGTATTGTTAGCAAAATATTTCGGTTGTAGGAGCTTTATAGTTCAACATTTAAAAGTATGTAAGTGGTTTCCCTAGTATTTACTTTGCACAAAATTTAATCTCATAAACTGGTGTAGTTTAGCATTAATAGTCTGTTAAATACTTTTCGTTTAGCTTAATATTTAGTTAGGATAAACATGTTGATAGTAATACGACAGGTCCATATATTTTATTGGGAGTTCCTAATACCGTATAAAGTCTGGCCATTGGTGCTGCTTGTACCTCCGAATCTTTTTAATTGTAGGTATAAGAAAGGGAATGTTATCTTATCTTATATTCTTAAACGAGCAATAATTGTATGTATATATATATCTATATATATATAGAATGGCTATCTCGAAAACGATTTTGATAAAATTTGGACAGTGGGTACCTTTTTTGATGTATAGGTCGAGTAAGAAGGAACTTTTGGAACCTTTGGATCTAAGAGGGTAAAAACGGGTAAAAAGGGGAAAAAATCGAAATCGTTATATCTCCTTAAGTAATAGGTATAGAAACAAAATTTAAATTACGTTTTAAGCAGCTATGAAAATAAGCGTACAGGTATTTGGTACTTTTTTGAAACTATGTCTGAAAGGGGGTAAAAAAGGGTGAAAATAGTTTTTTTTGGTACCCACTCTTTTTTTTGAACTAAAGAATATAGAAAGGAACTTTGTCCTGCAATCAATAGATGATCACGTCTTTGGTACTTTTTTGATTTCGGGGTCCAAAAAGTGTCAAAAGGGATAAAATTATAACTTAACACCGCATGAGGTAATATGAATAGGAACATTATGTTAACTGCGTTTTAATAAAATGTACCGAATTCAATTGGTACGAAAGAAGTACCAAATATGCATATAGAACTTTTTAAATTTGGGGATAAAAAGGGGAAAAGATTAGTAATGTTATACCTTTTAAACAAATAAATGTTTGTCTGTATGTATGTTCTTTATAGAATTGTAAACTTCAAAATCTTCTTTAGCGAATATCTTGCGGATAAGCCGACGAAGGTTTTTAAGTTTTTAAGACTAATTTCAGACAGGTGGCGCCAGTGAAAATTACTAAAAATTAATTAAATCTTAAACTGTACATTTGATCATGCTATGATCTTTAGCAAAATTGTAGCGCATAAGCCGGCGAAGGCTTTTTAGTAGGTATGAATAATTTCCGACAGGTGGCGCTACTGAAAATTACTCAAAGTCAATTTAATCGTAAGCTGTACATTTAATCATGCTATAATCTTTAGCAAAGTTGTTGCGGATAAGCCGACGAAGGTTTATTAATTAGAATGACCAAAGTCCGACAGGTGGCGTGTTGATCGGACAAAATAAATAAAATAATTCAAAAATAATTAATTATTTGTACAATTCCCTTAAGTTTTTTATATGGGAGCTATGGTCAAATGGTGACTGATTGTGACACTGGCTGGTATTCACATAGGACTTCCTTGTGCTAAATTTAGTGGACAAAGCTATTACAGTTTATCATTTGTTGGCATTTAAGTGTTTTTCAGGTGGAATTTAGGCTGTTTCCGTTAGTTCTTTGTACGGGAACTATGGTTAAATGTGAACCGATATGCTGAATAGCGCTAATGTAAAACTTCTAGATACCAAATTTTGTCATCATAGCTGTTATATTTTGTCATTTATTAGCAAATAAGCGATTAGCCTAGACGAGATTATACGGGAGCTATGGTCAAATGTGAACCGATTTTGCCCGGTTTCAATACCAAAATTTTCCAAGAAATGAAGAATATTTGTGGCAAATTTCAGAGACCTACATCCTTTCGTTAAGGTTTTATCGTGCCGACTACAGATAGACAGGCGGACAGATGGACAGACGGACATCGCTCAATCGTCTTAGAATTTCATAAGAATTCAGAATATACTTCAATCTTGGTTTTTGAGCCAATATTAAGGAAATTATAAACGGAATGACAATCTCTTTCTGATGATGGGTATAATAAGTAAGGGAGAATTATCATATCGTATGATGAGGGCATGTTCACTGATCCAAACCAAACCACAGTATTATTACTTTATATAACAGTTTTTATATTAATTTTTATAGTGATATCAACATTTATAATTTTTATCAAATTTTCTAAAATATCGCTATATAAGATCTATTATATGTTATGTGGGATATCATTAAACAAATACAAGATTAATTTAGGAGTACCATAAGACTTCCAATCTTTCTAATATTTCTTATTTCTTTGATATTTCTTATTACATAACTTTTGTATCAAATATTCAATACTTTCTTTCTATTTTTTTTTTGTGGAAGTATTTGTACTAATTCAGTTACAAAAAAAGTCTCTTAAAAATAGAACACGAATGATGTACCTATTCTAATGAGGGCAATCAAGTTGTGAAAGAAGATTTGTTATTTGGAAAAAGCTTATAACTTTTAAACTTTTATTGCGAATCAGATTGCACATTTAAAAAAAACAGAAAGCAATTATGCTATAGCTTCCTGAAAAATCCAATGGGTAGTTTTCGATACAAAGATTTCAAAACTGCTCCACTGATTCCAATTTTTCTCAAGTCGACTTAGGCACTTTTTTCCTTTTTGCCATAGATATATTGAAAATTGATTTAAATACAATTTTTAAATGGGTACAAATGAATAGTATTGATTTAAATGCTGATTTTAATACCAAAATTGTCCAATGCTGTATCTAAACGATGTAACCATCGGTGCATTTTTAAACTGTTTAAAAAACTATTTCAGATTTTTAAAATTGTGTTAGACCAAAATTTGTGCGTTATAAACAAAAACATAAGCCCAATATCCCATTTCCACCTTTAATTGTGTAGGGTAAATACCATATGATAGAAAAAAATGCCATAGAAATGCTCTTGACATTAACAACAACAGCAGCGACAGGGAAAACACAGTGACAATTTAAAGTTGTTTACAAGTGAACACCTGACACAAACACATTCGTACAAACAAATACTCTTTTTTTACAAACAGAAATAACCAAATGCAGGAGTAAAATATTTGTAAAATAGTTTTGCTGCTGAAGTGAGAAACGGCCTATTAACCAAAACATGAAAGCTTTTTTTTTAGTAAAGCTGTAAAAGAGCTTATAACTTTAATATAAATTTCTCTTAATCCTGTTACAGACTTAGCTGTACAACTATTCCTGATTTTTCGTTATTCTTATGAAATAGTTGTTTTAAAACTTGTCCTTTAAGTATTTTTTATTTGTTGCGGTATAATTGCGTTGGGAGTTCGTTAACGCTTTTTTTGTTCCTTTTATGATAGAAATATATTTAACTGTGCTATTGTTGCAAAGTTTCTACTTCAGTTATGCTATTTTTTATAGTTTTTTATTGTTTGTTTTATTAAATTCCAAATATTTTTTTAGAGTATTAAAATCCCTATTTTAAAAGTTGTAAAAATTCATGGAAACAAGGGGACAATGCTGATTTTAAAATATTGAATTTAACCCATCTTTAAATCCCATGTTAACAAATGAATGGGGAAATTTGGAATATTTCAAACGAAACAATTTGGGGCTATTTAAATAACAAATATAAAAATTAATTTTTTTTTCTAAAATTTTTACCTTATTTGATTAAGGGTCCTAGTAAATTACATGTTTATTGTATTTACAAACTCAATTAAAAAAAATATAATAAATAGTCGGTATAACAAAATCATAATGTTTTCCTATAGAACTTTTACCGTATCAAATATGGATATTTAATTTGCAGCATCGACAAAAAGTGTGATGAACTTTGAGAATATATTCGGAATTTCTGTTCAACATATATTTAAAATTAATATTTTGATTGTTTTTGAATATTATGCAGTTTTAAAATTTTTTAATTTATATGCTCGGTAAACATTTTCCTTAATTAAAATGAAGTAGGACCTTTATTTCTATATATATTTGTACAGCTGGGTTCTTTATACTAAACTAAAGCGTTTTAAAAAAAATTGAAAATATAGCAAATTTCATTACACTAAATTTACAAAACAAAAGTTGAGGGAAAATGAATTAAATAATAAAAAAGTATATATTAAATTTATTCGCTTACTCGTTTATTGGCACAAATATTTAAACTCCCCAAAATAATAAGAAAAACAATAATAAAATTCATGAAATTTTTATTTTTGTTTTTTCATAAGGTTTCTTTTCTTATTTATATTAACTTGATTGGAGCTTTTGCAGTTCACAGCAAATATATTCGCACCTTCATGACTTTGACTTCGACAGTACTTGACTTGTTCACTTGCAGGTATGAGTAGATCCGGCAGTTCAAAATTTAAGGACCCATTCTGAATGAAATTAAATACTTAGAAATTTAATTGCAGCTGAGTTTTTGGCTTTTTGTCAGTTAACCACAATTGCAATATTTGCCACCTCTGACTTAAGAGGTTAGTGTTCATAGTCGATAGATAGTACTTGGATATAGAACTACTGGGTTTTAGAAGGATATCATACATTTTTACTTAAACTCACATATACTAGACATCATAAAGTATATATGTATCTAAAACTTTGTGCTTGCTTGCATTAGTGAACTTTACAGAATGGGCCTAAATTCTGTAAAGTTCACTAGAATCCTGTGTCTGTAATAAGTGGAATGAATGTAATGTACCCAATAAAAACTTTGCTTACAGTTTTTTATTTATATATCCTTATTGTTTTTCATTACATTTGAAAAAATGTATTAAATTTGAAATAAAAACAAGTAAGAAAGTGCTATAGTCGGTCTAGCCCGACTAAACGATACCCTTCACCACTAAGGCCAAAGCTGTTCTTTTTCCTGTATAAAGAAAAATATTTGCTAAATTTTGCCATCATACAAATATTTTCACAAAACTTATATATTTAAGCTGTTTCCGTCATTTGGACTTATATCTCGCAAATTGATTACAATTTTTACAAAAATTACGTATGCAAAAAATAAACTAAAAATTTTCATTATCTTCAGTTTTATGAGCGTTTGGAGAGTTTGTATGGTAGCTATGGTCAAATGTGAACCGATTTCAACGAAATTTGTTACAGTTATTTTGGTTTACATAAAGAGTATTTGTTTTAAATTTCATGAAAAATATTAATATTTATCGCGAAAATATAAATTCCGGGAAGTGGGACCTATGGGAGGTACCAAAATTAATCGGCCGATTTTGAAGAAAATTCAGTAGCCATATCCACTAACCAATATCAAAAAAATTATCTGTGCCAAATTTCGTCAAATTATTTTTAGTATTGCGACCTGACTGACATCGTTAAATCATCTCAGAAAATGATTTTAAAACCATTGTTATACAAAAAGGTGGGTCTAAGGCAAATATTTCTATGCGTTACATATATCAGCATAAACTATTAATACCCTTTCCACCTATGGTGGTGAAGGGCATAACAAACAGTAAAGGATGGACAAAAATAAGGTACAGTGATTTCGGTTATAAGGAGTAATAATGCTGAATTTTATTAAAACACGAAAAGATATTGGTGTACATTCAGCGTTTAAAATCGGGGTACATTCGAGCATGCTAAATGTACCCCATTAAACAAAATCTTCAATAAGGTTTGCAAATTTAAACTCAAGCGCTATATTCTTTATTTTAGTCCCCCTCGCCGAAACTGTCAGAGTCTCCCCTATTTGATGCTGATGAGATTTGAATCCGTACTATTAAACCAAACTTTAATTTTATAAGTTTGTGTAAAAAAAATAAAATACTATAAACACTCATTTATCTAAAAGGCAAAATTTTTGCTGGGTAATAACCTCAAACTCGCATGGATCCTGGTATATTGTTTATAAAATTTCATTTTATTTATTTTTTTTATAGAATTCTCAAGTAAATGTAAATGCGCAAATACTCACAAGTAAATGTAAAGACCAGAAAGGCAACAAACCTGTGACTTTTTATTATGGGTGACAATTGTAAAAGGGAACAAACTGGAAAATATATTACAAAAAAGCTTTTTATATAAATGTTTACAGTAGTTGGTGTTGGTGAAAGCTTATCTTTTATTCATAGCTTTTAATGCAGTAGACAGAAAAGAAACCAAGCCCTAATAAGGAAACTCTAGATATAAGCCTTTTCTAGCTAAAGTGTTTTAACTAAGAAATTAAGCATTTTAAATATAATGCTATTTTGGGCTTTAAGCCTAACATTCCCCATTTTTTCTTTTTAATTTTCTTAATTTTTATTATTCCATTAAAATGTATCTGTCTAAAACATAATTGTTATTTTGCAATAAAATTAACTTTTAGCCTGCCACGCGCTACTTTAACGAGTTAAAAAATACTCTTTTTTTACTATGTACTTAAGAGTCTTGAAGTATTATTTTAAATCCTCTGCACCTAATTCATAAAGTATACATTGTGTAAATATAACGACAAGTTAAACCAAGTTATTTTATTATATTTTATTTTACTTTATTTACTCTTGACCTCTGACCTGCGGGCTTGTTGACTGCCTTTACATGATGTTCACATATACATACTTACAAACCGTAAGGCATAGCCTTAAGCTGTAGGCAAAAACGAACGAAAAAAAAAACACAATGCACCGAAACATCAACCTAAAAAATATAAAATAAAATTATGCCGACAGCTTTATGACTACAATAATTTTTTATGCTTTATCTTCTTCACTTTTACTCATACATACATAGGTTCAGTAAAAACACATTGAAAATATGTCAGAGCAGAATGTTTTCACGTGTGTAAATGTAATTGTGTGACTATTTGTTGCATGATCTTTGTTACGTGTCCTTCAGAGTCTGATTTTTTCGTTGTTTTGTTTTTGCATGTTAGAAATGTCAGTCAAGTACTTAAGCACACAAATGTATGAGTTGTCTCATTTTGTGTGAGTGTGAGAACAGACACAACATATAATATATTTTTGTAATCCCCCTAACATTTGCATTTTAGGCAGTTGTAAATCATCATGGTTGTAAGAAAAAAGAAAATAATTTGCAATATAAAACATGTAACAAAGTGTTATATATGGTGGGTGAAAACCGACCCATAGATACCCTACGCTAACAACATTTAGATTGATTGCTTCAGAGATGACTACCAAACTAGGCAGATTTAAAAAAAATGTATTACAGTTTGTAAAGGCCGTATTTTTACCGAGTTTTTTATGATTAAAAAAAACTTTGCATTTGTGTAAGTTTTTTAAAAACTTAAATCATAATCCATAAGTAAGAAAATCTATGAAGAGACACTTTAAAAAGGGAGTCTAAGTCAGTAGGTTAGGTTAGGTAATAAAGGAGGTGTCATGCGACACCTTCACTCGGAGACCCCAGGGGTCGATTGTGGTCCTTTACTAGAAGAGAAGAAAGAAAAAGATTGAAGATAGAGGAAGAGAAAAGATAATATAAAGGTGTATAGGGAGAAGAACAATATCTCCCTCTAAATCAGTAAGTTTGTATCCATATTTCCTTTTTTTTTTTGAAAGAATAGGGTATAACAATATGTATGTATATTAAAACCAGGACTTTTAACATGCATATGAAGGAAAACAAAAAAAATGTTATTTAAGTTCTTGTCCTAATGCCTAAGGTGTAACTGTTTACATTACTTTTAGTGTACAATTTGTGCTTAAACTCTGAAAAATTAAAAACGTTTTAATAGCTCAAGGAACAATTTTGTTTTTTTTTTTTTTTTTGTTAATAAAGTAAGATTTTTGTATTTTGTAAAACGTAAGTACTTAGTTATGTTATGTAAACGAAAAAAAGGGAATCCACTTCCCTTTAAGTAAGTAGATCTTGAAAACTAATTACTAAACATTGGTTTAGAAGAGTATGGCAGCCCTGCTGTCTCTAAGGATTTAAATTCTAATCGAAATCTCATAGATGTAAAAGATGTGTTGCTTTCTTATAGAATAGTGGGAATATTTTCACATATTTTGTTATTTATATTTTCTGAGATAGAACTTTTGTATTTGTTAAAATTATATATAAAAAAAAAACAAGTTAGAAATTATTATAGTCGGTCAAGCTTGACCATATGGTTTTCTTCCCCACTGAGGTTAACTGTCTTTTCTATTTCAATTATTTGGTAAATTTTGTCATTATACAAATATTTCTAAAACTTTATACCAGCGAGCTTGTATCAAATGTTAAACGATTTTCTCGAAATTTACCAATTTGATTACATTTTATATACAAATTATGTGTGTAATGTTAGAATCTTCAGATTTTCGAGCGTTTTTGTGAATTTCATCGTTATATAATCAACAAAACATTAATTTGTGCCCAAAATTTCAATTGCGGTTTAATCAAAAGTGACTACACCCATCGCCCACTGTCCATAAAGGTTGAAAATATTTTTAGCCCCAAATGTTTATTTCTTAACCGATCGTAATGAAACTCGCCACAGACTATAAGTATTCCGAAGTTTAATTTTATGAAAATTTTCTTTAAAATCATTCACGCCCATCGCTCCCCGGCCTTTATAGCCGAAACTCGGCACAGACTATCAGTATTACAAAGTTGAAATATAGGGAAAGATTTATGGAAATATCACAAGCCCAAAGCCCACCGGACATAAATATAAGCCGAAAATATTTTATCATTAAACATTTTTATTTCCTTACCAAAAATTATAAAACTTACCACAATCTATCTGTGTTATAAAACTAAAATATATACAGTTTCGATAAAATTTACCACATCCATCTCCCCCTAATGTTCTCTACAACATAAATGCCCGTCAAATAATATTTAACAAATTGTTATTATTCGTAATATGAAAATAATTAAGCCCAAAAGTATGCAATACTTTTTATGTATGATGTTTCTTTGAAATATTGAGGTGAAATTTCATGTGATTTTATAAAATTTACAACTTTGTTCAACAGTATGGAATATTATGGGAATTTTATTTATTAAATCAAAAGAATACACTTACACCTTTTATTTGGTTGTAACCAGAGCACAAAGCTAGACAAAACTAACCTTTTTTCTCAAAGAAAAACTTAAAACACTGCATTATTAAGTGCAACCTGAATATCTTGTATATATCTTTTATCGTTTTCCCATACAAATATTTTTTCTTAATTTATTTATTTTCAAAGATACTTGCAATGATGCATTATAATTATTAATTTTACAGTAAAAATTTTGATTAACCTCCTAAATTATTTTAAAGAAATCCTTTAAAAGAAGAACAAATAATATTTAATACAGTTAAACCTTTTTGCTCTCTTTCATTAAAACAAAAGGATCATAAAGGGGCAGACTGATTGAAAATTAATCGATCAGAAATTAATGAAATTCTAAACAAAACTTTGCTGTACAGTTTAAGCATGATATAATGTAATTTGTAATCATATAAAATAAAAACTTTGTACTAATATCATTTTTTTTAATTAAAAAACACATCATTAAACTAAATTCGAATAGAACATCACAATTAGGCTAAAGATTTCCATAATCAGCTATTTCGAAATGAACTGGATTTTAATAAAAATTATGCCTCGAGGAGGCTAGTATATGTGTAATTTTCTTTTATTTTAATAGCCACTTAGAAATGAAATTTAACTTTAATGATACGTATTCTCTCACAAAAGTCCTTAAAGTTAGGATAATATATCTAATTTATCTTTGAGAATAATAAGCCTCCAGAATAATAAGAATAATGAAAAGCAACATTTTCTTTCTTTTAGTCAAAAAGAATTTTAAATTTAATAAAAAATTTAATTTGTAAATTATTTTTTACAAATCTTTAATATTTTTAAAATTTTATAAAAGCTTGTTGGCTTTTATAAAATAATCTGACCTTTTACAAATGAATGAGTTGGGTAAATTGCGTATAATATTTCGTAAATTGTTAAGGATGCTTCAGTACCTCTAAATAAAAGAATTTGCACAAAGTATTAAATACGTATCCATAATGTTAAGTTTTAAATTTATAAATATCACTCACACGTATAGAAAATTTATGTTTTCATATGAAGTTTGTGTATATATTTTTTTCTGAAATAGTTTTTATTTTTAAATTCAAAATGATTTACTATCAAGAGAAATGCTAATACTGCTAACACTTTTACTTTTGTTGTCATCAACGCCGCCCTGTCCATCCTTGAACAACCCTAATAAATTTATCTTATTTATTGTAATGCTTTTTATATGTTATAATCATGATATTTATGTAATTTCGTATATAGGGTTTGTCTTATTTACATAAAAAATACGACAGTTTTTCTTCTTATTATTTTCTTCATTCTTTTTTTATATTCATCTCTCCGAGTCTCACTGTTGACTTTGGCTTTTGCTGTCATTATTGATATTTGCCTTCTTCGTCTTAAATGTGTGCGAGTACAATATCATTTGTACTTGTATTTTCTTTGTGTATGTTTTTGCTGTTTAAAACATCAGTTAAATGTATTTGTTTAAGAAATTTTAATAATTTATATAGAATGATACGTACACACAAACAAGCAAGAAACAATATATAAAGACCGACACTTGCATTATAACATTGAAAACCCTTCGCACACAATCAAATAAAATGAGACTTTTGTGAATAAACAAAAACTGAAATGGTCAAAAGATTTTCTTGAAGAAACAAACTACAATACAAATAAACCAAATAAACTCAAAGCAAATTTATAGAATTAAATGAAGAGAAAGAAATATTTCTACAGACGTTTTGGCTGCCATAAGTAAACAGCATTTAAATCTTTAATTTATTAAAATTTTTATTTTTCCTTTCTTGCTGTTGAATGCTGGTATTATATTTCCTGCATGTTGTAGTCTTGTAGCAAGTATTAGTAGCAATAAGAAGACATATTTTTAAGGATTTGCAATTGTAACCTTTCCTATAGTTTATGTTATTTTTTTTGTCATGTCTTTTTATAGAAGCTCTGTTTGAGTTTCACAGTTCATGTTGATTTTTTATCCTATGGACTTAAAATGGCAAAAGAAATCTTTGTTTTTGTATCCTGAGTCCTTTTTAATAAACACAGTTGAGATCAGTAATTGTGTTTAAAATGTAGCTTGAAAGAGTTTCTGTTATTATATTTTTTATTGGTTTTCTGGCGTTGTGTTTAATTAAAGGCTCTTATGGTAATGGACCATACATTGGCTACTTAAATGTTTTAGCTTAAGAAATTTTAGTACGAAGTGAAAATAGCAGACCTTTAAATAGCTAATATGTATAAAGTATGTGTGTACGGCACATTTTTTAAAACAGAAAATTTGACCAAAAACTTTCGATAATGAATATTTGACCAAAAGATTCTATATAGAAAATTTGACCAAAGGATTCTATATAGAAAATTTGACCAAAAATTTTTTATACAGAAAATTTGACCAAAAATTTTCTATATAAAAAATTTGACCAAAAATTTTCTATATAAAAAATTTGATCAAAAACTTTCTATATACGAAATTTGACCAAAAATTGTTATATAGAAAATTTGACTAAATACTTTCTATATAAAAAAATTTGACCAAAAATTTTATAAATAGAAAATTTGACCAAAATTTTCTATATAGAAAATTTGACCAACAATTTTCTATATAGAAAATTTGACCCAAAATTTTCTATATAGAAAATTTTACCAAAAATTTTCTATATAGAAAATTTGACCAAAAATTTTCTATATAGAATATTTGACCAAAAATTTTCTATGTAGAAAATTTGACCAAAAATTTTCTATATAGAAAATTTGACCAAAAATTTTCTATATAGAAAATTTGACCAAAAATTTTCTATATAGAAAATTTGACCAAAAATTTCTTATATAGAAAATTTGACCAAAAATTTTCTATATAGAAAATTTGACCAAAAATTTTCTATATAGAAAATTTGACCAAAAATTTTCTATATAGAAAATTTGACCAAAAATTTTCTATATAAAAAATTTGATCAAAAACTTTCTATATGCGAAATTTGACCAAAAATTTTCTATAAAGAAAATTTGACCAAAAATTTCTATATAGAAAATTTGATCAAAAATTTTCTATATAGAAAATTTGACCAAAAATTTTCAATATAGAAAATTTGACCAAAAATTTTCTATATAGAAAATTTGACCAAAAATTTTCTATATAGGAAATTTGACCAAAAATTTTCTATATAGAAAATTTGACCAAAAATTTTCTATATAGAAAATTTGACCAAAAAATTTCTATATAGAAAATTTGACCAAAAATTTTCTATATAGACAATTTTACCAAAAATTTTCTATATAGAGAATTTGACCAAAAATTGTTATATAGAAAATTTGACCAAATACTTTCTATTAAAAAAATTTGACCAAAAATTTTATATATAGAAAATTTGACCAAAAATTTTCTATATAGAAAATTTGACCAAAAATTTTCTATATAGAAAATTTGACCCAAAATTTTCTATATAGAAAATTTGACCCAAAATTTTCTACATAGAAAATTTGACCCAAAATTTTCTATATAAAAAATTTTACTAAAAATTTTCTATATAAAAAATTTGGCCAAAAATTTTATATATAGAAAATTTGGCAAAAAATTTTCTTTGTAGAAAATTTTGACCAAAAAATTTCTATATAAAAAATTTTGAATAAAAATTTTCGGCTAAAAATTGTCTATGTAAAAAAATCTTCTATATAAAAAATTTTCACCAAAAATTTTCCATATACAAAATTTTTACCAAAACTTAAATAGAAAGTTTAGCAAAAATTTTCTATATAAAAAATTTTTACCAAAAATTTTCTATATAAAAAATTTTGACTAAAAATTTTCTATATAAAAAATTTTGACCAAAAATTTTCTATAAAAAAATTTTGACCAAAAAATTTTTTTATAAAAAATTTTGACCAACACTTTTCTGCATAAAAAATTTTGACCAAAAAAGTTCTATATAACACTTTTTGAGCATAAAATTTAATTTTAAAAAATTTTGACCAAAAATTTTCTATGTAAAAAAATATGACCAAAAATTTTCTATATAAAAAATATTGACCAAAATTTTACATAAACAAAATTTTGGACAAAAATTTTCTATATAAAAAATTTTTAAAACAAAATTTCTATTTAATAATGTTGACAAAAAATTTTCTATGCAAAAAATTTTGACCAAAAATTTTCTATAAAAAAAATTTTGATAAAAAATTTTCTACATAAAAATTTTGAGCACAAATTTTCTTTATAAAAAATTTTGACCAAAAATTTTCTATGTAAAAAACTCTATATACAAAATATTGAACAACAATTTTCGATATAAAAAATTTTCACCAAAGATTTTTTTATAAAAAAATTTCACCAAAAATTTTTTTATAAAAAATTTTCAACCAAAATTTTCTATATACAAAATTTTGACTAAATAATAATTTTGACTAAAAATTTTCCATATAAATAATTTTGACCAAAAATTTTCTATGTTAAAACTTTTAACAAAAATATTTTAGAATATTTGACCATTAGTCTAATTCACTCGTTTAAGTTTCTGAAAAAGAAAGAAATCATGGCAAATAAACGACAAAGACCATAAGAGTAGCGGTATTTATAAGTCTGTAGTTGTATTTTTCTCACAAATATTTTAGCATTAAGAACGAGTGAACAAACCAACAATCGAAACAGTCTTTATCGCAATGTTGCTGTAAATGATAGGGTAGTACATGAAAATCTTTAAAATTGAATAAATATATTTTTAATAAGTCGCAAACCATAAGAGAATTTGGTAACATTTAACCATTCAAAGGATGTTTTATTAAGTAAATTTTTCTTTTACTTTTGAATCTCCTTAATCTTACATTTTAATATGTCAGCGATTTTATTTCTCTGTACATCAGAAAGAAAGCTTTAACACAAACCAAACAGAAAATTGAAACAAAATAAAAGAAAAACCATCAAATGAGAAAAAATTAAAACTACACATGTAGAAATACCCAAAGGGAGCCACCTAGGAAAATGTCTTTTGAAAGCTTCGAACGGGTCATGGCTGTGAATTAAAAAAGTGAGTCAATACACTTAAGACTTTTAGAAACCGTAGATCAATATAAGAAAGAAGCCTTATTACCACATTCGATACTTGTGAAATGTTGAAAACTTCCATGGCAAATCTGTTAATATCTGACATTTAAATACTATTCTTTGGTTTACATTTTTTCTAAAATATTTCAGTTTTTAGGCTCTAGGTTACATTGCATTATTTTTAATGTTTTGCTTCTGTAGTATAGATCAATACTTTTGAAGAACTTCGATCACAATCCATTGACTACTTTTAGGAGATTTTTACAAAGATGCCATATTATTAAAGTGCCATATTATTAAAGTTTGATATTTTTAAAAATGTATTATAAATTAATCATTTCTCATTTCGAATATCTTTAAAGCAAAAAAAAAACAGATTTAGATTTTAATGGAATACCAGAATCAAAATCGTGCTTTTAGAAATTCTATCAGTATTAAAATTAGAGCAAATTGACAAAACCTTGCTTATGTAAATGAGATATGAATAAAACTTGGAGTTCTTTTGTTCTCGAAATTTTAGAGACATAATTTCAAGATATTTTATTTTTCCACTGGGTATAAATGAGACCAAGCTCTCACACATATAAAACAAATGGCGGCAGTCAGACAGGCCGACAGAATCACTCTCACACATTCAAATTATATACAGACAAAGAAAAAAAACGTTATTTTGTATTTTATGTTTTACGAATGTCTGTGAGTGAATTTAGTTTTGTGTGTAGATTTTTATACTAAACAAACAGAATAGACATTAAAATAAAAAAAAAACAGAGACTTTTTTCTGTATTTGCGGTTGTTAAATAGAACAAGGACTTTGTATTTTTTTTTTCCTTTTGTGATAAATGTTTTAAAGACAAAACAAACTGAGAAATAAACCGTAACTAAGCGTCCGGCTTATTTAAAATGTAAAGCAACAATGAACAAAAAAAAAAACAACAACATTATTTATCTAAGGCATTTTCAAAAATAAACATTTTAAAGTTGTTTAAAATTTAATATTAAAAAAAATGTTTAAATATTTATTTCTTTTACGGAATATCTTTTGTTTCCGCTGTTTTTATTTGCGTATTTGATTTAATGTCTTTTGTTTTAATTAAATATTTAATACCACAAAAAAACTTGACTTTTGCATGTTTAAGGTATTTTGTGCACATTTTAACGTTTTCAATTGTGTTTATTAATTAATAAAATTAAATATATTGTGTTAAGTAGGTTTCACTATGACAACATAAATGAATTTGTCTGACATTGGGGTATTCACTTAATAAAAAAATCCTAGAACTTTGAATTGTTTCAAAACAGAGGCAATGTCTTGTAGAACAGATTTTTATTTATTTTTACCTTTCACCTGGTCAATGTTTAATGAAGTATCTCCTATAATTCGATATTTTACAAAATCGGTATTCACTATCTCAGAAAATAAGAGTTGTTATATAAAGATATACCAAGAATACAAATTTGGACTATAATAACCCCCACCATTAAAAGAATGAAATATTATATACGTATATGAACCTTTGATAAAAAATTTAGTCCATTTCAGAATATAAATACTATACAAAGCTAAAGTCATAGTCAAATGCAAATAATTATATTAATTACAATAACTTTCACGATTCAAATTTTCGACCTAATAAAATGCTAGCAATTGGGAGATTATTAATGAAAATATCAGCAAAATGAGTCTTTTAGAATTCCTTTAAATGATCAAAATCTGATAAATCAGCTTGGTGATCTAAAGAACTTAAAAAAAAGACTAACAAGCGACTAGCTAAAAATAGAATAAACAAATCTTGCAAGTTGTTTATAGTCATAATATAATCACGCAAATGATCCTAATATGACCGTTTTTATGTTGTTTTAAAAAAGGAAACAAAATGACTTATGACTCATTGTGGGTAATGTAGCTTAGCACGTCGACTACTAAGCATAACATATCATATTCAGCCTAGGCTTGATCCTCGGTCTCGGCAACATCAATTTCTGTAATTGTTAACGCAAATTCAATGTTTTAAAAAAATATTGATTTTTTTTTAATCTAGCAGTCATAATCTAATCATAATAGAAAGCGAGTCATTAAAAACTCTTTCTGAAGCGTCGCATTTTCTCACACAAAAAACTAATTTTTAACTCAAAAGTGATAACTGGTCATTTTAATAATGCAGTGATTACAATTTTTGAAAATGCTATGTGGGATTTTCTATATAGAAAATTTGGCCAAAAATTTTATATATAGAAAATTTGGCCAAAAATTTTATAAATAGAAAATTTGGCCAAAAATTTGCTATGTAGAAAATTTTGACCTAAAAATTTCTATGTAAAAAATTTTGACCAAAAATTTTTTACTAAAAATTGTCTATGTAACAAATTTTGACCAAAAATTTTCTACATAAAAAATGTTTACTAAAAATTTTATGTATAACAAATTTTTACCAAAATTTTCTATGTAAAAATTTGTATATAGAAAATTTGGACCAAAAATCTGCTATATAAAAAATTTTCACCAAAAATTTCCCATATACAAAATTTTTACCAAAAACTTTCTATTTAAAAATTTTTACCAAAAATTTTCTGTATAAAAAATTTTTACCAAAAATTTTCTATATAAAAAATTTTGGCTAAAAATTTTCTATTTAAAAAATTTTGACCAAAAATTTTCTATAAAAAAATTTTGACCAACAAATTTTGTTAACGCAAATTCAATGTCTTAAAAAAATATATTGATTTTTTTTTAAATCTAGCAAAATGTGTGCAGTCATAATCTAGTCATAATAGAAAAGCGAGTCATTTAAAACTCTTTCAGAAGCGTCGCATTTTCTCACACAAAAAACTAATTTTTAACTCAAAAGTGATAACTGGTCATTTTAATAATGCAGTAATTACAATTTTTGAAAATGCTATGTGGGATGTTTGTCTCAAGGACTATTGATTAAAAATGTATTACTTAACATTTGTACTTAATCAGGCCCCACTATGGAAATTATGATTAAACATTTGGGTTTTATATCAAGAAGCAAATTTTTCGGTATAAACATTTTATATAGAAAATTTTTCGGTATAAAAATTTTATATAGAAAATTTTTCGGTATACAAATTTTATATAGAAAATTTTTCGGTATAAAAATTTGATATAGAAAATTTTTCGGTATAAAAATTTAATATAAAAAATTTTTCGGTATAAAAATTTTATATAAAAAATTTTTCGGTATAAAAATTTTGCAGTCATAATCTAATCATAATATAGAAAATTTTTTGGTATCAAAATTTTATATAGAAAATTTTTCGGTATCAAAATTTTATATAGAAAATTTTTCGGTATCAAAATTTTATACAGAACATTTTTCGGTATAAAAATTTTATATAGAAAATTTTTCGGTATACAAATTTTTTATAGAAAATTTTTCGGTATAAAAATTTTATAAAGAAAATTTTTCGGCATAAAAATTTGTTATAGAAAATTTTTCGGTATAAAAATTTTATATAGAAAATTTTTCGGTATAAAAATTTTTTATAGAAAATTTTTCGGTATAAAAATTTTTTATAGAAAATTTTTCGATATAAAAATCTTATATAGAAAATTTTTCGGTATAAAAATTTGATATAGAAAATACTTCGGTATAAAAATTTGATATAGAAAATATTTCGCTATAAACATTTTTTTGTTACAGATTTTTAATAAAAATAATATTTGTTAAATTTCAAAATAGTATTTCTCTCTTTGTACTAGCTTCTTGTGCCCTAAAACATGCCTAAAAGTATGAACTCGTATACCATGTTATAGGGGAAAGACCTGATCGAATTGTTATGTTAATTTGCTATATTTATGTTAATTGCTATATTTATAAAAACATCGCAAATGATTATTTAGTTTTCTTAATTTGTATTTACCATCTTTGAAGTAAAAAATAAAGGTACTCGTATCATTATCGGATTTGCCTATAGAAGTGAATACCCCAATTCTTTTAGCAATATATCATTTACTTTAATATACATAATTATCACAGCAGCAAATATTTACTATTTTATTTATTCCTGCAACGTTTCACATTTGACATTTCCCTTAATATTAATTGCATGTATTTGTGTGATTGTGTGTATGTGCGCTTGAAAATGCTTTTATATTTGTATGATTGAGCCAATTAAGTATTTAAATAAGAAATTTCATTTATTCATTCTCTCAGCTATTTAAAATATTAAATGTTTAATACACAAGTATTTCAAATGAAGATTAATGCATTAAGTGGCGAAAAAGGAATGCCTTTGCGTTAGCCAAAAAAAAAAAAAATAAAACAGATTTTTGTTGTTTAAAGCAAAACATTTTTGTTTCCTATCGCCAAAATCTCTGTTTAGGCGTGTAAACACAGTTGTATGCTCTTATGAAATTTTCACAGAACACCCACTCCCTGTTCAATGGCTCTAAGAGGAGACTTTTTCAACTCTATGGGTGGTCCTTGGAGATTGCGGGCACTTTTTATGTTTATAATTCTCTTTCTTTTTGTATTACATTAATGGCCAAAACATATTAACATATTTCACAGTTTGTGGCACTGGTTGGGTGTGTGTTAATTGCTAATTAAAATACTTGCTACGTGACTCTAACCAAAATTAAACCAAATCAGCAAACAAACAGACAACATTGGGGTATTTATTTAAATAAATAAATACGAGTATATACACTCGTATATACCACAATAGCCAAGTTTATTTCGTATAATACAGGCATACATTAAAACCAAAGAGAACCTTTCTTTAACCGCCAAAAGGCAGTTTTGTGCCAGAGATTTTCTTTAATAGCTTAACACCTTAAGGTTTGATCTCTGGAGGCTTTCATCTTAAGAGAGTTTTAAACTTTTACTTGAAAACGCGTAATAAGCAAATAAATCTTGCCTAAAACTCAAAATTTTAACAGCCTAATAAAATCGTATTAAAATTATAAGATTTAGGGATAATGTTTCAGAATAAGTACCCAATGGGTTATTTCATTTCGTGAGTGAAGAGGATGGTCATTACATACGCAAAAGCTTATATAATGATTATTTCGATAATCATTAACAATCTCAACAATTTTCCTAATGAAAAATTATTTGTTTAATAAAAATGAATTCTATGGCATTAAATATACAAACAAAAGCAGCTTAAGTTTTCTATTTGTATTTACTTAAAATATAATCTGAGATATTAGCGAAATAATTTAACATTAAAATTCTTGTTCTTATTTTTTTAATCTATTTATTGTTTAATTAGCTTTTATTAATATTAAATAAACCTTCGTGGGAATGTTTTTAAAAATCTTTTCATTATTTTGTTATTATTATTTAGAAAAGGTGTTAATTTATATGTTTTATCTTTTCTGTTGGTACATTCTGATATCACAGCTTTTTTTAATTATTAATTACATTATTTTTTATTTACTTTTTGCCTTAAGCTTGTTTTTTATATATTAAAACAAATATTTAACAATATATTTTAATTTAATAATTTATTTACTTGTATAAAAAGCGAGTGGACAGACTGAGAATTTTACAGAGGGAAAAACAACAAAATCAAATATTTATCAGGCTGCACAGTTTAAGATAATTAAACTAAAATCATATAATTTTTGGTTAATGTACACTACAAAAAATTTGAATTTTTACTTCTAAATAAATTAATTTTATTCTTATACATATTTTAATCAAATGCTAAGGTCAGAGACCCTATGCTCCACTGGGAGTTAGGGATAACACAAGAAGAATGTCAGATAGATTCTCATAATCGAATCTAATAGAAATTTAAGACATTTTAAAAAATATTTTATTGTATACTTTGATAGGAGGTTTATTACTTCTATCAAGTTTGAAGTTTCTAATTGTTGTAGTATATAAATATTATATACTGTCCTATTTGCCCCTTTTCCCAGATAGAGTTATGACCTTAAAAATTGTATAAAAATTGGTAAATTTAATATGAAAAAATATTCAGCCCTCCTAAAAGTATACTACATAACTTTGTATATGATACATCGATTTTGATTTTATACGAGCACAGCAGTTTGGTCCATAAACTTTACCTGATATATCAGATGCAGATTCCCTAGATAATTCGAAACGAAAGTCATTATCAGTCGTAGGCAGCTCATACCACCAGAAGCCAAAGACTTTTTGTAGTTTTCGTACTTATCACGATCATTAATAAAACTCGTTAAAATGGGTTTAAAAAGCATTCAGTTGGGATTTGGATGTTAGCAAAGTCGGTCGGTACAGCTTTCTTAAAAAAAATACAAAAACCAAATACACAAGAAACAAAATCAACCGAATATGTACACGATCGAACATTGTTGCCACGACACTAAACATTTCCGATAACAATTATTTTTGTATAGACAATTTTTCGAAAAAAAAAATTAAAAATTTTCGATAAAAATATTTTTTTATACAGAAATTTTTCACAAAAAAACTTTCTATAGAAAAATTTTTAATAAAAAAAATTTTCAATGAAAAATTTTTGATAAAAAAATTTTCTATAGAAAAATTTTTTATGAAAAATTTTCTTTAAAAAATGTTTGATAAAAAAAATTTTTATAGAAAAATTTTTGATAAAAATTTTGTAATAAAAAAATTTTTATAAAAATATTTTTTATCGAAAATGTTTATATAGAAAAATTTTTATATCGAAAATTGTCTATAGGAAAAAGATTTGTTAAAAATTTTTTTCTAAAGAAATTTTTTTTTTGTTGAAACATTTTTCTATAGAACATTTTTGTATAGAAAAAAATTTTCGGTAAAAAATGTTTCTATAGAAAAATTTTTGATAAAAATTGTCGATAAAAAAATTATTCTATAGAAAAAGTGTTGATAAAAACATTTTCTACAAAAAAATTTTCAATAAAAAAAATTTTCGATAAAAAAAATTTTTCATAGAAAATTTTCGATATAAAAAAAATTTCTATAGAAAAATGTTTTATAAAAAAACTTTTCTATAGAAAAATGTATGTTAAAAAAATTTTTCTATTGAAAGATGTTCGACAAAAAATTTTTCTATAGAAAAATTTTCGATACAAATTTTTTTCTACAGCAAAATTTTCGTTAAAAAATTTTCAATAGAAAATTTTTCTATCGAAAAATTTTCGATAAAAAAATTTTACTCTCGAAAAATTTTCGATATAAAAAATTTTTCAAAAAGGTTTATCAAAATTTGGGACATCAAACATTTAATTAAAAAGTTTTACTGTAGTGTATTGCACTAAGAATCCCAATTTATTACAATTATTTATTATTGTAATAAATAGTTTTTTGATAAAGCCAAAAAATGTTGGTGGGGAAACCTTTCCTCGACGCGTTTCGATGGTTGGTTAGACCATCTCATCAGGAGGATTATCCCTAATTCTAGACAGAGCGAAAACCTCACATTATGTATAATTTGAGGGACTGAATAAATACGAATTATTATTATTGTGTCCAACAAATATCAACATAAAGCGCAGATTATCATCCGAACAGAAACACACAAACATTTTTCAGTTTTATCATTTCTTTATTTCCCACACTTTTGTTGTTGCTTTATTGGCGACTAAGACAAAAGTGCTATAAAGGGGGTTCAAAGAAAGATTTAAATAAACAAAAGTTTATTTTAAAGCTTGGCACATGTGCAGCCGTATATTTATTAAAAAGGTTTATCAAAATTTGGGACATCAAACATTTAATTAAAAAGTTTTACTGTAGTGTATTGCACTAAGAATCCCAATTTATTACAATTATTTATTATTATTATTTTTCTATAGAAAAATTTTTTATAAAACAATTTCTCAATAGAAAATTTTCGAATTTTTCTATAGAAAAAATATTTTTCTATACAAAAATTTTCGATAAAAAAATTGTTCTCTGTCTAAAAAAATATTCGATATAAAAATTTTTCTATAGAAAAATGTTCAATAAAAAAATTGTTCTGTAGAAAAATTTTCGATAAAAAAATTTTTCCATAGAAAAATTTTCGATAAAAAAAATTTTCTATAGAAAAATTTTTGATAAAAAAATGTTTCTATAAAAAATTTTCGATAAAAAGTCTTAATCAGTTAATCTTGCAAATTGGAGACGAACAAGAATCTATCGTGATATTTCTGGTCACTTGCTAGTTCCTTCTGTAAAAAACATAAAAATTTGTTAATGATAGGTGCACGTCTAGCAAAGGATGTGTATCAAATAGTCGTACCTATGTTGTATAGAAAACCTAATACCTAAAGCTTAATGTCATTTCAATTTTGTTGAAATATCAGCACAACCCATATTAAAACTACTTAATTCTGATCATTGAACTTTAGATTATATACTAAAATTATTTACTGTGTAATTAATTAGATGTTTTTATGATTTTTTTCTTAAAGTGTAATTTCTGTAATACGTTTCATTGAAAAACTTGTAATTGTTTACCATTCATGTTCATAGAATTTAACTAAATATTATAAATACAATATTATCTATTTTTGTTATTCTTATTTTGTTTACAATATTTTAAAGCAAAAAAAGAGAAAACATTTCTCTTTAAATTAATTTAGTAACTATTGAATTTGCAAAATAATTTATTGTTAAAATAACTAATAATTGTTAAAACTATTATTTATGTGTTTGTGCTTAAACTATTATTGATCTTATCTCAATTTGTTATTATTTATTAAATTTAATTGTTATTTTCTCTTTTTTTGTTTTGCTAAAAAAATTTTTTATTATTAAAAATAAAATTTATTTGCTAATAAAAATCTCTTGGGTAAAATGAAAGTGTGAAAATTATTTATATTATCGCAGTAATTAGCATAATTAAAAGGGTAATAAATTTAAAACAAATAAAATCACTGATGAAATATGAATTTATGCAAAGAAAATATTAGAGAATATTTGATTGAAATTAAATACACACACATTTGTAAATTAATGTATATGAAATTTATATTGACACCTAAAAAATTATATAGTTTTTTAAAATTTGTTCATTTGAAATTACTTATGCACTAACTTATATACTAACATACATACATAGACATTTTTACAACTAGTTTTCATTACTATGACAACTATTTAGTCAAATAATTGGAATTTATTGAGTTTTTTCTTTTCTTTTTTGAAATCTAAAATATTATCAAATATCTATGATATGATATGATTTTTTATTTCAAATAATTGAGGTCAAATATCTGATGCATAAACATTTGGAATAAACCAATTGGAAATTTCCATGAAATTTGGTTGAAATGTTTTATAAAAAAAAAAAATAAATGGTTATATTAAATGACAACAGATTTATTTTGTACCATTTTTTTTATTTAATTTTAAACGATTGAAGTTAAATATTTAAAAAATAATTTTTAAAGACATTATAGACAAACCAAAAAATTTACATGACATTTCTTAAATTTTTTCTGCCTTTGTTAATATAATTATTTGAATATAATTAATTAGTTTTTATATATTTTTTGTGGAGACACTTGTTTTATAGAAATTATAAAATTTCATATATTATTCATTGACAAACGGATATAAAAGTCCTTTTCATATTTTACCATTTTTAGTAAAACTTTGAATTTTTTACTATTTTTAGAAAAAAATTAAAAAATGTATTATTTTTAGTAAAATTTTGAAAATTTTACTATTTTTAGTTAAAATTTGAAAATTTCCCTTTGTTTGTAAAATTTTGAAAATTTTTTTATTTTTTTTTGCAAATTTTGAAAAATTACTATTTTTAGTAAAATTTTACTACTTTTGTACAATTTTTATTTAAATTTGAAAATTTTACTATTTTTAGAAATATTTTGGAAATTTTATTTTTTTTTACTAAAATTTTGAAAATTTCCCATTTTTTTTTTTTTGGAAAATTTTACTATTTGTAGTAGAATTTAGAAAATTGATTGAAAATTTTTAGAAAATTGATTGAAAATTTTTAAAAGTTTAATTATTATAGTAAAATTTTACTATTTTTACTAGCATTTTAAAAATTTTAATAAAATTTTGCTATTTCCTGTAAAATTTTGAAATTTTTTTTAGCAAAATTTTATAATTTCTACTATTTTTAGACAAAATTTTGAAATCTTACTATTTTAAGAAAAATTGTTAAAATTTTACTTTTTTTAGAAAAATTTTGAAAATTTTATTGTTTTTATTAAAATTTTGAAAAATTTACTATTTTTAGTAAAAATTTGCTGTTTAAAGTAAAATTTTGAAAATTTTTACTGTTTTTAGTATAATTTTGCTATATTCAGTAAAATTTTGAAAATTTTACTATTTTTACTAAAATTTTGCTATTTCCAGTAAATTTTTGAAAATTTAACTATTTGTAGAAAAATTTTACTAATTTTAGAAAAATTTTGAAAATTTTTCTATTTATAGTAAAATTTTGAGAATTTTACTATTTTTAGTAGAATTTAGAAAATTTATCAATTTTTAGTAAAATTTTGAAAACTTTACTATTTTTAGTAAAATTTTGCTATTTCCTGTAAAATTTTGAAAATTTTACTATTTTTAGTAAAATTTTACTACTCTTGGTATAATTTTACTACTTTTAGTACTTTTTAATACTTTTAGTAATATTTTTCTATTTTTAGAAAAATTTTGAACATTTTACTATTTTTAGTAAAATTTTGAAAATTTTGCTATTTTTAGTAAAATTTTGTTAATGCTCCTTTTTTTTGCAAACTTTTAAAAATTTTTCTACTTTTAGTAGAATTCAGAAAATTTT
The DNA here is from genome assembly GCA_933228675.1 of Stomorhina lunata. Lineage (NCBI taxonomy): Eukaryota > Metazoa > Arthropoda > Insecta > Diptera > Rhiniidae > Stomorhina > Stomorhina lunata. The sequence goes on along the minus strand of OW121740.1, from coordinate 2,256,923 downwards.
ACCATTTTTAGTAAAATTTTGAAAATATAACAATTTTTAGTAAAATTTTAAAGTTTTAAGTAAAATTTTACAATTTGAAGTAAATAAAAGTAAAATTTTACAAAAAACAGTAAATTCTCAAAATTAAAAAAAACAGTAACATTTTCAAAATTTTACTAAAAATGGAAAATTTTTTGAAAATTTATTTAAAATTGTAAAATTTTACTAAAAATTTTTTATGTTTAGTAAAATTTTGAAAATGTTACTTTTTTTAATTTTGAGAATTTTACTGGTTTTTGTAAAATTTTACTTTTTTACTAAAATTTTGAAATTTTTGACCATACCCCGAATACAAGACACAGTCTCAAAAGTCTTTTTAATAATCAGAAATGAAAAAAAAACGCTTATAAATCTAAAGATAAAATGCAATTCTATTACAATAAATATTTTGTAAATATAAGCCAATAACTGAAATTTGGTAACAATCGATCCACAATTAACCCTAGCTCCCATATCAGACCCTCAGCAGAAAATGACAAAAATCTACTTAAGTCTCGAAGTTTGGAAAAAGTAGCACATATTAAATATATGCATGTCTCTAAGGCTCAAGGAAAACTTGTTAAATTGTTGGTCCATATATGACCATAGTTGTGAATTATATAGTCGGTCTCGACCGACTATTGCTTTTTTTCTTGTTTTATTGAGTAAAATTACAAATTTTCTACTTTTTTTTTAATTTACTGTTATTTTTAATATAACCATTTTCGCTAAAATTAGTAAAATTTACTTATTAATTAGTTAACTATATAAATTTTTACTATTTTCAGTAACACTTTACAAATCCTATGATTACAACGTGTCATCGTTTTAATTGTGTTAAGGTTTTAAAAAAGAAGAAAAACCAAAAAATAGAAAAATTCAATAAAAATTGTATGTGCTTACAATTGTTGTTATATTTTTATATTTTATTTTATATATTAAAAATGATATTCCATACTGAGGCATAAATTTAAGCTAGAATGTGCCATTGTTAACAATTGGCATTAATCTTTATATTAATTGTTTTATTGTTATTTAACTGTTTTTGAATCATTTAAATAAAATGAACAGGACGAGCAACAAAACGCTTAAATATACTGAGAGAAATTAAAAAAAAACTAAGGCAAACACAACTTTCCGAGTATTTTTCCCAAAATTATAACCGAATTAATTCTAATAGCGAAATTCTAAATGAATTTCTATAATTTCAATATTGTTCTAAAATCGTTTAAAAATTAAACAATTTTTTCTCATGTATGTAAATGTGTTACAGTCTCTTTGCATTTGACATATACAATTTATATATATATTTTTTGTATTTTTACAATTTTATTCTTCAACAAAAACAAACCCTTATTATTTTATTATTTTATAACACTTTTGTTGTTATATTTTTTCCACTATTCATTCAGTTTTTCTAGATAAAAGTGCATTGCTCGCTATTTTTCTAACAAATATTATTTTCAATTTTTGTTTTTCTTTTTGTTTTGCAATAAATGGGACATTAGAGTTTAGTGGAAAAAATAGTAATACAATTTGAGTGTGAATAAAAACAAGTCCATATAACGATACAGTCAGTTATAGATACTATTTAGGTACATACTTAGTTACAGACTCACGTAGAATTCTTGGAAAAACAAAAAAATATAAGCTCTATTTTTTGTTTATGGACAAATTTTGCATTGTCATGAAAATAAGTAAGTGCATTGACGTTGGTGTTGATTATTTGAATGATTCGTTGAAATCATTCATTGATGGAAAAAATTCTTCGTAGTTAGCAGTTTCAGGGGTATATTAGGTACGAAAAATTGTTCGATGAAAGTTAAAATTGATGCAAAAATAAGTAAAGTGCCTATTTTACCTATAAAATGTAATCATCCGTGTGGTGTACTAGCGCTTAAATATCTCTTAGTAGTCTAAACTGTAATCAGTGCATATTTTAAATAGTTCCCACAAAATTTATAGTTTATTAAGCAATTTTTTATAAAGAGAATAAGCATTAAAGCCAAACAGGCCGATATGATTTAAAATGATTTTAACACGATCTGTATATTCAAAGCTTCACTGATAAGCACAAACTGGTGTAAAGTATTCAAATTTGTTTCAAAGTTTAGCTAAAAAAATGCTCTAACTTTTAAATTTAGCTGACGAAGTTAAAATGTAAGCTATATAAGATTTCCAACAAGATATAAATAAATTTTCTTACTCTTTGTGTTTGCATAAAAACATAAAATATAAAACATATTTTGAGCTCCTCATAAAAAATCACAAAATCTTATTAAGAAACAAGTAATAGTGTTATATTCGGCTGTGTCGAATCTTATATACCCACCATCAAGTTGTGTTAAATTTAGAAATATCTGTCATATATCTACGAGGGAGCAGCTAATTTAAAATGTGGTCCAAATCCGCAAAAAGTTGTTACGCTAGTTGACATTGCTAGAAAAATATTTGGACTAAAGTCGGTTGCAGGAGCTTTATAGTTCAACATTTAAAGTATCTAAGTAGTCTCCCTAGTATTTTCTTTGAACAACATTCGGTATCGTAACCTGGTATGGTTTTACATTACTAGTAATAAGTTGTTAAATGCTTTTCGTTTAGCTTAATATTTAGTTAGGATAAACATGCTGATAGTAATACTACAGGTTTATATATTTTGTTAGGAGTTCCTAATAATGCATCTACCGTATATAAAGTATGGATATTGGTGCAATCTTAATATGCTCCTCGTATCTCCGAATCTTTTTGATTGTAGATTTAAAAAGGGGATGTTATATATATATATATAAATTATAGCCAAATGTTGACCGATTGTAACAGCTTATTCATGCAAAATTTAGTGGCCATAGCTGTCATAGTTTCTAATTTAAAAGCTTTTACCTGGCCTTTGCTATATTTTTTCAAAATTTAGTTATCATAGCTATTACAATTGTATCCAATTTATCAGCATTAATGTGTTTCCCGGATCGGAATATGAACCGATTTCGTTCATTTTCTATACACAACTTTTTCAAGATATCGAAAATACTATTGTAAAATGTTGTTTCTCTAGCTTTTTTCATTAAGGCGCTATCGCGCTTTTATGATGAACGGACATAAACTCCCTTTCCTTTTTGTATTTTTGTGTTTCCGTAAGTTTTTTTATATTGGAGCTATGGTCAAATCGTGACCGATTGTGACAAAATTTTGCATGCTGGTTTGCATTGACATAACCCTTGTGCTAAATTTAGTGGCCAAAGCTATTACAGTTTATCATTTATTGGCATTTAAGTGTATTTCAGGTGGAATTTAGGCTGTTTCCGTAAGTTTTTTGTATGGGAGCTATGATTAAATGTGAACCGATTTGGATAAAATTTTATATATTGCCTAGTACTTATGTAAAACTTCTATATACCAAAGTTGGTCACTATATCTATTATAATTTATCACTAAATAGCAAATAAGCAATTATCATAGACGAGGTTATACGGGAGCTATAGTCAAATGTGAACCGATTTTGCCTGATTTCAATACCAAAATTTTCGAAGAAGTGAAGAATATATTTCATGAAGAAGTATATATTTCATATATACTTAAATTTCAGTGACCTATATTCTTTCTTTAAGGTTTTATCGTGCCGACAACAGACAGACGGACATCGCTCAATCGTCTTAGGATTTCTTAAGGATTCAGAATATACTTCAATTTTGGTTTTTGAGCCAATATTAAGGAAATTACAAACGGAATGACAATCTCAATATACCCGCCATTCTTTTTGATAGTGGGTATAAAAATCAAAAATTTTAAATCTTAAAATGCCCAGTTTGATACATTATTACATGGTGATACGATTTGAATTACTATTAAAATTTATGAATGATTAAAACAATGACGTCTTTCTCAAGAGTAACAAATGCAAATCTTGTTTAGATTTTAAAATGTTTCTCATCAGTAAATTATACATTTTACAACATAGGAACAAAACAGACCAGAAGCTTTAATTGCTCCAGTTTATAGTTGTAAACAATATTTGTTTTTGTGTCTAAGATTTCCTAAGAATTTACATTTTGAACAAGTTACTTACATACATTTATCGTAAAGACGATAGAGATGAGTGAACAAAATTACAAATCAAATCATTTATAAGCTGCTCAGCCACAAGACAATCAACTTTTAAAAACATTCAATCAGCAAACGAAGAGAACAGTGGTAATACCGGTAATACTTAATTTTAAAGGCAAATCTGAAAACAAGGAAAAGGAAACAAAATGCAAATTTTATGGCAGGAACTATATCGAAATGCTATTACATTGATTGGCCTTACCATAGTAATCGTAAGTTATTGTATGAGTGTGGAAGGCTCTCTTATAGACAACAACAACATCGACTTGAATATAATTGATGCAACCTTTGCATCAGCAACCACAACTAATGAATACTCGAATCAAGAGGATAATGAAGTGCTTGCTAATACAGCAGCAATCACTACTACTACTACTACAATGTTGGAGGGTGTAAAAAGTAAGGATAAAGTTCTTAAAACAGATACTGATGCTGTCTACTTAAACGTTTCCCAGTATCCTGGTGAACTTTGCCAGCGCGTTTGTGTAAGTGGTCAGCAGCGTTTATGTTATTTTGAATTCACTTTGGAACACTATCAAGCCATGGGAGTGTAAGTTTTTTCATTATTTTTGTTCTTCCTTGCTGATTTCTTGTTCTCCTCGTCTTTGTTTTTATGTGAGTGTAAGTGTGTATGTGTTAGTGTATCTTTTTTATAATTGGCTAAAGCAAATTGCAAAAACCAAGAAAAATTAAAAAGTCTAAACAAGTTAAACAATTTGAAATTTGTTCGTTGCTAACAATTCAATTAGTGCGTGTGGCAAATGTGCCCAAGGTGTTGAAGAGGATTGCAATAGGCCACAGTGCATTGTGGGTGATGGCGTGGAGAAGGGTGTAATGAGCATTAATCGCCAAATACCTGGTCCAGCTATTCAAGTGTGTAAAGATGATTTAGTTATTGTGGATGTGCACAACCAAGCTCATGGTACAGCAGCGGCCTTACATTGGCATGGTATACACATGCATGACACACCTTATATGGATGGAGTGCCTTTTTTGACACAATGCCCCATATCATTTGCTAATTCATTTCGTTATCAGTTTCGTGCAACTGAGCCGGGAACTTTGTTTTATCATTCACATGCAGGTGAGCAAAAACAACTTTCTCTACTTAATGTTTTTTATTAAAAGGAAAAATAACCAAGATGTATTTTTCTTTAAGGTCATCACAAAATTAATGGCCAGTATGGAGCTCTTATTGTCAGAAATCCTGAGGAAACTGAAGCTTTTAGTAATTTCTATGACTTTGACTTACCTGAACATTTTATTTTGATATCTGACTGGATGCATACTTATGCCGAACAATACTTCCCAGGACTTCCCAGTGCTCTAGGAATATATCCAAAATCAGTGCTAATCAATGGCAGGGGATTTTATAATAATGTTAGTTTTTTCTTGATTATTTACAAAGAATCCTTACCTAACTTTTTTATTTATTTATGTCTTTAGCCCTCCACTAAAAGTCAAACTTCTGTACCGCCCACAATTTATTATGTGACACCAGGCAAACGTTATCGATTCCGTTTAATCAATTCCATTAGTCATGCTTGTCCTTTTCAAATGCAGGTTGTTCAAGGAATATCTATTGTTTTATAATAATTTTTTTCATTTTTATTATCTATTTATAGATAGAAAAACACAACTTGACTATTATAGCTTCCGATTCATATAACGTCTTTCCACGCCCATTTGATACGTTGGTCACAAATTCTGGTGAACGTTACGATTTTGTTTTGGAAGCTAATCATACCAAAGGAGATTTTTGGTTAAGAGTTAGAGGCTTAGGTGTCTGCTCTACCGAACCTACTGAATCCTATGCTTTAATAAGATATGAAAGCAATGAAATTGAGGATGGTATAAAAACTCCTCCCAAGTTTCCCAAATATGAGGAACAATATCCAGGAGGCATAGTATGTGCTAATAAAAGAGATTTTGCAAATATTTTTGTTATTTTATTGATTTCATTTCAAGTATTTGAATCATCCAAATGCCACTTGCTGGGGGGGAGTTAATGACTTTTGTATAACCGAATTAACTGCTTTAGAGGAAGACCAGGAGTTACGTAATTCCGCAGCGGATCATCAATTCTTCTTAGCATTTCATAATTATCCTGTACCAAATGAAGAGATTTTTAAACCAGGACGCTATAATCATTTTGCTAGTATGGATTTCTTATACTTTCATTTTATAACATTTTTTTATAATATTTCAATTTCCTTTAGATCTCTTTTCAAATCAAACCATAGTCGGTGCCATTAATAATCTTAGTTTGGTATTTCCTTCCTATCCGCCCCTCACCCAACCCAACGATATTGATGAGTCTCAATTTTGTGATGATCTTAATTGGCCAGAGCTTTGTCAGGGCAATCGTTTGTGTCCCTGCATCCATCGGCTGCAAGTAAAACTTAACAGTATTGTGGAATTGATTATAGTGGATGAAAGTGAAAGTAAATGTTTTTTTAACTACTTAGCCACAAACGTTTTACTACGTGTCATATTTTTTTCTGCTCTTTATTGCTGCAGATGTAGGTCGCATGCATCATCCATTTCATTTGCATGGATATCGATTTATGGTCACTGGCTTGGGACAACATCCGGATGGTGAACCCATGAGTATAGAGCGAGCTAAACAAATGGAAGTTAACCGCATGTTGCCAAGAGATTATATTAATGCTCGTCCGCCATTTAAAGACACTGTATCGATACCCAGTCGTGGTTATGCAGTCATACGCTTTAGAGCAACAAATCCTGGTTGGTATAAAGAAATATACACACATAAATCCACTCAATAACACTCATACACTAACAAATTTTATATCCTTGAACGAAAGTACATAAACATACATACATATAAAAATTGTGTTCATATTCATAGCCATCATCTACATCCTGCTCTCCGTTATCCTTTATCATAAGTGATTTACATTTTTAAGTTAAACGTCTATTAATTTGTCTTCAATTTCCATATTTTCCGCAGGTTTCTGGTTAATGCACTGCCATTATGAATGGCATTTGGCCATTGGCATGGGTCTGATTATGCAGGTTGGCTCTGTTGAAGAAATGGTTGGGGCACCTTCAGATTTTCCTCGTTGTGGCAACTATTTGCCACCTGTAAAAATATCTTCTTTGCAAAATTAGTAAATAACATGCCTTCCTTTACCTTCTTGTCTTATTTTTGAGATAATACTTAAAAAGTATATTAGTACAATTTTACTTTTTAATAAAATATATTTTATGCCAAAATAAAAAATCTTATTAAAATTCTTTTTGTTATAAAATAAGGAATAGAAATTAAAAAAAGAACAAATAACAATTGCTTACAAAACAAATAGCATTTTTCATCTTGAAGCATAACGCAATTGTTGCATGTACAAACAGACAACAAACGAACATTAAAGATGAAATTTTAAATTAGTTCCTTTTTCTTGCGATTTTTTGCTAAGGTCTAAACAATTCTGGAGTGAGACAGTTATTTAAATTAATGTAGTCATTGCAATTTTTAAAAACTATTTCTATCAAAAAAATTCTGTACAAACAAATTTAATACTTTTATATAAATTTTATATCTATATAGAAAATTTTCTATGAAAAAAAAAATACTAAAAAAAATAAAACTAAACAAGTAAGAGTGTTACTAAGGCTTTGTCGAATCTTGTATATCCGCCATCAAATTATATTAAATTTAGATAAATATATATCTCATATATCTACAAGGGTGCAGCCAATTTAAAATGTGGACCAAATTTGAACAAATTTGTTAAGCTAATTGATATTGTTGGCTAAATATTTAGACTTAATTCGGTTGCAGTTGCTTTCTAGTTCAACATCTAAATGGTTTTCCTAGTATTAAATAAGATTCGGTCTCAAAACCTGGTATAGTTTTATATTAGTAAGTTGTTAAGTACTTTTCGTTGTGCTTAATATGTAGCTAAGCCAAATACTTTAATAGTAATACATCAAGTCCATATAATTTTTCAGGAGTTGTTAATGCATCATCACCGTATATAAAGTCTGGGATGAACATTGATTGATAGCTATCTAATTTCGTAGGTGCAATCTTTATATACTGAATGTATCTCAAAATCTTTTTTATTGCAGATATAACAAGTAAGAAAAGTTATAATCGGTCAAGCCTGACTATATCATACCCTTTACTACTAAGGTCAAATGTGGACCAACAATTAAACAAGTTTTCCTTAAGTCTTAGAGACACATACCTTCTTCTTCTTCTGTTATCCTTGACTCCCAGTGGAGCTTGATTAGCCCTTGGAGTAGTATATTCTGTAATGTTGTTTCTTTCCATGCTTAAAACATCGTAAGTGCTAAGTCGATGGATGATGAATCCAAAGAGCCACGTTTGTAAAGTGAGCCACTCAGTCCAAGACAGACGCCCGCTTGTAGCCGCAACTGGCATGTTGAACAGACGCTACAGCTTCGTACTTTACCAAGTACAGTTATCTTAGACCCTTAGACCAAATACGTCGGAATGGCTCCGAGATAACTCCCTCTCACGTTAGCCCTGACCTAGAATCGCACTCGGTTGCTCTGGTTTCCAGGGTGTACCACGAGGAGGTGCGAGTAGGAATTGAATTCAGTTATTACCTGTTAGCAGGAAACAACTGCATCCCATTTACATCCCAAACACTAACACATATAATATGTGCTATTTTTTCAAAATTTCGAATTTATATCATTTCCGACTAAGCCCTGATATGGGAGCTAGGGTCAATTGTGGACCGATTGCAAGCTTACATGGACAACCGGCCAGCCAGCCTGCCTGCCAGCCAGCCGAATGGACATCGTTGAAACAACTCAGGGAGTGATTCTAAGTCGATTGGTATACTATGATTCCCGGAGCTCGATTATATGGGAGCTCTAACTCAATGTGAACCGATTTCGCCCATTTCCAGTACACAACTTCTTCAAGATATCGGCCTATGCAATTCCGATTTCGCCCATAAAATGAAGAATATGTGTGCCAAATTTCAGTGACCTACATCCTATCGTTAAGGTTTTATAGTGCCGACAACATACAGACGTACATCGCTTAATCGTCTTAGGATTCAGAGTATACATGAATTTTGGTTTTAAAGCCAATACAAACAGAATGACAATCTCAATATACCCCCATTCTTTTTTCAGACGATAATCTCGCCTTATGTTGATATTTGTATAGACATTATAGTTCGATCTCTATAGAGTTTTTTTATGTTAGCAATTTACGTTTCATAAAAAGCTACAGATATCAAATAATTAATGACTTAAACTAAACAATAACCAACCGTTATTAATCAATGTTTTTTTTTATCCAAATTTGCCCCAACTTTACTAAATGATTTAATTACTTTACATTTCAACCTTCTTTGCAACTAACAATAGTTGGCGGTGTTGTTTGGTGTTGAAGCATACTTTTTGCCAACACAAAGAGACGTAATTGTAAATACCTTTTGTTGCTGTTCTCTTCATAATCTACTCAACACACAAACAACAAACATTTTACTACTACTACCACAAAGAGCCATTCAACTATCCATCCTGGCAGCCAGACCAAATAACAACCAGCCAACACTATTCACTCATTCATTCATTCTCAGTCATTGCCATTTATTCATTCATTCGTTCTTTCCATTCGTCTAATTAATTGTGTGGTATTTTTAAAACATTGTTTGCTGTAATTATATTAAAGCTTTTTTTACAAAAAAAAAGCTCTAACAAAAGAGTGACCCAAATATTTCTTTAACTCTCAAGCAGCAGAAAAAAAAAATTTAAATAACAATAATAATAATGATTAAAAATAAATACTAAAAAGAAGGAAAAATTCTGTTCAAACTGTAAAAATTTCATCAACATTAAAAGAATGAAAAAATAAAGAAACATTTTTATTAATTGCAACAATTCTTTATTAAAAAACACAAAAATTAAATTAAATGTTAGAACCACAAAGAAGTCACTTTAATAATAAATATTAATCGTTTGCTTTTATTAGGATTTTTCTTTTTTTATTATAACAAAAGGGGCTCAAGTTCTTTTTATTTGAAAATTAAATTAAAATTTAAAATTCATGTTAATGCAATTAAAAGTCTTCAAGTGTTTTCTACCATCAGCTGGTGTTTCTTATATTTGCTAAATGTTCCCTTTCATATTAAGGCAATTTGTTAAATTTATTAGGTGTGACTTGTCTGTTTCGTCTGATTTTCTAATAACTGTCACATCAATCATTTTTAAGGATCTTATTTCAGCTTACCATTTTCCTTTTTTTTTATTTTGGTTTCTTTTTTTGTTTTGAACTCATAAATGATTTAAACATGTTAGTAAAAACTTTCCTTTGTGGCATTTATCATAAAAAAAGGGTTAATGCTATTTTAAAACATTGGATTTTAAAATTGTGGAAAGATTATTTGTCCATGACCTTTGTAAATCATGGGACTTAAGATTGTTTTGTTACTGACATCTGAAGGTTGGATTTTAAAGGATTTTTGGATGATGCGTTTGATTAATGTTTAAACTGTCTTTAGTATTGGGAAAAATTGACATAATGTTATATTAAATGATGAGTTTTAGTTTTCAGTTTCTTTGCGAAAATAAAGGAAAAAGTGGGATGGAATGAAACAAATAAATTTAAAACACGATTCAAAATTTCCTTTTTAATTATGGATAATGTGGTGTAATGTGGTGATTGCTGTGACGGAAGCACTGATATTTCGATTCATCTATGTTATGTAAAGAGTGCTCTAAATAAAATTTGTAATTAGATTTTCTTAAATAAAAATCAAACCTTTTAATATAAAAACTCTTCAAAATACGCAAATATAATGACATATTATACAAAATCATTTAGCATTAAAATGTTTACTTAGTACTCGGGTTTTGCAAAATTATCGACTTTTTTCGGAAACCCTCCCATTAAAGATTTTACAGTTGCTTCTGATACCTTTTTGGAGCATGTGTTCCACCTGCGCTTAAAATCGGACATGTTCTTGGAAATCTTTCCTGTGTTCTTCAATTCCTTTTTTACCAGAGCCCAATACCTTTCCACAGGCCGAAGTTCTGGACAGTTAGGTGGATTTGCCTCTCGTGGTACAAAAATGACATTATTCTTTGAGTACCACTCAAGTGCCTTTTTTTCATAATGGCATGATGCCAAATCGGGCCAAAAAAATGTAGTCACTCTGTGCTCTCTTAAAAAGGGTAAAAACCGTTTTTGTAGGCACTCCTTCACATAAATTTCTGTGTTTATTGTGCCAGATGCCACAAATACTTTACTTCTTTTGCCACAACTGCAAATAGCTTGCCACACGAGAAACTTCTTAGGGAATTTTGTTTGTTTTTTGTGCGAAACTCTTGCCGAACATTGCCCCGTTTATCAGCAACATAAAAATCTTGACCAGGAAGTTGAGAAAAGACTGCCAGAACGTATGTTTCATCATCCATCACACAACAGGTGTATTTTTTTATAAAATCAGACTTCAATTTTTCGCTCGTTTTTTTGCTTCTAAGTTCTTTATAGCATTGCGATCTGGAACCTTTTCGACTTTGTATGTCTTCAGTCCAGCATAAGCTTTGACTCTATGTGCAAAATTCGTAGAACATTTCACCGTACGAGCTGCTTTTCTTAAAGAAGTGTTAGGCGCTCTTCGAAAGAGTGGCTCGACTTCTTTTGCCTTACCAATATCTGTAGGACCTTTTTTCCTCCCTGATCCAGGTTTTCTTTCAATGCTCAGGTTTTCCTTATACCGTCTGATGGCACTAGAAACCGTTCGAGGGTCAACTTTCAAATTTTTAGCTATTTTTTTAAAAGTCCATTACGGATTTTTTTGAAAAGTTTTAATTATATTTTAACGAACTTTTTTTTCGCAGTCCATTTTGATTGAAATAACTATTGAAAATTAATAATTTCTAAAATAATAGTATCTGACTATCTATAGAAACTAACTTGATCAAAAAATAAATTATTTCTTGCACTATGGATAAATTTTGTCTAAAATAGTAAATGCATATTTTTTTTAGAACACTCTTTATTTATATAAAAAATCAAATTTTTTCTAGGCACTCAAAGTATACGATAGTAGCAGCACTTGTATTAACCTTTGATACATATATATTTTAAAAACAAACCGATTCGTATAATTGTGTATCAATTGAATATTCTTCTCTTATTTGGTACTTACAATATATTCTTTTCATTCTCTGTGAACAACTTTTAAGCGTATTTCCGTTATTTAAAAATGATCAGTTTAAGAGAAAAGTTACTATACCACATTACCTGCACTTACTCTAACTTCAATTTTATATTCTACCAACAGAGACCCACAGATGAAAGGGTTTTTACAAATATTTATTTAAATTTTTTGTTAATAGATCAATTTCATTTCTACGTTCTTTCACATATGTTGCAAGTAAAGATGTTATTTACTCTTTTATTTTAAACGACAATACAAATTAAATTTTATTACTTTCCATATGTGAACATTTTTTAGATAATAAACAAATAAAAAATACAACTTTATCATATTTTTGTGACACCAGTTACAAATGTCTTGATATATTAAGATAATATTATGTTAGCAACAGAATTTTGAAACAAATTTAACAATTTAACAGACAATGAGATAAGAATGATCGGTATTAACAAATATTAAATACCCTTTACCCTTTGTTTTAAAATTATAACACAAGTTCTTTGTCGTTATTCATTTTCGTTTAGGTTTTATCGTGCCGACAACAAACAGACGTACATCGCTTAATCGTCTTAGGATTCAGAGTATATTAGTTATTATATATGATTAAAACTATGTTTTTAGGGCAAATTTGATCTAAGTATATCTTGTGGACTTTTATAGAATTAACATTTTAAACATTTAAGCAGAGATCAAAACAAATGATTATCAAAAATTGTGATTTTGAGCTATACGTTGGATCAGTATCATCCGCGCACAATCCTTTTCGGTCGATAATGTCCTAATTAATCCACTTTTTAACTATTTTTAAATGTTGTTTTATTTTAACTAGTCCGCTTTAATGGTCACTCATATAATGTCTAAGCATCGAACTTCTTTTGTACCCAGCAAAGTCTTATTTATATACGAGTACATCTCAAGACTCTGTAATATAAAGTTATAACACTTCATACATTTTTTTCTTCCAAAAGTGAAAATAAAGTGGATAAAGAACAATGAAAAACACATAAACAAATACACATTTCAGGAGCACGTATCGCACCCTAAATACAAAAGGGTCACAATTAAAATTTTTTTAAAACTGACTTTTATCGATAAATGAATTCAAAGTACAAAACTCTAACTGCTGCAAAAAATTCATTCACTTCACTATCTTTTTAATTGTAAAAATACAGTTATGTCTATTTTTATGTTAAGTGTGTTCATTTGTACATAAACAGTTTTTTGTCTCTCCTGAAAATTTTAGTTTTTTGAGTTGTGACCCTTTTGTATTTAGGGTGCGGTATGTGTGCTTTCTCTGATTATAAAATCGTCTCCATTAGTTATTAAAATAAAAGCGGTAAACACTCTTTATATGGGACTTTTAAAAACGACCATACGCAAATCAATGTATGGAAGTGCAACATCTTAATATTATAGAGTCTTTGATGAATATCTTGTCTATTTTTTATGACTTTATGGACTTATAAAAACTGATAATTAAAGTTACCTATTTTTAACAACACAATTTCTAAAATCCAATATCTATACAATATTAGACAGGGCAAAAAAGCTTCGCTCTTCATTTGTAGAAAAAGTCGTAGAAAGATGTATCTAACTTAATGACAAACTTTATATAACCATATCTTCTATGTATATGAAAGGGTTTTAAAAATTCATTCAATATACACACATATATATGTTCTTTAAACTTATACATACATATATTGTATGTGAGAAACACAAAGGATAATATTCTATATTTTGACTTACTTACAGTAAAAGCAATATTATTGGATTGGGAATGGTTTTACAAATTTGTGTTCAAATTTTTAAAGTGCAAAGTATTTCTACAGATTTATTTCCATAATTTATTACTGTTTTTACAAAAGATTTTTCGCCATTAACACAAAATTTAAAAAAATATTATTAATTGCATATTATCTTCTTTTTCTTTAGGGATTTTTTATGAAATTTTCCCAATTAAGAATTCTTTAAAGCAGTCTAATGTGTACAAATTCATACGATACATGAGCCTTTACTATTAAAGAGACTTAACTTAATAAAACTTATATAATTATGATAAATATGATAAATAAAAATCTAAGATGCTCAAGATATTGCCAATTTTTTTATTATATAACTTAAATTTTTAAAGATATAATTTGAATTATTTCTAAATACTTAAATACCTTACACAATTGCACAATTTTTAATTATGACTTTCTTATATCAAAGGATTGATATGTATTTTCCTCATATTCGTTTGTAAACATGTTTTAATGTATGTGTGTTATTAAAAAAAATCAACAAGAAACATTTCTCATTGGATATGCAACATATGCTGTAACAACATCATCGATATAAAAACATGTGGTATGGTTTACTTACAATCATAACGATAATGAACAAGATAATGATGATGAAAATTTTTCTTTCCATACTTTTGCCGCTGCTTTTATTATAACACAAGTTAGTAAAAGTACGAGACGGTTCCGAGTACAAACTGTAGTTTACTATAGTTCAGTTTAAAATGTATTTTTTTTTATTAATATTTATCTTCATGGCAAAAACAACTTACTTCTACATATGAATGTATTTGTAAAAGTATATAAGTTTGTAGATACATATATAGTTAGTTTACAATATTCAAGTGTATTATAGCAATAATGAATACAGCAACAACTATAACTACAACAACAGCATCATCATCCAAAGTAATGGTTTTCTCTTCAATAAACCAAAACACTTAATATGAAACCAAAAACATGGACAGAAGTTCCACCAAACTACGAAACCAAAAGGACCATCGCCGCCATTCCACTTTCAAACAGCAGGAGTAAAACAGTAACCACTACCATTACCAGCACTACTACGACTGACTGGTTATTTACTTGCTTCTAGAGAACTTACATGTAAGTTAGTTTGTATATTAAAGGGTAATATTACGTAAAGTGGTTAAATGCATATGTATATGTGTGTCTATGTTGTTATGTACATAAGTATGTGTAGAAGTAACGTTTATTTTAAATACAATGTCAGCTTATTTATAAGTATGTGTTAGAGACAGGATGTATGAAGGTAAAAATTAACATGTCGAAAATAAATGTTCATATTTATGATGTTTTTAACATTATAACAAATTGTTGCATTTTTCTTTTTATTAATGCTCTGTACATTTACTATGTGTATTTGGTGTAAGGAAAAGATGTAAAAAGTTATTCAGTTAATCCTTTGTGTTTGAGAATATTTTAAATTTTAATATATTTGTTCAAATTTATCACTGTTGAATATGTTATGTTAATGAATGGCTACAATTAATGATACAATGAAGCTTAAAATTTTCAATAAACCAGAACTGTTTATTATTTTTCTCATGAACAATTTTATGAATTTTAAAAAATTCTTCAACGTTGAAAATTATGTAAGGAAAATCCTTTGATTGATGGTAAGATTTTGTTTTGTTATAAAGTCTATAGGTAATGGAAAAAAATTGTATTCCATAACCACAACTTGTGTATGCCTTTTGTATACTCGTTATATGAAAGATCTTTGTATGTTCTGAATTATATGTTTTACATCGACATCTGGTGTTAAATGTTCAAAACTCAATAATAAGTCGGAAAGCTTTCTTATAGTTTGATATCAGTGTGTTTTTTTATTTAATATGATATGATTTGACTGACTAAAAATGATAAATGTTTTTTACACATTTTTAATAAGACTAAATATTTATTTTTTTCAGATCCAATACGGAAAATTATTCTATGTAAGTAAACATGCTTTTAGTTAAAATAAAGAAAAGATACTTTACTTTAAAAATGATATAGCAAAATATTTAAACATACATATCTTATCATGTTAATCTGCTAAATACACATTCCACTTAATGAATATTACCCCTTATCAAATAATTATAATGCTAGGGTCAATGCCTCAAATTCTTATCATCTAAGTCATTTTGTATGTTTCTATTTTTTTTTTTAATTTTCATAATTTTTCCCCTTTTTATTGCGGTTGGTTAGTATTTGATGAAAAACAAATACATTGTTGTTTAAGCTCTAACTATTGTTGTTGCTGGAAATTTATTGCTGATGCTGTTTTTTGCTGCTACTTACAACTAGAGCACTTCTTCTGCTATATTATTCTGCTGTTGTTATTTTATTGCCAACAGCTCTTTGCATTAAAATTAAATTGTTGTACTTTTTATTGAATCGAGTTTCGAATGAGCAATCCAAATGGAAAGAATGGAAAAATGGAGTAGAACACAATCGAATCATTCATTCATTGCTCTTGAAACTGTAAATAAAAATAGTTTAATAGTGTTGCTGATCCACATGCAGAGCTATATTGCTCTATACTTTGGAGGAATAGTCGAACAATGGTGTATTGTTAGTTTATTGAAAGTATAAAGTCAACATAATACGGAATGTTCGAGTATTCTCTTGCATTTATAGCTTTGCATCAGAGTTATTTTCTTCAAATATGTATACGAGTACACATTTGTTCTTTATATTATTTATTCTGGATTATTTGCTAGTTATGTAGCGGTTTAGTTTCGTTTACTCTAATCAAAACTGAGCCACGAGCAATGAAAATATTGACCTTTGAATTATATAGAATCAAACATAAAAATTATAGAAAAAAATCGTAAAATCTAACTTCTGATAGAATTACCTTTTTTGTTATCAAAAATTTTTACTTTGAGATCATATAAACTAAAAATTGTAACAAGAATAAACATTGTATCGTTACCTGAATGCAGAAGACATTGAATATTTGATTGGTTATGAATTTACTTCGATTAAGAACACCAAAAAAGCAACAAAACCAACATGTTTTGGTTTTATCAAAAAACTATTTATTACAATAATAAATAATTGTAATAAATTGGGATCTTAGTGCAATAAACTACAATAAAACTTTTTAATTAAATGTTTAAAAAAAAATATTTTTATGTCATTTACCCCCTTTGCATTTTAGGTAACGACATAGAAAAAATAAATTATTTTATCTTTATTATCTTATGTTTCATTACGTTTTTTTTTCATTCTAATTTCCCTTTATCCAAAAGTTTTAATATTATCTAACAATTTGCCAAAAGCCATGACATTTTCTCTTTATTTTCTTTTTTCTTTTGCTTACAAATTGCAACAAAATTAATGAAAAACATGTAAGAAAGTGCTATAGTCGGTCAAGACCGACCATACGATACCCCTCACCACTATTGTCAAAGGTGTTCTTTTTCCTGTATAAAGACAAATATTTGCTAAATTTTGCCATCATACAAACGTTTTCTCAAAACTTATATATTTAAGATGTTTCCGTCATTTGGACTTATATGAGAGCTAGGGTCAAATGTGGACCGATTATCTTGAAATTTCGCAAATTAATTACAATTTTCACAAAAATTATATATGCAAAAAATTAACTAAAATTCTCATTATCTTCAGATTTATGAGCGTTTTAGTGGCTTTTGCCTCATTTAGTGCGTTCTGACAGATGAGTTTGTATGGGAGCTATGGTCAAATGTGTACCGATTTCAACAAAATTTGGTACAGTGATTTTATTTTTTATAAGCAGTATTTGTTTTAAATTTCATGAAAAAATATTGATATTTGCAGCCAAAATATCAACTCCGGGAAGTGGGACCTATGGTAGGTACCATAAATCATCGACCGATTTCGACGAGTTTTAATAGCCATGGTCTCACTATCAAAAAAATGGTCTGTGCCAAATTTCATCAAATTATCTTTAGACTTGCGACCTGTACTTTGATTACTTGGTTTACATGGGGGTCCAGACAGACGGACGGACGGACTGTCATCGCTAAATCGACTCAGAAAGTGATACTAAGCCTATTGGTATCTTTAAAGCTGGGTCTAAAACAAATATTTCTATGCGTTACATACATTAGCAGAAACGTATAATGCCCTTTCCACTTATGGTGGTGAAGGGTATAATAAGTAAGAAAGTATTATATTTAGTCGAGCCTTACTCTAAGATACCCTACACCGCTACATGCCTGTCCTTATATGAATATTTTCTTGAGATATAAGTATAATTAAAATATTTCTAAAAAATATACTAAAATATGACTTATTAGTCGAATTGTCATTAAACTTGATCATAAATTGTTAATTATCGTTACAGTTATGAGCTTTTTTGTAGATTAAAGTGGTTTTTGAAAGAAAGTACAACAAAATAATATTCTGTGATTTATTTTAATAAAAGCTAAATATTGTTCAAAAATATTAAAATACAATTATCTTTCTAAATGCGAGGGATCCAAATATCAATTCCATGAGGTCAGTCCTAATTTAAGGACATATTTTAACAGTTCCATAGTCTTGGTATAGTACAATGCAATATATTACCATCTGGACTGACAAATGGATATATGCAAAGATAGACATTGTTAAATCGACTAAAAATTAGCACAAATTTATAACAAATACCCCCTCCACCTATGGTAATGTAGGGTATATCAAAATATTTTTTTTTTTTTCAAATCAAATAAAAATTCATAGAAAAATGCAAAATTAAAAAAATACATACTTATATACAATGAAAATATTTAACATGTTTAATGCGAAAATATTCTGTTGGTCGCCAGCAAAAAGAGGAATGAAATATTAAGCATTAAATACCATTGACTTGAAATGAGGGGAGTATATGGCATAGAGGAGACGGAAACAAGTAACCTTTGAAAACATTTTTCCAACATTTTTGTTGTTGCTGTCATCCTACTTTTGGTTTAAGGCGTTGCTTTTATTTATGGGTTTTCGCTTTCCACAATTCGAAGCTACAAATACAAAACAAATGAAACCTTTAAATATTTTTGCTTGTTGGATTTCCGAAACAAACGCCCTGTTAATTATTTTGTTACAAAAGTTGATACATAGGAATGTTTGTTTATATTGGACATAAATGTTTCAATATTTCAAGTATATTTAGATGTTTAGAAATACAGACATTAAGCCTAAAGTGCTTCAAATATTCCAAAGTATGTAATGTATTTATGTATGAATAAAATTATTTAGTACATAAATATTTAAATAAAGTTTCCTTATTTTTGTATATTTAGTCAGTTAAGTAAATGGTTTAGATTTAAATTATCTAACAATACAATGAAATGCTATATAAGTATTTTCATACTCACAAGTAATTTAATGCAAGCATCACAATCATATTCTTTATTTAACTGCTTTATAAGTTTTGCTATTAATAATTATACTGTCTTTTTTTATCATAAAAATTATTTTTACTCAAATCGTGTTTATTATATATATTTTCGGTATTTCTCAAAATTTTAGGGTTATCTAAACAATAATTCACTCCCTTTTACAAATATTTCTATACTCCAAGTAAACAATTTCATTTTTGTAGAAAATCTAGTAAAATTTACTACATAACGCTTTCTTCAGAGGTCATTGATTAGATTTTGCCACATCACATAATAGTTAGTTTGTTGTGAAGTTGCAGCCACATTTGTAGCATCCTGATGCTTTACACTCACAAATAAGCATAAAATTCTTTCCGTAATGCCATTATTTCTGCTGCTGTTAAGTTGTTATAGTTGTTCTTGTAATAATGACTTTTCTGTTGCCAAATTATTATTATTTTTCAAAAAAAAGAATCCAAAGGAAAGTAAAAAACACTAACTGTAAACATACATTCAGTTTTAAAAATGTAAGTAGAGCACACACACACTAATAAAAGTACATAAAGTCATTCGTACAAATACATAAACATTATAAGATAAATACTAACCATTATATATAGTAACTATTTACAATATTAATAAATATAATAAATTACAGTGGATAACAGAATTGTCAAATTATTGAAATTTTAAAATTTCTTTATAATTTTTACACAAATGAATGACAAAATTGTTTTTCGTTACTTGTTTTAGAAAAATAAATACAATGAATTTTCTTAAAAGATAAATTCTTCATTTTCTTATAGGGGGAATTTAAACTTTTATGTTTTTTAAATGAATCTCTCCTGCAATATTAAAGTTTTAACATTTCAATACTCCTTATTTTGAATTAGTTGAATATGTATATTATTTTTCACTCACTGTTAATATATATAAAAAAAGTATGTCTATTCTCACACACATATAATTATTTATACAATAAATAAATAATACAAACATATACACATACAAATAAATACATAAATACATACATAAATAAACATAAACAAACTAGAGCTTTTGCCTCATTGATAACAAAATCAACAACAATAAAATACAGCCACAAATAAATTATGTCCTTAAGCGTCTATATAAATGAACCTAACAACAACAGCAGCAACTAAAATCAGTAGCAACAGCAACATCTATTATAGCAAAAACAACATCAGCAACAATAGCACTAGCAACAAAAAACCGAAACAACATCAATACCAGCAGCAACAAAATATGCAGAGTAAAAAAATATTGTATTTTAAAACAAAGTTTGAGTCATATTTACCCAAAGGGAAAAATTTTGTGGAGGAATTAATTGAAGACCAACGTCTATCCAAATTCAGATAGAAATAGACCTTACGAAAGGCCTACAAAATAATGAAGTATATAGGAGAGAGTCCCGGATTGGGACAAACAAAGATACTTATTATATTAGAGAACTACTAACTTGAATGTCGAAGTTTTGTAATTTGAATTGTTCTTAACAACTCCTTAAATGAAATTTTAATAAATGTAATTAAAAAGGGATTTTAGCACTTCTTAGTCATTTTTAATTTTGTACAAATTTTTCTGCGATTGTGTTTATTAATATCGTTAAAAGTCTGTTATAAAAATCAAATGGCAGACAAGAGTGAGTTCGCAAACTTTTACCCCTTTGATCTATAAAAGCATTATTATTTCAACCTAAACATAATTATAGTCTAAAAACACTCTTATTCTAATTCTATATCTAATGATAGAAGTAGCTTAAACTATTCGAAATATCAACGTTAACAAAACAGGCTTTCAAATTTTTCCAAATGGGTTATTTTACACACACAAATGTAAGTCGGTCATTTGAATTAATAGTGGCATAACTCAAAATGAGTTTAATCTGAAGGAAGTATGATAAAAAATATATATTTTCCTGTAATTATGTAAAGTCCGGTTTCAAAAATTAAAATCAATTTTGATATTAGTGCAGAACAGATTAGCTTTATTTTACCGCTAAGAGCTCTACAAATATTTCTAAAAAATAATAAAGGATAATGTAATAACTTTAAACATATAAAGTTAACTTCATTCATTACTTATTTGTTGTTGTAACTGGGATATTATTGTTAATATTGCAGAAGTGGCAGTCCTTGGTCAGAATCCTAAAGTTTCCGAGTCGTTTCGGTACGAAAAACCTACTGTCGTGGGAACAAATATTTGTCAAAATTGCGAATTAGAGTTTAATTTTCTTTATAAACAAACGAAGATATTTATGTACTACATTTTATTAAAAAAACAGCTTAAAAAAATATTTATATACTAACCCCGTAATTCATAAACCAATTATAAAATTATCAAAGACTTATTGTAGGAATTTTGTATGGAAAATTTTAATTATAAGCTCGACATAGTCTTATTTTTTGATTATGAATTAGAGGGTAAACGTATATTTTTGATCCATATTGAATAAGGGGATGGCCTTAGTTGAAGGCATTTAATTCGAAGTCGCTAATTCCCATTTGAAGTTGTCTTAGTAGTTTAGTTTAAGCTCTGTTTGACGTTGTTTGCATAAATGATTTTATTGAATAAATAATAATTTATGCTTAATTTAATAATTAATTAGTTTAATTTTACTAACTTTCAGAATGGTGATTTTAGACTTAAGTTATTATTCTTGTAAATATGCAATACATGTATGTGTACGACATAAAAACTACTACAATAACAAAACAAATAATGCCAGAGTAGCAACAATATAAAAGCCAAAAGGCATTTTCTCTTTATTTGTAACTCATACTCTGATACAACTTAAATCTACAGAAGAAAAAACATGAACCGTTAAAGTAGAATTTGACTCGAACAATGATAGATGAGTATGTATAAGTACAAAGTGTACAAGTCTAAGAACTGAAAATCATGAAATGCATTGCAAGTACATATGAGTACATACATATGTATAATCTACATATATCGCTGACTTAACATGCAAAGGCACTAAGTTTATATTTTAAAAATTTTCAAGTAAGACAAACATTTTTGTTTTCAATTTAGCGAATTTGTTAATCACTACAAAGCAACAACTGTAATTTTACCATTGTAATATGTATATGAATGTTTTTTTTTTACATCAAAATCTACATGTAGAAAAAGTCGAGTCAGTGCCTTTAGGGCTGTTCACATAACACGCAACGCTATTTTCGCAGATTTTTACCTCCCCGTCCCCTGTGTAACACATTTTAATCAAAAAACGCATACAAAATGCCTCTACAGTAACAAAAGTCATACCCTCTCCCATGTAAGAGCGTTACGTAATATGTAAACAGTCCCTTTGCATTATAAGCCATCGATATTATATAATATGCTTGTATGACTACGTAGTTAAGTAGATGAATTTGTAGGGTATTTACTAACTCGTTTTCGTTTTTAACACATTTGTACTGTTTTCTTTTTCTACGTCGAAGTATTTTTATTTGGAATTTTGTAACGGTATTTGTATTGAGTGCAACTACTAAAAGTATGAGGTTTTTGCTGGTTTTTTTGTTCCTATTATTGTTAAGCTCATACATAGATGTTTGATGGTTCGATTAATGGCATGTAAGTATTGGAGAAAGCGAGATTTAGTAGTAGTAGAACTAACAGCAATTTACGTTGGTTATAGTTTTTGTTTAGGTAACTGTTGTTGTTTTAACCTTTACACATGTATTAATACACTTAAAAGTTGGCTTTGTATTACTTCGTTATGGTTTATTTTTGTTTATTTCATTGATTTTGTTGCTGGTCTTTATTATTTTATTAAAGTTTCTTTCATGTTCATTTTAAAGCACTTATTGTACTCCCACAATAAAAAAGTAGTTTTTATGTTTCCTCTATTACTTTTGTTATTGAATTGTTCTCGTTTACAGTTAAAAACAGCAGAGTAGAATAAAGAAATATATAATAAATGGTTTATATTCACATGAAATATGTTGTGATAACAATCAAAAACACAAATACAATCATAACTAAATTGTTTGATAGCAAGCAGTGCCATTTGTCATCCATCTAACATTCTTGATTCTCAATTACTTTATGCTTTTAGTTTTTGATTTTATTATTTGTTAAAGAAATCACTTATTTCAGACACACTTTTGCGAAGTGGAAAAACAGAATTTTCAAAAAACAGACGACATGGTACAAAAATATTTTTAAATTGTTCAAACTCGAAACTACTTTTGCCACTAGACAATACTCTTAAAGCCATTTACTACATTTAATATTATTACTAAAACTACTTTACTCCATTCTCTCAACCATACAATGAAACCTTATCCTTAGCATATAAACATTTATTCGAATAAGAACAGACATACTTTTATATATAAAAAACACTATATCAACAATAGATCTGCTGTTGGAAATTTTTTCTGCAAATAAGTAACATTTTGTTTGTAAATGATATATAAAAGTTGTAAATTAAGCAATGAGAGACCCTAATTTCTTTCTGATCTAAAACAGAAATTATTTTTATTTCTAAGGACTAGACTAATGCAGAATACAAATATATTAGCATACATATAAAATAAACATATCGCTGGCTTAATATGCAAAGGCAATAAGTCCACCTTTTCCAGAAATATAGATTTTGATATACATATGTACAATAAGCAAAAATACATATCGTCGCAAGAATTAAAGAACGCTGTGACTGACGAAAACTCGAAAATATGTTTTTTGCATTTTTTCTTTCAGAAAAAAAACTATGTACATGTTTTTATGATGAAAAAAATTCATTTACGCCATTGTCGTAAGCCTAACAAACTCTAGTATTTTTAAAATTTCTTGTTTACGATGCTTTTGCATCTGCAAGGTTTTTTACTTTTTTTGCTTAAAAAAAAAGCAAATATGTCGCTTACAGCGTCTTAAATTTTAAAATTTTCTTTCAATAAAAAATTCTTGTAGTTAAAGTATTTTATAGGTCAGTGGAAGAAAAATCGTTTGCTAAAGCCGCAGAATCACCTTGATTTTGGCTTTTTACAGCCAATATAAAAATTGGTTTTTAAAATCATTAGGAAAAGTTTTACAGTTTTTCAGATATGAAGTTTTTTCCAGTTTTAAACAGGTTTTTTGTTCTGTTGAACATTCTATGTTTTTCAATTACAGCGTTCTTTTATTCTTGCGTCGATATATTACAATGATAAAATTACAGTATCTCGTTTTTTATGTTGTTGCTTTGTAGTGATAAGTAAAAGCGATAAGTCCATTTTTTACAAGAAAAGGAAATGAGTCCCGATAAAAAGTACATTGAAAAAAAAAAACAGTCAAAAATGTTAACACAAAAAAATATGATTGTTTTTTGTCTTCCCAGAAAATTTTTTAAATATGGACTTTGTGCCTTTGTATGTTAAGCCGATAAGCGACATAACTCTATGTACATATATTTCCAAGTACATAAGTTTATTTGCAGAAAATCTGCATTTATTTTATTTTCGTTTCTAGTAAGAAGTTGCTATTTCTTGTTCAGAAGTAAATATGTTTTGTAATGAAACAGTATTTTCACTCATGTTGCCTTAACAAATACACATTTTCTTCACTTTAACAATTTATTTGAAAAAAAAAGCAGGACCTATTCCGTTCCTCCCAAACAGTAATGACTTTATCAATATTTACTCTACTCGATTTGATTCCAAAGATCAAAGTTTGCAATTTTGTTCAGGACAAACCAAAAAAAGTTCAAAAGCTACCAAAAACGTTTTTTTTATATAAAAATCGATTTCTTTATAATTTTGAAAGTAAATACTGATTTAGAAAATGACCAAGATTCTTGATTTCGTTAAACGAACGATAATAAAAAAGCCCCTTGATTAGCCGATATCAATTTCCCGTATTTAACCTTTATTTCCCCTTAACCTAATGAAAAAGGTACCGGTTATCTTAACTACAGCTTTGTATAATATCTGGGTGATAATGTATAAGTCACTCAATAACGTTACGATTTTAAAAATGTAGATCTGTTAGCGATTCTGTTTATGTGTGAAACTTTATATGGATTTTCTTTTTCTATTTCTGTTTATATTAAAAAGCACCCAACATTGAAACATAAAACTTGCATTGAACAAGTTTCACTAACAAGAATAAAAGCAACTCTATTTACACACTTACATTTACATACATATATTATTATTAGGCTGACTCGCATTCGAAGAAAATTGCATTTTGAAAAAAGGTGCCAATTACGAAAAGATTATCTGTTAAAAAGAATAAATTGCAGGAAGAACTTTATAGATTTTTTTGTACACTTTTGTAAAGAAGAATCTCAATACCCTATTGTAAGCAAGTACCTTAATAACAATTTAAGTAGGAAGTTTACTTTTTAAAAGGAACTAAATTATAACAAGTAAAATTATGTATTACTTTTGAAAGAAAACAACTTTATATCCTTTGAAAGAAAGTATACATATATAAGGACTTTATTTTAAAAGTGGAATAAGTCCACATTCCAAAAAAAATGAGTAAATGATGGGGAAAAGTTCTGGAATTGTGGATTTTACTATGCGAAAAATAACTTATTTTAAATTTACAAAACCTACTGAAATATTGAACATTCTGTACTCAACAATTTCATGCAACTTTTTATTTTAAAAGTATACCAATTTTCATTCTTTTTATTAAAATACTAAGCAAAAAGAAAAATTTTAGCAGACAAACATTTATTACATTACACCAATTCACGAACAAATCTGTATAATTTTTAGCTAAAAGAACTAACGAAATTACTGATTCTTTGTTAATTTTACTATGAAAAATATTTGGAAAATTTTTTTTGAAACAAAATTTTTGATTTCAGTTGTCTTGAAAGTGGATTAAGTTTCATACATTTTTCAGTTCAAAAGTAAAGATTTTTTGAAACAAAACCAAAAATTTAAATTTTATTTGTTTTGAATTTTAAAAACATTTTGAAATTGAAAAATGTTTAGAAAATTTTTTTGACACAAAATTTTTGATTTCATTTGTCCTGAAAGTGGATTAAGTCCCATACATTTTTCAGTTCAAAAGTAAAAATTTTTTTAAACAAAACCGAAAATTTAAATATTACTTATTTTGAATTTTAAAAACAGCAGAAGTCCCATACATTTTTCAATTCAAAAAATTTTCAAATGGTTTTTATAAATAGGTTCTGATCAAAATTAAAAATTTAGTTTAATAAAATTGGTCACCTATATTTTTAACAATACTAAAACGCAAAACCCTTTATTTCTTGTTTTAATTTAAAAACAGATATTAAAAAAGATAATGAATATTCTCAATTTTGAACAAAATTTAAAAAAAGAAGCTCCAAGCCGATCGGTGTTACTACAAGTTGTTATACCCTTTCTACCGTTTGTTGTAAAGTATATTAAATAAGATCTATTCCTTTCCTTTATGCTATCATAAACAATTTCTATTATTTCAGTTGACCTTCCTAATAGATGTTTGTTCTTTCATTTTATGTTTTGAATAGTAAAATGGTTTCATTTTCAAACAAACACACAAACATTCTACATATTGCACAAAATCGGTGGAACGAGCAGTCACTGAATGTTCCTATGTTTATGCCACTGTGTAAATATACATGTTTTTTTCTCGAAAAGAGTAAGAACAAAACTAACACAACGACAGTAGTCAGAAAAAAAGGATACTGTTATAACGCATACAACCATGTAATGGAAAAACAAAAACGTACAAATTGAATTTGATTCATTGAAATTTGATATTACTCTTGTTTTGTTGTTGTTATTGTTGTTGTTGCTTTCATTTCATTTTTTTTTTTGTGATTGTATATTTCTTTCCTTGAAATTTATAAATTTTGTATGTTTGTGGGCAAAAGAAACAGAAAAAAAGGAATAAAATCTTTTTGTTTCTTATTGTTGAATTTCCTATTTTTGTTGTAGTTGTAGTTGATGTTCAGCTTCTTTTATTATTTTTATTGTACAATGAAATGTTTATATTATTTGCTTACAATGCCTTAACTCCCTCCCAGCCACATAAAATAACAATCATAATGATGACGATGATTCCTCTTCTTACTCGTTGTTGCTGTTGCAAATTTCTTATTAAATGTGCGTAGTATGCGAGTTTAAGTGAGTTTTATTTTTGTTTTGTTTGTGGGTAAAATGCTTCATTATAGTCAAATAAAAGCCACATCGTGTAACCAAAAAGAAAAACATAAAGTATGAATAAATGTGTATTAGGGGTTTCCGTTTCGATATGTATTAAAACTTACTGTATCAAAACTATCAAAACCAAAAATGTAATTTTGTGTTAAGTTATCTATTAAATTTTAAGAATTTCAAAATATATTTTCACGATTCCTGCAAACAAATAGATCGATAAAATTCTTAAAAACCATTTTTTTGCGCTAATTATATCACTATTTTTTCTTAATTATATAAACTTACGTGCATATAATAATAAATAAAACTTCTTAAATTTTGAAATTCAAATTATTTTATAATTTATTTTCTCATCTTCATCCTTCTTTTTGAATTACCCTACTTTGCACTTAGTCACACATATTTTCATTCAAGCATCTTCTTTATATACAAATTGTATATTGCAAATTTACTTACGTATATAAAAAATATTTTTTCTTTTTAAATGAAAAGAAAATATTATTAAGAGGAATCCATATTGTTATTATTATTGTTTTTATTTTGTTGTTTGTGATTGAGATTGTTGTGCCACCAGGACCACTGTGGCGTATAATGTATATTGTAGATTTTAAATGAATTCCTCTCTCATCACTCATACGCCGGAGGGGGTAAAATGAAAACCCCAAAAGGAGAAGAATGAAACCAAAAACTGATTGCTTAAAATATTTATTGTTGTTAAATTTTACGTGAAAATAAACTCTAAGTGAATGGAAATTTGTCATTCAGTTATTCAATTTAATACCACATAAACTTATTTATGTTTTTGATGACGATGAGGAATTTGTTAAAGGGAAATCTTGATGCATGTTTAATTTTAAGGGGGTAACTATAAAATAAAGATAAACATATTTTGAAAAATATACATACTGAGGAATTTGAAATGAATATTTAATCAACAAATTTATTATGCAAGAAATTTTAATAAACACATAAAAAGGGGTATAGTTGACAATAACTTATTTATGGAAAATGCCTATTAAATTTAATAGGAATACTTAAATAATGTTATAAAAAATAGTTATTTTGTTTGGAAGTATTTAAAGATTCTGGGGACTTTGCGACAAGATAAATATGAATTGTGAAAAGAAAAACTTAATTTTAAATATTAAGGAAAATCAAAATATCGAAATATAGCAGCCAGGGAATAATGGTTTTACTTCAAATATTATATATCTCCGCACCGCTCTAACATTTAATAGAAGTTATCTTTTGTCTGAAACGACTTATCTTTTGTCTGAAATTATCCCTTTCTTGACGTTAAGTATTTTTATGAGATCTGCGAACAACCAATAGTCGCTGGGAGCCAAATATGGCAGAACGCACTTTGAATAATGCTTTCTAATAGTCAAATGCTCATGCAATAAATATTCAACTTCTTTTGATATCTTTAGAATATTAGCTAACTCTCGAAACTTCACTTTTTGATCATTCGAAGCGATGCTGTGGACTCTTTTAATTTTTTTTTGTGTTACCGCTCCATTTGGATATTCATTGCGTTCTCTACCATCTAAGTCTCGTTTAATTGTTGCTAATATTTATACCCTAAACCACCATAGCACAGTAGAAAATTACGGTCAAAACCCCCAATGTTGTTTTTAATTTTGTTTAATAAATTTTAATATCAGATTAGAGCTGACATTTCAAACATATAATTCCAAAGTGCGTTGTCTACTAGACTGTAATAATTCCTCAAAGTTTGAATATTTATTTTAATGTTTTAAATAAAATTATTTGTCTATTTGAACCTATATATAAAATTCGCTTAATTTTGGAATACGTGTAAAATTTTAACTTTTTCTTTTTCGGATTAAAAAGTAAATAACTTTTACTAATCAACCGCGTCAGTTTCGATATTTTTTGACCAATGCTTCATCTAGAATTCGAGAAGTTAAACCAACTATAAAAAATTATAAAAAAAAATAATTTTAAATACAAACTTTGATAGACCGCGAATTTTTTTAGAGGCTTTTAGCGGTTGAAGCACAACACTCTCTAATAGCTGAATTGAATCATTAATAACCTCTATAAATTTCAAATCCCTTTGCATCCCATTTTAGGAATTATAACGTTTTTAGTAACACTCCGTTTTCACAATTTTATGTAATTTATCGCGAAAAAATTACTACTTAAAGTGAAATATAGGCGTGATATAATATTTTTATGCCATTTTATTTAGTTTTCTTTCTATTTCTGTACAAAATGTATATATTTAGATAAAAAAACAACAACAATTTTAATTTTGAATGACCTTTATATAATTTATTTAAGTATATAGGTAGTGGTCACATAAATGTGGACGCAATAAAAATTGTAAAATCCGCATATTTTATATTATTCAAGGACTCGTAATCTTTTTTATAAAAATATTCGATGTTTAGAGTTTTTCTGCAGATTTCTTAGAAGCATACAAAATCTGGTTATAAGCTCATAGTATGAGCCCAATATCTCTGAAAGACCATGTCCGATTTTGACAAATTGTGTATCGTAGGATAGGTATTCTTTTCATACATTATCTTATTTAAGTAAATCATTTTAATAATCGCCAGCAAAGATTTTTAATCATTTTTAGTTGTCCAGTTTTAAGTGACCACAGCCTTTATATTTTAAAGAAAAAACTATTCCAGTTTAACTAAAGGTATATTAATTATATATACTGAAAATTTCAAGAACAAAAGTCAAGCAATGACAAAGTTATTGAGTTTTGTCCGCATTTTCCCACTATGCATAGGTGGAAAGGGTATATTGGGATTGTGCTGATGTTTTGGTATACTAAAAGGGAACACTCACCAATGCCAATCGACTCATAATCACTCCCTGCGTAGTTTTAACGATGTCCGTCCATGTGTACATGTAAGCTTGTTATCAATGTGCAGGTCGTAAATTTAAAGATAATTTGATGAAATTTGGCACAGGCTCATATTTTAGCCCAAGGACGATTACTGGTTTTTTGTTGCAAAATCAGGTACCTCCCATAGGAATGCCTTCCCGGAATAAAAATTTTGGTTCTTTACAGCCACAAATTAAGTTGAATTTTAATAATTTTTAGCACAACTATTGCTTATGATAACCTTAATGAGTGAATAATAATTATTAAGCACAACTTTCGCTTATGGAACCTTAATGAGTAAACCTTATTTTGGAGGAATGGGCTCATATTTGACCATACTTTCCATACAAGACACATTCTCAAAAGTAGTTTAAATATCCATAAAAGCACAAAAACGCTTATAAATCTAAAGATAAATGCATTTAATTACTAAAACTTTGTACAGATAAATATTTTGTAAGTATAAGCTAATTACTTAAATTTGGTAACAATCGATCCACAATTAACCCTAGCTCCTATATTAGACCCTTAGCCGAAAATGACATAAATCTACTTAAATTCGAAATTTTAATACGTATGTATGTCTCTTAGACCTAGTTAAATTGTAAGTCCATATTTGACCTTAATTGTGAAGGGTATCATTAAGTCGGGCTTGAACGACTACAGCTTTTTTTACTTGTTTAATTGTTAGAATTAGTATCGTCATAAGTACAAGTATCGGTACTAGTATCAGTATTATTAACGTTATCAGTAAAAGTATTAGCATTGACATTTGAATTGTCACTAATATGAGTGTTAGTATCATTTTGTATCTCACAGTCAAAAAAAGTTAAAGTAAATAATGTACAAATATCTATTGAACAGCAAAATTTGGTCTATACTAAACAAAGGGTATCACAAAATATGCTAAGTCGTAATAAAATATTATGAAAACGTAACAAAAGTAAGAAAGATCTAAAAAATGAAGCATATTAAAGTCAACAAGACATGTTCCAACTCATCTGTATGTGCAATTTGTGTTTTTTTTTTTTGTTTTTTGGTTTTAGTTGTAAAATTTTGTATGCAACATCAAACGTTGAACTAAAAATGAAAAATTTCTTTATTTTGCAGTTTTTCACAACATTATGCTTGTAGCTTCTTAAAGCAAATAGATTGCGTGTTGCAATTTCCTTGGCTACAGCTTTTTTTTCGTTTATGAAAATCGATAGTTACAATATCGATGATATTTGTTGCTGAGATACACAGTAACATTAAAAGAAAAAAATAACAGAAAAGAAATATTTTCAAGTAAGCAAAGAAGTGAAAGAGCACGTTTAATAAAGGGGTTACAAGTATCCATGTATTGCAACATTCACATGCCACACACATACGTACATGCATTTTACAAGCTTGTTCGGAAATTCTAATACAGGAATTACACTGGTGGCAGTAAACAAACGTTATCATTTTGTTACGATATATTAAGGCTTTTTCTATTGTATTTCTTATTTTTATTTGTCTGTAGAATCTGATGCATGTTTGTGCTGATACTATCTTACATATTAATATGCATGCCTGTGCATGTCTATATTGCAACGTTTTCATTTTAAAATTTTTTGTTTGTAAACAAAAAATAAAAAAACGAGGATTGTTTCCTAAGTTGTCTTTTAAATAAGAAAATCTGAATTTTCTTAGAAATAACTTTTTAGCTCCATTTCGAATTTTATAATAACTAAGTATATATTTTATTATATAATTCAAAATATAGCGTGTTCCAGCCTTCTTGGGAACAATGAAATATAAGGTAAGTTTGTTTGCTGCAATTTGTTTCCCATTTCTTACAAATGCACTTCTTCGAACATATGTTTCCTGTGTATATCTAGACATTTGAGATACATAAAGACCACCTCATCCATTCAAACTAAATCTGATATATGAAATGTTAGTGCAGCACATGCACATTCCTTTCAAATTCCTATTTCTTTTTTAACTTACACAACATGATGTCGTCCCGGTAAAACGAGTATGTAAATACAATGTTTCTATAACATTATCGATATTGGATAACAACAATTCTAGAAAGCGATATTTGAACGTATGTTGTTGGTATTTATTTTTTCCTGTTCTCAAGCACATGAGAAGATCAAATATATTTGCAACTTGCAAAACGTTTGCATATAAGTTTCCTTCTCTACAAATACATAAAATGTTTGAAATATTTTTATCTTTAATCTTTACTTTGACTTTTATACAATTTGTACGCCATAAAAGCTTTTATGCATCACTTCCAATAACACATACATTTATGCTTAAATCTTAAGGGAAAAAATTTAAGTTTGGAGGCCTTGTGTAAAAATGGAAGCTTAGTCTTACTTAGTCTTGCTTAGTATTAGTAAATCTTCTATGAAAATCTTCTTTAAAATTATATTAAGGAATAACCCTCCTAAAAGTATGTAACATATTTTGTTTGTTATTTCAATTCGTGTCTAATTGATATATCTTAAGAAATTGTGACAAAACAAAAGCCCCTAAAGATTACCCCATTGTAATAGTTTGGTTTCTCCACAACATTTGTGCAAGTGAGCTTTTTCTATAGCATATGTAGGAAATTTGTTTAAATGTTTGTTATCTGTGCAAAATTGTTTAGAACAAAAACAAATATCCCCTGCCAAATGATAAATTATGCTCTAAAATAATGTAAGAAAAAAAGTTAAAGACAAATATTGGCATTTTATAGATTTCGTTTTATTATAGTAGTTTGTCGTTGTGGTTTTTGCTGTTATTGTCGTTGCTAAGCTTGTATAAAAAATCAACTTATATCCTCTTTTTTAAGTACATAATACTTCATGTTGTCCTTCTATTATTGTTGTTTTGTTGTTGTTGTTGCTCTTATTTCTGTAAGTAGAGACAACTACCAACCAAACATTTTTAAAGACAGTGGGGAAAAGGCTTTCTCTTCAGGGCAGAAATTAAGAAACCAAAATTGACTTAAAATCTTTGAGTTATGGTAAAATTTAATCAACTAAAGACTAAAATATACATTCTTAGCTATCTCTATGGCTTAGTGCTAAAAGGGCCAATGACAATTTTTTGCTGTTTTGAGTTAATCATTGTATTAGATTCCCTTCTTTACACACTTTTATTTGGCTAAAACAGATTTATGTGGGGGTTTCTGGGCAATGTTACTATGAATTACTATGGACAATAAAATTTTTAAATCAAATTTTCTAAAAACTGCTTTTTTTGACATTGGCCCTTTTAGCACCAAGCCACAGAATTGATGTCGGTTAGTCTATTTATCGATTGTCTAGTTCAACAGTCTTTCAGTCCGTTTTTTATTTAAATTTTTAAATGCTGGCCGAATATCAAAATATTTTAGAGTAATTAAAAAGTTTTACTGTAGTGTATTGCACTAAGATCCCGAATTATTACAATTGTTTATTATTGTAATAAATTGATTTTTGATAAAACCAAAAAATGTTGGTGAGGAAACCTCTCCTCGACGCGTGCTGATGGTTGGTTAGGCCATCTCTTTAGGAGGATTATCCCTAATTATAGATAGAGCGAAAACTACACATTATATGTTTTTTGCGGGACAGAATAAATAAGAATTATTGTGTCCAACAATTATAGCACTATTGTCTTAGTCGCCAAAAAAGCAACAACAAAAGTATGGGAAATAAAGAAAAGATAAAACTGAAAAAAGTTTGTATGTTTCTGTTCAGACGATAATCTTCGCTTTGTTGGACACAATAATTCTTATTTATTCTGTCTCGCAAAAGACATATAATGTGTGGTTTTCGCTCTGCCTAGAATAAGGGATAATCCTCTTTAGAGTACTTTATATTTATACACATTTATCCGGTTCTTCTTAAAAACATTTACTACATATGGTGTTTTGGGGGTAGTTGCACTTCTTTATTTAAAATCGTGTAGTGTAACGTATTCTCTGACTTCAAAACAACTTTTCCTTTCTATTTATACCCTAAATCTCCATAAGTGGAAACGGTATTATAAGTTTGTGCTGATGTATAGAAATATTTATCTGGACCCACCTTTTAGTATATCAATAGGCTTAGAATCACTTTCTGAGTCGAGCTAGCGATGTCAGTGCGTCCGTCCGTCTGGACGGCCTGCTGGACCCGCATGTAAACAATGCAATCAAAGTACAGGTCACAATTCTAAACCTAACTTGATAAAATTTGGCAGAGATCATTTTTTTGATAGTGGGATCATAGCTATTGAAATTCGTCTAAATCGGTCCATTATTTATGGTACCTCCCATAGGTCCCACTTCCCGGAATTGATATATTGTCCACAAATATCAATATTTTTTCATGAAATTTAAAACCATTACTGCTTCTGTCTAACCATTACTAAAGTCACCATGTCAAGTTTCATTGAAATCGGTCCACATTTGACCATAGCTTCCATACAAACTCTTTGGTCAAAACGTACTAAATGAGTCAAAAATCACTAAGACGATCGTAAATCTTAAAATAATAGGAATTACAGTTGTTACATAATTTTTGTGACAACTGTAATAAAGTTGCCAAATTTCGAGATAATTGGTCCGCATGTAAGTCTAAATGACGGAAACAGATTAAATATATAAGTTTTGAGAAAATGTTAGTACGAAACTAAAATTTAGCAAATATTTGTCTTTATACTGGAAAAAGAAAACCTTTGACCTTAGTGGTGAAGGGTATCGTATGATCTTTCTTGTTTTTTTTTTTACAACAAGTTAATATTTTTATAGCAGATAAATATTGAAAAAATATACTATTTTTTCTTTTAGTCCCCACTGTGATTATACATGTTGTAATTTTTTCTCCCATATAATATTAAATATTTTGTTGTTATGTTTTCTTCCTTTATACTTAAACTTTAGTTTTCAATTTTTTTTCTGAGGTTTAATGGTTTAAACATTATTTGAATTTTATTTGATACTAAATACATAAGATACTGCTTGTTATTTCAGTCTTCTTTGGATTTTCTAAATAGAGTTGTTTAATAAAATGATTGATAGATTTATAATTTTCAAGGAAGTTAAATAGAAACAGTAGATTTAATACAAAAATAGACATCAATATTGAATAAATTTTATTTTAATAAATAAATTTAATAAAAGAAAAATACCAAAATAATATAAAGTAACACGATAAGAAAATTTCATCATTCCCTATTTCTTTCAAATTTATCTCAAACATGTATCTATAACTAGTAAAAAATATTTAAAATTCTTTAAGAAAATTGTTTAATATAAATATTTAAATGCCTCATTTATTGTATTTTAGTAATTTTAATTATAAGAATGGGGATTTTAGGGAGGTAAGATTGGCTTCAAGTAATCTTACTTGATTTTATTTTCGTCCTGTTAAAAAACATGAAATTTATTAATTTTTAATTATGATTTATAATGTGCAAATAAATCACCATTAAGTGAAATAGATTCTCAAAAATTCTTCGAAGCAAAATCAATTAATTAATTTTTGTAAATATGAATTTATTAAAAAACAAAAAACCCATTATACCATTTCCTCTCCGTTAATAATTCAAGCAAAAATATAATTAATTATGTCAGGTAAATTTTAGATTTTTTCCTAATTTGTTTTTCTTTCAAACATTTAAATCTTAACAATATTTAATTTTAGCCTAGAAAATCAAATAAATTCTATTGTTATACTTATTCTTACACTAAAAATCTATGACCTATTTAATTTCCGTAATAATCTCCTCATTGTCAAAGGCTCTTCCTTTCTAAGCCTTAACTTCATAAATCAGTAAATGTCTTATTGCATTTATTCATTAATAAATCAATAATGTTCAATATTTAATAACAAAAAGAAATGGATAAACACTCGTATATTGTTAGTTATAATAATAAATCTCACCACAATAATACAAGAGGACTAAATGTGTTTTGTGACTACAAAGGGCAACACAATGTTAGGAATTTTAACTACAGGCCAAACTGGTGATAAATTTGTTGCCAAAAGACAAAAGGAAAAGTAACTAACAAATATTGACATATAATTTGTAATTTACACACACAAGCATGTATATTTAGTACATACATACGTTACCTGAAATGAAAAGGGGCCTTAATGGCATAAAAACAAAAATAATATCTTAGTGGTTTTTGATGTTCTGAATCGAAGTAATTTCATATTCAATAAAAAAAATATGTCGAATTTTTATGTTACTTAAGTTGTTTTGTATTTCAAGTAACGTTATACTAAATGTTATTTTAGGATATAATAATATACATATATTATAATTCTTACAAATATATTTCTATTATATCTAGGACAGACTAATTAAAAAGAATAATCTTGATTTAATTTGCGATGTCCGACATTAGAATCTCTATTGGTAAAAAATCTGAAGAAATGTTCTCCTTAATAATCAGGCGTAGGCAGCCTATACCACCAGAAGCCGAAGACTTTTATTGATTTTCGTAATATTACGATCATTAATGAAATTTGTGAAAATTAGTATTCAAAGTATTCCGTTGAAATTTGGATGTTAGCAAAGTTGGTTGGTGCCGCTTTTTTTTAAAGAAAATACGAAAACAAAAAACAAGAACCAAAATCAAAATTTATAACAACAAAATGCATGGTTCAAGGGAACAAAGAATCATAATCCCAAACATTGTTGCCACAACGCTATTATTTTTGTAAACATTGTTTGAAATAAATGTATCTAAATTGGGAATATAATAATATAATAATCAAAAATAAATTATAATATTACATACAAATTATAATATTAAATTAAACAATTTCTTGTAGAAACATTTTTGATAAAAAATGTTTTTCTTTGGAAAATTTTTTGATAAATATTATTTTTTATAGACAATTTCCAAAAAAAAATATTTTCTATGAAAAAAATTTTACTTAACAATTTTCTTTAGAAAAATTATTTTTATAGAAATTTTTTTGCTAAAAAATTTTCTATAAAAGAATTTTTGCTAAAAAATTTTTAATAAAAATATTTTCTATAGAAAAATTTTCAATAAAAAAATTTTCTATAGAAAAATTTTCAATAAAAAAATTTTCTATAGAAAAATTTTTGCTACAAAATTTTCAATAGAAAATTTTCTTTATAAAAATTTTTGATAAAAAATTTTTTTGTAGAAAAATTTTTGCTAAAACATTTTCTATAGAAAAATCCTTGATAAAAAAATTTCCCATAGAAAAATTTTTGATTAAACATTTTTGCTAAAAAAATTTTCTATAGAAATATTTTTGCTAAAAAAATTTTCAAAAAAAAAATTTTTAATAAAAAAATTTTCTATAAAAATTTTTGATGAAAGAATTTTCTATAGAAAATTTTTTTATAAAAATTTTTGATAAAAAAGTTTTTTGATAAAAAAGTTTTGACAAAAAATTTTCTATAAAAAGTTTTGATAAAAAAATGTTCTATAAAAATTTTTGATAAAAAAAAATTTCTATAGAAAATTTTTTGATAAAAAAATTGTTTATAGAAAAATTTTTGATAAAAAAATGTTCTATAGAAAAATTTTGATAAAAAAAATCAATAGAAAAATTTTTGCTAAAAAAAATTTCTACAGAAAATTTTTGATAAGTTATAAAAAAGGGAGAAGGAAACTTTTCTTTTTAAAATATCAGAACTACACATTGGAAAAATAACTATTTTAGTTAAAAGTATAAAAAACAGCAACTCTGCTGACCTTTCTTCATAATGATAATGCTCGTATGTAGATGAAGAAATTCTAACGCCAAAACATTTATTTTAGAATTCAAAATATTTCGAATATTTAAGCTATTTTCGCCTTTAAATGATGACAGAGTAATGACGAATATCTTTAAAAACTAAAGCGATGGTTGAAAATAATTTCAATATTAATTGTCCTATAGATTTATTTTCCTTTAAATAGTGTAGTTGTTAAATACTTTATATTTATTAAGCTATCCACATCTAGACAATGTTTCTTTGTATTTCGAAATATTCAGAATATTAAAATTTTGCAGCTTTTTTTACATCATGTACAATTTAGCAAACTACACATTTTCACCTAAACTACACACTATACATTTTCACCTTTACAAGCTTCAATACTTCATAAATGTTCTCATTAAGGTACAAATGTATATGCAAAGATACCCAGTGAACATTTTCGTTCGAAACCTAAACAAAAATAAGTTTGACAATTTATCAAAACATTCATCAATGTATAAATTCATATTAATACAAATAATATATAATAGGTCAGATATAAGTTATATCATTAAAATAGGTTATTAGCAGGTAGATAATACATTTAATATAAATAAGTAACCCGGCCTATGAAAAGGTGGCTTATGACTCAAAAAATTGTTTATCTTTAACAGCAAATTTTTTATTACTAAATATTTTGTAAGTATAAACTAATTACTGAAATTTGGTAACAATCGATCCACAATTGACCCTAGCTCCTATATTAGACCCTTAGCCGGAAATGACATAAATCTACTTAAATTCGAAATTTTAATACGTATGTATGTCTCTTAGACTTAAGGAAACCTTGTTAAATTGTTTTTAAGTCATATGCCACCTTTTCATAGACCGGGTCACATATACAGATAAAGATCTATAGATATTTGATATTAAAATGTTAGACATCTATTTTTGCTTCTAGTTGTTTGCAAAACTAATAGAAGATAACATAATTAATGACGGATTAAATATATATTTTTATTCGAACTAGGTACTAGGTATGTATGTATCCTAATTAAAATATGAATGAAATTAAAAAAAAATTAACTGAATAATATTTATGATACCTCATCAGTTTCAGTTTACTGGGAATGCTTAAATGTTTGTTTGTAAGTTAACCTGCTTGCATGTATACAATCAATTGATGTGTGAGTATTTGTGTATAGATTTTGATCTGCACAGTTGTAGTTCTGTGTATAGATTTTACAAACTTACTTACAATTCACAATACTCGAATCTAATTAAAATTGACATCATACGACAATTGGCAACTAGCAAGAAGAAGAAGCAAAATTTTGAAATTAATGTATTGACATGTGTAGAAGAAGGGAGGGAAGTAAATGTTTTAGTTGTTGTTGGACACAGACTACATAAAAATAAAAGAGGATTTTGAAATAATAGAAATTTATGTCGAAATATTTTCTCATCGATGAAAAAAGTTTGAATTTAGAACATTCAGGAGTATTAAAAAAACATGCATTTATTGGATAACCGATAGTCTTTTTTCAGAGTTCGATTTTGGATGTACGACTAGTAATTACCCAATAGTTCCAAGATGTCATAAATAGTACAATAATAGTTCACTGAACTAGTTTTGGAGAATAACTTTTAATATCGAACTATCGGGTAAATGAGTAAAACTCACATATTTCGATAATGTATGTTGTTGATATTTATATATGTATGTAAGAATAGAGTTACTAAGAAATAGTAAATAAAATGTATAAAAAATATTTTAAATAGCACTAAATACTAGTTATTTAGGATTATAAGAAGAAAAATATAGAAACTTGATTACAATATATTTTTAAACCTAGAACGAAAAAGTGCATTGGTAACAATGTTCAGATTTCATTTATATATGAATGTGTGTAAGTGTACGTAAGTATGTATGTAAGGTTAAATACTCACGTGAATATAAATAAATGCAGTTAGTATTTTAGTTTATTGGATAGTGTTGATATTTGTCTGGTTATTACTTTTAGTTATGACTGTAAAGTGGTCAAACATCATAAATGTGTTACTGTATACAGTTGTACCTATTGTTGTTGTAATTTCATCTAAATATTGTTGTATTTGTTGTTATAACAAATGTCATATGCAGCAGCACTTCTATCAATGCGAACATTTGTTTAGCAATGTTACTAGCAAACAACAACAGCAACACAAACAATTTGAAAGACATGGTCTACATACGAATACAGTAACAACATATTACTACTACAACAACAACATAAATTATAGCAACAACTGAAACAGGCTGTTTATAAATCGGCAAGAACAGAGATGCAACCAATTCATTTGTCATATATAATACTGACATATTTGGACAATTGTTTGTCGCCTATACAAATCTTGTTTAAAATACTGAAAGAGTTTTTTTATTTTAACCCTTATACATTGGGGTAATTGGTATACACTTAATATATTTAAGATTAAAACTGGGACATTGCAGTAAATTCATTTTTTTTTACTTGTCAAACATTTGATACTTAATTTGAAATTGAGATTTTAAAATGCGTTTACTACTAAAGGGTATCCTTGATTCTTTAGTAATAGCTCTTGAGTGTGCAGAAGTCCCTATTATCCCGCTTCAATGACATGTTAAAATACTATAATAATATTGAAGATTATATTTCGATTCGAAATTACTAGTGTTATACACTAAAACAAACCTAGACATTGGACCGACTCGATCCCCAAAAATATCAACATTGACTTTCAGTTTACCGCCCACAAACAATTGTGCCTTAAAAAGTAATACGCTTTTAACCTAAGGGTTTTAAATTTGTAGAATTTTTCCTAATATATTTTTCAGTAAATAAAACATTCGAACAAGCTTATCGAGCCGGTCTATTATATATGTATAATGAAATATGTATAAATGCTTAGTCCTTATTCATACATTTATGTATCTACTCGTTTATCTAATTAACGTTTATTAACTAACGTTGACAATTGTAGTTCGATTTGTCAATTATGTGACAGTATCATAAAATATAACTTAATCCTTCTAAAATACAAGAAGCTTAGGGCAATATTCAATTTAAATTATTGATGGCTTTTAAGAAATTATTAAGTAATAAACTCAAGAATCGAAATGTTTCTAGAAATGTAAAAGTTCGCAAAAAAGCTCTCTTAATGGTTTATTATAAAGACATAAATTAATACTGACGTCTTTTAGTACATTCTTATATGAGACATATTTCTTTAACGTTTAAGGCTTTATTATAATATTCATACATTTAATTGGTTATTAGAATAACCATTTTTATTTATGTGCAAATTTGAATTGAAATTGCAAATACTGACTTAACAGCTTATTTATTTGAAAGTTATATCAAATATTTATGTATGAATGCATATATGTTCGAATGTGTATGTATGTATTATGTTGGGGCATTCGTGTACTTTAGCTTTATACTTACCCTTTTATGGGAGCAAAGGGAGTCATAAATTATCAACATTTTCATGAATTTTAGAATATTTTTCATTTATTTGCTTATTGTTTCTGTAATATGTAATGGACACTCACTTATCATTTTCGCCATATCAATTCTTGTATAAATTCTTCTTTTCACACACATACATATATACATATGTACTCGTATATTATCTAATGTCATTAATGGTAAGAATTTTTGTTTGTATTAAATGGTATGTTTTTTGGTCATGGGAGAGCTGAATTTAAATGAAATTTTGCAAACCAAAATCGACTGCATATGAAATTAGTTAATTATTCATCTACTGCTTTCTTGGCATCATCATTACAATTATGATTATTATTCTATTGTTTTTGCTTGATTTGCCTCTTATATTAGTTCTTAAGAGGTGGTTGGTCATTTCCTTATTCCCAATGGTTGTCAATAGGCATTACCAACCTTTTCCCTCAAAGTACTCAGGTGAGCGTCAATTCACTTTTGTGTGTGTGTATTTTCCTAAGTAAATTACACAAATTCTATACCTTAAATGTACAACATCAACGATCTTCTATTTAGTTTCACTGTATCATAGAATACAAGTATTTGATACTACCGTAGTATAACAATATTTATTTATGTATGTATATTTAATAACTTTTAGACAAATTTATTTTATAGACTTTTCTTCCACTCAGCACAAGCAAATTAATTTATAAATATTAAATTAATATTAAAATTTATTAGAAAATTTATAACTCATTACAAAAAGCAAATAAATTGAAAATTGTGTTTAATAACTTAATAAATAACGAATAATTGTAAAAGATAAGAAAATATTCATAGAAAACAAATATGTACAAAAGACTTGTTTTTTTCAGTTTATAGGCGGGAATTTTTGTCAAATCCGTTTTATGTCAAATTCGATTCCTAATACATCTAACGTATATAAAGTCTGGACATTGGTGCAATGTTAATATGCTGCTTGTACCTCCGATATATATATATATATATATATATATATATATATATATATATATATGTATATATATATATATATATATATATATATATATATATATATATATATATATATGTATATATATATATATATATATATATATATATATAAGAATTACAGCCAAATGTTGACCGATTGTAACAAAATTTTACGGACTGTCTCTTGCAAGATTTAGTGGCCATAGCTGTGATAGTTTCTAATTTAATAGCTTTTAACTGGCCTTTGCAACATCTTTTTTTTTTTTTGGTTTCCGAGAGTGTTTTTTATATGAAAGCTATAGTCAAATATGGACCG
Organism: Stomorhina lunata; assembly: GCA_933228675.1. Classification (NCBI taxonomy): domain Eukaryota; kingdom Metazoa; phylum Arthropoda; class Insecta; order Diptera; family Rhiniidae; genus Stomorhina; species Stomorhina lunata. The sequence continues at coordinate 2,214,050 of OW121740.1, read as the reverse complement.
ATTTCTATAAAATACTGACTAATAGTTGCATAAAACTTCTCTATTCTAAATTTAGTCGTCATAGCTATTACAATTTTGTTCAATTTATCAGCATTAATGTGTTTCCCGGATCAGGGTTATATGGGAGCTCTAACTAAATGTGAACCGATTTCGTCCATTTTCAATACACAACTTTTTCAAGATATCAAAAATATTTTTGTAAAATTTTGCTCCTTTAGCTGTTTTTGTTAAGGCGCTATCGCGCTTTCATCTGACGGACATAAACCCCCTTTTCTTTTTGTATTTTTGTGTTTCCGTAAGTTTTTTATATGGGAGCTATGGTCAAATGGTGACCGATTGTGACAAAATTTTTCACACTGGCTGGTATTCACATAAGACTTCCTTCCTTGTGCTAAATTTAGTGGCTAAAGCTATTACACTTTATCATTTATTGGCATTTAAGTGCATTTTAGGTAGAATTTAGGCTGTTTTCGCAAGTTTTTTGTATGGCTATGATTAAATGTGAACCGATTTGGATGTAATTTTATATCCTGCCTAGTACTTCTATGTACCAAATTTAATCATCATAACTATTATTATTTGCCATTTATTAGAAAATAAGCAATTAGCCTAGACGAGGTTATACGGGAGCTATGGTCAAATGTGAACCGATTTTGCCCGATTTCAATACATAAATTTTCCAAGAAATGGAGAATATTTATGCAAAATTTCAGTGACCTATATCCCTTCGTTAAGGTTTTATCGTGCCGACAACAGACAGACAGACAGACGGATAGACGAACATTGCTCAATCGTCTTAGAATTTCATAAGGATTCAGAATACACATCAATTTTAGTTTTTGAGCTAATCTCAATATACCCCCATTCTTATTTATGATCTGAAGTTTTTTGATTAAAATAAACTAAGTCAAAAGGCGGATAAAATATTTTTGTATTATTCAATGATACAAGAAAATGTTTTCTTTGATGTTTTGTTTGTATTGGAGGAAAAATCTTTCTAAAAAATATATCAATAAAAGTTATATTACATATATATAAATCTCGAATAAATTTAACATAGATAATTCATGTCTTTCTTGACATTCGGTCCGCATATGCCTTAGCCTTAGTGTAAAAATTATATTTTTGAGTTTGATTTACTCTGTTTTACCCAAAATAATTTATAATTCTAAAGAAACATTTTGGAAAATTTTAATTAATAGCCAATTTTTCTTCATTTCTTTTTAATTGCCCAAAATAAACGCACGTGGTCTTGATAATGAATAAAATTAATTTTAAGAAAACTTCTTCTAAGAAAAACTAAACTGTCGTTACTTTAATTTAACAGTATTTAACATAAATTCTCTGAAATTTTTATTAAGTTTTCAACATAAACAAACGAGTCTTTTCTTTAACTTTAATGAACTTTTTCTTTAAAATGAAAAGCAATTTTGCTCTCAACTCCCTTCAGAAACACACATTAATTTGAACATACAAACTTCATTAAACATCTAATAATGTTGAAAATAACGTAAAACAAAAGATTTTTCATTATTTAGTCAATATATTTTATTTAGCACACACACATGTACTCGTACTTAAATGAAAAATGAAAATCTCACCTATACATATGTGCTCATATCCTTTTGTGGGCTGATTACGTAAGGAAACATACAATATTTTAAATATTTTATCAAAAGTTGTATTTTTGCTATTGTTTTGTTGGTTACTGGTATTTGTTGTTAAAATAATAGCTTTAGCATAATGTTGTTCACTAAACTAAACTAAAACACATCTAACGATTCAATTAAAAGATAATGTTGCCATTAAAATGAGAGAGAAATACACATAAACTAATACGTGTTAACAAAATCACACACACAAACGCTTTCACGTGTGTGTATTGAGAAAATCATGCATAAATAAACTTATACCTATAGTTGAACTAACTAAGATTATAAATCGGGTCTGCTTTGAACTATAAAAATGAGTTGAGCGCCTATACCATCAGCTATGTGGTTATTATGATAATAATCATAATAACCACAAACACAGAGACCTAGTACATACATACACACACACTTACATACATATATGGGCTTTGCATGCAAACTTTCTTCTATTCTAATATCATGCTAAAACTCTAAATCTGTATAAGCTACCATTATACACACATTAGCTGTAGTTTGAGGTGTTTTATAATCTTACGCATTTATTTTAAAATATTTGCCTGAAAGTGTCATGGTTACTAAAAGTTTGCTTTGAAATACCTGTTGTTGTGGTTTAAATACTTAAATCCTTGTAGAGATGAAACATTTTCCTATTATATTTTGAGGCTTTTTGCTTTAAATTAAAAAACATACATTTGCTTTGTTCTTCATCTTAGTTTCAATTACTATAAGGAATTGGCAACATTAAAAGAGATCTCAACAAAAACTACAAGAATATAGACTGACATTATAACAAAAGACTAGTTAGTTAAAAACAAAATACTTCAATATTTTGTATTAAATGAAGGAAAAACTTTTAATGAGCAACAATTTCTAGTCTTATATTTGTACTTAAGTTGAAGTACTGTGAACCTTCTATGCAGAGAACCTATAATTGCAAAGAATTTCTTCCGTTGGAGGTTGGCTTTTTGTGTGGGTTTAGTTTTCTTAAAGTTCATAAAATAAAAGTGTATTTTAAATGACGTTATAATCATTAACAATTTCTAATTAATGGTCGGTTGGTTGGTTATTTCGTTCTATTATAAAAATACTTTTAGAAAAGATGAGAATTAGTTACCCAATTCCAGTATAAAAGTAGGGCATTTGGTAATTAAGTAAAAATTAATATTTAAATCCACTGAATACACATATATCAAAAAATACCACAACTAAATCCCATTGAATCCTATTTTGAGAATATTCATTCTATAAAATCGACAGATTAAAAATTTCTACACATAAGTTTAGATACAAATCTATAAAAAAAATCAATTTTAAACTTTAGTTAAATATCTAAGATGGAAGGGTATATGGAGGGTCTGTGATAGGCTAGACTAAGCTAAGCTAGAAGTAGTTAATTAATTATTGTTTAAAAACGTTTTCAATTAAAAAATTTTTAATATAAATTACACAGGTCTACAAAATGGAAATTTTTGTCAGCTAAATGAGATATATTCACTGAATTATATATTTTAGAATGCGTTGATTTCAAAATGGATGGCCGTTTTCCCTATCACATCAGGGATTTTTTTAAATTCAAATACAAAAATTGATACAAAGTACTTGTTTTTCAAAATTATAATTTAAAATTATTGTATATGTATATTCTATAGTACTTTATTTGGTTCCCGGTTGTTGGAGACTCTGCTACCCATTAGCATTTTTATCTTTAAAAACTTATGCTTTTAATACTTTTTCTGTTTTTATTAGTAAAATTTATATTTTCGTGAAAATCTGTGAAAATACGGCGAAATGGTTTTAGATATCGACCTCAATTTTTCTGATTTTTATTTCTTCTTAAGTTCATTTTTTGACACTGGAAAGAAAATTTATAATTTTTATAATTTGTTGAACAAAATTTTCAAAAAATTAAAAAATTATATTTAAAACCGACATTAAAAATTGGAATAACTTTCTTATATGAAAAACCTAAGCAAATTCTATTATATTTTGTTCATAATTCTACTATTTATCCTTGGCCATGTCGTCAAGAACATGGATTTTTGAGGAAAATTACAATCACTCAAAAACTGCTTTATCAATAACTTAAAATAAAGCTAGCTTAGTTCTCTTATATATGTCATTAAGTTTTTTAAATAATTCAATTCTTCGTGGTTAAATTTTTGGAAATACAAAAAATACTCCAATTTTTCCCCATACAAAAAATATTAGAACTTTGTGGGTGAATGCGGATGAGATAGAATGTTTTGAATACTTTTTCAGTTTTTAAAAGGTCAAAATCTATAGGAAAACATTAAGTGATCCCATACGGTTTTTTATAGAAAATTGTCTTTACTTTGTTTTTAAATTTCATAAAAAAGTAAGATTTCACAAAAACTGTTCGATATAATATTTTTGATACAAATACATTCAATAAAAAATTTTATTCAAGATAAAAATTTTTAAATTTTCAATATAATTTTCAATATAATTGGCCAATAAATAATATATTTTTTAACATTTTAACTTCCTTTTGAATGGTCACTCCAATATTCCATTAAATCGTCGTCTCACCTACTTGCAATATTCCTAAATGAGTGTGTCTGATGCTTAAATCGTGTTTCAAGTTTAGTACTGCTACCTTATTCTCAAGAATAATAAAAATACATTAAAATTTGAAAGGTTCATTAGAAATTAACATAACTCTTACCCTTAACTACCAACATCCTTAAAGCAATCACAGTTGGGAAGGACCTTACATAAAAACCCCGTATAATATTCTACGTGTTTTCAGGCTCAGCATTAAAGAGCTAAGGAGTAAATTGAGTATGAAAACTGTAAAAACCTTTTACTTAGGACAAAATATAAAACGAAAAAAAAATTTAAAAGAAACTCATACCCAAGAATATTTTCCACAGCCCCGTCATTATAAAAAGATGTATGAATATTAACAAAAGAAGTAAAAGAAAATCGAAAAACAAAAGCAAATTTTGTTATATCAAAACTCACACTCATACATACATACAACCAAAAATACTGAAAATGAAAAAATAACCCGGAAATAGGAAGTTAGACAATGTCGTAATGACAGAAATTATGTAATAAAAGCTTGAAATTTACGATTCATCAAAAAACAACAAAAAGTACCAAGAGATAGACTGTTTGAGCCAACTGAAACAAAGAGAATAAAACAGAACATTACGATTACCAACAAATCCTACTCCTCCTGCTCTTGGCACCTCCATCAATTTGTGCACGAACAACATCTGGGGAAACATCTGGCAATATAAGAACGTGTTAGAGGCTTAAGGCCACAAAAATGTACGACACCAAATATTTAGTAGTCAGGAAATATAAAGAAGAAAACGAAGAACAAAACAGAAAACTTAAAAAAATTAAAAGTAAAAATATTCTACAGGTGTAACAACATTGTTATTAACAGTTATACTCAGAGGGTAATGGCAGTTGGCATTACAGAAACGACGGACAAATGCTAGCCATTTTGTACGGGAGGCCAGGATAATAATATAAACTCGATTCACAAATACAACAACTACTTACTATTGGCAATAAGGAAATCAAAGTCATAGTTAAAGAATGAATGAATAGGATGTAAGAGGTATATAACCCGCTTTAGCATCCAACATAATACTTACACCTACACATGCATACACACATACATAAATTATTTTAAATAACAACTACATTTGCAAAAATATACTATATAAAACAAATGAATGGACAATGATGACGGGACAGTATGCCTTTTTATTTGTCTCATCCTTTGTCCGGTTGTTATACAATTTTCACTTTATTTCTGTTTCTGTGTCGTTGTCGTTGCCAGCAACACAACACAACTACATTTATAAATATTTGCCGTTTTAAAGGAAACGGAAGCAGACATTGCTGTTGCTTTTTATAGAAGTTTGTTATGGCACAAGAACTAAAACTGAACCGAATAGAGATTTAGAAAAATAGACAACATTTGCAATAAATTTTGAATTTAAAACAAAGAACATTGACACATATATATCCAATCTCTTGCACTTTCGAAAAGTTTTCTTTTATACATACATACACGAATATGTTAGATTATAAAAAAAAAAAAAAAACGTTTTTATACATTTAAGTTAAATGCAATGAAACAAACTGACAATCACATTTATTGTATATTACCTATTAGCTTATTAGAGTGATACCAACTCTGAAATAAAATAAATCTTAACTTATTAGATTTGATAGAAATCCTCTCGGCATTGAAAGAAATTTTAGAATCACTAAACCCAAATTTTAATCTTATAGATATTAATAAAAAACGTATTGCACATTTTTAGGAGATTCAAGATATATAAAAACTTTAGTATCTTAAAATTTATATTTATTTGTATAAAATATGAGACAGAAAATTCTCTTATATGAAATGTTACTTGTTTTCAACATAAAATCTTAATTAGAATCGAAATTTTCTGCAACATTCTAAAATTATTCAAAATCATTTTAATCTTTCTTCCTACTGTGCGATACTGATAATAAACACTAAGACTGCTTTTACATTAGTCAGGTTTGACTTATCAAGTTTTGAATTTGTATGAGAAAAATCTGATAGAATTAAAATTGAGTAAACCTGACCGTAATATCAAGTTTATGAAAATTTTGAAAATTTGTATTAAATTTAAGGAAAATAAAATGAAAACTGATGAAGAAAATGTTTGTGTGTGAATGTGAATCCAGGTTCAAAAGAAATTTAAAGAAAAACTGATCAAGTAAACCTGATTCGTGTGAAACGGGACATATTGATCGTTGTGTTGTATGAACAAAGCAATTTATTTGGTGAACAAAAGCAAAGCATTGCGAACTTTTGAAACTAACGAGTCAGTCTAAAATATTTGAAAAGCTCATTCATCTAAGGTCATAGAAATGCTTCAGAATACCTAATAAATAGTTTTCTCAGAATTGTTCGTGGTTACAAGGATGAGATGCAGTTGTTGCCTGGGTTTCCTGCTAACAGGTAATAACTGTATTTAATTCCTACTCGCACCTCCTCGTGGTACATCCTGGAAAACTGAGCAACCTAGTTGAAGATGCGATAAACAACCCGAGTGGGATTCTAGGTCAGGGCTAACGTGAGAAGGAGTAGTCTTGGAGCCATTCCAACGTATTTGGTCTAAGATAATTTTACTTGGTAAAGTACGAAACTTCAGCGTCTGTTCAACATGTTAGTTGCTGCTGCAAGCGGGCGTTTGTCTCGGACCGAACGGCTGGCTTTACAAACGTGGCTCTTTTCTTTGAACTCATCATCCATCGACTTAGCATTTACGATGTTTTAAGCATGGAAAGAAATAAAATTACAGAATATACTACTCCAAGGCTACTCCAGCTACGACAGCTGGAACAAGGATTTTGGAGGTGCCTAATCTATGCAAGAACATCCTGATGAATGAAACCAAGAGGCCCTATGCACTGGGAGTTAAGGATAACAGATAATAAACTTTACAATGTCCCGAAAAATTTGGAAATTTAAATTTATGCAAATTGTCTTTCGTAATATACAGACACTTAAAAACATGTCCCATATTTCGAACTGTTATCCAAATTCATGAGATTTATATTTTAGCCAAAAATTCGAAATTCTTGTTAATATCCCTGTTGCCATTAAAATCACAATCTTTACAAACTTATGTCATGTACCAACCACTGTTAGTAACTATCTAGTAGTGATTGTCGAAACAGTAATTGTCGTTGTGATGGGACTCCATTTTTGTTATCTTGAGCAAAAATTAAGGAGTATGAAGAGGAAGAAAACTGTTAGTATTTGTTAGAAAAAAAAACAGAATTGTTATAAATGTATGTTGTAGTACGGAAAAATCCCAGCAATAATTCTGCCAATGTTGAATGTAAATATCCTACAAATGTTCGAGTAAGTGTTTCTAGCAATGTCTGACTGTCTAACGTGTGTCTGTTGGTTGTGTATCATGTGGGTGGTTGACTTGATACTAATGTCGGTGCTGTAGCCGTTGTTGTTATTATTTTCATTTTTGTTGTACGAATGTCGGGCAACGTGATTGCAAATTGTAACCGCCAATGGGCCGTAAATTGAAACGTGACTAAGACTGATAATAAAATGCATAAAATCACAACTACAACATATTTACACACACATATATACCTACACACTCTCGAATAATAACAATTCAGTTTTTTTCCTACTTTCAGTTTTCAGAAAAATAGTCAGAAAAATACAACAGCCATCCTCAATAACCCTAAAACCCAGTGAAACATTTATTTATTATATCTAAAAAGCATTAAATAAGTATATTTTGCTAAAGTTATATCTGCACTCGCAAATCTTTTCAACATCAGAGATTTTGAAAATTAGATTTCTTAATAGGGGGCAAAAACGTTTATTGGGTATTCAGTTGAAAATTGCTTGCCATAGTGGCACCACATAAATATAAAATAAATGTATGAGTTCTACCTTTAAATTGCTTACAAGAAAAATGCTATTAATGAAGAAGGTTCAAAACGATTTTTTTAGGATTTCGAAAAGAAGCAATCAGATTTGGTTACGATACAAGTAGAACATGCATAGAACCACCTAATGACACAGTGACTTATATAAATTTATTGCATATTTATTGCAAAACTAGGTTTTTGTTATTGTAGTTGTTATATAGGATATTCTAATGTTTCTTGTAGACAATATTTAAAGCACGTTCCTTGTCGTAGTCGTCCTCATCGTCAGTCATTGTCATATATTTTTATATGTCTACAGAGTACTGCGGTCGCTACATGAAAAGTATCGACTGGAAAAACCAAAATGGAATAAAATGCAAATGTAAAAAAAGGTTTCGTCTCCAACCACTGGTTTTTTGTTGTTTGCTGTTTTTTTTCTTTTGTCATTAACTTGGTTGATTATCATGTAAATGTGGAGGGAGTGGTGTGAGTTGTTGTAATATATACACCTGTGTTATTTATTAGGGTGATGTAATAAATATGTGTAAACATGTTAAAGTTTCGAGAAAATTAAATTTTCTCTAATACATATTTTAGCTTTTGTAAAATGTGTAGAAAGTTTTATTTGTTTACATACAGAAAATGTATGTTTAGCAGGATAATGAGAAAAACTAACAAACAGTACAAATATTTGTAAATCCAGTTGTCTTTCAACATGTCAATCTTGTGTTTATTTAGCTCAATTAGTAAGTATCTTTGTAAGACATGAAGTATTTATGTTTTGTTTTCGTTTATTTTAGAAAATTGTGTTAAGAGTTACTATGTAGACAATTCAAAAACAAAAAATCAATAAAATAAATCGAAATTTAATTTAAGAAAAAGTTGGTTAACAAAATACTGTATTTGGTATGTACCTTTACTCAAAAGTATACCGACCAAATCGGCTTATCCACTGAAATGTTTATCAACCGATATGGACAAAGAAATATAACTTACAATTTTAGAAATTACTACGGTACAAGGCTATCAGAAATATTTCGTGAAAAATCGGCATATATTACCAAAAAAAAAATTTAAAAATCGGAATTATAAAAAAATATATCACAAATATAGCCGAATATTAAAAAAATATTGAAAATGTTTCTATAGCACAAACTTTTACTAAATATTTTCTATAGAACAAATTTTATACTGAAAATTTTCTAAAAAAAAAAATCATATTAAAAATTTCTCTATACAAAAATTTTATACTGAAAACCTTTCTATGCAAAAAAATTATATTAAAAATTCTTCTATACAAAAATCTTATATTAAAAATTTTTCTATACTAAAAATGTTTATGAAATATTTTTCTATACAATAAATTTAATATGGAAAATTTTTCCATACAAAAAAATTTATATGGAAAATTTTTACATATAAAAAAATTTTATTTTGAAAATTTTCCTATACAAAAATAGGGGAAATTTTTCTGTATAAAAAATTGTATGTAGAAAGTTTTTCTATACAAAAAATTTTATATGGAAAATTTTTCTATTCAAAAAATTGTATTCGAAAAATGTTTCTTTACAAAAAAATGTATATAGGGAAATTATCGAAAAAAAAAAATTTAAATGGAAAATTTCATTACAGAAAAAATTTAAAGATAAAAGTTTTTATTGAAAATTTTTCCATAGAAAAAAATTATATTGAAAATGTTTCTTTAGGAAAAATTTTATAAAGCTCTTTTTTATTTAAAATTTTTATTTCGTTTCCAAATTTTGACTCTTTAAATTCCAATGTATCGGAAAAATTTAAAACTTCTATCGTTTTTAACCTCTGATATGTTAAAAAAAAACTATTAGAACTTTAAAGTAAAGTTGGCTTTCGATATAATCTTAAAAACCGCCAGTTTTCTGAGCAAAATCTGCATATCGGCACTTCACTATTTTCAGGTCAAAAATTGCTAAAACAGCGATAAATCGGTAAATCTGCCAGGCCAGTGTGTGTGCCATACCGTTCGAATCAGACTTACATAATACTAGATCTATATTGGTCCATATTTGACCAAAAAAAATCATAAAACTGAAGAAAAGTTGAGATAGACATAAGTTCTATAAAAATAATAATTTACTAAATTTTTATCTATCCACATGCAAAGTGAGTAGCGATTTTTATTCTTTCGTTTTTCTTATATTTACTTTTTTTTTAATTTTTATAATAATTTTGAATTTTACAATAAAGACTGCAGCTAACTTAACCACTTGTGTGGGTTTAATCTATTAAATAGGAAAGTAATATGTAAATTTTAGTTTATATGTAGAATTTCAAGAAAAAGTTACCCATTTTTATGTTTTTAAATTTCTATTTTATAATTTCATATTTTTAAATCCTTGAGAGTTGATTTTTTGTACAATAAAATACAATACCTTGGTGTGAAAAGTTATTTGCTTGAACAAGTACAAACAAAAAACTAAAACATGAAGAAAACTAGTTTTAATTAATTTCATAAACTACAAGAAAAAGTACAAATACAAACATAAACTTAAAATTTTTATATTTTTCTTAATATTATACAGACACACATATACAAACATATTTATGTATTATCTATAAACTTGTTTAGGTGTACGAGTATGTGTGTAATGTTTCATAATAATTGAGTTTACAATTTTCAATCAAGGATTCACAAAACAACAAAAATTGTACATACATAAACTAAAATTTAATAATAACAAAAAAAAAATATACACATTTTTAATTTTACAGGGATCAGAATAAATTCTTATTTATAAATAAACAATACTTTTCTTTGTTTCGGTTTCTGTTAACGATAAATTGTTCAGGGAAAAATAAAACTATAAAATACATTTTTATAATTTACAACAAAAGCTCTTTTCATTATAAATCTAGTATTTTCTATTTCTTACCTAAGAATACCTTATGTTTGTTATCTAAATATCTGGAAATACATTGTATCTAATAGTTATACCAAATATGTATATCATCATAAGTATTGGTTTGAATCTGTTATATTTTTAAAGTAAATTTATTAGAACTCCATTTCACCACCTCCTAGTAAAAAGGCAGCAAGGAAACAATGATCCATATTGTTTAAAATGAATGAATGAATAAATAAATATGAAGTAGCTTTAGAAAATGTTTTGAATTTAGTTTATTTACAACAGTTGCTATTATCTACTATATGGATGTATGTATATGTATGTATGAACTGTGTGTGGTAAGTGTAAGATTTTTCTGCCTTAACACAAATACTATATACATACATATAGATAGTTGTTCTTACTCTTTGCTAGATAAGTATGTGTGAAATATTCATTACATTTACTTTTCATCAGAATAACTTACATCATCTCTCTTCCATCATAAACACAAAACAACAGAGACTTATTACAATATATAGTATAGGAAAAATTTATAAGCATTTTCTGCAAAAAAAAAAAGAAAAGAAAAATATTAAGCAGAAAATTCTCCAATGAGCACTTATAACATGATGAAAAGCATAAAAAATAATCTCGTATAAATGAAATAGGAAAATGTATCTTATATTTTACTGCATGTAGTATACAAACACTCACACACACACACACACACACAATCTCAATCATTTTTAAATATATTGCTCTCGATTAAATGTTCCACAGTTTCTCTAAGAGCACCGAAATAATGCACTTATACTAATATATATCCACAAAGAGTAACAACTTGTTTCAAACATTGTTACACAATAAGTAAGTACATGTCGCTATGAGTAGGCAATTGATTACACTTTCCCATTTTGTAACAAGTATCATAGATCAAACTGCAGGGAAACCAAGTCTTAATAGCAATGCAGAGTTATATTTATACCCTACACTACAACAAGAGGTAATTTGAATTTTAAGTCAACAGATTTTGAAGATTTTATGAAATTTGAAGTATATATCGTCACCTAAAAGGCGAATAACCTATCTACAGTTTTCAAAAGTGGGAAAAACGTTATAAAATATCATACATGGGCATACTGCATTACTTTTTTACTGCATTTCGCGTTTCAGTAATCAGTAAAAAGTACTGATTACTGAAAACGAAAATCAGTATTCAGTAAAAAGTACTGATTACTGAAAACGAAAATCAGTATTCAGTAAAAAGTACTGATTACTGAAAACAAAAATCAGTATTCAGTAAAAAGTACTGATTTTTATAAAAAAATGCAGTAACCAGTAAATGATTGATAGCAGATACTGTGTGTTTTACAAATGATATGTACATATCGATGCAACCGTTTGATATGAAAAAGTGAAAACTGTATTTTTTTAACATACGAGGTTGAGAAAGTAAGGCATCGATATTGCCTACTTACATGAATAGTGGCATAATTAAAAAAAAAATCATAAGGTCATCGGTTCGAATCCTGACAAAAACTTTTTTTTTTGTTTTATTTAAAATTTTTTGTTTTATTTAAAATTTTTTGTTTTATTTAAAAACTTTTATTTTATTAAAAAAAAAAAAACGAAAAAACAAAAAATTCTGTCGGGATTTGAACCCACGCACTCATGACTGCTAGGCGGAGACTCTTCCGCTGTGCCACTTCATATGTTGGAACAAATGTAATAGACCGAAATCATCAGAAGTCATCAGCGGAGTTTTAAGCGCCAATTTGTTGACTCCGTGTATAACAAGGTGGAACTCGCTTTATGATTCAATAAAAAGGTTGTTGCAGCATAAAGACAATTTGCCGGAACTTTGCTACCGGCTTTCTATTCCCACCATTCTTGCGGACGAAATAGAATACTTGGAGGAATTCTTATTGGTAATGGAACCTACAGCAGAGGCAATTGACTATCTTCAAGGCGAAAAAAGTATGTACTTTGGTTACTTTGTCCCTACTATAGTTTCGCTAAGGGTAAAATTTTCACGTTTGGAACAATCGAATTTAAAATACTTAGCTCCATTGATTAAAAAAATGAAAGAAGCTTTATTTGTAAGGTTTGAAAAATATTTCACAATACAGCCAGATGCTTGGGATGCTATTATTGCAGCGGTAACTATACCGGAAATAAAACTAAGATTTTTAAAACCTCTGCTGGAAACGGCAACATCAAAAACAGAAGAAGATGTAAAACAAATGCTTAATACATATGTGTTGAAATATGGAAAGATACCGGATGCTGAAATGCGTACTGTACCTCAAAAGCCCCAAAATTCGTTTTTAGATTTTGGAGATGAAGGTTATGGTAAATTTTGCACCTTATTTTCCGCTAATTATTTGTTTTAATAAGTATACTTATTTGATTATCAAATTTTCTTAACCAGATGTTAATGTGCAGTCCACTTTAAGTGATGTGGGAAATTATCTCCAGGAAACAATTTTATACCTGGCCGAACGGGATGCAACAACAAATTGCCTGCATAAGCACAATGCAATAAAAAACGTTTTCCTAAAATATAACACTCCACTTCCCTCATCAGCGCCTGTAGAAAGACTGTTTTCTTTTGCTGGGATTGTGAATCGCTCCAGAAGACAAAAGCTGAGTGATACAAATTTTGAAATGCTCGTGCTGAGAAAAGCCAACAGTGTATAGCTACAGTGCCCATCCGTCCTTTTTTAACATAGTGTTCTCTTAAATAAAATAAAAAACAATTGTCCTTTTTTCAATCAAATGTCTTTTTTTCGCTAAACGAAATTAAGTAAGTTGTGCGTAATAGCTTAAACAGCTTTTCTCAGAATTTCGTTTTTGAGCAATATTTACATATAACTTTTAAACAAACAGTATCTGCTATCAATCATTTACTGGTTACTGCATTTTTTTATAAAAATCAGTACTTTTTACTGAATACTGATTTTTGTTTTCAGTAATCAGTACTTTTTACTGAATACTGATTTTCGTTTTCAGTAATCAGTACTTTTTACTGAATACTGATTTTCGTTTTCAGTAATCAGTACTTTTTACTGAATACTGATTTTCGTTTTCAGTAATCAGTACTTTTTACTGAATACTGATTTTTGTTTTCAGTAATCAGTAAAAAAAGAAAATACTGAAAAAGTACTGGTACTGAAAAATGCCCATCTATGTAAAATATATATATTTAAACAAAAATTATGTATTTAGATTAAAATTAAACCAGAAATATATATCGGTTGAAAAAATCTTGCTTTTATGTCACTTAGGTTATTTGGAATTGCAAAAATCTGAAACCAAATAACCTATCTGCAGTACCAATTAGTATGAATAAATTAATTATACCCTTCACCACCATAGGGGGAAAGGGTATTATAAGTTTGTGCTGATGTATGTAACGCATAGAAATATTTGTCTTAGACCCATCTTTTAGTATACCAATAGGCTTAGAATCACTTTCCGAGTCGATTTAGCGATGTCCGTCCGTCCGTCCGTCTGGCTGGCTGGACCCTCATGTTAATCTTGTAATCAAACTGCAGGTCGCAATTCTACAGATAATTTGATGAACTTTGGCAGAGATCATTTTATTGATAATGGAAATTCGTCAAAATCGGTCAATTATTTATGGTACCTCCCATAGGTCCCACTTCCCAGAATTGATATTCTGGCCACAAATATCAATATTTATAATAATTTAAAACAAATACTGCTTATATAAACCAAAATCACTGTACCAAATTTCGCTGAAATCGGTCCACATTTAACCATAGCTCCCATACAAACTATATCTCAAAACGCACTAAATGAGATAAAATTCACTAAAATCAATTTGTTAAATTTCTAGACAATTGGTTCACATTTGACCCTAGCTCTCATATAAGTCCAAATTATGGAAGCAGCTTAAATGTATAAGTTTTGAGAATATGTTTGTATATCGAGCCCTTAGATTAAAATGATCGTAAGCGATAGGGAAAATGTTGATCGTAAGCGACAAAAAATCTTAATTAAACAAAAACGGGGAATGTTTTGGTGCATAACATTTTTGTTCTTTGTTAGTTTGTTACTTTTGACAAACTAATTAAATTTTTTCCAAATGGTTTAGAAGTTATGGTGCAAAGTATTGTATGTGAAGTTTTTTAGTTTTACTTCAATAACTTTTAAACTACTAGCCGAATTGTTTCGCAATATGCAGAAATCGGCCAATGAGTAGTTGGAGTTCTAGACCAATATTTTCAAATTATTAGAAGAAAATTTAAATTTTAACGACGCAAATTCAAATGCAGCTCGAAAATCTAAAAATGTATAAATAGAAACTACGCAAATCGAGGCTTTAGTGTACTTAAAGCTTATGAAGAAGATATTGATCTTTTTTAATTTACTTGAACAATTTTCTCTCAACACATATGTAGAACAAAGATAAAACCGACATATCAGGCGTTCCGACATTGCGAGCACAAATAATTGCTTGAAAATGGAAAAAGGCTAGTTGGTATGTAGCAAGGTTTCTCATTAAGGTTACCGTCATTATTTGCATGAGCGCAATAGGAGCATTTGTACATCCTTTTTTATATTCACCCGTAAAAATGTAACAAAAAAATATCACAAAAACTTAAAAATTAAGTAATCTAACAAATAAATCATTTATTAAATTAATATTTTTTTATATAGATCTTAGACAATTAAATTCATTTTTTTTTTTTAATTGCATTTCAAATTATTTAAATAAATTTTCCATTTGTTTGAAATTTTTCTGCATAATCCTACATAATCTTTTCATGAGTTGGTATCATCCTATTCTTCAGCAAACATTTAAAATCAAGCCATAAACATTGCTTTTTGAATTGTAACTAAAAGTTAGTAGATATCTGTACAATATTTCCTTGAAATCTTAAGAAATTAAACAAAAGTACACTCTTTTACACTCACTTTGAAGAACTTACTTTTTCTTTTGAAGTCTCTCTTCTCTGTTAGTCTGTAGGGCGCTCGTACTAGCTTTAGTATTTAAATTTAAAACTAGTTGTATACAAGTACTTACTTCACTACTTTTCTTTTAGTTTAAATATGTATCTGAAGATACGAACACTTATGTTGTTACACAACCTTTTTATTTGGTATGAGTGTTTTGTTCTTTTGTAATAGCACTAAAATCACGTGTAATATAAAAATATTATAGAGAATTATGATATTTAATTTTTAATTAGAAATGTAACAAGATTATTTAAAATTAAGACTATCAAATGAATAACCTTGAATTATTAGTTTTGGATATAGAATTTTTTTAAATAATAATATACCAGCAATGGATAAGGTTCACAATAGCTTAAATCATGTTGGAAATTTGTTTCTCATTATCAAACATCAATGAACGAAAACATCGAAATATACATAGAATGATTTTCATTTTATTTAATTATTTCTTGAAAAACTTTCTTATTCAGAAATTGTGAACATTTGAACATGAAAAAAAAAATATCAAACAGTTTTTACTATATATATATATATATATATATATATAACAGTTTTTACTATTTATAAAATATTATAGTATTAATATTCTCTAAAATGACTGGAGTTCAGAATTAATTTTTTTAGCATATTTCTAAAATGTTTGCCCTTTGTGTTCTTCTATACCATTGTTTTTTTACTTTTTTTAAGATCATTAAATGAATTCCAAAGAAAATTGTTTCAGGCAAAGGGAAAACTAAAAATGTACAATATGGTTTTGCGTCATAACCATTATCTTAAACAGATATTTATTAAAATTACTTTGAGGTAATTTTTTCATTAAACTAAAAATTTTAATAAAAGCTTTGAATATGTGAAGCTATTATAATATAAACAAGTAAGAAAGTGCTATAATCGGTCAAGACCGACCATACGATACCCTTCACTACTTATGTCAAAGGTCTGTACTTTTTCGTGTATAAAGAAATTTTGTCATCATACAAACATTTTCTCAAGACTTATATATTTTTGAGATGTTTCCGTCATTTGCGCTTATATAAAAGCTAGGGTCATCGAGGTATCTCGAAATTTACCAAATTGATCACTGTTTTTACAAAAATTATGTATTAAAAAAATTAACTTAAAATTAGCATTATCTTCAGATTTACGAACATTTTAGTGATTTTTGATACATTTAGTGCAGTGGAGGGCACTAACACATATACAAATTTGCGATTGTGCTCGTAGCAGCAAAGAATATTTACAAAACTCCGTATTATATTCTCGGTTCATCATTTGTGTTTCATAGCGATTGATGTATTTTTTTGCTGAGAGTTTGCAAAAATCTGGAGCGTTAGTTTTTAATGCTCTGTACAATTCTTGTGTGTCGTGTATGTGTGTCAGCAGAATTTAATTGCCAATAACTAGTTATAGCAAATAAATTTCTCGCTCATGGCAGATTTAGTGCCTTTTGATAGAAGAGTTTGTATGTGAGCTATAGTCAAATTTGGACAGATTTGGTACAGTGATTTTGATTAACATAAGCAGTACCTATTTTAAATTTCATAAAAAATATTGATGTTTGTGGCCAAAATATCAATTCCGGGAAGTGTAACCTATGGAAGGTAATATAAATAATGGCCCGATGTTGACGAATTTTATCAAATTATCTCTAGAATTGAGACCTATACTTTGGTTACAAGGTTTACATTGGGGTCCACACAGCCCGTAGTCCAGAGAAATGAACGAACGGACGGACATCGTTAAGTCGACTCAGGAAGTGATTCTAAGTATATATATATCTCTCTCTATATATATATATATATATATATATATATATATATATATATATATGTATATATATACATATATATATAATATGTATATATATATATATATATATATATATATATATATATATATATATATATATATATTTATACTAAGAGGTGGGTCTAATAAAAATATTTTTATTAGTTGCATTCGTCAGCACAAAGTTATAATATCCATCCATCTATGGTGGTGAAGGGTATAAAAACTAGTTTATGGTTAAATATAACCTATTCTAAGAAAATGTAATACAGTGATTTCTGCTTAAAAAAGGAATACTTTCAAATTTAATTTGAATATTAAAAAAATGTAGAAAACAGTCTCCAAAATTCCTGTTTTGATAGTAATGAACCTAATACCAGGTAAAATGTTTGTACTCTTTTAAATTGCCGTACTTTGATTACACTGACAGACAGAAATGTAACTAAAAAGCCGGATGGACAAATACCGTTAAATCTACCAAGAAAATACTTAAGAGTTTGGGACAAGTATTTTCGTATATTAAAAACGCTAGAGCAAACAAAATAACCTATGAGTAGACCAAAACTACATCAACTTTATCTTGAAAATTTAGTTTCTCGGTATAAATAATTTAATATGCAAAAGCATGTCTCGAAAATAATTTGTGATAAGGTCTAAAAAATTAATAGTTATTTCATAGTTTTTGCTATGATTATGTTTTACATCTAATTAAAATAAAAATGTTTAATATTAAAAAAACAAATAAATGGTTTACTTATTCATTGCGTTTTTAAACATTTAAAATATTTTTTTATAAAAGCAATAAAAAAAATGATTTATGTTTATGTTTTTTCATAATGCTAATTTGCCTAAATAATGATATAACTCGAAACAATTTAATCTAGGTAAAATATTTGATATATGTAGATAATACAAAAACAATACAGTAATAACAATAAAAAATTGTAAGGTATGAATAATTTTGAAAAAATAATTTAACTAAATTGAAGACATCGTGAACCGCCGTGGTACAGCAATTTAGTCATCCGCCTAGCATACCAGAGGTCCCAAGTTCGATCCCTGGCCAGACCCACTTAAAAATATAAATTTTCAAAAAAGCGGCGGTTCACCTCATAACTCAGCTAGCCACTGGATATTGAGTATTAGGCTATGAAAAACTTCTCTAACTAATGCATTTGCCGTTCGGAGCGGGAGTTAAAACGTAGGTCCCTTTCAATGAGCCTAAAAATAGAATCGGATGCAGCTGATTGTCTGAGAGAAGTACCACTTGTTCTAATTGGAATGTTGTCGTGGAAATTATTATTATTGTTAATTAAAGATATGTTTTTCATCACACTCTATTGAAATTCTATGTATTTTGACTTATACCACTTCTCATGTAAATATTTTCTATTCAACTAGATATTTAATAGATATTTGCTTTTGTATAATATTACTCATACATACAAGTGAAAGTTCGTACATGTCTACATATGATTTATATTAAATTATCTTTGATTTAACGCCACTTTGCCTATGAATACTTTACCTACTCCAAGCACTCTTATAGGCAATATTTAATAGTTTGTATTAGCTTTGTAAAATAATCTAAGAGCGAGATATTAAAAACGATTACAAACTATTACGTTTCTATACCCACTCCAATAAACACTTATAAAATTGCCTTATCAATTTGTCTCCCTTTCAGGAAACTTAATTAACTAAAGAAAGTTAAACTGAAAAAAAATCAAAGTGTAGGAATGTATGTCTTATCGAAAGTGTTCATAGAAGCATAAACATAATTACCCTAATAAGTATTAAAAACAGAAAAATAAGAAGCATACCCTATAATTTTATCTAGTTTTATCCATCTTATGATGGCACAGGAATAGCAACAGCATCACCAGCACCATCATAATCATCGTCAGCAGCACATACAGAAAATCTCTAAATTAAAATTAAAAAAAAAATAAGTAGAATAAATTACTTTCTTCTCTCCCGTTTTGCTTTCCTTTTCCGATTTTATAAATACAGAGCAAATAATTGTATCAAACAGAGTAAAGGATGTGGATGGGAGCTCAGAAAAAAAACTAAATTTAAACAAAAATCATAAAAAAAGTATGATTTTCATAAATAAATAACCCCACCTTATAAAAACAATTAATATACAAAAACACTTTATACAATATTTATAAGAACATGCAGCTCATAGGCTCCAGTCTCACTGCGAAAACGGTGTAATACTTAAAACATACATAAATACTTGTAAATATAGTAGTTACATTTACATCCTATACGTGTATGTATGTACGTATTTTAATGTTTATAGTATTTACTTATTTATGTTTGTACATATTTATATATGTATTTCAGAGTGCGATCGTAAGTGTTTGAATATTTTTATGTGAATAATGTTAGCGAAACACCATAAACATAAACAATTCTAAAGCCTTTTAAACAATAATTTGGTTTAGTTTATTTTATTTTCCCTGTAGTTTTTGTTTTTCTTCCATAGTCATTGTTGTTACTTTTAATATGTTCACATGTATTATTAAGCTGCTTAGAAGCGAAAAATAACATTAAAGTAAATGAAGAACAAAAACAAATTTTTTTTGTTGCTGTACTCATTATTTCACCCAAAAATTATATAAAAATAATACAGAGTGCCAAAAATTTGTTTTCCTTTCATGAAGTTAAAGCTAAAAGATTTTTAGGCCACCCTCTTGTGAAATTTTATGTTAAAAGCAAAAACATTGAAATCAAACAATTTATACATAAACACAAAATTGTGTAAGTGTGAGCTTGAATGTAAAAGTATTTATAAAGGCTTTATCTACACTTGACACACTATAGACTAACTTACACACTCTACAGCGAGACCTTCTTGCCTTAAACTCTCACATAAACAAATAGGCTTATACCATATGCAAACGTGTGTGTGTGTGTGTGAGAGAGGGAATAAATAAAACCAGCAGCATACTAATAAAGTTTTGCATTCCATTTTAACATATACATTTACGTAGAAAATGGATCCAATTAAGTGCTTAATCACTATATAACCCAACTGTCAACGTGAACGTCACAAGCGGTGCTCATCACCATAACAAGTATGCTTTAGCAACTATTACAGCAGCAGAAACAGCAACAACTTCTTTAATAAGTATTACTCTACTATTTTAGGCACAATGGGCCTTTAATTACTTTGAATAGATTCATATTTCTTCAAAAGGTTTCGTAAATATCAAATAAATTTAAAAAAAAAATTTTGTCAAAAATTTCTCTATAGAACACTTTTTTTATCAAAAACTTTTCTATGGAACATTTTTTTATCAAAAATTTCCTAAAGAAAATTTTTTTGATGGTCGTGAGTTCGAGTCGGGCTTAGGTTCATGTCATAAATAATTTTTTTAATTTATGATTTTTTAATTAGATAAATAAATTTTAGGAATACTGAAAAAACTATGTAACACTTAGCAGTGTGGAATGCTCCATTTTCTGTCCCGCTACGGACTTCATCAGCACACTGTGTCACCAACTGTTAGATGCCAGTAGTTAAGATTATCTATTTAACTGAATTCTTAAGCGAAACTGAAAACGAGAACTATGTTAACACTCATTTCTATTTTACCTATGAACATATGATCGACTCAGTTAGAGGAACTTATCCATCATAGTTTTTCCATTATGCTTTGTATCCCTATTCTTTATTAATCTACATTTACTTCGTACTTTAACCAACTGTCAGTTGGTAATGAAGACAAAGATTTTTTTGTTTTTGACAAGTTCTTTTTTATTCTTTTACGTTAATGCAAATTTGAATTTAGTATCAACTTGGAAGAGTTACTGCAATTTAATTGAAAGAAATTATCAAAAAAAATTTTATTATAAAATTGTTTTATCAAAAATTTGTCTATAAAATTTTTTTTATGAAAAATTTTTCTATAGATAAAAAAATGTTCTATACAAAAATTTTATATAAAAAAATTAAAAAAATTTGCATTTGATCTCGATCTGTTAAATTTATGTATTTATTAATGTAACAGACAATTTCTTGATTAAAGCCAAAAAAAAATTTGTGGAGATAACCAAATCCCCGACGCGTTTTGATGGTAGGTTAGGCCATCTCTTCAGGAGGAGTATCCCTACTTTTAGACAGATCGAAAACCTCGCATTTTTATAAATACAATCATTATGTTTTTTCTATAGAAAAATGTTTTTTCCATAGAAAAATTTTTAATAAAAAAATGGATTAGAAAACTTTTTCTTTTAAAAACATCAGAACTACACATTGAAAAAAATGCCTATTTAAGTTAAGGGTATAAAAAACAGCAGAGTGACGATTTTTTTTTTTGTTCTGTTCTATTTGTGCCGACCACTGGTTACAAGCATTTGAAATTAAATATTTCCCCCTTCTGTGTATTGGATTTGAAAGTGACAATCTGGCCCCATTTGTTTTCAATTTTCTATTCCATCATTAATTCCTTAAAAAATGCTTAAGATTTTTTTCATTTACTTTAAAACTCCTAGCCCAATGTGTAACAGATTGTTAGTAACTAGTGAAGCTTTATATAAGAGTCTATTTCCCATTCATATTTGTACACTTTTATTTTAACTTAACTCGGTACTATTTGTAATACAAAATATTCCCATACATCTATGGAACCACTAACTGTAAGTAGACATGTGTGGTTTCAATTTTATAAACAATTTTATATTGTGTTTTGCAATTTGTATGAGAAAAGTGTGTGCGGCGAATATTTTTTAAACTACAAATTATTCATTACGGCTTTTAACGTTCTGACATTTTAAATGGCGTGTAACAAAAAAAAAACAAAAAAAAAAACAGAAACCAAACTAAGAGGGAAACAGTTTTGAAAGCTCTTACAAATATGTCATACCTTAAATACTCACTAATACTCGTACTAACAACAACAGCTTTTATTACAACATCAACCAGCAGCTGCATCATCATTATCATCATAATCATCACGATATAACGGTATATGATGTTTTATATATTTATATACCGTTATTGTATACATATGTTTGTGTGTATATTTAATACTACTTCCCACCAACATTTTGCCTTGGAGACACACACATACACACATTCATTTTATGGTAACAATTTTAACATTTATGTTTTTTTAATACATTAATTTCAATTAAAATGTGGGTGGCAAAATTTAATCCCATTTTAACAGGAAATCATTTCCGTGGTTTAAACATTTTTTGGTACCAGCTTTTAGTTTTTCTTTCCTATTTTGTGGCATTTATGGCTGCAGCAGTATTTCATATTTTCATTTTTTTTTTCTTTTTCGCTTTCAAATATTTTACTCTAAAATGCAATTTTATGATTTGTAAACGATTTTGTTAAAATTTCGATACATTTTTAGTGGTTGCTCTTAGAGTTTAGTGTTTTTAGCTGTTTTATTTATAGTTGAGTGGATTGAATCGTTAGAATGTATTGAGTGAGGGCTCTGTAGTTGTAGTTTAGTTGAACTGTGTTCAGTTCAATGGAGCTTTGTTGAGTTTAGTCCAATTTAAATAATAATGTTTATTGATTAAACATGTTGTATATTAAATTCTGGCTGTGCAAAAAAATTTATATGAAAATTGCCAACACGATTTTGCTTTTAACAGATTGCTTTATGCAGTAGTTCATAGATAAAGACAATTATTTCTTCTTTTGTATATGATTTAATAGAAAGAGCGATAGAAGAATTAAGTTAAAAAAAATAAATTCATATAGATTTTTTTATAAAAATAAAAATAATAATGTGGGGTTTATGTAACTCAAGCGGCTGACGATTGAGTGAAATTTATATGTGTTTTGTTATTGTAACAAAAACAAAATGCATGTTAATTTCACTCAATCGTCAGTCGCTTGAGTTATATAAACCCCACATTAGCATAATTTTTATGATCAAAATTGTTATTTTTATAAAAACTTTTCGATAAAATTATTTTCTGTGAAAATTTTTGATGGAAACATTTTTCTGTATAAAAAAAAAAGCTCTACAAAACAATTTTCGGTAAAAATATTTTTCTATAGAAAAATTTTCGATCAAAATATTTTTCTATAGAAAAATGTTTGACAAAAACTTTTTTTTTCTAGAAAAGATTTTGATAAAAATATTTTTCTATAGAAAATTTTCGATAACAATATTTATTTGTAGAAAAACTTTGTGTAGGAAAATTATTGATAAAAAAATATTTATACAGAAAAATTTTATAATTTTCGATAAACAAATTTTCCATAGAAAAATTTTTATAAAGAAAAATTCTATAAAAAATTTTTAATAGAAAATTTTTGATAAAAAGTTTTCAATAGAAAATTTTGGATATAAATATTTTCTATGGAAAATTTTTGATTTTTCAATAGAAAATTTTTGATAAAAAATTTCAATAAAATTTTTTGATAAAAAAAAAAATTTTAGTAGAAAATTTTTGAGAAAAAATTTTCAATAGAAATTTTTTGATAAAAAAAAATGGGGATAATCCTCCTGAAGAGATGGCTTAACCATCGAAACGCGTCGAGGAATTTGGTTTCTCCGCAAACATTTTTTGGCTTTTTATCAATAAATTGATCTGTTACATTAATAAATAAATGTAACAGGTTTGCGATCAAATGCAAATACACTTCTTTTTGAAAAATGTTTAATAGAAAATTTTTTGAGAAAAAATTTTCAATATAAATTTTTGATAAACAAATTTTCAATATTTTTGATACAAAAATTTTCTATGGAAAATTTTTGATTAGAAATTTTTCAATAGAAAATTTTTGATAAAAAATTTTTCAATAAAAAATTTTTGATAAAAAAAATTCAATAGAAATTTTTTGATAAAAAAAAAATTTGAATAGAAAATTCCTTATAAAAAAATTTTTAATAGAAAAATTTAAAAAAAAATTTTTCAATAGAAATGTTTTTGATAAAAAAATTTTCAATAGAAAATTTTTGATATGAAAATTAGATAATTTTTGATAAAAAATTTTTCAAGAGAAAACTTTTGATAAAAAAAAAACTCTCAAGAGAAAATTTTTGATAAAAAACTTTTCAAGAGAAAATTTTTGATAATAAACTTTTCAATATAATTTTTTTGATAAATTTTTGAGAAAAAAATTTTCAATAGAAAATTTTTGATAAAAAAATTTTCAATAGAAAATTTGTGATAAAAAAAAATTTCAATAGAAAATTTGTGATAAAAAAAATTTTCAATTGAAAATTTGTGATAGAAAAATTTTCAATAGAAAATTTTTGATAAAAAAAATTTTCAATAGAAAATTTTTGATAAAAAAATTTTCAATAGAAAATTTTTGATAAAAAAATTTTCAATAGAAAATTCAAAAATTTTTCAATAGAAAATTTTTGATAAATAAATACATGAAAGAAGAGCTGATAATGTTGTATACCTGTTTGTTTTTAAATTGTCAAATTTTTAATTAATGTCCGATTTAAATTTAATTTAATCCATTTAAGAAAAATACAGAGAAATTTGATCAAATTTGATCAGTAAAAGCGATTATAAAATATATGAAGTACATGTGATATACCACATACTTTTTGTCAGATCTTTGGGGGTGGAGATACAAACGTGCCTCCAGCTCTAATGCAAGTGTATGTATTTAACTAAATTTGCAGTTAAAAGAAAATTATATCCCCTTACTAGCCTACACCACATTATCCGCACTTTCAAAGAAATAACTTTTAATTTATTTTTTAAAAGATATTCAAAATGATTTGAGATTTTTTTAACAAAATTATATTGAGGAAAAAGTTCTGATCGTAAAATACTTACCTTTTAATCATTACTAATACAAACAATGTCCAAAATTTTAATATATAGTTATCTTTTCAATATTCAATTTTATTTACTTTTTATAAATATTTATTCCTACAATGTATAGGTTTTTTATTTTAATTTAAATACATTTTTCTTTATGCCACTCCAGACTCATTCATTCGTTCATTTATTTGTGTAATTATAGTTTAGTTTAATTTAGTTTATTATATATCTATATAACATTATTTTACCTTTTTTGAAGATTCAAATTCTATTTTAGTATTCACAAAATTTTGTTTTTATTATTATTATTTATATTAATTAAATACATACAATTTTTTTCGATATTTTTTGTAATTATACTAAGAAAACAAAATTTTATATTGAAATAATGTAAATATATTAATGAATAAATTTACACAAAAATTATTACTTTTTTTATTTACTTTTAATACCCTACACCCAAGAAGGGGTATAATAAGTATGCTAATGCATAGAAAATAACGCATATAACCTTCATATATATACCAACAGACTTAGAATCACTAAATCTGTTTCCGTTTGGATGTCGACCCAATCAGGCAGACTATGTCCATATAAACTTTTAATCAGAGTACAGGTAGCAATTTTTAATACAATTTATCACAGGCATTTGCATTGGTAGTGGGACCATCGCTTCGAAATCGGATAAATATTTAGGTCTGTTTAAGTGGAATCCAAATTTCGACCACAAATAAAATATACTAAGTTTTAATGAAACTATGTATAAATATTTCTTGTACGAACAAAAATAACTATGCCAAGTTAGAATCGGCCCATATATAAATATAGCTCTCATAAGAAAGCAATACAAAAATGTCCCTAATAGTTCTCAGAAATATTTATATAACAGCAACAATTATGAAATATGACCGCAAATTATGAAATATATCTGGAATGCATTGAAAATTAATTATTTCATTTATTTGAACACATCCATCTACACAAGTGGTGTAGAGTATCATATGGTCGGACTTGACCGACTAAAACTTTTTTACTTGTTTTGAGTATTATTCCTTTATGATCACACTTTTATTTCGAAAACTCTCAAAAAAATTTATATGATTTTAATATAATAAAAAATGTAAAGAGAAAAAACTGAAATTTCTAAAAAATATTTACACTTTTAACTATTGGAATTATTTTGTTAATTTTTTTGTTTTTCCTTTAACTTTTTGTTTTTCATTTGGCGGGAGTTAATTTGTTTTATGTTTATTTAATATTTAGTTATTTTTATTTTCAATTTTGTTTAATATGTTAATAGTTGTTGTTGTTGATTTTGTTTTAGTTTTTTGTATTAATGTAAAATTTAATTTATACTGTCAGTTAGAAGTCATATGTAACAAATAAATATTTTAATTAAATAATTATTACATTTCATTTTAAGTTTGAATTTTCATTTAAAAATTAAATCAATTTAAGTTATTTCTTTTTTGTGTCAAACTATTTTTATAAATTCTCAGCATTTTAACATATTTCAGATTATTTTATTAATTATTATTTTTTGTTTATATTAATTTAGTAAAGTTACTTTTTAATATTAACAAGTAATCCATATAGAGTTTTTTATTTTTTTTTAATATTTTTTATAATAGTATTTTTTCTTTAGAACTTGTAAAACACTAAAACGTGTTAACAAATTAAAAATGTACAATTTATTAAATTAATTGATGTTTTTATATTAATGAAGGTATCCCATGAGATTTTATTAATTAAAAAGTTTTTCACAAAAGCGCCTGAAAGGAAAATTTATGAAGTAAAAATTTTGTGAAATTTTTACAAAAAAATAACAAAATAGTCGGGATGTAAATATTATTCAAAAAGAAGAATATTTGCATTTGATCCCAAATCTGTTACATTTATTTATTAATCTTTTTTTTCTTAAATTTTTCTATAGCTAATTTTTTTATCAAAAATTTTTCTATATAATTTTTTTTTATCAAAATTTTTCTATAGAAAATATTTTTATCAAAAATTTTTCTATAGAAAATACTTTTATCAACAATTTTTCTGTATAAACATTTTTTTTATCGAAAATTTTTCTATAGAAAAAAATTTTTATCGAAAATTTTTCTATAGAAAATTTTTTTTATCGAAAATTTTTTTATCGAAAATTTTTTTATCGAAAATTTTTCTATAGAAAAATTTTTTTATCGAAAATTTTTTTTTATCGAAAATTTTTTTATCGAAAATTTTTCTATAGAAAAATTTTTTTATCGAAAATTTTTCTATAGAAAAATTTTTTTTATCGAAAATTTTTCTATATAAAAATTTTTTTATCGAAAATTTTTCTATAGAAAAATTTTTTTATCGAAAATTTTTCTATAGAAAAATTTTTTTATCGAAAATTTTTCTATAGAAAAATTTTTTTATCGAAAATTTTTCTATAGAAAAACTTTTTTATCGAAAAATTTTCTATAGAAAAATTTTTTTATCGAAAATTTTTCTATAGAAAAATTTTTTTATCGAAAAATTTTCTATAGAAAAATTTTCTTATCGAAAATTTTTCTATAGAAAAATTTTTTTATCGAAAATTTTTCTATAGAAAAATTTTTTTATCGAAAATTTTTCTACATAAATTTTTTTTATCGAAAATTTTTCTATAGAAAATATTTTTATCAAAAATTTTTCTGTATAAACATTTTTTTTATCGAAAATTTTTCTATAGAAAAAATTTTTTATCGAAAATTTTTCTTTAGAAAATATTTTTATCAAAAATTTTTCTGTATAAACATTTTTTTATCGAAAATGTTTCTATAGAAAAAATTTTTTATCGAAAATTTTTCTATAAAAAATTTTTTTGTTATCGAAAATTTTTCTATAGAAAAATTTTTTTTATCGAAAACTTTTCTATAGAAAAATTTTTTTTATCGAAAACTTTTCTATAGAAAAATTTTTTAATCGAAAATAGAAAAATTTTTTTATCAAAAATTTTTCTATAGAAAAATTTTTTTATAGAAAATTTTTCTATAGAAAAATTTTTTTATCGAAAATTTTTCTATAGAAAAATTTTTTTATCGAAAATTTTTCTATAGAAAAATTTTTTTATCGAAAATTTTTCTATAGAAAAATTTTTTTATCGAAAATTTTTCTATAGAAAAATTTTTTTATCGAAAATTTTTCTACATAAATTTTTTTTATCAAAATTTTTCTATAGAAAATAAATTTTATCAAAAATTTTCTGTATAAACATTTTTTTTATCGAAAATTTTTCTATAGAAAAAATTTTTTATCGAAAATTTTTCTATAGAAAAATTTTTTTATCGAAAATTTTTCTATAGAAAAATTTTTTTATCGAAAATTTTTCTACATAATTTTTTTTTATCAAAATTTTTCTATAGAAAATATTTTTATCAAAAATTTTTCTATAGAAAATACTTTTATCAACAATTTTTCTGTATAAACATTTTTTTTATCGAAAATTTTTCTATAGAAAAAAATTTTTATCGAAAATTTTTCTATAGAAAATTTTTTTTATCGAAAATTTTTTTATCGAAAATTTTTTTATCGAAAATTTTTCTATAGAAAAATTTTTTTATCGAAAATTTTTTTTTATCGAAAATTTTTTTATCGAAAATTTTTCTATAGAAAAATTTTTTTATCGAAAATTTTTCTATAGAAAAATTTTTTTTATCGAAAATTTTTCTATATAAAAATTTTTTTATCGAAAATTTTTCTATAGAAAAATTTTTTTATCGAAAATTTTTCTATAGAAAAATTTTTTTATCGAAAATTTTTCTATAGAAAAATTTTTTTATCGAAAATTTTTCTATAGAAAAATTTTTTTATCGAAAATTTTTCTATAGAAAAACTTTTTTATCGAAAAATTTTCTATAGAAAAATTTTTTTATCGAAAATTTTTCTATAGAAAAATTTTTTTATCGAAAAATTTTCTATAGAAAAATTTTCTTATCGAAAATTTTTCTATAGAAAAATTTTTTTATCGAAAATTTTTCTATAGAAAAATTTTTTTATCGAAAATTTTTCTACATAAATTTTTTTTATCGAAAATTTTTCTATAGAAAATATTTTTATCAAAAATTTTTCTGTATAAACATTTTTTTTATCGAAAATTTTTCTATAGAAAAAATTTTTTATCGAAAATTTTTCTTTAGAAAATATTTTTATCAAAAATTTTTCTGTATAAACATTTTTTTATCGAAAATGTTTCTATAGAAAAAATTTTTTATCGAAAATTTTTCTATAAAAAATTTTTTTGTTATCGAAAATTTTTCTATAGAAAAATTTTTTTTATCGAAAACTTTTCTATAGAAAAATTTTTTTTATCGAAAACTTTTCTATAGAAAAATTTTTTAATCGAAAATAGAAAAATTTTTTTATCAAAAATTTTTCTATAGAAAAATTTTTTTATAGAAAATTTTTCTATAGAAAAATTTTTTTATCGAAAATTTTTCTATAGAAAAATTTTTTTATCGAAAATTTTTCTATAGAAAAATTTTTTTATCGAAAATTTTTCTATAGAAAAATTTTTTTATCGAAAATTTTTCTATAGAAAAATTTTTTTATCGAAAATTTTTCTACATAAATTTTTTTTATCAAAATTTTTCTATAGAAAATATTTTTATCAAAAATTTTCTGTATAAACATTTTTTTTATCGAAAATTTTTCTATAGAAAAAATTTTTTATCGAAAATTTTTCTGTAGAAAATATTTTTATCAAAAATTTTTCTGTATAAACATTTTTTTTTATCGAAAATTTTTGTATAGAAAAAATTTTTTATCGAAAATTTTTCTATAAAAATTTTTTTTGTTATCGAAAATTTTTCTATAGAAAAATTTTTTTTATCGAAAACTTTTCTATAGAAAAATTTTTTAATCGAAAATAGAAAATTTTTTTTATCGAAAATTTTTCTATAGAAAAATTTATTTATCGAAAATTTTTCTACAGAAAAATTTTTTAATCGAAAATTTTTCTATAGAAGCAACAACAAATTGTGTGTTTCTGTTCAGATGATAATCTTCGCTTTATATTGATATTTGTTGGATACAATAATAATTCGTATTTATTTTGTGCCTCTAAATAAGATAAAATGTGTGGTTTTCGCTCTGTCTAGAATTAGGGATAATCCTCCTGATAGATGGCCTAACTAACCATCGAAACGCGTGAAAATTTTCCCACCAATATTTTTTGGTTTTATCAAAAAACTATTTATTATAATAATAAATAATTGTAATGAATTGGGATCTTAGTGCAATACAATACATTTTAATTAAATGTTTGATGTCCCAAAATTTTTGATAAATCTTTTTAGAAATTTTTTTATCTAAAATTTTTCTTTGTCCAAAATTTTTTTATAGAAAAATTTTTTTATCGAAATTTTTTTTTTTTCTTATTATCGAAAATTTTTATAGAGAAAATATATAATTTTTTGTTTAAGAATAATTTTCTATAGAAAAAAATTTTTATCGGAAATGTTCCTTGATGCTTTTCGATTGTGATTGGGCCAATATCATCAGTAGGAATATCGCTTATTCTAAAAAAATCGAAAACAATGCATTATATTAAAAAAAAATGTTTACATACAAATTTTTGTTTTTGTAAAGTGTTATGCACTTAGTATAAGCTTATGAACTTATTTGTTAATGTAAGAAACAATTTCTTAACAAATGCCAAAATATGGTGATAAGAACCACCGGTTCCGTGACGCGTTTTGTTGGTTGCTATGACTTTCATTATCAGGAAAGGTATCCCTAATTCCAGATAGACCGAAAACCACGCTTTATACCAAAGTTTTATAACAAACTTAATACGAACTATAATGTATAAACATTGGTCCAAAACTGTTGATTGGTTTGGAAATCTTCCATAATTCTGTCGATAATTTTGGGTATCCCTCATAGGTCACACTTCCCAGAATTTTTGTGAAATTTCAAACAGATATTACTTATCTAGAAAAAATCACTGTTCCAAATTCCTTTGAAATTGGCCCAAATTTGACCATAGCTGTAATACAAATCCTTCTGGCAAATGTAACTAAATGCGACTAGAATAACAAAAAAAAAAAACTCGCAAATCTCAAGGTTTTATATATAATCTTTGTACACACAATTTTGTGCAATTTTTGATTTTTTTTAGAAATTTTTGATTTTTTTTTTAGAAATTTTTTACATATAAACATATATAAAAAATTTAAAATTTTTTTTATAATAACTTTTTATACAGAAATGTTCTTTTTTTTTCAAAAAAAAACTGATTTAGATGTTACTTATCAATAGAAAATTTTAAATTTGAATATCATAACAAAATGTATCTCAAGTGCAGTTTGAAATGTTTACTCATAAACTCCCTAGGGAATACCTTCTCAAAAAAAGGAAAAAATATTTCTATATAATAAATATTATTGAAATACAATTAATTTACTATTATCAAATGACTTTAATCATATTAGAAATAAATGAATATTTTACAATCAAATTATATGTTTGTTTTTTTAAATATTATTATCATATATTTTATAATTTTTGCTATTACATATTTTTTTTTTTTTATTTATTTGCATTTTTATTGGCTAACTACAAATCAATAATTAAATTTGCTAAATTCTAAAAAAAGTAATAAAATTGTTATTGGTTCTGGTTTGTTGTGAAAGTTTTGTTTGTTTTTCCATTTAATATACGATATGACTTCAAGGGTATTCAATTTAAATAGAAATTTTAGAAAAATGTTTAAATAAAAACAAATTACCACAAAATTTAAAGTTTCTTTGTCATTATCAATTCAATGTGATTAAATTTCAATTATTTAGAGCAAATTACAATATTTCTCAGAAAAAAAAACTACTTTTAGTTTCATTTTATTTTTCTTTAAACAAAATATAAACAAAATTCTCATACATATTTTCTGCTATTGCTTTTTTATTTGTTAATTTAAATTTGTGGGAGTTTGGTATTTTCTTATTTCTTTAAAATATTTTTACTATTTTTACTCGTTGCTTAACTTGTGCAATTTTTATTATTATTTTCTTATTTTAATTTTAAGTTTAAATTTTTTTTTCTGGAATTTTTTTGTGCGCTTGTTGTTTTTGTTTTCATAAACAAAATTTTCTATTATTTTTACATACAAAAATTTAACTTATAAACTATTTTTTCTCAACTTTATTTGTTATTATAAATGTTTAATATTTGCAGAATAAAAGAAATATTAATAAATGAAAAAAACTTAGTTTTTGCTTGAATTTGTACATTTTGTTAAATTTATAATTTTACACATAATTTCATTTGAAAAAGGTCAGTTTTCCAACTACTTGCACAAAGTGAAATTGTTTCGAAAATGGGAAAAACTTTTAAGATTTAAAATATTTCTAAAAAGTTTTTCAATATAAAAAAGTTAAATTTTAGTAAGAAAACAGAAAACTATTTTTAGACATTATAATATCCCCAAAATAATTATCTGGTAGTCAAGAAATAGTATAATTTTTAGTCTCTATCACCCTAAATTAGGTTAAGTAATAGAAACAAAGTTTTCTAGACTATGAGTGACTTTATAACCGCCCACTACAGCCATACAAATGCTACAATAAATTAGTATTTTTTACGAACATTTATATTTAAAAGATCAGATAAATTGTTCAAAAGTTATTTACCTAGATAATGTCAACGTCAGAGGGGGTGGTTAACTGCCTCTTCCCCCTGAAAATACTTTAATTATTAACTCCTACTACAGTTATTAATTTAAAGAAAAACTCTTCCATCGTCCAAAAAAAAACAAACTTGAGATTGTTTTCTGTGGTCCAGATAGTTTTGTATAGACCTATGTATAAAGCAAAAGCTTGAGACCACAAGAATTGGGAGGCTAATCCGCAATCTGTTATCTTTGACTTCTAGTGGAGCATAGGGCCTCAAATCTGCAATAATGTTATCAGTTTTGTTGTTGCAATTCGCAGTGCGGGAGTTTATGTGCTCTATCCGCTATTTTACACATTTTGAGATAATGATGCCACTTTAGGTTTCCGAACCTTAATTTTTCAAATCAGCAATCCGTTTTTGGCTATCTCCTCTAGTTTTTGAGATAAATAGTGTCTGTTTTGTTCTATATCCTTCAAAATAGATTTTTTGTGCTATTTTCATCTATTCGCCAAATATATGGTGTAAAAGTCATAAAATGCTATTGTATAGTTTTTTTAGAAAAATTAAGTTAAAATTTTGAAGATCGATTTTCTCAAAGTGCGTTTTTGACGTATAGAGCACATAAACTCCCAGACGGCGAATTGGTACCCATAAAAATTCTAGATTCATAAGTAAGAACAGATGTATTGAGGAGATTAGGCAAAAACTTTATATCTGCCGAACTATAAATCAAAAGGATTATATTTTTACATATTTCATATTATAAGGTTACTCTTTATATAGCTATTGTTTCAGTTTTCTTAGAACTGTAGAAAAGGGCAGGAATCCTGATAAAAAAAAACTCATCCCTAAATGAAAATTACAAATCTGAATACTTGTGGTAAACTATTTTAAGAATCACTTGGATTTCCAGAGTTGTTCTTAATTGAAAACAAAAGTATGTAAGTCACATATGCAGCGACAGTTGGTAAAATTTGACACAGTTGTTAAGCTGTGAAGTTGTAAAGAATGTTTATGTGGTTGTTGTGTGTAAGTTGGGGTACAAAAGATCAAGAAATTTTGATTTTTGTAAAATTAAATATAGAGATTGTACTGAAGTTGTCTGTACGCAAAAAGCACAAGTCGATTACAATTAAAATTTTACCACTAGTCGCAGAGTGTATGGCCTACATAAGTATGTAGTAGTCAAATTTGATTAAAATATTGTTTACTTTACCATTGTAACTTCGTGATATCTTTGGGTTACAGCAGCACTACTACTATTATCAAATTGTTGTAGTAGAAAATTTCTAAACTTGCTCAAGTTTGTTATTTTGAAAATAAAATTCACAAGACCTGAAATGTAATGTGTATATAATTTGCAGAAACAGTATGAGGATGAAAGCTGCTATCAAAAAACAAGATATTAATTTTTTTCTGTGTAAACAGCCTATTACATTTTGATAATACTTTATAGATGGATCTTTATTAAATTTAACGAAAATTTAGAATAGGTATAAAGAAACAGTAACTAGTGCGATGATTTCAGGTTTAAGACTCCGTAACAATAACATTTTGATTAGAATTCAATTCTTTCAAAGCTTCATGAATTACTTTAATAAAAATGTATTAGTTTTCAAATGGTTTAAAAAACATATATAAACTTTACAAAAAGTTATTTGAGTTTTTTAATGTATCAAAAAACATCAGCCACCCTATATTATACACAGTTATTAACCTCTCTTTCACTGTTGTTGTTATAATTTTTTTATTTTTACCAGTTCAACCACCTGAATAATTATATTAATATTTTTCACAGATCTTTTTTGTAAAATGAAATATAAAAAATGTAATTTTTTCTTTGAATTTACAAAAGTTCAGCACATTAAATAAAATTAAAATAGTCGAACATGTGAACTAACAATAAACTGTAGTTTTTGTGTATGTGGAAAATAATTACTTTTTATTTTTCCAAATATGAAGTAATTGTAGCATTTAGGTCATAAAATGAAACAAAAAAAAAAAACTAACACTAATAGGTAGCTCCAGAAAAAAAGATATTTTTGTAGAAATATAATTTATATTTTAATCGATTGTATCTGATAGTAAATAATTTTCTAAAGCTAAAAGTTGATAAAACTATAGCTTTTCAGTCAATAACATATCGTATCACGCTGCGTATGATTAATGATTAATTCAATTACATGAAGTATACGGCCCGATATACATCATAATCAAGGAAAATTTAAGAAAAATTAAACAGCACAAAATTGTCAGGAATGGAAAGTCAAACATGAATGGATTTAAATATGTTTATAGCAAAGATTTAACTATTTTTTAAAGCAACAAAAGGTGTTAAGTCGACCATGGAGTGGTTTTAAAATAATAAAGTTGTTTTCGTGCTTAAAGATACAAAACCATCTAACTATCCAACACTCAAAGCAATTAAGAGATATTGGGCCCTCGTAAAAAGAATAATGAAGGGCACAAAACAAAACAAAATTTCAGAGCAAACAGCAAGAATGTTACTGAACAACTATAAAACTCTGATGGGAAAATAAAAAACAAATAGTTTTTATATTTCATTAATAAAATATAAATCAACACAAAATTAATCATTAAAAACATTTTTTTCTACTGAAATTGGTTGACTCTATCAAAAGTTACAGTAACTTGTTCGTGTACTTTTTATAGAATCTCACAAAGAGTCAGGCTAAAGTTCCAGCAATAGACTCACCAGATCATACAAAAGTGATAGGAAGTAAAATTTTGACTCCTCTTTCTTTAAATATTTTATCGCTTCTATTGTTTTCACATGTCCAATCCAATTTAAACATGGCCTTAAGTCTTTCGATAGATGCTCGTAAATATGTTTGGATGTTCTAGTTACCTATTACAGTTAACAAGTTATTTGTTGTGTTTTCTATATTTTTCACAAATTGTACAATAACGTCAATGAAACAATACTTGGACATACCACATTACTTTTTAACTACAGTAAGCATTTCTGTAATCAGTATTCATTACCAGTAAATGAAATATAATTTTCTTTACCATTCAATTTTTACTGATTACTGAAAAAAATAGTCTTTAGTAAACTTAACTGATTACCGATAAAAAAAATTGGTATTCAGAAAATTTTAGTGATTACTGAAAAAAATCAGTAACATTTACTGAAATTGTTTTCAGTATTCAGTAAAACTAAGTGATTCCTGAAATTATTTGCAGTAAACTTTACTGATTACTGAATATTTTTTCATTAATCAGTAAAAATATTCTGGTAAAGAATATTATATTTTATTACCAGTTAGCATTATACTGAAAAAGTACTGGTACTGCAAAGTGTCCTTCGATAAAATGAAATGTCCTTAGGGTAACCAATATGTTATCATAAAATTAGTAACCAATTAATTTTTTTCTGTACTTTTAAAATATTTATATCATTAAGACGATGTTTTTAAAACTGAATTTTCAATTGGAAGGTGTCGATTTTTAATATCTTAATACAAATCAATTCTTAATAATTATTCTAATTTTACTTACATCTCATGTTTTCTTAGAACTCACGTGTACTAAACCAATCCATCAACTTTCAACAAATCTATTAAGGAGACCATAAACTTTTATTTTTCAATTACCAAAAGAAATTTTCACTTACCAATAAACTTACACACAAGTCCTAACACATGCATGCATTCACGCAAAGTAATCAAAATTCATTTTATATGCATGTGTGGTAACCAAGGATCAAGTTTTTATATCTGCAAGTTTGTTGTACTTAGTTTTGTTGAAACAAAATGATTTAAGTATCAATTTTCCAATTTTAAAGGTGTGAAATTTACTAGCGATACAGGATTTGGACATTCATTCCAATAGATTTTTCACAAAATCCGGTCAAATACTGGAAAAACTAGTTTTATTTGCATCATTCCTTAACGGTTACTTGAATTCTAAGTCCTTATTTAAACATAAATTGAAAAATTATCAAAGTCTTAAAATAGAAATTTTGTATAGAACATTTCATATAAAAATTGAAAGGATAATCATTTAGCAAACTCCTGTTTTTAAGCTTCCTAATATATGTATATGACATATGTTCGGATACTTGTAGATACTTTACCTTTTCTTGTTAAAACTGTTCTTGTGTTAAGTGTTTACATTTCCTGCTGGTGTTTGAAGAAAAAAGTATACAAGTATGTCGATATTTATTTACGCAGTTCCAAATTGAAAGAATGTATCCAATACTATTGAAATGAAATATCTCTATCAATTTATAAGCAAACGTCTAAAATCGTTAATCTATTCAACAGCCTTGGGAAATGTCCTTCACTTTTGAACTGTTGGGTATGTATTTCTGTTTGGATACATGTACTTGTAAAAAATACTATCTAGTAGTAACTTTTCTAATTTTTTTCTTCTTGTACTAAGTTTGTAAGTAAAACTTTTGAAATGTGTTCTTCATATTTTGCGTTTAAGTTTGAAGGTGGATTTATTTTACACGAGTTTATTTCATTTTTATATGGATATACATGCATATATGTTTGCGTGTAAATAAATATTAACAATCAAACATAAACTGCCTTACCCCACATCAGTTAGAGTTAATACAAAAACTAAGCCTTAAAAATTTCAGATCATTCGATAAAAGTTGACATATAAAGCCAGCACGCCGATGTTTGATAAAGATATTTTTAGTGAGAAAATATGAGTTTTTTGATAGAGGACAAATAAATATAAACATTAGATTCAAAAATTTCCGAGTTATTAGAGTTTAACGATTTAGATGAAATTTTCTCTATATAATTTTTTTAAGATATAAAAATTTTAGTCGTTTTCTTTAAATTTACTAAAACTACTAGTAAATTGTCCAAATATTCTTTATAATATTTTTAAAATTTTGGTCGCTTTAAATTGAATTACAAATACTTACTTATGAATATATCGTCCACATGATGTTAATATTTAATGATTCATTAAAAACTTGTTAAAACCAAAAAAAAACACAAATTCGCCCTTTAACAAGGAAATAAATATTAACTCTCTGTAAGTGTCCTAGACTTAAGACCTATCTTTATAATCGTCATGCACTTATTCATAAATGTATACATACATATATACCATGTATGTATGTATGTATGTATGTATGTATGTATGTATGTATGTATGTATGTATATATTGTTGTATATGTTATATATACATGTTTTACTTATGCGAACACGTGTAGACAAATAACATTGGTTTTATTGTTTGAGTTTTACACATGTATTGCATTGTAAACGTACCATGATTTCTATTAAACATTCCAATTATTGCTTAAATAAATATAAAGTTAAATTATTTGTTTTCAAGATAATTAAAGTACCTGCAATTTCCTAAAAAGTTCACTCCACTTCTTTTACATAAAAATTCGTATCGACCTCAAATGTAAAACAGTTCCGTCTTTTGGAACCACATTTTAGCATGATTAATGCCTCGAAAAATCATGTTTCTATACCGAAAAATTTTCTATATATAATTTTTAAAAATAGATTTCGAATCTATATACCGATTTTTTTTTTTTTAATTTTTATACCGAAAACTTTCTGTATCAAATTTTTATTTCGAAAAATTTTCTACATAAAATTTGTATACCAAAAAATTAATAAAAATAAAATTTGTATATCGAAAAATTTTTTATATAAAATTTTTATATCGAAAAATTTTCTATATCAAATTCTTTTTACCGAAAAATGTTCTTTGTATAATTCTTATATCAAAAATTTTTCTATATATAATTTTTATACCGAAAAATTTTCTGTCAAAATTTTATATCGAAAAATTTTCTTTACAAAATTTTATACCGAAAAATTTTCTATATAAAATTTTTACACCGAAATATTTTCTATATAAAATTTTGATGCGGAAAATTTTATTTATAAAATTTTTATATCGAAAAATTGTCTATATCAAATTTTTATAGCAAAAAATTTTCTATATATTTTTATACCAAATAATTTTTGTATCAAAATTTTATACCGAAAAATTTTCTTTATAAAATTTTTATACCGAAAAATTGTCTATATAAAATTTTTATTCCGAAAAATTTTCTATATAAAATTTTTATACCAAAAAATGTTCTGTATAATTTTTTTTTTTTTTACCGAAATATGAGCCATTGACTACGCCAGCCCATAAAGAGCAACAGTATTTATTATGAATGTAATGGTGATTCGACAAAAGCTTGCTCTTTTCACTCTTAAATTAGAGTCTAAATACAACAGTTCTGAAATTGGCTTCGTCGGAAAATAAAATTTTGTATGAAAATTAAAATTTTTGCGCCAGTCGATTTATAATGAAATGTCATAGCAAAAGCGACAATCTTCTCTTAATTTTGTGGAATCATGCTTCTACTTATAAAACAGAGGACTAAAATAGCCAATATATTATTCAATAAAATATTTATTTATAATACGAAAATTGCGTTAATTTCACCAACAAAAAAAAACAAAATAGTTCCCGAACAACGCAATACATAGAAATGTTAAAGAATGTTAAGAAGTAACTAAATAGAAAAAGTTACATTCAAATGAAAAAAAAGTACATAGAAATTTATTTTTAACTGGTAATCAGGAAAAGTTGACAAGAGCTATTCACCTACATATATACTTTAGTCATTCTTTGAAAGGATTTTGTCCTGATCATCGAAGTTTTACTTTATTACAGTAACAATTGAGGCATAGCCGCGAATAACGTTTTAAAAGCGGATTTTTACAAAACCTGTTTTTTGCAGATTACAGTTAACTTGACTCTTTTACATTTCTCAATCAGCAAATCAGCTAAAATTATGCATCTTATCGCTATCAAAATACAAACTTTGAAAATGTTTTTTACGAATTGTGAACAATTTCAATTTTGTCGCTTACAACGTTATTCGCGGCTATGCTTCAATTTTCACTGTAAACTTATTTAAAAAGGAAACTAGTGCAATACATTTAACAACAGAAAGTTTTTGCTTGTTCTCCATCATCTCTAATTTTCCCAACTTTTTCTTTTTTCCAATAAGAGTAGTCCATTCTTCATTTTTACTGCTTCACCAGTTTTTTAAGAGGAATGAAAAAATGGAATTATTTGTTATCTATTTTGCCTATTCTCTCAGGAGATAATTGGCATTTCAAATCAATTATAATTGAAAAAGTTTTTTTTGTTTCTTTTGTTTATCGTTTTAATTCTTTTTTATATATTTCTCTTTCTTTGTTTGTTTTCAAGTATACAACTGACTTAATTATGAACATTATTTTATTTAAATTTATTTTAAATTAGTTTATATTATTTATAATTAAATTAGATTTAATTTCTTTTATTATATACAATATACAAAATTTTATTAAGTTATAGTTTCTTTTTAAGTTTTTTTTTTCTTCTTAATTTTCAATTATTTTTCAATATAAATAAATATTAACAATTTTTTGTGGTTTATTTGTTGGTTTTTTGTTTAAATTTTTTTGTTCAATATAAATACAAAGATATGAAAGTATTACAATGGCCTTAATATTGAATATAAAAGACAAGTATTTATGATGATCATGATGATGATAATGACAATGATTATGATGATAATTATGTTGATAGTTACGATAATAATGATGATGCTGATGATGTTGTTGTTGCAATTGCAATTGTGGTAGTGGTTGTTTCAGTTTCTGTTTTTGGTTAAATGTAAAAGTATGTAATCACGTTCTTGGTCCTTGATAACGACAATATGATCTACCCATAATATCTTCTGGTGGAATTGACTGATCAACAGGTGGTATTTTTAATAATTCCATTTGATCTCGTATCTAAAATGTATTTAGAATAAAAATATTTTATTTATTTTAATAAAAAAAAGTTTTATTAAAGGAAATTTTTTTAATTAAAAAAATTGTTTTATTTCAAGTCACATTTTATTACTTTGCTGAAATCGTCTTTTAATAAATTGACTTCCATTTTTAACATTTTTAAATAAACTGCAATCTAATTTTCTATTTTTAGTTTCTGTTTCTTCTTAAAAAAAAATCCATTTAACAATTTTCAAACACTTAAACTTATTTTAAATGCATTTAATAACAAAAAATATATATTCCCCTTAAAAACTTTTGTATCTCTTAACTAGAATTAACTTTTTCTCTAACAGAAAATTGTGCAGCAACAATAGATTTGTTTACAAAACAATCGATTTTTATTTAAATTTCAACTAAAGCTACGAATTCAAAGGTTTTGTAGTTTTATTTTTCCTTTGGGTAAAGAAAAAAACAAGGAAAAGTTCAACATATTCCGGAATCTGTGTTACAAAAACTAAAATAAAAATAGCGCTTTGTTTCTGTATGTCATACAAACAATAGTTTTTTTATTATTATTTACGTTTTACTTAAAAAAAGGAAAAAGAATTAAAGAAAACTAGTCAAAAGTCCTTTACCTTGATAACGCAACAAAAAAGTTAAAGTTTGAACGAGTTTTGTTTATATTTATGTATTTTAGACAATTTTTTTAGTTATAAAGTTCTGGTGTCTTAAAATAGTGGGAGAATTATATTTAAAGTAATTGCTTTTTCATTTTTAATTTTGTTTAAAAATTAATTTTGCTGTTAAATTATATTTTTTCCAACGGATTTCATTTTTAAAAACCCTAACATGAGCCAAAAAACCTTTACAAGTTTTTAGAGCTTATGTAGCAGAAGAGAAAATACAACATCTTAAGCTTTTATCGAGTCTAGGTCTTATAAAGATCTGTTCAGCGGTTGTAAAGAAATTTAAGCTTAAAGTTCAATTTTCGAACTAGCTCATTTTTACACACTTCCTCTTAACCGATTTGGCTCACATTTAGGCCACAAGCCAATCTTGGATGACAATGGAGCAAAAATTAAAAATTTTAATATTTCTAAAATCATAAGACGCTACGTTGTTTGTAGATCTCGACTAACGAATTTATAATATATATTATGATTCTTAAAATCGGCTGGGAAATGACAATTATATATATTGTTTAAAGTGATTTATGAGTCTGAGGTACCCTACTTTGGGGGCCGATTATGCCGCCTCAATAAAATCTAGGCTATTTAGGTTAAAAGTACATAACACCCTAACTACAAATTATACAGGGTGCGCAAATACCATATTTTAAAAACAACAGTCCATCCAACGTAACAAAAAATTTCAGCCCATTATCAATACTATTTTTAAAGAAATCGTAATTAATATGAGAACAAATATTAAATAAGTTAAATTCTTTTTTAGCCGCATGCCACGCCTACTATTGCGAATATTTTAACAACATTTTTCGGCTACCTTTGTTTTGATATGTTTCCTTTCTGATTGCATAAAAATATTAAGAATCTGTGTTTAAGAATTTGTTACAGTATCAAAACTTATTTATAATATTTGATCAGGCACTTTTTTATAGAAGGTATTCTGGAAGATAGGTTGAAGATGGTTAGAATGATTAGTCATTGCAAAAGCCAACTTATAATACTTGAGATCGGGGATAGGTTAAACTTATCAACTTCAACTGTTTGTACGACCTGGTTTAAAACTTGGAGCATAATATCGTTGACGTATTTTAAGAACAAAGCATATTTTGTATATAAAGATGTCATACCCAAGAGATCATGGGACAAAAAAAATGTCAAAAAGGATGATGTTATTAAAAAAAAAGGATTATGTTAGTAAAGTAATCGTCAAAAATTTACTAGTATATCAAATATCTTCCTTAAAAAACGTTATTAAAGTATTAAGATTCGATTTTTGCAAGAAAAGATAAAAACTTTTCAAAACTTTGAATCATCAAAAATTCTTGAAACAAAAAGACCAATATTCTATTTATTGAAATATTTACTAATTTTACAAACATTGTTTTTGATTTCAAAATTTTCCAAACAGTCCAATATTATCAAAATTTTCTTTTACCCACTAAGTGTTTTTACTACCAAATTAACTGTAGCTCTAAAACTTTTGAATTGAACACAAATTTAGTTACAAAATCTAAAATCTGTCCTTTTCCTATTATTTTTTTTTAAGTCGATTGTTGTAAAAAGTGCAAATAATTTGTTTATCTATTTCCTATTTCCCTTAAAGTACAACATTGCAAAAAAATAACTAGCACGTTTCTTTTAGTAATTTCTTTAATTTAATTTTTATATTATGATAAATACCATAGAATCTTCATATGTCCACATATAAATCCGACTGAATTAATCACCTATTGAACTAATTCACATACTTTCAAAAATTGACCCAATATAAGTAAACAGTATATCCGTAGGAAAAGGAAATTTTCTAAATCTTTAGGGAATTAACTGCTACAGTTAATATGCCATGTGCCATAAACTCTCAGTCAACAAAGCGAAAATAAATATTTATTGAAATGTTCAACAAAATCCGTAACATTCGTATTGATAATTTATTACCAGGATTGTTATTGAGGATTGCTATTGGGGATTTGAAACGTACTTGTAGATATTGAAATGGATGAAAGTCTTGATATCAGTAATGCAGACGATTGTTATAACAATTTACTTACATATGTAGGAAAAATATTCAAGTAACTGTTTTTGTCTTTGTCATGAAATGCGCATAAAACCGCCAAGAGTCGTCTAAGGTGAAAAAGGTAACATGAAAAATCAAAATTGATGCAATAGTAATTTTTCCACTTACGACTTTTTGCATTTTAGGTGTCGTTATGTAATATATAAACACAAAACTAAATATATGTTTATGTGTACATAAAGTCCAATTGGAAGGAAATTTTCCTTTGTAATGAAAAAGATATTTTTAGGAATGGCTTAACTTTTAAGGTTACATATGGGTATGTGTGGATACTATATAATAGTAACTATATCCACTAAAATACTTTGTTTTATCAAATATTGATAAAAAACAAATAATAATAATTCTTGGAACCAGTTTAACCAAATATGTATTCCTTTTAATAATTTAGTTAAACTAATCAAAATGTACACATTTAGTTGCGAGTCACCCTAATATTTGTAGGTTCCCATAACATTACTGTAAATACTTGTTAAAATAAAATGTAAATACTTTATTCTTTTCAAATTCTTTCGAATCATTTCGTTGCAAAATCTTTATTGTTTAATACTTGAAACAATAAAAAAATATTTGTAAGAAAAAAAAAACAATCAGATAAAATACAACAAATAAATGGAAGGAAGGAAAGAACAATAATTCTGACTCCCATTCTGCAGATTTAACAAAATCAACTTAACTCTTCCGAGTAAAGTATTTCAGTTAACTACAAGTGCACTCCACTCAATGTAAGAAGATGCAAGAGTTAAGTACCAAATGAGTATGAGTATGTAAAATAAACAAAAATAACTCAAGTTCATTTTATATTCATACGTTGTTATCTTATATTTTTGTTTTTCTCTGCAGTTTCCTCAGTTTTAAGTCCACTGCAGCTGATTTCATTAATTTAACTCTTTTTCTCATGAACTCATTTACACAAGAACTTTTACATATATATATTTCAAGAGCTTCAAGGAAACAGTCAGATGGCCATAAATAATTTTATGTTATAACTGAATGTGTTATAAACCTTAAGCATTGAGTATTAAATTTTATATTTTTTTACAAATAAAAGATTACGACTAACAATTGCTATTGTTGGTTATAAACTTTAAAGCTTAAGATAGTTATTAAAAAGCATAAAGTGCTATAATTTTCAACAATAGTGTTTACGAACTGTTCAAGGCTAAACTGTTAAATTGTGCTTTTTTTGCAGAAACTAGATGACGAAAGCTAAGAATGATGTTAGTGAAATGTTTGCGCATTTACTGGGGATCTTATAGCTTATTACAGCTTTGCATTATTTACAGTATCTCACGTGCATTCG
This sequence comes from Stomorhina lunata, assembly GCA_933228675.1. Lineage (NCBI taxonomy): Eukaryota > Metazoa > Arthropoda > Insecta > Diptera > Rhiniidae > Stomorhina > Stomorhina lunata. The sequence continues at coordinate 2,169,099 of OW121740.1, read as the reverse complement.
TATAAATGCAGATACCAAGTGGAGTTAAAGTGAACTGATTAGTATTTATAACTTACACAACTATATTTTGGAAGATTATATTCGGTTTGTGCTGATGTTTGTAACGCACACTACCTTAAAGATTACTAAATAATTTTCAAAGTATTTTTTCATCAAAATCGGTCTATTGTTTCGGGAATCTTTAAAAGGACTTGTTTTCGAAATCGAAAACTACGGACTCAGCTAAAAATTTAACTTTATTAAAACACGTAAGTATTTTGACAAATGTAGGCCGATTGTCTAGAAATTTAGAACTTTGATTTTTTGCGAAAATTATTATTTTTTTTTATTATTTTTAACTGAAGAATTTGTATAGAAGCTATGCTCAAATATGGCCAAAATATCAATTAGTTAGAGCTATTGAAGGTACGGTAAATAATAGACCATTATTGACGAATTTAAAGTATTGAAGAAACTTTATCTTCTTTAATAATATCATTTTTTTAATTTGTCTATTTCTAGGATGGATTATTTCCGTCTTTTTTCCCATTAACTACCTCCTAGAAATAACCAAAATTTTATAAAGCTAAAACTAATGTCAGCAGAAAAATATAACTTGGTGAGTATTTTTAAATTTTGTTATTTTTATAGTTTTTTTCTTTAAAAACTAAGGAATTAATTAAATTTATTATAAACATCAAGAGGAGTATCTAGCATATAGTCGATCAAGAACGGCTATAGTTGATCAAGAACGGTATAGTCGATCAAGAACGACCATGCGTTACCCTTCACCACTTACGTCAAAGGTCTGTACTTTTTCGTGTATAACCCAAATATTTGTCAAATTTGATCATCATACAAACATTTTCTCAAGAGTTATATATTTAAGCTGTTTACGTCATTTGAATAATATAAAAGCTAGAGTCAAATGTGCACCGATTATCTCGAAATTTAGCAAATTGATTTTACAGAAATGATGTATGCAAAAAATAAACCTTATATTGGCATTATCTTCAGATTTACGAACACTCTAGTGATTTGCGTGACATTTAGTGCCTTTTGATAGAAGAGTTTATATGGGAGCTATGGTCAAATGTAGACCGATTTCAACGAAATTTCTTACAGTGATCTAATTTGTTTAAGTTTACATAAGCAGAATCTGTTTTAAATTTCATAAAAATTATTGATGACAAAAATATCAATCCTGGAAGTGGGATCTATGGGAGGTCCCACAAATATTGGTCCGATTTTCACGAATTTCAATAGCATGATCCCACTATAAAAAAATTCTCTTTTTTTACCACGCCTACAAATACTGCCCTTTTTGTCTTTTGGTTACTGTATCGCCATCTTTAGTCCGCTCATAACACTTTATACAACATTTCATAACATTTTATGTATCGGTGTTCACGGCTGTATATGGGCTAGATTTCTCACTTTGAAAATTTTTTTCTACCACTTCAATTTCTAGTCATAATTTTTCAAAATTCGATTCGTGCCCACCCTAATCGAATCGAGCACAAATCTATTTTTTTTTTTAATTATGGCTATAAATTGACTTGGTAGTAAAAAACTATTAAAGAAAGAAATGTAGTCCTTACAGAGCCGCGAACATCGATATATAAAATGTTATGTTATAGGCGTGGTAAAAAATAAAAAAAAAAAAAAATAGAATTGTTTTAACATTATCTTTGATCCTAGGGGGTGACTGGCACAACACAACTTTTTTTTTTGTATGGAAGGCGAACCACTCTAATATACATATATGTAACCCATATTCTCGGAACTAATCTGCTAATAAAAGTGCATTTTAATTAAATATGAGGATCGAATAAAGCAAAGAAAAGATTTTTTATAATTAACAACCAAATCCAAATAAATGCAAAAATCGATTAAATGCTAACAATTGATAAGTTATATAAATAGGGATCAAATTCAACAATGAGCAGTTTTATACAAAACCAAATTCACGAATCTCATTATCTGAAAATCGGTCCATATTTAACATAGCTCTCGTATAACCCCCAATGAAAGGATATATAAAAATTATTATTTTCCTGATACAACCTAATAGTAATGCAGTCTTTTTCCGTCTTACTTTACCGCATTTGTATAAAGTAATTTCATTTTCAAGTTTTTTTTTCCATGAATATGAATTTTATTATATAAAATCCCGTAGACTAGTAGACAACATGAACATAATACTCGCATACAATATATAAGTGGTCTAAGATGATAACAATAGTGATGATGATGATGATGATGACGATGATTATGCTTTTAAGTGTTTTTGACAAAAGAGAAAAAAACATTGTAGACGAGAGAAACTAAAGAATTGAATAGGAAAAGTTGTAGGAATAAAAAGGTTTTGGTTATGCAAAAATGTTGGTTAGTATATTCAAATCGCTCATTTACATGAATATAAACTTAAGTCAAAATGCAAAACTTTAAGAAAAATATATTCGATGGATGGAAAGTACATAGAATTCAAAGCTTTTCCAATTCATATTGTAGTTTTTTCTGATATTATCACACAAAAGTAGAACTAGCTTGAGTCGAAAATAATAGAAATTTTTATAAAACGATTTTTCTTGCGTACTTAAAGGCAAAATATGACTTTTTCCAGAGCTCAGTTTAAAATCCTGAAATTTTAGTTATGCCACTATTTATGTAAATAAGTGAAATGTATTCAAAAGTACATGTTTACAAGATTTGCACATACTTTCAAATGATTATTTAAACTAAAACAGTTTTTAAGGACTTTGTTATTCATATTTAGCTACAGCAAAACACACATAAAGTGGCCACATAAAAATATAAATCTGTGAAAATTTAGCAATAAACACTTTAAACACCGATTGCATTAGAAATTTATTCAAAAATATTTGATTATGTAAATATCTAAAAAAAAAGTTACCCCTAATTCAAAAATGATTAATAAAATTATAATAGACTTATTGTATTTGTATAGAAAATATAATTTAAAAGTTTTATTTTTGGTTTATGAATAAGGTAATAAAATTGAGCATTTATTTAACCAAAACAAAAATATTTTGAAAATGCATTCATTACATATGAGTAATATTTTAAAACTTATACTAGTCTCAATGCCATTAAAAGTTGACAATCTACAAAACTTTATAATTTGAATTTGTTTAAATTATTAACATATTTTGGTTAATACTACAATGCTACTTATATAAAATTCTCATCATAGTGCAAAAACCTTCAAATATCTGTGTTAGAAATAATGTGACATTTTATGATCCCAACATTATTGTTCCCTCAGTCGTTATAACATAATTTCTCATTGGGATTCTTAACGAGGCTCTATGTCTTCTCAAACATTTATTAAAACAGACAAGTACTTATCAAATACTTTTGTTTTATAAAGGCAACAATATTATACATACCATAATACTTATATTTGAGGAAAATACATTTTTTTATTCTTCGTTGAAATCAGACCTCAATATCTTCAATAAGACTACTTTTAAGAATAATATTTTATATGCACACATACATACTTACATATGTATTTTCTATACTCAAAATACACTATATGGAAAATTAAATGAAAACGTAGCTGAAATATAAAATTCGTTTCTCCATTTTAATTCATCACGATGCTTTAAAATAATAAAATGCATTAAAATTTCATAACATGTTTTAAAATTTACACTTAAATAAATTTTTTAAGTTTTTCTCTTTTTTAACTACCAACAACTCTGGAGAAAAAAAACTAAAATAAATGAAATTCATAAATAAAAAAGGAGAAACTCAAGGCAACAACTTCACGAGGACACAAAGAGTCATCATCATCATCATCTACTGCAGTAGATTTTAATAATGAAGAAACAACCGTGTTCCTCTTGTTTTTTGGTTTGTTGATGTTTTTTTATTTTATTTCAAGTTCCTCACACTCAACTTACACTTATATACATTTAAATACATATGTATGTATGTACGAGTATGTATGTATAAACTTACTCCTCATGGAAATGCATATACATACATTTACATGTAGAAGCTGTTAAAGTAAGCTGGAGCTGCCCTTACAGATAAAATGAACAGAACAGCAATAAAACGAGTATAAAAATTAATATGCAAAAAAAATAGTTTAGTTCTTTTTGAATATACAGTGGGCTAAAGAAGTGGTCAATATTGGTTATCTGTAACTAACGTGACCTGCATCTTGCATTCGGCGAGATTTACAATTATGATGTCTTTTTCAAAACCACTGTTCAACATCATCATAAGTAGTGAATTGTAGCACATAAAATGCCAAAACCAGCATGTGGTTTAATTGAATGTTTGTGTAATTTTTTTAAATCTAGTTCTATATTGTCCATATTTTGTGGTCCAAACCCTTTTTTCTATTTTCTTTCTATTCGTTTTCTACATATTTGCATATGATAGTGAGTATGATATATACGAGTTTTTTTTTTTTTTGGAGCTTTTCATGTATTTACATTTTTAATTACGAGTTTATGAATTAGAAGTTTTTTTTCGGTTTATGTAGATGCAGTTTCCTTTACCATTTTATATTTTACACACTCTTGTTTATACACGTACACAAAAAACTAAAGATCCCTTTTAGTTGTGTCATTATATATAGCCAGACTCACACTTTTGTGTTAACTCACACATACATATACCCAAACACATACTGTAGACTCTATAAAAATTTACATTAATGTAAAGGGCAAATATTGTTTTTTTTTTTAATAATTTCTAGCCTTATTTTTGGATTACTACTTCTATTTTCTATTTTAAGCAAACAATTTTCGGCAAAATAAAAAATTGGGGCCGGCTGCTGCTTATGTTTTATGTGGATTATTAGCAAGTTTCCCTTTAACAAAAGAACAATTTATTGCTTTTATTACTAAAGCAAGTGGTAAAAACTAATTAATGTTCACTGCTCCACTGACTTTGTAACCTAGTCTCATTCATTCATCCATTTTTTTGGTCTCCACTAGAGCTAAATTTAAAAATTAAAATGTTTGTTGGTTTTATTTTTTTTTTGGGGTTTTTTTTTTAATTAAAACACTTTTCCATGCCTTTTAAAATTGTTTAATTTTATAGCTTCTTAAATTTTAACACTTTTTCTAATTTATGACTTTTGACGACAACACAAATTTTATAAATTACACTCTCACACACTAAAAAACTCGGGAAGCGAACTAGCTTGGATTGTAGGCCTTATTAAGTACGTGAAGTATTAGATCGCTATCTACAGAACGGCCACTTGACAGCACAATCCACGATAACTATGTTGAAAAGCTACGTTAAGTACAATATTGATATATGAAAATAGCATGTGCTTTTTCTTATAGCAATTGTATTTCCAAATTTCAGAGTTATACGCAAACGACCCATCGCTCAGCCAGTTTGTATCCGATTTAATTTTTCTAACAGCAAATAAAAAGAAAAAGTTTTCAAATAGTATATAATTTTTGACACATTTGTATATCTTTTTATTTTTTGTTAATAATATCTAAAAAAAAAAATTATCCCATTTTTTGACCTAAGTAGCTCTTTTTTGCTTATTCTTATAAAAGTTCATAAAAGTTTATATCAATATAACAAGAGAAATTAGTTTCTAATAAAACGTTGGTTTTTAATGTTTTTAAATCAGATGAAAAATCTAAAAGTTATGAAGCTTTTCACAAGCCGACTAGGACATGTGCATAACATAAAATAGGTTTTTATAGCAAACAGTTGAAAAAATTGCTTTTAATTTTAAAGATTACGAAAAAATTTAAAAAAGCAAAACTTTTGATAAGAACTTATCAAATTTCTTAAAATATAAGTCCAAAGCATTGACTTACCAAAACTATTTCAAATTTTAAAATCGCTCTGCAAATATGAGAGTTAGAGGTACTTAAATACTACAACCTACCCGAAAACAGTTTTTTGCGAATATCACGAAACTTTGCAAGTGTTTCGAAATCTTTGAAAATCGTTTTTGTATATCCTCACCTGGGCCTATTACCTCACTAGGTCGCTTTCCAAGTTTTTACAAAAGTTGCCCAGTTATGACACCGTGTTATGAATTAAGAACTAAATGTACATTGGTTTTCATTAAATTTAATGCAATACTAATGTACATACACAAAGCATGGGTACATTAAACATTATCCATGCTTTGTGTATGTTCTTTATGATCGTTTGGATGATCTGGTGTATGCAGATGATATCTGCCTTCTATTGCACCAATTCCCTGGCATAATTACAAAAAAGCAATTAATTACGAAATATGCTTATTAAGCATATTTGGCATTGGTTAAATTGAAGTGATACAAAAATTTCCATGATGAATCGAGAAACTTTACCATCATTCTAACAAAATTCCGTTAACTGAGACTTATGGAAGGTTCCCAAATAATGGACCGTTTTTGTCAAATTTTATTAAATTATCTTTAGAATTATGATTTGTACTTTGATTACAAACTTTTGCGGTTCTTGAGATCTCTTTTAACATCAGGACTTGTGTATGAATAGTTCAGAACTTTTACATTTTAGCTCAAAGCGAAAACTCATTAACACATGTTCATTTTGAACATTTTGAACAATTTCAATACTTTCCTATAGAGGGCTTTATATTAAAACTATACTTATGTATTGACAAAAGAATAACAACATTTGCGTTTTCTTACGACGTGTGACAGGAAATTTGTTTTTGTACTAAACATTACTGACATAGGCCGATACTTAAACAAACTAAGAGCAATTATTGATTTTTTCCTCAAAATTTTCTTCTGTGTTTTTCTAAAATTAAATACTTTTGTTAAAAGGTAATAAAATTCGAAATCTTCTTCCTTCCAAACAATAATGTAATATTTCTAAAATTAGGTTTCTTTTAAACTTAATAAGAAAACAAGTAATAGCTCAATTTATGTAAAAACGTTCTGAAAGTTATAACATTAAAAGTTAATTGCAAATGACATTATTGGTACTAAATAATGTCAAACAAATATGGTGACGGAAATTTTCAGAAGATATTTGGAAAATAAATTTTGTTTTTATAAAAGCACATTCCCTGCCATATGCTTAACTAATTACTTTAAATTTAATTAATTTATGTTAAAAATTTAAATATTTTATCCTCTGATGACAGTATAATCGATTGCTGGAACAAAAAAGTATGAAGTTGTTTAAGCCCAATCCAACTCTTTTGAGTTAGGGCTTTATTTTCATTAAAATGATTCGTCTGCTATGAATATATATAAGAGCTGTAATTAATTTTCATTTCATCAATATATATACATATTAAATCATATTCAAAACTTCGGCCCGTACTTTGACTACCAGAACTTATGTCAAACAGACCGACATTGCTTAAGCTTTTCAAAAACTGATTGTTAGAAAATAAATTATAATAAGATCTTACACATTTCACTTTAAGTTAAGTCTTTAACTTTTTATCTAAAGCCAGATGTATTTCGTGAACAATTTATCCAAATTCCATTACAATATCTCCACCCAGTCTACTTTCTTACATAAGTAGATTTATAAAAGTTGTAATAAGAAAAACATAAATTGTCATTATTATATTTCCCTCTCATTATATATATTTCAGTTTCATGTCTGGCTGCGGTTAAAGGGAAAAGTTTTTCCTTTATTCTTTCCTAAGTGTCTGCGTTCTTTAATGTAATTTGCATATTTTCTCGCAATATTAAAACCCTACAAAAAAAAAAGCGCAACGAAAGAAAAAAACAATGAACATTTCTTCTGTCTTCAAGTCATTCAGTTTTATAGAATTTTCTTCTTAATCGTTTCATATTTTTAATAGGCCATTTCTGCTTTTCCTTTTTTACATAAGACTTAATATAGTTTCCAGCCACAGCACAAAAAAAAGTGTTAAAGTTATGATAACGATATTGTCATTATTTCGTATTTGCAGTTTTAATTTCAAAAATTTTCTGTTCCAGTTTTTGCATTTTATATTCTACCACATGTTGGATAAATGTCACTAGAACTTTTTTTTTATTTTAAAACCGTAACTTTGCTAGAGTATTATTGCAAAAATTTAGGTAATTATTTTAAAACATTTGCTCTTAATTGCTTTTAGCAAATATTAAGGCTTTAATTAAGCTTTTAAAAGAACTGTATTGAAAAAGCTTTTAACATAATGAATATCTCTACTTACTCTTTCTCTTCCTTGGCCTTTTAATTTATTAAAAGTTATTTTTGATTTCTAACTCATAGAAGCACAAATTTACTATTAACTGTTTGTTTTCTACCTCTTTCAAATTCTAAACATTTACTATTATTTTTGGGGTTATTAATGTCAATAATCATTAAAAGCTTTTTTTCAATTAAATTAAATAAAAATATTATTTTTACAAATGTTTTATTTTCCCCATTTTCTGCATTAACATTACTTTTTATTTTTTAAAAGGAATTTTCATTTAATCCATTAAGCTTTTTTGTTGTGTGTGGGTCTATCTATGTCTTTTACTTATGTATTCATTTTTTTTTTTTTTTTCAATTTAATAAAATCTTAAATATGTATGTCATGAAGAAGATGAAGAAAAAAAATAAAGAATTTAAAAAAACCCTATGCCATAATATGAGATGGCCTTTTAAATGCTTTTAAAGCCAAAACAAAGTAAACACAGTTAAGATACACATAAAAAGCCCCAAAATAACAACTATGACAACATAATGGGATTTTGGGAAATGGAAGTAGAAAATAACACCAAAACAACAGAATTATGCAGAATGAGGTTTCTTGCTCGAACACACACATACAATTGTTCCAAGAAAGAATGAATAAATGAATGAACGAATAAAGTATAGCTACCACCTTCCTTCCAAAAATTATGAAAAGATTCCTGTAACAAATAATAACAATGTAATATTGTAATATTACAAAGAAACGAAAACTAAACACAAAAAAGCAATAGAAAATAATAAAAAAGAAAGCCCCCAACATTAGAATGGACAGCCAAGGAGACGGACATTCCATTCAAAAGCCCACCTAAGAGACAAACTGAGGAAAAAGAAAAAGATAAAAAATACTTAAGGATAAAAAACATCATTTTGTACTCAACAACTCTTAACAATTTCCTTAAAGAATTTATGTTGAAAGAAAAAAACAAAAGCAAAAACAACAACTTGTTATTTTGTTGTTATTAAACGGATTTGCAAAGGAATGAATTCCTTCCTACTGTGATAAGTTTATTTATGTTTAAAGGACACTTTAAGGTTTTCAAGTTGTTCTTAATAAGTTTGATGAAAATCTCCAACTTAATTTGTTGTTAAATTAATGTCCATAAATTTAAATGTGAACCTTTAATTGGCTTTCTATATTCAAAATTATGCGGATTTTGTATAAGCAATTGACTTCCGTAGGGACTTTTGTACAACATTTAAACATAACATAATTATCATAAATGTAAATTCGAAAGGTTTCTTTAAAGATTAGATTTTAAGCTTCAAAGATTTCCTTAAGATTAAAAAACTTTTTTTCTAAAGTTAAGAAATCCTATAAGAAAGTATTTAAATATATATAACTTTTCTAATTTAGACTAATCTGCAATAAATTAAGGTTTTTTCTGGGTTAACATGTACTCTTTATACAAAACAAGACTAATCAGTTCCAAGCAGTGATGTCCACCATTTTTGTTTTCCTACCACGTGTAATAGTGGATGTTATTGTTGGTACATACATATATTTGTTTTTGTTTTTAATATCACTGGTTTTAAATAAAATACATTTACTTTCTAAAAACGCTTTCTTTTAGCAAACGTGTTATCAGAAAATTTTTGTTATTAAATGGAAATTTATGTCGAGAGTATATACTCAATAGAGTCTATGGACTAATTTTTTTCAAAATCACTTTTTATTGGGAAACTGTTTTTATAATAGTTACATCTCTTTTAATAAAAATCAGATAGAAGAAATCTATGATACAGTAGGCAGTCAGCCCATACTACCAGAAGCCGATGACTTTTTGTAACTTTCGTTAAAATTACAATCATTAATGAAACTCTTGAAAATGAGCAGAGGTCGGCACAAAGAGAACAGAATAAAATAAATCATTGGCAGAGTTGCCGTTTTTTATACTTTTAACTAAAATAGGATTTTTTTTAATGTGTAGCTCTAATCTTTTAAAAAGAAAAAGTTTGCTAAATTTTTTATGTATTTTTATCAAGAATGTTCTATAGAAAAATTTTTTATGAAAAATTTTCTATAGAAAAATTGTTTATCAAAAATTTTCTATAGAAAAATTTTTTATGAAAAATTTTCTATAGAAAAATTGTTTATCAAAAATTTTCTATAGAAAAATTATTTATCAAAAATTTTCTATAGAAAAATTGTTTATCAAAAATTTTCTATAGAAAAATTGTTTATCAAAAATTTTCTATAGAAAAATTGTTTATCAAAAATTTTCTATAGAAAAATTTTTTATGAAAAATTTTCTATAGAAAAATTGTTTATCAAAAATTTTCTATAGAAAAATTTTCTATAGAAAAATTGTTTATCAAAAATTTTCTATAGAAAAATTGTTTATCAAAAATTTTCTATAGAAAAATTATTTATCAAAAATTTTCTATAGAAAAATTATTTATCAAAAATTTTCTATAGAAAAATTGTTTATCAAAAATTTTCTATAGAAAAATTGTTTATCAAAAATTTTCTATAGAAAAATTTTTTATGAAAAATTTTCTATAGAAAAATTTTTTTATCAAAAATTTTCTATAGAAACATTATTTATCAAAAATGTTCTATTATTATAGAAAAATTTTTGATAAAAATATTATTCTTTGGAAAATTTTTTGATTGAAATATTTTTTTGTGAAAATTTTCAAAAAAAAATTTTTTCTATCGAAAAATTTTATCAAAAAAAGAAGAATTTTGTATCAAATTTTTTTCTAAAGAAAATTTTTCGATAAAAATATTTTTCTACTGAAAAACTTTCGGCAAAAAAAATTATAAAAAAAACTGTCTGTAGAAAAATTTTTGATAAAAGATGTTTCTAAATAAAATTTTTGATAAAAAGTTTTTCATTAAAAAGTTTTACTGTAGTGTATTGCACTAAGATCCCAATTTTTTCTATAGATAATTTTTGATAAAAATTTGTCTATAGAAAATTTTTGATAAACATTTTTTCTATAAAAAAAATGTTTGATAAAGGTTTATCTATAGAAAATTTTTGTTAAAAGGTTTTTCTATAAAAAATTTTTGATAAAAATTTTTTCTATAGAAAATTTCCCACATATGATGGTAGGGTACAAAAATGTAGAAGTATGTGAAAAATGGGTACCCCAGTTGTCTAAAAGATACTGTGCTAGTCTAAAGATTCCGGTCTGTTACCGCGTTCGTAATATTTAGGATATATTGTAAATGAACTTGTAATGTTCAACAAAAGCTTTCATTACATTTACTTATTAGATATTTTTACAGAAGTAAATCTATTATATATTAACATACATTATCCTCTTTACATCCTAAATTATTTAAATATAAAGTACAAGATATTATTTGTCTAAGTACATTATTAGGCAATTCTATTAATTCATTCCCTAAAGTAACTGCACCTGAGTTATTGTTGAATATTACATAACTAGGTATAATAAAAGCTACTTATTCTAGGCTACTAAAAACATGAATCTAAATATTAATGTAGGTAAGAAAATGTAATATTTTCTACAAGTTTGTAACTATGAAAAAAAGATAAACGATAGACCTAAGTAGAATAACCAACATAAGACAAGCATAAGTCTATTCTTCATGGTAACCATTTGTTAACTTAACAAGTTTTTCGTTATCCTGCAAATATTTTTTGTATTTTATTTTCTTTCACATATTTTTTTTCAACAAGGCTTTGGAATTATTATGGTTTTTAATTTAACAATTTATCAGTCAGTTGTTACAAAGTGAAAAAAGATGGATATGAGACTAATTCCTTACAATAGAACTAACTAAATAAACATACATACGTTTAAACTAACATAAGTGAGTAAATATGTGTAAGAAAGTATGGATGTTTTTAAGTAAGAATGTATTTATGTAAAGAACTATTTCCCAAGTATTTAGAACACATTTTAAAAGGTATTAGTGACATAGAGTAAAATAGTTTTTAAGCCTTAAGAATGTTAACAAAGACGACATTCGACACACATTCACATAAATGTTAGTTTTCTTCCATTTTAAGTTGACTTTCTTTGTTATTTATTTGTATGTTTCTTTACTTTAAGTTTTGTTATCTGCACAATTTTATGGCCAACATAAAAATGTCTGAGGATTTTAACCCTTCTTTTTAAGTTTTGCTCTTTTTTTCTATAATTTTACTAAGAATTTATCTTTGATGGGTGGGGAAAAAACTAAGGAATTTTATTTTGTTTTTTTCTTTTTTCGTTTTTGTGACTTACCGCTTCAACTTCTTTAAATACTCGTATTAAATTTTTGCCTGCCAGCTTAGCAATATCCTCTTCAGACCATTTATCAGACTCTAGTAATGCAGCAAAAAGATGAGGATACTTGGAAACATCCTCAAGTCCTTTGGGTACACTAAAGAAATGCAAAAAAAGAAAATATATTAAATATAACTCCAGCGGAACTGAACAAACATATACAAAAATAAACTGGACTATGCAGGACAAACCATGTCTACATTACAACAAATAAACCTTTACTCAGTTTATTTTTATTTCTTAAAATATTGTATTTAAATTGAAAATATTAAAAAGTCTGGTTACAACCAAAAAAAAAAGTTAAACTGTAAAATATGCATTGAAAATATGAGCTACATACAAGTTTAACTTAAAAGATTACCATAAACAAAATTTATTATTGAAAAAAATATATAAAAAAGAAACCAAATAAAAAACATTTGTGTTTTCCAAAAAATCTCAAAAAAATGTGTTAGTAAAAGAAAATCAATGTAAAAAGGAAACTAAAAACTTACAGATTTACACCATCGTAACCGGCCCCTATGCCAACATGATCCACGCCTGCAACTTCTCGTATGTGATTTATATGAGCTTTATTAATATTAACATTGTATATAGAGAGTAAAAGGTTTAGAAAAGACAGGGAGATAAAAATAGTAAATAAACAGAAAAATTTTAAAATCTAGTTTATACAGCTTGGAAGAGCTTAATTAAAAAATATGTTTGTTATAAACAGAAAATAATGTTAGAAAAAACTTCCACAACGAAATTTTGTTAAATAAAACTTTGAACTATCAGAAATAAAATTCAAGAAATAATTACTTAGATAAATCGGTAGTTTTTGATTTTAAAGAATTTTGAAACAAAAATCGATCGATACTATTTAAAAATTTGTATACAAAATATTTGCATATTTTCTATAAAGAAAAAATTTCATTAAAAAAATAACATAAATTTTGCAAAGAAATTTTCTAAAAAATATTTTTGTGTAATTATTATGTTTTTCTATTTTATATAAAAAAAAAATCCCAAAAAGCTTTTTATATGAAAAAATTTGTTAATGGAAAAATCTAGTTTAAGAAAAACTCCACATCGACGGCTTAATATAAAAACCTGCTAAATCAATTTCAGAAATTTTTACAGGAGATTCGAAAAACTTTTTATATTTCAAAGTTCTATTACAACAATAAATTTCCTTATCAATCTTTGATACACTATTAAATACTAAAATTGCACAAAATTATATGTTACTCGATGCGGCGCTCGCTTGGATTTTCTTGGAAAAAAAGTCTAGCTTTGTCTATCTTTGTGCTCTGGTTACAAACAAATAAAAGGTGAAAGTATATTCTTTCTTTATAAAATTCCCAAAATATTCCACACTGTTAAACAAAATTATAAATTTTATAAAAAAAGTTACATGAATTTCAGCTCAATAAAAAATTTAAAGAAACATCATATATAAAAAGTTTGGCATACTTTTAGGCTTAATTATTTTCATATTGCAAATAAACAACGATTTGTTAACGACGATTTAAATAAAATGATTAATAAGATAAAACAGATCCTTATGTCACCAGCACAAGACTTTAACCCCATAAAAATGTTTTGGAAGTTGATGATGTCATTAAAGAAATAATAGAAGATGAATGAAAGTCTATATTTGTTATCAATTTTGATAGTTATTCATTTTGAGGTTTTGGAGAACATTGGCAGGCAAATTTTCTTGAAACCTTGTATATATCTTAAGTTTTATAACACTGATAATTTGGGGTAAGTTTTATGACTTTTGGTGAAGAAATACAAATTTTGAAAGAAAAAATATATGCAGTGGGCATGGCAGATTCCATGAAACTTTTCTTATATTTCAACTTTGTAATATCGAAATCTGTGCAAAGTTTCGTTACGATCGGTTAAGAAATAAACATTTGGGGCCAAAAATATTTTTCGGCTATAAGGGCGGGGAGCGATGGGCGTGGCAAATTTCAATGAAACTTTCCACAAAATTCAACTTCGTAATTCTGATAGTCTGTGCCGAGTTTCATCACGATCCGTTAAGAAACAAATATTTGGGACGGAAAAATATTTGCAGCTTATATTGGGGGAGGGCGATAGGCGTGGTCAATTTTAAAGAAACTTTAAAATTTTTTTAACTAAGTTGATAGAAGCATATGTACCAAATTTCAATGCTCTATGAGCCCTTTTTATATTTTTTGCCAAGCAATATATGAAGAATTCTCACTGTGAGTCGTCTCATTCTCTATCGAACGGCATTTAAATCTCATTTTGTCCAAAAAGTGGACATAGCGCATTTTCTTATTAAGCGCATTAAGATATGCTTATATACATATGTATGTATTTATGTATATGTTTCTGTCAGGAATTTAAATTTTCTTTGCCGATTTCTTAATATTCTTTAGCAATTTTGAACACTTATCGCTTTAAAAACTTCACTCAAATATTTACACTTCATGATTTTTTGCACGATTATTCTAAAATTTCATTATATTTTCTGCAATTTTGTAACTATTTTCTGCAAGTAGAATATTTACTTTTTTCCACACAATGTATTCAATTATAAATTGTGTATTTTTGTTAACTAAAAATAGAAAAGAAAGAAAAAAAAACAGAATTGTATTAAAATAATTTACATACCGACAACGTCGTGCAGTGTTGCTTGTCCAGAGCAGCTAACAAAATGAGGATAGAATGCAACCATCACTAAGCCACCGTTTATAGCCTTGGAATTATTCAAATATGAAATTAAAAAGAAGAGCGAGAATAAATAAAAATGTATGTAGAAATGCAACAAGAATAAAAATGGAAAAAATGAAATCAACATATTTTTAACTCATGTTACTTTTTCATTTTTCTCCTACAATTTTCTAACAAATAAAGAAAAAAAAAGAAGAAAAACACTTACAATTCTTTGCAAGACATGGTCGGGTACATTACGCGAACTGTTGCATATTGCATGTGCGGAAGAATGTGAAAATATAACGGGTGCCTTTGAAGAACCCAAAGCATCCAACATCGTGGGCACTGAAACATGTGACAAGTCAACAATCATGCCCAAACGATTCATCTCTTGTACGACCAGCTTTTCAATTTCAGGCAACAGCAACCAAATACAGCAGAGGCATCATCCCCAACATCAGCATCAACAGCACAAATATTAATATTCCCAGTGGTAACCAAAACATATAGATTCATACATACACACAGCAGAAATTAGTAGATCCAGCGATATTATGCGAAAAAAATATACAGAAAAAAGAGAAAAAAAATTTAAAAATTATTTTGAGAATTTTTTGAAAAAATATTGTCATTTCGTATAAATGTTAACTTTTCTTCGGAAAAGAACCACCAGCAGAAAGCAGAATTAATTTAAGCCATAATATAGAATTGCAAAGTACTACACTTCTACTCGTATATCGAGTAGACAGAGACCGAATATTACTTGCATTTATATATAAAATAAGTTGGATTATAATTTCCTCTTTTTATTTTATTTATTTATACAATATTGTTGCTGTTTATTTGCTTCAGCTCAAGCAAATAAATTTTCACCGGAAATTCCTGTTTGCTACAAGCAACCAAGACACAACAACAAACAAACGTCAAGAAAACTACATGCATACATACATATAATGTGAGAAAAACGGGAGCTAAAGGAATGAAATCTTGTAATCTCCAACTATAATTAATTTCGAATTTAAGTGCTTCGAGTTCACATATAAGTGTTTTCAAGACAAATGGTATATGTGGTTTCAGTGAGCCATTAATAAATCTCTTTTTTATTATTTCGCTTTTATCATATGAAATCTAAAAATGTTAATTAAAATAAAAAATATTATGACTCTTAAGCATGTAATTAAATCTTATGTAAATCATATCTTTGGTACCTAATCCTATAATACGACCTACACGTTTTTAAAAATGTAAAGAAATAATACCTTGACAACACTTTGAAACACATTAGGTTTTGAAATAAAGACAAGAAATTCCAGAATTTATATAGAATTTTAAATGAAATGAATGAAAAAATTGTTATTAAACTCGTTTGTCAATGAAGTGTTATACACTCACACATATGGTATTTATACAATACATGACAAAGAATGTGTTCGGCGTATCCCAGCAAACATTTATGGAAAATGTTTGAATATCTAACGAATATAACAAAAATTAAAAATAATTTCTAGCATAAGTTGTTTTATAAGAAATTAAAGTGAAGTGAAGATAGATAAAACTGAAGGATGTTTGTGTTTTCTTTTGTTTAGTCGATAATCTGAGCTTTTACCTTTGATTTACAAACATAATTCGTAATTATTGTGTTTGTAAAAAAGGTAATAATGCGAGGTTTTCGATCTGTTTAAAAGTAGGGATACTTCTTCTGAAGATGATGAACTAACCAACCACCGAAACGCGACGAGGAATTGGTTGTCCCCACAAACATTTTTTGTCTTTTATTAATAAATGTAATAGACTCGGATCAAGTGCAAATAATTTTTAAGTAATATTTACATCCAGACAATTTTTTTATTTTTTTATAAAATTGCTTTAACTATTTGCTGGGTTAGTCAACTAAATGATCCAAAATTTATAGAGAGAAAATAAACTCTAATGTACCAGCCCAACCACATACCGTCATCGTACATCCAACGATGATCATAATAAACATAATAATTGTTTATTTATGAAAGTACGAATGAATTTATTTACTCTTTCACATATTAAATATACGAGTCTCTTTTTCTCATAAAACGGAAGGAAGTAGAAAAATTTATTAAAATGACGGAAAAAGCTTCTCACATACACACATACATCAACATATATTCACAAAATCTTATTTTAATAAAATTCCAACGATACGAAGGAAAAAAAGAAACAGTTTCTATTAAACAAAATTACTGCAACAGAAATAACTAAAATTGTCTATTTAAATGCAAAACTTAATGCAAATTTTATTTCTTTTTTTTCTTCATCTTCTCTAAAGCAAAACGAATTTTTCTTATTCGAAATAAATGCAGTAGCATAAAAATGTATACCTTAAAAACAAGGAAACAAGAAATGGAAACGAAATTGTAGCGAAACGATACGAAAGAAGTTGCATAATATTGTATTGCGATAGTTTGGCTAGTTAGTAAAAATTACAATTATATCCAAGGCAAAAAAAAGTATTTAAAGTTATTAATGGATTCTTTCTCAAGAAAATACAAAAAGGGACAAATTGCATTTTTTCGTTAAACAAGTTAAAAGCAAAATATAGAAGCTAAACTAGAATTTATTTAATTGAATGCACATCAAAGACATCAGAAGCTGACTAAATTCAATGATAGTAATTTTTTATTATTTTCTGTGCCACTAAAAGAGGGGATAGATTTTTTTTTTTTTTAATTAAATTGACAATTTTAATTAGGATTTTCCTTGAAAAAATGTCTGTTTAATTTAGTTAGACATTAATTTTTACAAACCCGCAAATTAGAATTTTAAAAACAGAGGGGTCATATTAAAATATATTTTAGGTTTAATTAACAAGGGAAGAAACTTAAAGAAAATCTGATAACTAAATGTGTATATTTAAGGTCATTTTAGTTACATATGAAAAGAGGGGAAAGTTAAAATTTATTTAGCTGAAGTATCATATGATACCGACTTAGTAACTTACAAATGTATTTATTTAATGTATTTTAATAACGCTGTGTTACAAATGTGCAACTTTTGTAAAAACTTTGAAAGCGCCCACTAGGTCGCAGGTGTATGGAGCTTATACCGCCAGCAGCCGATGAATTTTTTAATTTTCGTAAATACAACGATCATTAATAAATCTCGTAAAAATGAGTAATAAAATCAATTAATTTTCCACAGAAAAATTTTTGATAAAAAATTTATCATAGAAAAATTTTTGATATTTCTACTGAAAAATTTTTGTAAAAAAATTTTCTATAGAAAAATTTTTCATAACAATATTTTCTATAGAAAAATTTTTGATAATTAATTTTCCATAGAAAAATTTTTGATAAAAAAAAATTTTCTATAGAAAAATTTTTGATATAAAAATTATGGTAAGAAAATTTTCTATAGAAAAATTTTGGTAAGAAAATTTTCTATAGAAAAATTGTTGATAAAAAATATTTACCTACTATAATAAATTTTTGGTAAAAATGTTTACATGCCGTATTATCATGATAGTACATGGAAAAGCTGGTATATGAAAAGCTTAATAACTTTTAGATTTTTCGTCAGATTTTAAAAATTAAAACCACACTTGTTATAATCATATAAACTTTTATGAGGTTTGATGTTATAATAAGCAACAGAAAGTTAGTAGCTTTTTCAAAAAAATCAAAAATTTTTTATTCTTAACAAAAAAAAAGATACTTTTGATGTCCAAATGTATCAAAAATGATATGTTATTTTAAACTGTAATCTGTTTTCTTTTTCTGCTGTAAAAAAATAAAATCGGATGCAAACTGGCCGAGATATGGGTCGATAAGTTAAAAAATCTCGTTAAAATCAGCTTGTACAAGTTTCTGAAATTTTTTCACGATTTCTCATGTACTCAATAAGACCTGCAACCCAAACTAGGTTGTTTCCCGAGTTTTTTTTTTATGTATTTTTTAGAAAAATTATATTAGTCATTTTAATTTTGAATCCGTTTTGACCCTACAAATTTAAATCAAACTATAGTTTGATTTTTCCAACGTTTTATGTTCAAATCTTCTCTATACGTCCGTCCAGCAGTCTATATCAAAGTATAGCCAATTTTAATTGAAATTGAGCACATATTTATTTTGGCCTCCAATAAAACTGGTTAAAATCTAGGTTCATTCCCATATTCTTAGAATGTAGTTTATTACCAAGTTATTTATTGTAATTTATTGACTCACCTTTCCAAATTTTGATAAACCACCAATATGGGGATATTTGCCAGGTTCGTCAACTTTGCAACAATCCGCCCTAGAAAGAAATAATTTTAAATAATAAAATAAATTATATCGACGCTTTATATTCAAAAAGTGCTATCTACATTTTTGACCAAAATGGTTTTTAATGGAAACGTGTTCCTTGGCTTATTTGTCATATGTTATATAAATTTTAAGGAAGAAAAATAATTTAAAAACATTTTTTTTATAAATTGTGTTTGTGCTATCTACACATAATCAAAAAATAGTGCTATCTACATTAAAAATATTTGTGGAAATAATAACAATTGTTATAAAATATACATTGTAATTTGTGATAAACCAACAAAATGGACCACAATTCCCTGCAACGTACTGTAATCATGGATTTCTAAGATATACTCGGCCTTTGACCTTAACAGATTGTAAATAAACGTCATATAAGAAAGAGAGTACCCTGAATTCTATTGACATATTTATAATAAATCTTGTTTTATTCAAAAAACTTGTTATTTTAATTAAAATTCGTGATATTTTGATAAAAGCTTCAATTTTCGTTATATTTTATTTTTTTCTTGTTAAAATAATGCTATCTACTTGCTTTAGTACTTGAAACGATCAAATTTTACCTCGTAAAAAGTGCTATCTACTATAGAACCGAAAATATAAGGAGTTAATAAAAAAACTTAATTTGTACAAGATCTTAGCCCCGATTTGTATGGTATTGTAAAACAAAGTTTATTTATTTCTCTTATAGTTAATGACAAAAACAGTTTTTTCCCTCTCCTGTAAAATTGTGAATTTGTAGATAGCACTTTTTGAATATAAACCCCCGATATTATATAAATTATAATGCAATAATTTTTATATAAATTCTAATAAAACAATTTTTATGTTAATGAAGTATAAATAAAATCTTGGTTTTTTACTGAAAAACAATCAAAGCCAAAATAAACAAAATCTTTTAAACTCCATAAAAATGCTTTTAATCTACTTGCAAAATCTTTCAAATTCTGAATTTACATATTTTTCAATTTCCTTTCTCTGAAAGTTAGAAGCTCCCAAATGGACACTAAAAATTCTAGATTTTTTTTGTTTTTTTTACTTTTTGTTTTCGTTATTGTTGGCCAAGAATTTCTTAGCAAAATCTATCTACACACAACACAAGAATATTGTTGGCTAACGGAATTTTGCAAAGGTTATGAGCATAAAGTTCCAGGCATGTTTGGAGATATTCCATATTCTGATTTAGTATTTGTTGAGTGTATGGTTATCAAGATTTTTTTTTTTGCCTGGAGTTATGTATATAAATATTGTACGTATTATCTTACCATGGTGTGTTGCAGGTGTGTGTTAACGTTAAATAGCGAGCACCAAGTTGATAAAACATTCGAAGTACACTTAAACTTGTGCCAATTGCATGACCGCCTTCTACTCCAATTAAACTGGCTATTTTGCCACTTTTGTGAGTTTTTTCGATTCCTATGGGGCACCAGAAAAACGCAATTATGGAAATGAAAAAAGAAAGAATAGTAAATTAGTTATAGAAATGCTTAAATATTCTCTTTACTTTTGTTTTATAAAATAAAACTAAAACTTGAACAAAACTGATTTTATTCAAGGATGGATCAATTTTCAATTTAATATAATAAACGACTTAATTAAATGCTTTTGTTTTGCAAATACTCTTACAATGTTCTAACAGTTTTCGATATATTAATACCTTCAAATGAATAAATATTAGAAGTTATATTAAAAATTTTACCTTAAACATTGAAATATTTGTAACTATTTTTTTCCTCCTACAAATTCTGGCTTTTGTCATTCCTATATTATCCTGCCAAACTTTTTTATTTATTGACAACTTATCGTTATTGGCATTTAATTAAATTCAATAAAATTGACATGCCAAAGTTATGGACATTTTAAACATGATACAATAAAATAAATCTAAAGTGAAAAATGGCGATAAATGTGGTCAACCTAAAAAAATATTATTGAATTATAAATTCTAATATTAAACTTATTTCAATTTAAGTGAACAATAAAAAAATGCAATTTATTAAATTTTAATGCATTTTTGATCTCTGGGTCAACTAAATACCCAGGGATCCCAAATTTAGAACATTAAAAAGTATATTTATGTGTAAAATGCGCCATGCTCTAAAATACACTCTGTTATGCTAAAAAAAACTCGGGAAACGACCTAGCTTGGATTGTAGGCCTTATTTAGTACATGACAAATCGTGTAAAAAATTTCAGAAATACGTCCAAATTTAAGAGTTATAATAAAAAAAACCGAGGTTCGTCAACTTATCGACCCATAACTTAACCAGTTTGTATCCGATTTTACTTTTTTCACAGCAAATAAAAGAAAGCAGACTGCGCTTTAAAATATCATATAATTTTTGACATATTTATAAATCAAAAGTATCATTATAACAATAGAATTTAGTTTGTAATAAAATGTGGTTTTGATTTTTTAAATCAGACGAAAAATCTAAAAGTTATTAAGCTTTTCATAAACCGACTAAAACGGCATGTAAACATTTTACCAGAAATAAATTTCAAATGTTTTTTTGTTTGCAATCATGGCACAACTACACTAGGTAAAATCACTAGGGAGAGTTGTTAATTTTTTTGACCCTGTTATGTCAAAAAACCAAAATGAAACTCAAAGCAAAATAAGATATTGAATGACATGAATTTAAGATTTACACCGCACGCATCACTCCATAGTTTAGTTTTTTTTCCCGGACATTTTATAAACTTGAAGTATTTTTGCTGGTAAAATATGTTACAAATTCTTCTTCATTCTTTATGATCATTTAAAAATTATTTTAATTTACTTATTTTTGACAAAAAATAAAAATACAGAGAAAAAAATATATTTTTTTAAATTTTCTTTTGTTTGACTTTTCAGGGATTTAAAATTGAGAACAAAGTGTGTATTGACTTTACCCAGTTTTTATTGTACTATGTTTGAATCAAAAAACTTTAACTTTGAAAAAAGTTATATTACTTTTGTAAATGTAAACCGATTACAATAACTAATGTCTCATTATACCCTTCACCACCATAGATTGAAAGGAAATTTAAGCACAGATCATTTTTTTTTTTTTTTTTTTTTGATAATGGGACCATGGCTATTGAAATTCCTCAAAATCGGTTCATTATTTATGGTACCTCCCATAGGTCCCACTTCCTGAAATTGATATACTGTCCACAAATATCAATATTTTTTTATGAAATTTAAAAAAAATACTGCTTATATAAACTTAAATATTGCTTATATAAGCTTGAAATCGATCCACATTTGACCATAGCTCCCATACAAACTCTTTCCGCCCTAAATGAGACAAAAATCACTAAAACCGTCGTAAATCCAAAGATAATGAGAATTTTAAGTTTATTTTTTCCATACATTTGCAACAACTGTAATTAACATGCCAAATTTCGAGATAATCGGTCCACATTTGACCCTAGCTCTCATATAAGTCAAAATGACGTAAGCAGCTTAAATATATAAGTTTTGAGAAAATTTTTGTATGATGGCAAAATTTAGCTTATATTCTTCTTTATACAGAAAAAATAACACCTTTGATCTTAGTGGTGAAGGGTATCGTACGGTCGGGCTTGACCGACTAAAGCACTTTCTTACTTGTTTTTTTTTTCTATATTGAACTAGCTTTAAAAGACTTTATAAATAAAAATAGGTTTTATAGAAAAAATTGCTTTTGAATTTCAAAGATTACGATAAATAAAAACTAACGGGGTTTTTTTTTAGAATATAAGCCCTATGCATACAGCTTGTAAAAGCTTGATACATTGACTTTCCAAAGCTGTTTAAAATTTTGAGTTGGAGGTACTAAAGTACTACGACCTATCCGAAAACAGTTTTTTGCGAACATCTCAAAATTTCTCAAAGTTTAATGCTCCAGCCTAATAAATCCACAAATATGTATGTCCATTAAAACATACAAGAATAAACCATTAAATCTATTCAAAAAGAATTTCAAATTTTCCATAAAAAAAATTGTTACACATAAATTGAAATAAAATAAAAAAACAAGAGTTGAATTAAGAGCAAAAAAATGTTTAAATAAAAATAATAAACCGTAAAAAAATACATAAATTTTGTTCGATTCGTATTTACGGTGACAACAAATGTTAATTGTAGATGAATTCACTGATTGACAGAAAATGCATATCAATCATGTCAGGTGTCAATTGGGTTGGTTAACATGCCAACTTGTTAGTCTTCTCGCATATGTTCGACTAAAAAGAGAAGTAACTGAATATATATGTAGGTATTTATGCATATAAATATGTATTTGTACATACATTTATGTGTATTAGAGTAATCCAGAATTTTTGTACATAGATCCATTAAATGGATTGATTGAAATTATATGGTTTAAGAAAAAATCCTTTAAGTCAAATTATTAAGCTGTGATATAAATATAATATTTCATTTTTTATCTACTACGTTTTCATCCACCTCAAAATAAGGAGACACATATTTGGTACATTTAGAAAATTTTTGAAGAATACTTCATTTTAGACCTGGGGCCAAATTACCGCATTCGATGTCGATCGAAAACTCAGACTTTTAAGTGAATATTATGGAGTATACTTTAGGGATGTTCAAAGTTACTTCGATGCAAAAAGTTTACTGAAATTTGGTATCCATTCTGATTCGTTTTTAAAAATATATCTTGTTTAATTAAAGTCTTTTACTACGGTTCATCTTTTGGCAAATAACTTCAAAAAAATATAGTAAACTGTGTATCTTTTAAGTAATTTTAATTATTCTTAAAGTTATACAAATGTTTTGAAAATATCTAAGATTTCGATTGATATCGAATGCCGTAATTTGGCCCCTGTTTTAACAAAAATTCAAAAACTAAAGAGTGCTCTAAATAAAATTTGTAGTTGGATTTTCTTAAATAAAAATCAAACCTTTTAATATAAAAACTCTACAAAATACGCAAATATAATGACATATTATACAAAATCATTTAGCATTAAAATGTTTACTTAGTACTCGGGTTTTGCAAAATTATCGACTTTTTTCGGAAACCCTCCCATTAAAGATTTTACAGTTGCTTCTGATACCTGCACTTAAAATCGGACATGTTCTTGGAAATCTTTCCTGTGTTCTTCAATTCATTTTTTACCAGAGCCCAATACCTTTCCACAGGCCGAAGTTCTGGACAGTTAGGTGGATTTGCCTCTCGTGGTACAAAAATGACATTATTCTTTGAGTACCACTCAAGTGCCTTTTTTCCATAATGGCATGATGCCAAAATCGGGTCAAAAAAATGTAGTCACTCTGTGCTCTCTTAAAAAGGGTAACAACCGTTTTTGTAGGCACTCCTTTATATAAATTTCTGTGTTTATTGTGCCAGATGCCACAAATACTTTACTTCTTTTGCCACAACTGCAAATAGCTTGCCACACGAGAAACTTCTTAGGGAATTTTGTTTGTTTTTTTGTGCGAAACTCTTGCCGAACATTGCCCCGTTTATCAGCAACATAAAAATCTTGACCAGGAAGTTGAGAAAAGTCTGCCAGTACATATGTTTCATCATCCATCACACAACAGGTGTATTTTTTTATAAAATCAGACTTCAATTTTTTCGCTCGTTTTTTTGCTTCTAAGTTCTTTATAGCATTGCGATCTGGAACCTTTTGGACTTTGTATATCTTCAGTCCAGCATAAGCTTTGACTCTATGTGCAAAATTCGTAGAACATTTCACCGTACGAGCTGCTTTTCTTAAAGAAGTGTTAGGCGCTCTTCGAAAGAGTCGCTCGACTTCTTTTGCCTTACCAATATCTGTAGGACCTTTTTTTCTCCCTGATCCAGGTTTTCTTTCAATGCTCAGGTTTTCCTTATACCATCTGATGGCACTAGAAACCGTTCGAGGGTCAACTTTCAAATTTTTAGCTATTTTTTTAAAAGTCCATGACGGATTTTTTTGAAAAGTTTTAATTATATTTTCACGAAATTTTTTTTCGCAGTCCATTTTGATTGAAATAACTATTGAAAATTAATAATTTCTAAAATAATAGTATCTGACATATCTATAGAAACTAACTTGATCAAAAAATAAATTATTTCTTGCACTATGGATAACTTTTGTCTAAAATAGTAAATGCATATTTTTTAGAACACTCTTTAGTAATTCTTGAATTTGTTACTCCAAATACTAGGACGACCTTTCATGTTTTAAAATTAGAGACAATAAATTTTAAAGAACAGGAACTTGAGGCTTTTGGAAGGCATATTTTGAACTTAAAAAAATCGGAATGGAAATATGCTTCGAAAATTTATTTGTATGTGTACAAACATGTATTTTGCTTCATAAATAATATTTTTTAAAGCAATAAAGCCATTCACTATTTTAAATATTTTATTTTATGTATGAGTGAAATCAAAAATTTTCAGCATTTCCAATTTTAATGAAATTTTGTAAACACGTTCTCCAAGACCATACAGTTTGTACAGTTCTTTAAAATTTTGAATTCAAAAGTTCAAAGTTCTTTTTTAGGATTATTTTTCAAAACATACCCATTTTATATGCCTATAACTTTTGATATGGTTATTTTTATGAAACTAGGCTTATATTTCAGCGCATGTCCTGTAATTTCATGTTCTCTTAATCAAAAAATTTAATCGTGTATTGAAAAACAATTGAGATCAATTATGTCCTTGACTTCAGGATATCTTAAAAAGCATATCTTTCATTTTCTTTTTTCTTCTCTCAAATATATATTTTTGTAAAATGTACAAGCTAGGAAAATGTGTATATAAAATTTCATTAAAATCGGAGAAAAGCAGATAATTTTCAAAGTTCGTATTTTTCTTTCGATTTCACCCGTATATAAAAAAAAATATTAAAACTACGATAACTCCGTATGTTTTTTACACCTGACCTGCTTTCTTGGACCACCTTAATGTACATACCCATAAGGCCTCTAGTAGCATCAACAACAATTGGTGCAATTGAAACTTCAATTAGGCCATATGCGAAAATGTGTTGTACTTTAAAAATACATACATTAAATTGGCACAGGTGTATGGTGGTGGTAAACAGGTTATAAATTGAAAGGTAAATACATTCTCACATACTGTTGTAATCTGTTGTACACATTATTCACTTTTTGCACATATTTTACATTTAACACAAACAAATTTGTCAGCGATTTATTTATTCTTTCGGCGTACTTTTGAAATTTTACCAAATATTAGAGCAGCTCGAAAAACACGGAGGATTATGACTTCAGCATAAAAGAGGTAAAAAGGAAAGATTTGCAAAAATTACAATAAATTATATGGATTTCCAAAAACAAACTTTATTATGAGCCAGTCTAATTCATAAATATACATACATATACAAACGTAAATATATGTGTAAATTTGTATTTATGTGAAAATATAGTATTTGTGTGCAAAATTTTTCTCTGAAATAACAAACACATGTAAAATACATTTCCCTGCAACATCTTGTGCCATCATCATCATGTGCTTTTAATCAAACGACTTTTTCATTGATTTAACAAATGTTTTAATTGTAATAAAAAATTTAACAATTCTTCAATGATTGTCATCAATAGCAACAATGTTGTAATTGTTGTTATTATTATTATTGTTGTTGCAGTTGTCGTCGTCATCTGTTTAAACAAGTCGAACAGTTTCTCAAAGTGCATAATAAATACATTTACTCGTAATTACAAACGTATTTACTTATTCGTATTATTTGCAAGTATTTGTCCTGTTTAATGAATTATAAGTGTTTCTTGTTGTTGTTTTATTTTTATTTTTCGTTTAAGGACAACAATTATCAGATGTTAATACATTTCACATACAAATGTTAAGTGTCTATGATAATTGTTAAAAGCACATGTGTATCTATGAGTATGTAGTTGTACATATGTAAGGAAAAATCGATATTTGCTCAAATGTAATTTTATATGTCGCTCTGTTTATATGTACATTTATACGAGTATATCGGTATATGATAATAATTTAAGCAGATTGAAGACACTAGATAAAATGTAGTTTATATAGTTTTTACTCTTACTATTTTAAAGATATTGACTGTATATGTCATGTTACTATTTGAACAATTAATTACCGCTTAATTTATCAGACATCTCACAAAATGAGACAATTTTACATGACTGAGTATTTAATGGACATAAAAGTATTGAATATATTTTATCTGTTCGAAAGTTTCAATAATTAAGGTAAATTATCTTAATTTCTTTTCTACAATATTTTTTATGGCGCTTGAAAAAAAATCGTATATGAAACATTAATTATAAATTTTTATAAGAAAAACTAAAAAAAAAAACAACTAATATGAAAATTTTTATAACTTTATACAAAATTTTTCTGTGAAAAATTTTATATAAAACAAGTAAGCAAGTGCTATAGTCGGTCAAAGATCTGTTTTCGTGTATAAAGACAAATATTTGCTAAATTTTGTTATCATTTTCTCAAGACTTATATATTTAAGCTGAGCTAGGGTCAAACTTGTACCGATTATCACGAAATTTAATTAATTACAATTTTTACAAAAAATATGTATAAAAAAATAAACATAAAATTATCATTATCTTCAGATTTACGAGCGTTTAAGTGATTTTTGTATCATTAAGTGCGTTTTGGCAGAAGAGTTTGTATGAAAGCTATGGTGAAATATGGTACGATTTCAAGGAAACTGGGTACAGCGATTCTGGTTTACAAAAGCAATATATATTTTAAATTTCATGAAAAAATTATTGGTATTTGTGGCCAAAATACCAATTCCGGAAAGTGGGACCTATGGGAGGTACCATAAATAATAAACCGATTTTGAAGAATTTCAATAGCCATGGTCCCACTATCAAAAAAATTATCTGTGTGAAATTTCATCAAATTATGTACAGACTTGCAACCTGTATTCTGATTACAAGGTTTACCAGACGGACGAACTGACATCGTTAAATCGACTCATCAAGTGATTCTAAGTCTATTGGTATACTTAAAGGTGGGTCCAAGACCAATGCTTCTATGCGTTACATACAGCAGCACAAACTTATAATACCACTTATGGTGGTGAAGGTTATAATTAAGCGTGTGGTATTGTAATATCAGATTCTTCATTCAATTCGACCTAATTATACTAAATTAAATGATAAGGAAATTAAATTAAATCCCCATCTATCAAATTACATTAGCTATTTACAATAGTTACACATCATTTAAAACGATTAAACTTAAAATTTCTTAGTATTTATCCTAATCATTTATCATTATCACTCTTTTAAACATTAACATTCTTCGTATTTGTAAAACTTACCTGAGGCAGTTGTAACAAGAGACATATGATGCGGATATAGATTGACTAAACGTCGTATTAGATCTATTTGTTCTAGCGTCAACTGTACAGCATCCAGATGTTGAGACGAACAGGGGGCATATGCTGACCAAAACTGAAAAGGGAATCAAGAAAAAAAACGAGGAAATAAAACATTTTCTTGTCTTCAATTTTAGAAATAAATTCTTCAATTTAAATACATTTTTCTTTCATTGGGCATAAAATTACTTTGATATTGGGTTTTCTTTGTGGAACAAGTTTTAATATGCAAATTACGACAAATGTTCTCGCCTCCTGGAGATTTGAAAGTTTTACGAATTTAAATGTCAATTTATACATAAGAATGTCTATGTGTTCTCTACAGATAAACAACCAATTATATTTTATAAATTCTTGGGCTTTGACAAAAAATATTCGTAGATAATTTGCATTTTAAGTAATAAGACATGCTTGGTCAAGCACAATTCTGCTCTCTTTTTTGCTCACTTAAAAGGTTAACTAGAATTTTGTTAATCCGTTTTTAGGTTTAAAAGGAAATTGTATTTCTCTAAATTTGAATGTATATTGAATGATAAACCACTAATTAATTTAAATGATGATGCTATGTTTGTATTTCAAAATTAGAACAGCGATGCCCACCGTCTCTGTTTTGCTAACACGAGTAGTAGGAATTGTTGTTGTTTTGCATAAAATTAGTTATTTAGAAATATATTGGTAAATATTTTGAAATGTAAAATTTAACAAACGTTAAAAAATTTTAGAAACTAATTTATTTGTACTCTTAATTAGCACAAAACCTTTAACAAAGTCTAGTTAAAGACCTTATTAAAACTTTTCCATATGAAAATTTTTCATAATATTTAAATTTTTCCGTTCAAACAAAAATTGATTTTATGCCTCGATACTTTAGAAAATTTAAGGTTGCCTAAAACTTTTAATGCCTAATAAAAATTTCATTATAAAAAATTTTAATGCTATTTCAAACTAACTAATGCAAAAATTCAAAAATATTCACCTGTGCTGACACCATTCCTTCTTTCAGTCTCCTTAGATCTGTGTGACTCCAGACACTGTTCGCCCATGGCTGTATTTGTCTTAAATCTCCACCAAAATGAAAATCTTTCAATTGATTTTTTAAAAATTTTCTTATATTCCAGGGTAAATCGTTGTGTCTAAATTTAAGAGAATTAAATTTTCAAATTGAAATTAAATAATAAAAAAAAAATTAAAATTAAGTTCAATTGCAAAAATGTCTGCAAAGTTTTATTTTAATGAACAAAAATAAAACTTGGAAAAATTAAGTGAGAAAAATTTGTTTAAACTCAAAACCCTCTACTACTACCATTATTAACTATATTTTGGTAGTTTAATTAAGTGGTTTTTAATTTCTTTTTGTTCATTTTATTTTGCTGTATTCTCTTTCCCCCTCCCTCTTCTCCTCTTTTTTTTTAATTTAAAATAACAGTTTTTTTGTAGTTGTATTAAAAAGCTTGTGGGGTTTTAATTTTCACACTATGTTTTTGTTTGTGTTTTTGCTGTTGTTGTCGATTTCCGTTTCTGTTTGTGTGTGTCTGTGTTAAAGTTAAACTTACCCGTCTATTAATGGCACTTCCTTTAATACATTTTTTACTCTCTGCAGACGATAGTCGAAATCGTTGGCCGAACATATCACTATCGGTAAAACCAATGGAAAGTAAACAAAAGTTAAGCAATTTAAGCCACAAAGCACGAAGCCTTTGGGAAGCTTCCGCGATTTCATTGCCTTTTTAAAGTGGCGTCGTAATTACTTTGAGATCTGAAAGTAAACAACAACAAAATAGAAACAAAAATAAATTTTAAAACTTTTTTATTAACTATTTGTGTTGTTTTTATGTTGTGTTCGTCTCTTTTTTTTTTTTGGTTTTGTTTCTTTTGGCTACAGTGGGAAATAGTTAAATGGCGGTAATAAAGGAACTGAAATAACAAAATTAGTTTCATGGCGTTATTAAAATTTTGGGGCCATTTTATTAGTTTACTTTAAAATTAACATATTTTCCTATTAACTTATATAAATTCATATTATCATTTAAATAGCATTAAAAGGAAAGTTTTAATGAGAAGACCTTCAGTAAATTTAATATCACTATATCTAGATGTTTTTTTTTTTTTGCTAAAAGGCTTTTAGAGTAGATATTTATTTCATATTAATATATTTATTAGGGTGATTCGTTTTTGTTTCTCCCACTATTTAGCCAAAGAACTGTTTTGACTATTCTTCTAGATTTCTTTATCTTTTGTTGTAAAAATAAAATTTATTGGTTGAAAAATGGCCCAGCCTAAAAGGTATGTCGTCTGTCTGTTCGAAAAACTTGAGAAGATAGATATTTTTGGTTACATTTGTAACCGAACTATCTTATATTTCCTTACACAAGTTTTGTGATAAAAAACCTTTCGCAGAAAATTTCTATACCCACTATCAAAAAGAATGGGGGTATATTGACTTAAAAACCAAAAGGGATATATATTTGAATCCTTATGAAATTCTAAGACGATGTCCGTATGTCTGTCTATTGTCAGCACGATAACGCCTAAACAAAAGGAAATAGGTCACAGAAATATTCTTCATTTCTTGGAATATGAAATATGTAGATAGATAGATATGATATGAGATATGTTTCTTAATTTAATACAACTTGATAGTGGGTATATAAGATTCGCAACAACCAAATATAACACTTACTTTATATTACAACATAAAATTTTTGTTTGGTGTTCAATTTTCTATTAAAACAAGTAAGAAAGTATAATAGTCGGTCAAGCCCGACCATACTATACCCTTCACCAATAAGGTCAAAGTTGTTCTTTTTCCTGTATAAAGACAAATATTTGCTTAATTTTGCCATCATACAAAGATTTTTTCATAACTTAAATATTTAAGCTGTTTTCGTCATTTGGACTAGCTAAGGTCAAATATGGACCGAGTATTTCGAAATGTGGAAAATTGAAAAATAAAAAATTCTCATTATCTTCAGATATACGAGCATTTTAGTGATTTTTGTCTCATTTAGTGCGTTTTGACAGAAAAGTTCGTATGGGAGCTATGGTCAAATGTGGACTGATTTCAACGAAATTTGGTACAGTGATTTAAGTTTACGTAATCAGTATTTGTTTTAAATTTTATGAAAAAATATTGATATTTGTGGCTAAAATATCAATTCTGGGAAGTGAGACCAATGGGAGGTGCCATAAATAATGAACCGATTTTGACCAATTTCAATAGCCATGGTGCCACTATCAAAAAAATGATCTGTGCTATTTCATCAAATTATCTTTAGAATTGCGACCTGTACTTAGATTACAAGGTTTATATGGGGGTCCAGCCAGCCAGACGGACGGACGGACATCGCTAAATCGACTCAAAAAGTGATTCTAAGCCTATTGGTATGCTAAAAGGTGGATCTATGACAAATATTTCTATGCGTTACATACATCAGCACAAACTTATAATACCCTTTCCACCTATGGTGGTGAAGGGTATATACTCTATATAGTTTTGAATGAAAATTTTTATAAGACATTTTTCTGTGTAAAAAATTAAAAAAAAATCGTAAAAAAAGTTCTTGTATAATAAAATTTTTAATATAACAATTTCAATCACACAAATATTTTCTAATGAAATCTTTTTAATTAAAACTAATTTTCTATAACAATTTTTTGTTAAAAAAAAACCCCTAACATTTTTCATTGAGAACATTTTATTATGATGTTTTTGGAAATAAAACCCATTTCAAAACACTTTTATTAGTTACTGTATATTATATTACAAAAGTTGATTTCTCCCTGGTATTGAGTTTAGCAACTGTAGTTATTTTTGTTTTCTTAAATTAAAATTAAGCGTTTTCCTTTTACGTTTTCAATCCTGTTTTCTAAAATAGTTTTTCTTAAGTCTTAAGTTATTTTCATTTTGGAAATGAAATTTCTTTTAAAGTGAACTTTTCAGCATAACTAAGTAAATATTAATAGAGGAAAAAGTTTTTAACATAAAATTTTTAACAAAATAGAACATTCTAACTTAGTTAAGTTAATACAATAATAAAATCTTGAAATAAAATAATTTTAACATTAACAACTTTTAAACTAAGAAAATATAAGAAACACTATTAATTATTATTTTTTTAAAAAAACTATAACATATAAAAACAATAATAATTATACAATATCTTCCATAAATTGTTTAAAAATCTTTAGCTTTTATCTATTTTAATGAATGTTCTTTTATTTGTTCATTTTCCTCTTTTTTTTCATAAACAAAACTTTATTCGAAACAAAAGTTGGCAAATTGCTGTTAGAAGGACATTCAGTAAAAGTAAGAGCATTTCTAGGAATTTTATGTTGTGTTTCTATCATAAAAATTCCATTGAAACTTTATTTATAAAATGGGAAAAAAAACTTTATTTTTCTTTTAAACTTTTTGCTCTGTTAATTTGCGTTTGTTAAAAAGCCATAAATGGTGCACTCAGTGTGAAAAAATGTATATAGATGGATATGAGAAGATATACATTTTTTTGAAATAAGGATAACAAACAATAAGGTACACCTTTTAATCATTAAAGTGCTCTGGAATCAATTAAAATTAGTTTTTTTTAATTTTTTAAAATAAAATTTATTCTTTCTAGTCTTGCTCATTAATGATACATTTTTGAACCACTGTTCAATAATAAAGCCATTCATTTCACTTTTTTAAAAAATCATATTAGATAAAACTTACTCAATTTTTTTAGTAAAAATTTAAATAACCTTGCAAACATAATAGCATCGGAAATTTAAAAGAAACCCATTTCACATGAACTCAAATTCTATTCACTTTTTCACTTGAAAAAAATCTTTTTGTGGGTGTATTAATGAAATTAAGCTAAACTACACATACACACACAGAGTAAAGCAGACAAAAAATGATTTTGGTTTTTCTTTCTTTTTTCATATTTTAAAGTTTCTATTTCTTTTTTAACAATTTTTTTTAAACTTTTCTCTCATATTCCATTTATGGTATAATTTGCGTATATAAGTAAAATGTAGTGAAAGTATATGTGTATTTATATATAATGGTATAACTCAAAAAAACGTCATTCTGAGTTTAATGACTTTTATAAGACATGATTTTGTAATGATTCAACGACAAAAGAGATCGAAATTTTAGGTCTAAAATTTGGTACAGAAAAATATTATTTTTGAAAGATTTATACAAAATTAAAATATGACTCCATTTGTTGTTGTATTAAGGTTAAGATCGGCGCATCTTGAGTTATAACAATAAGCATGTAAATGACGAGATATATATGGGCAAAAATCAAATAGTTTTAATTTTCACAATTTTCGCGAAATTTGTCAAAATGTGAGTCTAAGTGAAATTCTGCTGCCTTAATTTATAGACAAATTTAAACTCGCGATGTTCTTTAGTGAAATGTTTTTAGATAAAATCTTCGCGTTCTAATAAATAGATTTTTGACAAACTTTTGATGCAAATCGCTTATAAATGTCAACGCTTTCATGCCTTATGTGATATTTTCTTAGTTTGCTATCTAAAACCATTAAAAGAAATATGCACTTTTTTGCACGATTTTTTAAAAACTTCACTCTTTTTGTGGAGCACACTCGCTAAAATGTATGAAAATTTCCATACTACCGCGTAAACCGAGTTTTTTTCGCATTTAATACCTAAAAGCGAAAGCGCATCAAAAAATCATTTTTTGCTAAAATTTTATGAAGTTTTTAAAAAATCGTGCAAAAAAGTGCATATTGCTTTTAATGGTTTTAGATGGCAGGTATTTTGAAAAATTTATGTTCAAGTTTCCGTCATTCACACCTGTCTTATGATATACCTATATGAAGCACAATATTAAGAAACTGAAGGATCTACCAATTATTATCTAGTTTTTGGAATTCATTGAGTCGGCCGAAAAATATGCGACAAAAATAAAAAGTGGCAAAAACAAGCTTCAAATTTTGTCAGCCATTAAGTAGTATTAGAAGCGACGAAATTAAAATTTAGAGGGTAATGGATTCATCCCCCAAGTGTGGTGTCTATTTCGTAGAAGAACGACTTGGGTCCAAATCTTGAAACAAATGAAGAAGGCGAAATATGAAAAAAAATGTGAATGCTTCAATCGTTTTTTTTACGTTTTTTTAAATATACATGCCAAATTCACTTAGAAGCGCAAACTTGCGCTACTAAAGTATTGTGTTCAGTATAAATGAAGCCTTGAAAGTTCAAAGTCGGTAATTAGATTTTCCGAATTGCTAAGAGTACAAAAATTATTGGAGTTGAAAGTCGGTTTCAAAGGAATTAAAACTGTTTGATTTTTGCCCATATATGTACATAGGTCAGAGGCTATATTTTGTTGTGAAACCGGGAAGGTTTTATGTGAGGGCTAAATAATAGATCAAAGAAGAAGCATATATAAATATTCAAGTATGCTATAAAGCATTAAACAATTATCAGTAGCACGGGAAACGCCGGATATTTACTAGTTCAATATGAAACCACACTTCTACCACATACAGAAGATGTTTAAATTAGCCTTTACAATCTTAAACAAATATAAAAAGCCTTCGAATACCCTAACACATACTATAAAAGAAAAACTAATATTGTTTTAAATCTGTATAAGAGAACAAGTTTACAAAATGTATACATTTTAAAGTGAATTATATAGAAAAATACTTTTACAACATTAAAAGCAGAAGCAAGAGCTGATACAAATAAAATAAAACAGAGGAAATGCTGGGAATCCAAATGAAGAAACATACTAACGTTCAAAAAAATTTAGGTCAATCACGTCATACCCGTCATTTCCATAATTTTTTAAAAGGAATCTTTTTTCAAAGTTTTATTATCAACAAAAAATTTATACAAATATAGACAAAGTAAAACCACTAAATGAAAGAACTAAAACTAAACAATAAAAAAATCTACAAATTAAATTAAGAAAATAAATTTTAAACTACTACAGAGGCTTTATAATAGATAATTGATTATAATCAAGCAAAATAAATATATACATTATATCGTTGAAAATCTTTTATATGAAATTTTATTTTTGATTTTTTAAGTAGATATATGATCTGGATTCCCAGATTATTAGAATTATTGATTACTCTAGCAAAAATTTGAGATGGCGTTTTATCCCTAAAACATACAATAGGTCTATTTAAAAATTGAATATAAAATAAAATTATGTATTGTACGTATATACTCCCACATAATTACAAAAAATACAATACCACATTATTTCTGCTATTTGTATGTATTTGTATTTCCTCATTTCATTTCAAATCATTTTATTGTTATACTCAAGAGTATCGATGGTATTACTGTGAAATTAACAACGGAAACACAATATGTCAATGTCATAGTAATCATTTTTCCCGTTTCCATTTTAAAAATGACGGCAAGAAAAAAAAATGAAATGAAAAAATATTTTTTTTTTATTTGCCAAAGAAAAAACAAAACTCGACTACAGAAGAATACAATCACAATAAAATCAATAAGAACGAAAAGAAAAGAACAATTAATACTTGTACAATGAATGGCTGGGATGTATTGACATTTTTTTGTAAAATCTCAATTTAAATTGATGTAAAAGTGGAAGATAAAATAAAATGTATATACATATCTCAAGCTGTATTTCCAGGAATGTTTGTGAATAAATTTGTTTGTGTGCCATTTTTGGCGTGATAAGTGGCCACTTAAAATATTCCTAAAAATATTTAAGTATTTCAGGGAAAGACATAAAATGTTTTTAATGTGTATGTGAATCAGATAATAGTCACGTGTTTCCTAGAAAATTTTCCACATTTCATTTGAAAAAGAAAACAGGTAAGAAAGTGACCATTGAGGTCATGTGATTATTAAAAAAGTTTTTTTCAACGTTTTGCGAGTTTTTTTTTTATATATTTAAGACTTTTCTGACAATTAGTTTTATATAGCAGCCAAGGTAAAGGTCATACATGGACCTTAAAGGTTGAATATCATAAAGTTGATTTATTTCTTAAATATGTATGTGTCTTAAACTATGAGCCTGAGTATGTCAAATATTGTTCCTAGAGAATTAAGCAAAAGTTCTTCAGTTACTTCTAAGATGTACATATGTATGTATGTGATTAACCTTCAACTTTTCCAAATAAACCTGATATCCGTTTCAAACTTGTAAATAGAAAATACATATATGACTGTATTAATATTAGTGTCTAAGTATACCTTAAAACTAAATCGAGGTGCAAAATGTTACTTAATCCCATGATTCTATGTAATTTGTGAAATTGTGTATAAAAAACAAAAAATCCGGGTAAGTTTACACAGCCGTTTACTGTTTAAGTTCATTTGTCTTAAATAAAACGCTTTAAAATTTATAATGAATTAACTTATTTTTTCAACATTTTTAAATTAAAACTTTATTAGTCCTTGTATGTCTTCATTTGGTTTTGAAATCGATTTAAATACAAATATTGTTTTACTCACGCTGATTATTATTTTGTTTTTATTTCTTTTGTAAAATGATAAATAAAGCGTAAAATTCGCATTAATCATAATAAATTTTGGAAACCGCTCATAACTGTTTACATTATATTTTACACTACAACAACAAATCTAAACAAATAAATAAATAAATTTAGTTTTGAAATTTGAAAATACCCTCCATCTCATTCTCGTTAATAACACACAAATAATACATATCCTACATCCTTACATACATATAATATTTGGTAAATGATTCGAAAGACCTCATATCGTCACATGAAATGCCAAAAGACATAACCCCCAAAAAATCAAAAAACGTTGTATGATGGAATCTGATACACATGTTCCTACAAATCTGTATTAGGCTTTGACGTTTAAAAACAATTATTTTATGCAAGAAATGAATGAAATAAACTTAATAGACGTAATTCAGATTATCTTAAGTATGGCAAACAGTATTCTTTTCACGAGTATATATGAAAAAGTCGCTATATTTATACCCTTCACCACCAAAGGTGGAAAGGGTATTATAAGTTTGTTTAACGCATAGAAATATTTGTCTTAGACCCACCTTTTAGTATACAAATAGGCTTATAATCATTTTCTGAGTTGATTTAGCTATGCCAGTCCGTCAGTCCGTCCGTCTGGCTGGACGGACTGGCTGGCTGGCTGGACCCCCATTTAAACCATGTAATTAAAGTACTGGTCGCAATTCTTAAGATAATTTGATCAAATTTTACACCGATCATTTTTTTTATTGTGGGATCATGGCTATCGTCAAAATCGGTCAAATCGGTCCATTATTCATGGTCCCTCCTATAGGTTTCACTTCCCAGAATTGTTATTCTGGCCACAAATATCAATATTTTTTCATAAAATTAAAAAAAAACATGCTAATGATAGCCAAAATCTCTGTACCAAATTTCGGTGAAATCAGTTCACATTACAGCATAGCTTCCATACAAACTCTTCTGTCAAAACGCACTTAATGAGACAAAACTCACTAAAACGCTCATAAATCTGAAGGTAATAAGAATTTGGAATTTATTTTTGTACACATAATTTTTGTAAAAACTGCAATCAATTTGCCAAATTATAATCGGTTCACATTTGACCATAGCTCTCATATAAGTCCAAATTACGGAAACAGCTTAAATGTATAAGTTTTGAGAATATGTTGTATGATGGCAAAATTTAGCAAATATTTGTCTGAAAAGGAACACCTTTGACCTTAGTGGTGAAGGGTATTGTATGGTCGAGCTTGACCGACTATAGCACTTTCTTACTTGTTTTAACTAAATCGTTTTCATTTCATAAGGTTACTTATTTCGGTAATTTAGGTGACGATATAAATAGTTATTTAAAAAATTATTTAAACAGAACTTTCCAGATAGCCTTGTGGGTAGTGTCCTAGACTATTTGTGGGGTGCTTGTGAGTTCGACTCCTATTGCTACCTTCCATAAGTCTTATTTCCAGAAATTGAGATTTTGTACACAAATTGTACAATTGACTGATGTTTAAGCTATCCACTAGAGCCACTATTGAATTTATCTAAATCGGGTAGTGGTGGAATGTTCAAAAACGTAAAAATAAATATATCAGAATGATTTGACAATTACTTATAAAAAAGCATATGTATAACTTTAAAATAATGCGTTATAAATATGTATTTCTTAAAAAATTGCTATTACCATCAATTATGCAAAAATATTTTTATATTTAAATTTTGTTGTTCATTATCTGAAGATTTAAATTGAAGATACATACAATAGAATTTAAATAAATAAATATATTTAACAACTAATAATATTTAATAATAACTTAAGTACAAGTACTTATAAGCAATTAAAATTTGTATATAAATAAGTGTTTATTTCTTGTAGATAAAATCAAGATTAAATTATTTTAAATACATAAATAAGTACTAAACTAAACAATGTTTTAGGAATATACATAAGTACTTTCATTAGTAGTAAACATTTCATAATCTAAAGGAGCTTAATTTGAAATCAGAAATTGATGCAATTGATGAATTGATAGACTGCTCTTAGAATCTTGAATTTTATCAAAACAACTGTTAAGCATCTACTGAATCGTATTAAAAGTATATCTTAAAACTAAAGATTCAGAATTTTTATAGTTTAACAAACTCGAAAAAATCTCAAAAATTTAGAAATAATCTTTTAAAACTGAAAGATATTTGTTATAAAGAGTGCTCTAAATAAAATTTTTAGTTGGATTTTCTTAAATAAAAATCAAACCTTTTAATATAAAAACTTTACAAAATACGCAAATATAATGACATATTATACAAAATCATTTAGCATTAAAATGTTTACTTAGTACTCGGGTTTTGCAAAATTATCGACTTTTTTCGGAAACCCTCCCATTAAAGATTTTACAGTTGCTTCTGATACCTTTTTGGAGCATGTGTTCCACCTGCACTTAAAATCGGACATGTTCTTGGAAATCTTTCCTGTGTTCTTCAATTCATTTTTTACAAGAGCCCAATACCTTTCCACAGGCCGAAGTTCTGGACAGTTAGGTGGATTTGCCTCTCGTGGTACAAAAATGACATTATTCTTTGAGTACCACTCAAGTGCCTTTTTTCCATAATGGCATGATGCCAAAATCGGGTCAAAAAAATGTAGTCACTCTGTGCTCTCTTAAAAAGGGTAACAACCGTTTTTGTAGGCACTCCTTTATATAAATTTCTGTGTTTATTGTGCCAGATGCCACAAATACTTTACTTCTTTTGCCACAACTGCAAATAGCTTGCCACACGAGAAACTTCTTAGGGAATTTTGTTTATTTTTTTGTGCGAAACTCTTGCCGAACATTGCCCCTTTTATCAGCAACATAAAAATCTTGACCAGGAAGTTGAGAAAAGTCTGCCAGTACGTATGTTTCATCATCCATCATACAACAGGTGTATTTTTTTATAAAATCAGACTTCAATTTCTTCGCTGTTTTTTTTGCTTCTAAGTTCTTTATAGCATTGTGATCTGGAACCTTTTGGACTTTGTATGTCTTCAGTCCAGTATAAGCTTTGACTCTATGTGCAAAATTCGTAGAACATTTCACCGTACGAGATGTTTTTCTTAAAGAAGTGTTAGGCGCTCTTCGAAAGAGTTGCTCGACTTCTTTTGCCTTACCAATATCTGTAGGACCTTTTTTCCTACCTGATCCAGGTTTTCTTTCAATGCTCAGGTTTTCCTTATACCGTCTGATGGCATTAGAAACCGTTCAAGGGTCAACTTTCAAATTTTTAGCTGTTTTTTTAAAAGTCCATGACGGATTTTTTTGAAAAGTTTTAATTATATTTTCACGAACTTTTTTTTCGCAGTCCATTTTGATTGAAATAACTATTGAAAATTAATAATTTCTAAAATAATAGTATCTGACATATCTATAGAAACCAACTTGATCAAAAAATAAATTATTTCTTGCACTATGGATAAATTTTGTCTAAAATAGTAAATGCATATTTTTTTTAGAACACTCTTTATGTATATTTTTAAATTTAAAACAGAATTTACAAATATCAGTAAATGTTGTTAACTTTAAGGTTTTAAGCAGGAACTTAATATAAGAATTGCATCATAATCTCATCATATTTATCTAGATACTTAATATTTTTTCTTAAGTATAGCCTAAATATTTTATCTTCCATTATTTAAAGAAAAGCTACAGCTGTTTCTTCACGCAGCTAAAAATAAGTACAATAAATTTAAGTATTTATTTTTGTTATTTCTAATATTAGAATACCTAAACTAAAACGTGATATACATACACATACATACATATGTATATGTATATCACAATAACAATAAGTTTGAGTATAAGTGTATTCCTATTAAAAACTAAAGACAAACATGATGCAATCAACCAAGGTTATTTAAGTACGATGCACACGATGTGTATTTGTCCTAGATATTCCACATCACAATATATACATAACGTCTAAATATATTAAAAATCATAAATTATAGTTTTCTATTTCTTTTGAACATATTAAATGGGACCTACGTTTTAGCTCCGCTTTGAACGGCAAATGCATTATTTAGAGAACTTTTATATAGCATAACACTCAATAACCAGTGGCTAGCTGAGTTAAGAGGTGAACCGCTTTTTTTCTGAAAATTTATTTTTTCAAGTGGGTCTGGTCGGGGTTCGAACTTGGGAACAGAAGTAAATACTCAATGAAATGGAAAACAAATACAAATTATGTAAAATAAACTTGTAGGTAACCAAGATTAGTCCAAAATAAATATACCTAATTAAACCCTCAAATAAAAATGGTTATTATTTTTTTATTATTTTTTAGAGAAAAAGATACTTTTTGGTGCGGACGTCTACATTTATTTCGTAAATTTTCGAAATGACATAAAATGTGAACAGAAGTGTCATAATTTAAATATAGTCATTTGACTTGTGCAAATTGAATCCTTGTGAAAATTAAAAATTTATTGTATTTTTATATTAATAGGTTCTTGCTAGAACAACAGCAATTTCTGAACTGCTGGACGGATCGGTAGAAGAGTAGTACAGTGACTCTACAGTGGACCAAAGTTTCCCACCTCGGGGATGTAAAACCTTTGGGTTAGTATTTAAAAAAGTATTAGTATTTTTAAAAAAATTTACCTCCCATCAAAAAAGACTTCTAAACCAAAGAAGGGAAGAAGTCATGCCAAAAAAATGAAAAAAAATTTGTAGTCAAATAACATTAAAAAAAAATCTTTCGGATCTGAAAAATACTCATATGCACTACTGTGCAAGAGTTGAACTTCCTACCGAACAATATGAATATTAATCAAAGTTAATATTATTATTATTTTTTAAAAGTGGATTAAGCACAATGAAATACACATAAACGCACAAATATACATTTCATAAGCACGTGTGTCTGCTTTCTCTCATTGTATATTCATCTCCATTAGTTGTTTCCGTATTGAAATAAAAGCGGTATACTCTCTTTGTTATGGGACTTTTTAAAACGACCATACGGCAAATCAATGTATGAAAGTGCAAGATCTTTATATTATAGAGTATTGGTATTAATGGTATTTCATTAAGCTCTTCATTTCTTTAAGTTAAAAAAAAAAACTTTAATACATCATCGAAACTTTAAATTCATTTGAAATATCTCTTAATAAACTTATCTGTCGAATACATAATCGTTTATACGAAAAGTCTAATTTTCTAAGGCTAAATTTTTCAGATAGCATGGTTCAGGTTGACTTTAAGAACCACTGGAGCTTATAGATTCGCCTAAACGTAAGTTAACCATGCATTCAAATTGCTCATGTAGAATATACAATTTGCCACATGTCGTTGATGTTCAGATCACAAAATTTTAATCTAGAAATTATCTACTTGTAAAGCTCGCCATTAACAGTGATGGCCCAACAAAGCTCGTCCTTAAAAAATATAAATTCATGGTGAATTTGCAAGACTGACCTTATAAATACCTAATTTGTCAAATATAGCTTCAATCAGATGAACTTTTTAAGATCGGAAGTACTTGTTCGAAGACACTCCAAAATCATACTTAAAAAACTTTAGTGTTTCTGGTTTATCTTGTTAAAAAGGCAATAGAGTGAAATATAAAAATTAACTTTGGACCACCATAAAATCTGAACCAAAGCGAAAATAAAAATTTTGAAGAAATCTCAAAATGGTATGAGTTAGGCGAATGTATTTACAAAATTTTATCGATAGCGGATATGGTGTTGTTCAATATGTTCAATTTTTGGTCTGACTTAATACATAAATAACTTTGAATAACTATAAGGCAAAAAGCTTAACAAATATTTGGTCATTCAAACAAAATGATGGTTTACATTTCTTATTTAAATAATTTGTTTGCTCTATTAAATTTCTATTGCAATAGTTTTCTTTGAAGGCCATGACAAATTATCACAATTTGGTAATAAAATATTATTGATGAATTTGATCTACTCTGATGGCCATGACTCTTTCTTAGTTGTGGTTAAGTTCCTCCCTAAATACACAAATTTAAAACATTTACACAAAAGATTAAATGATTTCGACTGAATCATTGTAGAACATCAACATTCAAAACTTTTCACGTTACTTTTCTATAAAGTCTAAATAAACTTTTTAGTTGAGATAATACTATTTGAGAAGCTTTTCTATTTAGTTAAACAAAGTTAATTTATTTACATACAAAAAGTTACTTTAGACAAAATTTTGTTGCCTTTCTTTTACTATAAAAGAATTATTTTAATTTCATTATTAAAAGAGTAAGAGAAGAAAAGCATTAACTTCAAGGAAAAAGCAAAAAAATTCGAATGGAATTGAAAATAGAAACAAAGTAAAAGTTCAAAACGTTTTGAAGTTAAAGGGAATTAATTCAAAATTAGCAAACATAGAAAAATGGAAATGGAAATTAACAAGTTTCGCCCGTGGTAACGTTTTAGTTTTTAATTAAAAAATAAAAGGAAAATTCTATTGCTTCTCATATTAAACAATAATAAAAATGTTTTTAATAGAAATAACAAAAAATTTCGAATACTTTTAACAAAAAATAAAAAAAAACAAACTGGAAATAAATTAAATTGTCAAGTGTTTCGAAATTAAGTATCAAGTGACAAAATTTTGGTAATATTAAAAAATTGTTGTTTTTAAATTTAAAATGTCACAACAACACCATCATCACTGACAGCCACAATAAAAATAACCACAAAGAAGAAGCAACAAAATTTATAATTGAATTTCCTGAGCTTTTTTGAATTTATAAGTTAAGTACAAAATGTTATATGACACATATACACCAACATCATATTCAAGCACATACAACCACATTTGATACAAAATCAGAATAACCTTGAATCCACAGCCATATTTAAGTACTCCCACACAATTCGTTTAAATTTGAAAGGATTAACGTTCAAGTACTTCAAGTGTATGTCAAGCAATTAATTAGGGTAATCACAGACTTAGTTCCATAAATGAAGTTAATGTAAATGTAAATTTTATTTTATTTATATGCCGACATATTTAAAGAGCTTAAATATTTTAAGTTTTATTTATGTAAATAGTTAATGCAATAAAAAGGTATTATTTTTTAAGGCTGTTTTTTTTTGTAATAAATTTGCCTCAATTTAAATATTTTCCCTCTGAAGAGTACCAAACCCTTTACTAAATGCTTCATTTAACTTTAAAATTTAATTTTCGTTTGTATCATAAGTTAATTTTGTTTGGTTTATTTTTGAATGTTAAGACCTTTTTTAAATGATTTCCATTTTTATGTTATTTTTTGAAATTTTGTTGATACCCTTGATACGTGTCTAACATTTTAAACTATTTAGTTGTAAGTTGTAAATTAAAACCTTAGTGCATAAAAGTAAATAAAACTTTTTTTATAAAATGATCAACTTGAAAAGTGATAAATGAAATATTTTATTAGATTTACATATAAAATACTTTTTTATTAGATACAAATAATCATTTGAATACATCGTTCACATAACAAATATTTCTTTCATTTAAAAGTATATGTTATTAAAGATATGTGGACTATAAAATTACATTACATCTTCTCAAAGACTGGAGTCTAGAAACAGAATTTTAACTCTCTACTCCAATCGAAAGTTAAACATATTAAGCAAATTTTAAACCATTTCTTTCATTTTTTGAGTCGATTTAGCAATGTCAGTCTGTCCGTCCGTCTGTCCGTTCGTCTGGCAGGACGGCTGGCTGGCTGGACCCCCATGTAAACCATGTAATCAAAGTACAGGTCGCAATTCTGAAGATAATTTGAAGAAACTT
Organism: Stomorhina lunata; assembly: GCA_933228675.1. NCBI lineage: Eukaryota > Metazoa > Arthropoda > Insecta > Diptera > Rhiniidae > Stomorhina > Stomorhina lunata. Next base: position 2,124,149 of record OW121740.1, on the reverse strand, counting down.
GGCACAGATAAGTTTTTTGATATTGGAACCACGGCTATTGAAATTCGTCAAAATCAGTCTATTATTTATAGTTCATCCCATAGGTTCCACTTCCCGGAATTGATATTTTGGCCACAAATATCAATATTTTTGCATGATATTTATCTAAACCAAAATCACTGTACCAAATTTAGTTGAAATCGGTCCAAATTTGACAAACTCTTCTATCAAAACGCAATAAATGGGACAAATATCACTAAAACTCTAGTATACTTGAGGATAATGACAATTTTAAGTTTATTTTTGCATACATAATTATTGTAAAAACTTTAATCAATCTAAATTTCAAGATAATCAGTTCACATTTGACCCTAGCCCTCATATTAATCCAAATGACGGGAGCAGCTTAAATATATAAGTCTTAAGAAAATGTTTGTTTGATGACAAAATTTAGCAAATATTTGTCTTTATACACGAAAAAGAACACCTTTGACCTTAGTGGTGAAGGGTATCGTATGGTCGGGTTTGACTGATTATAGCACTTTCTTACTTGTTTATAATATTTTGTCTTAATCCGAGCAAAAATTTTTTTTTTTTTATTAATTCGCAAAAATTTCCAAAACTGCTAGGATTAAAAAAAATAGGTGCTTCTGAAAGGTAATTTTGTCGAATTTCGATTTTTGTTTACTTAGTTCAAGAAAATAAACAGTTTTCGAGTTACGCGAATATTTATTGCGCAACCTCCTCCATTTTTTAAATAACGCTATATCTTGAAAATTAGAGCTAAAGTAAAAAAAAAACTATTAGCACCATTGAATTCTGCGTACTCAAATTACCTTTACCTACCAGGTCTCCCTTTTGTCGGTTTTTTAAACTATCATAGTGTAATTAGTACCATTTCGTGCAACGAACTTAATGTTTATCAGAAAAAATATATGTAATGATTAAATTGTATACAGAATCGTTTTATATTTGTCTTTCATATAACACATAAGGAGATCACTGAAATGATAATAACAGTACGTTTACACACGTAGGTGGCTTGTTACAAGTTGTGTATACGTATTCTTCTGACATGCAAGTAAAAAAATCGCTGGCAATCAAAATTGCTTGCAACTGAGCCTACAACTTGCAGAAGTGTGATTGTGTTAGTAAAAAAATATAAATGTATTGAGCTTGTTTCACTTGCACTTGCATGTGTAAATGCCGTGTAAACGTTTGACATATGTGTCGTATACTTGATATTATTTAGAATTATATTAAGCATAAGTATGGTTCGAAAGCAAGAAACGACTACATGTCGATAACACTGTTCATTGATCAATGTTAGGTTTATTACTTTTTTAATATTTTTTTTTTTTTTTTTAATATTAAAAAATAAATTAAAATGACCTTTGAATCCGTCATATGTGAAAAAATCGAACTTTTCAGAAGAGTATTTTCAAATTTTAGTATTTAAAATAGTCAAAACTTGACTTTAGATTTTTTCCAGTTCTAACTTAGTATTTCTAAAATTAACTGTGATTAGCCCTACTAAAAATTTAATAAATTTAAGCAACAAAATCTGTTTGTGCTGAAAAATTATTAAAAGAATTTCCACTTGAAGGTGTTACACCACAACACAGCAACAGCCATAAGAAAAACCATTAAAATTTCAAAATGTTGAAAAGTGTTGTCACAATAATTTAATAAAGGATTTACAAAAATTTTACGAGTAGCTTTTTACTGATAAACATAATCCAAGGAGATATTAAAGTAATAAAAAAGATACCTAAGAAACATAATTTAATTAATTTTTTTATATAAATATTTATGTATGTAAGAAACTTCCTCTAGAACACCCTGCAACAGTAATTTGAATTAATGCAAAAAGTCAATATATACTCGAAACTTCGGAGCAGTTAAACTGAAGCTATATATCCTATGCTATATTTTTCTCTAATTAACGTATTAGTTGATTTTATTCGGACTTTAAAATTTTTTATAAAGTTTATGTGGGTATGTATTAAAATTTGTAAAACTTGTATAGAATTTCAAGAAATATTGGCTTTTTCGTATTATATCAATATTTTACAACACTGCTATGTGTATGTATAAAAAAAAAAGAAGTTTAAGAACCTTTTAAAAGCAAGCCTCAAACTGAATATTCTGGCTTTTTGTATAAGTTTAGCCTAAGTACATTTTAATTTGTCCATGGTTTCAAGTCAAAATGTAAAACTGTTGCAGGGTGTAATATAAAAACATAATTATATTTAATGTTTACTTGGCACATTGTATCATCCTGAGGAAGATGATGACGATGATGCGGTGGATTCTAATGTAAGGCGATGCGTTTATTGTACTTTGTAATATGATAACACTCGTTAACTTAATGAATTGTTATATTCAGTAAAAAGTATATACATACTCACTAAAGACAAAATAACAGAATAAAAATAAATTCTGTTAACATAAATAACTGTGTCGCTCTTAGACACATTTACTAGGTAACTGGAACTTTTACTATCCCTACATCATACGTAGGCGAATAGGTAATTCTGTGTTTGTGGTAGTGTCTGAAACTCAAAGAAATATTGGTATATCGTTCATTATTATTTTCTGAATCTATTTAGCAATATCCATTGGTCGGGATAATTTTTTGATTTAATTAACAATTTGTATTTTGTATTTAAGTCATAATTTATGAGAGCTAGGGTCAAACGTGAACTGGTTTTCACGAAATTTATTATCTTCAGATTTAGGAGACTTTTTGTTAATTTTGACACATTAAAGTGGCTTTTGTCAGAAGGTCTCGTATGCGAGTTATGTTCACATATAGACCGTTTTTAACAAAATTTTGCACAGTGATTTTATTTGTACAATATAAATAATATTTATTTTATATTTCACCAAAATATAAATTTGTAGGTAAAATCTCAATTCCAGTTTATAAGTCCTATGAGAAAAATTGAACAGATTTTGGCATATTTCAATATCAAAATTGAGACCAACTAAATATGGTTTAGGCTAAGATTTTTTTAATTGTTTTTTTTTTTTTAATTTTCCACTTGGAGGTACTGATTCCAAGGTCTATATCTTTTGAACTAATCGAAATAATGCAAAAGTGTCATTATATTTACCATCATCAACAAAAAAATTATGAGGAAATTTTACGTTTTTTGACAGTTTTGCTGTTTTGAGTAAGATGTTATTTTTTTTTTTTTTTTTTGATTTTAACTCAAGGCAAAATTTTTAGATCTTATTAAGAGGTATAAATTTAATAAAGAGAGAAAAGCAATATTTCGAATAGTTTACTAAACTTCACTCCCGAGTCGACAACTTCCAAAAAGAATTAAAAAAACCTTAGCTAATAATTCAAGGCCCAGCTATGGTTTTATTTTCTACCATCATAAGCGTTTAGATTTTGGGGATTTCAATTGGTTCAAGATTTTGAAATTTAAAAATGTGCTACTGAGTAATAGGATATTTATGATAAAATTTTTCGCTAAAATTGGGAATTTGTTTGTTTTTGCAATTTAAGTTTTTGACATTTAAATTTTATTTTTTTTTTTTAATTTTAAAATAAATAGAAATCTTTCGATATTGGTAAAAAAAAATTTTAATGCAAGAAAATAACTCTTAAACAGTTAGTCACACAAAAAACTTATGCTAGACTTAAAAGTTCTTATGTTCTTATTCCATTGATAACACTGTGCTAGTTTAAAAAACCGACAAAAGGGAGACCTGGTAGGTAAAGGTAATTTGAGTACGCAGAATTCAATGGTGCTAACAGTTGTTCTCTAGTTTTCGAGATATAGCGTTACTTCAAAAATGGATTAGGTTGCGCAATAAATATTAGCGTTACTCAAAAACTGTTAATTTGCCTGAAGTAAGTAAAAAAAATTGAAATTCGGCAGCAAAATTATCTTTCAGAAACATTTATTATATTTTTTAATTCAAGTGGTCGTTTTGGAAATAATTTTTTTTTCAAAAATTTTTTTTTTTTTTTTGAAAAATCACAAAAATAATCACAAAACAATATCAAAAAAATATTTTTTTTTTGCAAACAAAGAAATGTATTTACAAAACTCGGATTAAAAAAATAATTAGTGTTCCTGAAAGATAATTTTGTTGCCGGATTTCGGTTTTTGTTTGTTCAAGAAACTTAACAGTTTTCGAGTTACGCGAATATTTATTGTGCAACCTCCTCCATTTATTTATAACGCTATATCTCGAAAACTAGAGCTAACCTAAAAAAGCATACTCGATTTATATTTACCCAATAGGTCTCCCTTTTGTCGGAAAAAATTTGTCAAAATGGAGCATAGTGTAATTTTTCAATAAAAAGGAATAGGTGGTCTTCAAAAACCCGCATTTAAGAAAAAAATCGATAAAATAAATAACATAACTAATATGTAATTTTGGCTGAGTAATTGGTCCACATTTAATCTCTTTGGTCAAAGGTATCATATGGTCGTTCTTGACCGACTATAGTACTTTTTTGCTTGATTCTACCTACTCATGTTGGGTTTGACTGTATAACAAACAGTCTCCCTGCTGTTATGTCTGGCAGACAGTTTTTTTGTGTAACTGCCTTTGGTTTTGCCATGTTTAATTAGAAAACAAAGTAGGTGAAGCTAATTAAGAGACCAAATACAATGACAAACTGAATGAATGAATAGAAGAGGCCTAATTTGTACTATTTTATGTAAGCCCATTCTATATTAAAAGTATAGACTATTTTAGTAACTGGCTGGCAGGCTAAATGTCTGTCTGTATGCCACTAGCCATTGTTTGTTGTTTTGTTAATATTATTATTTTATTTAAATCTTTATTAAAATGACTTTGTCTAAATGTTTGAATTAAATTTCCTTTGTATGAATATATTTAAAGGGATTTGTATTTAAGCTTAAAAGTAAATGTGTTTTGTGTTTTTAAAGTTTTTGGTTATTTAGGAAAAGACTTTTTACTTACCAAAACTACAATGGTTTTCTAACATCTTTTTGGGATTTGTTTTTAAAACCACATTTATTTAATTATTTAATTTTTTTCGTAAAGCTCTTAACAATTTTTTATTTATTTTTTGTATTTTTGTATTAGATCACTTAATTATAGGTTTTGTTTGTTTAGGAAGATTACGTTTTTATTTAAGTTAAACGAGCACGTCATACTGTTTTATTGGAAAATTGAAATTAAGATATTTTTTTATGTTAATTTTATTTTTAGGATAAGTATTTATTTATACCATAGCATATATGTATTACTTTTTATAATGTTGTTGTTTCTTTTTTTATTAGACTTAAATTGAAATTTAATAAACCATGATGATGTGTTAAAAAAATGATTGTGTGTAACTTAAGATTTATTTTGAAAATGCTGTTTCATTTAGAAAAGTTTAAAATATAGGGTGAGTGCACCAGTAGTCGGCACTTTAACTTTTTTTCTTATTTGAACTTGATGTACTTTATTATTTAAAACATATATTATGGTTGTTTGTAGTTATTACAATTCAATGTGGTGTTTTTTTCTAGTTTAGCAAAACTGATTTTAAAAATGTTTGTGTTAAAATTTAAAAATTTACACTTTTTTCAAAATTCGTACCTTTCTCCAGTAGTCGGCACATATTTTCCAGTACACGGCATATTGTGATCCTATTGTCGGCATGGTATTTTGTACAGGGAAAACTTAAATTTTTAATCAAATTGAAATGTTTATTTATATAAACAAAGTTTTTTTACATTCTTTTCGATTTTCAAATTAAATATTATGCAATTTAACCCATAAAAACAATAAAAAAAATGGAAAAATAAAACTAAATTGAGATCTTTGACAAGTTCCCACACAACACTCCAATTGGAACAAGGACAATGAGTTTCATCCGTTAAATATCATTGACCATAGAGTCCGTCACTTGGGTCCATGATCTCTTTGTGTTTTCTGCAGGGGAGAATAACACTAACATTCTAGTCTATCGCTTTTAAAAGGCTCAGCTAGATCCAGCCGGATGCAATAATGAAAGAAAGGAAAAGTGACCAAGATTTCAGAACGCTTACTGCCGTAAGCTGGCCATGTAAGTCTAGAGACTGAACAGATCATTTCTGTGGACCAGTTGGTCTGTGCAGACCTAAAGATAACTGCTTGATGAGCAGTTTGCAGGCTGATAGCTTTATACCTATGTAGCGGTATACCAATGTTCTCCTGAACGAGGGGAGCACATCCTTTTGCTAGATTATCCGCAATGATGTAACCTGATACAATGTTAAAATGTCTCGTCATCTCGTTTATTATTCATTTATAATAACAAATGTCGTATAGAACGATGGTAAAGAGTGGATGGCGGCAAGACTATCTGTACAGAAACGAATATCGCTGTAATTTCGGTGGTACGTGAGTCATTTGCTCGCCCCATATATAGCTAAGATTTCAGCCTGAACAATACTGCATTGCTTTGGGAACTTGAATTTTACTTTTTTTTTCCCAAAAAGTGGGATGAAGAAGCCCTCACGCACACCGATTTCCGATTTAGATAGGTCCTTGTAGATTTCCAGGGTCCCATCTCTGGAATCGATTTGAGTCCCCGAGATAACCACAGAGAAGGATTGATCGAATAGGGGTATGGGAATGCAGTAGTCGATGTTTTCAAGGAGGTTAATAAGTTTACCCAGAATAGTAGAGTGGAATAAAGATGAAGTAGACCATTCTTAGGTAGTTTTTATCCTAATTTCTGAATTAAGAGCTACGAGTTGGGCCATTTGCTTAACCGGGAGCCAGTTGAGCATAGCGTTTGAAGGTGTAGTCCTTAAAGTACCTGTAATCATAAGGGCAGTGGATCTGAGAATCTTGACAAAAGATCCTCGCTGGTTAGCCTTATTAAGAGCAGGCCACCAGACAAGAGTATATGAGAGTATATGAGACAAGAGTATATAAGCATTTCAAAGAGCCAAGCAGTATTTGAAAGGGATAGTCCCTACGTATTGCCAAGTGCTCTTCTGCACGAGTAGATTGCAAAGGATATCTTAAACATCCAAGATTGGGTATTTAAGCTCTAGGACAACTTTGAGTGCCGGACCACTCCCACATATTTGGCATGATCCGTAAGCACGAGTTCAGTGTGAACTGCGAAATTTTATATTTCCTGGTGAATAGAACAAGTTCCGTTTTGTCGGGATTAACTCCCAAGCCATTTCAAAACCCCCCATTCAGTAAGTAGTGTACAGGTACTTGCTCAAAACTGCAATAACAACAGCATTAATATCCTCAATATTCTTAATTTTTAGTGTTACCGAATAAAAGTTAATAAAGAATGGGAAAAAATCAACTGCCGACTAAAAGGAGCTCGTTATCCAGTGCTCGGCAGTCTATAAAGTGCTCAACATATACTATGCCGACTACTGGATATTTGCAATTTTTACTCATTTTTTGTAAAGCCAAAAGAAAAGAGAGTTAATAATACACATTTTCATGTATTTTGAGTATATTCAGTGGAATATGAACGTTTACCAGTAGTCGGCACACCTCTGCCGACTATTGGATATCAAGACAGTTTTTTGTTCCTAATGTCGGCAGCCATGATTTTAGGGAATATTTTATCTTTTTTTTTAATTTTACAAATTAAACATATTATTTCAACTAATATCTATCTTTGGAAACAAGTATGACAACAGTAAAAGTTAAATTAACATAAGTTTTTTGCCTTTTAAAATTGGCCCTCACCTTAAAAAAAATATTGAAAACAAAGCACAATCGCATTTGTCACAAACCTGTTGCCGAAGGAGGATAAGATCAGCCTGAAATATATGACTTAGTTACATCATTTTTTGGACATAGAAAGATGAGTCTTTTCTCAATCTAATTTTTAATACCGTTAGTCTTATTTTTACCGCTTGTCTTATTTATTTGGGTTTATTTGCAAAAAATGCCGACTACTGGGTACATGCCGACTACTGGTGCACTTACCCTATTCGCATATATTTATGATAACAAAAACAGAGAACTCGATACGGAAGAATAATATTTATTTACCGTGACTTGTAAATTTTTGTTAAAAAAAACTGTTTTACAAAATACCAAATGGGTTTTAAATTTCATAAATTGATTTTCATTTTTCCTAAAATTTATATAAAGAGGCTGTTTTTAATTCTTTAAGCTTTTCTGTGCATTTGTATGTATGTATGTGTGTTGTCAACTAATTCAATGATTAATTATATTTTAAGACTTTTGTTTATCGCACCATATGGTGTTATTTCAATTAACACATTTATTTTGATGAGATATTTTTTTTTTTTGCTTGTTTTTAATTAATTAAAATCATTATATTTACACTTGTAAATAAATTAGTTGAAATTATTTAAAATATTTAAGAAAGATTTGCATGTTTGTGAATATTTAATACATTGAAAATTAGCGACAGTGTCAAGTACATGTCGGTAATTAAAAACCAAATATTTCTTACCCAGCAAACACTTCATGATTTCAATGAATTAATATTGCTCATGCATACATATACATATTTTATTGTAAGTTATAGTGTCTTGTAAAGGAAGTAGATAGATCCCTTTGACGAGTTACGTTGGATTCGAAATTTAGAAAATTTTATTGTATACTTTTAAGAGGTTCGAGATAAAATTAAATTAACAAAAACATTAAACTAAATAATGACTTTCAAACACATGTCGATGGCTTTATATAAAAAGGCCTAACTCCATTTTTTTGTTACTTTACAGGAGAAGGAAAAAACTTAATGAAACTCGTAAAATTTTATATATGTGACCCGGTCTATAAAAAGATCATTGTTTATCCTTAACAGCAAATTTTTTGAAATTTTGTTTTTGAGTCACCTTTTCCCTTTTCATAGACCGGGTCAAATAAAACAAAAAAATTAAATAATAAATAAAATGTGTTACTTGTTTATTAAAAATAGTTTGTTGTATCTAAAGTTTTATGAATTTTTAAATTTTTTTCCTTCTCCTGTAAAGTAACAAAAAATCGAGTTAGACCATTTTTATATAAAGCCATCGAGACATACATAGCTCAATAAAACTATACATACAATTTATTGAAAACTATAACAACACTGTGCTAGTTGAAAAAACCGACAAAAGGGTGACATAGTGGGTAAAGATAATTCGAATACGCTGAATTCGAGATATAGAGATATTTAAAAAATAGAGAAGGTTGCGCAATAAATATTCGCGTAATTCGACAACTGTTTATTTTCTTGAACTAAGTAAATTTATCGAAACTCGCCAATAAAATTATCTTTCAGAAACACTAATTATTTTTTTAATCCGAGCAGTTGTCTTAGAAACAAATTTTTTGTTTGCAAAAAAAATATTTTTGAAAATGGAAATTTTTGTGATTTTTCAAAAACTAATTTTTTTGAAAAAATCAAATCGGATTAAAAAAATTAGTGTTCCTGAAACATAAATTTGTTGCCGAGTTTCGGTTTTTTTATTTAGTTCAAAAAATAAAGAGTTTTCGAGTTACGCGAACATTTTTTGCGCAACCTCCTTCATTTTTTATAACGCTATATCTTGAAAACTAGAGCTAACCTAAAAAAACGTTTATTATTATTGAATTCAGCGTACTCGATTTATTTTACCAGTGAAATTATTTAGGACCCTCTTAAAGTATACTTGATCATTTTTTTACATCTTTTTAATTTTTGTTCGAAATGGACATTTTTTAAAAGTGGATTTTAGTTACTTAACGAAATACCTGATCATATTTAAAATGAAAATTTTAAACATTATATAAGTTACACCATTTGTGTCCTATTCATTTAAATCCTCTTAGTAGCGTTTAGTTTAATAAATCTACTTTAACTAATATTAAAAAAGTGACATACTATGTGGCCGTCATAGCCCGTCAATGTCGAATATGATACAGAAAATGTTTGCGATCCACACACTTCATTTCCACTTCCTTTTGAACGGCTATAACCGATTGATGCAGTTATTTAAAAAAAAATAAATATTTCTTTTAAATAAATACAATATAATTATACTTTAATCCAGTCGATTACATTTTTTAGTTTAAGTTTAAATGACTTGTATACTTTGAGATCTGTAATCCTTGATCGATACATTTAAAAATAAAATTAAAACTGAAAATTTTTAAGCTTTTTAAAAATATGACTTATGATAATACTAGATTAAAGGTGTACTGAATACTATTAATATTTAAAAGTTTTACATTTTTGTTGTTTATTATTTAAAATAAGGAACACTTACTAAACCATTCCAAATATTCAACAAGTAACTCAATTATTTACTTCTGTAATATTTCTAAAAATAACAAAATTCAAAATCATTACTTAAACGCCAAAACTCCTAAAATAAATCTCATTAAACTTCGACTTACTTTTTTTACCTAAGTTTACACATAAATATAAACATACTCGTGCATACATAATTGATTACTTTATAGATTTTGTTATTTGTCTTTTTTCTCATTCTGGGCTATACTAATTTATAACAAAACTTTCCAAAAGATAAATATCTATCAATTAAAAGGCAATTAGAATATTTATACAATAAATTGATAAACGAGCATAAAAGAAAACCTCAACGCAAACAACAAAGAACACCAGCATTCAACCAACGCAATATAAACACGGTCTCTGTCATTGGCTAAGTAAACATTTGGTAAAGCATATTTTAAGGAGCTTCAATTTAATATTCTTTGAACCGTTTTTATTTTCATATGACACTTTCAAATTTGTTATTATTTTCATACACAGCCAAACAAATCTCCTTTTATTAGATTTTGATATAAATATTGTAAAAAACGAAATGAAAATATATTAAAAATTTAACACATTTATGTTTGTTTTCACAATTTGCCTTAAAGATTTTTAATTAAACTTCTCCTAAACGTGCACAGACATACAATTCAAAAAGAAAAGAAAAGCCACATACAAAAAGGCACGTTCACTTTATTCTTTGATAATTGTATTGGTTTTGTTGATGTTAAGATATTTTCACAAACATAAACTTTGAAAATTTATAACATCGATCGGGTACTTTTTTATTAAACGAGTAGTAGCATATACACAAATTTGTATCTTTAAATGTATAGAAATTTATGTTGGGACATTACGTGATTTCATTTTATTTCGTTTGGATTTTATGTTTCCTTTTTTTTCGACTCGTATTCTTCTTTTTCCACTTAATGTTGTTTCTGTTTTTATATATAATTTTTTCTTATTTCGGTTACGGTTATGTTTGTATATACTTGCAAAGGAAATGGTACAAATTCACAAATTCTTAGTGTTTGATTTGGTTTTGTGTGTTTTCCGGCGGAGCTTTTTTAACGTATCCAACTTAACCGTTCTGTGTTTGAAATGAAACTAAACTCAAGTGAAATCGTCTGGTACCGACTCAACTCGTTTCTGCCTCATCACAACAATAATACGCACACCATCACACATACACAGTCACACACACACACACACACTCTTAGGAAAAAGGAAAAATGCTGAGAAAATCTATGTGTGTATAAAAAAAATATTAAGCCAACAACAACCAGAACAACAGGCAACACCACTTAGTAATATGGGCCAAATTCAATCGAAAGTCTTTATACTTTTGTTTTTCTTTTTAAGCAATTTCTACATGATTCTAGTGGCACATTAGGAGGAAAGTCTTTAACCTGAAGTAACAATATCAATTTAACAGAAGAAGTGCAACAATTTGAGTATAAATTTCTTTAATAACAATAAATAGTTATCTCAATAAAATAGTTATCCTTTAAAAATTATGTAAATTTTTTAAAAGCATAAAAACACATGGTTAATTTTCATCTATTCACATAATAGTTTATCTTATTATGCTTTAAAATGAAAAACATATTAAGTAATTCAAAATGCATTTTTAACAAAATTTTTCCTTAAATTGTAGAGTCCTGCGTTTTACAATATTTCATCTTTTAACTCAACCTGAACTGACTCATGCTCTCATTTCTCTCTATTACTTTTAAATACTGGGAAATTCTCTAAAGCTTTTTTATTTCGTGTTTAAGTATTTTTTTTTGTCCTTTTGAAAAATCAGCTGTTTGTTGGCTCGTAATACGTATACGCTTAACAAAAATTGTGTTAAATTCTTCTTTAAGGTCTTTAATCACGATTGACAGTTGAACTCTAAATACACACATTCTCACTCATCCTGTATATTTCATTATATGTATTTGGGTATGTATGGGAGCAATGTTTGTATTATACGAAAATACCACTACTGACCAACATTTGAAATGTATCTGGTTGGTTTGGATTAAAACAAATCATTATTACTTTTTACGATATTATTTGTTTGTAGTTTCTCTTAAAAAATTAAAAGAAAAAAAGGATGTGAAACAAAACTGGGAAATACAGTTCAGTTTTAATGAATTGATTTGTCATTTTCGAAGAAATGTATGTAGTACAACGTTTCAATGGAATGTTATTGTTATTGTTTTAAATTTGTAAAGGTTAAACTTTTAAGTTATTTAAGGTTTAGGTTAGGTAGAAAAATATGTAAATACATTTGAACAAGAATAATTAATTGTATACATATGTATATAATTTGCTGCACTTTAGATTTTAAAATTTCAAAATATGTATTAAAAGGAACAAAAATTGTTTAATCTATGGAATATTTTACTTAAATCGTATTAATTTCAAAACGAACATTTTTCATGCTAAAATTTAATTTAAGACAGAATTTAAAATTTGAATCGAATCAAGTTTAGTACTAGGTTTTAATAGAAACCCGAGATATTTCCGAGAAATTACAGTTAATCGCAAACTAATTTCCTTATATTATATTATAGTTTGTAAATGAAATTATTTCGTAGTATGTACTGAATTTTCGAAATATTTTGCTTTTTTAGTACGAAAAAGTTACAAACAAAAGGAAAAAAACTGTTTAATATTCAAAATTATTTAAATAGAAGACAATTATTTCCCTGCAATATTTGTATTTAAGCCAAAGTTCTAAAATTTATTTCTTCTCTATGATTTGAATGTAACTATTGTAAAAACAACAGTTTCCCATAAAAAGTGATTTTGAAAACAAAAAATTGGTTCATAGTCGGTATTAAATATATGCTCTCAAAATGTTGATAGTTTAGAAAAGCTGTGTTGACATAATGCTAGCAGCAAAACAAAATTTCGATCCTACAATTTTGATGGCTAAGATTCACGAAGTTCCTAAAGGCATTTTGTAGCTGATAAAGGCACGGAGAGTAACAATACATAGTAGCTACGCTACTTATAAAATTTGAACAATGAATGTCAAACAAAAGAAATCATTAACAAAATGTAGTGGCCCAAAAAATGTAGAAAGCCAATATCGATCAAAAAAAAAACAAGTAAGAAAGTGCTATAGTCGGTCAAGCCCGACCATATGATACCCTTCACCACTAAGATCAAATAAAGAAAAATATGTGCTAAATTTTGCCATCATACAAACATTTTCTAAAAACTTATATATTTAAGCTGTTTCCGTCACTTGAACTTATATGAGAGCTAGGGTCAAATGTGGACCGATTATCTCGAATTTTGGCAAATTTGTTACATTTACAAAAATTATGTGTGCAAAAAATAAACTTAAAATTCTCATTATCTTCAGATTTACGAGCGTTTTAGTAATTTTTGTCTCATTTTGTGCGTTTTTAATGAAGAGTTAGAATGGGAGCTATAGTCAAATGTGGACCGGGAATTTAGTTTTAGTTTGGTGTAGTGAATTTAGTTTACACAAGCAGTATCTTTTTTAAATTTCAAGAAAAAATATTGATATTTGTGGCCAACATATCAATTCTGGGAAGTGGGACCTATGACGAATTTCAATAACCATGGTCCCATTATCAAAAAAATGACGAGTGCCAAATTTCATCAAATTATCTTTAGAATTGCGACCTGTAGTTTGATTACAAGGTTTACATGGGGGTCCAGCCAAATAGACGGACGGACTGACATCGCTAAATCGACTCAGAAAGTGATTCTAAGCCTATTTGTATACTAAAATGTGTGTCTAAGACAAATATTTCCACATACGGTGGTGAAGGGTATAAAAAGTGATGCTGTCAGTATGGTGGGATTCAAAAATAATAGTGTTTTCGTTTTAACCGGATAACACAACAATTAGTTCGGAGGTATATTTTGTTATAAGGCGGACAAACTGAATAATGGACTTAAACAGAAAAGGTGTAAAAATTTAGTCATTATTATTTAACGAAATACATTTATATTAACCAATTTTTAAACAATAATTTATTTTCTTGTTTTACATAGATAGTAGCAGGCACTGTGCGGTGGTTGTTTATTAAATTTCATTTAGTTGTTTGTTACCATCAAAAAATGTTACTTTTATTCAAGAGCAAAAAATGTATTGTATGCCTAAACCATATTGGTTTATTAACTACATGGACTTTAAAGCTTTTATACGATACTGTGAATAACAGCAAGAAAAGCTTTTCGTTCTTCGAACTAACATTAGTTTAGACAAAGCCTTAAAAAAGCTTTAAATGAACCTATTGCCAATAAGGGAAAAGCTTTTATTAATATATGAACTTTAGGTTGAATATAGATTCTCACCAATCATGGACCTTTCATTATTTCTTGATAAAATAAGCTTTTTAGTAAAAGTTAATTTTCGTTGTTGCCTTAACTGAATAATAAAAAATCAAAGAACTATTAAAATTTAATTTAATAGTTCAATATGTATAACAACAATATAAAATTTTAAATTTTCTTTCTCTATATATTTGTATGTCTTGCATTGGTTTATTTAATCAAATATTTTTTCTTGTTTTACAGATTCTCAAAAACGAAGACGAAGAATTCAAACAAACAACTTTTAAGCAAAAAAAAAAACAAAAATGGAGGCTGGAGTTTTATTTGTTTTAAGTAGCATTCAGTTAAAAATTGTAATAAAAGATATATTATAATAAATATGTACTAATTGTAAATATTTTTATTGTTTTGATATTCAAAATTATATTAAACACGTCACGTCGGTCGTAGTCCTTATTATATTTACTACACAATAAAATAAAATAAACTTAAAGTATAACAACAAAAAAAACAGATTTTTTATTGCTTATTTTTTTTCAACAAACCGGCCACGTCCAATCAATACTTTCCAACATTTGTGACGTCACATTCATTCAATTTTGCGAAAATTTAAATTTCAAATTTCACGTAAAATATCAGGCACACAGAAATGGAAAAAAAGTAGTAGGGTAATTTTTTTTATTTTTATTCTAAAAAATTTCCAAAGCATATCTTGGGGTGCAAAAATTTATTTGAGTCACCCTGTTTTATGTTGACTACAGGCTGATTCAAACCTAGTCAATGCCTCAAAGTATGCTTTAGATTTTTTTTCAAATAAATACAATTATTTTCCCCGCAGATTATTAAGTAAACTTTGTATAAAAGAAAGGTAGGTGTTTTGAGTGTAATTTACAAACTTAAATTAAGACTAAAATTCTTTATTGTACAAAAAAAAATTCTTTTTTAAGTTTTTATTTTCGAAAATATTCACAGTTCTAAAATATATTTGTGTCATCCTTTTTTTGTCAATGACCACGGTTGATATAAATATTTTTCAATTCCCAAAGTATGATAAATTTTCATAAAACCTAAAAAAATAGTTGCTGCAGATTTTTACTTGAAGTTAAAATTTTCCAAAATTCTTTTTTACTGTTGACGTCATACAAAAAATAATGAATGAATTATAGAATGAAGAAGAGCCATCTAAAACGAAAAAAATATATATTTCATAGTTTTTATTAAATACTTCATATAAGACGTGCATAGAGAATTATTAAAAATGAATTCGTGAATCAATAAAATTAATATCTTTTAACTCCTGTGGACCTAGAACAGTGAAGCGATTACGAATTTTTATCTTACAACTGACATGTTAGTTAAGCATGTAAACGAATAAGAATTATTAGCTCTATTTTCATTATGTATTGAACTTTGAATTTTTGAGTATTTCATGAATTTCGGTTCACAGTGAATCATTAATCAACAAGTGTTTTAAACTGTTTTAATAAGCGTTTAAATATTTACTTAATGGATATTACGTATTAACTTATACTAATAAGATTTCAAACAATGACATTGGTCACAATCACTTCTGTGCATTACGATCGCTTACTAGATTTTTTTAAACATTTTGGAGAGGTCACCTTCACTTCTAATCTTCTGACTTTCTCTTTTGTTGATATCGTAGTGCAAACAGAACAAATGTTTTAGGTTTATCAATATTTAGGAAATTAATTGAATTAATAATGTGTTTTTTAAATATTTGGAGTTTCAGATCATTTGATATTTTGGACAACTAACACTAAACAACAATTTCCAGTTTGGAAAATATCTTTTTTTTTGTCTACCGCCAGTTTTTGTGAATTTTTTTCTTTTGCAAAAACCCAATTTCTTTATACATTAGATTTCGAAAATATTATATAAAGTCGTTCTATTTAAATCAATATTTCTTTAGATTGGACAATCTACATGGTTTTAGCGGGATGGCGATACTTGCCGCTTATGTCACTGTGGATATTCCGCACCAAAGATTTGAATTCGAAGGTGATGTAAACTGGCCACTTAATCGTGCATTTGATTAGATTTTTATTGTTTAGTTTTTTTTAAGTCAAATAAAAATACGCCACAAAACCGCAGTGTCTTGAAATCTAACATAGCTCATGCCATTGGTAAAATTGTGCATAATTTATGCATTAGTTCTAGATCACTCTTCAGTTTAAGATGATTCAGCATTTTGAGATGACACAGCAGTAAAAGATTACTCAGAAGCTTAAGATGAACTAGCAGTTCGAGATGACTGAGCAGTGTAATATGTCTCTGCAGTTTAAGATTATTTTACAGTTCAAGTAGACTCATCAGTTTAAGATGGTTTAACAGTTAATGATGACTACATTTCAGTTTGCAGTATAAGTTCCATAATTTATTCTCTTTCTAAGGCCTCTGCTGATAAGGCTAAACTTTTAGCTAAATTATTTGCTAGTTTGGGTTTTTTAGAAAAAAAAACCGTGCTTAAAAATATAAATTCAGTGTTTTTGGTTGATTTTGATCTCTTCCTGCAGCCACTTTTAACAGAGCTTCCATGCCCAAATATTCATTCACGATATGTTTAACAAGCTCTTTTGATATTTTGAGAGCCTTAACAATTACTCAAATTTGTTTTGTGGAGTTTATTGATGTTTTCCTCAATTTTTTCGTTCCGGGTGCTCATTTTGCCTAGAAAAGCAAACCACAATTGATATTACTGGTGCTGAGTCCGAATTATATTTATCAAGCCGAATCTTGTCTTCAACAGTACATTCCAAGTAAAAAGAAAATACTTTTCATGAGATGACTTTTTATTTAATTATTTTTACTGAATCTGGATATTTTTCGAATCAGTATTGATTTTCTATTTAAGACTAAAAAAGACTCCCAAAAATAGACTATTAAAAAATCTTTTCTTACATTACAAAAAAATGTACATATCATTAAAATTGCATATTCCAATAAAATCCAGAAAAATGTAATACGAGTATATCTTTTAAACAAAAAAACTTCATTTGTTGTCAGTCGCTTAACACTTGAACTGATCCATTTAGTGTGATTTCGGGTACATAGAACAATTATTCTTCTTCTTCTGTTATCCTTGACTCCCAGTAGAGCATAGGGCCTCAAATAAATAGAACAATATTTAAGACAAAATTAATTCAATTATTTTGCCTAAAAAAATGAATGTCTCCTGTTTTGAAGCAAGCAAAATTAAGATAATTATATATGGACCTTTATAACAGCTTAATATATTCAAATTTAATTATATGAAACATAGAGAGTGTTAGATACCATCATAATTTTTAATAATAATTTGATTCATTCCCAGTAAAAAATAGGATCATCCAAAGAGTACTCTTGGAGCGCTCCTTTGCGAGTAATGGATTACTCCATAAAACTCCGAAACTCATAGGATTTTTAACACAGCATGTCCGCAGACACGAGTACTCCTTTTAAGCTCCTTACGGAGTACTCCCTTTAGTCTTGAAAATGACGACAGGGAGAGGTAATCGTTTTTGTCTCCTAAAGGAGCATAAAGGGAAACATTCATATAAAATACAAATTTGGTTATTTTTTACAAAAATAAGAAAATATTGATTTTTATTTAAATTGGAAACGTGTCTTTAAGTACTTCTGCAAGAAAATTAAAGAAAAGACAACAAATTAAAGAAAAAACATGCAATTAAAAATTCACCAATTACCGAAACAAAAAAAGTAAAAAACATTGTATTTGTTTATTTTTTGATCCATTTCAATTTAATTTGAACAAAATATTTTTTGTTATGTCAAAGAAAGAAAAAAAAAACTAACTGATGCATCCCTTGTTGATCCATTTGGAGTATTAAGCGAGGCATAAATAACAAAACAAAATAAAAAGTTTCGATAGCTCGCTTATTACTCCAAATGGATGAACAAGTCATTACTCCTTTGTTGCTCGATTATGGATTAATCCTAATATTTTTTACTGGGTTAAAACAATAACACATACTTACTAAAAGAATTTATTCTTTTAGATTCTATGCACTAGCTTTTGAAGAAACAACCCTGTTTTTGTTTGTGTTGTCATTTTGTCATTTTTACTCGTTGCTTGTGTCTAATTGTAACGACCTTCAAACAACCTTTTGACGTTTGCTTATTTATCAATTGTTCTTTTATACTCGCTAACATTTTATTTGGAATACAAGTCGTATTTTGTTCGCCCTCCAGAAGAGTAGCAGCAGCAGAACTTCGGGACTATTTTCATTAAATAAAAAAAATTGTTAATTTTTTAAACTTGCGGGTGAGTTCCAAAAAATTTTGTTGTTTTGTTAAATTTATAAAAAGTGAATAAATTTATACGAAAATTGTATTTGAAAACTAATAACAAAAAACAGTGCAACATTTGACAGTAGAGAAAAGTGGGTACCTATTTCGTAACAGTCAGCCCAATTGCATTTCTTGTGTGTAAACTTTTAAAAATAAATTTGTATCTTTAAGATAATACTTATTTAAGTGAATTTGCAAACGAATTTCTTGTGTTACAATTGTCCATGTCTGTATAAATAAATAAATATCAATATTAAAATTTGTTAACTAATGATGATGTAAATTTGTTATTCTATTTTTGCAAGTGCAACGAGTGTTAAAATGTCATTTAGATTTTACTCTTTATATCGGTCATTGTTTCCCAAACTTTTTTCAATCAGCCCAGCACTAATATGACTTGTCATTTTTAATTTTTAAAATTACACCCCTATGTTTTGTTGGCTACAATTTTATTCTCTGCTGGTGGTTCGTTTATACCTCCCATGATCTCTTTTATTTGACTCTGTTTATTTATGTTGCATTTGTCCCCATTCATCCACTTTTAACGTGCAAAACAAAAGTGAAAGTATCTTTGAAATTTAAAGGGAAATAGAATAATTTATTCATTTATTTTATCAAAAGCACAAGTGTTTTATAATTGATAGATTTCGGCAATTGACGTTAGGGTCAATGGCAACTTAAATTGTAAAAACCTTGTGGGACAGATACAGAGAATGATCTTGTTTATTTCTTATTACTTTGATGAAATTCATAGAAGAAATAGAAGAATGTTTTTTTTGTATAAAATAAAATCTTCCTTCAATTAAATAACAAATTGAACATTTATTCAAATGCTGATACTTTCTGAAAATAAGTACAAATATTTAATGATTTTGTTATCTCGCCATTTGTTACTTTATATTCGAATATATACAAATTTAGATTAAGAACGAATTTCATTTAAATCTGTAATATATAATTTTTCCGAAATATGTACCTACCTACATATTTGATAAACAAATCTGAGTTTTATAAAAATTAAATAATCTGGCATGCCACAAAATTCCGTTCGGAATGGAAACTTTTCCGTAGTTGAATTCTGATCGAGGTTTTATATACATATTAAAAGCTAAAAACGTATACTTTTTCTATAGAATCAAAATATGTAATTCATTCTACCACTTCCTAATGGAATTAACTTCTGTGACAATTAAATCAAGATCAAAATTTATAATTTTTAAGAAGGGTTTAAAATACAGTTATGATATTTTCAAAGTAAAAATGCCTCAAAACGTTACAAAACACGATTTTTTCAAATTAATTTAATAACTTTATCTTCATTTCAACAAATAATACTGAGTAATTGAAGAAATAATTGAAATATTGAAAAAAAAAACAAAGAAAAACATAGGCAAATTCAATTTCACTTCATTTGTTTTATTTTTTTCTGTAAAGCATGAAACTAAATTTATTCCATTTCCGAACGGAATTGAGTTCTCTGACATGGCTGATTATTTAAATTAAAATATGTATATGGAAGAACAAATTTATTTCTTCAGGCTTGTTACACATTCTTATATACTGATTTCTATTGAAATGGACTCACTCATTTTATGTTTTAATAATTAATACTCTTATACTTTCGATCAGGATGGCCTGACAGATTTTACATTTTTAATATTTAGTGACAAAAAAGTCATTTATAAAGTAATAAAAAAATCATTGTTTTCAAATTACGACTAGATAAGACCAAAAATACTCTAATATATAAAAATATATAAAAAAACAAGTTTTCCGAAAAATAACAAGTGAACTGCTCAAAAAGAAGCTATGTTTGAAAAAAAAAACTGTTAAGGATGCAGCTAAATTTGAATTTTTATGTTATCAAATAAAATTTGTTAACTGTTTTTAAATTTAAGAATGTATTAATTTTGAGATAATATGACATAATTGCACATTTTGTACATCCGACAAATTAATTTAAAAACTGATTCAAATTCTTCTTTAGATTAAGTTCTAAAAAAGCTTAAAGAAAAATGATATGAAATAAAGGCTAGTACCATTAAACATTGTGCCGTAGCTGGACATATTTAGAAAATTAATAATAATTTAGGAACTTTAATGACGTAGTCTTAAGTTAAGGCCCCTAACTCTTAACACTTCATCAAATTACTGCACAAAGGGCATAACTAGAAAGTTCTGTTGAAAGAGTTCTTATAAATAAATGCTGTTGTCGAGCGTTGATTTTTTAATCTCACTAGCGAATTTGTTATTTCTAATTCATGTTTTTAATTATTCCCAAAACAATATCTGAAAACTTTGTGTAAAGTTATTTAAAAGTACAAACAGATTTATGAGCTAAAAAATCTAGAATATTTAAGAAAAAACAGTAGACATCTTTATCAGCATTTAAGGTTTTAGATTCAAAAACATGTTTTTATATTTCTTTTCATTAGCACATAGAATAATATTGTTAAATAACAAATATTTTTTTTTTGTTTTTCAATTTCAAGTATCTCGTTTTTTATAACAGAAATATTTTGAAAATATTCGGAATTTAAAATTTATTGGAAAATATTTCTTATTTTGCTTCGAAAATATCAATTTTTCAAGTAACATTTTATTTGTTATAACAAATTTGGTAAAGGTTCTTTAAGTACAAAAAAAAAAAACTCATTTACACAATTAATTGAAAAGCTAAAAATATTTATTGTGTTACTGAAATCAATAAAATCTTTGAAAATTTAAAAAAATATTTTGGCAAAAAAAAAAAAATTTAATAAAATTGTCTTATATGAAAAAACTGTAACGAAATGCTAACAAAAAAGATCCACGTATTTAGAGATGCAGCTAAATCAATACCAATTTGTGTCCAAATTTCAATTTCAAAACAAGTTTTATACTTGGAAACACACCTTTTTAATAGTATGTATCTGTACGAGATATTGTGTATTGGGGGCTCGTTTCTATACTCAAGGTTCCACGCAGAGTTTAAAGCAAAACGTGGACTTTAACACACATACTTGTTTTTATATAAAAATGTACATATGTACATATTATTTAAATATACATACATATATTAAAAAAAAAAACATTATTTATTTTTTATATTTTTGTGTTATTTTTATTAACTCTATGCTATTTGTTTGTGTTCCTTTAAAGAAAACAAAAATCGTTTGTCTAATTTGTTGTTGTCTTTCTTTCCTGATATCGCATTTTTTTTTACTGATAATGGTTTCTATTTTTTTCCTTCGTTTCTTTTAAAAAATTAAATTGAACGACCCATAAAGTATAGACGATTTTTTTGAAAAAATTCAGTTTTAACTGAGTCGTTGAACGAGCAAGGTGTGTGTGTGAATATTACTTTAAAAATCTATATACGTTTTTTATATTCAAATGAGTATTAATCGGTTAGATTTAAGATAGAAAGTGCAGTGTTAAAATATATATTTTCTTTTTATATTTAACTTATAACATCAGTAATTTACCAGAGAAGAACAAGTTTTTTTTTCAAATAAATTGTCTAATGTATATGTATATGTGTGAAAAAATTCCAAAACCGCAGAATGATATACACAAAATATTCTAATATTTTTATATATAGACAACTGGCATTTTCAATGTCAAGGAAGTCAAATTATTTACGGTTTTCAATAGACATAATTTTCTCCTCCTAAAAAATGTTGAATCTTCTAGCGAATTGTACGCGTGTGCATTTAGAATATGCGTGAGCGTTGTTAGACTTCGGTATCTAATCAAATCAAATGTTTGATAATAAACTAAAACATTCAAATGTTGCGTGAACAAAAATGTATCTGCAACATTGTTGTTGTATGACCTTTGTCAATGTCAATGTTTTTACGTTTTTTTATTTAGTTTTCGTTGCTTCCAATGTAGTTCTAATTCTCTGACTGCGCTACAGTTTAGTCTAATGAATCACAAGTGTAAATATGAATACAAAAAAATATACAATAGGTATACAAAAGTATTTAATTGATGAATACACACATTTATTTTACAATAGCCAGGGAAATTTTAAAACAACGTAAATATATTTAGGCGCATGTGCCGGTTTGTTTGCATTTATCTCAATGGAAGAGTGAAAGTAAAAGTTTGTTGGTTAAAAAGTAACTCTGTCTCCTATGAAAACAACCACCTACGTAATCAGTAAATATTTATCCACTTACATACCTCCTACATTTCCTTGTTATTTTCAAAAAGGAATTATTTCAGTTATTTATTTTGTTGTTACATCAGTTGGTGAAGTTACGTTAACTAGAAAGGTTCAAAATTCTTCGGCACTTCCTTATAGTTTCTTCAAGGTATCTAAAAATAAATGTAATTTTGTAGATAAATTACAATAATTTACATTTTTTATAGTATGAATAATTTTTTTAAAAGTAAATTTCTTTTTCGTAAAATAAACAACTTGAATTTTAATAAAAACAAGATTACGGCATAAAGATTGTGTACGTTCTTTATAAACTGATAAAGAAATCTTCTAACTTATCTCTCAGAAATGTAGCCTGAATTGAATATTTACATCAATTATTAAAAAAACTTTTAAAATTATTATTTTTTTAATTTAAGTTAATAATTTGTTATTTAATGTTTAAGGAATTTGTTTTACATTTATAAAACAGTATTTTTTTTTCATTGTCATTCCCAAGTTTTCCTCCTTGTAAACATTTTCGTAAAAGACAACATTGTATCTAAACATTTGTAATATATAAAATGTGTATAAAATAATGAGTATGTATCTTTGCAAAAAAGTCTTAACTTAGGACTAGAAAAATTCACACATTTTGACGGCTCCATTAGTTCATTTAAAAACTAATACAGTTAATGATTCTAATTTAAAATTCAACTTTAATTATCATTACAGTTAAGCAAATCTCCTATACAAGATGACTACCTACTTCTCATACCCCTCCGCTGAATTGCAAGCCGAACTTAAGCGCATTGCTCAGGCTATCGTCGCTCCCGGTAAGGGTATTCTTGCTGCTGATGAGTCTGTCGCTACCGTAGGCAAGCGTTTCAAGGACATCGGTGTTGAGAACACTGAAGATAACCGTCGCGCTTACCGTCAACTTTTGTTCACCGCTGATGACAAACTTAACGAAAATATCTCCGGCGTTATCTTGTTCCACGAAACCTTGTACCAAAAAGCTGACAACGGTTTACCCTTCGTTGAATTGTTGAAGAAGCGCGGTATCATTCCCGGCATCAAGGTCGACAAGGGTGTTGTCCCATTGATGGGCTCTGAAGATGAATGCACCACTCAAGGTTTGGATGATTTGGCTGCTCGTTGCGCTCAGTACAAAAAGGACGGTTGTGATTTCGCCAAGTGGCGTTGCGTCTTGAAGATTGGCAAGAACACCCCATCTTACCAATCCATCTTGGAAAATGCCAACGTTTTGGCTCGTTATGCCTCCATTTGCCAATCTCAAGGTATTGTCCCCATTGTAGAGCCTGAAGTTTTGCCCGATGGTGATCACGATTTGGATCGTGCCCAAAAGGTCACTGAAACCGTTTTGGCCGCCGTCTACAAGGCCTTGAACGATCACCACGTCTTCTTGGAAGGTACTTTGTTGAAGCCCAACATGGTCACAGCTGGTCAATCATGTCCCAAGAAGAACACACCTCAAGAAGTCGCTTTGGCTACCGTTACCGCTTTGCGCAGAACCGTACCTGCTGCCGTTCCCGGTAAGTTTCTCCACATAAAACGGTTGATAGGATCTTTTCTATATATTTTATTTTTGCTTAGGTATCACCTTCTTGTCTGGTGGTCAATCCGAAGAAGAAGCTTCCGTTCACTTGAACGCCATTAACCAAGTTCCTTTGTTGAAACCCTGGGCTTTGACCTTCTCTTATGGCCGTGCTTTGCAAGCTTCCGTACTCCGTGCCTGGGGCGGAAAGAAGGAAAACATTGCTGCTGGTCAAAACGAATTGATCAAGCGTGCTAAGGTAAGTTTTTATTTTTCTGTCTAACAAACTATAATGGGTTTATATTGTATAGTCATTTAAGTTTCATACGGTGGTTTAAATATTTATATGTATATTATGTGCATAAGCTGAAGAAATTTTAAGTTTTTAATGCAATCATTCTGTAAATTATGGTTAAAAATATTAAAGGAAATGCACTAACATAAATAAGTATTAACTATTTGAATATTATGCAAATATCTTAAAAGTACATATTAGGTATTTTTGGGTATTAGTTATTTTATTATAATATTTATTGGTTTCTTTAATATCATTCTAAATTTTAAGTTTATGTATATATTTGATTTAAATATAATTATAATTAGGCTAATGGTGAATCAACGTGTGGAAGATATGTCCCTGGTTCTGTTACAGGCTATGCAGGAAAATCTGATTTATTTGTCAAAAATCATACCTACTAATCATTACCAAAATTTTCAATCAACTAACAATATTCATGCATGCAAAGTTTATTAAAATTTTTAAATTTTCAAATTTGAACTCAGTCATTGTAACTCAAATTGAATATTAAATTGATATTCAAAAGTAAATGGCAGTAAGTGTTTTCATCATTTCTTTTTAAATATATATATTTTTTTAATTTGTAAGGCTCTTGTTTTGCCCGTAATTGAAACTATGAATTATTGTATTAATCACAGAAAATCGTTCAAATTTTTTAATTACTAAACTAAACTATTGTTTATTAAAAAATTGCTAGTAATATTTTTTTATAAACAAAAGCCTTTTGTGAAATATCAATTATGCATTTCATTTTATTTTTTTTTTTTTATTATTCATATATTATACCATTTCTTTGCTACTCTAAAATTTCTTAAGAAATAGAAAAACTTTCAAATAATCTTTATTTAATTGCATTTTATTGGCTTGATTTCATTTTCATCTATGTATCGTATATTGGCACAATGCTTTCAAAATTTGGTTGCACGTTTTTTTTTTTGGTTTATAAATTGGCTTTTTTTATTTTTTTCTTTATATCACAAATTGTTTTTTTTTTTTATTTTTTACTCATCAAAATTATTATTCATTTCTGAAACCTTACGCAGGCTAATGCACTTGCATGCCAAGGCAAATATGAAGCTGGCTCTATTCCTTCCTTTGCTGCTACTGCCAGTTTATTTGTTGCCTCGCACAAATATTAAGCAAACAAAAAACTATTTATTTTTATTTAAAAAACGCTCGTTCGCCTTAAACTTTTGAAACACTAAACGTAAGACTTATGGAATACATTTAAAATTGGGAGGAGTCTTAGCTGAAGTAGCCAAATCGGAGACAAACAATTGGAACTTTACACAAAAATTTTAAAATTAGAATCCTTTCAAGAACCAGTGCAATTTAAATATTTTAAATTTTTTAGGTCTTATTCAAATTTATGTTTTTACATTAACATTAATTTTTACTTTAATATATTTGTTATATTAAATTAATATAAGTATACAAATTACAACATTTTTAGAAATAATAATAAAATTTACAAGACAAAAACATTTTATTGGCTCCCTAAGTCATAAACGAAAAATAAAGTTATGATAAAATTTTAAATGAAATTTTCCGTACAAATTATCTACAATAAGCCTTTGTTAATTTTATTAATCGTTTATGAATAAGAGTGTAGGATTTTATTAAGTATAACTTTAATAATTTTTAAAATAAGAAAAAATTCAGATTTACAAAATATATTATCAATGTCATAATGTTCTAATATATAAAAATAATTTTTATTTTTACATCCAAAATAATCCTTGCGATATTTTACGATATAGTATACAAATATGTATTTTATTGTAAAGTAAATAATATAAAAAACATTAATTTTACTTGTTGACCTGGTCGAACGTCTGCTATCTAAAAATTTGTTCATTCAATTTCCAATGATATTGAAAATACTAAAACCTAGCAGACGTTCACTCAGAATATAACTAAAAAACTTAAAAATACTAAAACAGCTTTTTTGGATATTTGAATATCATAATGACTAGTAATCGTAATAATTACATTTTTTGAAAGGTGAAAAGTAATCATTACATTACGATTATATTCAGATTCTCATGATTAGTAATTGATTACTACTTATGGAAAAGTAATCTGAATTACTTGAAATTACAGGAAAAGAATCGAAAGTAATCAAAAATATTTTAATTGCTTTTGATTCTTGTTCAATATTACGAAAATAATTAAAATTTATCTTTAAAGGAGTCGGATTATTTTTTGATTACTTTTGATTATTTTCTGCAATGGTAAAGCAATCCAGATTACTATTTGATTATAATTTTTAGTAATCGTTATCAATTAGTAATCGGAAATTCTTTAAAAGAGAATTATATAATTATTACGATTTTTTTTAAATGTAATGTAATTAATTACTAATCGTAATCGAAATTTAACAGCTCTGGGGCCTTGCTGTGTAATTCGATTCGAAAGAAAACTTTTCGAATCACAATGTATTAGGTATATAAATACGAACGGTTTTTCTTTCGAATCGAATTACACAGTAAGGCCCCTGGTTTTAAAGATGCAAATATTTATCATCAAAAATAGACGGGGAGATCAATAACTTTATTTTTTTTTTCAATGGGTGCCTACGGCGGAAGACTTACAAAATCGAAATTTTGAGTTCTCAAAATGTTGGATCCAGAGATCCAACGAAAATTAATCTTTTGAACAGCCAATTGTTCACTCATTTTGGAATGTACGTTGGACCCATTGATATTTAAGATAACCTCAATCTTATAAAAGTTGCATAATAATCGAAACATATTTAAAACGCAACTATGATATTGAAGACAATTTTTAATGCTTCTTAAAGTATTAAAAATGAAGTGGTCTTTATTATATTTTAGCAATTAAAGATATTAAATATGATCACAAAATTGTGATCAATTATGAAAATTATGTTGAAGGAAATGATTATGAATTGAGAAACAACAAAATCAGTTAAAGCTTAAATTTAATTTAGGATTTTTTTTTTTTTTTAATCCAAATTCAAATAATTTAATATATTAGAACATTATGACAATAGATTATCAACACTTTAACTGTATTTAAATTTGTATCCAGAATTTTACAAAAATTATTTTTTTTTATTTTGATTTCATATTAATGCGGGGTTTATATAAGTCAAGCGGCTGGCGGTTAAGTGAAATTTATATGTATTTTGTTATTGTAACAAAAACAAAATACATTTAAATTTCACCCAATCGTCAGTCGCTTGAGTTATATAAACCCCACATAATACTATAAATAACCAAAATTTAATTATTTTGATAATTCCATTTTATAGGGTAATGGTGAAGCTGCTGTTGGCAAATATGTTGCCGGTAGTGTTGTAGGTGCTGGAGGCGATGCTGCTTTGTTCGTTGCCAACCACGCTTATTAAATTGTTAAAATGCTAAAGAAACGTTAATTGTTTATTTGCAATGTATTTTTTAAGGACAAACAAAAAAAAAAATTACAAATTTAGCTCCGTAATTATTTTGATGAAGACATTAGAAAAAAAAACAACAAAATTTGATCCTGTCATTAGAAAACGAACAACAACAAAAATCATCAGTTATAAAGAAGACAGCCAAACTATTATACAACATCATTACATTATATAATTTATTTATATTTTTAATTCTTAAGCACAAAAAATAAAAAAAAAACATCATAAAAAATAATAAAAAAAATCATAAAATATCAACAACAACTCGAAATGTCTTTCTTTTTCAAAAATTTAAAACAAAACCTTGTACCTCACACAAATTTTGTATTATTATCAAACATAAAAAAGATAAAATATTTAGAATGTTTTCAATATTTAATTATTTTGAATAAGAAGACTAAAAGAAGAAGAGGACTCTTTCTGAAATGCTTTTTTTATTAGTTTAGTTTAAAAGAGTCTCTTGAATCGAGAACAAAGAAAGAAATAAAACAATAATAAATTTAAATATGAGCTAGTATTTACTACCATATCGATGATGTTAAATCAAATCCCATCTATAAAAAATTATTTAAAAAAAAAACATAAACTATTTAAGATTGTAACTATTGTTATAAATGTTGTTTAAAGATTAATAAAGCATTCATTTATTAAAAAAGTTAAAAAGTAGTGAAGTTTTTATGTTAAATGTTAAAACTTTAGGGAAATCAAATAATATTTTGGAATATTTTCAAATATAAAAAGATTTAAGAAAATGTAAAAAAGAAAATAATATTTTTATGCAAAGTTTGAAAATTGTAAATAATACTACATAACAAGTTTTTACAAATTTGAAAAACTTTGTTTAACAAAAATATAACGTCCTCTTGTTAAACAAAAAAAAAAAAGTTATGACAAACTTATCAATCAAATTTTCCATACAAAATTCCTACAATAAGCCTTTGATAATTATATTATCAGGCCTGTTCTGAAAATCACGTGATTTGAAATCACATTCCGTTTTGAAATCACAAATGTGATTTGTACCTGTTCTGTAAATCACAATTTTTTACGTTTTTTTGTGTGATTTAAACTTCTCAAAACACAAGGAAATTTGTATAAACTAGTGCAAATGCACTATTTTTAATAATTTTTAGCATCATAAATAAAATTTGATTGATTTTATTAGTATTTTTACAAAAACTTAACACTTTTAACGTTGAAAAAGTAAATTTTTCTACTTGGTTGGCTTTAAGAAAAATCACAAAAAGTTTAGCTTAAAATGAGTGTTTCCGTTTTTTCATATTTTTCAATGAACTTTAAGTAAAATTGCAAATTTTATTACACAAAATTATAAAAATCATATTAGGCTTTTAATCTATTCAATTAGTAATAGAAATAAAAATAAAATTACATGTAAAACAGACAAGTGGTTTCAAATCGATAGTGTCTTAGCTGACCGATTTGAAATCACAAAACTTTTGTGATTTTTGTTTGCAGAACACATTTTATGTGATTTTAAATAACTTTCACAAAATGTGATTTTCAGAACAGGCCTGTATATTATAATATTTATTGGTCTTTGACCACCTTTAAGTCTACCAGTTGACTTAGCCGTACATGCAAACTGGTAAACAAAGCACAGATCGCAACTTTAGGATAATTTGAAAAAATTGGTCCATTACTTTTGGTACCTCCCAGAATTGAGATTTTGACCTTATTTTTCATTAGTTTTTATAAAAAGCAATTATAAACAGAAAGAAATCACTGCACCAAATTTCATAGAAATCGGTCCATATATAACCATATCTTTCATAAAAAACCTTTCTGTCAAAATTCTCATAAATCTGAAGATCATGAAAAATGTATGTTTATTTGTTGCACATTTTATTTAAATTGTAATCAAATTGCTAAATTTTGTCCACCTTGGCCTTAATATATATGAAAGTAGAGAAAATAAAATTTAATTTGCAAGAAAAAGAATTAAAACGTTTCAAACATTTTGCTAAAACTTTTGCTTACAAAATTCTGATTTTAGTTTAAAACTTTAAGTTTTGTCCACGTCTAAAAAGAAACAATCTAGACTCTTTTAAAGAGTTTAAAAATCATAAATAGGCTAAAAATAAAACTAAAAAATCGTTTTTGCTTCATTTTAATAAATGCCCTAACGTATGCTTTAGAACTTGCAAATACAAATTAATGTCGTGTGTCCGTTAAAACGAGTTTTGTTATTTCAAATTGTCAGAATTTATGTGCTTATTACACTTAAAAACCTAAGAAGTTTTACAAAGATCGATCACTTTACCACTAAAAAAGAAAAAGTTTATTAATGGAAACGACAAATATTTGGTTTTAAAAATGAGACTGTTTCATTTGTAGTCAAATTTTTGGGGTAAAAAAACGAAATGCTCCTTTTTTATAAATAGGTATGTAAATTTTGTTAAAAGACAACAATTTTTTATTTCATCTAGACTCTTCTTTTGTCTAAATCGTCTGTCTATAAGTTGTCTGCCTGAAAATCGAGTCGAGTCCATGCTATAAAATATTTATAAAATTTACAATTGAATTCTTTACTTCATTGTATTGTTTATATGAATGTATTTAATATTTATGAGTTTAACCAGTTTTAAATGCATTCCGCATTTGTTCAACAAATCATACAGTTTGGTCAACTAAATGACGGACAGATTTTGGTGGCTGCTTTTGGCTTGATATTGTACATATGGTCAAACTAATAAAATAGTGGTCGTTGCAGTGGAGGTAGCAGAAGCTTTGCCCTTTACCCAGTTTTGGAAAAACACTGACGAACTGTGATGGCTTAAAGTTTTTTATATATGTATATAACTTAAAAAAGCTTTTTCGTTGTTACATACTTATATTATCGAGATGTATGTACTCAAATGTTACGCGTATGAACACAAACTGCAAATGGTCATAACCACTTAAATAGTCTACTAAAGTAGTGAATATAGAGAAATCATAATAATAAAGACAATAATGAATAACTAACAAAAAATTAACTTAAAAACTACACACAGCAAAACTAAACAGTAAAAAAGCAAATAAAAATAATGATGCGATGACTGAACAATTCAAATTTAGCCACTCATTCTGATTAACAGTCAACTAAATTTGGTTGCGAGTGGTAACTACAATAAGTAGATAAGTAATTCCAAAGTGGGTGATTGGAGTGGTCATTAAGATATCATTCATATTTAAACTATACTTTGTGCTTTAAAGTGCACGTTATTTATAATATCTAATTTTGTTGCTGTAGCCAATTTTATTATTGAAAGTAAATATTCTCAAGTTTAAAACAAATGCAAATATTTACGTTTATTTTTTCTTTTTTGAAATTTGTAAGTAAATAGATGCAGTTGATTTAAATAGTTATTTGTAAGGGGTATTCCCATAACTGTCTAGATTGTAGACTCTAGAATTATAAGTTTCTTTTAATCCTGTTTATTGAACTTTAACCTTGTTATTACATTTATCCTTTAAATGTAACGATTGGTTTGAATACAACGAATGCAAATTCAATTGACTCGATTTATATTTTTATTAGTTGTTTACTTTTTGTGCTAAAAATAACAAATAAAAACGCCTTAAATAAAACTAAATTATAAAAATTTGAATAATCATCCTTTTTTTATAGCAAAAGCTAAAAGTATCATTGAATATTAAAATGGTATTTTATAAAGCCAAGCACGTAGAGACTGCAGTTTTTTTTTATTTAAAAACAAAAATATACAAAATTTATTCACTAAACGAGTTTTAATTATTTATGTTTTGGTTATATTGTAAATTTGTTTAAGGTTTTAGTAATTGTTTGTTCACAGGTAGAATTTCGTCAAATAATTTTACCGAATAAGCGTTACAAGTTATGATTTGTTTGATACTTCATGTGAATGCTTCGAACTTTAACTAAGACAGTTTCGATAGTTCATGGTGTGCAGCCAATACTGATACTTAAAAAAAATATATTTAAACCCTTAACAGAGATGGGGTCTAAAATGACCTAAAATTGTTTTTTTATTTAATTTGTAATAACTGCAAAACTACTTCATCGTCCTTGACTATTTGAAATTAAGCTGTGTTCTCTTTAATATTTCATTATTTTTTCTTGTCAAAATTTTTTATTGAAATTTCGCAACAACAAAAAATAACCTATTTTTCTCCATAAAAATGGGCTCTAAAACTTCTGCGCCCATAGAACGTAATCCGATTTGGCTCCAATTTTCACAACTAAACGTTTAGACCTATTCTTACAAAATTCCGTTTAAAACTGCAACATAAATATTATTACAAACCATTTTCACCTTAATGTTCAGTACCTAGTTTTTAATAAAAATTTTAAACTTGAGTCTTCTGTTATAAACGATAAAAATAATTTTGTTCATTATATTTCTTAATAGGATTTTTTTTTGCAATTGTCAAAAAAAGTTTTGTTCTTTGCTGAATTTTTGAAATTTGATTCTATTTCCGGCGAGAATTTCGATTTTTCAAAAAATATTTTTGGATACTAATGAACATTTATAAGATAAATTTAAGTCATTGGTCGACCATTAATGTCTTAATTATCTTATGCATCAAAAAGGAAATTATGTGTATAAGTATGTAAAAAAATATTAATACATATACATATAAAAACAAGTAAGAAAGCGCTATAGTCAGTCAAGCCGACCATACGATACCCTTCACCACTAAGGTCAAAGGTGTTATTTTTCCTGTATAAAGACAAATAGTTGCTAAATTTTGCCATCATACAAACATTTTCTCAAAACGTATATATTCAACCTGTTTCCGTCATTTGCACTTATATGAGAGCTAGAGTCAAAAGTGGACCGATTATCTCGAAATTTGGCAAATTGATTACAGTTGTTACAAAAATTATGTATGCAAAAAATAAACTCAAAATTTTCATTATATTTAGATTTACGAGCGTTTTAGTGATTTTTTGAAATTTGGTACAGTGATTTAAGTTTACATATGCAGTATCTGTTTTAAATTTCATGAACAAATATTGATATTTGTGGCAATTCCGGGAAGTGGGACCTATGGGAGATACCATAAATAATGGACCGATTTTGACCAATTTCAATAGCCATGGTCCCATTATCAAAAAAATTATCTGTGCCAAATTTCATCAGATTATCTTTAGAATTGCGACCTGTAGTTTGATTACAAGGTTTACATGGGGGTCCAGCCAGCCAGACGGACGGACGGACGGACATCGCTAAATCGACTCAGAAAGTGATTCTAAGTCTATTGGTATACTAAAAGGTGGGTCTAAGACAAATATTTCTATGCGTTACAAACATCAGCACAAACTTATAATACCCTTTCCACCTATGGTGGTGAAGGGTATAACAAGTAACAAAGTGCTATAGTCGGCCAAGCCCGACCATATGATACCCTTCACCACTTAGGTCAAAGATGTTATTTTTCGTGTATAAAGACATATATTTGCTCAATTTTGTCATCATACAAACATTTTCTCTTATATGAGAGCTAAAGTCAAATGTGGACCGATTTTCTTGAAATTTAGCAAATTGATAGTCGTTTTTATAAAAATTAGATATGCAAAAGAATTGTCATTATCTTCAAATTTACTAGCGTTTTAGTGATATTTGTCTCATTTAGTGCGTTTTGATAGAAGAGTTTGTATGGGAGATATGATCAAATGTGGACGGATTTTAACGAAATGTGGTACAGTAATTTGGTTTTCATAACCAGTATTTGTTTTGAATTTCATGATATTTGTGGCCAAAATATCAATTCCGGGAAGTGGGACGGACGGACGGGCGCACAGTGGTTTACGGACGCTTTTTTTTGGAAATAATTCTGTAACTTTTGAACGACTGGAGATATTTGAATGAAATTTGACATGGTGGTAGTCAAGGAGTATTTGAGTTGGTTTTTAAAAGCACTGGTCCATGAGGGGTCGGGAGAGTGATTGATGGACCTTCAAAGTTGGTCACCTCGGGTGTTCGATTTTTTTAAAAATTCGCCAAAAATCCATTTATGTATGGATTGAAAAGAAATTTTAAACTTAAGTTGTCCTTGAGAAGATCTACAAAAAATATGCTTAAATGTGTAGGTTATCTCCTTTGGATTTCGAGATATTTGGGTAAAAAGGAATTTTTAGGTTGATTTTTTACCTCTTTTTTTAAGCTTTTTTTGATCTGGTGGACGCATCTGAGGACCAAAAATTTTTTAAGAATATTCTTTAAATTTGTAATAAAATTCTGAATAATTTTTGTGCAAGTTAGTTATAGAAATCTTCTTTTGTTTAAAAGTTAAAAATATTCAAAGTTGAAACTTACAAAAAATTTCGCTTTTTTTTTAGTTTTTCCCCAAAAGATAGCTATATTTTTTCACTAATAAAAAAATATTTTCTTAAGAAACATAAAAAGATTTTTAAAGTTTTTAAAAGAAAACATAATGAGAATGCGTATAAAACAAATTTCTTGCTAATTGGACTTTTGGTCCTCGCACATGTCCTCTCCAAAAAATGGCAATTTGTAAAAAAAAAAATTAGTTTAAACAAAAATTTCTCAAAAGGCAAAGCACCGATTTGAAAAAAATTATAATGTTCATATTTTCCAATATATCTGTTATTGATTAGAAAAGTTTTTTCTGAAACGCGCTGCAAATAGAGACAGTGTTGCCATATTTGTAAAAAAACTCATTTTTTGAAACACCTTTTTCCCCAGTTGGGAATTGGGGAATTTTTAAGTTAAAATTGGGAATTTTTTTTAGTCTATTGCTTTTACATCTTATTGGTCTACATTACTACAAAATTTCATTGTAATATCTTTATCCATGTCATTTCCACAGAATATCAAAGATTAAAAATATTTTCCTTAAAAAAGCAGAAAAACAATTTTTTTTTGTTTTACGATACAAAGTGTAAAAAAAGTAACGCACTTAAAAAAAACTTTTACTTAGTGCTAATCTCCTAGTCTTTCCCGATCTAATGATACTAAACATGTATATAAAGCATTAATACCGAGTCTTAAAAAACTCTGAAAAGTTTGGCCCCCGTAGCATTTTTACACTGTTTATTTAAATATAAGTGATGAATTTGTGCATATAAAGTTAATTATCATACTCAAATATTTCACTATAAGATGACAATGATCCTTCGCTAATAAACAAATATTTTCTTCAAAAAGATATAAATAGTTTTTTATTTTTTTAAAGAAAACATTATAAGAATGACTTAAAAAAATTTTATTCGATTTTGCCTTTTGTTCCAAGCTAAAAAATAAAATTTTAGTAAAAGATTCTAAATAAGTAAGTACGAGTAAGGCACCGATTTTGATAACAGTGTAAAGGTAATATATCCATAATTTGTAGCAAAAGTTTAATTAGAAGAGTACTTTTATAGTAACAGTGTGACAATTTATTTAAAATAAGATTTAAAGGCATTTTTCCGGTATTTAAAATTGGTGTATTTGAAAAAATTGCAAAATTATGTTAAGGTTATAAAATGTTTTTTAATGTGAAAGTTAATGCAATAGGTAAAAATTGTTACAACTTGGGTTTTTCATAATGGTCAGAAAGGATATGGTTACTCACCTCCATACAGGTAGGTTTTACGAGACGCACATATTGGTTGAGTTATATATGCACCTATTTTTAGAGGTAAAAAATACATTAATTCATTGATTTCTTTATTATTCTTTGGATACAGGTATATATAAAAAATGTTTTTTTTTAATATAAAAAAGAAAGTTTTAAATGTAACTGCTATTAACAGTTAAAACATCATGGCTATAACATTGGAATTTAAAGTGTTGTGCGATATTCTTTTTGAACAACCAAGCAGTTCGAGAGCAGAAAAAATTAAAATAATCATGCGATATGCTAAAAGTCAAACTAACTCCATGATTCTCAATAGTGAGGAAGACAAAGTCGTAAAATTTGTAAAGTTATTTGAACTTAAAATTAAGTCGGTTAATTACTGTTTAAAAAGATTTGAATCTAAATTTAAAGACTGGCTGAAGGACTCAATTGAGCTTAAAACTTCTGGTGCTGGAGCCCCTCTAAAAATCTATGATGATCTCGGAGAAAGATCTAAAAAGATGCGATTATCCGAAGTTCTTTCTACTCATTCGGATACTGAAATCAAAGATTCCTTTAAGGAAGTGCTCAAACGAAATAATCAACCAGCTGAAGCTAAACAAATAGCAGATATTCTCCCAGAGGCTTCTCCTAAACGTCTTAAGCGAATTATTAAGAGTATACCAACTCCTTCTTCTCAATCAGAATTTTCGGAGGAAGAAGCACTTGCTCTTATGCTCGAGTTGAAATTGAGTAAAAATAAATATATTAAACTCTGTAAGGCATTACGAGACAAAGGACACTCAATTTTACCAGGATATAATGCGTTATTAAAAACCAAAAAAAACTTAATACCAACAAACGTGATAGGAGACGAAAGTGCATCTGTGGATTTATCAAAATTATTGGAAAATACGGCATCAAGGCTGATATCTACTACATTGTCTGAAGAAGAAGCCAAGAAACTTGACAACAAGGACTTAACTTTAATATGTAAATGGGGATGTGACGGTTTATCTGGATTACCGGAATACAAACAATCAACATCTCATCAGAACACAAATGACTACAGAAGCGTTTTTATGGCATCCCTAGTACCACTAAGATTAAGAAAGAATCGTTCTGAACCATCCACATCAAAAGAGCGTACTGAATATGTGTGGGTTAACACATCTCCAGGATCAAAGGCATTTTGCAGACCGATCAGATTCGAATATTTAAAAGAAAATGCAGCAAGCACAAAAAATTGGGTTGATGATATCAAATATTCAATAGACAATTTGAGTCCAGTCTGCATAGACATACATGGATATTTGATTAATGTAAATTTTGAGCTTCAATTGACAATGATAGATGGAAAAGTAAGCAACGCTATAACGGAAACCCATTCAACTTGGAAATGCTCATTATGCGGAAAGAAGAAATCGGAATTTCTACAAACTTCAGAAGATGCATCAGCTAGTACTGCAATTAATCAAGAGGTTCTGGAATTTGGTATATCGCCCCTACATGCACGTATCCGATTTTTAGAATTTATGCTACATATAGCATATGATCTGAAATATAGGAATATACCTGATAATCAGCTAAAATCCGTGAGAAATAATAAGGAACTGATTGAAATGAGATCCAGTGAAAAAAAAAGGATTCAGGAAGAATTCAAAACTATGACGGGTTTAAACATAGACAAACCACTTGTAGGATATGGCAGTACAAACGATGGTAATATGGCCAGGCGATTCTTTGAAAATTATGAAACAACTTCAAAGATTACTGGAATTGATGAGGAAGTTCTTCGTAAATGTTACGTAATATTATCGGCAATAAATAGCAAATATCAAATAAATGCTGAAAAATTTCATTGCTATGCCCTCAACGCGTTAACTCGTATACGACATTTGTATCACTGGAAAGAAATTACACCAACAGTTCATAAAGTCCTTCAACATGGTCGTGAAATAATTGAATCAAATCTTCTCCCACTTGGTGAACTGACAGAAGAGGCCCAGGAAGCGCGGAATTCAGATTTCAAGTATATCCAACTATTTAATACCAGAAAATGCTCAAGAAAATCGCAAAATCAGGATCTAATAAATTATCTCTTGTTGTCTTCTGATCCTGCTCTATCAACGATAAGAAAGAAATGGTGGAGCAGTTATACAAAAACTTCTGAAAACGAACACCTGGAAGAGGTTCTTGATATAATAGATTGTACTGATTATTTTACTGAAAATAAAAATTAAGTAAATAACTACTTTTATATAAATATGTAATAAAAACTGTAAGTTTAAACTTTAACTACAAATACTTCAATAAAATGTATTTCACCTTTTAATATAAGTACAAATTATTTACATTTTGATATTTCATAAATCCTCATGATATTTTCTTTAAAAAAATAAAAAAATATTTGTTTGTTATCGAAGGATCATTGTCATCTTATAGTGAAATATTTGAGTATGATTATTAATTTTATATGCACAAATTCATCACTTATATTTAAATAAACAGTGTAAAAATGCTACGGGGGCCAAAGTTTTCAGAGTTTTTTAAGACTCGGTATTAATGCTTTATATACATGTTTAGTATCATTAGATCGGGAAAGACTAGGAGATTAGCACTAAGTAAAAGTTTTTTTTAAGTGCGTTACTTTTTTTACACTTTGTATCGTAAAACAAAAAAAAATTGTTTTTCTGCTTTTTTAAGGAAAATATTTTTAATCTTTGATATTCTGTGGAAATGACATGGATAAAGATATTACAATGAAATTTTGTAGTAATGTAGACCAATAAGATGTAAAAGCAATAGACTAAAAAAAATTCCCAATTTTAACTTAAAAATTCCCCAATTCCCAACTGGGGAAAAAGGTGTTTCAAAAAATGAGTTTTTTTACAAATATGGCAATACTGTCTCTATTTGCAGCGCGTTTCAGAAAAAACTTTTCTAATCAATAACAGATATATTGGAAAATATGAACATTATAATTTTTTTCAAATCGGTGCTTTGCCTTTTGAGAAATTTTTGTTTAAACTAATTTTTTTTTTTACAAATTGCCATTTTTTGGAGAGGACATGTGCGAGGACCAAAAGTGCAATTAGCAAGAAATTTGTTTTATACGCATTCTCATTATTTTTCTTTTAAAAACTTTAAAAATCTTTTTATGTTTCTTAAGAAAATATTTTTTTATTAGTGAAAAAATATAGCTATCTTTTGGGGAAAAACTAAAAAAAAAGCGAAATTTTTTGTAAGTTTCAACTTTGAATATTTTTAACTTTTAAACAAAAGAAGATTTCTATAACTAACTTGCACAAAAATTATTCAGAATTTTATTACAAATTTAAAGAATATTCTTAAAAAATTTTTGGTCCTCAGATGCGTCCACCAGATCAAAAAAAGCTTAAAAAAAGAGGTAAAAAATCAACCTAAAAATTCCTTTTTACCCAAATATCTCGAAATCCAAAGGAGATAACCTACACATTTAAGCATATTTTTTGTAGATCTTCTCAAGGACAACTTAAGTTTAAAATTTCTTTTCAATCCATACATAAATGGATTTTTGGCGAATTTTTAAAAAAATCGAACACCCGAGGTGACCAACTTTGAAGGTCCATCAATCACTCTCCCGACCCCTCATGGACCAGTGCTTTTAAAAACCAACTCAAATACTCCTTGACTACCACCATGTCAAATTTCATTCAAATATCTCCAGTCGTTCAAAAGTTACAGAATTATTTCCAAAAAAAAGCGTCCGTAAACCACTGTGGGGCGGTTTGACTGACATCTCTAAACCGACTCAGAATGTAATTGTTAGACTATTGGTATACAAAAAGGTGGGTCTAAGACAATATTTCTATTTAATATATTTCTATGCGTTACATACATCAGCACAAACTTACCCTTTCCACCTATGGTGGTGAAGGGTATAAGTACTAACTAAAATGAGTAACTGAATTAAGTGAAAGGAAAAATGTACTGCTTATTATACAGATTTAATATTAAGTTATTGAGTATTTAAGAAATTGAAATGAAATAAGTAGAGATAAGTTAAATGGATATATATTTACATATAAATATATACATATGTATATATAATTAAAGTCATAAATACATATCGACCGTATACATTTAAAAAGGGCAATCTACTTTATATTAAAAACTCTTAAATCTATAGGATATGCTAATATTAGATGTTAAAACTGTTTAAAGCCATTTTGTTAAATTTAAAGGCTTCTAGTGTAGATAGACCATGAATGCAACAAATAAAAGGCGAAATAAAGAGTTTGCTATCAAAAACTAGATTAAAAATAACCTATAGAATGGCCCATTTGAATATATTATGGCGATATGTAACTGTATATTGTATTTGAATAAATAGATTATTTAATAGATGTATATATCTAAATTAGTTTATTGAATACAAAAACACTTTCAGACTATAATAAATATAATATATACGTAAGTACTTAAATATGCTTTATAACTTATTAAGCTTTTTCTTTAACTTTAGGCAATTTCTTAAATTTCCTCTAAACTAATTATGACATTCATATTTCTTTGCTGCTGTGTCTTTTTCTCTTTAGGCGCCCCGAGACTTTGCCTCTATTCGAATATAACAATAACGTGATTAGCATAAATAATACATAATATGATGTGCAGCTTTGATAAAAGGGTGGATTGGGTCGAAGTGACGTTAAGGTGCTATTGATAGTTGTATTTTGGCTTAAATGGATTTTACCAACTGATTACATTTTGAGTTGACTTTATGACAAAAGACCCACAGATTAATACAGACATACATACATACATACATTCATACATACGAGTACCTACACAAAAGCCATCTACCACAAGTATAACATAAGTAATTAAATTAATAATGCACGATCGAGTGGACAATCTGTCAGTCAAGTCAGTTTGGTTGGGCTGTGATTGACTGAACGGTATTTTGGTTGACATTATCAAGTTTGAATACAAGTGAATAGTGAAATACTTATACTCTCACTGCTAACGTTTGAATTTAATTGAAGTGGTAAATAATACTGATGGGAACTAAAATCTCTGAAAATATTCACATTGATGAAGATATGCATAAATACACAAGTATCTTCATGTATGTATATAAATCTGTGTATATTGATTTATTGTGCATGTAATATCTATTTGTCCCCATCATACATATATGTAAGTATGTATGCAAGTACAAATGTTTCTTTGAAAGTGTGTAGCTAATTTGCTTTGTACTTTTAATACAATAATAACATTTAAATTGAAGGCGGATGTTTGTTTTTAGTAGTTGGCTAGATATTTAACTAGATATTAGTTTGCAGACTGAGCAGTAAAATAATTAATTCATATACTCGTATAGTAAAAACTTATTCAAATTTTTATATTGATTTGTCTATGTTAATACAAGGAAAAGTAGAATTGATTTAAAACAAGTAAGAAAGTGCTATAGTTGGTCAAGCCCGACCATACGATACCCTTCACTACTAAGATCAAAGGTGTTCTTTTTCCTGTACAAAGACAAATATTTGCTAAATTTCGCCATCATACAAACATTTTCTCAAAACTTATATATTTAAGCTGTTTCTGTCATTTGGACTTATATGAGAGCTAGGGTCAAATGTGGACCTATTATCTCGAAATTTGGAAAATTGATTACAATTTTTACAAAAATGATGTATGCAAAAAATAACTCAAAATTCTTATTATTTTTAGATTTATGAGCGTTTTAGAGATTTTTGTCTCATTTAGTGCGTTTTAACAGAAGAGTTTGTATGAGAGCTATGATCAAATGTGGACCGATTTCAACGAAATTTGGTACATAAGCGGTATTTTTTTTAAATTTCATGGAAAAATATTGATATTTGTGGCCAAAATATTATTTCCGGGAAGTGGGTTCTATGGTACCTCCCCATAAATAATGAATAGATTTTGACTAATCTCTATTGTCATAAAACTGATCTGTGCCAAAATTCATCAAATTATCTTTAGAATCACGATCTGTACTTTGATTACATGGCTTACATGGGGGTCCAGCCAGACGGAGGAAGGATTGACATCGCTAAATCGACTCAGGAAGTGATTCTAAGGCTATTGGTATACTAAAAGGTGGGTCTAACACAAATATTTCTATGCGTTACATACATCAGCACAAACTTATAATACCCTTTCCACCTATGGTGGTGAAGGGTATAAAAACCAAGAAAGAAAAGCTACTAAGATCAAATATGGACCAACAATTTAACAAGTTTTCCTTAATTTTTGAAGTTACGAGCTGTATTTTGATAACAAGCTTACGGACATCGTCGATCGGTATACTTAAACCAAACCCAATATACCCTTTCTACCTTTTGTGGTAAAGGGTATAAAATTCCAATAGAGACTTCCGAACTCTGACAGTTGACAACGGTTAGCTTTTTGAACTTATATCCATTTACGGATGAATTCGGATCCCGAATTCAGCCACACAGTTTTGTGTGGCTAGTGCAAATTTCATTGAAAACAATGTTGGCCAGACCATTGTGGCATCAGGCAAGATAAACAAAAACGTTTCAAAGACAACACAGAGTGCCTACATATTTCTAAGCCGATTTATAGTCACAATACAATGTGAAAAATGCACTTGAGCAATATTCAAATAATAGTGTAATTTTTGGTCCCCGAAAGGCAAATTCAAAACTTCGGTCTGTGAAAAGGCAAAGTAAAAAGGTTACAAATAATATCTGACCAATTGTAAATATCTGACCAATTGTAAATAAATCGGTTTCCTTA
The DNA here is from genome assembly GCA_933228675.1 of Stomorhina lunata. Classification (NCBI taxonomy): domain Eukaryota; kingdom Metazoa; phylum Arthropoda; class Insecta; order Diptera; family Rhiniidae; genus Stomorhina; species Stomorhina lunata. Next base: position 2,081,604 of record OW121740.1, on the reverse strand, counting down.
ATAAAAAGAGTTTTATTTTTCAAATAAAACATACACAACTTTTATTCGGAATTGAAACCATTCTGTAGTTGTATTTTGATAGAAAAGGTTTTAGGTTCTTTAGGTTTCAAAAAAATTTACTAAACACGTTTTTTTTAAATTAATATCAGTAGCTCTACTTTGTTTCAACAAATGAATCATCTGTGACATGGCTGATAATTTAATTCCTTAACATCCCTGCTCCTTAGTCTAACTGGGTGGCTAGATGACGTATTCATTTTAGCTATTGTTAATGGTTGATTGATTTTAAACTACAAAATTTATACGATTGACAAATTGTTTTTGGCTCTCGATATTGTTAAGCGTTGAGTCAATTTTCCATATAAGTAGACATTCAATTAAATGCCACAACCAAAAAATAATCAAGGGTGATGATCTTCCAATGCTTACACTTAAGTGTTTTAATGATTTTAGTCTTTCTTTTGCCAGTTGCCAGTTTTTTTTTTTCTTTTATAAAGTGTTATTCAACTTATTAAGAAATTATAATTTTATTCGTAAAGCCAAACAATTTATTTAAAATAGATAAAAACAGAAAAACTCCCACCATTAAAGTGTAAACATAAATATTGGGGAGATTTTATTATTTTTTTATAAATTAATTAAAATTTATGAACCAGAAATTTAATAGTCATTTATGTAAACCGAAAAGAACAAATTTTTAATGAAAATATCTATTAAAGTTTTGAAAATGGTGTTTGGGTGTTTCTCAAAGCAGCTGAAAAAATTAAATTCAACAAGAAAAAAAAAAGAAATAAAATAAAATAAAACAAATATGGTTATATTAATTATTTGTTTAAATTGTTCTAGAGTCATGTATAAAAATAGAAATGGCAACAAGTGGATTAAATATTGAAAGAGTTAATTATTTATTTACACATTTGTTTGGCTGTAAAAATAAACTCGAAAGGGTCACAGCTTAAATTATTTGCCTAATAAAATTGTTTCATATTTTTTATTGATAACACTGGAATTATAAATTTATTAAATCAGTTTTTAATAGCTTTCTTTTTTTTTATAAAAATGACAAATTTTTATAAATTTTATTAAAAACAAAATTCTTATCTATTTTGTTGGCAACATAATAACTTAAGTCATTAGTAGTATGACCAAATATTAAACTAATATATTATGCTATATTGTACTATAACTAATTTGCGTCACTTTCAACGTGACACATCCAGTATTTGGCGGAAATATTAGCCTTGAAACCGCTAACATAGTTTTTATTGATTTAAAACTGAAGTTAAGCGGGTGAAATGAATTTACGTGACACCAGTAAACAACATTTTTGAACTTTCTGTTTACTTTTATTTAAACAAAATATTTCATTAAGACAAAAAACCTTTATCAGGAAGTTTTATTTTTCTGTTTTTTTTTTATATAAAAAAAAGACATATGTTCACATTTCTTAATGCTAAAATTGACCTAGATCAGCTCCAAAACTGAAATCAAGTTCAATAATTTGTAAACAACTTTTTTTCCCAAAAAGTCCATAACTCATAAAATAAATAAACTTTACAATAAATTAAAGCAAAAATATTAAAATGAACATGTCCGAAGTTTTGGCAATTAAAAAAAACTAAACAAGATATGACTACATATTGTTTTTCCCCACAGACTTTGGATAATATGACTAATACGGGCCATAAAATTGGCCATTTAGGCAATGCGGTAATTTGGATTATGCGCCGAATTTAATTAATTTGTTTAGAGAACTTGAATGTATTTTATTAGAATTACTTTAATATTGTTTTATTCTTAAGAATTTTCAAATTAAAATAAATATGGCGATCATACGGTACATAAATATTGGGCAGATGTTGATAGTTTTGCACAATCATCGCTCTAAAGTATCCAGTCGAAGTGTCTATGATCGTTTGAATAAAATTTGTAAACAAGAAAATAATTTAATAAAACGGGCAAATTCTTTAATTAATACAATAAACATATATATACATAGATATCATGTACATGTGTTTATTTCATTGATCCTATAGTTCATGTATTGAGATCGTAGCTTACAAATGATCACTTTATGTCTAATTGTGAACGCAAGAATCCAATCAATTTTAACGCCTATTAATTGTTACAGAATAATTAGAGATGGCCCAGAGATCGTATTCCAAAAAAAAAAAATATATATATATATATATATATATATATATATATATATATATTTAGCCATTAGTTTTGATGATTTGTTCACCAAAACAAGGAAATTTCACCATTTAATAGCCAACACGCGACCATTTCACACAAACAACCTTACGTAGAAAATAAACAAGTTAATTCCTATTAATTTTCCAATAAAGATATATATTTTGAATTAATATATACACATCGATCCATAAAATTAATGCAAATTAACTTAAACGAGAAAAAGACTAAAAACGTTAAAGATAACAAAAAGTGTTGAAAAGTCATTTTCTTTGTTTTTCTTTTGTGTTTTTCCCAATTCAGGAATGAAAATCGCTTTGTATTTGTTGTTTTTTTAAATCTATAATAAATCAATCGTAACCAGAATAATAACAAAATCAACATTAACGATCGAAGACAAATCTAGCCATTGAAAATAAAAACATAAATGTAATGAAAACATTATTACCTCAAACAGACATTAGATACAGACAAGCGGCCAAAACTATCCTAAAGATATGTCTTTGTTTAATTAATAACATATTTATGACGATGGGTGCAAGAAAATGAAAAATATTTAATAGTCAAAAAATTCACTTGACAAACAAATTGAAAATATAAACAAAATATTTTAATAATGACGCCTGGTAACACTGAACAACACCTAAAGTTCAGCCTATTAATTTTGCTAGGGAGGATCAAATAAGGAATACATACAAGTTTGTATATTATTACTTCGATGTGATGTAGGGGATTTTGAATACCAAGTAACGGTTCTGATTCGTTATAACTTGGTAAGCCCAGATTTATATTGGTTATCCTTCAACTCAACTGTGGAAACTGACCTCCCCATGCCATCACCCGGGGAACTACGTATATAAGAACGATAACCCACTCATGGAAAAATCAATTACTATAAAAAAGCTAAATTTAAAATAAAAACGGACCCCTAATGTTAGAAGAGCACGTCCGAAACTTCGATGGAAATACCGAGTAGAGGAAAAGCTTTCAAAACTTGGCCTATAACATTGGATAATATGCGCACAAGATCGAAACGCATGGAATTCTAAAATAGGCTTGGCCTTTGACCTTAACAGGTTGTAAATATAGGCCATATAAATAATCAAGTAAGAACTTTCTGAACAACCCAATATTTATCTATACCGATATACATAAACCGATATAAATAGCATTCAAAACGCTAATATTGTACAATAAATCATATGCCTTCACCTGTACCAGAGCTAGTTTTTGTTGTACAGTGTAATTTATGAAGAAAACATACAATAATATAAACAAATAATAATGAACCGTTTGATGAAAAATATAAAAACATATTTTTAATTTTACTAAATTGTGCACTATGGGTATCTTGAGTTTGAAATAATATGTTATTCGAAAGACACAAATACACTAAAGTAAAAGGTTTGTTATACTCGTAAATTCGTTACATTGACCTGTTTACGTTAGGGCAACGAAAAGATTAATTGAAGTTAAAAAACTTAAAATGATGTTGATTAAAGTTTAATTAATGTTAACAAATTAATTTTTTTATAATATATTCAATTTCCGGCCATAGTGCAAAATTTTGCAAATGTAATAGTTAAAAATACTTTTATTTACCATCAACAAAATGAAAACGTATTGATTTACCGTTAAAGTTGGGTTTTCGCACAAAAATATTCAAATCAAAGCGAAACCAAAGAAGAAAAAAAAAGGAGAAAAAAACATAAGATACCACAATTTCGATTCAAATTATTAAACTTGAAATATGAATAACTACCGATTTGACAATGAATTTAAATAATACAGTAAAATGTTAAATTAATGGACATTATTCAAAAACGTGTTAAAATGATAATTTACATTTATCTATAAATAGCATTAAATGCTTAAAATAGAATGTTTAAAATAACTATTAAACATTAACCATGGCAGGAATAACTAACAGGTACTATTTGTATTACCTTCTTAATTAAAAAAATTAAAACTTACTTCCAAGATACTACAAATTGGAAGTCGTTAATACTAGATTTTCACATACAGTATAAGTAAATTTTTAAAATGTTTCAATAATCATAAATTATATGTTTCAGTGTTTATTTTCTTATCTATTTAAACAATTCATTAACATTTAAAACAAGCTTTAAAACAAAAAAGCCTCCTCTTTTTGTCGGCACGATGAGTTTTTTCTTAATGATTTAACATGAAAATAAAAGTTATTTGACGTCTGTTTACTTCTGCTGGTTTTAATAAAAAGGCCGCCAGATTACTTATTTTTAAAAAAATGTTTTATTTCATTTATGCTAATTTTAATGTAGAGTAAGTAATAAAATTTAATCCATTTTGATAGTCTGTTTAAATAAATATCCATAAAAGCACTTCTTCTTGAAACATTTGTTTAATAAATTAATATATGTACTTATGTGCGACACTAATGCAGATAATTGTATAACAAATTTATCAATTAAAAGATATGTACATTGTACATATGTACACATTTATGTATATCCATTACCCCAAGTTTTAATTAATTTCTATAAATAAAATATTAGTCCATTATTTTAACATATGACGAAATCATGGTGATTGTACTATAAAAAGAATTCACGTATTTCACTATCTCGTCCGGAATTAGAGAATATTTTTGGAGAAAATACTTTATAATTTAATATTGATTAAATATCTTTTATAAAAAAAAAGTTTTGATAAAACAAGCCTTGGAAAGACAGTCATAAATTAAAAGTAAAGATTTTATAATATATGTATATGTTTGTTCCCGTACTCTTCCGAAACTACACAAAACAGCCCGAAGTTGTCAAAAATTACTCGAAAACAGCAAAGTTTTGTATGGAAACACGTTTGTGTAAGTTTGGGTTGTTTCATTAATGTAAAGGAACATATATTATCCGGTTTCCGATATAATTTTGAGATCATTTTCGGTTATTTTCCCTAAAAAAAAAATAAAATTTGGGCTTTAATCCTTTTGACTGATATTCAACTTTCTCATCTAAAAAATATAGCTGAAACCGGTCGATTTCCATCACATACCGGTATATATGTACATTAGAGCGTCTCGACTTTTATGGAATAAAAAAAAGTTCGCCGTACACCACCGAATATAAAGTATTGTTGTAAGACAGTTTCGAAATTTTTTTTTTTTAATTTTTTTGAGATATCATGGGGAAGTACTAGAAGTGTACTTGAGGTCAGCGATTATTAACACAAAACATTGGCCTTCTTTAGAATAAAACATCGATATATAACACTTAAGGATCCAACTGTAAATGGCGAAGATATAATGAAAAATGTATTTTGGCGACCTCAATGTGCGGCAAAAACAAAAATTCCTTGTTTTTAATTGTTCGGTTGGAATTATCTACTTCCTTAGTAAGAGTTTAACTATTTTTTAAGAGCTTTAATTTTGTTATATTAGGAAGGTACATTAGGGTGGTAGGAACTTAGGTCTGAATGGATAAATGCTAGAACCGGATATCTCAGAGCAATGACTATTAAAGCAAAATATTGGGCTCCTCGAGACAAAAACATCGATATATCACACTTTAAGATCCGACTGTAAATACTGAAAATATAATGAAAAATGTATTTTGGCATCGAAAAAAATAAAAACAAAATTTTCGAAACTGTCTTACAACAATACTTTATATTCGGTGGTGGAAAAGCCCTAATGTACATAGTTCAAATTCTAAAAAAAAATACTTTTTATTTTAGAACTTTTAAACTTTTTACAAGATTCATACAAGAGGAAGACACAAATTTGCAATAAAAAATCAAAATTACAATAAAATGGATGGTTAAATCATATTTTAATTGGATAAAAAATAAAAATTTTACAGTTATAAAAAGGTATACCATATTTCCCGCACCTTCCCTTTATGTTTTCATACCCACCTTCAAAAAGAATGGTGAGTATATTGAGATTTTTATTTTCTACAAAGATGTAGGGGGTTGAACTTCAATCTTTACGGTGTGCTATTCTAGTGAAACGCAGTATATATTCCTAAACTATTTAAAATTTAAATTTAAACTCGTCTTAGTATTGAAATGTAAACAAATTTGTGTCTTTAAATGACCAAAATCTCAATTTCGGAAGGCTGTACTATGGGAAATTATGATCAGATTTTGGTATATATCTGTATATATCGATATTTTCAAAATTGCGAACTTTTATTTAATAACAAGCAAAAAAGATGAATGTCAGTCTAATATTTCTATCCAATATATTCTTTTCAAGTATAGTATAAGGGTGAATAGTACAAAAATATTTATCTGAAATTAGTAATCTCAACACTCACGAGATATATAAAAATCTAAACCTTTTTGAAAAACAAGACGTCTATCTATTGTATAAAATTTTGCAATTCACGTTCATAATAAAACATAAAATCTTTCCTCATGTTTATGATCACGTTTAAATAGCTTTTACTGTATTTGCATAATTTTGCATTTTTAATCTAAAGTTTACGAGTATTTCCACTTCATTTAAGTATTAGCTTCAAAAATTTGTTGCTGCTTATAATCTTTTGTTTTGCCATTTTTAATATTTATTTTGTTGCTATTAATAGCATTTTCCTCTTCAGAGTATTTCATCTTTAGCTGTTTTTTAGCTGCATTAAGAAAACCAACATCATCTGTACTCGTATTGTTTAAATATTTAAATGCTTTTCTTATTTTCGTATCGTTGAATTTAAAATGTTAAATATTTAAGGCATTTGTAAATTAAACGCTAAGACTAGAAGGAACTTTTTAATTTAACTTTTAAGGCGAACGAAAACAAAACTATAGCCTTTTTTTATTTATTTGTTAATTTATTTATCAATGTAAAATTTATTAACTTTGGTTCAGAGTCAGTCATACGATATTTACACCTTTTCTTTATTTTTTGTATTGTTTTTCATCTTTAAATTCATTATTGTTTTTACTCACTTTTTGTTTTAAATTAAATTAAATAAATGGGAATGGAAATGAAAACAAATATAAGATTTAAAATAATATTGTTAATCTTTGAGCAAATTGTTTATAAGATTTTTATATTTTTTTTATTCTTATATTTTCATTGGTCTCAGAACGTGCGTTCAATGCATTTTTGCCTTGAGCTTGAACGTGTATGTGAACTTTTTTTTCTCTCTTAATTTCATATCTAAAATTTTGTTTTTGTGGGTTTTAGTGCAATTTTGTCAGATTTTTTTTAGAAAAAATTGCGTAGCATGTTGACAAACAACAAGTTCAGTAACAATTTATTGGTAGTCGTAGAAATTGAAATTGATTAGAATTATTTTAGCATTTCCCATTTTGTTTTGCGAGTGGATTTGAAATTTTTCTAAGTTGCAAAAAAAACGAAAAAAAAACTTAGATGCCAAGAGAAATGTACTGTGTTTGGTTGAATGTGTGTATATTGCACAATGGGGAAATGAAACAAACAAGCTTATAGAACATTGTAGTGCAAGTACGACGGTTTTATCACAATATTAATTGATTCATCATATCATGTTTCGTAGTGATCATATAATAGTTAGCGACGATCTTTACCGACAATAACACATAAAACAGATACAAAGTTTTTTAATTAGTTGTGTGATGTTATGCTCCTATAAACCTGTGTGGCTGTTCACATGTTATGTATCGCTCTTAGAGAGAGGGGTATGACTTTTGTTACGATGGAGGAATTTTGTCTGCGAAAATAACGTTACGAAATATGTGGACAGCCCCTTTGACAACTTTTAAGTTATTTCTAGAATTACCCCTACCCCTTTTTGAAAGACTAGTTTCAAATAGTTTTTGAAATTTTTTAGTTGGTCCCGTTTCAGACGAATCAGGTTTTCTTTAAATTTTTTTTAAACCTGCATTCACGTTCACACACGAACATTCTTTTCACCAGTTTTCATATTATTTTCCTTAAATTTCATACAAATTTTCAAAATTTTCGTAAACTTGATAGTTTTTTCTCATACAAATTCATGACTTGATAAGCCAAATCTGACTTATGTAAAAGTAGACTTACTTTTAGTGAAGTTCTTAAAACATCATTTACAAATCAAAGGTATTTTCTGTTTAGCTAAACTTTAGCCCCATTGTGTATGTTCAAAAGAGAAAAAACTCGAAGCGCAACTGACAGTCGGTACCAGGCAGACATAAATAAACAAACATTTTAAAAAATGGGAAAAACATAGAAAACTTTCAAAATAAACAAATTGACATGAACATTGAAAAGTGCTTAGTAAGTTACACTCTTTCGCTTAGAAGTGCTACACTAAATTTAACCAAAACATCCATTTACACGAGAATGTTTTCGGAATCTAAAATATAGAAATCCTTTGAGGTTATAATACACTCAAAAAAATTGTTGATAATATATAGAGTAATTTATTAAGTTTCTGAAATAAAATACTGATTTATATTAAATCATAATTTAATCTTTAATGAAATTTTTAGTGGCTACTTTTCACCGTTTTGTATACTCTTAGATTTTTAGTTAGTTTTATCATTTTTTTTCCTTGTGTACCATCCAAATGCATACAAGTTTTTCTTCAAACTGAATTCTTAAATTTGATTTAACATTTCAAACAATTTTAGCTCAGTAAAGCAATGTTTGTAAAGTTCTTCCAAACTCAAATAACTGACATTTTTTTAAAGGTTTAAAAACTCGTAAGTGTGAAAGTAAATATTTTGTTGAAATAAGAGAAAAATAAATTGCTTCCGATTCTATCCTACATGTTCTCGATGTTAATATTAAACATTAGATGTGGGAACAGCGCAAATTGAATGAAAATAATATTTAAAGTGATTGCAATAGAAATGAAACCAGTACGAGTATTTTTTTAATAGAATGTAAATCTTTTTTGGAAATCTATACAAAATATAAAATTTAATAGAAAATTTAAAATTTAATTGAAATTTATTGCTTACCAAGACGTAGTTTTTACAATGGTTAACATGATATTCATACAATAACTTAGATTTTTATATAAAAAATAGATAATTAATTATTAAATGTTATACATATATGTATGCACTTTTAAATTTCATGTTAACAAGAAAATACCAAGTTCAATTGGCCAAATAACTTTGATTTAAATTAAATACATAGAAGCGTAGTTTTTAGGGGGAAAACAATTTTTAATTTCTTTAAATTTGTAAGAAATTACTACAACTAAATGTATGTTTAAAAAAAGTTTCTAAAATACTTTTTTATTAAATTTAATTATTCCTTTTAAATAATAATGTTTTATAAACTACAACTCTGATTGAAAAAGAATAATTGTTGAGTAATTCTGTAATACCAGAAAGCAACAAAAGTGATTTTAGAAACACAAGTCGACTTGGTAATAACGTTTCACATCGAAGTATTTATATAAAAATAAAAAAATATAAATCTAAACGATTTTTTTATTAACAGATCATTCGTTGTCATTAACATTTTTCATTGGTTGAATAGGCCTATAAATCCAATTTGTTGTGAAATATAAATAACATCATTCAAATATCTGCTACGGCTTCTCTGAGAGGAGGCCGAATCGTTAAATTTTCCATAACACCGGAGCATGACTGATTTTTCCATTTGCAATTGGCTTTTAAATTCGCCGTGGTTTGTGGCTTATTCGCTTTTACCTGCTACTTAAGAAAACTACACACACAAATTTTAAGGAGTTTAATACCACGATCTCAGTGTCCACTTCACATCATCTCCATGTAAAGCAGGGATGTCAGCGTCATACACAATTGTGGAAATGAAACTCACATGACACTTACGCTCTTTTATTTTGCGAGCGTAAAATATGATTTTTTACTAAGAAATACTCTTGTTCAGCGGGAAATATCGCAAGGCCTGTTTTGAGGCCTCTAAATTGAAATATATTTTTATCGATAAATATACAATAAATATAAAAAGGCTGGAGCCCTTGTATGTAGTAGGTGCGTCTTTTCGAAAATTACTTAATGTAGGCTTTTTGCAAAAAATTGTTTCTTTTTGTATTTAAACTATCCAAATGTTCAGGTAAAAACTGGAGAAATATTTTTAAATTAAATATCTTTTTTCTGCATAAAATTACCTGTGAACCAATGTACTTATATATGTTAACTTTATTTGTCTATTGCAAAGTTCAAATTATATTTATTTATCATTTAGACAATAACGGCAAAGTAAAACTTATTTAATAATCGTGAAACTTCGATGTTTCTACATTAAAAAAAAAAAATAAAATTAACCTCATCTATTTCTTATTTATCAAAATCCGCATTGATAAATAAAAAATACTTGTCTTCGTATTTTTCTGCATTTTTTTTTAGCAGTACAAATCTCAAGGCCTCGCAACCGCACATTTTTCCCGCTAGGAATGTAAGAGTCAAGAGTAATCTCACCAACACAATCATAATTGACACCACTGATGTAAAGTGATTATACATTTAAATCGCTGATGCAGAATATCCAATGTGATATAAGCGGCAAAGAACGTAGCGTCGTTATGTTGTAATCACATGTCGCTGGTTTCCAGATTATACAATTTAAAAAGTTTGGCAAAGAATGCAGTGAACGCTGTTAGATCTCATTTTGATAAACAAATTTAATTGTTTGAACTATATGGTTTTCGACTGTGTAAACATTTTTATTGGAGCGTTAACAACAATTTAAGTTCATAAGTTTTTGTTGAACTTTAATACACAAATCTTTTTATAACTTTTTTTTAACGATAATATACATACATAAGTGTCTGTGGCTATGAGGAAAAAGTGCTTAAGTCTGATTTTTGGTTTGTAGGAGAGCAATTTTCAATTTCGAAGTAAATTTGAAAAAAACCTATTTAATAAGTTGTAAAAGAAGATTTGTTATTTGGAAAATAGTTCATAGTTTTTTTTTTAGCTTTTATTCCAAATGAGATTGCATATTAACAATAATAAACAAAAAGCAATTATATTATAAATCGTACAAAATAATTGAAACTTTATTCATGGGTACTTTTGAATATTAAAATTTCAAAGCTGCCCTTAACTCAATTTATGCTTAAGTCGACTTAGCACTTTTTCCTTGTTGCCACATATACTATATGTAATAAAGTTTAATGCACTTGGTGTACATTTTTTGGGAGCTCTGAAGTTGTTGTTGAATCGAGGGCCCTTGACCTAAAAGTGTTACAGCATTCCAGAAGCGGCTGCCATGGAATACCCAAGTATGAACAGTTTTAGCTTAACAACCTCTGACATAGATTTTTAACTTTCAAATACTTTTGTAAAGATTTTGTCTAAATTGTGTAACATATAAATAAATATTATGTTTGTACATCAATGTGTGGCATTTTTCTAAATTCTTCTTTATTAAATAGCCTAACAAATCAATTGACCAGCAAAATATGCCCTCTTACAGTATACGATTACAACAACAATTGTAGAAAAGCTGTTTGGCTTACAACAAAAATTGAAAAAAAAACTTGTTTGCCATGATGGTCATAAGCAATTAAAACCCCATTCAAAAGATTCTTTGATTAGAAACAAAAAATGAAAAAACCATAGAGTAAAAAAGACAATATTTAAAAAAAAAGTTATAACAACAAAATCAAATGCAATAAAACGCATTACGAAGTAACAACAAAAACATTAACGAAGAGAAGCAAGAACGATGATACAAATTGTTGTCACACATCAATGAGTTCGACAACGACAAAAAAAAACCACAACAACATTAGCAATATTGATGATGTTTTTGTTGTTGCTGATATTGATGTTGACAACAATCAATAACATTGACGTGCCTGACCTAGCTTCTGGAGACTTAACAATTGGATCTATTCACTTCAAACCATCATCTACATCCATCCATCGAACATAAATACATACATACATACATATTGTACATAAAAAACAACATCGCGGAGTTGAAAATGAATCTGAAATCAAACAAAATCTTGTTGGCTGTTGTAAGTCAAGTTAATGCATTAATTGTGACAAGTCTGGGTAAATAAAGAATTCAAATGCGAAAACAGCAGCAGCCACAAATAAAATTAACTACACAAACGTACAATGATAAAATGATTTGATAATAAAGAAGACAAAAAATAATGTTTGTATTCAATTGAAAATTAGATGTATAAAGATACAGATGAATTCAGATACAGATACCGAAGAGTAAAAAGCCAGTGCGAATACATTGTGTGATTTAATGGCTGTTTAAGGGGCGCAGATAAATATCAACAAAATCAAATTCATTGAAACCATTAAATGCTTTTTATTAACTAATTTATTCTAAATAAATTTGATTGTTGCTGAATTCTGTGGAAATTCTTTGAAAAGTGTTTGTGTTGTTAGGTTGTGGCCAAACATTAAACCACTTTATATCTAAAGTTTGCATCATTGATTTTTCTAGTTCGTTAAAAGTTTATTATTATGTTAACAATTTCCGCAATCAAAATTCAAAATTCATAACTGTTGAAATTATCAAACATTTTTTAAATAAATATTTTATTTTAATTTAAGTTTTATATGTCATTACAAAAAAAAAACAATAAAAGTTCTAGTTTAGATCAGAATTACAGCATAAAAAATTTATAATTGTATAACAAAATTTTTTATTTAAAAAAATTCGTGAAAAATTCCATGAAAAAATTATTGAATCGAACATTTTTTTAAGAATAGAAATGATATGTTTTTATGAATTTTCTTAGAAATCAAAGAGGAAATAAATATTGAAATATGTATATGGACATAAATCAAATAGTTTTAATTTTCGGAATTAAATAAATTTAAAAAATTTTTTGATCGCACATTAAATTTTTTTTTAAGGGAGCTTAGTGAATGTATAATCCGTTCGCGTTAATGATTTTACACGATGCGCGCAGAAGTTATGACGGTTAAAACAATAATTTCTAAAAAAAATTAAAAACTATTTTGTTTTTATTAGTTTTATGTTGATTTTGACACAACTTATGTATTTTCAGGTGTTCTGACGTTTCATGGTATTATGGTAATTTATATATGCCTTAACACAAAGAAATAATGCAATTATGCAGTGAAAAAAATATTTTTTAACAATATTTTTTTATTTATTTAACCGCGATTTTCGCGAAATTTGACAAAATGTGAGTCTAAGTGAAATTCTGCTGCCTTGATTTTTGCCCATATATTTAATAAAATATAAATATTATTTATATAAACATTTTTATATCTATAAAAAAAATTGTATATCTAAAAGTTTTCTATTTTTTTACAATTTTCTATGAACAATTTTGTATACATATTAAATTACTAGTAAAGGGTTTTCCAAAATCAACCTCCACTGTGCCAAATTTTCGAATTTGGCCATTTGATACTTTCATAGAGCTTCTTGGTATTTTTGTCATGACAAAAATATTATATCAAATATGTATTTTTTATTAAATGTTTGATGACGAGTTTTTCTGACATGACAAATACTTATATCGATTATTTCTTAAATTGTAAAAAGTTTGTTATTTTCACATTTTTTAGTTCTTTTGGTTATGAAACTAATCACTTCTATAAATTAGCTTTATATAACAACCTACAACTTATCGCGTGACCCACGTTACAGTTGCGTTACATTACATTCAAACAATCTATCAATCAATTGTTTATCTAGTAGATCCAATTGTTAATTATATGCCTTTTAGTTCGATTTTTTAGTTGTTGTATTTGTTGTTGCTTGTATAGCTCTTGTTGTACAGTGAAGTGTGAATGCTTTTATAATTTTTTACAAGTTTGTGGCATCTTTGCACGTAGATTTTTTTTCTCAATGTTAATGTCAGTGTCAGTGCCAGTGTCAATATTTATATAGAGTGAATTAATGCAATAGAAAAATGTTTAAAGGAAACCTTTGTTATGAAGAAAAATTGTGTTTAAGTTAATTAGGGTAACGGTAGTCAATCTGAAAACTTTTCTCTTGCAATAAGACTAGATACTCTTAATTAATATTAAAGTGAAATTTAGATATTAATAGCAAAGTAAAAAGGTTTTTGTTATGTATAACAATTTTAGTTGCACTCCTATTAGAATTCGTAAAAAATACTTTTGTTTTTTATCACTTACCTAATCACCGTCTAATATATGACCTTTAACCTTTTCGTCGTCCCTGACTTTCAGACTTAAAAACAATAAGAAAATACGAAGGAGTACAACTGTTTCCTTTGACAAATTAAAAGAAAAATAAAAATGTTTTTCTTTAATATTGGTTAAGTTTTCAAATTTATTATGGTTAACGTAAAAAACATGGTAAGTTCATTGCTACTGGTTGTCATATCTGACATTCTGTCACTCGTATGTTCCAGATGGTGATAATGACGATGATGAATTCTTGTATCTTCTTCTTTTACGTTTATAAAATCTTTTCATGTTCTTTTTTAGTTGTTTATGGAAGTCTGTGAACAATTGATGAAAACATATTTAGAACAATAATTGAAATATCATCAATCATTTTCACGCATTTTACAATATTGTAAGTTAGTGAGTTAGTAGCTTTCGACACACGCGTTTCAATGCATTTGAACTCTTTAATGATTGACACTGAAATATTTTAACTGATTGTTTTAAGTTCCGTATTAAAATGTGTATCTCATATAATCATGGCTATCATTACAAGTATCTTTGAGATAGAGCTACTTGGTGTCATTGACTGTCAAATGCACATGCCCTGGCTGGGTGTCTTCTAAGAAGATATTGTAGATATAGCACTTTCAAATAATAAATAAATAAAAATAAATTGTTTTAGTGAGGAATAAACTTATTTAATATAGTACAAAAGTATCTTGAGTAAATTGTTGGATTTCAGTGATATCTCCTAGCCTCAAAAACTTGGTTCATTTTGTAATTATCTATCATTTATGGGACACGTGCAACAACTGCTTAAATCTGTATTCTTTACATTTATTATTAATAAATAATACATTTTAAAATTTAAGTTTATCAGAAAAAAAATTTAGTGTTTTACATTGACGTTAAACTTAAATTATGAGAATATTTCTTTTTTTTCTTTTTGCTTGCGTTTCTACTTCAAAGACCCTGTCCGTCTGTCTTTATTAGAAATAAAAACAACCGGCGTCAATGTCTTGTGTCAGTCGCAACAATTGCATGTGATAAATTTTAAATTTTCCGTTCTTGGTAAGAAAAAAATTGAAATTTATGTGTGCAAGTATTTTGAAATATAATTGCAAAATTTTCACATTTGCTGGACATTATTTCATTTATTTTCGTTTTACTTAATAGTTTATTTACATTTTACTTTGAAAACGGTCGTTTCGGTCGGCCGTCTCTTGTGTTTTTTTTTGCTCATAAATGTCACCATTAAACATCTTGAACATCAACATCATCACCATTGCCAACATCATTATCACCATCAGCAACATCATTATTTTATTCATACAATAACTTAATGACAATAATCTATTCATTAAGATAACAATTCTTTGAGAATATCTACGATAAACGAATTTGTATGCGTGTATGTGTTTGTTTTGTATCTGAAAGATTTCGCACCACACCAAAATGTACAATACATTTAATAAATGGGATGATGAAATTTAATAAAATAAAAAAGAATGAGTGCACAAATGAATGAATGATGAAACGAATGAATGAGTGAATGAATGTTTTAATGAGTAGGGTTCATATTTTAACCCTTGTATTACCAAATATTTCACACTCTACACAAGACCCCTTTCAAAGAAAACTATAATTTGTATTTATAAAGTTATATCTCCAATCTGATTGTATTCCCTTTTACATAATTTAAATAATATCCAAATTAAACTTTATTACAAAAGTTTAAGCTGGAGGCAATTGGTATAAAAGTTAAGAAAGGAAGCGGAGATTTTTAAAGGATTTTTTCATGAAACATTTTATTTTAAAGATTTTGTTGCATTGAGATAAATTACAATTAATTACACTGTTGAAAAAACCGACAAAAGGAAAGCCTAGTGGGTACGCGAATATTTATTGCGAAACCTCCTCCATTTTTAAAACAACGCTATATCTCTAAAAGCTAAGAGCTTACCTAAAAAACGGTTAGCACAATAGAATTTAGCGTACTCTTTACCCACTAGCTCTCCCTTTTGTCGGTTGAATGTTTATTGGTAACTTAGGGGTTAATATAGAGTTTGATTTTAAGTTGGGTATTAAATAAATTTTAAAAGTGAAATTATTTATCAAAATTTGAAGACGGCTATGACACATACAAAACTTAATAATCTGGATTGGAATACTAAAAAAACGGAATTTCTTTAGCTTCAATTTAATCAAATACCCCTAATACACTGAAAAGAAAATGATTTAAAATATATAGATTTTTATACTTTTCACCAACATAGATGGAAAGGGTATTAAAAGTTTGTGCTGATGTATGTAACGGATAAAAATATTTGTCTTAGACCCACCGTTTAGTATACCAATAGGCTTAGAATCACTTTCTGAGTCGATGTAGCGATGCCCGTCCGTCCGTGTGGTTGGCTGGCCCCATGTAAGCCTTGTAATCAAACTACAGGTCGCAATTCTAAAGATAATTTGATGAAATTTGGCACAGATATTTTTTTTTTGATAATGGGATAATGGTTAAAATCGGTCCATTATTTATGGTACCTCCCATAGGTCCCACTTCCCGGAATTGATATATTGGCTATAAATATCAATATTTTTTCATGAAATTTAAAACAAATACTGTTTATGTAAACTTAAATCACTGTACCAAATTTCTGTGAAATCGGTCCACATTTGACCATAGCTCCAATACAAACTCTTCTTTAAAAACGCACTAAATGAGACAAAAATCACTAAAATGCTTGTGAATCTAAAGATAATAAGAATTTTAAGTTTTTTTTTTTTTGCATAAATTTGTTTGTAACAACTGTTTTCAATTTGACAAATTTCGAGATAATCGGTCCACATTTGACCCTAGCTCTCATATAAGTCCAAATGACGGAAACAGCTTATATATATAAGTTTTAAGAAAATGTTTGTATGATGGCAAAATTTGTCTTTATACAGGAAAAATAACACCTTTGACCTTAGTCAAAGGTCGGGCTTGACCGACTATAGCACTTTCTTACTTGTTTTAACAAAGTTTCTTTAAATCAAATTTATGATTTATTTGTTTAATACATAAGTATACAGTAGTAGCGAATGTTATTTTTTTAACCACTAGTCACTCGCCAAATTGGACACAGTGCCACGCGCGCCGCATTAATTCGGTCTGGCACTTTCGGATTATTATTTATTTCGGTCATTTTGAAGGCCGATAAATCCATTACTTTAAAAAGGGGGTCAAAATCAGGCTTTTTGCCAGAATTTTTGGAAACATGAAAAGTTACATGTGAAATGATGGTATTATAAGAAAAGTGTATTTAATTTTTGAAAAGAAAAAAAAACGTATTTACTTATCGAACAACTCAATATTTCGAATTTTATATTAAAAAAAACTGTATTTAAAAATTTTCAGTTGAAAAATTATCTGTGTAAAAATTTTATATTTTAAAATTCTCTTTAGTATCAAAATAAAAATTTAAAAAATTCCTACAAACAAATTTTTTACATAAAAAATGTGCCAAACATTTTTTATAATAATTTGTAAAGTGTAATGGCAATAAAAAATGTAATTATACTAATTCTTTTTTTTCACTAATTTCTTACACTATTAAGACATTCGCGAACAAATTGTCAAACAAAATTTATTAATTAATCTTTTAAATAAGCTTTTTTTCTTTACTCAATCCCCATTATTTCGAACTCAATTAAAATTGTGTTTATGAGTTTGTATTTATGTCACCATAAAACACATTGCAGATGTTTTTTAGTTTATTAAAATGTTGGCATATAAAGGATTTCGAAGGAAAAACTTTTTAAAGCCAAACAGAAAAAATGGCAGTCAAAATCAAATCTATATATCTTCTAACTAACACAACCACTTAAGTTTGTATGTATTGTATAGTGTTTATGAGAGAAGAGAATTTATGTGACTAAGTGTTGGCAAAGTCTTTTAGTATTAAGTTGCTCAAGTAATTATTCCTCATGATTTCCTTTTCCTCTAAAAACTTAACGCCTCATAAAAACTGCAAGTGTTCAACGGTTGTTTTTATATTTTTGGCAAACAAAAAACGATAAAATAAAAAACTCTCCATCGTCAACATCAACAAAGTTAAGACGTACCTACTATTTCGTTTAGTTTCCAGCTTTTTAGTTTTTAATGCTATTTTATCGTTGTTTAATGCCTTAAATATGCATGAATTAAGGAAATGCATTACATTAGTATGCAAGAATACATATACATAACAACCTGGAACAAGTACGAGAATTTTGTATAATGATATCTAACACAACAGTATTTGCCACAGCCTTGAATTGTAATTAGAAAATTTTCTAGTAAAATTTACCCGCATCATAACCTCAAATCAACCAATCATTTCAAATGTTGATGTAAAATTTTCCTGGAAATTTTCAAGAGAAAAAGCAAAACATTAAAAACATCTTATCAACATTATTATTGTACTTTCTACAATTAAGGTAGAAATTTTCTAAGAAAATCAAACACATTTATTTTAACAAATAAACAAACATATATAAATAGTCAAAGTCATAATATTAAGAATAGTTTAACAATAGTCTAGAAAAAATTAATAACAATTGAATAGAAATTCAAGTTTTTAACAATAAATACTTTTTTAAAGACACTTATTCTTAATAAGGCAAAATATTCAATTCTCTTTTTTGTTTACATTTTCTATATGAAAACATATTTTATAATCAAATTTTCTAGCTTTAGTTATAATTTCATATAAAGCGAGTAACAAAACACTTAATTTAACTAGATGACAACATTTCGTGCATAATATTAAATATATCCTACAAGTTCTGGATACAGTCTCATAAATCTGCCAAGTGTTTGCAATTTTGTGGTTGTCTTAGATACGCATACTTGCAACACATACAGACATGCATGGTTGAAGTATTATTTAAATTCCTTTGGAACTTTCAGTGTATTACTGTTGCAAGTTCTGAGAAAATTTTAAACATTTTATATAAGTTGTAATATACATGTTGTCTTCATAAATAAAGTTCTATAATTCTAAAGTTTTGTGTGGTAATAAACAAGATTTTTGTCATAATTAACTAAGTTGTCACTCTAATGCTAAATACTTATGTATATGGGAAAAAGTTATATGTAGACGTCCGTACTAAAACGTAACATTTCAATTTAAAACAGTGATGATTAGTACAATACAAATTTACATGTATACCAACAACTGACACCACTACTAGTATAGCAACACTTAAAAACAACGCATTTCATTTTACAGTAATGCCCAGTGCAACAAAAATTTAAAAAGATAGCAACTGAAAATCATTTTAATTTGTTTTTTTAAATTGTTACTTTCTGACTCGATCAAGTGTGTTTGATGAATAGGTTAAAACTTTTTGCGATACATTTTACAAAACTATAAAGTAATAGAAAAAAATTACTAACGAATTTTTTCAAAAAGTAAAATTGTTTAGTTTTATGCGGACGTCTACATTTGATGCTTGATTCTTATGTACAAGAAACTTAATGTCTCATATAGAATTTAAGTTTAATTTACAATTTTTTGATAAAAAATGTACTTTATTGATTTACTCAATACAATATACACGTGAATTATTATGTTTTGGTGCGGATGTCTACATATGAGTATAAGGCTATGTAGTTTATTCCTTCAGATACATTTTAATCCTTCAAATAGAAATTAAATTAAAAACGAGTAATTATATTCAATACCGTCTATGAACAATTTTTTTTAAATCGTTTTATATTGGGAAACTGCTTTTTATATAATAGTCGCATCTCTTTTAATAAAAATCAAAGAGAAGAAACCTATTTCAGAACTTTGACTTAAATATATTGCAGAGGAAATATTGACTTCTATTTAAATCTTTAGGGTTTAGGACAGTTTTGTTTGCCTCTCGCTAAAAATATTATATCTGGTTGATAGTCGGTTTTAAATATATGCTCTTGAAATATAAAATTTATCAATTTACTCAAAACAATTTAGACATGAAAATTATCAAAATGCATACAAGTTATAGTTTAAGTTGAAGTCATTGTTAAAGTGAAAGTCATTTTCAGAGTGAAATTTAGTTTCAAAGTACAAGTCATTTTCATAGTTCAAGTCAGTCTCAAGGTGCAAGCTATTATCAAATTGCAAGAGACTTTGGCAAAACAGAATTGTTTTCCTATCTCATAGTTCGTGAAGGGTATGTGAGTATATGTCAAAAAGACGTTTGATACTCCTGACTGCTATAAGTAATTGGCTCGGCATTAAGGATTAGCTGTTGTATTTGAGGTTTGGTAAAATATTGACCGATTAAGATCAAATACGCTACAGCAATGTTTGTGCGGTCATCGTTTTTGCTCAAAAATTGAATTCGGAAAGTTTTTAGTACCCGAAATCATTGACAGTTTTTAATAGGCTTCTTGTTCCAATGTTGCTTTCTTGGTTGATTCTGTTGACACAATTCTTAAAAATGACCGATTCCAATAAAATTGTGTTCAAAAACCAAGTAGTAAATGTTTCAATTCAGGCAATTTCGGTAAACGAAATAAATCACAGACTTCGACTAGTTTAAGTATAAATGATTTCGATCATGCCTTACAAAGTTAACAAAAATTGAGAAAAAGAGGATTTAGACGACTTATAAATATAAGTGAAAAACGGCTTGTAATATTTATTAAGCTAAAAAAACAAAATTCGGTGACAGTACTGTCTTTCAGTTGTCCTAAGAATAATTTTTAATCCACTCAGCAGTTACAGAGATATTCGACAATTTAAATAATTTTTTTTTATTTTTGAAAAATTTTTTGTTTTTCAAAAAATCATAAAAAATATAAATGACAAGAAATGTTCCATTTATTTTAAAATAAAACAAGTAAGAAAGTGCTAAGTCAGTCAAGCCCGACCATACGATACCCTTCACCACTAAGGTCAAAGGAGTTCTTTTATCTGTGTAATGATAAATATTTGCTGAATTTTGCCATCATACAAACATTTTCTCAAAACTTATTTATTTAAGTCATTTGGATATATATGAGAGCTAGGGTCAAATGTGAACCGATTATATCGAAATTTGGCAAATTGACTACAGTTGTTACAAAAATTAAGTATGCAAAAAATAAACTTAAACTTATTATCTTTAGATTTACGAGCGTTTTAGTGATTTTTGTCTCATTTAGTGCGTTTTGATAGAAGAGTTTGTATGGGAGCTATGGTCAAATGTGAACCGATTTCAACGAAATTTGGTACAGTGATTTTGGTTTATATAAGCAGTGTTTGTTTTAAATTTCACGAAATATTGATATTTGTGGCCAATATATCAATTCCGGGAAGTGGGACCTATGGGAGGTGCCATTCATAACGGACCGATTTTGACGAATTTCAATAGCCATGATAATTACCATTATCAAAAAATTGTCTATTCCAAATTTCATCAAATTATCATTAGAATCGCGACCTGTAGTTTGATTCCAAGGTTTACATGGGATTCCAGCCAGACGGACGGACGAACGGACATCGCTAAATCGATTCAAAAAATGATTCTAAGCCTATTGGTATACTAAAAGGTGGGTCTAAAATAAATATTTCTATGCGTTACATACATCAGCACAAACTTATAAAACCCTTTCCACCTATGGTGGTGAATTTTAGTATAATATAGCTTATTTTGTTTAAAACATATCCATTTCTATGATAAAAGAAATAAAAAATATACTTTTTTTGTTTCTTCTATATTTGATAATTTTTTTAAAAACGAATAAGTGTTAAAATAATAATTTTTTCGGTGTAAATTTTATGATATCTCTTAAACGACTAAGCGGATTAAGAAAAATATGAAGACGACTTAAACATCAAATTGTTCGAATTTCGATTTTTGTTATAAACAAAATATAATAAATTGTTGTAGAGTGATTTTAATACTATTTACGAAAAATCCGTTTTTCGAAAAAAAATTATATCTCGAAAACTATAGCCATCTCGGGAAAACCAATGTCTTTTTGCATTTAACAGACCTAAGCCATCTAGATTTGATCAACATATTTCGTGCCGCAAAATTTTGTTGATCTGTGTTATCAATGAATCTACTTTGATTACAAACTTTACAAGAAAAGACAGACATAGCACGACACAAGCACGAAAGCGCTCGGTACATTTTAATGACATATGAAAATATGTTTAGAAAAAATTAGTTGGTTTCATTAAGTTTAAAAGTTGCACTAAAGAAAACCGTATATTTTGTTACAATTCCTGCATAGATACTTGTATTTTAAAGATCTTATTTATTTATTCGCATTGATTGATATGTATTTTTAGAAAATAATGAAAAAGTTGCGTATATTTTTATTTAAATTTTACATTCTACAAAATAAATACCAAAAAAATTAGCATTTATTTATCTTGAGGCGATACTCAAATGAATACATGAATGAACATTTGTATATCAAAAATGTTACATATGTATATATGGATGTACATATGAGATATTCTAAAAACTCTAATGATAAAAATTATAGCGCACTTGAATTCAAATGTTTTTTAGTTAAAAAGAATGCAAAGAACAAGCATATCTGCACCGATTATATTTTATGGATGATAATATTCATTCTATGAAGAGGTTTATTGCCAGGATATATTTTCAAAAAATGTTGATATTATTTGTTAATTTGTGCAAATAATCTAAAATAGCCTTAAACGTTAATTAAATTAGAGTTTTTTTCAAGACTAATATTTTGACCACTACTGTATTGATTTTGCCATTTTTGAAACAGATTAATTCGTTCATGTGTAAAGAGAGTTTAAGAAAGTTTTAGCAGAAACCCATAAAATGTTTGTATTTCAACTTTTTCTATTAACGAGTGTTTTAAATTGTTTTGTTTTGTTTGTTAAATGTTTAAAGTTAAATTGTTATTGTAAATGCTATTGTTTACACAAAATCAAATGAAATGTATCTGTTTAATCTATAAACATTATAGATGAATCATTTAATTGAAAATAAAGCTAAAATATCTTGTTAAATGATCATCATACGTAAAGGTGTTAAATTAATAAATTAAGATAAAAAACGTGAGATTCAATTAATATTAAAAAAAAAATACAAACAAAGATTTATTACTTTTAAATTATTAAAAACAATGGGATTAATGTTATAAGACTGATAAATTAATTAGAGAACATGGGTAATTCTAATAAATTGCATGTTTCTTAATAAATTGTTTGATAACCTTAAGGATAGTCATATTATTGGTTTTTTTAATGGAATTATTAATTATATTTCATATTTTTTATGTATAAATATTTTTAGTTCCGCTTAAAAAGGCCTACACGTGCTTTCCATGCTCTGAAAAATCTATTATTTGATATATCTCTTAATTTTGTTTTTAATTTAAACGAAAATGTTAAACATATATTTAAAAATTTTGTCTGATATGTCATTTAAATACAATTATGGCAGTTTCGATGATTAATTAATTGTTTTCTGAACTATTGTCTGTAACGTATATGGTTTGATTATAAATTGGCCATTAACTTTAATTTATTTGTTTCATACATAATATAATTAAATGATAAACGAAAAAATTAAAAAAAAAAAACAAAATAATAAAAATTTTGTAAATTTTTTTTAAACACCAGCAATCAAATCGAATCAAATCAAATCGAATAAACAGTTGTGATTAATAACAATTATAATATTTATTTACTTGTAAACAAATTAATGAATTATTGATATCTACTAGATATAATATTTTGGTTGTTAAACGATTTTAATTGATTTTAAAGAAATTTTTAGCACATTTAATAAATTATTGCAGAATTTAAATTATTATACACATAACAATTGATGTTGCATATTGTAAGTATGTACGAGTACTCGTTTTGGTTATATTTTAAAATATTTATGAGTTTAAGTATTTTTGTAAAATAACATTAACATAACATTGGCTCTTTTTGGGAAAACTAGATATAAGTTCTATATTATTGTTAATTATACGACCTGTTGTATCTCTTTACATAAATTGTTTATTACTCATACGCTATACAACATAATGGAACTTTTATACCAGGGAAACCACCATTTCAGTTTTTTGATTACCAGTGATGAAAGTTGTTATTCATGAAATAATAATTTTGAAAATTTGTATATAGAAAATTTTAGATATCCAAATTGTTATATATAAAATTATCGATATGAAATTTTTTTATGCAATTTTTTTGATATGAAAATTGTTTTATAAAATTTTCTATATGAAAATTTTTATTTAAAATATTTTTGATACGAAAATTTTTATAGAAAATATTTTTGATACGAAAATTTTTATAGAACATTAAGGATATACAAATTTTTGTTAATACTCTTTATATGCTTATAATAAATTTTCGAATTGAAAATTTTTATTTAGAAAATTTTCAGTATTAAAATTTATATATACAATTAAAGAAAATTTTCGGTATAAGAACTTTCATGCATATAGACACATACACAAATTTTCATACAGAAAATAGTCAATATAAAAATTTGTATATAGAAACTATTTGATTCGACAACTTTTTCATACAAAAAAATTTTATTTAGAAATTTTCGATATAAAAATTTGAATTTTATAATACTTTTCGATATAGAAATTTGTATATAGAAAATTTTCGATATAAACAAGTAAGAAAGCGCTATAGTCGGTCTAGCCCGACCATACGATACCCTTCACCACTAAGGTCAAAGGTGTTATTTTTCCTGTATAAAGACAAATATTTCCTAAATTTTGCCAGCAAATGTGGACCGATTATCTCAAAATTTGGCAAATTCATTGCAGTTGTTACGAAAATTATGTATACAAAAACTAACTCAAAATGTTCATTATCTTTAGATTTACGAGCGTTTTAGCGATTTTTTGTCTCATTTAGTGCGTTTTTAAAGAAGAGTTTGTATGGGTGCTATGGTCAAATGTGGACCGATTCAAACAAAATTTGGTACAGTGATTTTAGTTTACATAAGCAGTATTTGGTTTAAATTTATTGAAAAAATATTGATTTTTGTGGCCAATATATCAATTCCGGGAAGTGGGACCTATGGGAGGTACCATAAATAATGGACCGATTTTGACCAATTTTAATAGCCATGGTCTCATTATGAAAAAAATGATCTGTGCCAAATTTCATCAAATTATCTTTAGAATTGCGACCTGTAGTTTGATTACAAGGTTTACATGGGGGTCCAGCCAGCCAGCCAGCCAGCCAGACGGACGGACATCGCTAAATCGACTCAGAAAGTGATTCTAAGCCTATTGGTATACAAAAAGGTGGGTCTAAGACAAATATTTCTATGCGTTACATACATCAGCACAAACTTATAATACCCTATCCACCTATGGTGGTGAAGGGTATAAAAATTGTTAAATTTTCAAAAGTAAAATTTTTACATAAAAAAAAATTATTTGGAAAATTTTCGACATAAAAATTTTAACATAAAAAATTTTGGGCATTAAAAAGTTAATATACGAAATTTTCGATATGGGCAAATTCTGCGTGACGGACGATACATTTGTACTGATTTTGTTGTACTTAAATGTATCCCATTGTCTTATCTTTGCACAGATTTCCGATAATATTATCCCATCGATTGTGCTATCGAATGTTATTTGTTAATTTACATATTTGTTTTGGGGGAAAAAGATATTCGCTTTTAAAGTGCTGTGACGGACGCTACAAAAAATGGAAGTGACTTTTTTTCAACACATGTTTCTGTAATTCTCATCAAATCGGTCATAGTAATAAAAAAGTTGTTAATATATAATAGATAGAGAAAAATAAGAGGATTACAAAACAGCTGCATATATGATATTTTTTAAGGGTTCGTAAATAAGTAAAAACAATGGTGTTATTTGAATTTCATCTCCTTAATCTTCATGTTCGCAGTTAAAAATGCGATTTTCGGGCATAATTTAACATTTCACAAAACGGCTTCATACATATATTTATTTAAAGTTTTACACTTTTACATCTGATTTTTCGTCGAAAGAATGCTGTGGCCTAAAAATCAAAAAAATAATTTTTTCAAAAGCATCAAATTTGCCCTACTGTATGTTTTTTTTAACACCTCATACCTTAAATTTAATCAGTGGATATAGACAGTGTTATTGCTTTATGAATAAGATAGACATGTGTTCGTAAATTTTGTATTTAATAAATATCATTTTGTAAAAAAAATATATACTGTGACGGACGCTTCACACTTTCTTATACATATTATTTTGTAAAATGCTAAATTGTCATCTATACATCTTTAGCCTAATGTAAACATACTATGAGTTCTATTTACGAACCAAGTTCAATTGGAGAAAAATTAAAAATTGCACAAGTCAAATTAAAAAAACCTTTATTTCTGTGACGGACGCTACACACTGTGAGCCCTTTTTACTTGACGTTTACTTTTGATGGGGTCTTTTACATCTTACTGTATAAAATTAAGCAGACTTTTAGCCTATACTGAAACTTGATACCTAAATGGATGTTTTTGTGATTTTTATGAAATTTTAAAAAAATTTAAAAAAATGTATAAAAATTCGAGATGGGTGTAAATAAAGACCTGCCATTCACGAAGAGAGTATTCAAAAATTGTATCCATTATATATTCTAAAGGATCAATATATGGTAAGTTTTTCATAAACACAAATAAATGATTTTGACAGTTTTAAAATTTTGTCCTTGGTTTAATGTTTTTCGTATTTACCCATATACAAAATTTTTGATGTGAGAATTTGTATATAAAATTTTTTCGATATAAAAAATGTTTATAATTTTCTATACTACAATATTTACATAAAAAAAATTTCGTAAGAAAATTTTCGATATTTATTTACAAAAATTTTCAATATAAAAATTTTTCAATAAGAAAATTTTTTGCTCACATTAAATTTTCTATGACTTATTGAGTTTTGAAGTAAAAATCTGTAACTGTTATTATGAGAAAATTTAGTACAAAGGTCAACTTTTTACCTGAGAACTTCGTCGGGAATCGTTTTATAATGTTCATTCATTTTCATGAATTTGCGCTCTAAATTTACAAATTGCCAATAGAAAGATAATAAAAATTTTACTATATTTATTTCTTCGAATCTTATTTGTAAAACAATAGTTTTAATTACACTGACCTGTTAAAAAGTATTTTAATAGATACAATTAGCAATTTTATAGATATCTCAGTGTTTTGTTTATTCCCAATTAAATTTATACAATTATATCTAGATACACTACAGGTGTACTATACATACCAGAGATATTATTAATAAAAGTATAAATTATGGCAAATAACCGAGACGAGCAATTATTTTTCGTGATTTGAAATGATTTCATTTCTGTAAATTTGTTGCAAAAAAATAAGTTCATAAACAAAATCAACAACAAAATAATTAAATATTTAATTCAAAATTAAATTGAAATTGAAGTGAACTGTTGTCGCTTGTTTGTTAATAAAATTAGCTGCGGTTAGGTCACCTCCATTTTCAAAAGATAAATATTAATTTGTAAGGGTTTTCATTCAATTTGACACACAAGCACGAAATTGTTAATATATTAATGGAAAAGGTGCTTTGAACAGATGATCCTGTTTGGCTGTAAGCAAAAATCCAGCAAAATCCTATTTACATTAAAAATTGAGTTGAAACTCACCATCAAGGCAACGTTTAATGATTTAACGTAAGAAAATCTAGAGTAGTGGCAACAGAAAATTCTAAGAATTAGAAACAGCAAAACGTAGCAGAGACATGGATATCCTTAAGCAAGAGATTTTATTTAAATCAAACTTTGTGGTGGTATTAGTAACTGTGTACATATGGTTTAAGGGTATTTCTTTCACTAAAAGTTCAATATATCACAGATCGTCTTTTCAAAAACTTAAACAAGCATGAAATCAAGTAAGGAAGCGTAGTCGGTTAAGTTCGTTCGCATGATACCCTAAAGCACTATACAAAGGAAAATATATAATATGTATGTATATAATAAGTGTACCGACGCTGTCTTAATTATGCACAGATATCACTTTTTCAAATTTTCTTGGAATTGGTCCATATCTAAACATAGCTCCCACCCAAACATCTTATAAATTTATGGAATATACCAAAATACTGGATAGCTTAGGTTTTGCCCATTACCCAAAATGGCATAAATATACAAAAATCTCAGAAAATTCTTACTTATGGTGATCAAATATAGCACAGATATGTATTGCCTAAGTTTAGGATTAAAAATTAGATTTATCCAAATCAACTTCAGAACTAGGCTAGTAGATAGACCGACTTCCCTGTACAATAGAGGTCATTAGACTAAATAAGACAAACATTTCAGTTCGTTACAAACATCTACATAAACCCATACATTTATTGTTGTGTAGGGTATAAACACCTAAAAAAACAACATTCTTGGACATAAAGTAACGACTGACTATCTTATTTAAATGAAAATAAATTCATTTTCTCATCAGTGGCAAACTGCAGAAGCAAATACCCAATAAAATGACAGCAAACAATTTTACATTTTTACTACTTTGTAGGAGAAACACACAATCGTACACTTATAAAATGCAGAGCAAGGTTAACGATATTACGTTACAATAACCCAACATAAGCGAGCAAAGAACAATTTAAAATAATCATTGTTAAAAGAGCTAAAAGGATGTCAACCACACCAACCAAACGAATGAACGACAATAGTTACAATTACTAACAACACAAACAACACCCAACACTATCAACTAGCAAAACCCACCAGCAGCAACAAAAACATCGACTCGGAAAGCATTTATGTTGTTAAAAGTCTTAGAATATCATTGTACTGCTACCAAAGTTGGCAACAGAAGAAAAAAATATTTAAAAGATATTTTATTGTCAGTGTATGTATGATCTACGACAGTCCTCAGGTTTTTGTACTTGGTCTAAAAGCACTAAATGTCAATTTTATCAACTTCTGGAAATATTTGTATTTCTGTTTTATTTTTGTTTTGTAAATAGTTTTATTTCAAAAGTTAAATTCCCTTGAATACGAATGAGAATAGCTCAAGACATTAAGCTTGCAACACTTTCAAATTTCTTGTTTAATTTCTTTTAATTCATTGCCACGTACATACAAACTCATATCTTGTAAGGATTTTTCTAACCACGTCATTCTATAGCCAAATAAAGGACCAACAACAACCTTTTGTTATAGTTTTAAGTTTTTTATCTTTTATTCCAGAAGGAAACCGCCACTTTCGTGTTCTTTTATATCCGTGTGTGAGTCTATGTAATCCAGGCCTGCCAGATTTATCGGCATTTTGGCGATTTTTGAGCTGAAAAATAGTAAAGTGCTGATATACAGATTTTGGCTAAAAAATTGGCGATTTTTAAGATAATATCAAAAACCAACTTAATTTCAAATTTTTAACATTTTTTTTTTCAATATATGAGGTTAAAAAAAGATATAAGTTTTCGATAATTCGGATACATTTTAATTTACAGAGTCAAAATTTGGGAACGAAATAAAATTTTTTATATAAAAAATTGTGTTATAAAAAAATTTTTTTATAGAAAAATTTTCAATGTAAATTTTTTTTCTATGGAAAAATTTACCATTAGAAATTGTCTCTGTAGAAAAATTTTTAATTTAAATTTGTTTCCACCGAAAAACTTTCAATAGGAATTGTTTTCTATAGAAAAATTTTTTATTCAAATTTTTTGCTGTAGTTTAATTTTTTTTAAGAAGAATAGAAAAATTTTTAAAGTAAAATTTTTAAAAAGTGTTTTTTTGCACTAAGATCTCAATTATTAATTATTGTAATACATAGTTTTTTTAAAAACCAAAAAACAAAATTTTCAAATTTTCCATATAAAAGTTATTGTATAGAAAATTTTTCCATATACAATTTTTTGTTTATTTACCAATAGGTGAAAGGGTATTACAAGTTTGGCATTCAGTTTGTAATTTTTTTAGTTTAAAAAATGTTCAATCAAAAATTTTTGAATTGAAAAATTTTCTACACAAATTTTTTTTGTATAGAAAAATTTTCAATATATTCCATATTTTTTGTATAAAAAAATTTTTAACATACAGTTTTTTTGTATGGAAAAATTTTCCATACAAAATTTTTTGTTTAGAAAAATTTCCCATAAAATTTTTTGTGTAGAAAAATTTTCAATAAAAATTTTTTTGTGTAGAACAATTTTCAATAAAAATTCTTTGTGTAGAAGAATTTTCAATATAAAGCTTTTTGTATAGAAAGCTTTTCAATATAAAATTTTTTGTATAGAGATTTTTTTCTTTTAGAAAATTTCAATATGAAATTTGTTCTATAGAAAATTTTTTAATAGAAGTTTGTGCTATAGAAACATTTCTAAAGAACATTTTTAATTATTATTCTACTATATTTGTGATATATTTTTTGACAATTCCGATTTTCTTTTGCCAATTTCTGAAAACTTACTACCGATAATGCCGATTCTTTTTGGAAAAATATGCCGATTTTTCACAAAAAAATTCTGGCAGCCCTAATGTAATCAGACATTCTTTCACACACAATTAAAGATTGTTTTGCCAAGGGAGAATGAATGAATGCAATTGAAAAGTTGCACAGCAGGAAATGTGTGAATTGAAAATATTGTGGTTTCCTTCTGAAAGGAGTAAATACATACAAGTGTGTAATCAACTGCTTAGAAACAAAACACACGTTCTCTTGCTTAAGCAAACTTTTGCCAATCTATCCGCAGTCAGTGATTTCTTTCTAGGCAAGAACTTGAAATGAACACATATTCTTTTATATATGTACATATGTATTGTTCATAAAAAATGTCTTCCTTATATTTACACAAAAAATAATATTAAAGGTTTCCCAAAAGGAAATCTGAATTAGTTTGCACTTATCTAGTAGAGAAAAATAAATATCACCTTTGGACTCAATATATCCGAATTACCTTAAGTAGGTACAGAGTGGGGGCGTTACAAAACAATTTGTTTGTTTATAAAAACAAGAGGTCCAAGTTTAGCTATGGCCTCGTATGAGAAGAAAATTATCATATACCAGCGATACTGAGTAAAAAAGAATATAAGCCAAGTTTAATTGCGAAAATTTCCAACAGATTACTCATAGGTTCGATTAGAACACGTGCAAAAAAATGAAAACTAAGCCAAAGGCAATTATTGATGAACATTTTCAAAAAAAAAAATAAATTTCTTTTCAGTTTATGGTTGGCTGAACAAAAGCTAGACTGTATTGCAAGGTACATACATACAAGGAGTTGTGCTAAAGCATAAAGCCAAAACGATAAAGAATTTTTTAATTAAAAACTGGTAAAGACATTAGGTATATGAGTATGTGCGTTAGGAATGCAAACAATAGGATAAAAAGGAGAAGAAGGCTAACTAATTGGCAAATATCTAAGACTAATGCATAAGTTCTAAATAAGAAAAAATTATATTAAAGGAAAAACCTTTGTTTAAGTAAAAGCCTTGATGATTTTATTCCATTAAAAGCTTGAGATGTATATTGCAGGTCAAAGCTTTTGTGACAAACTTTCATGTTCAATAAAAATTACAAAAAGGTTTGACCTAATTAAAATGCTCTCTACAAACTATCAATACAATTCAAGGACAAATGCGTTTGTTCTAAAAAAAATATTAAAAAAAATGAATTTAATTTTTTAAATAAAAACGTAACAAAAATAGGGAAATAACAAGAAAATGCTGTAGTTGATCAAGGCAGACTAAGGTCAAACTGAGAACTTTTTTTTAATGTTTTTTGTGTATATTTAAATCATTTTCGGTTGAGGGTCTCATGCTATACATTTGCACAAAACTTACTTCCGACGACTTTTAATAAATAACTGTCTTTATCTCCACATTTACGATCGCAATTTTCTGGGACTTTTAAGTCCTAATCTTGTATGGATGCTATAGTCAAATATATTTAAAATGTTTCAAATCTTTAAAAAATGTTTGTATAATGACAAAATTTAGCTAATATTATTCTTCAGCCCTCATTACAAAAATTTTTAACTTCTAACATTTGGCTAGTATAGTGCAGGTGTCATATGGTTGGACTTGGGCGACTGTAATGCATTTTTACTTGTATTAGTCAGGATTCTCATTTTTAAGTAATAGATACATGCTTGCTTTTAATTCTTGGAATGTATAAATTTTCTAGTTTGCATTTTACCCATAAATTTTATAGAATTTTAACATCGCACTGAAAAAATTGTAACATTTTTCGAAATTGACAAAATATCATAAAACTGACTGGAGGCTAACAAATATTAACATTTATTTACAACATAAGCATCATGTGGTTTTTCTTTTTTTATTTGTACAATTTATGTACATTTGAATTTCATGGAATACGTATTCGTAGTATTCCATACAAAAAAAAAAAATAAATAAATAAAAAAATGTTTTTCATAATTATTTTTCAAATCTGTATATTAAATGTAAAGTAATAGTTATTGTAGGAAAACTATTCACAAATACTAGTTTTATAGGGGCTGCTAAAAATGTTTTTAAATCTAAAAATTTAATATTCCATTATAAAGTTTAACCTCACGTGCCCATTTACCTCAAGTCAAGAGACTAAGTGCACATTATGAAAAATTAATTTTAAATGCGGCTACTGGCACTTGACACATGGGTGTTTATGTAAAATGTATGTAAATTATATATGGGTTCATTAAAAGGACCTTCCATTTACATTAAAATGCTACAGCAGCCAACAAAGTCAACTATAGTGGCATTTGGTAGAAGCCCGGCAGTTCAAGGGAAAGTAAGTCTAGAAGAAATAGCTATCAAATAAGTGATGTGATTAGTGGAAACTTTGTTTATCTATTTAGAATGTATTTCATCAAATTTCTGGATATTTCACTTGTTTTTTAGACTTTGCCCCTCCTGAAAACTGCAGGGATGCGTAACACATATGAAAATCTACTTGCATGTGAGGGCATCTATATTAAAATAAAACTCACACATACATTGAAACATAGTGTAAACTAAAGAAAAGTAGAATAGACAGTGTAAATGACACGAATATTTAAAAGCAAGACAACACTCAAGTGTCAAACTTTTCCAAGTTGCAAGTGTTGTGCATAAGTGTATGCAAATTTTTAAACGCCTGTGAAATATAAAGAAACACACAAATAAATAAACAACAGAAACGAATGGAAAAAAGATCCAACATGTAATAGGAAACAAATATTAACCCATATATGACATTTTCTGTATAAAATCTTTAACTCAGTAAAAAATGTCTAAGATCTTTTTGTTTGTTTTTAATTTTTGCTAAACTTATAGTTTTTGTTTTTTTGGATAGAAGGAAACTTTTTAAGTTCTTCAATACGTAATAGTCGTTTTTTTGAGAATATATACGCATAAGTATATATTCATACAAAAACTTTTACTTTGATTACAAACTTAGATTTATTTTAATTTATTCCCAGGATAGAATAGAATCTGTCGACTTTTGTTGAGTCAAATTATTTTATAATACAAATAAAAACAATTTGATTGATTGGCCTAAAATAACAAAGTAAACCCTTAAAGGGAAAAGTTTTTTGGGAAGATTTTATTTTTATAGTTTTAAAAATAAAATTATACCAAAAATTTTTAGCAATTAACTTTTAAAACTGGACAAAATGGAACCAGTTCTGTACGGAATGTCTGTAATGGGATTAGAAAAGGATATTTCATTTAATGATGCTACAACCTGGTCAAAATTTTGACCATACCCCCTTTAGAATGCCAATTATTTCGATGTCCACAGAACTCTCTTTGAAAACAGAAGAGTCTAGGTATATAGGATCGAGTTGCCGTTTTTTATACTTTTACTTTTCAACGTGTAGGTTGATTTTTTTAAAAAGGAAAAGTTTTTTTTTCTATAGAAAACTTTTTTATCAAAAATTTTTCTATAGAAAATTTTTTTTATCAAAAATGTTTCTATAGAAAATTTGTTTATCAAAAATTTTTCTATAGAAAATTTTTTTGAAAGAAATTAATTTTAGTTGAACCAGAAATTTATGTTGATGGTCGTGGGTTCGAGTCGGGCTCAGGTTCATGTCATAAATTATTTTTTTAATTTATGATTTTCAAATTAGATGAATAAATTTTAGGAATACTGAAAAAACTATGTGACACTTAGCAGTGTGGAATGCTGCATTTTCTGTCCCGCTACGGACTTCATCAGCACACTGTGTCACCAACTGTTAGATGCCAGTAGTTAAGATCATCTATTTAACTGAATTCTTAAGCGAAATTGAAAACGAGCAGCATTCCACACTGCTAAGTGTCACATAGTTTTTTCAGTATTCCTAAAATTTATTCATCTAATTTGAAAATCATAAATTAAAAAAATAATTTATGACATGAACCTGAGCCCGATTCGAACCCACGAAAATTTTTTTATCAAACATTTTTGTATAGAAAATTTTTTTATCAAAAATTTTTCTATAGAAAATTTTTTTATCAAAAATTTTTCTATAGAAAATTTTAATCAAAAATTTTTCTATAGAAAATTTTTTTATCAAAAATTTTTTTATAGACATTTTTTTTATCAAAAATTTTTCTATAGAAAGTTTTTTTTATCAAAAATTTTTCCATAGAAAGTTTTTTTATCAAAAATTTTTCTATAGAAAATTTTTTATCAAAAATTTTTCTATAGAAAATTTTTTATCAAAAATTTTTCTATAGAAAATTTTTTTTTATCAAAAATTTGTCTATAGAAAATTTTTTTATCAAAAATTTTTCTATAGAAAATTTTTTTATCAAAAATTTTTTTTATCAAAAATTTTTTTATCAAAAATTTTTCCATAGAAAATTTTTTTATCAAAAATTTTTCTATAGAAAATTTTTTATCAAAAATTTTTCTATAGAAAATTTTTTATAGAAAATTTTTTT
Source organism: Stomorhina lunata (assembly GCA_933228675.1). Classification (NCBI taxonomy): domain Eukaryota; kingdom Metazoa; phylum Arthropoda; class Insecta; order Diptera; family Rhiniidae; genus Stomorhina; species Stomorhina lunata. The sequence goes on along the minus strand of OW121740.1, from coordinate 2,046,505 downwards.
ATCAAAAATTTTTCTATAGAAAATTTTTTTATCAAAAATTTTTCTATAGAAAATTTTTTTATCAAAAATTTTTCTATAGAAAGTTTTTTTTTTCAAAAATTTTTCCATAGAAAATTTTTTTATCAAAAATTTTTCTATAGAAAATTTTTTTATCAAAAATTTTTCTATAGAAAATTTTTTCATCAAAAATTTTTGTATAGAAAATTTTTTTATCAAAAATTTTTGTATAGAAAATTTTTTTTTCAAAAATTTTTGTATAGAAAATTTTTTCATCAAAAATTTTTGTATAGAAAATTTTTTTATCAAAAATTTTTCTATAGAAAGTTTTTTTTTATCAAAAATTTTTTTTTCATAGAAAATTTTTTTATCAAAAATTTTTCCATAGAAAATTTTTTTATCAAAAATTTTTCCATAGAATTTTTTTTTAATCAAAAATTTTTTCATCAAAAATTTTTCTTTAGACAATTTTTTATCAAAAATTTTTTTATAGAATTTTTTTTATGAAAAATTTTTCCATAGAAAATTTTCTTATCAAAAATTTTTCCATAGAAAATTTTTTTATCAAAAATTTTTCCAAAGAAAATTTTTTTATTAAAAATTTTTCCATAGAAAATTTTTTTATCAAAAATTTCAAAAATTTTTTTATAGAATATTTTTTTACTTAAATATTTTCTATAGAATATTTTTTATTAAACATTTTTTAGCAAAAACTTTTCTATAGAATATTTTTTTATCAAAACTTTTTTCTATCGAAAATTTTTTTATCAAAAATTTTTCTATAGAGATTTCTTCTTATCAAAAATATTTCTATAGAATAATTTTTTAATAAAAATTTTTCTATAGAAAATTTTTTATCAAAACCCCCAAAATCTCTGAGGGGTTAAAGTGAAAATGAAAATATTGCAGATTTCATGTATGTATGCGACAGAATGTTCAAACTTAAACATAAAATAAATGCAAATGTTTGCTAGTTTGTTGTTCTTCAAATTTTCTTTAACATTCAAAAAATATTTGCTTAAATATAAAAAATTACTTTTCTCTACATGACGGAAAGGCCAGGCAAAATTTTTTGAACCTTGAAATATCTATGAAAAGAAATATAAATTTTGAAAACCAGAAGACGAAGCAGATTAAATTATTTCAAGAAAAAAATATTATTATTCTTTGTTAAAATAAAAATTATACTCAGGAAGACTTATTTTTAGCTTAACCTTTGACATAATACAAATTCTTTAAATATTATATTCAAATTTAACTCTGGTTATGTATTAAAAATATTCATATATTTTTCTTGCTTTTATGACCATAAATTACATTAAGTATTTTGCAGGCTTTTGGGAAATATGCAATCTCCCATGTAGAAGAATGTATTTAAAGTCAATGATTAATATCGCAAAACATTGGCCTTCGTTAGACAAAAACATCGATATATTACACTTTAAGATCCGACAGTAAATGGCGAAGATATAACGAAAAATGTATTTTGGCGATCCCTATGTGCGGCAAAATAAGAAATTCCTTGTTTGTAATAGATCGGTTTGAAAAATCGAAAAACTTCCTTAGTAAAAGTTTAACGATTTTTTAAGAGCTTTAATTTTCTGATATTAGGGTTGTACATTAGGGTGGTAGGAACAGGGGACTGATAGATAAATACTAGAACCGGATACCCAAGATTAATGACTAATAAAGAAAAATGTTGGCCTCTTCGAGACAAAAACATCGATATATCACACTTCGAGATCCGACTGTAAATGCCGAAGATATAACGAAAAATGTATTTTGGCGACCCCAATGTGCAACGAAAAAAATTAAAAAAATTTTTTTCGAAACTGCCTCATAGCAATGCTTTATATTCGATGGTGTACGGCGAACATTATTTTTTCGAGACGCCCTAATGAACATACCATCGAACATAAACATTCTGTTGTAAGGAAATTTTTAATAATAAAATAAAAACCCAGGTATGAATATTATAAAGAAACTAAAAACAAAAGATACGGGTAAAAAATACTAAAAATATAAAAGGGGCTATAATATAAAAGAAAAGAAAAATGGTACTACAAAAATATTGTACTATATATTACAACTAAAAATAAAAACACGAAAAATGCAAACTCAAGAACCACAAATATTACAAAATGGTTGTATGTTGGCAAGTATTAAAAAAGGCTTGGATACGGAGTAATAAGAAATTTTAGAAACAAAAACTACATTTCAAATATAAGTTAAAAGTTTTTTTTTGTTAAAATATATTCAACAACCAATTTCTTACTACTGAGATTCCTATAATTTAAAAATTTGGGTGTATTTTGTATATTTAATAAAAATTGTTCCCAACATTTTCAGTTCCTCGGTTAACAACTTTTTTGGTGCTTGTAAGTTAAACGTAATAATAGTAAAATCCTACATACCGGTAACTATGTATGTAAATGTAACAAGAAACACAATTCTTTTGGGACAAAAAAAAAAAAAAAGAACGGAAACAACAAAACCAAAACTACAACAGAATTTGGTAAAAAAAAGAATCACTTCAGGCTAAATTTATTGTGTGTGAAAGAAAGTTTTTGTGGTCTGTGCACAAATAATCGATATCCGGTTCCACATTAACATACACATAAAAGAACATGCAAACAAAACTAACACACACACACACACACATGTGTATAAAGCAAACAAACTAATACCGTAGAAAAAAAAAAAATGAATGAATTTCAAACAAATAAAGTATAGGTACCACAAAAATCCTTAATTTTTTAGAGGATAGGTGTCGGGGCCTTATTTGAAAAACATTCGAAATTGTGCTTATGATAGAAGATCAGAAATTTTGATATTTTTTACAAATATTCATATGAAACAGTACCAGTAAAAAATTTAAATCAGTCAAGATCAGGCGTAGGCATCCCATAGCACTAGAAGCCGAAGACTTTTTGTAATTTTCGAAAATATCACGATCATTAATAAAACTCTTGAAAATGAGTATTAAAAGCATTCAGTTGGGATTTGGATGATAGTAAAGTCGAGACAAAAACAAAATCTTATTTTTAAAAACAGATATACGGTTCGAGATAACAAAGAAATATAATCTCGAATATTGTTTGAAATAAATGTAACCGACTAAGGAAAACATAAATAATTCTAATTTCTAATATTAAACAATTTTCGATTTTTATATTTTTCAGTAAAAACAATATTTTTTAGATATTTTCAATACAAACATTTTTTTGTAGAAAAATTTTGATAAAAAATATTTTTCTTTAAAAATATCTTTCGATAAAAAAATTTAAAGTAAATTTAAATGCAATCTTCGATACAAATATTTTTCTATTAAAAAATTTTCGATAGAAATATTTTTCTATAGAAATTTTTTTTTTAATTTTTTGTTAAAAAAGCTTCTATAGAAAAATTTTTAATACAAAAATTTTTAAAAACAAATTTCTATAGAAAAATTTTTGATAAGAAAATTTTCGTGTGAAGATGTTTGTTTGGCTAAAGGTCTCTTTGAATTTAATAAAAACAAATTGTTTATAATTAAAAAGTTTTACTGTAGTGTATTGCACTAAGAATCCCAATTTATTACAATTATTTATTATTGTAATAAATAGTTTTTTGATAAAACCAAAAAATGTTGGTGGGGAAACCTTTCCTCGACGCGTTTCAATGGTTGGTTAGACCATCTCATCAGGAGGATTATCCCTAATTCTAGACAGAGCGAAAACCTCACATTATGTATAATTTGAGGGACTGAATAAATACGAATTATTATTATTGTGTCCAACAAATATCAACATAAAGCGCAGATTATCATCCGAACAGAAACACACAAACATTTTTCAGTTTTATCATTTCTTTATTTCCCACACTTTTGTTGTTGCTTTGTTGGCGACTAAGACAAAAGTGCTATAAAGGGGGTTCAAAGAAAGATTTAAATAAACAAAAGTTTATTTTAAAGCTTGGCACTTGTGCAGCCGTATATTTATTAAAAAGATTTATCAAAATTTGGGACATCAAACATTTAATTAAAAAGTTTTACTGTAGTGTATTGCACTAAGAATCCCAATTTATTACAATTATTTATTATTGTAATAAAAAGTTTTTTGATAAAACCATATATTAATAAACATTGAAAATTTAATAAACAAAGAAAATTTTCTACAAAAAAATTTTTGATAAAAAAATTTTCTATATAAAAATTTTTGATAAAAAATGTTCTTAGAAAAATTTTTGATACAAAAATTTTCTTTAGAAAATTTTTGAAAAAAATTTTCGATAAAAGAATTTATGATACAACATTTTCCATAGAAAAATTTTTGATAAAAAAATTTTCTTATAAGCATTTTTGATAGAAACAATTTTCTATATAAAAATTTTTGATAAAAAAATTTCTATATAAAAATTTTTGATAAACAAATTTTCTATAGAGAAATTTTTGATAAAAAATTCTATAGAGAAATTTTTGATAAACAAATTTTCTATAGAGAAATTTTTAAATAAAAAAAAATTTCGATAGAAACATTTTTAATAAAAAAATTTTCTATAGAAAATTTTTTTTTATCAAAAATATCCTATATAAATTTTTTTATTAAAATTTTGCTATAGAAATTTTTTTTACCAAAAATTTTTGTTAAAAAATGTTTTCTATAGAAAATAAAGTTAAAAATTTGCCATGTTTTTATATAAAAAATAAAACTTGGATTGAATTTAGTTCGGCTACAAAACGTGTTTGCTTCTAAAGTATATGTTTGGTACTTTTTGATAAGGTTAAAAGCTATTTTTGTTACATTTTTTAAACCCACAGTTGAATTAATGAACATACAATAGTTAATATTATAGCAAAATCTACTAAGACTAAAAATTAAAAAAAAAAACTTTAAAGATTGGTACTTTTTTTTTTGTCGATTAAAACTGAGTAATAGGTTACGTCATTATTTTTAAGCTAATGGGAAGATAGAAAACTCAAATTACGTTTAGTTCAAATACAAAAACAAGACGACACTAAAAAGTGTACACTTTTCTATACTTTTTGTTTTGCAATTTTTTTTGACTATTAAAAGGCCAGGAAAATAAATATCTTCCTTGCAAAGTTGCAAAGGTACAAATATATAAATGTAATCCTTATTGCCAAAGAGACTGTATATTGAGACTGCAAAGCTTCCGTTTTTTAACACGTCGACTACAAAATGAAACATAATAAAAGTATACAAAAAAAACCTATTTTTAGTTAAAAAAAGCAAACAATAAAATATAAAAAATATGTATATTGAAAAAAAGTACAATATACATATATACATATTTCCTAAAAACTTAGCTTGTTTTCATCTCCTTATCACCAGTGGCTACTCGGAGTATTGAGGTTTATTGGGTGTGTTGAGTTGTAAGGATCTGAATGTTTTGGTATTTGTTCAGTTGTAAGGATCCCAATGTTTTGATATTTGTACTGTAAGTTTAATACACAGACATACAACATATACAATCACAACCAAATCGTTCTTTTTCCTTTTTCTTTCATTCTATACAAATAAACAGAACTTCTATAGGAAAAATAATGAAAGAAAATAAGAAGAAACTTTAAAAATGTTTTTTATACAACTCTCAGATGTCAAGGACACCATGACTGCTGCCTTCCTGCCTGCCAACCGACTAAAAATCAATGCACTTGGGAAATGGTGAAAGGTTGGTTGTGCTGGTTACTTGCCTGTAAGTTCATACAAAATATCATGTTGGGAAAATGTTAAAAAATACAATTTAAAAATGCAGATATTGATACATACACACAAACTTATATTTTTGTAATCATGCACATGCATGCATTTTTACTTCTGCTGTTGCCAGATTTGAGAATTTATTGAAACGAGTATTGTTTAAAATATATTAAAGTCCTATAGGCAATTTAATAAAATATTTGACATATCAACTGTTTTGTTAATAAAAAAAAACAAAGAATTTATTTTAGAAAATTTAACATGTCCAGAAGTTAAAAACTCTAAATGTAGATTTTACTTTTTTACTTATTTTCTGTGCTTTAAATATTTTAGAAAACTAAACATTTTAAATTTTAAACTCAAACTATACCTTTTATGTCGATCAAAGAAATGGCATATTATTTAATAAAAATACACGTTCCATCATTTACTCGGTCCATCTCAAGGGGTTGTTCTCCCTCCAGCACACACTTCTTTATTTCTACAAGATGAATGCATGTGTATACGAGTATCTTATGCGTTAGTTTGTTATTTGAAAGCCGCGTGGGAATTTAAATTTTTTTTCAGTGTATGGTCTTTTGGCTTCTTTCTGTTCATTGTTTTTTTTATAGTTTTTGCAACTACCACGTACATACATTTAGCAATTGTTGTTGTTGATGCCATTTGACTTTTTGTTCGGCTTTTCTTTTAAATAAAAATTTGTTGCCATTTGCTTTTGATTTTGGTCGAAAAACACGTGCCAACTGACACATTCATATTTACTAACGCAGCCACTGGGACTTAGTGTTGAAATTTTAATGTAATTTTTATTTATTTAATTTTCTCCCGTTGCATTCTTTTGATCATTGTGAATAGATAGATACATACATATACACAAGTACAACTTTTTCTATAAATTATCAAATCCCAGCTAGCAATTTGTTGATTGTAGACGATAATATCAGCAAAATGAGTCTTTTGCAATTCGTATAGATGATCAAAAACTGATTAATCAGTTTGGTCATCTAAAAAAGATTCCAAAAAGACTCTTTAAAACGCTTAGAAGACGACTAGTTTACAAAAGCACAAATAATTCTTGCAGAATGTGTGCAGTCAAAATCTTATCGTGCAAACGATCCTAATACGACTGTTTTCTATGTTATTTTAATTAGTTTGGTGATCAAAAAAGACCACAAAATAACTCAGAAAATACCTTAAAAGCGACTGTGTGCAGAATGTGTGCAATCAGTTTGGTGATCAAAAAAGTGTACAAAAAGACTCATAGACGCTTAGCAAGCGACTAGTTAAAAATAGCACAAAAAACCTTGTAAAATATGCGTAATTTAACTATTTTTAGGTGATAAAAAAATGCCACAAAAAGACTCGTATCTCATTATGGGTGATGTGGCTTAGTTGGTTAGCACGTCGACTACTAAGCATAACATATCATATTCAGCAGCCTAGGTTCGATATTTGGTCTCTGCAACATCAATTTCTGAAATTATTAACGCAACTTCACTGCTCTCAAAATAGATATGATGTGTTCTAAAAATAGATATACTGTGTTGACTAATAAAAAGCTTTATTCTTTTTTTTTACAAATCTAGCAAAATCATTCTAATCAGCAAAACGAGTCATTAAAGACTCGTTTTGTTGAGTCGCATGAAGGGTACCATTTTCTTACACAAAAAGATCATTTTTGACTCATAAGTGATATCATAAATGATTATTTTAATCGTGCAGTGAAGTCAAAAAAGACTAGTTTTTGATTAAAATTTTCCAAATATGCTAACTGGGATATTATATGTAAGGAAAAATGAAAATGTGTTTGAGTTTGTGTGAGGAAAATTTCAAAACCAATTATTGTTTATTTTGTTTCTAATGATGATGATATGCATAATTATAACTCAATTGTTGCTGATTTAATGTGCAGTTTTGCACAGTTTTAAATTTGAGACAGGGCAATTATTTTTCACAACTGATTTGACAGAAACAATATTATTGCATGATGATTGTAGAAAAAAAGTTGTGGACAAATTGACTGTCATGCTGATTTGAACTTATGACAACAATTTTTTTTATTACAAACGTGTAGGTGTCATTTTTTAATAAATAGTTAAGTTTCTACAAAAAGTTTTACTAATTAATTTTAGTAGAAAATATATACAAATTTGTTTAAAATTAACGCTATGTGTAAATTTTTAGTCGTATTTCAAGTACATTAATAAATGCATATGCATCTTATGCACTAAATGAGAATTATATAAAAAAAACTTGCAATCCTTTTGCAGAACTTTAAAAATTGAAAAATTTTCGAAATCGTAGATGGTGAGGTAAAAGATAGTATTTTTTGTTCGAAAAATGTTGATTTGACTCTTTTATTAATCTCACTGTAATAACTTAATTTAGAATTAACATTTTAGTTTAGTATCATACTAAATTTTCTAAACAAAAGTAATTATTTCTACTTTAAATAAAGTTTAATTTTGAACCAATCTAAAAATAAAACAATTTCATAATGAATCCTAAAAAAAAAGCCAAAAAAGGGACAAGTAGAAAAAGGTTTTAGCAATTATCAGTATCAAAACTTTTGGATATAACTAAGCGCAGTTGATAAATGTCAACTGTCAAATTAGTTGTCGTTTATTCAGTATAACTTACAAAATCATCATGAACAGATATAAATAGCATTTAACAACACGTGCAAAAAAATAAAATTGTTTTATAAAAATAGATTTTATGTTTGGGCAAAGTAACACGTGAAAAATCTTCTTCAATGATGAAAATAACAATGTTATGGAATTTGCGACGTTACCAATTCACATGACAAAGAAAAAGCGGCGAACGCTATATATAGGCAGATGATTACAAACTTTTTAAAAACTTTTTTGGTTTGAATTAGATGAATTCTAACGACATGAGATTTTAACAGGATTCCGCTACGCATTTTTCTCATGTGAAGGTGATGTGAAGGCGACTTTTTCTTGTTGGTTTTTCGATCAAAAAATTTTTCTATAGAAATATTTTTATAAAAAAAATTTTTGTACAAATATTTTTATAAAAAAATTTTCAATACAAAAATTTTTCATAAAAAAATTGTAAAAAAAATTAGTTTTGAAAACTTTTTGATAAAAATATTTTTCATAAAAAAATTTTGGTTAAAAGATTTTCTTTTGAAAAATTTTCTATAGAAATATTTTCGTTAAAAAAAATTTGTAATTAAAATATTTTCTATAGAAAAATTAAAAAAAAAAAAAAATCTATAGAAAAATTAAAAAAAAAAAATATAATCTATAGAAAAATTAAAAAAATAATTATCTATAGAAAAATTTCTGATAAAAAACTTTGTATAGAAAAATTTTTGATAAAAAAATTTTGTATAGAAAAATTTTTGATAAAAAATTTTTTTATAGAAAAATTTGCTATAGAAATTTTTATTTTAAAATAATTTTCCATAAAAAATTTTTTTTTAAATAATTTTCTATAGAAAAATTTTTATTAAATAATTTTCTATAGAAAAATTTTTGATAAAAAAAATTCTATAGAAAAATTTTTGATAAAAAAATTCTACAGAAAAATTTTTGATAAAAGAATGTTCTATAGAAAAATTTTTGATAAAAATCAAAAAATTTTTGATAAAAAAAGTTTATTTTTAATAAAAGGATTTTCTATCGAAAAATTTTTGATAAAAAAAATTTCCATCGAAATATTTTTTATAAAAGGATTTTCTATAGAAAAACTTTTGATAAAAGAATTTTTTGTGAAAAAAATTTTAATAAATTTTTGATAAAAAAAATTTTGTATAGAATAATTTTTGATAAAAAATTTTGTATAGAAAAATTTTTTTAAAAAAATTTTCTATAGAAATTTTTTTTTTTTTAAATAATTTTCCATAGAAAATTTTTTTTTAAATAATTTTCTATAGAAAAATTTTTATGAAATAATTTTCTATAGAAAAATTTTTGATAAAAAAAAACTCTATACAAAAATTGTTGATCAAAAAAATTCTATAGAAAAATTTTGATAAAAAAAATGTTCTATAGAAAAATTTTTGATAAAAAATCAAAATCAAAAAAATTTTGAAAAAAAAGTTTATTTTTAATAAAAGGATTTTCTATCGAAAAATTTTTGAAAAAAAAAATTTCCATTGAAATATTTTTGATAAAAGGATTTTCTATAGAAAAACTTTTGATAAAAGAATTTTTTGTGAAAAAAATTTTAATAAATTTTTGATAAAAAAATTTTGTATAGAAAAATTTTTGATAAAAAAATTTTGTTTAGACAAATTTTTTTAAAAAAATTTTCTATAGAAATTTCTTTTTTAAACAATTTTCCATAGAAAATTTTTTTTCAATAATTTTCTATAGAAAAATTTTTATAAAATAATTTTCTATAGAAAAATTTTTATAAAATAATTTTCTATAGAAAAATTTTTGATAAAAAATCAAAATCAAAAAATTTTTGAAAAAAAAGTTTATTTTTAATAAAAGAATTTTCTATCGAAAAATTTTTGATAAAAAAATTTTCCATCGAAATATTTTTGATAAAAGGATTTTCTATAGAAAAACTTTTGATAAAAGAATTTTTTGTGAAAAAAATTTTAATAAATTTTTTGTGAAAAAAATTTTAATAAATTTTTGATAAAAAAAATTTTGTATAGAAAAATTTTTGATAAAAAATTTTTGTATAGAAAAATTTTTTTAAAAAAATTTTCTATAGAAATTTTTTTTTAAACAATTTTCCATAGAAAAATTTTTTTAAATAATTTTCTATAGTAAATTTTTAATAAAATAATTTTCTATAGAAAAATTTTTGATAAAAAAAATTCTATAGAAAAATTTTTGATAAAAAAATTCTGTAGAAAAATTTTGATAAAAAAATGTTCTATAGAAATATTTTTGTTAAAAAATCAAAATCAAAAAATTTTTGAAAAAAAAGTTTATTTTTAATAAAAGGATTTTCTATCGAAAAATTTTTGATAAAAAAATTTTCCATCGAAATATTTTTGATAAAAGGATTTTCTATAGAAAAACTTTTGATAAAAGAATTTTCTGTGAAAAAAAATTTTAATAAAAAAATTTTCTATAGAAAAATTTTTGACAAAAAAAATTTTTATAGAAAAATTTTTGATACAAAAATTTTCTGTTCCAAAATTTTGATACAAAAATTTTCTATACAAAATTTTTGCATACAAAAATTTTTTGATAAAAAAATTTTCTATAGAAAATTTTTTGATAAAAAATGTCCATAAAAAATGTTTGATAAAAATTTTCCATAGAAAAATTTTTAACAAAAAAAAAAAAAATTTCTTTAGAAAAATTTTCGATACAAAAATTTTTCGTTCCAAAATTTTGATAGAAAAATTTTTTATAAAAATTTCCATAAAAAATTTTATGGTAAAAAACTTTTGATTAAAAATTTTCTACAGAAAAATTTTTTTTATCAAAAATGTTTCTATAAAAATTTTTTTTATAAAAGTTTTCTATAGAAAAATTTTTGATACAAAATTTTCTATAGAAAAATTTTGGTTAAAAATTAAAAAAAAACAACAACAATGAAAAGAGTAGATATTGCAGACATTTAAGCAAAGTTAATATGACTTCAAAAAATGTCGATGATATGTTATAAATGTATGTATTACTTCTGCTGAACTTTATTCAAATAGATACTTGTTCGAGTGAAATTGTTACTGGAAGGTAGTCCAAATATTTGTTTTTGGAATAGTTGTCTGTTTTCATCAAATTTAATTGGGAATTATCTTTGTTTTTAAGAAAATATTTGTGTCAAATTTCAATACCTGTATTTTGGCCACAGCCAGACAGCCGATCGTTGTAGATCTTGATACTTAAAAATGGATATGTCCATGGGTAAATGGATATTTCCAAAACCTACAAGATAGGGATCAAAAAATAAATTTTTTTGTAATATTCTTTTTTTTGTATTTATGTCCTCAAGTTCTTCAGTATATTTTAGAATGTTTCTTTTAAATAAAGAAACACTGTGCAAGTGATTTAAACATTTTAACAGTAACATTGTTATAAATACTTCAACGCCCATTTTCGTGGAGACCAACAATTAAATATAAATACATTTTACTCACATGTTTAACGATGTTGCATAAATATCTGGAAATAAAGTAAAAAAAATAAATATATGATAAACATGAACGACTAGAAAAGGGTCTACAAAAACAAATTTGGCATTAAAGATATAATAAAAATATTTAAATTAAGATAACAAATAAAAAAAGGCTTTAAAAAGAGTTTTTAGGTTAATGGGTCAACAAGATTTAGAGTGTTAATGGCTAATATCTCTCTGTAATAAATATTGCTGACAAAAAAGATTGTAACAACATATTATTTATTCTCAGCAACTATATTTAATGGCTGTGATAACTAAATTTCAATTTGAAAACAAAAACATTGGGAATTTTTGTTAATTTGTTGTTACAACTCTTTCGGTTGTGACAAATGTTCCTTTTGTAGGGTAATCATTTTAATATTATATTGTTATATTTTAAGGAAATGAAATAATACATTTTAATTGTTTAACGGTCGTATAAAAAACAAATTAGACGCATGCAAATACAAGTGCAACCCAGTAAACCAGAGAATTAGTTAAGTAACTGAAAATACTATAATTATAACTAAAAACACGTGAAATGAAAAAAATAAAAAATTTACACGAGACCTTTTATAACACAGTTTTCCCAAGACTTTTTTCTAGTTTTTAGAATTCAATGTTCAAGTTAATTTAATAAGATTTTTATAGACTTTACTCATTAAAAAAATGTATTATTTCGGAACGGAAATATGACTTTTCTTTTATTGCAAATTAAGAAAAAAAGTCACAAAAGAAAAATAAATCTCTAGGAAAGTAATTCGTCAAATATTGACAATTTGTTTACTTAAATGTTATGTAAATCTATGAGAAATAATTTGAAAGTACTTAAAAGCTCTATGACAAATATGTTTTTAATTTGTTTATCGTGTGCAAAAAATATAGATATTTCGCATTTTAGTAAGTACAAATACAGTGGAATCGCAATAGAGTGAACTAATTCGTGCAAGGCCTGTTCACTCTATTGAAAAAGTTCACTCTAAAGAGTCTATAAAAAAACACTTTTTTATACAAAAAACATCTATATTTATTAAATATTATTATATAATTACAAAGGAGTAAAGTAATTTTCAAGAGTTTTTTGTTTTGTACAAGCATTTTTTGCTTTTTGCACCGCTAAATCGCGGAATTTATGCAAAACTAAAATATTTTCGTAATTGTTTGTGTTATTTTCTTCCCAGTCAATAGCTTTTTCAAAAATCTGCACGGCCTGCGCTGCTGTAATGTCTGGTTTGGCTACTGCTACTTCCTCGATGTCAGTGTTAGTCTCAGAAATGGCATCGGAAACGCCTTCAGCAGAAATTGGAAATGAACTTTCAGCATTGTTCCATTCTATAATGTCATCAATGGTAAAAACTTCATGCAAATAATAAATTTAATACATATACGTTTAGTTCTTCCAGATGTTGTTGCCGAAGTGACCTGTGCAATGTTTAACGGTTTATTTTCCTCGTCGTCGTCACTATCTTCTTCTATCTGCACAGAATCACCCAAAAGACTTGACCAGCATTTTTTATAATGTTCGGTTCCAACTCATGCTAAGTTAGCATTAGAATACAAATGACGTCTTTGAGTGTTAATTGTTTAAAAAACTCGTTTAAATTGTCCTTTTTAATGGCCCTTTGAAGAAGATGTTTTCTATAATTGAGTTTGTTCTATTATGTATAAGAAAACCAAAAGTTCACTCTATTGAGTTGGGTACTGTTCACTCTATAAAGTAACTAATGGAAAAAATTGGGAGTTCGTAGTATCAAGTAGTTCATATTACCAAGTGTTCACTCTATTGCGATTGCACTGTAATTTATTTATGCTAAATTTCAAATAAGTTCTTATGAATATGCATAAGAAATTGAATAATACCTATGAGAATAAACATTTATAACTTAAAGATAATACCAAATGATATTAGGATTAACTAAATGAGTCTAAATTTAAATGACAGCTGCTTAACTTATACAAATATTCTGGCAACAAAACACTCCCCCTTATACATAAACATACACTATAACAAATTTAGTTAATGGGACTAAACATTTGGAACTAAATTTGAAAAAAACTTTATCTAGTTGGTTTATTAAGTTTAAGTGATTCAATATTCATATATTGTTCCAATATTTTATTGCTCTATTTTGTCATTTTAGTCAAATATGTTTATTTTCCTCATTTTCAATCTCGATTTCTGCAATAGTCCATTATTAAGTTTTTTTTTAATCTTAAAACGGAATATGAATTAATTTCATATTCAATTTTTCAAAAAGTTTTAAAATCTTAATATCTATGAATTATACATAATTTTTAGATAAATATTTATGATAAACTTATTTTTGCAATAGCGTCATTTCTTATGTTGATTTTAGATAAAAAAAAATCTGTTTAAAGTTGTTTTCATATTCCGGTGATTGACTTTATCTGTGTTTATGTGCCATAAATGTTGGGATCTATGATTTATATACTATTTTTCAGAAAAAAAAAGTTAAATATTCCAGAAGTCGGTTGCTTTCGTTTATGTGAATATTTTCCACTTAAAACAAATTATTTTTGTTTGCTGTGAAACATAGCTAATATTTACGACAAGTGCGGGACAAGGTAAAGTAAATATTTTTACAGATTTCTAACTAAAATGTCTACTATAGTCAGAAAAGAAACTTTAAAACTAAATAATATATTTCTAACAGGAAGCAGGCCTCTTTTTTCAAACAAGAAGTTAATGAGAATTTCGTTATAAATAAGGTTTCGGTTTCAAATTAACCCTTTACGGGTGGAAGACAAATGTTAATGGATTCAGGAATTCTTTTAAATTAAAATTCACTGCATTCCAAGAGTTCTAAATTATTTATTCACTGATAATATTAATCTTTATAAATAACAGTTGGGCTGAAAAATTGTAGGCTAACATAGTAAGAATATATTTTTTTTTTGTTTTGTAAAAATTTGGTTTCATTTTCACCTTTGAGACGATACAACGCTTATTGCGTTTATTAAATTTTTCTGTTGAACATTTTTCTGAGACCTGAGAACTTAAAACATTCGATAGCTACCAAATCAGGAGAATACGGAGAATGCAGAAGAAATTCGTGCAATTTTGCCAACATTTTTGTTATTTTGAGATGCATTTGATTGTATTAACTTTTCTATAAGTTATGAAATAGTATTAGCTTAAGATTTTTCCCCTTTTAAGATAGTCGATGTATATTATATAACGCGCATCTTAAAATACCGATGTCATAATGTTGCCGGAGGACTGAAGCTTTAAATCGGTTTATCACGTTAAGCCCTCTTGGCTGACTGTCGAAAAAATGGATCCATATTTCATCCATTATCTCATATAAATGCAAAAATTGGATTTTTTACTATTGAATAGCTTTTCTCACTGCTCAGAATAATTGTTGTTGTTTTTTGTCAATTGTGCTCGCGTCGCATCCTCTTTAGCAAAAATAACAAAATTTATCAAAAATTTTTCTATCAAACGTTTTTTTATAAAAAATTTTTTAAAAAAAATTTTTTATAAAAAATTTTTCTATCAAAAATTTTTCTATAGAAAATTTTTCTTTAGAAAATTTTTTTATTAAAAATTTTTTTACCAAAAAATTTTTGAAAGAAAACTCTTTTATCAAAATTTTTTCGATAGAAAATTTTTTTTATCAAAAATTTTTTATAGAAAATTTTTTGATCAAAAATTTTTCTACAAAAGATTTATTTATCAAAAAATTTTCTCTAGAAAATTGTGTTATCAAAACTTTTTCTTTAGAAATTTTTTTACCAAAAACTTTTCAATAGAAAATTCATTTATCAAAAGTTTTGCGATATAAATTTTTTTTTTATCAAAAATTTTTATGTAGAAAATTTATTTATCAAAAATTTTTCTATAGATTTTTTTATCAATAATTTTTCTATAGAAAATTTTTTTATGAAAAATTTTTCTACCAACAAATTTTTATCAAAAATTTTTTTATTAAAAAATTTTTTTATCAAAAAATTTTCTATAGAAAAATTTTTTATGAAAAAATTTTTATCAAAAATAAGTTTTATCGAAAAATTAATTAATTCATTCAAAATTCACTCAAAATAAAGATCCTAATCTTTATTTTGAGTGAATTAACCTTTTCTATACAATTTTTCGATAAAACTTATTTTTGATAAAAATTTTTTCATGAAAAATTTTTCTATAGAAAATTTTTTGATAAAAAAATTTTTTAATAAAAAAATTTTTGATAAAAATTTGTTGGTAGAAAAATTTTTCATAAAAAAATTTTCTACAGAAAAATTATTGATAAAAAATTCTATAGAAAAATTTTTGATAAATAAATTTTCTACAGAAAAATTTTTTATAAAAAAAAAATTTATATCGCAAAACTTTTGATAAATGAATTTTCTATTGAAAAGTTTTTGGTAAAAAAATTTCTAAAGAAAAAGTTTTGATAACACAATTTTCTAGAGAAAATTTTTTGATAAATAAATCTTTTGTAGAAAAATTTTTGATCAAAAAATTTTCTATAGAAAAATTTTTTATGAAAAAAATTTTCTATCGAAAAAATTTTGATAAAAGAATTTTCTTTCGAAAATTTTTTGGAAAAAAAATTTTTAATAAAAAAATTTTCTAAAGAAAAAATTTCTATAGAAAAATTTTTGATAGAAAAATTTTTTATAAAAAATTTTTTATAAAAAAATTAAAAAAAAAAAATTTTTTATAGAAAAATTTTTGATAAATTTTGTTATTTTTGCTAAAGTGGATGCGGCCGCCATGGGATAGCAGATTAGTCATCCACCTAGCATACCAGAGATCCCAACTTCGATCCCCGGCCAGACCCACTTGAAAATGAAAATTAAAAAAAAACCCCATAACTCAGCCATTGAGTATTAGGCTATGTAAAACTTATCTAACTAATGCATTTGCCGTTCGGAGCCGGAGTTAAAACGTAGGTCCCTTTCAATGAGTACCCCTTGCTCCAATTGGAATGTCGTGGGAATTATGTTGATTTCATAATTATGATGTTTAGGTTTTGTCAAAATGTTGAACTTTGTGAATTTTTCACGACTTTGAAAGTAAAGATAATGAAATGATTTTACCGCAGTATAAGTATATAGTGTATTAGGATTATTAAAAAATTTTTGAAATAGTTTCTTTGCTTTATTACAAAAGTTATAAGGAAAACATTTAAAATATTCCTAAGTCCGACAAAATAAACAATTTTCTAAATAAAAACTTGTTTTATAAATTTTTACATATGCAAGTGTATTGCACTAGGATGCCAATTTATTACAATTATTTATTGTGGTAATAATTTATTTTTGATAAACAAAAAACCGTTGGTGGGGACAATTAGAAGAAGGAGTATACCTAATTTTAGACAGATCGAAAATCATGCATTATATCTATGAAAAGTTTTCACAGATTTTAAATATATCTTCGAATTTGCGACAATAGTATAAAGTTGAAATTTTTTTACATCTGATTAACACAAATTTTCTCTGCGTGTATAGACTTTTTATGTTAAGTAAATTAGTATTTTTTTATTTATTTAATTTTATTTAAACGATGACTAGGGTTTGTTCGTTGATGAATTTGCGTGTTGATTTGTTCATTTTTTTCTATTCAAATTCGTTCCGTCTAAATGGAAAGTAATTTATGAATGAATTTATCTGCTAAAGAGTTGCGTTGGACGTCAGCATCTTTTTAGCGGAGCTAAAGCAAAAATTTCATTGTTTTACTCAAAAAATACTATATGGAAAAATACTAGAGAAACTACAAGAGAAAATGTTTATTTGTTGAATACAACTATTTAATTAAATAAAGAAATTAAAACAATTTAAGCAAAGGAAAATCATAATTGTGTTAATGAATAAATACAATCAATAATAGAACAAATTATTCCAGAATAAAAATTCATGATCAAAAATAAAAAAATAATCAATGAAAATTTTACGGAAATTTTTGATAATATCTAGATAAATATTTCATTTACGGATTTCACGAATTCTCTGCCCATTCATTCATTGATACGACCGTTCGCATATCCTCCCATCCGTCTGTCTATTTAATTTATATGGAAAAATTTTATTTGGAAATTTTAAGATTCTAATAAAAATTAGAAATATTAATAAAAATAAAAACAAATCTTTTTATATGAGGAAAAATAATGATCTTTATAGATTCATAAATATAAAAAAAAAACATTTTTATTTGAAAATACAAGTGTGTTCTCTAATTAAATAAATAAATAAATATTTTTTATTAGTTTATGAACCGAGTTAAAAGGAAAATTTTCTTTTCTTCCGGACGATCATGAATGAGTTATGATGAATGTTTTATCATTATTAAATTTTACATTTTTCAAGATGTTCTTGTCTAACAAAATTTTACGTTATTTTTTCTTTTTGCACATGAAAAATAAGTGTCAAAATTTAATAATTTGAAATACTTAAATGTAATAGCTAAAAATATCAAAAAGTGAATCATTAGTTTATTAAAGGCCTTATGTCAATTTTTTCACCGATTAACAGTTGAGCTTAATAAGTAGGCAATATACATGATTTTGCTTCAAAAAAATTAATTTTTGAGAGTCGGTCCAAATATAGAGCGACTCCAACGACTTTAAAAAAATGTTAAACAAAAAAATTTTCTAAATTAAAAAGTTTTAATGTAGTGTATTGCACTAAGAATCCCAATTTATTACAATTATTTATTATTGTAATAAATAGTTTTTTGATAAAACCAAAAAATGTTGGTGGAGAAACCTTTCCTCGACGCGTTTCGATGGTTGGTTAGAAATTTTTTTTATTAAAAAAAATCTGAGCTTTTACTTGTGGCTTACAAAAATAATTCGTAATGATTGTGTTTGTAAAATAAGTTATAATGCGAGGTTTTCGATCTGTCTAAAAGTAGGGAAGAAGAGACGGCTTAACCAACCATTGAAATGCGCCGAGGAATTGGTTAACATTTTTTTAGCTTTTATCAAAAAATTGTCTTTTACATTAATTAATAA
The DNA here is from genome assembly GCA_933228675.1 of Stomorhina lunata. NCBI lineage: Eukaryota > Metazoa > Arthropoda > Insecta > Diptera > Rhiniidae > Stomorhina > Stomorhina lunata. The sequence continues at coordinate 2,027,724 of OW121740.1, read as the reverse complement.
ATGTAACATATCGAGATGAAATGCAAATAATCTTTCATTTTAAATAATGTTTACATCTCGACAATTTTGTTATTTTTTAAAACTTTTTGATAAAAAAAAATGTTTACAGAAAAATTTTTGATACAAAATTTTCTATAGACAAATTTTTGTTAAAAAAAACTTTCTGTAAAAAAGTTTTTGATAAAAAAATTTTCTACAGAAAAATTTTTGGCAAAAATTTTGATAAACAAATTTTTTACAAAAAAAATTTTTGATAAAAAAATTTTCTATAGACAAATTTAGGATAAATAAATTTTCTACAGAAAAAATTTTGATAAACAATTTTCTACAGAAAAATTTTTGATAAAAAATTTTTCTGCAGAAAAATTGTTGATAAAAAAATTTTTTACAGAAATTTTGTTTTGCATTCAAAAAGCGAGGGACGGATGTACGGAAAATATCGGTTAAAAAGTGATTCTGAATCGATTGTTGAGTATCCAAACATTTTTTATGCATTAAAAACATAAACAAGTATTTTTTAATTAAAAAAGAGAAAATCTGTTGTAAAGGATTGAATTAGATTCGAATTGTTGTATTTTCCCACCAAAAAAGTTACAAAAGCCCTTTTTCTAAAAATAATTTCAAAATTTATGACGAAGGTAATGTTTATACATATATAACAATTATTGTAATAACAATGTTTATGATGTGGTTGGTCTTGGCTCGTTTGATGTACTTAGTTCAGGTTGTCAAATTGTCATATTTTCTTAATGTGTTTTTGAAAATGTTTTAATTTTTAATACTTATTTGTTTGTTTGTGTTTATTACTAATTTCCTTATTTGTTGCAGACAGACAGATGGAGGCAAACAAAAAACCAACACATTTTGTTTTTAATTTACAAATAACTCGTTAGCATGAATAGTGACATAAGTCAAAATTTGTCATAATAAAAATGTTTCTAATTCTCATCTATAGGTGAAATTCGTATATGGAAATTTCTATTATATTTGACATGAGTGAGTTTGGTTTTTAATGTTTTTTTAGCTTTTTCCAAAATTAATTCTTTTACTTTAAATCAGTCAAGGGCAAACAATTTATTTGCTGTAACTTAAAACGTGTAATTATAAGAAACAAAATTCTGCCGACACACAACAATTGTAAGCAGCATAAAAATACTTCTAAGCTCCAGATTTTTAACAAACTCTTCCCAGCCAATTCAATCATTAGCAATGAAACATTTGATGAAGCGAGACCTCATTATGCAGTTTTTTAGATTTTCTCTGCTGTTACTAATACAATTGCAGATTTCCAAACGTGTTAGTGGACTTCACTGTTTTATATGCTTTTAAAAAGTTTTTAGTGCCATCTTCGTGTACCTGTCATTGTTTTTGTAAAATCCTGATTTTTTTAAATCTTTTTAGGAAAAGTAAATTTCTAACTTTTGAAAATTAAAAATTCGTTTTTGAATTGTGTCAATCTTTATGACAATACTCGTAAGCAAAATGTTCTAGGAATTATTAAGTGTAAATTATTATAAATATGTTTCTTTCTAAATATTATCTACAGGCTAAATTTATTTTTGCAAAAGTGGAAATTTTAATGAATTTTCTGCAACTTTGACAGATTTGCTTGATTTAAAATAAAAATGACCTAAACTTGTCAAATTTGTACCTTTTTAAAAAATGATTGTCTCTACAAAATTATTTATATGTTTATATATTTATATATATATTCATTAATCTCTTTGGACGATCCATTTTCCCTTTAAATCTTTCCAATTAGTACACAAAATCTTGTTATTTCTTAAATAACATGATTTTATAGCTTTATATAAAAACATAAATCTTTTTAAATATTAATTTTTAAAAATTAATTATTTTTTAAAAAATCTTATCAAGGACTTGTTTTTGGAACAAATTATTTTGTTGGAAAATATTTAAATTTTGCCTGTTAGTGTTTTTTTGTTTTTTTGTTTTTTTGAAGCAATCGATCAACGACCTCACTCGATTTGGGTTTATGTATTTTATTAAAGATTATCTCTTATAAAATTATTAAATCATATTTTGTTTATTTTGCATTAATAATAACAATTTTCTATTTTTATCATTTTTTAAATTTATGACATAATATTTGGTTGTTTACAGTTGAAGAAATTTTTCATAGCTTAAGTTCACTAAACGCCGAAGGACACACAAGCGCAGTCTGTTCAGTTCAAAGAATATTTTATTGTAGATTTCAGTAATTTTATTTCCATTATTTTATAACCATTATTTCAACCAAATTTTTTTTTGGTTAGAAATAACCATTATGACAAAAAAATTTTTTTAGTTATCATTTGTGAAACAACCCGTTAGCAATTTTTAAAATGCTTTGCGGATTTCGACGAAATTTGCAACATTAGTAGAAGAGAAGTCAAGCTTTATGTTTATCTATCCGTACCACAGTGGGATCTACAGTGGTCCAAAGTTGCCCACTTCTGGTACAAAAAAATTTTGGGTCAAATTTGGTCTTTTTACCCTCTTTTTTAAAAGTACCAACCACGCGTCTTCTTATTTTTATAGCTGATCTCAACGCAATTTTGTTCCTTGTTAATGGTTAATTATAATCATTACATCAATTCATTGGCATTAATAGTTAAATAATACCGTTTCGTAGTTTATCTTATAATTGTTACGGTCCCTGGAAAATACACTTATTTTTACAACATTTTTATAATTGTTCTGACTTTACTACTACCATTTTTAAATATTTACAGCTCGAAGAATTGTTTTTTGTTAAAAATATTTGTAAATATTTTTTTTTCAACCGGAAGAGTTCTTTTTCCAAATTTTTATTTCCTGCCACTAAATAAATATCATTGTTTATACTAAACTGCAGACACAGACCATATAAATGTTTTTATTTGTTCATAAGAATTCAAACAATATATTTACTTTAGTCAGATTTTAAACCGTAAATAAAGGGTTATACAATATAATAACGCTTCATTTTTAAAACCTGCATTTTTATGCTTTAAAAAAAAAACTGTTCAAAAACGGGTTTTTGGAGCTTTCAATTAAGCTTTTTGACAAAAGCTTGCTACATTAAAAAAGCTTTCATTTCATTATATCAACAAGAATGCAGAGAAATAATTTTGAAAAATAAACTTAAATTTAAAAACAACAAAAAACAACGTTGTTTGGCAAAAAGCTTATTTAGAAGCTTAACTATGCCAAAAACTATTACTGAAGCTTTTTTATCATAAAGCTCTTTGATTAAAAATTTCTGGTTTTCCAAAATTGAGAGACCCTTTATAAAACCAAATATTTACTACTATTAAAATGTGTACTTAAAATTAAATAATCTTTTTACTCGTGCTTATTCCGGGTTTAACAAACTTCACATCGAAGACAACTCCCAAAAACCAGCACCAAGAGCAACTGCCAACAACAACGGGAAAAATCAATCACCATTTTACAACTTTTTAAACCCTTTTCTTAAAACATTAAGACAATAATAATAAAATATTTATAAATATTAAATACCTATAAATTATATAATATTTTTAATGGCCAATTTCATCTTATGGGGGATCAATATTAAAAAAAAGCTCTCCCCAGGCTATTTCTTTGTTGCCAGGCTGTAATAAACATATAAGATGCTACGACTGGCTCCAGTACAAAAGCCGCAATAATTGCTAGGTATTTTGTCAGTAACCCAGCAATATTTTTTACTGCGAGACTTAAAATAAACAATTAAAAAATTAATATTTATAGGAATTAAAAATTCCACTTTTATATGAATAATTTACTTTAAAGTCTGTAGACAATGAAATAATTATATTCAATTAATGTCAGAGCTTCTTTCATCAAATGGAAAAAGATATCTAGAAATCTTTAGATTTTTACCAGATCGCTATTGACACCAATTATACGAATAAAATATGCATATTAAAACAGTTGCTGGGCTACAAGAAGATAGCCGCTTTTTTCTGGATAAAAGGAACTTTTCTCTGTTTAAAGAATGAATTTTAATTGATATATTCAATAATTTTTATTAAGAAAATTTTTTATTTAGGCATTTTTTTTAATATGTAAATTGCTTTTTATTGCTATTTTTTTCATTTAAATTTTCAAACAAATATTACCAAAAATAAATATTTACTTGTTAATTTAATTCCCGTTTGAAAAATAAAATATAAATATTTTCATTTTCGAAAGCATGACAATGTTATGAGAAATAAGTCAGATAATTTAACAAAAAATATTAACAGCAAAAAACTAAAAAATAAAAACAAATAACAGCCCCCAACATATAATTATAGTCACAAAAGTAACATTTATGTGATAATTGCATTATAATCCTAATGCAAAATGTACTTCAAAAAGTCGTTAAAATAATGTTTTAGAAATTGTTAAGTCATAGTGGAGAACATAAAACACTTTTTAGAGATAATACAGAATGTAGAAAAATATAGAAAATAACTTAACCCTTATGCTTTAAACACAATCACTACTGCAGGCTACACGAACACCGACTAGAAAAGACGTTGACTGCAATCGTCGCCTCAACTATTATTAAGACTGTAGCTAGATTTGAGATTTAGAAACAGCTGTTTATGAGTGGTGCCAATATCGCGTTTATAAGATGGACAAAATAAAAATGTGTATTTTGATTGAAATGACATAAATTCATTTTAGTAATTAACCTCCGATACCAACGATTTCTCTGTACCTGATAGTATGTCTAAATCAAAAAATTTGTATAGAAAGATTTTGGTGTGATATTTTATAGTTATGGGCATTTTAATTTTCAAGAATTATACGGCATAACTTTAGAAGTTTATATCCGTTATTAACTTTTTTGGTACAAACAAAAGCTTTTCCGATCTATAATGGATTAAGAGCCCAAATATTTATTTTTACACCGGACTTATATACAAATATATCGCGCTTTAAAACATTATAGATATAAGTAATCTCTTTTATATAATGAATTTTATACAGGACATACTGAGCTCTTATATAACCTAAACTAAGTAGCTCTATCATATGTAGCGTGTGAGTTATGAGTTAAAAATTAACTTTTTGGAAATTTACTTTATTGAGTTAGAGTTATAAAAATATAAATTTTTTATTATATTTGTATTAGATATTATTATATACATTAAATACACAAATATTTGATAAGTATGTAAATTGTTTATACAAATTTTCTTCATCCTATTTATGGTAAATAAAATAAAGTGGTTTAAATCGCTCATTTATTTCAATATTCTATGATGTTGACAACACCATTGTCGCCAAAAAAATATAAATTAGTTTAATTTTGGCTACAGCTACAACAGTGGTCTTTAGTCGTTTCGCTGTGTCGACGCTAAAAATGTATTCCCATTTGAATGCGTTATTTCTAATTTTGACAGGTTGTAGCCCGTTCCTGTAGTCGTGATTGTGTTTATAGCATTAAGCGTTCTTAAACTCAATATTATACTCTTCAACCCAATAGCCGAAAGAGTTATTAGGTTTGTGCTGATTTATGTAACACATGGTTATATTAGTCAAATACCCAACCACTGATTGACACAGAATCACTACTTTATTCGATTCAACTCATGATAGCGCAAAGAGAAAACAACAATAAATTTGTAGATCGAATTTGGTATACGTTTAACCTCAATTCGTATCTATTTGGAATTCATATCTATATGAAGATGTTTAGTTTTGACGTTTTAAAAAGGAAAATGTTTTCTATAGAGACAATTTTTTATAATTTTTTTTATCGAAAAATTAACTACAAAAAATTGACTATAAAACGTTCATAGAAAAAATTTTTTATTAAAAATTTAACTATAGCAACATTTTTTTATAGAATTATTTAAAATTTCTAAAAAAAATTTACCGTTATTTTTCTCGAAAATTTTGTTGTTATGAGATGGATTTTTATTTTGTTTGCTGTATATTTTGTTTTTCTTTAACAAAGAGGAAAACACAACTAAATATTTGTAATGCTCATTTTCACAGGTTTAATTACTGATAATATTTACGAAAAGTACAAAAAGAAGTCGGCTCTTGGTGCTCCTGTGCTACTGGCTGGTTATTGAATGAGAAAATTTTGAGATAATTTACTGACAGATATTACCATTAATATATGATTAAACAAAATGTATCATTATTAGAGTTAGAACAATTCCAAATTTGATATAGTTTTGTTTGCTTGTATCTGTATTTTTCCCCTAAATTTCATAATAGAATGGCGTCACTAACTCATTTATAAACAAAAAGGTAACTTCTTACGTTTTGGCGTGGATGTCTACATTTTTATTTAAACTTTGCGTAAATGAGACAATAAATTTAGAGCAAGACGCTTTATTTTATCTCAGATATAATTATTTTTAATAAAAATTATATAGAGTGGTTTGGGGCTAATATAACAAATTGTTGTTATTTTTAACAAAACGCGACGGCAATAAAGAAATGATTTTATATACTTATAATTTTTCAAAAGAGACAGTTGTAATAAATAAATAACTAAATGAAATAATTTAGAAAATTAAATATTAAAACATATATTTGTCATTATTTGATTAACCCAAAGAATGCATGTAATAAAAAATGCCACGTTTAAAAGGTGATTTACGATCATGATCGTCAGAGTAAGATCATCGTCATCGCTGGCTTGTTGATACACCTATTATGGGTGGAGTAATGGAAAAATATTATAACAATAAGTGCAATATTCTATTATGGCAAAAAATGAATCTCATATTTAGATATTTCTTAGCAGTATTTTTTTTCCTTATTTATTACACATGTTTTCTAGAATAAACTGCATGGAAAGTGAGTATATGTCAGTTGTGATTTAAACATGAAACAAGTGCTCGGACTATTACTTTTAGTGTCTTAACTTATCTCAAGTCTCATGTTTTTTAAATAGAACAAATGTTACCTTTAAATTTTTAGCATATATAATATAATACAATAGTGATAAAGATAATAAGAATTTCTTAAACAATTAATTTTAAATATTGCGAAATAGTTGTCGGTACTCATCCATCTTAATCATGATCTTGTGCAATTAATGTTAACTGCTCTCATAAAAAATCTTAATATTTTTAAAAGTTTGTGGATGAGGTGTGAAATAATAAAATGGTATAAAATTTTAAATGTTTATTAATACACAAATAACATCTAAACCTTTTTAAGTCGATAGTCAAAACTTATTAAAAAATATTTTTTTTTGACGAATGCCTGATATAGAGTGCAAGACTTAATCAGTTTGAAATTGGTGGAAACTTTTCAATGTTTAAAATTTATTCATTGCTAATATTCGAAATTAGTATTCTATTTATTATACTAATTTTGTGAATTTTTCACAACTAAAAAAATTTAAATAATTAAATTAAACTTTTCTTATATTATTTTTTAAGTTTTTGGGTAAAACCTGATAATTTAAGAAACAGAATATTAATTTGCTTTACGAAAATTATGAACAAAAAAAAAAAACCAATTAATTAAAACTCATGGGGAAAACCGTACTTAGATAATTTTTTAAATCTTAAAATATACAAAAAAAAAATGTCTGATTATTTCAGAATATTTTCTGAGTGTATTTATTTAAGAAATCTAAACTAAAACTTTCTATTTCTATAGAAAAGTTATTGATAACTTTATATTTCTATAGATAAGTTATCGATAACTTTCCATTTTTATAGATAAGTTATCGATAACTTTCTTTTTCTATAGAAAAGTTATCGATAACTTTATATTTTTATAGAAAAGTTAACGATTACTTTATATTTTTATAGAAAAGTAATCGATAACTTTCTTCTTCTATAGAAAAGTTATCGATAACTTTCTATTTCTATAGAAAAGTTAATGATAACTTTCTGTTTCTATAGAAAATTATCGATAACTTTCTATTTCTATAGAAAACTTATCGATAATTTCCTATTTCTATAGAAAAGTTATCGAAACCTTTCTATTTCTATAGAAAAGTTATCGATAACTTTATATTTCTATAGAAAAGTTATCGATAACTTTCTATTTTTATACAAAAGTTATCGATAACTTTCTATTTCTATAGAAAAGTTATCGATAACATTCAATATCTATATAAAAGTTATCAAAAATTTTAAATTTCTATAGAAAAGTTATCGATAACTTTCTATTTTTATAAGAAACTTTTCGATAACTTTCTATTTCTATAGAAAGGCTATCGATAACTTTCTATTTCTATAGAAAAGTTATCGATAACTTTATATTTTTGTAGAAAACTTATCGATAACTTTCTATTTCTATAGAAAAGTTATCGATAACTTTTTATTTCTATAGAAAACTTTACGATAACTTTCTATTTCTATAGAAAAGCTATCGATAACTTTCTATTTCCATAGGAAAGTTATGGATAACTTTCTATTTTTATTGAAAAGTTATCGATTACTTTATATTATATATGGTTACTCCCTTAATTCTCGGAGAAAACCAAACTATCAGGTATGTGATGGACATTTTTCGTTTTCAAATCGATCGATTTCAGACATATTTTTTAGCTAATTTTCGGATGTTTCCCCCAAAAAAATGAAAATTTTGGCTTTAGTCCTTTGGACAGATATTTTATCTTTCATTTGTATTGAATTTTTTGGGAAAATAACCGAAAATTATCTCAAAAATATATCTGAAATCTATCGATTTGAAAACGATCGTTTTCTCTCACATACCTGTATGTTTCCGTTATTCTTATATTGTCAATTAAAGAAAAAAGTTACTATACCACATTATTAACCTATACTACATTACACTTGTTTTGTGTACTTACATATGTATAAACTTTTACAAAATTTCGTATCAAACCACTTGAGCGGAACAGGTTATTCTAGTTGTCTTAACATAAATGTTTGAACACACAATTTAAACCGAGAATCTGTGTAAAATTATAAGTTTTTATTGTACATTTTTAATAAATTACAAAATGACCTCATCTCTTATCCTACTTTTGAATTTTATATTTATATCCAAAGTTAAAGTCAGACCTTCATATTTAATTTTACTGTAATAAAAAATCCCATTCAAAATTTATTTTAGTACTAAATCATCTGTTACTTTATGAAAAAGAAGAGGAAAACATTTTGTTTAACTTTTACGAATATTACTGGAGTATTTGCATTTTAAATCGCAACTTGATTAATTATTTAGTAGCAAAAAAAGTGGAAAGGAATTTATTTTTATAATTAAATAAATGAATAATTAATATGCTAATTAGGTTTATTTTATGCCAGTAAAATGTTGGTATGTTGTTTAGTTAATAACTAATTAAAGCTATTTTACACAAATTAACAATTGTGGCAGTGAATTTAAAATTTTCGTGTCGTGTTAAGCGCAAGAAAAAAAGATAACAGAACACGATTGAATGGGATTAATTGACCGCATCATACAATTGGCTTCGGTTGCAACTGATATTCAAGAATGAATTTGTATTTTATTAGTTGTTTGAGATTATCAAATTGTAGTGAATTAATTGGTATGTGTTTTATAATAATAACTCTTGATCATTGTAATTTGACTTTTGAAATGCATTGAACTGTTTGCAGTCATATTCATTCATTTAATTGGATTTATTTGGAGTAGTTTTTTGTCTAAAACTATAATTTTAGAATGTTTATCCCTTCTACGAAACGATTTATTTATAACAAATAATTGCTGTGAGTGTAATCTATTTTAATTATTTAATATGGTCGTTATTTAATATTTATAACAAGAATAGGAATATGTAATGATATGTATGATTATACCTTAAAACAGTTGAATAATTTTGTGTATTGTACATTATTAAATTTAAATTTATAATAATTTTGTAGCAGTTAACAACGAAACTAAATATATTTGCCAGTTTTAGCTATAGCTTTAAAAAAAAACTTTAACCTTAACCATAATAATAATGGAAAGAGGATTTTGGGTTTGGGCTGATATTTGTAATGCATTGAAATACCTTAGAATTGAAGGTATTTTACTTGTTTTATTTTTAAATATGGAATTTTTGCAATTCATTAGATTTGCAGAACGTTAAATACACTTGGGCTTAGAAACGAATAATAAATTACAAAATTTTAATTCGCTTTATTATATATTTTTTTAATATAATTCTAACATTGTACCATCACGACCAAGTAGTTTTGGTCATTATCATTGAAATAAATACCTAAAACTATTTTGTAATAAAATATTGTCACATAAATTAAATAAATTATTAATTTTTACCACAATATGAGGGTGTGTGTTGATTTAAATAGAAAACAAAAACATATTTAATGTAAATTTTGTATAAAATTAAAAGCAACAACATTAATGTACATGTGTTACAAATGTTTGTACGAGTATGTGTGTGTGTGTAAAAACAAAAATTATAAAATTTATATTTATTTTTTGGCCAATGTCCAATTTTGAAAAAACTCATTTTCAAAATGTATCATTTCTGCTCTAAAATACATTTATTGCGATTTTTGCTTATGTCTACAAACATTTACCCGCAGGCAAGAATGGAGGATAGGGGCCGAGTATACCTGAGTGTATAAATCGGAAGAGTACATAAATTTAAAATTCTGATTTACACAGGCATGAACGGAAATCGTACCATTCTACCAACTGCCAGACTCCCAACATTTTTCTATGATACTTTTTGCCTAGAGCTAATTTGGGAAAATAAAAAAATAAGAACAAATTTTTCATTTTGTAAAATTTACATCAACAACATATTTTGTATTTAGATCAAAGTAATATTGGAACAAGAATTTTTAATTTATTTTTGCTCCATTTCCAAAAAAAATTCAATCAATCAATCAATCAATAATAAATAGTGCAAATTATTGAAGGTTTTATTTTTTATTGTTATTTATAAAAACAAAATTTTTAAAAATACCTCAAGAATTACATCAGCAGAGAAAAAAAATGTTGTAAAAAAATTTTAAAGTATAGAATTCTAAAGAACTTTATACAGAAAAGAAATTGTTTAATTTCGGATTATATGGAAACATTTTCTATTTCTATAAAAAAAGTTATCGATAACTTATATTTCTATAAAAAATTATCGGTGACTCTTATTTTTTGAAATTATCATCAAAATTTATTTCAGTAGAAAAGTTATCAATAAGTTTTTATTATCACTGAAAATTGATCAAAAACTTTGTATTTCCATAGCAAATATTAAAACTCTTATGCTTTAGCAATTATCGTTTTTCTTTTAATTGTGTAAAGAATAATGTTCAATGTCATTGATATCTATTATGTCATTGATATCTATTATAAGCTAATTTCTAAAGAAAAGTATCATCAGTGGTAACACCATAATTAGGTGTTGCCATTGTATATAAATTTAAATATTTCTTTTAAATCTCAGCCGTTTAAATGTAAGTGTAAACGTTTGATGAGTAATTTTCTTTTAGTTTTACATTCTTTTGTTTTACAGGTAAATATTTTGAAAATTATCTTTATTACGAACTTTATCTGGTCAAACTCATAAAGATTTTTGTTTATTTAAAATGTTATTGTTTTAGTTTCTATTTATTGTTTTAGTACAATTTCTCAGTTGAATATATATTTTCTTAAATTTATTTTTCCCATTTGTTGAAAAAAAAAAGAAATAATAATCCCAAAAGTTCATAAATTTTCTTCAATAAGTCTACGGTCAAGAAATCAGAAAAACGAAATAAATAAAATAAAATGAAACAATTGTTGGGCCATTCCATCATTTTGAGTGGAATTCGGTTGAGTTTTCACAATAAATCATTTTGAGATTTGTTCAAAAGACAACTGAGATTCATTCTCCTATTGGTCTACGTATTAGACCAAATTATTCCCAAATGCCCGAGAAAATTAACAAAAATAATTTCTTGTCTTTCTGCCAACAAAATATTTAATATAACTTGAGATGAAGAAAGAGAAATTATTATTATTTTAACAAATCGAAATTTATAGTGTTTTCAATAATAAATTATTTAAATTAAAAGCAATTACCGAATCGAAATGTTTATGGTGACAATATTAATTAACCACAAAAATTAAAAATTAAACTAAAATCTTTTGAAAATCTGACAAGACAAATTTATAGATAAAATTTCGGCTAAGTATAATATAAAATTGACTAATTGTTTACAAAAAGTTATTGTATATATAGTATAAATAATTTAAAATTATTTTTAAAGGAATTTTGGAATTTAAAGACAAGAAAAATTTTAATAATTTTTGAAATTTTTTTTGTTCAATTTTTTAAATATTTAAAATAAATTTGTGTCTTGTATCTTGAAGAAATATATAAATTAATGGAATGCATTTTTTTATAAAACAAACATTTATATATATTTTAAAATACTTTAGCCACAATCTTTTGTTGTTGTCAAGTCTGCAAATGAAATTCAATCAGAAAAAACGCATATACTCGTATATAAGAAAAACATTTTTTATCAAAGTTTGTTCAAAAAACAAAAAACTCAAGATAATTAAATTTCAAATTTTGTTTAAAATTTCATTTGTTTAATCATCAGTAAAATTTTCGTTTACTCTTTCGAACGTGATTTTAATTTCTAAAGACAAAATTCGAAGAAACAAACTCGTTTAAAGTTGTTTAATATCAAATCAATATCAGAATTTTAATTTTGTCTGTTTAAATTTTAATGGTTTTAGGGAAATTTGCATTCAAGAGATTCGAAATGGGTCTAAACAAATTGCTCGAAGCCAGAAGTTTGTTTGTTACTAAAGACAATTTGGTGGTTAATTGGGTGTAAAGTATTGAATATTTTGCCTTATTTGCAGATTAAAATTGGCGAAACGTTTATGATAGCTTTGTTATGGAGATTTTACCTAATTGATAATTTTTTTTGCAGATTTGAACAGATAATTAATCTTAGATTCAATCTTTTAGCCTGTCCTTGAACTTTTCTATAGAAAAAAGAAAGTTATCGATACTTTTCTAAAAAAGTCAATTACTTTTCCTTAAAACAAATAGAAATATAAAGTTATCGATAACTTTTCTATAGAAATATAAAGTTATCGAAAACTTTTCTACAGAAATAGAAAGCTATCGATAACTTTTCTATAGGAATATAAAAATATCGATATCTTTTCTATAGAAATAGCAAGTTATCGATAACTTTTCTATAGGAATAGAAAGTTATCGATAACATTTCTATAGAAATATAAAGTTATCGATAACTTTTCTATATAAATAAAAAGTCATCGATAACTTTTCTGTAGAAGTATAAAGTTAACGATAACTTTTTTGTATAAACAGAAACTTATCGATAACTTTTCTATAGAAATAAAAAGTTATCGATAACTTTTTTGTATAAATAGAAAGTTATCGATAACTTTTCTATAGAAATAGAAAGTTGTCGATAACTTTTCTATAAAAAATACAAAGAAAAGTTAAAAAGTCATCGATAACTTTTCTGTAAAAATATAAACTTTTCTATAGAAACAGAAAGTTATCGATAACTCTTCTATAGAAATAGAAAGTTATCTATAACTTTTCTAAAGAAATATAAAGTTATCGTTAAATTTACTATATAAATAAAAAGTTATCGATAACTTTTCTGTATAAATAGAAAGATATCGATAACTTTTCTATGGAAATAGAAAGTTGTCGATAACTTTTCCATAAAAATACAAAGGTTTCGATAACTTTACTGTAAAAATAGAAAGTTAACGATAACTTTTTTATAGAAATAGAAAGTTATCGATAATTTTTCTATTGAAATAGAAAGTTATCGATAACTTTTCTATAGAAATAGAAAGTTGTCGATAACTTTTCTATAGAAATAGAAACTTATCAATAACTTTTATGTAGAAATATAAAGTTATCGATAACTTTTCTATAGAAATTGAAAGTTATCGATAAATTTTCTATAGAAATAGAAAGTTATCGATAACGTTTCTATAGAAATAGAAAGTAACTGATAACTTTTCTGTAGAAATATAAAGTTATCGATAAGTTTTCTATAGAAATATAAAGTTATTGATAACTTTTGTATGGAAATAGAAAGTTATCGATAACTTTTCCATAGAAATAATAATTTATCGAAAGCTTTTCTACGGAAATAGAAAGTTATCGATAACTTTTCAATAGAAATAGAAAGTTATCGATAACTTTTCTATAGAAATAGAAAGTTATCGATAACTTTTCTATAGAAATAGAAAGTTATCGATAACTTTCCATAGAAATAGAAAGTTATCGATAACTTTTCATTAGAAATAGAAAGTTATCGATAGCTTTTCTATAGAAATAGAAAGTTATCGATAAATTTTCTATAGAAATAGAAAGTTATCGATAACTTTTCTATAGAAATAGAAAGTTAACGATTATTTTTCTATAGAAATAGCAAGTTATCGATAACTTTTTCAAAACATAATGATATCATAGAGTATTAACGTTGCCGAAAATGTTATTTTCCTTAAGAAAAGAACTTAAAATTAAAATTTTGTTCCTCTGTGCTTTAATATACACAGGAGCTGCTGCATTTCCGAATTGTGATGATGATTTATTTAATTAATTTTTGGACGTTGCCAAGGCGTATGAGTAATTTTGTTTTCTTTGTCATTAACAGATTCATTCAATGATCATACGCTTGCAAGTCCCCGAAAAAAAGAACAATCAAATTTTCAATAATGATAAAAAAACAAAAAGGTGCATTTATATACATAAAAGACAAGAACAAATTTAAAAAAGAACTTAACGAATTTAAAAAAATAAAAAAAATATTAAACATTTGCTCTGAGATATATAAAAAAAAAAACTTTACATGCCAAGTATGTCATGGAATATTCCAATGTGACTATAAAATGTTCGCAGAAAAATGTAAAAAACATTGAGAAAATATTTTTGTATGTAAATATGTAATATCTACTAATGTTATTTTATATACATATTTATAAATATTTAAGAGAGATTATTCTCATACGCTTGGCTGTTACATGCAATATTTAAGTATTAATCATATAATTGTACTCGTACTAATAAACCTCATTGAGAGGTGGATACTAAAATTCATTTTGTCATTTTCTTGTTAACATTTTTGTAGGTAAAATCATTAAGTTGTAAAAGAATATTTGTTACATTGTATGTATGTAAGTCAAGAATTTTGTGGTGATGATGGTAATG
The DNA here is from genome assembly GCA_933228675.1 of Stomorhina lunata. Taxonomy (NCBI): domain Eukaryota; kingdom Metazoa; phylum Arthropoda; class Insecta; order Diptera; family Rhiniidae; genus Stomorhina; species Stomorhina lunata. Next base: position 2,012,621 of record OW121740.1, on the reverse strand, counting down.
ATGTTTGTAATGACAATGACTTGTTGGTATCTTGGAATGTGAATATGGATGCTTTTGAATACACATTAACTAGACATGTAAATACAATTACTCACGCAAACAGGTATGTATGTATGTACTTAAGTGTACAAATATTTATATTAGGAAGATTCAGATTTGTAAGAAAAAAATTTATTAAGAAAATACAAGAATAATTTGGATTTTTTAGCATAATACATAAGAGAAACTGAATATTTATTTATTTAATATTTTGAAATAAAATTATTTTCTGATCTATTCTTTAGGATCACCCTAATGCAACAAATAAGTGTTTGTTTATGAGTAAAATTTGTGTGACTGAAGAAAAAATTTTGCAGAATCGTTTTATATCTTAAACTTGAACAGGAAATTTTTAAAATTTATTCTAGACAGGCCAGGGACAGTCTTCGGTTCTTACCAGAGACTCTGGTCTTTACCGTGGAACTACGTATTAAAACCACATATTATTTTATAATCTTTAAGAACATGTATATTTTTTTAAGTTATTAATACTGATATGTATCTTTTAAACGAAACTTTGTTTCTCAATCGACTTAAACGAAAAAAGTACGAAACACGTATTTAGTAATTATTTTAAAATTTTAGCAAAAGTGAGGGAAATTTTTTTCTATCTTAGTACTTTATATCTTTTGTAATTTTTTTTAAAATAATTATTTGTTCCAGCAAACGCAGAGCATATTTTATTGTTTTTAATTTTAAGAGACATTATATTAGAGAAAGTACGGGTAATGTGGTATTGAGATTGCCAAATTTTTAGTTTGATTTAACCCTCCACATGATAAATGTGTTGTATTTCTGCGTATTTATTACAAAATAATATGAAATCCTTAATTTTAGAGGTTTTTTAAAAATATTTTAAATGCCAATAGAAGCGATCTTCAGAAATGTGCAGGTTATGTGGTATACTACATGTTGGTAATGCGATATAGTCTACCTCATTCATTTTGTCAGATTTTTAGGGGGCGAATAAAACAATGGAGGTACAAATATGCTTTCTACGCTTTTGCAAGTAAAGTCGGTAACAAAAGACCCTCGCTCGGCTAATTTTATTCTAACAATTTTTGGAAAATATATTTTACTACATTTTTACAAAAGTTACATATAACAGAAAAACCAAATTTTGTCAAGATAGAAATATAAAAGTCTGTTTTTAAAGTACTAGTACTCGTAAAAAGTTAAGAAAAAAACAGAAGAATCTTAAAGTCGGGCCAAAAAACCGACATTCAAACATTCATAAAAGAATCTTTGGGTACGAGTTGGGTTGTTTATTTTTTTGGGAACTCTTATAATTATGTACATGAAATAAACAAGTGGATTTTTTTGTTTTCTTCGCTCAACACAACAATTATGATGTGAACGCGCAATGAATACAAATAAATACAAGTGACAAGTTGGGATGACATTAAGAAAATAAAGCACAAAAATTAAGCTGATAAAAATACAAGAAAAACACCAGTTAAGCAGCGTGAGAATAACATCATTTTCAGCAAAATTATAACGGAGATATAATAATTTCCAGATTTTTCATAAATATTATAACAGCAAAATACATTAGCTAATTAGCCCGAGTATTAAATTCAGAATCTTCAGTTTATATGCATTTAGAACAAAAATAGATGCTAAAATATAATTTGCGTAAATTTGATAATTTAAATTGACAGCTACCCTGGTCTATTTTTATATTTATCATATTTATAACAGAAACGTGTGTTAACTTTAAGACCAAAAATAATTTACTTAATGATTTCATTATTTTCTATATTTTTTGACACCTTTTTTTTCAAAACACACATAGAAATTTAATTAAATAAAATTTTAGATAAAATACATAAAATTTTGGTTTAAGCTTTTTAACAACCCCCACATTATAAATTAGCTAATTTTTATTTTTTTTCTTTTATTAGTTTATACCCTACATCATATGTACAAAATGTTTAGTTTGTGCTGGTGTATTTGTCTGAGACCCACTTTTAAGTATAGCATTTGACTACAACTTACTTTCTTAGCTGGCTTTTTCTTAAGAGCATAAAAATATATTTTACAACATTTTAAATTGGTCAAAATCTTCGGGATGTTATTTATTTATTTTCCTGATAGAGCACTTTAATAAACATTTATTTATCCGACATTTCGGTTTACACCATTAACCATTTGCAAGGAGTTTTTTGAAATATAAAAAAACTTAATTTAATCTCTCTGTACTGTTTATCTTAATGTTTAGTTCGTCTTAAACATTAAGACGAACAGTACAGGGAGCTTAAATAAAGTTCTTTTATTGTACTAAAAAAAAATCATTGAAAATTGTTAACGATGTTAACCGAAATATCGAACAATTTTTTTTATCAAAAATTTTTCTATAAAATATTTTTTATTAAAAATGTTTCTGTAAAAAATTTTTTTTTTCAAAAATTTTTCTGTAAACAATTTTTTTTTTTAATATTTTAGAAAATTTTTCTTTAGAAAAAAATTTTTATCGAACATTTTTTTTGAAAAAATTTTTCGATAGAAAATATTTTTTTTTGAAAATTTTCACAGAAAAATATTTTTATCGAAAAATTTTCTTTAGATAAAAGTTTTTATCTAAAATTTTTTTATAGAATTATTTTTTTTGAGAAAATTTTCACAAAAAAATATTTTTATCGAAAAATTTTCTATAAAAAATAATTTTTATTGAAAAATTTCCAAAAAAAAAAAAAAAATATTTTTATCAAAATATTTTTCTTTAAAAAAATGTTTGTATCGAAAATATTTAACAAATATAAAAATCTAAAATTGTTTAATACTAGAATTTATTTCTGTTTCGAAAAATATTTCCAATTTGTTAACATTTATTTCAAACAATGTTTTCAAAAATAGTGGTAACAATGATCGATTTCATTGTTCTCTCGAACCATGTATTTTGTTGCTATAAATTGGATTTTGATTTTGTTTCTTGTATGTCTTGTTTTTGTCTTTTCTTTAACAAAGCGACAGCAACCGACTTTGCTAACATCCAAATTTCAACTTAATGCTTTTTATACTCATTTTCACGAGTTTCATTTATGATCGTCATATTTACGAAAATCACAAAAAGTCTTCGGCTTCTGGTGGTATGAGTTGCCTACGCCTAATTCAGAAGTAATAGGCATATAAAATGGGTATGTTTTGAAAAAATATTAAAAAAAAAACGAACTTTGGAGCGCCATAATATCTGAACAAAAGCGAAATTCAAAATTTTGAGGAACTATACAAAATTGTATAAGATTCCCTTAGCAATATACAAAATTTCATAAAAATCGGAACTTTCGTGGTTAAGAACGTATTCGAAAATTTTGGATTTGACTCTATATTTGCCTTTAACAAGTGATAGAGAAGGTATAGATTTTCATTTAGAGTAATGCTAGCTATGAGTGCAAAGGTACCAACTGCACTTTTTACAAAACTGAGATTTCAATGCAGAACAAAAGAGAATTAATAAATACATCGTTTGAAAAAAACAAAATTGTGCCAAATATTTTTTTCAAATGTTTTTGTGTTGACGCGCAAAAGTGCCATGTACATAGCTGTCAAAATTCGTGTCCAAAAGTGCCATTTACCCATGTGATTGTTGCTAATCTGAGCTGTTTCTCGTTAGTCCTTAATTTTTGCTTATAGTTTCCACAGTGACTTGGAATATTCTATGGAAATGCGAGTTTTTGTGCGCAAATTCCCCAATTTCCTAGCTCTGAAAGTTTTCCTCCACTTTGTCTTTCCAGTTAAGTTTCGGACGTTATCTTCTGTTTTTATTCTAATTTTAGCTTTTTAATGGTAATTGTTTTTCAAAAAGAGGGTTATTAGCCCGACTTCCTAACCTATATTTTTATAGTTCTTATGCGAGAACTTGCGGCAGTTGGCACCTTTGCACTCTAAGCTAGCGATATGAGATATTCTATACAAATTTGGTCACATAACGAAGGTTTTTACATCTTGAATCTGCCACACCCACAATATTATCAAGGTCTAGTAAAAATCGAAAGTTATATTATGCTATCACCAGAAAGATACCATTTGCCAAGACAGCACAAGATTCGTATTTAGGTGTTGAAAAGAATCTTCTTAATTAGCTAATAATTGGTTTCATTTGAAAGGGTGTAGGGTTGTATGTGGTCTGGCTTGATCTTCTTTGTTTTTCTTTATATTTTATTCTGATCATAAATATTGCTTTGCTTTGTTTCTAGTTTTCTCTAGCATATGGCTTTTTGTTCTTAAATCAAACAGTAATAAAATCAAATAGAAAATATAAAATGTATGATTTCTTGGCTAAGATATCTTTAGCTATATCGATGAGTGTCTCATTTGTCAATATTAGCTCAACATAGTTGAACAAAAAAAAAAAAACTAATTTCGAAACAGAAATAAAATTTGAAGAAAAAAACTTAAAATGTGCAAAAAAAATCGTTTTATACACAAATTACTAAAGCCACTTAACCACGGAAATATTCGACTTTATTTGGAATGTTGCTCCAATCAAAAACAGCTAATGTGTGTGTTGCATTTAAAAGACAAACATTTTTAAATATTTTATACAATAAAAAAACTGAAAGTCTGAAAAAAATACATTTAACCAAAATCTACTATGAGAAATAGTAAAAGAGTAATTCAAATTAAACGAATTTTAGTTACGCTACTGGAAGATTTATGCGTGAAAATTTTCATTATTTTGACTTTATTTTGTTATTTTGCTTAGAACTTAGGTAATGCTTTAGCTAAATATGTTCTACAGATATTTTTTGATTATTTATAATCTTAGGAACACTTTTACAATTAAATTGTTTTCTTATCTAAGTTCGAGGCCCTATGCTCCACTGGGAGTCAAGGATAACAGAAGAATTATCTAAGTTCATGTAGCCGTAAAAAATTGCCAAAGTCAAAATTTTAAAACGTGCAGTCAAAATGTTAAAAATGTAAAACAAAACTGGTTTAATTTAGATTAATTTTATAATAAGAAATGTATGTACTTCTATCAAACTATAGTTATATTCATCATTATTTCCCATATACTGCAAAATGACGTTATAATAATTTTATTTTGAAATCTTATTTGATTTCGTAGAAATATTCCAATGTTTTGTTAAAATTAGAAATGTGCCTTATTTAGAGATATTGAATTGTTACCAGAACTAAAAGTACTTCCTTTGTTGTTAGAAAATTTTATATTTTTTATATTATACGAGTAGTTTGATAGTAGGACTGTAGGGTACCCTTAAAAAACACTTGTGTTGGTTGCTATAAAATTTACCTCCATTTAGTTATCACAACTTTGGCAAGTTATTTGGCTCTTAAAGATTTCTTAAAACACTTCAGAAATATACAATTTTTTAAAATCTTTTTTGAAAAGTTTTCAAGCCAAAGTGACTTTTTCCATTTTAAGTTTTAAATGAATAAAACAAAAAAAAAAAAAAACTATGACATGATTCAAAAGTAAATTTGAAATCTTTTCTGCAAAAGTTATTGGGTTAAACTGGTTTTAGATTTAGACAAGTTTATTTCCTTTAACTTAATGTCCAACTAATTATTTTGGGCTTTAACTAAAGTTGAAGTTAAATTCATTATCAACAAAAAGTTAAATGCGTATTATCAACAATTTATATTCAAAAATCTTAATAAAATTAAATTTTGCAAATTTATGCATATGAACATTTTGTTATTAGTCATGACAAATTGACTCGGACTTTGGATTAAAGTAAAATACTATAAAATAAATTAATTTGTTTAATTAGTGGGAGGATGATTTGAAGTGAACGATTGTTTATTTTAAGATAATTTAAATGGTTTTTAAAGTATAACTAATGTGTATTTAAAGTATTCACAGATAATAAGCAGTTTATTTTCAAAATGGCTTGAATCAATTTTTTGGAATTAAGACAATAATAGGGTAACCCATAATATTTAAGATATTAAGAGTTATATAAAACAATTAGAAATTTATAAAAAACATTTTTTTCATTATTAATATTTAATAAATATAAAGTGTTTATTCCCAAATAATTTGATAATTTCTGTTTTTTCTATACCGAGAAGGCTAAATCATACTCCAATATCATAAAGTTTCTTTATAAATTTTTAAATATTAAAAAATATGTTTTAGTAAAGTTTTTTATCATATAATTTTAATTAAGAAAAATTTGCTAAACATTTTGTTTTTAAGACAATAAAAATAATTTAATTTCAAAAAATTTCAGATGACTGACATAGTCAGATGTCTAAATTTCTCTGCCAACACACACTTTTTAACATAAGACTTTTTATTGGTAATATTAAAACAAAATGTTTACAATAAGTCTTAATATTACTATACCCTACACCATCCTAAGTGTCAGGGCTATTATAAGTTAAGGCTAATAATTGTAACATATTGTCGTGCGGGAGTTTATGTGCTCTATACGCCAAAAATGGCTTTTGGGAAAATCGGTCTTGAAGTTTTAATTTAATTTTTATCAAAAACTTTACGATAGAATTTTGAGATTTTTACACCATATTTTTGGCGTATAGAGAAAAATAGTACAAAAAATCAGTTTTGAAGGATATAGAACAAAACAAACACAATTTATCTCAGAAACTAGACAAGATAACAGAAAACTGATTGCAGATTAAGGGTCGAAAGCCGTAAGTGGCATCATTAACTCAAAATGTGTAAAATGGCGGATAGAGCATATAACTCCCGCACGACGATATAGCAATACTAATCTTATATCAAAAATAACAACTTTAAAACCCTTTTCGCATCGACAGTCCTTGTAAAGAATAGTTCCGAAGACACTTTATTCATTTATTTACATCGATATATGTTACTTGAATTGTTGGTACAAATATGACCCATGTAAGACCGACGCCTATAACGTACTATAAATGATTAATATATGCATGAGTTTCAAATCTAGAAATAATGATTATTTTAGGTCAGAAGAATATGTACTATCAATTTGTTAACTCTTGATAAACGTTTGTCCTAATTGGTATAGGGCATTATATAGTCGGACTTGACGTACTATAACACTTTTTTGCTTGTTTTTTAATTGCAATATTGTGTGAAATTAATTAGAGGCTCGTAAAATCTCCAGTCATGTTTAGTTTTATGATAATGGGTGGTTGGCAACAAATGTTTTGTGGACTAGAAAAGTTTAAAGTTTAGTTATTGTTAACAAACAATATTTAATTTAAATGTACTACAGTTTCAAACAGTTTTAACCTTTTAGAAATTATTTTATACTATGAATAAAAGCTATTCAAATCTTAACTTTTAATTTAGAATAAAAATCAAAAAAAGTCATATGAAACAATAATATCGATCATCGCAACTACACTCAGAATATTATGTAGTAAAATTAACTTAAAATGTAATTTGAAATGAATGAATATTCATTTAAACCCGGTTAACTGATTTTTCATTCAAATTTAATAAATATTTCATTTAAATTTAACTGACAAATATTTAAACTACATTTTCGGTTTTAAAAACGGAATATTCATTTATTGTCAAAAAAAAAAATACTGACAAAAATTTAAACTGCATTTTTAGTATAAAAAACGGAAATTTTCAGTTATTTTTAGAGAATTGAATGTTAAAAAACTATGTAAAATTTGAGTTAAACGAACAATTTTCATTTGTTATTTTAATTAATATAACAGAAAAGACGAAACCATATAAAGGTTATATATATCCTTATATGCATAAAAAAACCAAACAATCGAAACAACTGATATTTTCAAATGTTACGGATTTTCAGTATTTTTTTGTAGGTTGTTTTTTAAACAAATGTATAAATATTTTAAAAATAAATTTTCTTGTAAATTTAAATGAATATTTATTTGAAAACAACATAACTGAAAACTTCTTAAACAACATACGATCAGTTACTGTAATTATTTCCTGAGTGTATGATTCGATCCCCTATCATCTTTTATGCATGAACAATTTAGTATAAAGTTATTGCATTTCACAATTTTTTTTTTCTGTTAAATTTGAAATTAAAGGGATAAAGAATAATGAAAAACATATAAACGCACAAACAAACATACATTTCATAAGCACGTATGTGTGTCTTAGCTTTCTCTCATTGAATAATTGTCTCTATCAGTTGTTTCCAAATTAGGGTAAAAGCGGTTACTCTCTTTTTATGGAGTTTTCAAAACTACCATAAAGCAAATAAATATGTGCAAATAATAAGTGCAACATCTTTATATTTTAGAGTATTTGATCCCACCCTCGCTAAAACATTTAATAAACTTGGCCATTAAAATTGTAACGAAAATTTTAGTTCATTGTCTTCAGGTACTTATAAAATTTTTAAAAGCTTTTTCATAAAAAATTATTAAAATAACATAAATATTTTCTAAAACTAAAATTAAATTTCATTTCTTATAATTTGTATAATAATTGCCACTATCATAACCAATAAATAGTCTTTTATCTTGGCTGTAATTTAAGGCAAAAACTAAATTGTAGAAGAGAAACCTATTTTCATATCTTTTTGCTTCATGTGGCTTTCGTATTTGTACTTGGCACATTTAATAAAAGTTTAGGCTATAAATAAAGACAGATAATGTCAGAGACAATAAAACTTATTTTTTTTTTGCAAATACAAAACATAATTATATTCACTAAACTTATATTTAATTTAGTATTTAGATTATAATAAAAGTTATCATCTGCTTAAAACACGTTACCAAGCACGTTTTGTCACCTACTGTATTGAAAATAAATGTTAAGTCTTATTTAGAAAAGTGTGGTTCTGTTAGTGGAAATAAATATAGAGTTTTGTAAAAAATGTTTTTTCCAGAATTATCCTAAATCAGAGGTTTGCTCCTACAAATCTTTAAATGCTTTTGTTTATGAGAAATTTTAGGCCCATGTTTAGAATCGAAATGATCACATGCAGCTCCTATATTTTAGATTAAAAATGGAAATCAAAATATGGAAGTCTACTGCCATCAGGTGAACAAACTGAATAATAAAGTTTTTTAACAGAGAAGGCCAGAATAAATCAACAGAAAAGGTATGGTGTTGCATTAAGATAATGTTAGACTTCATAAAGGTCATTCGTCAAAAGGTTTGAATGCTTGAGTTGAAAAAATTGTCATACTCTCCAAAATTCTTAAACTTTTACTTAAAATAAGAACCCTAAATATCAGTGTTTTAACAGCAAGTCCAAAAATTATATGAGCATCGAAACATGATACTATTAGAAAGGTAAAATAATAAAAACCAATTACTGTTCTTTAAGTACCAGTGTTAAAGCTAAAGTTCTTACTGCTCCTAGGGGCAGCATAGGCCCCTAAGGTCAGGTATAACGCTAGTTGCCCAATTCCACCTCTTTTAAATAATTATCAATTTATCACTTAACGGGTAAGTAAATATTCACAGTTGTCGGATGCAATCAATCATTACCCGAGTCCGAAAAAGTATCTGTAACTATGCATAGCATATTCTTTTGAGCTCATTACGTCAAAAGGGTATGAACGGATCACAACTTATATGAGTCTCCTGAGTCGTTTGACATTCGAGCAGTGGTCTTGAAGCAGATCCCTTCGACATGAGCTAGTCGATTGGCCTATTTTTTTAGAAACCTATAAAATGTTAACTTATAACTTCGAAAATTACCACCCAATTCCAAAGTAATGGAGAGTATGGTTGACTTTCATTTTGTCAAATATCTGGAATCTAATAACCTACGATCGGCAATATGGAATTCGAAGGATTAGCTCTACGGAGATCTCGCTAGCCTTCTTATTGAAAAAACGGTGTAGTTCTATCAACTGTTTCCCTTCTAGTTACAATGTGTAAGAATATTGAAATAGGCAGAACATGAATGATATGATATATCGAGCCCTTAGATTTAATTAATCGTAAGCGACATTCTGTTAAATATCTCTTAAACTATTAGAGATAGCGTAGTACAGTAGGCATATTTTTCTTTCTTTCTTAAGTAGTTTTCGAATGTGTACAAATATTTTCTATATGTTTATATTTACGAAAGTTATACGGAGTGTAGATGACACTGTGCTAAAAATTGGTCTAAAACTCCAACTACCCATTGGCCGATTTCTGCATACTGCGCCATAATCCGCCCATTAGCTTAAAAGTTATTGAAGTAAAACTAAAAAACTTCACATACAATACTTTGCACCATAACTTCTAAACCATTTGGAAAAAATTTAATTAGTTCGTCGAAACTAACAAAGTACAAAAATGTTATGCACCAAAATATTTCCCGTTTTTGTTAATTGATCGTTTGCGACCATTTTAATTTAAGGGCTCGATATATTGAAATTCGATACAAACCCATTCGAATTTTAATACACCAACGTATGACAGACAATCTTGCTTCATCTGTGGCTATGGGTGGTATAAATATTGGAGAATCAGAACCTCTTGATGTTTTGAGCTTGAAAATACCGTGTGGACTTAACACATCATTCAAGTATCAAACGAAGCATTCATGTCTAGGTTTTTAAAAACGGATCAACCCATACATCACTCCATCTGATCTGCTCACAATTTATACTACCTATATCCGTCCGAAAATAGAGTACAACTTTAATGTATGGGAAGGTGTTTCATTTCGGAGTTATATGACATGAATATACGAAGATACTCATAGGGAACTGTAGGGTAGCCTATTCTAATGTTTAAGGACGTATCTATCGGTAGCACAGTGGGCTCCATATTGGACCAAAGTTATCCACCTAGGGTGACTAAAATCTTTTGGCCCGTATAACTTTCGTAAATTTGTCTGATCCGAAATGTTTCTACATTTTCGAAAACTTCTTAAAAAAATAGAAAGCATGTTTCTGTACTACCTTATCTTGTATTTTAAGATATATTAGAATTTTAAACAATATTTATTATTCTAGCAAAGTAAGATAAGGTAGACATGTTATACATCAATGGAAGGGAATTTTATATGAGTTCAACATTGGAAAGGAAATTGGATATTGATTCAAGGCTTTTGTCAAAAAAGTGCAATAACAATAAATGTATGTAATTAACATTACTTTGTAATTATTTGCAAATTTATATTAATACGAAAAAACTCTTACGCACCACTGTGGCATCGTGGCAATGTGGGATGTGTTTCTCTGTTCTATTGACATTACAATGGCATGTGTTCTGATATATTCAGAAACCTAGTTCCTAAAACCCGAACACTTGTACGTGGTACTCGTATGTCTTCTATTACTAATTCATTTTTGATAGAGAAAATTCGTTCTTGAGTCTCACTGTTCGTATGTGAAATCTTCCCGGAAAACATAAGTAGTGATGATCTTTTGAGTGTTAGTCCAATAATAAAAAAGAGCAAAACAAGTTAAGAAGCTATTAAGTTTTTAGGTAAACTCCTTATACTTACGAATTCCCCAACTTCTTATTGTTCTAATAAAACAGTCAATATATTTTTTTTTTTCAATAATTTTTAAGTTTATTTATTTTTTAAGCCACATTTAATTGTTGTTCTAATTATTTAAGTTGTTGTATTTTTTTTAGCTTTTTGTTAAAATTTTGTATGTGTCTCGATTAAATTTCCTAAAAGTATTGTAACGAATTCCTGGGGGGAATGAAAACTATTAACTAGTAAAGTATTATTTAATTAGTTAATACTCGTAAAACATACTTTTAAAACTCAAGTGTTGTTTTTGTTTTAGTATTTAGTAGTAGCTTTTGTTTTTGTTTCTCTTTTTGTAAATAATAAAATAAAACAAAAAATTTATAAAGTTTTATGTAGAAAAATAATGAATTTTTATTTTTATTTGTTTTCAGCAACAATCACATATTTTTGGTAGGTTTACAGTGTATTTTATTTTCTTCTCTTTTCTTCTCTTTTCATTGTAACTATATAATAATTTATTTATTTATTTATACAATACTAGGTATTTTTTTTGTTTTGTAATTAACTAATTTAACAATTAATTAAATTTAATTAAAAATGTTTTTAATATTAACTCTTATATGTTTTTAGAATGTTATGGAAAATGTATGTACATTGATTTTATTTGTTAGTTTGAAATTGAAAATTAAATATTTTTAAAATATCTTGTATTAAATTCGAGTTTTAGTTAAAGATATTCATTTTTAACATTTTCTTTTAATGGCCAATTCAAGCATTTAGGATTTATTTGTAGCATTTAAGTTTAAATTGAAATTTAACTTTTATTGTTTGCGGTTTTCTAAACTAAATTCTAAATTGTCTAACTTTAACATTTTTAATCTTGTACATGATTTTTTTTTTTGTTTCATAATTTTCTTATTCTTATTGTTTTTTAAACAAAGCAAAAACTTAAAGTTTTATTTTAGATATTTTATAATTTTCTGGGGGTAAAAAAGAACTTAAATAATTATAAAGCTTTTTTTTTTGTTTTGTTAAGTTAAAATTACTTTTTTCTTTTTCTCATTATTTGGTTTTTAGTTTTAAGATTTTTATTAAAAAAAAAAACAGTAAGAAAGTGTTATAGTCGTCAAGCACGACCATACGATATACCCTACATCACTTAGGTCAAATATGGTCCAATAGTCAACAATTTTTTATATAGCAGTTCAGACTGACGGAAGTCTTTGAATCGAGCCAGAAAGTGATTTTAAGTCGACCGGGATACTTAAAGAAGGGTGTCATGCCAATACTTTTATGCATTACTCGTACACATATCAGCATAAACTCAAAATACCCTTCCCAACTATATTGGTGTAGGGTATAATTAACTTTTCAGTTTTTTTTTTCTAGTCTAGAAATTTTATTATGACGAATTACACATTTTTTTTTAAATTTTTGCTTTAAATGTTTAAAGAAATACTGTTTTTTTTGTTGTTGTAGTAAATGTAAATAAATATTTGTTGTATTTTGTAATTTTTACATTAAATGTTTGATTTGATTTTTGTGTATTTTCAGATAAATTTCAGGTTAATTAAAACTAATGAGGTATTTTTTCTTATTATTTTATATTTTGTTGTAATTTTTCAGTTTTGTTTAAAACAATTAAATAAATTTTTAAATTTCTGATGAATAATATTCTATTGTTTTTCTTTCGTATTTTTTATTTTTTTAATTTAATTTTCAATTCTTTTAGCACGCAATCATTGAATTTAGTGAATTGACTTTAATTGCAAGTAATTTTAAGTTAAATTCTATTAGTTTTTTTTTTATTTTTTGTTTAATTTTTTTTTTATTTTTTTTCTAAATTCTATGTTAAAGTTTTCAATATGAAAACCGGGATTTTCGTTAATAATAAATTATACTCATTTGGCTTTTGTTTGAAATAAATTTTAAAAAATTTTCTTAAAAAAAACTTTGTGCAAAAATAATGTAAAATTTTTTATACTTAATTAAATGAATGTGGAATTGTTGTTTTTTTTTATAAATAGCTTTATAAATGTTAAAAAATTAGAAATTTTATAAACAAATTTAAATTAGCACACGTTTCTTGATGTTATAAAATCAATTTGGCTTGTAATCGTTTCCGTTTTTCAGTTTTTTTAAAGTAAAAAAAAATATTTAAAACACATTTAAATTTTTAGAAAAAGTTTCTTAAAATAAGAATATTATTCATAAATTGAGAATGCTTAGGTTTAAAATTAATTAAAGCTCTTAAAGTTTGAGATAGAAGTTTAAATTCATAATTTGTAAGAAATATAGGCTATCGATATCTACGACCATTTATTATGTCTAAAGAAAATTAATCGACACCTTTTGTTTTTTAAGAAAAGTTATTGAAATTTCCATTGAAAAGCAACCGATCTTTTGTTCAATTATACTAAAATTTTAGAAAAATTAAAGAAAATTGTAAAAAATTAAAAAAAATGCTTTTAAATATTTTAAAATTTTAACTACAATTTTTTCTTGTACCAAATTTTTAACAAAATTGGCTTTGAGTTTTATCCGACACTGTTTACTACTTGCACACGTTTTTTGAAAAACCAAAAAAGAAAAATTTAATCGAATTAAATATTTTTGTCTAGTGCTTTCAACATTATATTTTATTGGGTAGTTCGGAAAGTAATTTAGTTATTCTCCTGACATAGGTTATTTCGAAACCAACTTCTCACTTAAGCCATATAATTATAATATAAATGAACAGCTGATATAAAAAGGCTTCTCTGTGAAAACTCTAGGCAAGAGTTTTGAATAGTGCCCTTTAAAATAAGGAAAGTTATATTTTCGATTAAGGCAACTGTTTATGACCATTTGTTAAACCTTGAAGCTTGATATATAGATTTCCATGTTGTTATGGAGAAAATTCTGTGTTAAGTTACTGGCCATAAGCTTTAAGAGCTTAAATTAGATCCACTGTTTTGTTCCGGTTTGGTTGCAAAACCTTTACTTAAAATATAGAGCATATCAAAAATTACCTGTATCATGTTAGAGCCAGAACTACGCCAAAATGTGTTAGATCATATAATTTATAAAAATATTTATACATTATGTGAAAAATGTCTTGAATTCAAAAAAAAAAAAATACTTTCCGAACAACCCAATTTATAAATGTAAATGTTTAAAAATAAAACGTGTAGATTTTTAAAACAGGAAAAAGAAGAAAAATTTCATCAACCAAAAAATATTATTTGACTGGGTTATACTCAAACATAATTCAAGAGAAAATTGTTTAAAAAAAGAGACCAACAAATTTTAAAAATATGAATAATTAAAAGCTTTACAAAAACTTTATTAAATCATACAATTATTATTTAATTATCATGAATTTTTATACAAATCTTTAAAAAGAATTAAACAATAACTAAAACTGCAGTTAATACTTTTTGGCTCTCAGCGAATTTTTGAAGTGTTTTTAAGTCTGTCTGTCGGTCGGTGTGTCTGTCTGTCGGTCGGTCTGTGTTATGTATTACAACAAGTGCTTAACATATGTTTGATATTTTTTTTTCTACTTTTCATTGTTAATTTTATTACATTCAGTTTTTTTATTTGTTTATAATTTTTAATAATATTCATTTTTATTTTAAAAATTTATTTCAAGTGAAATGAAAAATCCCTTGAATTTTATGGTTTATTTTTAAGGTACTTGAGTTTTAAATAAAAATAAAAATTGAAATATTTTGGTAAAATTACATTGAATCATTAAAACTTAAAAAATGGTTTCTTTTAGTATTTGGTTTAAATTTGTTTAAAGTTAAGTAAAAATAGAAAATATAAAATTCTTTTAAAATTGGTTGTTATTAAGATTTCAATAAAAACTTAACTTTATAAATATTCAGCAATAATTTCTTTATTTTATTTAAATGAAATTCATAATTTCTTGTTTTTTAAAAAAAATTATTTCAACAATTAAAACTGGCTTAAACTGAACTTTAATGAACTGCAATTTTCGAATTTTAATTTTTAAAAAAATAAATGATGACATAATTGCTAAAAAAAAACAAATTCTGTTTCTTTAAATTTAAAAAGAAAACATCTCAAAATTCTAATTATTTATAAAAAATTTATTTTAAGATTAAAGTTTTCTTAAAATCAAAATTTTGTATATTAAAATGTCTTTGTCTTTGTTGTTTTGAGAAAATTATATAATTTAATCAGATTCACTTAACCTCAAAAATCATTTTTTCCAAATATTTGCACAAAATTCTCAAAAATGAAATAGAAACTATAAATTCCAAAATCAAATAAAATTGATGATTAAATTAATTTGAAAGACAGACACAAAATGTTTTTGTGTCTGTCTGTCTGACTTTTTTTCAATCTTATCTTTAGAAAATAGGACTTTTGAAATTAATCATGTCATTTGTAAATTTATTTTATTTGCAAACGTTTAATTTTTCTTATTGGCTGCATTTTGAGATTCATATCAGTTTGAATTCAATTATTTTATTTTATTTTATTTGATTTCATTACTTTTGTTCTAATTGTTTTTCATTTTGTTTTAACATGATTTACATTTAGAATAATAAAATGAAAACCTTGACTTTCCTGCGCTTTACAATTGTTTTTCTTTGTTTTTTTTTTAGCTTTTTTCTGATTTTTCTTAAAAATTCAATATTTAGTTTTGAAAACTGTCTTGTACTTTAATATTTCTTAATAATTGTTTGTTTTTTTATTTCTTGGTTTGATTAGGTTTTGGTTTTTAGTATAAAAAAATAAAAAAAAAATCTGACCTTTTCTTAATACTCGTACTTAAAGATAAACTAAAGACTAAAAGTATAAATATTTGAGAGAACTTACTTTAATTTATTGTTAAGATATTTTAGTTTTTTTTTAGCAATTTAGAAATACTCGTACTAAAAGCAAAACTGAAACTAAAAGTAAAACTTAAATTAAACTTCCGTTGGTTCAGCATCTAAAGTGCCCTGAGCACACGATTGTGCTGCTGCACAACTCAGATTCTTGGAACTTTTAAATAATAATTTATACAATTTATGTTTAACGGGTAACTTTGGAGTGTTGTTAGTGTTGCTGCTACTGCTGTTGTTGCTGTAGTGGCTGCTGCTTCCATTAAGCGGCACTTGTTCAATTATTGTAATGCCCCGTTGCAAGACCGGACGTGATTTTTTACTACTCACTTGTGCTGCCTTTAGTTCGTCGGCCTCTATAAGAGACTTGTCGAAATTTTGCTGATTCTTTTGGCTGAGATTAAAGTTGATGATGGTACTGCAACTGCTGTTGGGCCTTAATGGCACTGTCGGACAGTTGTTATTGTTGTTGTTCATATAACAGGCGGGCGCTGAATTGGTGCCATTGCTTACCACCGAACTTTGGGGTGTTAGATATCTGGCAGATGTAGTGGAATATGTGGAAACACGACTGCTGTTTCTTTTTAGATTTGAGTTTCCAAATTTGGAGCTACTCATGCGACAGCTGGAGCTGTTTTGTCTTTGTAGTTTTGAGTCCCGACACAAAGCATCAAGACCCACCAGTCTTTTAACTCCCCTCCTTACTCTCTTGTTGCGATAGGCAAAAATAAAAGGTGAACTCAAGTTGGCCAGCAAGATCATGAAAATAGCCAACTGACTAGATTCCTCAAAATTGGCAGCAGGTACACGACTCTGTAGTAATACTAGAAAGCCAAAAGGCAAGTAGGAAACTAGGAACATAATAACCACCAAAATACTGATGCGTGCCGCTCTAGACTCATCTCGATACTTGAAGAGTGAAGAGGCATTCGATAAACGATGTCTCAAAGAGGACATATACGAAAGGGCCTTGGGGGAGGCGTGAATAGTGGGTATTTGTAGAGAATGCTGATGATGCAGATGCTGATGATTGTGTTGAGAAGTTCTCGTATTATTGGGATTCTGTTGAAATGAGTGACGGTTTAGATGAATACTGGGTAGATTTTGTGGCAGATGTCCTCCTAGTAAATGAGGCGAGCAAATGTTCTCATTCAAAGCCTGCGGCAGAGTAACACTTCGTTGTAGATTTGGCGAAGAATGAACCTGGCGTATACTTTGCAATCTTGTATTATCACACAAATCTTGCGAAGAAGTAGCCAGGAGTTCTAATTGGCGGGTGGAGTAATTACGCTTAATCTCACCACTAGCAGTTTGCAGGGTGAGTATTATATTTTGTGCCTGCTGCTGCTGCGATTGAGCATTAGCAGTTTCGAGAGCTGGTATCACTATCAGCTGATCATCATTTGTACTGGAATTGTCAGCCTCATCAGACAAACCATCATCCGAAATAGGCGGCAGTAGAATCTTAGCCGCCGAATCCCTTCTCAAGCAGGAGGGGGAGCCTCTTTTTAGATTATTATTATCGATTTGCATTTGTAAGCCTCCACACTGGGAGGAGGTGGATGAAATCGAGTTTCTATGTACACATAAACTATTCGAATACTGATTGGACGCTGAAGGTCCATGATTAAGGTTCAAGGCACTTTGCAACAAAGGGGATGAACCATTTTGACGCATTCTCAGACCATTTTCACGAGCCTCGCTAAAAATACGCCAATACATGCCGCATACAAAGCCAAAAGGCAGCAAAATGATGAGCAGGAAATAAAGACAGGAAAATACCATGCTAAAGATGTTGTTGATGGAGCTAAGACTGAAGAAGGTGGTAGAGGCATCGGCAAAACGTTTTTGCTTGCTGATTATAGTCTCTGATTCGAAATCAATTTCTCTAAAGGCAGACAAAGCACCAAACAAGATACCCATAGACCAGGTAACTGCAATAAGTACCCAAGATTTTACTCCGGAAATACGACTGTGATAACGTAAGGGATCTGTTACAGCACACCAGGTATCACCAACCACCAAAAGAACACCCATGGCACCCAAGGCAGCAGCCATGTCTATAGCCCAAGATCTCATGGTAAACAAGGGTAAAGCCAGGCGCTTTACTTCATCTTCTCTTTCATGTTGAATAGCCTCTGGCAATTGTATTCTTCCCTCCTCTTCGATCTCAGTAATAACCAAGGTCTCACTATTTTCATCAATTGTCAATTCACGACAATAAGTGGCATTGCACTTATAAATGGTCTCAATAGTACGAGGACCATTCTCAGGTTTACCACCACTCTCTCCTCCGTCGCGTGTGACATTACGTCTTAGAATAATGCCCTCCTGTTCCACTAGTTTTCCATTGTGTCTAATAGTCATTTGGTGATTGCCAGCCTTTGAATAAAACTCAATGCTGTCATCGTTTGTGTTGGTTGTTAAGAAACTCAAACCAGACTGACTGGAACCGGTTGCAGCAAGACTACTGTCGTTAGTACCGCTTTCGCTGTCAGCATCGCTAACAATGCCACCACTTAGAAACAAGGTGGGAGCTAAAATGAGACAACCAACCAAGTTAATGATGAGCAGATTGATGGTAAAACGATTAGCGGTGGTTCGTAGACCGGGTGTCACCCAAAAAGCAGCCAAAGCCAAAAAATTAATAACGAACGATAGCAAAAGCACAGCAAATATCAAAAAGTCTATTGCCATTATTGTTAAGCATAATACTGGGACTGTGATAAATATCGATAGCGCCTGATTTTGTTAAGACTCATTTAAATTTAAATTCACATAAAATCAAAAATTATTCATTTATTTATACTTTATGGATTATATGGATTTCATTTGTATTTATCAGACCAACATTTGAGATGATCGGATTTTTATTTCGCACTTTGTTTCTCTTTTAATTTTTCTAAACTTCACTTTGAGGAGGCTTTTACAGTTTCTTTCGTTTTCTTTGTTAAAGTTCTTCTTCGTCTTTTGTTTGTAAATTGTTAGGTTATATAGAGTTTTTTCTTAGTTTTGAATTTATTTTTCAGTTTGTTTTGGTTTGAGTTTTCTCTATTTTTTCTCGAGTTTTTAAAGTTTTCTTTTTTTTAGAGATCTTAGCTGTATTCTTTTATTTGTCTACTCATTGTTTAAGAGTATTTATAAAATTCTATAGAATTGGACACAGTACGATTTAATTACTGTTTTCACTTCTTTTTTTATATTTTATAAATATTTATTTTCTTAAGTGAAATATTTTTAATTAAACACTTTTTTGTGGTAACAAGTATTCAATTATTTATTTTCTTTTATTTGTTAACAAAATATTTATAATTTTTTTTTAACACATTTGTTTTATATCATCCTTATGTTTCTCATTTAAACGCTTAATTTTTTTTATATTTTTATTCTGGTTTTTCTTGTTAATTTTGTGAATTCTTAATTCTTTTTCAAATAAATTTCAATATTTTATGATATTTTTGTTTTGAAACACAATATTTTAGTTGAGGGTTTTAGTAAATGATTTTTTTTTAGACAATCACTTTAAAAAGTTTGGACATATTTTTTGGTTTAAACATTTTTTAAAATGATTTTTGTTGTTGCACTTTGCTTAAATTTTGTTTTAAATTTTAGTTTTTTGTTAGTTATTATATATTAATGTGGCAATAATTTTAATTTTTTGTTTAAGCATTTACAACGCGCCAATTGTTTGTGTCTGAAATAAAAACGTTCTGCACTCTTAAGCGTTTCAAGCACAACTGATCGTGGAGCATTTGCAAATGGCTTTTTGAGTACACGACTGGTATATAAAGCCCCTATGGAAAAGCACGCGAATAACAATAACACAATTCACGAGTATCTGTGAGTGTTTGTGATAATTCTGTGGGTAAGTGTGTTTGTGTTTCTTCAAAACAGAAAAAAGCTCCTCTCCCATTTAACGGCCTTTAGTTGTGGTCGGTCGTTCGTTTTGGTCTTGTGGACTGAGATTTTGTTTTGGTTAGCATTTGGGTTATTGGTTTGTTTGAATGTTTTTTGTTTTGTATTTTTACGACTTTTGCGGTTTTCTATATTATAATTCTGATCATGAGCAATAAGAGCGCATTGAGGAGGCCTTAATCGTACAGATACCACAATATGAAAAATCAAAACGATTTTATTCTCTTTTTGCAACAAATTCCCACGATCGTTCTTAAGGGAAACAGCAAAAAATAATCAAACATAAAAGCGGCAGCAGCAAAAGTACAAATAACGATAAAAAGCGACAAAAAAACTGTTTTATGAATCCATTAAATTGGATTAAGATGATATAATTCAATGTAAATCACACAATTTTTTATTCTTCTCTTTTCATTCAATTTCTCTCTCGCTCTCTCCTGAAATCGGTTTTCTCTGCGCTCTTGTGATTTGTGATAAGCAAAAATTATATTTTAAGAATTTGTTGCGGGTCGGATCTTTTAGATTATTTTAAATTTATCAATGATTTTAAATAGATTCAATTTAGTTGTTGGTTACTTTTAATGTGTAAAATTTTAGTTCCGCTTTTTTCTGCTTCAGTTTTTGTTTTCTTCTGTTTGGCAAAATTAACAGACAAATTTAAATTAGTGAATTGTGTTGTATTTTCCGAGTGTTTTTTTTTTCGGCGTATGATAAATGCGTATGGATGTTATTTTAGGTGAATTTCATCGTCATCATTGTCATTGTTACTACTACCACAATCATCATTATAATCGTCATTAATTTGTAGGTTGTTTTATTTAGTTGAATTTAGTTAGTATTTGGAATTTGTACTTTTGTTAAGAATTAAGTTTATTATGTCTAGACAAACATTTGTGTGCACTCGGATTCTTGTGGTTTCGGTTTTACTTATTTGGTAGCTCTTTTTTGTTCCAATATTAATAACATTTCTAATCTGAAAATAGATACAAGAGGAAAAGAAAAGAATTAGTTAACCTATTTATATACAAGTGAGTATGTTTATAATAAAAATGAACAACAAAATGTAAACAACTCAATAAGTGAATTTTTATTAATAGACATGAATATTTAGTGTTCCCCAAAACAGCAAAAATGCCTGTCAATCCTGAATGACAGCCACAAAGGCTCGTTTGTGCCAAAAAATATTAAAGAAGCCAGGCAAAGTGCTCTTTTTTTTAAATTCCATAAGTTAAATATTGATAATTTAATTTCACAAATTAAAATGTTTAAAATATTTAGAAAAGTTTTACTAGAGTAAAAATGATCAGATAGGAATGATTTTTGACAAAATATAGACTTTATTAAAAAAGCCTCAAAATTCATATACTAAATTACCTCTATATTGCAACGAGACCCTATTATTTCTCAACACCAAGGTCTTATTCAAAGGTTTAATTTTAATTTAAACAAAATTCAGAACAAATCACTCCTTCAATTTTCGACCTTAGTTCCAATTTTAAACCCACTGCCGAAAATTATTAAAATACACAGATAACGCCGGCAAGATAACTAAATTTACACAGATATCAAATCGGGCTTAATCGAATAAGTACTTTCTTACTTGTTTCTATAAAAAAGAAAAGTTTGATAATTTTTTTTATTATATAAAAAAATAGATAATTTATTCTTAATTACAAAAATTTTAAATAAAAAACTTATCGATAATTTTGGCTTTCCATTTAAAAGTTCTCGATAACTTTAAATTCTTATGAAAAGGTTATACGTAACTAAATATATTCAGCTAAAGAGGAGTTATTGATCACTTTCCGTTTCTATAGAAAAAATACCTAAAACTATTGAAATACCATTTTTACTATTTTTATTTTACTTTTTCTATATAAAAATTATCTTAATGACAATTCAAAAATAATCAATTTAAATCTCTAATCATGTCTTAACACCTACATCTACTCCACCCCATCTCGTAATTGATTAATGATCTAGTGACTAAATTCTTGTTAGTTCTTTGTCATTCAATTATAGTGAAACTATAGTTTTGTTATCTCTCAAATACATAACTCAGTTCTAGAAAATCTATAGAATAAAATTCCATGTAAATTTTTTTATTTAGTTGCTAACTATGAAAAATACAATAAATATGAGAAATTATAATTTTAAACATCTTTTTTCTTAGATATTTTGTAAAATAATAGTTAATTACCAATAAGACAAATAGTCTTTACGTTTTTACTTACGTAAATGGGTAAAATAGTTTTCTTTTTCCGCTATTTCAAAATTTTATACGTTTCTAAGTATGGAAATTTTTTGTTTCTTTGGAAATTCTCATAATTACATAGATTTCTGGTATAAAAATCATTTATCATTATTTGTATCTTGTTCAAGTGAACAAATACAATAGTTACAGAGTAAAGATACTCAAGTACAACAACAAGTAGATATTTATGACTACGATTACAGCAACAACTACTTACTTACTTACTACTAAAGCCAATTGTTTGTACTTTAAGTATTTTATGAATCATTAGTTAAACGCTTAAGAAATAATGGAAAATAACGGGAATGGAAAATATAGAAAAATTCCCACCATTTGTATCCGAAACATATTTATCTCAACCGTTACATACCTTTCAACACATTTTTAATACGATGATACGTTTATCTTTCCTCAACCGGTAAAATCTACTTGTAGGAATAAAATGGAAACTGGAAGGTAAACTATTTAGAAAAAGACTTCCTTACTTGAAGTGTTAGTGCGGGGAGTTTTATAGTAAGAAATATTTTCGCAGTATTTCATTTTTTATTCTAGGAAAAGGCTTAAAAATGTTAAATATGTTGGTTATGAAAAATGTTTGAATAGCTTCTTCAGTTACTGGAATTTTTCACATAGTTTGAGGAAAAGATTTAAGTGTTAACAAAGATGATTTAAATATTAACATATTATCATTTTAAATGTGTCTGGAACTAAATTAACTAATCACATTTTGTTTATAAATTATTCAAGTTATACTTAAGAGCATTCATAGTTTACAGTACAAGTTAACCCTCTGTTACCGACTTGAAAAATGTTTACTATTAAATTGACGTTGTAGACTGCTAGACAACATTTCCATGGCTTATATTTTAAAAGATACGATTTGTCAAACAAATATATCTCTTTTTTATTATTCATGAATATAACTTAGTATTTTTATAGTTATTCCAAAGTATTTTTAGTATTTTTATTGTTATTCCAAAGCCAAAAGTCGTGTTATGTGTTGATTTATCGGCATGGTTTTCCAGAAAAAATTCAGAACAAAACATAATTATTATTGTTTTTTGAAAGACTACGTCAGTCGCAGAGGGTTAAGATAGATTGGTTTTGTACCTACATTTGCCACGATATTTTTATATTTTTTGTTTCATTTTTCTTATAAAAATTTGTTAATTTTTCATCAGACTGTGAATACGATTAATGTGCCTGATTATTATAATTTTTTTATTACAGTCGTTAAAAAACATTATAAACGTTAAAAATTTTTATTATGACATTTTTAACGATTAAGTGTCAGTTGCTTGTTCTTCAGAGCAACATCATCAGCATGTCAAAAAAAAGTTTTTACTTGAGTAAGAACTAAATTCGAAGTATAAACGCATTTGTAATATTGATTTACTGTAAAATGATGACAAATTATTAAATTTGTGTAATAACATTTGACATGGGTAATTTTCATTACTTTTGATATCATCTAACACCTCTATTTTTAATATGTCCCACAGGAAACCGCGATTGTGTTTGGTGCCAATCAATTCAGGTGCAATTTACCTGGCATAAACTCTCCTTAAACTTGTAATTTAAATTACCGAAAATAAAACAAAAAACATTTTTGATTAAAATTAAAAACAAATTATTTTTTAAACAATAAAAAAAAATCCAGAAAATTAAAAAAAATGGAATAATTTTTTCTTGAAAAAAATGTCTTATATTTATAAACATAAAGAATTCTTTTAAGCCTTTAAAGGTTTTTTAATGGTAATTAATTTTTTATACTCTACACAGAAAATTGCAGCTTTCAAAAGGGGATAACTCCAAAGTTTCACCTACTAGCGCCAAACACTTTTAGGGTTTGAATACACTAGTCTAGTGCTTTAATTTGGCATAGGATTCTTTGTTACTCCAGACCACCTTTAAAATATGTTATAGTGTTATTTTTGCTGAAAGAATCATTCGGTCCATAAATTTCAGAATTGTGGAACATAAAAAAAATTAACAAAATTCTCTATCGTGTTTTTTAGAAAACCCGAACTTACGCCGAACTATACTGAAATTTATAAGTCACAGATCGATAGAACATTTTCTCTAGGTAAGTTTAGGTAAAGAAAACATTCAAATCGGAAACCTAAAATATTTTGAAGAAAAATTTTAACTATTAACGGAAATGATTAAAAACAAAAAACTGCTGATGATCTAGTGATCTTAATGCTAATCAGTCAGATCAATAGAAAAAAATCTTTAGATTACCTTTTCATGAATTTTTGATATGGGCAATGAGTGCAAAACTTGTTTACCATTACAATCACATACTACTTAGATCAAATGTGGACTAATTTTATTTGAAACTATTTTTTCTTTATATTTGATTATGTGTATCATAGTCTTATCATAGCGCTTGCAATATTCTAAAGTTGGAAGAGTCAAATTTTTTCTCTAGTGTTTTTAATATTTATCAGCAATAATTTCGTCATCCCATAAATTGTTCGTATATTTTGGATTCCAATTCTACTTAAAAATATTTTGTTATTTATAAAAAAAAAATTCTAATTTGTCTGCAAATCCCTAAATAAACCCAATATATTATGTCTGTCACTCAAATTTCATGTTTTGAAATCTCTATTAAATATTTCTACAGTTAATACTCGTTCAATATAAAAGTCCGATATTTATATTTTAGTTTGTGTATTTTTGTTGTTTGTTCAGCAAAATGGGAACAAATGTTAAAAGTAAACATTTCCAATACAATTTAAATAGTGCGAAACAAAATATTTAATTTTTGTTATTGTTTATAGAACAAATGCAGATACACATGCCATAGTTATGACGTGGAAATCTAAGGCACCAAAAATTCTATCAAAATTATTTATTATTTATTTGATTTCACATTAAAACATCTCGAACAATCCCAGCGAAATTTTTTATTGAAAGAAATGGGGAAAAAATCGAAGACTAATTATACAAAATCATTTTTAAGCATTACTTATTTCTAGTCCCCTTTATTTTACTAAGACATTTTTTTTATATTTTTTTAGCAATCTCTGATTTTAATCTAAAAATCTATATATGTATAAAATTAATTTATTAAATATTAACATTTATTGTTACAGTCTACTTTTCCCTCAGTTTTTTTTTTTTGAGATGTAAATTAATTATTTAAATGTTTTGCTGATTTAATATTGATAAAGTTAGTAATTATTTTAGACTAAAACAATATTCATTTTTTAATTAAAATCTTGTAATAAAAATAAAATGTGATAATGAAGGTTACAGCGAAAGGTTTTTGTAAATTATGCCAGTGCAGGGTTATTTAATGTCAATGTCAGGCTGTCAGACTTCAAGTCTGATAAAACAAAATTGGAAACTGACCTTTTGACCTGTTTTAAAGGAAATTCATAAAATCAGATTTAAAAGTCAAATTAAAGAAACCACGTTTTTATAAAGTTTTGCTCCATAAAATGTCTACGCATTTTTTTGATTGAAACACATTACATACTTTTCAAAATCCCTATTTGTATATTATTGAATGTATTTTGTAAATCTTTTTAATATCATAGTTCCATGCTTCAACTGCTAAGTATATGCGTACGTTTGTGTAAGTGTATTATTTATACCCTTCACTACCATGTGTATAAAGAGTATGTTGGGTTTGTTTTGATATTGGAACTACATCTGTGGCTTGGTGCTAAAAGGGCCAATGTAAATTTGTTTGCTGTTTTAAGTTAATCATTGCATTAGATTCCCTATTTTATTTGGGCCGCGTACCTTGGCCTCCCACCTTAGGAGTTTTTCTAAGCAATGTTAAAATAAAAACTTTAAATTAAATTATCTTCAAACTATTTTTTTTTGACATTGGTCCCAAGTCACAGAAATATAATTCTGGCACCCACTTTTAAAAAAACCTCAAAATCACTTCCTATTTATCAATATCTGTCGCAGTTTCAGAGATAATGATATCTTCAAATTGGGAGCATTAAAATTGACTGGTATTGGTAATTTTTTTCGGCTACACTAATAACATTATATTGGAATTCAGATTTCTGACCTCTCACTGCAATTTATTTAGATTTTTTTTATGATATTGAAGGGTAGGATATGGTCGGGCTTAATCGGCTACTTTCTTGTTTGACAATAAAACATTATTATTATAAATTGTATGTTACGAATTGAATATGCTATCGGTCATAATGAAGTGTTGAAAATTTGACAACCCTAGATAAAAGCACTCGTTAAAGACCTTGACTTGATGATAACATAAAACATAGATAATTTGTATGAGGATGTCATCAAGTTAATCAAATACGAGTATTATTAAATAAAAATAAAATTTAGGTGTTTGAAAAAAATCTAGTATAAAATTGACTTTCTTTAATGATTTAATTTTAAAAATTTCGCTTTTTTAAATTTTAGTTTAAAGAACGATTAATGTTATTCAGAATTAAATATTTAAATCACTTGCATAATTATTATTGAAGATATTGTCGTAAGATTTGTAATATGCAAAAATATGCTTTTAAGTACAAAGTAAAATTATACTTCATGACGAAATTTTCAATTTTTTAAAAAACTTTTCGAGTTTATTAGATTAATTACTTTAGTAATTAATAATAATGTTTATTTGAAAAGACTTTGTACCCACATAATATATTGTACATTCAATTGCAATATTCAATATTTCTTTAATATTGACAGTTTGGGGTATAAAATCTAGATGGTGTAGGGGAAGTTCTTGGGTGACACATTATTACTAACTAGTGTCAATATTGTTGATATAGATGACAATAACATTTGTCAAAACATCCATCATGCTTAAATGATATGAACAATGTATGCGTGTTTTTTTATCAGATTTTATTATCATTAAAATGAATTCAAACCAGTGTTGCCACCAACCAAATGTTAAATTACACATGGATCGTGCCAAAATTACACATAAAATTAGGAATTACACATGATATTTTGCAAAAATAACATGTTTTGAATTTAATTTAATTATTTTTTTTTTAAGAATTAAAAAACTGATTTGTAGTTTTTTAAATTAATGTTCATCTTTTTTTATTTCATAACGCTTGAAAAGAAAACAATTAATGTATACTATTTCAAATCGATTTCAAAAAAAGAAATACATAACGACTATATTGAAAATCTTCCACTTCTTGTTTAACATTTTTTGTGTAGGTTCAAAAATTGGTCCACCACTAATAAATTTTTGCAAAGTAGGAAACAATCTATATCCAAGAAATTCTTTAAATCAAAAACTTTTATCTAATAATCTTCTGGCTCCAAAGCCCAAAAGTTGCAAAATCGAAAGCTGCATGTCAAGAGTTTGCAAATCGATGTTGAAGAATGAAAATCTTTTTGTTAAACATATCGCACTTGATCAACAAGAGGGTATTAACTCAAAATTTAAAAATTTCCAGTAGAGTCAATAAACTATTTTATTTTACTACTACTTTCATATAAAGAAGAAGGGTAAAACTGTAGTTTTTTTGAGAAATTATAGTGAAAATGATGTCAGATTTTTACAATGGGTAGATAAGACCACAACACATCAATTTCTTCTAAAAAGTGAAAATTTAAAAATTTTGAGTAATACCCTCTTGTTGAACAAGTGCAATATATGTCACCTTCTCAGAGAAAATGGACCTAGTGTATGAAAATAAAGTTTTGAGAAAATCTAAAAAAATTAAATTTTAATGTTATTTTCATTTTTATCGATTTTCCCAAGTTCGTTTTGTATGTTTTTATTTTAAATAAATTTTTATCAGAAATCTAATTCATTTCATCTTATTCTAAACCCTTTTAGGTACCAGAATCCACTGCTAACTCTAAACACTTTTTTTGACACACTAGGTTCCTTTTCTCGGAAAAGGTCACATATATTGATTGAAAAGTTTGGGCAGTTTTGTGATCAACAATATCCGCAATTGAATAAATATCGTCACTTAAATTAAATATTGTTTTAATTTAACGAATATAAAATTCTCTAAAATCATGAAGTATCATTTTTCCCGAATTAGAGAGTGTGGTCAAAGATTCATGAGCAGCAATACCAATATATCATATTCTTTAATAAACATATATATTTTAATCTGAATGGTTGATTTCCCATAAGCACTGGGATTTTAAAACATACATTTTTATGTAGTTGGAATAAAAAGTTTGCATTATAAATTAAATTTATAAATTTATTTTTAAAATACAAGTTTTGAAAGCTGTTAGTCCTCAAAAATTACAAAAATTGAAATTACACATGAATTACACATGCAGCCAATTACACATCGGCTACACATGAAAATAAAAATTACACATGATATGTGTAATTACACCTGAAGTGGCAACACTGATTCAAACACACACACTTACATATATATGAATAAAAATTTGAAAAACAAAGGATTTCGGGCACACTTTTAGAGAAAATGTAAAACTTTGGTATAAGTTTATATTAGGGTGGATCAAGTTTTTTCAATTAAGCGGTTGTCAAAATCATTTTAAATTAAAAAAAGTGAAATTTTTTTAAGATTATTAAGTTTTTATTCATTCCATTAAAAGTTTTAAACTTTTACACTGTGGCCCACTGTCTGGTGCTCTAGACTCAATGGGAAATAGTCAATGAAAATTATTTGTTTGTAAAATAAATTTATTTAAAACAAATACGTATTTATAAACAAATGAGGGTTATTCAAAATAAATACAAACTATTTTGTTATACATACATACATACATTTGTATGTATCTACGAGTATAAGTGTATGCATTTTGTATTAAAAGGAAAAATTTTCTATTTTTCATCTGTTAAAAATTTATGATTTGTGTTTTGTGTTTTTATAATTAAAACATCTTAAATTAACTCAGTTTTTGTGTGTCAATAATTTAAGATAAAATGTTTATTTTTCAATTGTTATTGCATTATATTGTACTTTTATAACTGATGAGATGTGAAGTGATAATGACAAGTAATTAAATTATGACATTTAGATATAAAAAATTATTTAAGTTATATTTTATAACTCTAGCATGTTTGTTATATATATATATATATATATACATATTTATTTGTTTGTGATTATTTAATATAATTTTTGTTTTTTATTCGTAATTTAAAAGGGGTTTTTATTTTCCTAAAATAAAAATGTTGACACGCTTTTGTTTTATAGTTTTGTATGTCTCATCATGTAAAATTAATTTCCATCACGAGTTTGACACGCTTTTTTTGTATTTTTATATTTTATTTACAAAATAAAAACAATTTAAATTAAATTACGAATAACTTTTAATATAAAATGCGTAAAAGCAACAAAGTTCATTTAAAAAAGTTGAAAAAACTTTAAAATCTTGTAAAATAAATGGAAAATATTACTCATGAAATATATACTAACTTTGTTATATTAATAAAGTCATCGGTCAGTTATTCAGCCCGTCATTAGGTTGTTCTGCTGTAAATAGTTGTTTTTATATAAATGTCCGATTAAAATGTAATTAATCATTTGAGTGGAAAATTATTGTTGTTTTTTTTTTCGTTTGTTTATATTTTTGTAAAAGTTAACAAGAAAAAAATTCTTAAATAATACAATGAACTGTTTAATTAGCATTTTTTGTTACTTTCTTTTCTATATTATTCATAATTCAAATAATTCCATGATTCTTAAAAATTCAAAACAAAAACACTATGCTAGTGAAATAAGGCGATATGTGAATTAATTGAAGCTTTAAATTACAATATCAGCTAAAGCAATTTTTCTAGAATTCTTTTTTTTTTGCTTAAATCTGTGATTGTCAAAAATCTTAAAAAAATATTTTGGTTCAAGAAAGCATTAAAATAGGATCTAAAATTACTGAGATATAGACAAAAATTACACAGTACCAAAATTATTCCTTTCACAAACTTTACATTACCCTAGATGGGGTATGTAGGGTACTTTTAAAGCACTACATTAAAATAAATTTGTTCATATCTTTTAAACGTCTGCATTAATTCTTTAACAAAACAAAAAATATACACAAAATTTTCTATTGATTTAGTAAAGAAGACAAACTGTAGATCGTAAAGGGAAAAATATCGTAAATTGAACATATGTTCTTACAATTTGCGAGCCTCTTGCCTGCTTACTGTAAAAGGCTTCAATGCTTTCCATGATTTGTTGTTTCATGCCACTTATATGTCCAACTGCTAATCCTAAGTGTGGATTGGGTGTCTCTTTCTGAGACTACGATTGATTTTTATATCTACTTAAATTGACAATGACATTCTCTTTTAAAATGACTTGAACTTTGAGGGTACTGTGGCTTAATTGGTAAGTACATCAACTATTAAGCATAACATATTAACTTCTGCATTGGTTCGAGCCCTAGTCGGCGCAATATCAATTTCTATAAATGTGAATTTGTTTTAAAATTATTATGATTTGGTATCCTCCATCGGCAGTTAGCCCTACATCATTAAATGGCTGTAGAACAAAAAACTTATATAACACGTTAGCTAACAACAGGTGTCGCAACTTTACTGTTCTAAAAATATACATGACGTGCAATTACAGCGTTAAAAAAAGATTTATTTGTCTCTTTTACCAATTCTCAATTTACCACTTTTACCACTTCTCACCTTTCCAAAAAAGGTGACCCAATTTGTATATACACTATGTGAAATTGTATAAGCAATTATTTATTATAATTTTCATTAGATTTTAAAACCATGGCTTCAAAAAGTATAAAAATAAGCTATATTTTTGGAAATTGAATCATTTATTTAATCAGTAAAAGGCTATAACTTGCATGCACAGTGTAAACGAATGTATTGCACAAAATTAGCAAGTAACTATGATTTAGTCATATATAGTCCATAATCAGGTGAAACCGAAAATGTGCAATATCATGATTGTGCAGCACAACAAGTCATAACTTAAAAGAGATATATAAAGATTTTTTCAAAATGCAGTAATATAAAATTTTAAATAGTACAAAGTTTTTACAGATTTTAAGATTATATACAAATCCTATTAAACTACTTTTATACACTTGACAGAAAATTATATAAATTTTTAATATCAAACCTATTTTCCTTAATTGCTTTTTTCATTACAAATAATTTGTACGTCCAATCACAAATTGCTATTATTTTGGAATGTTTTTATTGTAGCTTATTTTAAACTTAAAGGCATATTTTGGTTTCGAGATGCAGCAGTCCTTAGCTCTGTAATCATAATCCGGTTCGAAGGACCTAATTTTGAAGATAATTCACTAAAAGATGTTAAGATAACTTATACTTATGTTACATTCCTTACATTATATATTATTAGTTACCAAAACTCCTATTTCAATTCTTTCTTCTTCAAACTTTGTGCTCCATTTACATATAATAAAAGTTAAAAATATAACTAAATGTCTACTAACTTAAATAACAGCTAAAATTAATAATGACTTGAAAAAAAATGTTATCAGTAAAAATAATTGATTTACAAAATCACGCAAAAGACTCATGGTATTAGAGCAAAAACTAGGGCAGTAAGTGAATGTAAATATAGACAGACAAAAGACAATTTGAAAGCTTTACATTCAAACAAAATTGAGCTTTTCAAAATTACAGGAATTTTTTGTTAAATACTCGTACTAATAAAAACTAACAGAAATTATATATTAAACTAAAACTATCGAATTAATATATAATAAAATACAAAAGAACTTTTACAAAAGGTGAAATTTAGAAAATTTTTCAAAACGGATGTGAAGGAAAATATTATCAGTAAAAACTTTAATCTAAAAAGACGGAAAATGTTAGAATTGCCTATATTACGGAAAAGCAGTCCTATGCGATTCAATTAATTTTTAGATCTATAAGAATCCTTCTCTTAGAATATGTATTTAGCATTATTGAACATTATTCAGCCAGTCAGGTTTAAATCGACTCATAAAGCGATTCTCTGTAAAGGGTCTTTTTTGGGATACAAATGCAGATATAATATTTCATTAAAAGGATCGTTACTAAAATTTTATTTGACACATTATGTCATTAACATCAGTTCAATCAATTATTTCGCAAAGTAGATTGAAAGTTCATATATGTTTGTATGTAAAAAAAAACTTTTTATAAATTTATTTTAGCTATTACTTCAACAAGAATAAAAATTTCCATTTTAAAATTTTTTTAAATCCAGTTTTAAAATTTCCCATGAATCATTTCGTCCACTGTTCCACTATTATAAATGTTAAAATAATTAAATAATTTATTTTTAACGTTCATTTAATTAAACAAATATTTATGGTTATTTATAACTTTAACCTGAATTTAAGAGAAAAAAAATCTCTTTAGAAAACATTTAATCTTAATTAATTCTAATCGTTACCAGTTAAAAGAAAACAACTTATTTATGAGAAATAAAATTTAATAACTTTTTTTATTTATCTATTATGGAATATTTTTGATCACGTTTTTTATAAGATATTTATTTTAATTAAATGCGTATAAATGCCTTATAGATTTGTTGTGAAAACGTTTTGATGAAAGTTTTAATTACATATAAATCAGATTTGTTTTTACTTAAAAGATTTTTGACGTAGTTTTCTATTGACAAAGTCGGATTAGCTAGTTAAGGTTAATTAGTTAAAATTGTGTACAATAGACGTCATATTAGCAAATTAGGAAATAAATACCAAATCCCTTAGATATTACTTTTTATCTCTAAACGTTAGAGCAATCGCGCCTACGGTTTTGCCCTATTTAAAAAAGAGTTAATAAACAAATATTTTTTAGTAAAAAAAAAAAACTGAAATTAATTTTTTGTGATTTTTTTTAGAGTATTGGCGAAATCGTCCTAAATGTTTTTTGTAACGTTATAAGCGATCGAGATTTATCTTTTCATATGTTTTAACACATGACTTAAAGAATATTTTAAAATTTTTGCACTGCCTTTCTTCAAAGAATTTTTAAAAACTCTCTTCATTGCGCAGTAAATTTTTTTGGGGTCAAAGGTCATATATTAGGAAATTCAGAATATACATACAAATCTCTAAATTATCATCCAAATTGAGTATATGAATTTATCCATTTTAATTTATTAAATAGTAAACTAATTAATTTTAATTTATTCGAGATAAAAACTTAAATATTTACATTTATTTCTAAAATCCGAATATGGAATAGAATAAATATAAAAAATACTACACCCATCACTATTAAATAGCCGGTATTGAGGGTAGATCTTGTTTACCTCTCTCTCAAAATCTTCGTAAAAAACATTAATTATACAATTCACACGTTGTCGTATGTGTTTTATTGAATGTCGATATAAATTTTAAATCTAAATTTAATGAAGTAGAATGTCCACGATATTCTTTACTTGCTTTAATAAACCATATTTACAACCTGTTAAGGTCAAAGACCGAGCATGATTTAGAATTCCATGCGCTTCAATCTTCTGCGCTATTCTCCAATTTCTAGTTTCAAGCTTTGAAGGATTTTCTTCCACTTGCTCTTTTCATCAAAGTTTCGGACGTCCTCTAAGCTTTAAGCTTTTTCATAGTAATGGTTTTTTGTAGAAGTGGGTTACTAGCCCGACATCCTAACCCATATTTTTAAAGTTCTCATGTTAGCTCACCACTTTAACTGGTGTTTAGGTAGCTAAATAAGTGATACCACGAGGAGGTAAGTGTCCAAAAGTGAGATGAGGGATGGACCAAGATAAGTCTGGATATACCAAATTAATGTCAATCAGAACCGTTGATATCCACGATATTATTAGTTCAATTTGCACGCTGTTATGAATTGTAAGTCGTTATGTTTCGTGTGAAAATTCTTAATTTTAAATGTGTCTCTTTCCTAAATAATATTTAAGCCCGAAATTGTACCGCAAACACAATAAGGGCTAATAGATCCTATCTCTAAATGAGCAATAACCATAAAGAATCGATTCTACAAATTCAAAGAAAATATCGCTTTCGTTTTTTAAGTAGTGAGTACATATACAATATCTCCAACATTTCCTCATCATAATCAAATTTTCCCGTGATTTATTTGTATTTAAGCGTTTACGGCAATGGATCTATATTGGGAGCTAGGGTCCAATGTGAAGCGATTGTCACAGAATATCGATCATGTTTATATAATTTTAGCTGTAAAAAGTTTTAATATCAAGTTTAAATTAACTTCAGATTCCAAATCATGTGTTTAGACATGATTTCGCCCATGGAGCCTATTTCAAACTCCCAGCACCTTGTGGAGAATGCAAGTCTCTACTGAGCTCATGCTTTGCCCGCTGTTTCGATATAAACAACAACCCTGGCTTTGGCTACGTTCAAGCTTCAATAAGTTCCAAGTGTTTTAAGGTGTGTGTCAGACCCATTGGTTTGTACTACCTATTGAGTTGCAAATGATAAAAAACACTTTTGCCTAATTTCTATAGAAGTCTAGTGTATACATCTTTTACGGCAACATATGAACTGAGCAATTGCTTATTTATCTTACACTGTGAGTAGCATGTATTTGTTTTTGTTAACTGAAATAAAAGCAACAAATGCAATACTCGTAGTAGTTTACTGGAGTAGTACATACAACAATCCAGTTTATTCCACGAACTATAAAAACTTAAAGATCAACAAAAAGAATCAAGAGTCAGTTAATCACAGACAGAATTGTATGTATCTGTATCTGGTAAGGGAATTCCCCCAAAAATAACAAGTTTTTTTTTAAATGTTTACAAAGCATTGACGTTATTTATTATTATTATTGTTATAGCATTTAAGCAACTACTTCGGTATTTTTACAACATCTACAAGTGTTTACCTTTAAACTTATGTAAAATAAACTAACAAAAAACTAATTAAATTTTATATTTTCTTTAAAGCGTTTTTCTTGGAAATCATTTAAAATGTCTGAAAGAATCTTACACTTTAATAAATGAATAAATTAAGGAAAAAAACTTAAAAGTCATTTGACTAGAAAACTGACCTTTGATTTTTTAATTAGATTTTAACAAACTACGAATGGATTATAGAAAATAAATCTTTAAAAACAGGTGATTGTATTTTTCCCCTAATTTTTAAAATCTGTCTGCCATAAGTTAATGATTAATTAAAAAAATAAAAATAATTTTAAAATAATTTTAAAAGTCGTCATTTAAGCATGATTTGTATTTTTTGTTTATACATATTTCATTTCAGTGGATTTTTTTCTCAATTTAATTTGTATTTCTTTCAATACTAAATGATTTAGTAAACAGTTTAAGCCTTTTTATTTAACAATAACTGTTTTTCAGTCATAATAACAGTTAATATTTTGAATGCGACTTACTTTTATTTCTTTTTATAAATCATTTTTTTTTTCTTTTGGGGGAGTTTTAAATTTAAAAAGTAAATTTATTTTAGCTGCATTTTTATGTTGACGTCATGTTATTTGATTTTTGCTGTAGAGTAGCCACAGCCACAGCCAAGTGATACATTTGATTAAATTAAGGCGTTAATATCATCATCATTGTTAGCTAATATTCAAACTTTTTCTTTTTTTTTTTTTGTTTGGTAGCAAATAATTCCAGACGTAAGTAAATTGGGATTTTTTGTGCTAATGAAAGACGTGCGTTAAAATTTAAAGCCAACAGGATTTATGTATTAATAAATTAAACAAATGTTTTGACGCAATATTTAATTGATTTCTAGTGTTTTTGTGAGTAGGAGTTTTAGAACCAACTGTATAAATATGTTAGTTTTAAGCGATTAATTAAGACATTATGTTTAGTTTAAAATGTATTAAGATAATTGATTGTTAATTAGAACCAGTAAAATCTACGCATTAGTAAGAATCTATAAATTTGTATATCTAATTGCCATTATTTTGTGTCACTTTAAGAGTGAATGCTATTAATCTTTACTGAACTTTCAAACCTAGAAGTTTGTTCATAAAAGTTGATTGACTAAGCGGAATGTAACTAGTTAAAATTTTTGAAAAAAAATGTGTATTTGTTAAAAGAACTTTTTTTACTAATTTCAAAGTAGTCGGTAACTCAGCAATTTTTGTCAGGTATGGGAAAAGCTGTCTTTGGCTTTGTATGAAATAATAATTTAAAATCTTCTTTTTAGACATTTTTATACCCTTCACCACCATAGATGGAAAGAGTATATTAAGTTTTGTGCTGATGCTAGTAACGCATAGGTCTGAGACCCACCTTTTACTATATCGATCGACTCAGAATCACTTCCCGAGTTGTTTTAACGATGTCCGTCTGACTTGCTGGATATCCAGGAAAGCTTGTTATCAAAGAACAGATTGTAACTTTGAAGATGATTTAATGAAATTTGGTACAGACTCTTATTTTGGTTCAAGGACGATTCTTTTGTCCTTTTTGGACAAAATTGGATTACAATTTCGGGTACCTCACATGAAGATACCTTTTCGGAATAAAGTTTTTATCATTTAATAGCCACAAGTTTAATTGTATTTGAATAATATTCAGCATAAATATTGTTTATGGTAACTGAAATCAGTGTGCCTAATTTTGTAGGAATCAGGCGATATTTGAACCGACCTCCCATACGAGACACATTCTCAAATGTCTTTTTAATACCCACAAAGGCACAAAAACGCTTATAAACATTATGATAACTGAATTTTAGTAATACTTTACACAGATTATTATTTTGAAAGTATAAACCGATAACTGAAATTTGGTAACAATCAATCCTTAATTGATCGTAGCTCCCCCACGGCCGGAAATGACACACAAATTTACTTAAGTCTCGAAATTTAAAAAAAAAAAATGTATGTCTCTAAGACTTAAGAAAGCCTCTTTAATTGTTAGTCCTTATTTGACCTTAGCAGTGAAGGGTATCATATAGTCGGACTTGACCAACTTTAGCTTTTCTTACTTCTTTTAAGTCGGTTCTGTGGCTTAGTTGATGATAACATATAATATTGAGCCTGGGTTGGATTCCCAGTTACGTCAACATCAATTTCTGCATTCTAAATGGGCGGTAAGCCTACAGCAATAACACGCCGTCGATGTAAAAGAAATGAAATTGGCTATAGAGCAAAAAGTTTAAACAATGCGTGTCGAAATAACAACATATGGCGCAACTTTTCTTTTATAAAAATAGACATGACATACAGTTTTTTGCCATTCGCAAAGAAATTCTAAACTTTAAATCTACCGCACTTCGGTAATACCACGGTTGAAGATTTAAGATGTACAGTTTTACCATGTTGTGGCCCTATGCTCCTCCAAAAGTCAAGGAAACCAGAAGAACAGAAGTTATACCATGTGACACTTATGTTCTTTTATTTGTATTGATCCAGATATTGCAAAGTTAGATGTTCTTGATGATCGGAAAAGCCAATTACATCAAGATCAAAAGTATGTGTATATTGCAGGTTCAAGGCTACTATGTTACACTTATTAATACAAAAATGTTTACATATTTTCCGAGGTCACTGTAATGTAAAGGCGACACGAATAAATAACGCAAGATCAGTGAATATTTTATGAATCTCCAACAGAGCTAGAATCTAAGAATATTTAACATTATTTTTATTTGTTTTCTATAAATTAGTGCATATTTGATCTTAAATTCTATCAAAGAAATGTTTAAATATATTAGTAGGTGGATTGTTAAATTTTGCAAAACAATAAAGATTTATAGATAACAAAATTTTATATGTATACTAAATTATCAGACCTTTACTTATAATAAAAATAACCCCCGTACTAGATCCACTATCGAAAATGGCACTATAAGATCATAAATCTTTTTAAAGTATATATTTTTAAAGCTAAAAATAGCTAGCGATAAGTTATAACTTATATAAATTATACTATAAATTTTATAAAAACACAATCTACATTCTAGGTTTTTTTTTAACTAGTATATGTATTGACTCCCGAGATTAATAATCCATATTAAAATTTTCCTATGAATCACAAATAAAATAAAATTGTAGAGCGATTGACACTGCTAAATATTAATTTGACACCTCGTGGGGTTAATATTGTACTATATTTTACTTATTTTTTAAATTTAGAATTAACAGCAAAAAGGTGTCAAAACCTTATGCTGTCAAATAATCTGTCTTATATTTATTTTGCACTCGGTGTGATCTCTTTTATGTCAATGAACTTGGAGTGATCTAAATTGAATATTTAAATATTTTTTCTGCAATTTTATACATTTGTAGAATTTTCAATTTACAATTATTCTTTTAATAAAGACCATATTTTATATTATTTATGATCTAAAACTCAAAGTATAAAATCAGAAATTTTAGTAATTAAAAAAAAGTCTGTAATAATAAAAAAGAAATGCATGCCCACTGGATTGGTATTTTAGAAAATATTTTTCATTCAAAAATTTCAGCAGACGAGACATTTCCTTTTCAAAAACAAAAAAACAATTTAGAAAATGCAAACAATTTAAAAGGAAAAACTCAGTCAAATAAATTTCCTTTCCTGCTTGGATTTTTATTTACTTTGGCGTCAAGTGCATTTTAAAGTTCAATAAACTTTTTAATAATAAAATAATGAAAACAATTCTTCTCTTCTCTAATGTAAAATGCAACAAAGTATAAAGGCAACGTGTATTTTGCTCCGAAGTTCAATAAACCAAATATAAATAATAAAATTAAAACACAATATATTCTACCGAGTATTCGCCATGGAACTACCAGTTTCCAGTTAAATTTCGTTTATTATATTATTTACTTAAATTACAAAAAAAATATATATTATATGTCACAAAATATGGGATCAAAACTGAGACAATTGTAAATCAAAAACAAGACGAGAAATGAATTGAAATATGAGACCTAAATATAAAATATTAGCCTTTGGCGGCATTTTTTTTTAGAGATTTCTTACAAATATTTCTTTAAAAATTAATTTCAGAAATGTAAGAAAACAAGTTGATATAATTATGTTTAATAAACCAACCACATGTTAATTAAAGTAATTATTCAACAAAACTCCCACATTCCAAAAAACACACAAAAAACTTGAGTCAATATTAATCCCCTTTTGCATTTAAGTTAATAAAAACGTGTACGACCACGATACGACTATTCCCTCAGCTGATTTGTTTACTCCAAATACACTTTCTTACATGTGTAGGGTCGAAAGTACAATTAATAACATTTTTTACACAAGAATTTAACAAACACGAAAGCTTTAATATAGAAATTTTTCTACTCTTACTAACAAAAAAAATACTATGTATTTTTCTTGATCAATTAATTACATTTGTTAACTGCTGGTTAACACCCACTTTTCTCCAAAAGATAAGAATTTGTTAAAGTTTTTTCGAATTCAATTAGTTTTTTTTTTAAGTTTTATTCATGTAATTTTTTGCCAAGTCATTATCTATTGTATAGTTATATTTATATAAAGATTTATTAAGTCTAAAGTCTTTTTTTTATATTAAGTTTTAATGTCACCATATCACTTAAAATCGATCGGACGCTATTTAATAATGGTTATTTCTTTTTCAACCATTTTACCCTTAAAATTATTTTTTATATTGAAAGTACAGTGGGTAACAATTCAAAAAACTTTTATATCTATAAAAGTAGGCAACAGTAATTTGTTACTTTGTAATCGACCAGAAGCCGAAGACTTTGTATTCCACCAGAAGTCAAAGACTTTAATATTCGCAAATATCACGATCATTAATGAAACTCGTGAAAATGAGTATTAAAAGTAATATTCGATTCTTACATTTTTTAGATAAAAAATATTTTTTAGATATTTTCTATACAAACATTTAAAAAAAAATTTTGATAAAAATATTTTTCTTTGTAAAATTTTTCGATTAAAAGTGCTTTTTATAAAAAATTTTTCGATAAACATATTTTTCTGTGAAAATTTTCAAAATTTTCTATTAGAAAAATATTTTTTGAAAAAAAAAATCTATAAAAAAATTTGTTCCAAGGAAACTTTTTCGATAAAAATATTTTTCTATAGAAATATTTTTCTGTAGAAAATTTTTCTAAAAAATTTTTGATATAAAAATTTTCTATAGGAAATTTTTGATAAAAAATTTGATATATTTTTTTTTTATAAAATTCTTGTTAAAAAATTATATATTATTAAATATTTTCTATAGAAAAATTTTCAATAGAAATATTATTCTGTCGAAAAATTTTTAATAGAAATCTTTTTCTGT
This sequence comes from Stomorhina lunata, assembly GCA_933228675.1. Taxonomy (NCBI): domain Eukaryota; kingdom Metazoa; phylum Arthropoda; class Insecta; order Diptera; family Rhiniidae; genus Stomorhina; species Stomorhina lunata. Next base: position 1,972,101 of record OW121740.1, on the reverse strand, counting down.
CGAAAAATTTTCTTAAAAATGTTTGATAAAAAATTTTCTATAGAAAAATCTTTTAATAGAAATATTTTATATAAAAAAAAATTTCTTTTTTTTTGTTAAAAAATTTTCTATAGAAAAATTTTTGATAAAAAAAATTTCTGTAAAAAATTTTTGATAAACAAATTTTCTATAGAGAAATTTTTGATAAAAAAAATTTCTATAGAGAAATTGTTGATAAAAAAAAATTTCTATATAAAAATACTTGATAAAAAATTTTCTATAGAAAAATTCTTGATAAAAAAAATTTTTATAGACAATTTTTGATAAAAAATATTTACAGAAAAATTTTTGATAAAAAAAAAATTTCGGGAAAAAATTTTCTATAGAAAAATTTTGTATAGAAAAAATTTTAATAAAATATCTATTTCAGTTAAATTTATAAAAAAAGAGACAACTCTACCGACGTTTAGTGATGAAGGGTGTAATATGTTTGGACTGGACCAACTATAATACTTATTAGAACCCGAATTAGTCGTGTTTCAATACTTATTGGACACCAATTTTGTGCACACAATTTTAAGGCTAATAACTCCGAACCGGATGTTACATCGAATTCGGAACGTTCTAATCATTATCTAATGAGTTTAAGAAAGGGTGTATTAAGAGATATCGTCTTTATCAAATAGTAATATGTCATGTACATAATGTCATGGGCACGAGATTCTTGAAAAAGAGTTGTTTTATAAAATCTATATTTATAATCGAGTATTAAGATCATAAAGATAGGCCATTAAAGATCAGTCCCCAAAACACTGCCAAGAAAAAATTATTGTACAAACCTGTTGACATTTTTATTGTAATACAATTGCTATCTTTACTTTGTTAACAAAACTAAGGTTTCCCAACTTCTTAGTACCACTGTAGATGCGTGATTGCAATTAATATATAAAACTAATTTATTGTGTTTCTTGTTAAGACCGGCAAGCATCGCTGACCATGAGTTAATTTCGGTAATTAAAAATGTTTGGAATATTATATACATATTTTTGGTATGTAATGATTTAGGAATGATCTCTACATATTTATATGGAACTTTAATTTGATCAGTGATCGGTTCAGTTGCGGTTCAGAATAAAACTTTTCAGTTAGAAGTGGCGTATTTTTTCGGACAATTTTTTTTTTTTTTTGTTATAGATAAAAAAAAGTAGTATTTATGATTTTTTTAAACTGGAATAACATACAACTTGACTCTTATAATAATTCTGAATATATTTTGATAAAACGTAAAATTCTTTCCTAGTTAACCTATACAAACAAACATTACAAATTTATTATAAATGATATACATATATTTTTGTCTTTTGTTTTGGTAAAACTCTAAATAGTTTTATGGATAATATTGATTTTCTTGGTTTTCTTAGTATTCTCTGGCATGATATAATAAATATATATTTTACTAGAGTATAAATAAAATAGTAACTGGAGGACAATTTAATATTTATAGCAATTTGACTGACTGACTGACTGACTGCCAGACCATCGTAGGAATTATATTTAATCATTTTCAACCGCAAAAACAGGAAATTACCAGAATTAACAACGAAACAGAGGAAAAGTTGAAAAAGAAACATTAAAACGGATGATTTAAGGTAAAAACAAAAAAAAAACGAAGAAGGACAATAGTGACAAGTTAAATACAAAAGCAAAAAAAGTCTAGGATGAAATTATGAAATATAATGAAAGTTATTTAATTTCCTTTTGGAAACCTTGAAAATAAAAGAAAAAATTGCTGTTAAGGCCTGATGTTGAAGAAGGAATACAATTATAAAATAATGGAATACAAATTGTTAAAGTTTACATTTCATTAAATAAATACATGTATAAGTGTTTCAATATTATTTAATATTTCAACGAGCTATTTTGTAATAAATCCAGCAATTAGACAATTGTATTGCATTTCGATAATAATATAAAAATTGTGTAATAGTTTATTTTTCTAAAGACAATATTATGTATTACAAGCTGTTAACTATATCAATTATATTAGTAACATTAAAGTTATTTAAATGAAATATTTATTATTAAATGTTTCTCAATTTATTAAATAATTTTAAGTATTACGTGTCGTGACATTTATTCGTCCCTTTAACATAATTTCAAAAATATCTTGAAAAAAGATATTATAAGCCATAAATGGAAAATGAATTCTATTATACTTAAAAACTGCAGTTTACTAATTAACCATTATTTATTTATAACAGTAAAGAAAATATTACACGTGTGTTGTAAAATTACACATTAGTTTATCTGCTTGTTAAAATATTTTTATATCCGTACTTTAATTTTACCATACCATTAGGGCAAACAGATATTTATACCATTTAAGAAATAAAAATTTTGAGATCAACATTTTTTTTTTAATTTCATATTTTAAGTTAAATAAACAAAAGAAAGGATTGAAATAGGAACTTCTGAAATAGAATCCAAAATTTCAAAAATGGAAACGATATATGATAAATGCGTTTGTGATTAAAATTAAAATTTTTGATCTATATAGGGTATATAAAATATATATAACTTTATTTGGGACCCCCTTAATTTAACGTGCAATTAGTGTTCCGTCCATATCAACGTGACAATTGATTTTAAAACAAGAACATTTTTAAACTATTAAAGTTCTGTTATACAACCATGTCACAGAACTCAATTCCATTCGGAAGTATAGAATTCCGTATTTTGCTTTTATATAAAAAATTCAACGAATGTTTTTTTTTCGGTATATAAACTCCTATTTTGAAAGTGGAATTTATTCAGAATTATAAATTTGTCATTCTGGGTCGATGTAAAAAATTCTTTGAATCTACCAATATTTAAAAATATTTTTCTTTCTTCATTATTTAAAATAATTGTATGTAAAATTATTTTATAGAATAATTTTACTGTAAAAACTTTCGAGAGAAAAATTTTGAATTAAAAATTCTAATGAAATTTTGAAAATGATAATTTTCAAAATTTCATTAAAATTTTTAATTTCAAAACAATTTTATAGAAATTTTTGCATCAAAAAATTTTTTCAGAAATTGAAGTCAAAAAATCTTTCTCAAAATTTTTTTAAAGAAAATTTTATTATTGTTTTAAATAATAAATAAATGTAATAATGTAGATTTGGGATCAAATGCGAATAGTCATTCTTTTTGAATAATATTTACATCCCGACAATTTTGTTATTTTTTGAAAATTTGTATATCTATAAAAAATTGTATATGAAATTTTTGTACAGTAAAAATTTTCTATAAAAATTTTCTTTACAAAAATTTTGTGAAAGATTTTTTGACTTAAAAATTTTCTGAAAAAATTTTTTGATGCAAAAATTTCTATAAAATTGTTTTGATGTACAATTTTTTTTTATAGATATTTTCCAAATAAATTAGAACATACTTGATCATAGCTATTTATACTTTCTTATTTGTTTTATTCACAAACCTAAGTTTTTTTTTAAAAAAGGGTAATATTCGTTTTTTGACTTAATGTAATTACAATTCTATGACTCCAATACAAAATTAACATACAAACACTTTTACTAATACCCATTCAAATTTGGTGATTGTATTTGAATATAATTTATAACTTTACTAATTGGCCACTTAATTTAATTTGTACTTGCAGTTGGTTAAAATTTCTTGGTCACATACTCACATGTAGGTAAGTACATATATACATACAAGGATAAGTATATACATACATATATACTCATGCTGTACGTAAGTATGTATCTACAATAGTACCTACTTAAAGTAAAGTTTTGAACTATTATTTGTGTTACCAACTAATAATAATAAGGCTAATAACAAGATGTAGCAAAAGATGTTTTGAACGAGCATGTTTTATTAAACTACAATCTAAAATAACAATAGAATACAGGAGTTAGGCAAACAATAGAAAGATACTATTTGTAAAGAGGACTTACCACTCAGATGCAAACTGTATTTGAATATGACAATAAGCCAACTCTACTATTTGTTAGTTAAAACAACAACAAAATGTTGTGAAAATAAAATTGTATACATATTTACAAAAGACATTTATAGTATAAAGTAGACAATAGTCTAAATCATAACTATTGCCATTTGCAAATGGGTTATTGTTGACTTGAACAACAACTACGTAATTGGTAGAGGCATTCCAGGCAGATTAAAAACCAATTAAAATTTTTCTTGTAAATTAAAGTATTTGGTATTTAATTAATTTTACAGCAATGAACAGTTCAAATTGATTGAAAGGTTTAGAATAATAGGAATTTCTTATACAACCAGTGGATTGTCATATTTGGAATATTCGCAATAAGTTTATTTAATCCTTTTAAAATCAAATAAGATATTCAAATAATCATTCCTATATAATAGGTTTTCCAAATAATTGTTAAAGACAAGTTAAAATCTGTCTAGCGCCCTGTTCTATAAATCGAAAATTTCAATTAACAAATTACATTGTGCTACTTTGTTAATTAAATTTTGTATTTTACTACATACGTCCAATTTTAAATATTGTAAAAAAATCTCATAGATTCAAAACTATATTTCAAAAAATCATTCCTCTTTCATTCCTATTACCAATTAGGGCGTATACAATTTGTATTAAAAATGAAATATCACAATTACTTCATTGTTTGGATTCCTATAAAACAGATTTTCTAGCTAAAATGACTAAAAACTCATAAATCTCAATAAAAATATAATTCTAATTAAATATTTGTGTTATTAATCCCCGGATTAAATGCATGCACTATGGCCTTATGAGACGTCATAGAACTACAATAAAAAAAATTGTTTGCTTATTAGAATATTTTATAAAACCATTTAATTATAATGATAATTAAGAAAAAAAAATAATTTTAATTACATTTAAATGCCTTTCGTTCAATGTCTGGAATACCAATTATTATGACATAATGTAACAATGAATAAACATTTTGTTGCAAAATTAAAATACCTTAATCGGCATTTTTTACACTGCTATACAAAAATGTATTTGTTTTCTGCGGAACGAAATTTTTGTGATTTAACTCGATGTTTTGGAGTTATATTAACACTTTTTACAATATATCTTAAAAGCTAGAGCCAACTAGGAAAAACTAATGTCACTTTCGGATTTAGCAGACTAAACAACGACATCTAGATTTGGTTAAGAAATCTCGTGCCACAAAATTTTGTTGACCTGTGTTTTAAATAAATTCTGTCTGTCATTTAATATAAAGAACAATTTATTCAACTTTAATACTTTATTATAATACCAGATTTATTTTTGGAAAGTAAAAAGAAATCGGAGATAAATAAGAAACTCTTAGAAGATTGTGTTGTCCAAACTTAATTTGGCATATGCAATAGAAACAAATTAGATCAATACTGGATTAATGTCGTGTAAGGAAATAAAAAAAAGAAATATTCATTAAATGTGGGAGTTCAAACTTTCTGGTATTGGAAATTAATATTTGATTTCTTCAGTCTTAAGCCAAAGCAAATGAAAGTAATAAAAAGTGTCAAAGAATATTTGTGCTAAAAAAGGAAAAGTTATTTACCAAAATCTATAAATAGGAAAAATTAAAGGAAATTAATGAGACGTTTACATAACTCAAGCGACTGACGATTGAGTGAAATTTACATGTATTTTGTTTTTGTTACAATAACAATACACATATAAATTTCACTCAATCGTCAGCCGCTTTAGTTATATAAACCCCACATAAATTTAATTTTTGTTTGGTTTGCAATGAAGAAAAAAAAATCCCATTGAAATCGAATTTTCAAATAATTCAAGTTTTGTTAAAATTTTCTATTACGAAAAATTGTGTTTAAATTTATAACATTCACCCGCATTTTTTCTATATAAAATTTTTATCAAAATTTACTATATGAAAAATCTGGACAAAATTTCTAAATTTAAAAAACGTTATTCAAATTTTTCTAGATAATAAAATTTCATCAACAGTTTTCTATATGAAATAATTTAACTAAAATTTGTCTGTTATACGGAAAAAATTTTTGTTTTTGTGTTGAGGAGTGCTGGCCTCAATATTTTAACACTATTTAGATCTAAAAGTTTACTTCTAAAAATTTGAGCGAAATCGGACAACGTTTTCTGGACGCGAATCGAGTTCAAAGTTTTAGTATAGGATTTTTGTTTTGATCAAAATACAAATACAAATTAAAAATCCATTTAGTAGTTTTGGAGTTTCTGCAATTTTCCCTCGAAAATCCGGAATAATGAAATTTCATAGTAAGACTTGATTTATTATTTTGTGACTTGTAAGCAAGTTTCGAGAAAAACAAAATATTTTAATGAACTTACGCACACATAAAAAATATTTACTTAAACGTACTTAACTAAGTCGGAAACAAAGTAAAGTCAAATCAGAAGTACATGTTAAAATCTTCGGGCATTTTAACAACTTGGAAACAGTCCATCAATTTGGAACTGCTGATAAATTTTCACAATTTACTTGCATATGTCAATTGTGTTTGTATTGGTAACACAATTTTTCTATGATATACATATAAATATAACTCAACAAAGTTCGTTATGGTACTCAACGAAGTACGTTATTTTTAGTGTACTTCGTGAAAATTCGTGATGATAAAGGTTGTTTTTTTAAATATGTACTCTAAAATTTAAAGGTCCCTATTCTAGAATTGTATACTTTGTTACGTATGTGACTTTGTACTGAACTTCCTAAGTACAGTGCGATACAATATTTTAGAGTATTTTTTCGAACCTTGCTTGTAAGTACTTAACACTCCATTTATATATATATATATTTCTCAGTACGGTTTACATTTTTTTTTTAATTTTTAAGATAGTTTTAAAATTTTTTGATGAAAACGATAATATAATTTTTTTTTAATTACATCGAACAATTTTTAATTAAATTTTTAATAAAAAAAATAAACTTAATATTTTCGCAAAATATTGTACATATTTATGAACGGTACTGAGAATGGATTATTTCAGAATGCGCTTCAATAAATTTATTTAACAAAATAAAAAATATGTCACACATGAAACAATTCTACCAACAAATTCGTGCACACAAAAGGTTTATTGACCTTTTGCCACCGACTAAAAATTATTGTCATTTGAATAAAATTACACAATTAAATACTAAACCATAGTAAAAACTAATATGTACGAGTATACAAAAAAAAAATAGCAATAGAACACGTATAAAAAACAATTAAATAATAAAATGTAATGTAATTTGTTTAAGCTTTTTTTGATTAAATATGAATAATAATAGTAATACGAGTAGTTAAATATAATGTAATTTACCCAAGTCTAAATGAAACTGAGTAAATGACTGGCTGACGTCTATATCCAAAAGGAACTTTGCACAGATAAATATATTTTGTAAAAAACTAAGATATTATAAAATTACTATTACATACATATGAGCCCATTGGAACATAAGCAAAAAGTTATAATGTAAAAAAAACCTGAACGAATTTTTATAAAAGTTTACTAGCGACAGGTGTCATTTTCTATATATAAATTTATGTATTTTTTTCTATTTTCTAGTCAAAGTGCATTTAAAAATTTTATATTTTTTATATATTTTTTCAATTTAACAAGTGGCTCAACATTCTGGGCTTAATACAAGTGTCATTCTTTGGGTTTGTCTGTCTATCTTTCGGTCTCTCATGCTGAAAAGCCATTCATGTATTTTGTAGTAAAATTTTTCTATTTTAACTATTATATTTTTCATATTTTTTTAGCTATTGTTAGCCGGTCAGTTGCAAGTATATCCGCTATAAAACCATCAATTAAATGCAGCAAAAAAAAAAAAAAATAGAAATATAAAAAATATATTTTTTAAAAACCCTGACATTGTTATCGGCCATGGTAGCGGTGTTGGCGGTGATATTGTAAACTATTTTAACATGTTAAAACTTTAACAAGAGTAATAATGCCAGTCATTGCAAATTATTTCTAAGATTCCAAAGTTTCCCTTGTTTTTCTCTAACAAAATAAGTCAAAGGTATTAAATATAAATACTAGGGGTATTCATGATAATACCTAAGTAAAATTTGTTTAGTCTAAATTTATTGTGCAAAAAGTAAATTTCTGTTTCTATAAATCATTTTAAGTCAAACTCAATACTAAGTAATCAAAAAAATCTAAAATTTATAAATTTACATATTTTTGCATCTGAGTAAAATTTGTTTAAAAAAGTGCAAGGAAAGTTGCTTTTGTTTTTCTCTTGCAAAGTAAGTTCAAGGTTTTAAATATAAATATTAGAGGTATTCAGAATGTTACACACCTAAATTTGCAATGCAACGAAAAAACTTTATTTCAATTTCGGGTTATAAATCTCATTAGAAATATGATTTTTAATACAAACAAAAACATGTAAAAAATTAGATAGTCAAGCCCACTAAGGTCTAAATATGGCCAGTTTTTAAAAAAAATTACAAGATTTTCTTAATTTTTGGCAAAATAATTGTTCAAATTTTCTAATAATCTTAGCAAACGATTTTCAAGTGTTTTTTAATGGATTTAGGAAATTACATTGAATTGTCACGAAATTGTCTACAGAAGTGCAAGATAAAATTTGGGCTGTTTTTGGACAACAACTCAGATACTGAGTTGATCTATATGCTTGAAAGTAGGTGTCAGATATTTCCATCCGGTACAAACATCAACACAAACCCAAAAACCTATTCCAGATGTTTTGTTTAAAGTGTATAATTAAGATCTTAGGATCTTAGAAAAATTTGTACTTAATATGTACCTATAATTAGAAATTTAACAAAAAATGTTTATAATAAAATTCAAGTAAGAAAAGCTATAGACTATATGATACCCTTCACTACCAAGTTCAAATATGGACCAACAATTTAACAAGTTTTCTTAAGTCTTAGAGACACATATAGTCGTATGTGCAAAATTTTTTCAACATTTCGCGATTTTAGAAGATTTATGTCATTTTCTATTGAGGACCTGATATGGGAGCTAGGATCAATTGTTAAAAATATCGGTTATAGGTTTATGTTTAAAAAATATTTATCTTTGTACAGTTTTAGTAATAAAATTCAATTATCTTTAGATTTATAAGCATTTTTGTGCCTTTCAGGATATTTACAAGACTTTTGAGGTATGGTCAAATATGGATCGATTGTCACAAAATTTGGTTCACTGATTTCATTTACCATAAGCAATATTTATGCTGAATATTAATAAAACACAACTAAATTTGTGGCTGAAAAGGTCCAAAAACTCTATCCGGGATGGTATTCCTATGGGTGGTACCCAAAAATATTAATCCGATTGCATTAAATTATCTTTGAAGCTATGACCTGTACTTTGATAACAAGCTTACATGGACATTCGGCCTGCCAGCCATCCGGACGGACATCGTTAAAAAACTCAGGGAGTGATTCTGAGTCGATCGCTATACTAAAAGGTAGAACTCAGACCAATATTTCTATGCGCTACAAACATCAGCACAAACCCACCTATTTTGGTAAGTTTACAGAATAATGCTATTTTTTTAAACAATTTTTTATTTAATTAACCATGTGTAAAATGTTTCATTACGTAAATGAATTTAGTCCTATTTTGAAAAATTTGCCTCGTGTGTCATATACATCGTGAGTACCCTTAATGCAAATATTACTTTGCTATTTGTGCATATCAAATTACACTCTTACATTTGCATTTTAAATCGTATTGTATGGTGTTGTATCGTATCGTATCAAATCGCATTATAAAAATTGTATTGTATAATATTTTATGTCGTTAAAAACTAGTTACCGGTTACCATGGACTTCTAACTTTACAACTATTTTAAAATACAATATAATAAAAATAATTCTTTTGTTGGTCTTTTTTAATATTCCCATTCATCATTCATTTCTCCTTCCCTTTGTATATTCCATTTTGTTCGGGTATTATTTGATATTTATATAGACTTTAAATTGTCTTCATGTGGTTAGAAATAAATAAAAAACTTTTAGTTTTTCTTCCGCTACTTCCATTTGAATAATGAAAATATTTCTTGTTGTAGAGTAAATTATTTTAATTATGCCACTAAACGACCTTCAAGTGTATTTTCTTCGTTTTTCTTTTCTCTTATAAAATAATTATTACGATAAAATATTGGACCTTTTTCAGTAAATCAAGTAAATCAAGTAAACAAACAAGTGTAAATTACAAAAGAGAGTCAAAGTCGTCTATGGATTATAAATTTAATTTAATTAATTCAAGATGTGAACAGTTTGTCTTAAATTTTGGTTAAAAATAGAAATTATTTATTACAGATTTATTTTGTATTTGGCAAAAGGGCTTAGGTTTATTTGTATAGGAATTTTAATGGATTTCATTAAAATGCTAAATTTTAAGAAGATTTTCTTTATCTTTAAGACCATTAGTGTTTATTTAGTAGATACAATTTTTTGTTCTATTATTATTTTTGACCTTTAGTTAACATTTCAGAGATACAGATATTTAATATCTTTATGTAAGAATATTGATATGGATTATTCTTGATAATTTTGACTTAAATCTTTTAAAATTATACTTATGAAAGAAAAGCGGTATACTGTGTTTTTTATGGGACTTTTGAAAACGACCATACGGTAAATCAATGCAACATCTTTATATTATAGAGTTTTTAGTATAACTTTTAATTCTTGTTCTTGGTAATTTAAACTGAGTTACTTTCTTTTTCCGTGGAACCCCTTGATGCCATTGAGTCATATATTAAAAAGCTTAAATCGAAATTAATTAAAATATTGCGTATATCTATTTGATCATGCTTAATCTGAATGTTCATTTTCAGGTTCACTTGCTGCTGATTCTTGGTAGATAGTAACTTTTCTAATTATTTTTTTTTTTGCAAACCTTTCACATATTTAAATCTAAACTAATTATCACTTAATAAATTTAAATTATGCAATTTTAAATGCATTTCCAATCATAAAACTAAATAATTACAATTGATAAGAAATGTCTGGTAAATGAAATTGAAAAAAAAACTCTCAATATAAAAAAATATGTAAATTGAATTAGAAATTTTAATTAATAAAGAAGCAAAATTAAACAGTTTACTTAAATTAACTGAACTTAAAAAACAGTCACTTAAACAGGTTTAAATAAATGAATTAATCGGAAAAAATAGATACACTGTGCGAGAAAATTTTTCGAAAAATGTTTTGATTTATAGCAGTTCTGTTTTTTTTTTTTTTTTTAATTTTATCCTCAATTAACAAAACATACAAAAACAAGAAATCATAGTACAGACAGTGCAATCTAACAACATTTAAATATTTTGATGTTAATAAAATACAAACTCTTCAATCTACCACTAAAAGAATTGCAAAGTGTGCAACCACTATTACGCTTTAGCTGTGTTAATACCTTTCTTTGACAACAATTAAGGTTAGTATATAAAATAGTTTTTGACACAGTCATAACAATAACGAAATGTTCTGAAAAATTATATCTTATATCTTAAAGGAAGCCTAGAAAGTTTAATAACATTGAAGACAGCGGGAAGAAATTATATTTGATGATTCTTTGAACTAGCATGGTGTGATTTTTATTGTACATATATTGAAACGTCATAAACGTCACATGGCTATAAATGTGATTTTTTTGCCATTATTTCATTTTTACACTCAAAAACCGGTTACGATTACGATCATAAAAATGTATATTAAGTAACTGTGTGACCCAAAAATACCCATCATTAGTCAAGTAAAAGTGTAACTTTTGAATGTAATGAATTTAATTCAATTAATGCAAGTAAATATTTGTTAAGAGAGTAAACTTAAGTAGGCACATGAAAGTATTTATAGCCAAATTATTTATAGAAATAACTTTTTATTTATAAATATAAAAAGATTTCTTTGTTCGTGAAGAAAGTCGGCAGCAGTTAGTGGCCTCATTTTTGGAAAAAGGAAAATTTTATCAAGGACTTTTTAGATATTAGCATAATAATAATTCAAATAAAATGACGAATATTAAATAGAAACTATTAACAATTTGTCTATGTTAACAAAGAGAAAATCCTGCTGAAATATATATAAATATATACCATATAATAAATTATAATATTCTGTTGTTTGGAAAGTAATTTCTATTTTTACCGATTTTTTTATTTGAATTTTTTTGCGAACCAAACTTCACACTACAGCCGCATGATCATTATATAATATTTTTTGAAATTTGATACAGAAAGATTTGTATAGGAAAGTACAATAAAATCTAGGCAGTAGTTTTTGTTTATTATTATCCCTTTTTAATATGGAACGCAAAACGAAGCATTTTCGTCATTTTTACTATAGAAAATTTTCAAAATGTTGTTCAAGACAGAAGGAAATGCACAGATATGTATGGAAAAGAAGTTTTGACAGTTCCCTGGTTTTCAAAATTATGATCTGGTAATTTATTGGAAACTTGCGTACTTACTTATTTAAATGGCCTATATTACAACCTGTTTACTTGTTCTTTTCATCGAAGTTTCGGTCGTCCTTGTCTACCAGAAAAATGGCAACATGAGTTGAACCAGAGTTCCTATTATATGAAAATTGTCTTTCATTTTCTCAAAAAGAAAACGAAATTTCTTTTCTAACAACACAACAAAGTATTTACATTTCGAAGAACATTAAAGATAGGCAGACAGCTCAATAACGCTTTTATTAGGTCAGTGTAATATTCTTAAATTATAATAAATTAGAACAAATAGTAGAGATATAATAAAATAAAAAAATATGTTTATTTGCTAAACATTTATTTACTATTTACTTAATTTTCCATTATAAACACAAACATTTTGTATTAATTTCATTTCTACTTTTTTTTTTTTTTGTATGGAAAAGTTTTTCTTTTGTTGAGAAATAAACAAAAATACCCAAAATGTAAAATAAATTCTAAATCAAATAAAACTATTCATACCTATATTTAATTTATTTGAAATAATTTGTTTTGCATAAAGAGAACCTATAGTCAATACCGTCTATTAACCAATTCTTTTATAAAATCACTTTTTATTTGGAAACTTTTTTTATAATAAAAACCAGAGAGAAGAAATCTATTTTAGAACTTTGGCTTAAATATATTCAATAAAAGCCAAAATATTGGCTTCTATTTAAATATTTTGAATAATAAACAGTCTCTTTTGCCTCTCCTTAAAAATGTTATTTTTGTATCATAGTCGGTTTTGAATATAGGCACTCAAAAATGATTAATATTTCAACCATTTAATGTCCATATTCTTCATATATTTATTTGTTTAATATTTTTGATACTAATTTATAAGTACGAACAACAAGTTTAATAAATTAATAAACAAACAAATACTGACCGTCTGTGTATTAAATTATTGATGAGCATGTGACATGATATCTAGTTAATGCGTGATTTTAAATAAACAAAAATTTAAACAAAAACACTTTTTCTGGATTATTCAAATTTCGTTCTTTTTTTGTATTTAAAGTAACATTTGTACTTAAGATTGTCATCGTATTTGTTTTCGATTTTCTATTTCAATTTTGTTGTTATCCAAAGGAGCTAGAAATCATAAGCAAATGTGCTTTCAAATAAATTAAATTTGAAAGAAATTCGAGAAAATCAACTACGAATTGGCCCATATTTGTCTTTACTTCCCATTAAAGATTATTACCAGAAAATCATACATACTCTTAGAAATCTATAGATAATTTAAGTTTTTTCTGTTTTCCTAAGACAAGTCATCTATAAACATAAATCGATAAGTTAAATTTTGTGAGAATCGATCTATATTAGACTCCAGGTCCTATATCAGACACGCTCTCAGAAATAATATAAATATAATTGAACATCGAAAAAATATTGTTGTGATTAGAAAATGAGGCTCAGATATGTCCATAAGAGTAAAGAAAAACTAGTATTTAAATTGAATAATGGCCGGAAGTGTATCAAACAGTCGGAGTTGACCGACTACAGCACTTTCTTATACGTTTTTTTTTAACATTTTCGATATATGTAAGTCTTTCTTATCTACCCAATAAGTTTGGAATATAAGTATTTCTAGCTAGCCTTTCTTAGCTAGCCAAAAATCAATATCACTGTAGTATTATTGAGCTAGGTCTAGCCTAGCATACTTATATAAATTCCAATCTTGAGATTTTAAAGAAACTGTAAAACCCTGAAATCGAGATTTGATACTTTATTTGAAAAAGAGACAGAAACAGTAAAAATTCGACTTATACAATTTTGCTCTAATTTAAAAAAAATTGACGAATGTGAAAACTTTTTCTTGTAAATATTTTAATGTATTTGAATCAAGATTTCAGTTTTATTTATTTAAAAATATAAATAAATATTTGGATTATCGATGGTCTAACAAATTCTTTAAAACCCCAGACCACAGCAGATGAGGAAATGTATGACAAAAAATATCCGCTAATTGCCACAAATTAGATTAATGGAATGAAGAAGCACTTTCCGAGTCTACAAAAATACATCCATCTGCCTAGCTATGAAGAAATATAATTCTTTTAAAATAAGTACATATGTACAATTTTGCTCTAAATTAATGGTTACGAAAAAAAAAATCAATCGTAAACAGTTTTGAAATTTAAGAAACTTTTGTTATAACAAAAGACACAATCATAATATTATTACTTCCTTTCTACTTGACTATTATAACAAATAAGTGCTTTCAATTAAATTTTTAAAATTTGATTTTAAATCTAAAACAAATACAGAATAAAGCATCTTAAAATGTATAGAAGTATTCCCCACCTAAAAAATTTATGGCCCTAAACAAATAAAATGATAAGAATCTGTCGTAAAATTTAAGTTCCTGTACAATCCAAAGTTCAGTGACACTCAAATTTAAAAACATTTTGAATTTATTAGAAAAAATTGACTTTTTAAGCAAAAGTTTTGTTTAAATTTGTAAATTGATATTTGTTTATTGTTCTTTTATTTAATAAGATTAGTTTCTGATATTTTGACAATTTTATTTTTCAATTAAAAACCAATAACAAATAAAATGGTATTGACACAATTTCTTTAACTTTGACATTCCTTCAAAGTGAAATGAAAGAAAAAACTCTAATAAAATATTGTAGTAGGATTCCAAACATTGAAAGACAACAAAAAAAAACAAAAAAATAAATAAAGTCTAACATTTAAGATTGTATAAAACTTCTTTAGTCGTTCTTTTGCGAGACATTCGCCATATTTTCATGTCAAATGTCAGTTAAAAAAGAAGGCAGCCAGATTTACTAAAATGAAGATTATGACATTGAAATTTGTTGTTTTTTATTATTTATTTCTCTGGTTTTTTAATTTTGGAAAAAAGTTCTAAAGTTTTATCAATAATGCAAAAATACTTGTAGTTAATGCTTGTCTTAACGTATGTAAATTGGCTAATAAAATGTTTATTTTTAGTAGCACAAGAAATATAAAAAAATATTGTTTATTAAAGTAATTCAATTCTTTAATTTAAGGAATTTGTTTTTGAACCTTTTTTACGTCTTTTTTATATTTTTAAAATTTCAGCAATTTTCTGGTTCAAATTATATAAAATACTTGGTAATTTTTTACCCAAAAAAATTTATTTTTTATAAAAAAAAATATAACTAATTAAATTACAAATGTTTTCTTAGGAAATTTATGTTTTTTTATGGCGTTTTTGTAATACGATCGTTAACAAAAGCGCCACAAGAAATGTTAAAGAAATTGTTAAACAATAATGCATTTTCTTCTGACCTACAACAAACTTTTGGTATATTAATTTTATGTTTGAATTTGGAAATTAAATTAAGAACATTTTTTCCTGATGTTTTGTTAAGAGATTTTTCTATAGTTCTATAGGAAAGTAATTTCTTTATTTTTTTGGGAGCTCCATTTTTGGCCCAACTCATTTCCCTACTTTCTGGAAGTATTAGATTCCCCACGCCCATAAAATTATTGGTCTTTGCAGGAAAAAAGCTGATGAAGGCTTCAGCGTTCAAAAAAAGGTTTCAAGCGTTCGAAAAATTTCAGGAACAAATAGTAATCCGAATACTCCAGATCTGTTGAATATAGTGATTGTGGTAATGTAAGCCTTTGGCTAGTGATCAAACTTGTATGAGGTCTCGCATTATGAAAAAAAACTACATTCTGTTTCTCTGGTGGAATATTGTATACATCTTATCTTAATCCTTTCCAATGATAAACTATTGCCTTTATCGTGGTTTATCTGCTTCAACCGGTCTTTCGGAACGTTAATCATATTCCGCAACATTTGATCGCAAATTAATTGTTTAATACACGAAAATGTTATGTATTGGTCTCTTTATTTAAAAGGGCGCCAAGTAAAAACTGCCTAGAATAGATTGAATGTTATATTATTTAGCTCCAAAACAATTTTCACAAGGTCTTTTATATAGTCGTATAGTCATAATTTTAAAACAGCTTTACTATTTTTGTTTTGACTTTCAAACTGAAAAAAAAACTAAATTTTTTTCCTATGCATATGATTTTAAAAAATTTTCGGGTTAAGTTCAAAACTGAACATTTTTAAGCTTTTTTAAATTTAGAATTTATGACAAGATAAGACTCATGTGAAATCCTATTCAAATGACCACAATGGAGTCAAATAAAAAATTTTTTAACCACAACACATCCAATTTTGATGAAATTTTGTATATACATATATACATTTTCCTATCTAGCACAATTTTTAAAGTTCTTCAAAATTTTTAATTTTGGCGAAAAAAGTAGTCAGATTTTAATTAAACTAGGCTTAAGGGAGATCAATTATGCCCTTGACTCAAATAGGTCTTAAATTATAAAAACAAACAAAAAATTGTAAAAAAAAAAACTTACATTATTTCAAAACAAATTTTGAAAAAAAAAAAAAAACAATAATACTCCTAGGCAATTGTTTGATCAATTCAAATCTCAATCCAATAGTATTCCCATATTAACCAATCTGAAATATTTTTTTATTTACTTTAACTGAATAATATATGATCGTATATAATAATATTATGATCACAACAGACAAGAATTCTAATGCTGTTAAAAACTAAGATTAAAAATAAAAAGGGATTTGAGGAAAATAGTTCAAATAATTGTAACAAACTAAATAGATTCCAACCTATACCAATCAAATCCAAGTACAAGTATTTTAGCAACCTCATAAAATATGTAATTCACATTTTTTAAATTTTCAACAAGCAAAAAACATACGAGAACATACATACATATAATGAAAAGTAATAATAGTAAAGTACATGCAAGTATAAAATAAAATACATATACTTGAAAAATCTCATTCTCATTTCATGGAAAATGCAAAAAAAAACGCAACTGAATTTTATGTTCACATGTGGAACAAGTGCTACATTTTATTGCAATATAATGCATTTTAATGTAATTCCTCAGAAGTAGTTGCCAATCATGAGTTGCTTTTCGATAAAAATAGAATTGAATTGAATATTTTGCTAGCAACATTTTTTAGATTCTTTCAAATTTACTCACTAGATACATTATGTACATATTTTATGTATCATGAAGAAAAGTTTTAAGTACAAATTGGAAAAAAAATCCCCGCATATGATAAGAAAGAAAACACAATTAATTGATCAAGATTAAATAAGTTTTTATAAAATGATTGAATAAATGGTCTGTCATTGGGCTTTAAGTAAGTTAGTGGGATGTTTATGTTAAGTTACAAGTAGAACAAATTCATTCATTTGTTCATTCATTCATTCATTTAAGTGAAAGTTTTGCTTTTGATACTTAACATTTCATTCATTCCAGTCAGTCAATCATTTGCACATTTATTCATTCATTCAGGTTTTGTTTAATTCAATCTTTGCTAAGAGAATGTTTTCAACATGAATATTTTCTTTTTCATATGTTCGTTCTTATGTAAAAAAATAATACAAAATAAAACGTGTGTTTCCGAATTGTTTTACTTGAATCACATTAAATAATCATTATGCTTGTTTTACATATTTTTTTTCTTCTTTTTTGGTATAAAAATCCCCTGAATTCGTTAAGCAAATAAATATATACATATGTATCTTTATAATAACATTATTGGATATATGTATATTTATTTCACAAGTATTTGATTTTCAATTTTTGTATTCTTTAAAGATTTACAATATAATGGTATTTGTTTTGAAAGACGTGATGAGAGATGTGTTGATGTATCTATCAAATTGTGTTAAGAGTGTCACATACTTTTTTCTTTGTTTTGGTCCTGTATGTTTTTAATATTTCATTTTGAATTTATTTTTGTTTTGTTTTGTTTTGTTTCGTCCTTTTTTATTTTACACACACACACACACAACATGTGTCGGTTACAGTTTATAATTCATTGGTTTTTGGTTACTTAACAGTTTTTGAGGTGTTGAAAGGAAAATTTATTGAAAAAAAAAACAAAATTTTTTTACACTTAAAATTCATTTTGAGTTTCATTTTACTTATTTGAAAAGTTTGCAAAATTCATTACAAATACATTTTAAAATAAGAATTTGTAACTTACCAAATATTTATTGAGACTTTAAATGAAAAAAAGTTGTTAAAATTTAATAATGAAATAAAGTCATTTATTTAGTTCAATTACTGATTTAATTTTTTTTTAATTTACTGTATCCTAAATTTTTTATTTCTATCACGATCTCAACATTTATGTGTAATTTAGTTATAGGCAGTAAAATTCAATTATTTAATAAAATTCAGTTTGTAATGATAAATTTAATGCATGAAAAATTTAAGTTTTTTATAAATAATAACCAATTTGATTAAAAGAAAATTGATAATTTTATTAGAAATAAAAGATAATATCGATAATTTTTAATATATTTTGAAGAATTTTTTCAGTTCAGCTTTTTAAGGGAAAAAAGGACAACATTTGTAATATCGCCTTATCTAATTTGGGTAGAAATTTAAGAAAAATTTTGTTATAAGAAACAAACTGAACACGCATTTGGTACTTTTGGTCTATTTTATATAAAAAAAAAACTAACCATAATGATTTCACTTTTTTATCGCATGCATAAAGTACCAAATGTATTTTGCACTATTTAACACAGAACGTGTATCTTCTGAACCAATGACCATTGAAATAAGAATTGAAGTATAAGTTAATTTTAATAACAACTAAACGAAACACAATTTGTAACTTATGAAACTTTTGGTTAATTAAAGATTTAATTTTTAAGACCTAATACCCTTTCACCTTAATAGGTGGAAAGGGTTTGTGTGAATGTTTGATACACCTTCAAGTGTATCGATTGACTAAGAATCATTTTACGAGACAATTACTACAGATTTTGGACTATATCGGTTAATTTTTTTGAGAATATACCACATCTGCCACTACGGCACAGAGATTTCCCTCTTTGCAGCTACAAGTTTAATAATATTTATATTAATTTCAACCAAAATATTGCACATAATACCAATTTTTTTGGAATAGGCCTATATTTGACAGTACCGCACATAAAAGACTATTTCTTAAAACTCACCATAAAATATCCCGAAAATTTATAAAATTTTAGTTTTTTGCTAAAACTTTACATTATAAGTAACATAGACTGATAAGCATAATTTCGTGAATATCGGTCCACTTTTGACCCTCGCTCAAATATCAGACCAACTGACGGAAATGACGGAATTATTAATTATAAGAAAATAACACTGTGATAGTTGAAAAAACCGACAAAAGGGAGACCTAGTGAGTAAAGATAATTCGAGTACGCTGAATTCAATGGGGCTAACCGTTTTTTTAGGTTAGTTCTAGTTTTCGAGATATAGCGTTATTTAAAAAATGGAAGAGGTTGAGCAATAAATATTCGCATAAATCGAAAACTGTTAATTTTCTTGAACTAAGTAAAAAATCGAAATTCGGCAACAAAATTATCTTTCAGAAACACTAATTATTTTTTCAATCCGAACTGTAGTTGGTAAAGCCCTTTATCAAGGTGAAAGGCCAAATATGGACCAATTACACTGTGCACGATTTTTTTTGCCGACAAAAGGGAGACCTAGTGGGTAAAGATAAATCGATTATTTCTTAATCCGGGCAGTCTTTTTAGAAATACATTTTTTTGTTTGCAAAAAATAAAAATAAAAAATAAGGTATTAGTTTTGTTTGACTGCAAATTTTTTGAGCTCATATTAGCTATGGGTTAAAAATGCAAAAACGAAATATATATTTTTTTGGTTATTACTTGATTTTTTTTTTCTATTTAATAGTTTTTCAAAATTACGGATAGGTCATTTGTGTTAAACATACCCTTTATAAATGTTTCCTTTTTTAAATGCATAAAATACGAAACCTTAAAGAAATAGTAAAATTTGTCTCAAATTACGCTTGAACAAAAAGAAATAAACATCTTTTGAATCTTAAGAGACCTACTCTATATATGAAATTGCAACATTGACAAATCACTTTTAGAAATTAAAACCCGCAGTTATAAATTGAAATAAGAAAAAAAATAAATGTCCAAGAAAAACTGTTTAAAAACTTCCACTTGTCTCCATCAAGACAAATTATAACGAATGGAAACTTGTAGTCTATTTCACATGACACATTCCTCCAAAAGCAACACCCAGATAAAAATACTTATACATTATTTTAAAATGAAAAATATTAAAAGAAAGATATTTTATGGCAAAGAAAAACTTCAAACAGCATGAGAAAAAGGAAATACTCGTAAATACCCAACGATGCGACTGGTATGAAGTAAAAACCCCAAACAAGAAAATTCTCTGACTGACGCAATCCAAATAAATGTGACAAATGTGTCATTCAACCAAGAGATTGTGTGAACTAAATACATTAATTCTAGAAAATTTCTTTATTTTCTTATAGAAACCAACTCAACTCTTCGACTGAATGCTTTTGTCTGTCTGTAGGTCGGTCTTTGGCTCGTTTTGCAATTGAATTAAATTTATTCTATTTATTCTTCCGGTATATTTATATGAATAGTTGGAGTAAAGTGAAAAAATGTTTTTGAAGATACAAGAAAATTGTAAAAGTCCAAACTAGAGAATGACAAAATATGAAATTGAGTATGTATGAGTAAGTTGTTCTTTACTCTAATAAAACTTAAAAGCTTTTCTTATGAAAGAAAGTTAACAGAATTTTCTATTTGTCGAAAATAATAATTAAAATTTGTCATGTTGTTATATAATTTAATTTTAACGCTTAAATGAAAATATTTTTCAAAGAAATTGTTTTACTTTTTCTCTGGTTATATTTCAATATAAGTATTTTTTTTTCTTTATTTAGGTTGATTGGTTTTTTGTTTCAAAAATATTATCATGAGATCCGAACCAGTCGTCCATTTAGAGGCTGGTACTTAAGAAGAATTTTGTTATTGTTGGCCGTTGCTATTTGAGAATTTATCACTCTCAAACTGCATGCAGAATT
Organism: Stomorhina lunata; assembly: GCA_933228675.1. Taxonomy (NCBI): domain Eukaryota; kingdom Metazoa; phylum Arthropoda; class Insecta; order Diptera; family Rhiniidae; genus Stomorhina; species Stomorhina lunata. The sequence goes on along the minus strand of OW121740.1, from coordinate 1,950,701 downwards.
TTTAGTGGGTTGGGGCAAAAGTTATTTCATTTCATACATATTTTAATATTGTTATAACAAAGCGATAATGATTGATGGCTTTATTTACTTTTTATTTATGATATCTTCAAAAAATACGTTCTTTTTTTTGTATTCATGCCGCTTTATTATTGGGAAAAAATATATATTCAGAAGTGTGACATATTGTACGAGTATAGACATAAACAACATTGATTTTTTTGCCTATAGAATATGCATTAAGAGCTTTTGTATTGTGTAAAGCCAGAAAAATTGATGGGAGATGTTCCATTAAAAAGCTTTTTGTTTCACAAATTAAAATTTATACAAACAATAGATTTGAAATAAAAGAAAATTAATCCCTAAAATAAAATATAATTATGAAAATATACAAAAAAATCAAACAAATTGAATATGTTTATATATGTCTACGATTTTCCAATACAAAAATGTTCATATGTCAAATTTTGGTATAAGGTTACAAAATCGAACATTGGAGGTTAAAGATGTATTTGTGTAAAAAGAACATTGATGAAATCATTTTAAAAAATTTAGAAATGGATCACGTACGTTTTATGGACGAAAGATGAGGACAATTTAACAATGACTTGCACTTTGGAAATGACTTAGAATAAATTGTTTATTATGAGTATCTACAATCTGGTTAAAGGATTGAATTCGGTCTCTAGTGTCAACAATTTACGAAATTGAGCTAAGCAATTTAATGAATACGATTAATAAAAATGGTTTTGTGTGACCATTATAGAATAAATTGATATATGTGTCTCAAATAATCATTTACTTCGATCTTCGCAGTTCTCTCTTGCAATAAAGATCGTTTTGAATATTGGAAAAATATCTTTCATTTTAACAAAAACTTACAATCAATCTTTTTTGAACACACAATATATAAATTCTGTTTTTGAAAATCGATGATATAAAAAAATCTTGTTAGAGTAATTTGAAAATTACACAAAATTGTTGTTAACTGTCAACAAACTGTACAAAAATATGCATTTTCAATTGCAATTTCAGAAATTACCGTCCGCCCTCCTCCAATTTTACAACAAGTGCTTTTTCAAATAAAACTTATCTATACTGAGTGTATATATTCAAGTATAAGTATATGCAAAAACATATATAAAAGACTAAAAATTCTTATGTATTAGATTCATGTACATAAGTACGAATGAATGTGTAATTTTTCTTTTAAAAATTTATTTGAATATCATTTTCGAAAGCAGAGCATGTACATTTCATGGTGTTCCAATGACCCAGTTTTTGTAGAACAAGTCAAGCTACAAGTATCTAAAACAAAGTAGAATGAATATATTGACAAGATATTGGCAAAAGGGTTAAAAACCGACAGGACATTAACCCACTTACAAAGTCATCATCTGAATGTGAAAATAAAACAAAACTAAGAGCAAATATGAGTAGCAAGCAAATAAAAGGTTAAATATAAATTTAATATTTGCTAAACTTATACTTCATTCTAGTATATTAAGTAATAAAAGTTTTATTTTTAACAATTTTGTTAAAAAAAAAACGAAAGATAAAAAAATCTTATTTAAACATTTTGAAAAGTATACAAAAAAGATATCAAGTTTCAAAAAATAAAGAGCAGTAGCAGCTTCCCTCTGGTTTGAGTAATGAAAAAATGGGAAACTGCTAAAGCAAAAAACTTGCATACAAGTTTATTCCAAAATACGAGTACTTAAGTTATCATCTGAGTTAAAGAAATAGAACATTGAAAAAAGAAGAATAGAGAGTGATTACCAAGTAACCATGAACACAAGTGGTTCATTTAGTTAGAAATGTAATCATCTAAATATACACACATTTTTAACCCATATTGTACCAATGGTCAATAGAATCAAATGGTTTTCAAGGTTACTATTTTACGTACATAAATCAGCATAAACTAACAAATGTGTAAAGATTTGTATTCTACATAATATAAAGAATAAATAAATTATCTCGACTATTTAAGAGTTAGGTTAGGAAGTTTATATAATTTGCATGAGGCTAACAAATCTCATTATTCTCCAAAAAATATCTACCTTTAAAATTAGCAATATCTAGAATATTTTCTTCATATTTAGATATTTTCTTATATAATTAGTAATAATGTGTTGCAGGTACCTGCGGAAAGCTGTGAAGTTTACGAAAATAAATCAGAATCTAAAGGTATTAAAGAGATTTGCTCTTTTTCGATCTGAAAATTTTGGTTGAAAATGGGTTAATCAAGAATCCAAGTACTTGTGTACTCAAACACACAATGACCTAGTTTTCAAATAAAATCTTTGTTCAAATTAGAACAAAATAAGTAAATCACAACCATAATAAAACATTATTAATTTTCAAAACTATTTATAACAATTTACTAAAGTATAAACAAAACAAATCATTTAAAATTTTTGGAACAAAATATTATATAACAAAAAATAAAATTTCATAAAAACTTAAGTTTTTTTTTGAGATTTCTTGCAAAAAAGGTAAGTATGGTCCATATTAAATATCACTTGGTAGAATGTAAAAAATAAAAATCTTTTAAACACTTTTTGTTAACTTAAAAGTTTGTTTAATAATACGTCAAGTTATTTTCATTATTAAGAAGATAATGACGTTATTGTTGCTGCTGCTGTTTAAAATAATGATCGAGTTGTTGATGTTGATGATCCTGTCATGTGATCTTGTTTGATTAAATTACGCTCTATGGCATAATAAATATTTTTTTTCTTCTGTTAGCCACGCGCCATAACTCACAATATTTATCATGAGTATATTTTTTTTTCTTAGAAGATTTTAATCAGGCAAAAAAGGGTTCATTACATTTTTTAAATATTTCTTTTTATACCTAAAGTGTGGCCTTTAGTAGAAAAAAGGTTTTATTTGTTTAAAAAATTAACACAGTTTTGCGATTTTTTTAAGTTTTGTAAAAAAAAAGTTAAAAGATTTCATAAATTTATTTGATCAATCTTACTTAAAAGCTTTCTTAATTGTTTGTTTAATTAATTTGCCATAACTTTGCACCTTTTTGAAATCGTTTATACTTTTTAATGATTTTTGATTACAGTTTATATTTTATTGTGGAGAGAGACCAGTTTCTTTTTTTGCCAGTTTTTCAAGTTTTTTTTTTTGAAATATGGACAAAGTGTGCTGTAGAAGATACTATATTTTATTTTTGTTAAGTATTTTGCATGTGAAATAGGCAAATAACTGGTAATATCTAGATTAAAAATAGCCAATCATCACATGTGTTTTTTATTTATCAGTACGCGTAAACCTATAAAAGTCACTCGGTCATAAAGTCACACTCAAAATATTGTTTACACATATCAATCAGTATGAAAATATTTATTAGGGAAATTCAGTAAAAATGTCAGTTAAATTGTAGGAAAATGTTGTTAAGGTAATCCTAAAGGTACAAGGCCAATACACGCGGCATGCGGCTGCGGGCGGTCGTAGTATTGCCAGGACATAAAATGTGCGTTTGTTTACAAAAATATTCATATAAAAATATATTTGAGTAGGATATAATAAAATCTGGCAGCACTGAAAAAACCTACAGCGCGAAAAAGTAGAACAAAGTTCTACTTTTTTCCATTGCCGCTTCAAATTTGACAAATCAAAAAAAAAAAAAGTTTATTGCTGCACGCAGCCGCTTGGCGCGTGCATTGGCCTTTTACCTTAAAGATAATTTCGCAATAAAACAGTCTCCTCCAAAACCCCGCCCATGGGCGTTTATTATCTTTTACTCTCACATGTATTACACACTAGAATAGTTTATCACATATTTGTACATGAAATGATAACGACTATTTTTTTTTAGTAAACTTTTCTTAAATTTTAAAATTTGCAAAATTATTTATTTTCCATTCAATTGATGGTTTAAAATTTTCCTTTATTTATTAAACTTAGCAAAATTTTTAACTCTTAGCAACATTTTCTTTCTCTTTGATTCGTTTTAGGAAAATGTTAACCTGCTGAGTTTATTGAATAAAATCTATATTTAATGTTATTTACAAACCGATTTAAATATTTAAAAATTAGATTATAATTTGTTTTAGTAGTTAGGAAATATTTTAAAATTATTTCCTGCTGGGCTATCATTTTTTTTTTTTTTTTTTTTTTTTTGCTGAATCAATTTAAGAACACTTGCGAAATAGTGATGAAAGCATGTATCAAACGACTCGGGGAAAATTAATTCGAGAATATTTTTGAATTTTTTGGGGAAAATAAGTTCGAGAATATTTTTGAATTTTTTGCATATTTCACAATTTGTTTCTTTTTGAGAAATATGTTAAGTAAAAAAATTACGAAAGTACCCAGTGGTGGGTCAAATTTGTACTGTCATGTCAACAAACTTAATTTTGTATTTTCGCTGCTTAGAGAAATTTTGTTCATAAGGATATATTTTTTTCAAGATTTATGTATATTTGAAACCGTTTCTAGATTAATTTAAATTTAGCATATTAATATATGTTTACACAAAACTTAAAAATGTTGTTATTTTCATAATTATGACCGTTTTTGCGTTACTCTTAATAGTTGGTCTTGTATGGAGGCTTTAGTCAAATGTGGACCAACAATGTGGACCAACTGCTACATAATTAATGTAGCGATTTCGGCTGTGAACGATCTTAATTTCATGAAGCCAGTTGTGAGTGGTCTTAACGAAATAATAGTCACATTTTAACCATCGATAACGGCATCGTACTTTTTAATCTAATTATCTTAAAAACAAATTAGAAAGTTCTATAGTCGGTCATGTCCTGCCATATGATACCCTTTACCATTAACGTAAAAGGTCTGTTCTTTTTCATCTGCTATGTATGCAACAAATAAACACAAAATTGTCATTATTTTTAGATTTAGGAGCATTTTTGTGATTTTCATTTCATTTTGTGAGTTTTGATAAAAGAGTTTTTATGGGTGCTATGGTCAAATATGGACCTATTTCGACGAAATTTGGTACAATGATTTTTGTTTACATTAATTCTTAAGCTTATAAATGCTTTGGTATAAATTTAATGAAAAAATATTGATATTTGTGGCCAAAACATCAATTCTGGAAATTGAGACCTATAGAAGGTACTATAAATAATGAATTTAGCCATATCTTTAGAATTGCGACCTGTACTTTAATTATAAGGTTTATATGGGTTATCTGGGTGGACGCAGAAGGACGGACGGATATCGTAAGTTCGACTCAGAAAGTGATTCTAAGTCTATGCGTTATACACAGCAGCACAAACTTATAATACCTTTTCCACCTAAGGTGGTAAAGGGTATAATTATACCCTGCACTTTGGCAAAAATCTTGGCGGCCGAATGTTGTTAAATCATTGATAGAAATTCCCCAATTTAGGATTTCAGTTCCATATACATCTGCCTCTTTATTTGTGTTACAATTTTTTCCCTCAAAAGATTTTTGCAAGAAAAATGTTTAATTTTTATAACTTTTTCTCAAATTTTTTTTAACGAAATATGACCTATTTTAGAAAAATATTTTCAAATGACCAATATTTGGTATTTTCAATTAATAAATAAAAATTATATCGATTTTTTAATCACTTTTAGCTCATGTTGGGTGTCCCAAGCACCAAGCCTGTAGAGACCTTGTAGAGCTTTTACAAGTATGTAGATAACTGTTTTGAAGTCTTTAGATCTATAGTGAATACCCTTAATATTAAATTATAAATATAAACAATAATTATTAATAAAAAAAAAGAAATTAAACAGCTGGTGATAAAACATGAAAAAAAGCTTTATAAAGATCAGAAGACATTTTATAATATTAAATAATAAAATTGAAGTGTTTTTACTAAAACAAATCCGACAGAAATAAAATAAAATAATAATAACAATGACCCTGTTAAATAAACAAACATATGTTTAATAAACACTTTAACAACAAAAGAGATAACAAACAAAATTGTATCAAACAATTTAACAAATCATCAACAATTTCGAACCAAAGACCTAAAACATAATTAAACAATTAATAATTTAATAATTATGACATTTAAACATAAACAAATTCTGGGAAATTTACAGAAAAAAAAATACAAATTAAATAATTACATCTTTCATTAAACCAATGAATGCATTTTGGCAAACGTGTTAATAATACAAATTTATTATAATGGAACGTGAGTGAATATTCATTCATGTTCATTTAATGTGCAAAAAAAAAAACAATAATGATCGAGAATGTTTAAAATTGAAAATTTATTGAATTCAAAATTTTTAGCAAAAACAAAAAAGGAAAGAGTGTAATATTATTTAAATCTGTTGTTGGATATTTCCGTTTATTCTTCAATTTCAACGGAATTATTATAATATATTTTCAATACAACTCTTGTAAATTGAATATTGGAAAATGTATAGCATTGAATTTTTTTCATTATTTTATATTTTCTGGATATGAATATATTGAACCGAATTAAAAACAAATTAAGTGCAACCAAATCAAATTAATTTGGTAATTAAAATTGAAAAAAGTATTAAAACTTAAAATTTATAGAAAATTTTTAATTTATTCACAAAACGAAAGAAAGGCCTAAGAGTTACTTATAAAATCAAACTAAATATAAATATAGTATAACAACAAAATTTTTAAAGGGTTCATTTAACTCATTTTCAGTGATTGCAAATGGAAACAAATAAGAATTTTTATTGTCAATTTCCAAGGAAATCCATTATTATATTTAAGGAATTATAATTATTTTTGTGTTTCTTTGTATAAAAACGTTTTGAGAGTAAATGTCAGGAAATATGTTTTGTGTTTGTAACTAAATCCATTTAGGGCTTTCATCAAATGTAAATGTTATTAAATATTTATAGAATATTTGAGTATTGGAATTTATTATGTACTATTGCCTAATCTTGCTTTTAAGCTAATTTGCGTTTGATGTTAGATACACTAAGTAAAAAATAGTTAATGGAAAGTTTAATGTAGATTATATCAGGTAGGGAGAGGACTAGCCACAATACCTAAGGATTGCACCCTATACTTTTTAACAATGAAATTTACTAAAAACGATCCAAAAAACTTGGAACAGTAAACTTAATTTTCGTTCATATTTGGTAACGTTCGCATCATCACTTTTAACACGAATGTAATAAGCGCCAAAAGCAGTTCAAAAGTTCTCACAAAGAACTGAATTTTCTGCTGTTTATACAAATATAAAAATTTCATTGAGAATGATAACGAAATACAAAAAAGGTGTCAGCATAAATATGTATAACGTCCGCAACAATGGTTTAGCCAACATTAAAAACATTATTTATTTACTTCTTGGAAAATAAATTTATATAAACCTTTCCCCTTAAAATAGCATCAGACTGACAATTTCTTTTTATAATCTGACTTAAAAAAATTTCCTGCTTAACGCCTCATAAATTTTTGCCTTTCTATAATGTAATTAATGTAAATGTTTGAACAATTGTATATTAAAAAATTTTGTTTTCATAAAAAAATATGCAAAATAACCGGAGGACTTTTAATCATTAACATGATTTTTAACTCTCATCCCCATAAATTTTTTTCTTAAAAAAATAACAGAAACCATAACTTAATAAACAATTTAATATTCCATTAAATAAAGGATACAACCAACAGTTTCTGTATTAAATTTTATTTTTAACGTCTCTTTTCCATTTTCAGTTTTGCATCTGTTTTGTTGTTAGGCAGACTTAAAAGTTCAAAAAAAAAATGAATAATAAAATATTATGTATAAAAAAAGACCTAACCGGCACCGACTTATAATATACAAACAGTTTTTAATGCAAAATTCATGTGTCTGTCTGTCTATCTTCCCTCTCAATTTCTTAGATCCGATCATTAGCCAACTATCTTGAAGAAAACGGCGCCACGATGTCTGTCATTTATTTATTTCATTTTATTATTTTTACTTTATATTTTAAGATATTTTACTAGTAAATATATGTATGTACGTTGATGGGCTATAGTATTTTTATCTGTAATAACTTTGAACCCAAAACTAAAGAAAAAGACACAAATATCGCAACGCAAGTTATAATATATAAAACCACCAACTTTTAACATCTCATTCATAGAAAAAATTGTAAAAAAATACCCATAAAAAAGAGGAAATACGAAAAAGTTGGCAGTAGTTGTTTGAAATTTACGATCCATTTGTTGGCAACTTTGTGTGTGTATGTGCGATTGTTAAAAGCCAAAAAACAGCAGCGTTTGGGTTTAAGTGTCAGGCAAATCATTTACATACTAATATACATTTATATTATATTAGGCCAGCTCAAAAAAGCACCATAAATAAAAATTAAAACAATAAAATTTGAACGATGTTTAGATATCGTTTCAAAGATTTTTGTTTTTTGAAGCTGCTAGATAAGCAGAAGATATCAATTTCATAATTCCAAAATGTAGGTTTTATAACACCCTTTCCTACCTATGAATCTTATTTTATTTTAGTTTTTTGAAGCTTCTAGAATAAGCAGGGAAAATCCCTATTTTAAAATTCAAAGCGGTCATATTACCTATTTGAAGTCCTATGCTAAATTATAAGTCAAGGATAACAGAAGAATATTTCCTATTTATTCCAAAATTTACTATGTAAATACAAACCTTGAGCCCTTCTAATAGTGTATAAAAGTTTGGTTGCTTGTTTAGTTATTTACAAAAATATTTAAATTTTTATTTACAAGTTTTCACTTTTAAAAACTCTGCTTCTACTTTTCATTATTTCATACTGTATGTATTTTGATGTATTATTTTGCTTAAATGTAAACTTGAATATTGTGCTTTAGACAGTTCTGGTACATGAGAGTATTATACTTGTATCAAAGAATCAACATATATGTTCAATTCGTTAGTTGTATGTCACGAGATTAACTTTTCTCCATCAGAATTTAAAAGCAACATTATTACTACTATAATGGAATCACACAAGTTATACAATAAAGTGTGAATTGAAAACACAACAGTTTAGACTATAATTACTCAAAGTCCTATAACTACACCAGAAAAGCAGAAAATCAATGCTAACCATAGTTTCTTATTATGAAGCTTTAGAATTTCAATTTTTACCACCTAAAACTTATAAAATATTAAGTGAATTGAACAACATCAAAAATAATGTTCAACGCTACACGTGCCACATTTATTTTATACAATATATCGAAAATATCCGAGTCGTATTAAATGCTCTAACATTTATGGGTATGACACTTAGGCGTTAGTTTGTTTGTTTTTGATGTTTTGAGTTGATTTTATTGAATAAATTTTGGTGTTAAGCAAAACTTTAAATGTAACAAAACATAGACATACAAAGACATTTGTTGAAAATAGAAATACACTTTACAAATTTGTTGTTAACTTGACTGACTTAATGAAAATCTAATTAGTACTTGGGGTAATTAATTAATAACAATCAAATGAAAGTCCTTAACTCAATATCAGCCAAAACAAATTGTTGGATTAATCGGATATGATAAAGTTTGTTGTGATTAGGGAATGTTATAGGGCTAATTGTATTTGGCTTAAAAAAATATATACAGATATCGCTTATGATAATTAAAAGGTTAGCAACAAAGGAGTTTCTTGAACTATTGTATGATACACCGATTCCGAATTTTAAAGTGTGATTAATTTTTCTTTTTTTTTAATTATCCAGATGTGATTTTTTTTTAAATGTGGGAGTAGTCCTTTCACAGGCAGTTACTAAAATCAAATATGAATTAAGTTTAACAAACAGATATTTTGATAACAATTTATAATCGATAAAAAAAAGGGACCTTATGCACAGTTTATTGTAACAGACTAGAGTCTTTCATGGCAATGGAACTCACAACCCTCCACTAGCAGTCTCAGACATTTTTTAGATATTATTACTCAAAAATCAATAAACCCCAAATTAACTAATTATAACGTCCGCATCCGCAAAAAATTATGTAAATTAATACATTCGAAAAGTTAGTCTATTTTTACATTTGTCAGGTTTGGCTTGAGATAAAACTGACAGAAATAAAATTGAGCAAGCCTGACCGTACTATCAAGTTTACGAAAATTTTGAAAATTTGTATGAAATTCAAGGAAAAAAAATGAAAACTGATAAAGAAAATGTTCGTGTGTAAACGTAAATGCAGGTTCAAAAGTAATTTAAAGAAAAACTGATCAAGTAAACCTGATTCGTGTGAAACCGGACTTATTTCGTTATTTCACTTGGAAAAAATAAAAAATTTTCAAAAAAGCGGTTTACTTCATAACTCAGCTAGCCACTGGTTATATCTCAAACTAATGCATTTGCCGTTTAGAGCCGGAGTTAAAAAAATAGAATCGGATGCAGCTCATTGTCTGAGAGAAGTAGCCCCTGTTCCAATTGGAATGTCGTGTTCGTTTTTTTTTAGACAATTTTCGCATAATAATTTTTTTTAAATTTAATTGTACAATATATAAAATTGTTTGTCTTTGCTGCCAGAAATCTAGTTTAATCGATTTTTAACTCTTTGTTCAAAGCTAAGGTTTTACAGTCCAAGAAATTTTGTAATGATCCTTACAAATATAAACCGAAGTCGCCAAATGTAGAGAATTTAGTGGTTGTGACTGTATCCCATTAAATCCTTTAAGATTTCCCCAGTAGCCTAGTGGGTAGGTAGACGATTATGGATACGCTTCTCATCAGAGACTTTGGTCTATGCACTACAAAAAACATATGATCTTCGCCACTCCTTTCGAAAGATAAGAATATAAAAAATAACTTTGTTTAATGTTTGAAACTATTTGTTTAATGTTTTAAACTATTTCTTAAAAAAAACTATTTAAATTCCTATTTAACTATTATATTTTCATTGGAATAATAAACTGCTTTAGTAGAACAAAAAAGTTTAACTTTAAATTTGCAAAATCCTGAAGACTAGGTTAATAAACTCTAACACGGTTAGTTAAACTTCTAGAAAATTATTAAAATGATCATGTTTCTTTAATAAACTACTTATTCCAGGCCAAGTGCCTTAATAAAATATAAAATTCTTAAAAGTTGCAAGAATTGCAATTAAAATAATCTATTTTTTTGCAGACACTTCGAGTAGTGGCTGGTGCTAAAAACTATATATTTGCATACAACAACAAAAAGAAATAAACTAACTATATATATTTTAATTATAAGTTTTAATTATACAAAATCACAAAAACACTATAATTTCTTATGCATACAAATACGAATGCAGGCGAATCCTTTTTATTTTTTTTCTTTTGCTATAGGAATAACTGGCTCCATGTCTGGTTGCTGGTGGGGGTTGAGTTATAATTTTTTAAACTTTGCTAGAAAGTGTCTTATCTATTTTAAAGAATACCAACACATACAATCGTAAAAATAAAAAAGGGTGGCTTTGCAGTAAAATATTGTACAATACAAATTAAACTTAAAGTTTATTGTTTGAAACTTTTAAAAAAATAGTTTACATTTTTCATAATACTTTAGTCGGTAGATACGAGTATGAACACCTTGTCAAGTTTGTTTGTTTAGGTTGGCAATTGTTTCAATTTATTTATATTTTTCTCGTTACGTTTCAGGCCAATAAACTTTAGTTGTTTTCCAGGCTTTATTTTCCTGTTTCTTTCATGGCATTTCATTTCATTTCTGGATTTTAACTTTATATCCTGGCAATAAATTCTGTTAATGCTCTCAACTGAATTTGCTTGCAGTTGCTTGTCTCTATTTGCAGTTGGTTTAAAACAATTTTCTATTTTTCATTTTATTGTCTCATACTTTTCCAGCTTAAGAATCATTAGTTCTTACTAAAACATCTGATGCTGCTATGGCTGTTGGTGTTGGTGTTGCAACTCGTTATTGTCCGTGGTGGTGTCTTTTTATGTGTGACAATGAATTTATGATAGTTCATTGCACCATTTTACAGCGACACGAGCAACTGTTGTTGCCACTTTTATAGTAACGTTGATGCCACATAAATTTTTGCTCAAATAGATTTAAAAAAAAATAACAATGCGATACTTAAATATATAGAGGTTTGCTTTTTGACTAAACCAAAAGCTTTAAAGAACTTTTAATGGCTCTAAGACATCAACAGAATAATGGAATGTTATTACCCTTTAATATTAGCAAAATCATTTAGATTAAATTAGACAATTGGAGCTTGATATTTATAATTAATTTTTTTCTGAAAAAAATTGTAATCAATCCTTAAAAGAGACATGTTAAATTCTAAAATTGTTTAAAAGTTGTTAGTAAGTCTTTATATTAAACCAATAAAAAAATTGTTTATATAGAATCAGCCATTCCTTACCGAGTTTCGTTTTTTGACTAAAAAAACATGCTACTTTTAGATCGATTTTTTTTAAATTTCTGTGTAGGTGAGATAACCCTTGTAACGAGAAAAATATGGTAGAAAATATGTTAGCTTATGTCGTTGAATCAATTTAACAAAGAGAAATAAAACCCTCTTTCAATTCTATTTTTTAATAAGAGTGTATTTATGGTTATGAAAGAATAATTTCTACTTAGTTAAAACTGTATTAATATTGTTACTTTAAATAAATTAAAAAAATTTATTTTTATAAATTTAAATTTATTTTCTAACTTTTTATCGATACAAAAAACAATTTTTTTCAATTTCTTCAAAGAACATTCTTTCAAGAAAAGATTTTTTATATTGAATTAAAATTTGATATAACATATTTTTTATAATTTTTTTCAATGGAAATTTTTTCATAAAAACATATTTGTCTTCAAATTCACTTCATACATTTTAAAGTGCATTATATCAATATTTGTATAGAAAATTTCATTTATGTTTAATGAAAAGAAACTTTGAATAATAAATTTAAGACCGCAGGGTATTTTCAAATATTACCTTATAACTGTAATAAAAATGAATTCGTTTTTGTTTTAGTTAGTTAGTTTAGTTTATAATTTAATATTTTTAATAAATAATTTAATATTTTTAATAAACAATTTAATATTTATATTTCGGAAAACAGGCAGTACGAGTTAAAACTGTTGAATCATTTCATAGAAACCTAAAAAGCACTACAGTAAAATAAGTATCAAAAAATTATATTACCAATAATAAAAAAAAATGGTTATATATAAATCATAAAAACTACAAATATTATTTATAATCCCTTGAAACAATTAAAAATTTAGCCAATTCATTTGTAAGTCTTCATTAAACCCTTTAACACCGTAAATGGAAAGGGTATATTACGTTTATGCTCATGTTTGTAACGCATACAAATATAAGTCTAACACCCAATATTGCTTATGTCAGCCGAAATTTGTATATCAAATTTAAGAATTGGTCCATATTTACCCATACCATGACCAAAGAAGAAAAAATCTCTCAAAAGTCACAGAAAATCACATAAACGCTTAAAAATCTAAGGATAAGTCAAGTTTTTTGCTTAAACTTTGCACAGATAAGTCTATTCATAAATCGATAATATTCGGTCAACATTTCACCCTAGCTTCCCGGAAATGGCAGAAATAAGTGTACTTAAATTTCGAAACATATATGACCCTTACTAGGACTTAAGAAAGCTTTTAGTGAATGGTATCCAATAGATAGACATGACCGTTTATAGCATTTTCTTACTTGTTTTCAACTGAATTTCAAAAGAAATAAACCTCCTTAGTCTATCTACATATTTATTATTACATCACCTCTTTTATTATAATAAAATGATATCATTCATCTTATGACTTTAAGTAAAAGAAAACATAAACCCCTACAATATTTTGTTGTAAAAAACTACCATAAACAAATTTCCAAATATAAATTATATGAAACTGTGGGTGTTCTAGCAAAATAACTGAATCTATTCAATGGATGAAAGAATGAAAAACTAAATAAATTTTATATCTTAGAAATTTCTAAGTATATGTATGTAAGAATGAAAAATGGGAGAAATCCCGTATAAAGAATCTAATAAACCTTATTTAGACATTATTTTTTTTTTAAATGATAAACAAAAGTTGCAAAATGTTTAAATATAACACTTTCTTAATGTAATAAAATAAGAAAAATCTCAAATTCTTATATCAATATTTAAAATTCTATACAAATTTTGCTGCCCTAGTTACAACTAATTCTCAATTTTTGGTAAAGATTTTAAAACATTTGGGACCAAATACCTTTTTTGCTGAATAAAAAGAAAGGAACCAAATTCAAAAGAATTCAACAAACAGAAAATCACTTTTAGGGATATTCTAAAAAAAAATTCCTTTAATAAATAAACAATAATAGTCTTTCTTTTGTATAAGAATTAACATTAATTTTTAATTTACACACCAATCTCAATATATTCATTATATAAAATATGATGTTACAAAAAACATCCATTTTCTTGTAAATGCAAACTTAAATTAAATTTGTTAAAGTATATTCAAAGAATTTAAATTTAAAACATTTTAACACCTTAACTTTAACAAGCATTTGATTTTATTTGAATAAAAAATGTGCAAACAACAAATTTCCAAAAACTATTTATTGTGTCTATTATCTTCATTTTATTTGGTTTCATTTCCATTTCAGTCTAAGCCTTAAAATCGTTATAAAAAAGGAGTATAAATTGATTTAAAGTTGTTAGCATTTCACACATACATAAGTATGTATGCAAACAAACAAAAAATAGTAACATTTAAAATATACACACACATGCAAAAACACTTCTTTCAAATGTATTTGTGTATATAGAAATAAAAAATCAATAACAATGAAATTGCTGCTTTATAAAATATTTAAAAGAGAAAAAATATATACAAACAAACTCACATACAAATGCAGGCAATATTTATTAGAAAAAAGTCATAACTTTATATAGATATAAAGTTACGAGTACAATAGTTTTCCATATACTAAATAAGTTAATAAATTTAATATAGCTTTAACACAACTACCAACAAAACCATATGTCTGTCTGCTCTAGCACAAACAGATCCACACAAACACAACTATAGAATTTATGGTAAAACTGAGAGATAAACCCAACTTTGTTGACTTGCTATGAAAAAGAATTGTAGGAAAAAGTCAAACCGGATATTAAAGTCAATTCATTTTAGAGATGAAGAAGAAGCAATAGATTTTCAAATTTATACTTGTGTTTATAACACACACATACAAGCAGACAGACACAAACTCTTTTATATGGAGACATAAAAATGTCGAATATTGAAAAGGAAATGATGGAATTGTTTTGTTGTTCTAGGCTAATATTTTGCTGTTGGCATTGATAAGTCAGTAGTGGCCAATATAATATATACATACATTCACACATACATAGATATTGTGCTAGACATCTATCATTGAGTTAGCTTTAGCCTGTCCTGGTCTTAATACGAATGTTTAAGGAAGTGTTGTTGTCGTTTCAATTTTTGACGGTTGTTTAACCCATTAAGAACAAAAAAAGATAAGGTTTAAAAAATAGTTTTTTTACTAAAAATTTTTTTTTTTTCTGAAATAAAATTTTTCGTATAAAAAAGATTTAAATAAATAGTAATGGGTTTATATGACTTTTCAAAACGACCATATGGCAAATCAATATATGGAAGTGCAACAGCTTCTGGCCTTTTCAGTTCTAGTCCATCTAGTGAAGAATTAACTGATGTGTTATCCGGTAAAAATTGAAAAACGATTCCTTTAAAATACCATCAAACAGATAGGCGAAATGTCCCATGATCTTTTGCGTTTAACGTTTTTATATAGAATCAATTTTTAGTTCGACATATAAATTAACAAATTAAACTTTTAAAAATCGTTACTGGAGTACTCTCATCCATTCTCAACAAAAATATTGTTTTTTTTTTCTTCAAAAAATGTTTCTAAACTTTTGTCGATTTTGATTAAACTTAATTGAAAAATTCAGAGGAAACACATTTTATGTTGTTGTACTCAGTTTTTAATATTTTAAGTTATGCTACAATTATTGCAACTAAGCTATAGGGATTTAAATTGAGAATCCATTTTTGTATATTTGCAATAATCAAAAAAAAAATTAATTAACTTTTATACCATGAAAATTAAGCTAGAATAATTGACATCTTATTTTCGTACTGACATTTGCATTTGCCCAAGAACAAAACTGACATTTAACCCAATCTTGTGAAACCTTAAGGGAATGTCATTAATTGAACACATGTTCCAAAGCAAGTGTTAAACATAGATTTATCTACCACTTGTGGTGAAATAAATTCAAATAAAGGACAGGCAACAGGACATACAGGATTTTGTTGCTAGCAGCAAACACCTCGACTATGCCAACTATTTTAGCCGTATTTGGGTTAAAGCCATCAATCTCTATCAGTTATATAATGTATAAACAAACAAACATTTTAAATACATACATACCTACATACAAAAGACAAGCACGTGCAGGCCACTATATGCTTACACAAGCTTAAAACTAAATATATAAGTACATACACATTACGTCTAAATAACTGAATTTATGGCTAAGTGTTAGTTTTTTTTCTTCTACTCTTTGTTGATTTTTATACTGGAAAATCACGCAATAAATTCGGTAAATTGAAATTGTTTTCTTTTAAGAAAAATACTAAAATTAAAGGCTATTGTTGGCTAAAAGGCGGTCATTGTTGTCAACTGTTTGTGTTGTTTTTGTATTTCCTAATAGCGAAATGTCTATTTAATAAGTCCTTAATTTGTTAAACTCAGTTATAAAAGTTATAAATTACAGGTATATTATTTATTATTAAGGTTTTATTTTTCTATATCTACTAATTTTATTTTCTTTTGTTCTTAATAGGTAACTAAGTTGTAGATTTAAGAGATTTTATTACTCATACTTGCAGTTGGTCTCGTAAAAAAATCCTTTTAATATAAAATAAGTATTAAATGTCATTAAGTTCATTGTCAAAACGAAAAAATACTTTGAAGATTTTTTTTGAGCTTTTTGAGAACTTAAATATATAATAAAAATGTTAAAGGGAGAATAAGTAACGATTCTTGAGTAACATAAAGTACTTTTTAGATTTCTATTGAAAATGAAACGGTCAATAACTTTCTGTTTGTTCGTTAAAAGATCTTTTTTAAACTTCAGTTTTTTTTCCATTAGATGCATAGTTATCTGTCGTGTTACCTTATTTGAGTTGGTATATCCTTTTAGCTTTCATAGTTAAACCTTCATAAAAACTTAATTAAGCTGTAGGTACTTGTGTGCTGAGTAGTAAAAATGTAATTGATTAATTAGTACAACTACATTAATAAACCGTATAGTATTTAAAGACAGAAAAGAGGTATTGCTATAGACAACAAAAAGTAAGCAGAAATATATAAAATGCAATTTGTTTCCAACTTTTTGTTGATTAAGTACAATTTAATGTTTTTAATGACTGGAGTACAATTTAGTCAGCATACACTTTTAATGGATATAAAGTAGTTTTCTTTGTTATTTTTCAATAAAAAAGTAATAACTGAGGAAATTTTAATGAATAAATAAGTTTTTACTTAACAAACTTAAATAAATAAAACTCATCGAAATTTAAAAATAAAATTAAATAACAATTTTGAAATTGAATATATTAAGCTTACATTTTTTTAGACTGTACTAAAACACATTTCCAGTTTGTATATTATAAAATAATTATAAAAATATTTATCTATGTGTATATGTACATTCAAAACATTAAGAACAGCAGGACATATTACCTTAACTTTGTCCCTTTGCCCCATTGTTTTGTGAGGACAAATATTTAGCGACCCTGTGCATTTCCTATTGGAAGATAACACTATAAATGCCAGCAAATGAAAATAAAAACAATCGACCTTGAAACTACACCTTAATCATTTTTCAATCGATTTAATTATAAACTACTACTACTATTATTATCGTTCGCTCAATCTGCACTTTCTCCTGCCGATAACCAAAGAACTTTTGCAAGAACTCCCACAGAAAACCCAACACATACCTTTAAAAATTTACAATAAGTTTTGTTGTTTCTTTAGGAAATTCGTAATTTCTTTTGGCTTTTTTAATATAATATATATGTATATAAGGTAGACTAACGTTTCTTAACAAAATACTAAATACAAATATACACATACATACATACACACATTTGATATTAAAAAGAAAAGTAATTAACTAGAACTGAATAAACTCTCCAAGAGTTGGCACCACCTTAACAATGCGTCATAATAATGACGTGATTGTGGTAATTGTTTTACAAAAAAAAGTTTAGATATTGGCAAAATATGCAAAAGGTGAATAGTAAAAATTTACAATATTATGGCAAAAAGATAAAACTTAATAAAATAAAAAGTTCATTGGACAAAGTAAATATGAAATAAAAACAGAATTTTATACTCGTAGTTAAATCTAAAGACAATACCTGAAACGTATGTATATCAAGAAAATTTTTCCGCAAACGTAAGAAAAAAAACGTTAAAAATGAAAAAAAAAATATAAAATACAATAGAATTTAAGATAAAATAAAACATAAAAAATGAGGGAAAATTATCATTAAATTTTATTATTCAAATGGAAGAAATAAATAAACGATTACATTTAAGTTCACTAAGCTTCCTTTCCCTTTTGCTGCTGTCTTTTACACTTGAAAAAATAATGGAAATGGAATTGAAAAAGTGCGTATATATCAATGTATGTTAAAGGATATTTAGCAAATATGGAAATATATTATTATTTAAGGGGACTAAAGTAATTACAGTAACTATCATTTTAAAAAAATATTTAAAATTTATTGTTAAAGTAAAATTAAAAAAAAAATGGATTTAGAATTATTTGAAAAAAATGTTAAACGACTCAGGAATTAATGTGCTGTTTATATAACTAAAGCTGCTGACGATTTAGTGAAATTAACATGTGTTTTGTTGTTGTAACAAAAACAAAATACATGTAAATTTCACTCAATAGTCAGCCGCATTAATTACATAAACCCCACATAAATCCGGTTTACAAATTTAATGTTATACCAACATGTCTGAGCCTGATAAACTTCACCACAAACTTATAATAGTACGATTTGATTTATGATAACAATATGATATAATATTTCAAAATACATACTACAATTGTAAATTATAGGACTTAACCAATAGAAGTTTGCTTAAATTAAATGAAATGATTACTTTTAAAATTTTATTATATCGACTTAAGAGCTTTTATCAAAAGTACACAGTTTTTTATCTTATTTTTGCCTCATATTGGATAAATATTGTACCAGCAATAATAAGTTAAAATAATGCCTCCAAACTAAACCAAAAAAATTATTGTGGTTATAGCAGAAGCGTTAGAGAGCTTAAGTTTTGAACTTGGAAAGCTGGGGCGACACAATCGGTCCCGAAAATAGGGCACCTCAGACCCATAAATCACTTAAAACGATATATAATTGTCATTTCAAACCCGATTTGAAAAATCATACCATATAAAATATGTATAGGTCAAGATCTACAAAAAACTTCGCTACATGCAGCACTTATAACTTTTTACATAGTAAAGTTTTTAATACACTTCTTACTTGTAAAGTAATTAAAATTTAGTTCTTTTTTAGAAAACTTTAAATCAAGAAAATCGGCTTTTATATATTGATCAGATATTTGTAAAAAAAAATCGGTGCAGTATGGGACAAAAATTTTAAATTTTAGTTTTTTAAGTCGACTATCTTTTAAACTGTAAGAGATAGCGTATGCGTGTGATTTATAAGTATGATGTGCCCTACTTTGGGGGCCGATTGTGCCGCCCCAGTAAAATCTAGGCTGTCCAGGTTCAGAGCTTAAGCTCCCCAACACTTCTGGTATATCCACATATTTTTTTTAACTTCGTCGGCTTAGAAGTTACGGTCTTTCCATTCTATTTTTAAGCCATCCCACTGTGCATTGTCAAAGTGTGAGTTATTGTCAAAAATCAAGTCATATCCATGGTCAACGAGCAAGTCATTGTCAAAATGCAAGTCATAGTCAAAGTGCATGTTATAAATCAAATTTGTTTATTTAAATAATTTGTATTTCTTGCTGTTTTTACAGTCAATATCAACCATGTTCATAAGTAAAAAATTTATTGTTTTCCTTTTTCATTGTTGAGCATTTTTATTACAGTTGTGTACATAAATATATGAAAAAAGCCGTCTCATACTCTATACCTGAGTTCGATAAAAGATTTTCCCGCCTAAGCCTATTCAAAATTCCCGATTTCAAACTGCAGGGTTGCAATTCAAGCTGATACTAAGTAACTATTTCTTACAGGATGTTGTGTTATTGTCGGAAGAGAAATCCTTCACATCTCAAATGTTTCAATATATTTGTTGTGCGTAAATGATTTCAATGACATTGAATCATTTCTATCGTCATTAAAAACATATATTCTAAAATTCCATGTTATAGAATATTTCAGTAATTTTGTTTTCTTTTTAAAATCTTTTACCAACTGTCAATAAAATACCAAGCATTATCCCTCACATTTACTATAAAACAGAAATGTTTTTTGAATATAATGCTAATTTTTAACACTAGATTTACCATACCAGTCAAAATGACTGGTTTTACCTTTTATTTCATAAATATTTACTATGTATATTTATTTTTTTTTCGAAACTATTATATGACTTTTATAACAACAATTAAATACAAATAATTTGATAAGTTAATTTGATTTTGTGTTCATAACAAAGATTTTTTTGTTTGTTTTTGGTACTTATACCGAAACCAGTCATTTTGACCTGGTACACGTTTTTGTAGTTCTATGTGCAAATGCTTTATATTCTTCACTTTTAGGAAATTCCCTTGTTTGGAAAATGGCGTGTAAAGAAAAATGTTTGCACATCCCTGGTAAAATAGTATTGTATAACAGCATATTTTTCAAATTTCATATTTTTCGGGGATCTCCCTATTTATTTTTTTTATCAAGAATTTCGTAGGAAACTGTTATAAACCATTATTTATTCATTGAGTTCTGTTCTGTTCAGTAAGAAATAATTTTATTACTTTTGCTACATACAAATTGCTCATAATGGAAAAACGAAAAATTTTGAAATTGGAAGAAATACAAGATATACTTTCGGATCTATCAGACGTTGATGGTGGTGATAGCGAATATGAGTTTTTGGGATGCGACAGTGATACGGATGATGGTAATCAAAGTGTTCATATTGAAAGCAGTGATAACGAGGAATTTGATGAAAATGTTGAAGGCGAATCGAGTGACGAAGAAGACAACATAAGACAACAGCATAATACGCAAAAACGAAGATGTATGCGGCTTTCCTCGAGTTCTGAAGAGGAAAACACACAAAATATGCAAATTGAAGTTTCTGCTGATGGAACAATTTGGAAAAAAATACAAGAAGGGGGTGCCGTTGGAAGGTTACCAAGTCACTGCATTTTCAAAGATTTACCTGGGCCTACAGCACATGCTAGAAGAAATATTATGGAAGAAGAGATAAGCAGTGCCTTCTTACTATTGATTGATCATCATATATTAGAACATATTAGAAATTGCACTGAAATAGAAGCCTCTCGAGTTTTAGGTAAGAAGTGGACCCTTTCGCAGGAAAAACTGAAGGCTTTTATTGGAATATTGTATGGCCGTGGTGCATACGAAGCAAAAGGTTTGAAATTATCATATTTATGGAACAAAAAGTGGGGTCCTGATTTTTTCTCCGAAAATATGAGCAGGAATGACTTTACGGAAATTTTACGTTTTATTCGCTTTGATAAAAGAAATGAGAGGAGTCAGCGCTTGCAAACGGATAAATTTGCGCTGGTATCAACTGTTTGGGATAAATTTATCGAGAATAGTCAAAACGCTTTCAAACCAGGAGCATTTATCACAGTAGATGAGCAACTGTTTCCAACGAAGGCTAGATGTCGATTTACCCAGTATATGCCAAACAAACCAGACAAATTTGGGATAAAATTCTGGCTGGCTTCTGATGTTGAAACGAAGTATGTTATAAATGGCTTTCCCTATTTAGGAAAAGACGAAAAACGAAATTCGTCAACTCCTCTCAGTGAATTTGTTGTAACAAGACTACTAGAACCTTATATCATGAAAGGAAGGTGTGTGACAACCGACAATTTTTTTACCAGCCTCCCCCTGGCTTCAAAATTATTAGCTAAAAATACTGCATTGGTTGGTACAGTACGTTGCAACAAACGGGAGCTTCCAAAAATTTGCAAAGAAAAAAAAGATGGTATGGAACGTTTTTCAACGCATCTATATGAAACAAATGAATGCACACTTACTGTTTATAAGAGTAAGCCTAACAAAAAGGTTGTTTTATTGAGTACTAAACACAAAGGCGTCAAAATTGATACCAGTTCCAAGAAACTACCTGAAACTATATCTTTTTACAATAAAACCAAATTCGGTGTTGATGTAACTGATCAAATGGCAAGAAAGTATAGTGTGAAATCAGGATCCAGAAGGTGGCCACTTCAAGTATTTTTCAATATTTTAGATTTGGCCGGCATCAATTCCTGGATTTTGTATAGAAGTATAACAGGAAAGAATATTTCTAGGAAAGACTTTTTGTTTCGATTAGCTGAAGAGCTCACATCTGAATATAAGTCATCAAGCCAAGGGAGGGCAAGTGAAATTCTCCGTCCAGCAACCCAGAATCCCCGGCCAGTACGTAAATGGTGCCAAATAGGACTTTGTAATAACAACAAGACAACTACAAATTGTGACATCTGTAAGAAATATGTGTGCGGAAAATGCGTGGAAAAAAAAGTTAGTATTTGTAAAGCATGTAAACATGATCATTCTGAATAAAACTGGAATATAATTGATGAGTTTTTATATTTTTATTTTTTATGGGGGTACGAACTTATGCCTCAAACTGAAACGGAAGTTATGCCCCAATTTTTTTTTGACATTACTTATTTGCCCTGTGACATAAATTGATTTTTGGGATATAATTTCATATTTTTTTGGGCATATTTCATAAATAACCGAGATATTAAATCCCTAAATTTTTAATTTCAATGTTATCAATGCGGGGGGCCTTGCCCCTCACACCCCCGCTTATTGGAAAAACAACCCTTGCTTCGCCTTAGAACCAATTTTTATATATCTCATCAATTCTCTCAAACGATAAAGCATTATAATATAAATGAATAGAACTTGTCATATACAGTCAAATTGACTGGTTTTGGTATAAATAGGTATGCAAATTTGTTGGTATATCTAGTGTTAAGCAGAAGACTGATTTTACAACTTCTTTTTATGTAAAAAATGTAAATGCAACATTTATTTATTTATTTATGCAACATTATAAGACCTTGTGGTGTTCAAAATTGTAGCATGAAGAACAACAACGGAATCCAACAGAGTGTAGGTGGAGTATAAAAGAAATTTAAAAATCAAGTTTCGATAAAAAGCTTATAAATTGTACCTTAAATCTCTTATGTATGAGAAAAACTTAAATTTTCATTAAATACAATTCAAAAAGAATGTTCATGGTTTTATTTTCTTAAACTTGATGTAATTCCTAAATGAAATTTTCTAATTAAACTAAATTATACGTCAAGTAAATAGAAATACATAGTATCTAGTGTCTAGAGTATTCTAGCAGACAGAAATATGTATGTATGTATGTATGTATTTGGTTAGTTGTTAACACATGTACTTGAACATTTATTATTTTTTTCCATTTGCTTTAAACATTTGGCAATGACATTCACCCTCACATTCAGTTGCACGCATAGATTTCAACGAACCAACGAGCGAATGCGATTTTTAAATTCCTTCATGCAAGCGAATTAGTGTCGTTGAAAATAACAAAATCTAAGTTTAAATACTGTAATAATTTTCTTGGCAACGTTGTTTTTTAAGTTGAGAATTTGTATGCGTTTTTTAACATCATTTATTCATTACTTAAATTAAAGTTTTTTATCGAAAATCTCATTCAAGAAATGTCGTTAAGCAAAACTTTCCAATGTTTTTTATAAGACAATAATGGCACGAACTGCAATAACAATTAAATGACTTTTAATAGGTTTAATCATTTACATATTAAAATTTTCACTCATTTCAACTGCATGAGTTACGAAGTAAGTTCTAAACAATTAAAAGAATTATATTTAAGAAAAAACTTATTTGAGTTCCAATTTTACGGGAAAATTATTTATATATAAAAATTATTTTTCTATCTTTAATTTAAATAATGTAACTGCTTTTACATTATCATTTTTGGCTTTGTCAAGATCCTGCCTATTTTCCTTTATTTCCTCTATTTTCTGCTGAGTGTTGGGGCGTATACTTAATATTGTATTTAATTTGATTAATGATTATTTCTGTAATTAATTAATGTTGCTAAAAATTATGATTTTTTTGTATATCTGCTTTTGATCTCAAAAGCATGAAAATAGAGGAAGAAAGAGTTTACAAAATAAATGTTGGCAAGGCCAAAAAAAAAATAATTAAACTTATCAAAAGTTTTGCAAAGTTTAGAAAATTAAATTAAGCAGAAAAACGAAAATTCAATTGTAAAATAAAAGAAATAAAAAGTTCTATTTTTTTTTGTATATTTTGCTTCTAAAAGTATTTATTTTATTTTGATACAAAAAATATTATGTATATTAGAATTTAAAACAACAAATTTCAATTAATGACCTAAGGCATACTATGAATGGCATAAAGTGTATAAGATATGTCCATTAGAAAAAAAATTGACTAAAACATCCTCTGAAAATGATATCAGTCCAATTTTTAAGTTACGCCTTTAATTTTGTTCTTTTTTGAAAAACTAAGAAAAAGAAAAAGTCTTCGTAATTCGTATTAAGACCATTTTAGTTGCCTTCAAATTCCTCCCATTTTCCCCAGATTTTCCATAAACCATTTTCTGTTCTAAGACCTTAAGAGAACTGGAGAACTCGCTAAAAAGGCATTTAGCTCCATTAAAAAGCAAATCTCTGAATATGAGTTCTCTTATGAGGCTTATGACTATTAAAATTATATGACCACTATAATCGTACTATCGCCCTCTAAAGCAACTATTTTTAATATTTTATAAAGAAAAAGCCTGTTGCAATAAGTACTTCATTTGTTTAGTTATTAAATTCTTTTTTAAAAGATTATTAATATACCAAAGAGCATAGTAAAACGGCGATCTAAGCCAGTTTGATATTTATGTATTCAATTAATGCTTTATTTTTAAAATGTGTTAAGCAACAACAAAAAAAAATCGAATTTTTGGTCGATTTATGCTTTATAAGGGTAGAAACACCATTTTGTGAAAACAAAAAATTTTTCTCAGTGATGGTAAAACAAAGCTATATCCCGAAAATTAGACCCCACCTAAAAAGTGGTTAACCCCACTGGATTCAGAGTACTTGAATTAGCTTTACCTGTTTGTCGCTTTTTCAAACTTACACAGTATAATCAATCAGAAAATCAATTTTGATCTTTTTAATTGTTACGTCCATTTACAATTTAAGTGACGATATATCTTTGACAATAATATCATACGCTTAATAAGTTTATTTTTCATATAACTTTTGAAATTCCTAATAAAAATTAAACATTTTACATGAAATTTACAATCGTGATTTTTGTTTAGATTTAAAACGTGTCAAATGCAAATTTTTCATTTTTTTATATTTTATATATATCAAAAAATTACAAAATTAATAACTTTCATGGGAAAAATATTAGATTTTTAAAATTAATATAAAGGTTTCTAGGAAGTTTTCTTTGATTTACTGAAACCTATGGAAATGTTGTTTAACACGTTTTAAAAATAAAGCATTCAATTACTGATTTCGTAAAATCAGTAAAATTTACTGATTTCGTGCGGATATTATATAGAAGGCGGGTGATGTATGTGATGTGGTGATGTTGGTTACCAAGCAACGGTTTTGATTGGTCTTTACTTGGTAAGCTCAGACTTATCTTGGTTATAATTCATCTTAAATGTAGACACTGTCCCGGTATCACCCGAGTTTGCGAGTTCTACCATAAAAGCAATAAAAAATATGGGCTAGGACGTCGGGGTAGTAACCTAACCCTAGAAAAAAGCACTTGTATAAGTCTTTAATTTTTAATAATTCAATTAGTTTTTTTTTGATATTATCGATAGTTGCTGTAACATTTATTTACACTGAATATAATTCATACTACTTATATAATTAAAAGAAGAAAGAAAGTTATCGGCACTTACTACTTCAAAATGTTTACTTAATATTTTAATACGAATAATCGCTAAAACCAACCTAGAAATTTTTTAATTACATGACTCGAGCAGCCTATTCTCTTATAGGTATATAAAAATCCATTAATTTCAATAAAAGCAAACCCATATTTCTTGTGACTTATAAAAAAAGCACCTGCAATTTATGCCGCATTAAGGATTTAATAACTGACTCTTAACGTCGTTATTTACCAATTCAAATTCATGACATCCAGTGTTTCCACAATAATGCTTTTCAACAATTGCAATTGCCTTTAGATGCCAGGTATCCTGCTCAGACACAGATTGACTTTCTAAATACATATTATCATAATTAGGTGGAGGATATTGTTTGTTAAAGATTTTATCGCTTATAAGTGCGTGCCTCGGCACTCAAAGAGAAAACTTTTCCAAAGGATATTAATGCATTTTAGATTGAAGCTCCTTCTTGTTCGAAGAAAAGTTCCATTTTATTTAATGTTGTTGGTTTATATAAAATACACTTGAACTTTAAGTATCAAAAATTTGTTATGGTTTAGCATAATGTCCCAAGATAGTGCTGATATGTTAAGTGAAGTATAACTAAAAATAAAATTTTATTTAGCACACGTGTCTTGGATTTATTTATTTCAACCTAAATATGCACTTTTATACAATATATTGAAATACTAATGTTTTCTTAAAATAATTCATTATTTGGTTTCAACACCTCAAAACTTAATATCACAGAGATACAATCGTAAACTACATATCTTGAAGCATTTTTTGAATACTGTGGAGACACACATAGGATACCGCATTCTACTTTGATAAATTGTACATTAAAATGCGGTAGAAAATTTAAAGTATGGGTTGATTAGGTCGATGGTAAAGACATACGTACTAAAGTGTGTATGTTTGCGGTTCAAATTAATATATATATGAAAATTTTGAATATCGCTAACATAAACTTAAATTTGCCCAACATGACTTTTTTTAATGCAAACAAAAAGTTTGAATACTTTGTCTTGAAACCCATATTTTCTAAGCTACGATTATCTGTGACAGTTATATAGTCTTTAAACAGGTGGTCTCAACATTAAATTAATTAAAGTTTTTTACAATGTTAATTTTATTAGAATTGTTGTGGTTGTCACACAATTTAAATTTCAAGTAACGATATAATAAACTATAATTTGTTTACATGTTGTAATGTAAACAAATATTAAGAGAAAATTGCAAGATATTTATAACATAAACTATAGTTTGTCTCAAAGACAACGCAATTATTATCATTAGGGGACAACAATATAAACAACAAAACACCGCATGATTTTCCATTTTCTTAAGACCCTTCAAGAACAACAATAAATACTATAAAAAATACAACTAATTGCAAAATACACAAACTTAAAACAAACAATACAACGCAGAAAAAACACCATAAGTATGTAGCTATGTAAATGTATGTAGATGAGTGAGGGGTCTTCTATTGTCTCCATATTCGTGAGACCAGAAGGGTAAGTTTGGACTAGGTCTTGGAATTTGAAATAATTGTTGCTAAATTACAGCAATATTCCGTTGCAAAACAAACAGAAATTTAAGGATACAACTAAAACAGAGCCACGATGACGACCCTCAACGTCAACACCCTCAGCATGGGCCATTACCACCAACAGTCAAGTGTTGTCTGCATCTAAATATACATAAGTAATTTGTAGTTCATATGAAAAATCAACATGAATTCATGGTAAAATTAAGCAATTACATACCATAAGAAATGAATTAAATACAGCAACGCAAAACCGATAGAAGTTGATAATATCAAAAAAAAGAAATAGTAAAAATGCACATAGTGCATCTAGAGTTAACCAAGCAAAACTGCATGGAGTCATTTTTACGTCTCTTATTACACACAAATCCCAAGTGCAGTCCATGCACATTAACGGACTTAAAACCAATTATAAACCAAATACAATTCCAGAAACTGGCAAACAAAAACACCATGAATATCGATTTTATGCGCCACAATAAAATTATTAAATTTTTGTTTCAATTTTATTAAATAAAAAAAATTTAATAAATTAATTAATACCTTTCATGCTTTTATTAACTTCACTTCACTTGTATGTATTTTCCATTCGTTTTAATAAATTTAATTAATTTGTCTTGGATTTTGGTTAAAACTTGATAATGCCTCACAATTTTATCCTTTTAAATTATTTTTATTTATCCTTTTTAAACTCAACCGTTTATTTAAGTTAATACTACTTTTTACTATGACTTGGTCTTAAATACTGACTTAATTTTTAAATTTAAATGTCCTGTTTAAGACAATATTTTTTTTTTTTAACTTTATGTCACAAAACTCCGCAACAATTTATAGTTTGTTGGCCAAAATGCGTTTAACAACTAACAATCGAACTCATTGAAGTTGCCTTCATATATATGAAATAAAAACAACATGACACGATAATAATGAAAGGAAAATTGTATCAGTCCAATCGGTTTGATTGCATGTTTTCACTACGAACCATATCCTTTTGGTATGAAGCCAACATGATTTTCTTTATTGCAACAAGTTTGCTATATGATATCAAACATAAACACAACAACTTTAAAACCAAAACAAAAATCGTCGTTGTCGTTGTATGACAGAATTGCTATGAAGATAAAGGAATTTGAGTAAGTAGATTGTTACTATGGGGCAAAAAGAAAAAAGTTTTAATGTCTAGTTATCTATATATCTATGTTTATATTATAAATGGGTTTGTAAGTTTATTTAAATGCTTTTTTATGCATCAGTCTCGACTAAATGGGTAAGCCGACATTTTTTACATAGATAAAGTTTTTCAAAACTTTTCCGAGCAGTATTTAATAAGGCAGTATATAATTTATGTGATTGTATTACAAATATAATACAACTAAATTGTTTGCCAATGTTAGACTAAAATAAAAAAGGATCACAGGGAAGTTCCGCCACCCTTATCAGCAAGAAACTTCAGAACTTTTAAAGAGAAATTTTCAAGCTTTATATATTAAACCTTAAAAAACGCATATCCATATATAGAACTAATAATTATAGACATAAATCTAATAATACTTAACAGAGTCAGTGCAGGAGGGTTATCCAGTATTAAAAAAATAATAACTGTTGTAGTTTGATCAAAATTAAGCAGGATGGGAGAAGGGAAACTTTTTCTCCAATATTACTCTATTTTTAATAAAAAATATACTATGAATTTATAAAAATTGAGTATTAAAAACGTTTATCAGCAGGATCTTATGTACAAACGTCACCACATCTAACATTTATAATAAATTTAATCAAAATCAAATATTATTGAGTGAAACTTACATATTTTTTCCCATAGTGCAATAACTTTTTCCTCGCTGTGTGAGCAGTTTTTAACAAGAAAATCAGTCACGTGTTTAAAATCGCTTAACATTTTTCGCTACAGACTTGTTGGAGTTGCAACACACAAATACAATATACGAAATATGGAGCTTGTTTCAACCGGCTTATTTCGTTTGTTTTATGCTCTTTCTCGCTCTCTCAGCTTTTTCTTTTGTAACTTCCGTTTTTCTCCTTAAGAGGATGTTCGGTTTTTTATTGTTGCAAGAACAGCATTATATATTTTTCTTTTGGCCCGGTTTTTTCTTATTAGGTAACCAGGTTAGTTCTTTGTGCAGTGTCTTTGCCAAAAAAAATTGCGTACATATATACATGCACCAGCCAACAATTACAGACGCAAGATTTTTTGAAACATTTTCATTTCTTTGTTAGTGAATGTATACGTAAATATTTAAAAGTGCATGTTTGACAGTTCCGGTTATTGGATGTATTTTCGTTTTGTTTGCTTCAAGGATTCTTTTCTTTAATTTTGCTTACATATAAATTTAGTTTGCGTCCAGCGGTGTCGTTGCGTTATTAAACAGTTGTATAAATTACTTAAGTTGGAACACACCTACTCTTGGGAAATGTTTTATTAAATTATAGTTTTAGTATTTCTGTCATTGTTAGTCTTAAATGTTTGTATCGTTTTTGTGCTTTGCAAATTTTGGTTAATAAATTTTAATAATTTAAAGAAAATAAACTTAAAGTGTAGAATAATTCTGTATGAAGTGTTAGTTAAATTAATTGTTATAAAAAAATATTTTCTAAATTTTATAATTTATATCAAAGTCTTTAGTTAACGACTCAGTTAATTATTGTTAATTAAAACTTTATATTATATAAATAAATAGTAATAAACAAATATTTATTTATAATGTATTACATTTTATACCGTAAAACTACATTAAGACTTATTGATATATAAAAGGTTTTGTGTTTTAGTGTTTTTAAAAATATCTGTGATCTATTTTAACAAATTTCATATTTAATTTTGATTAGTACTCATAAAATTTATTTTACAATCAAAATAAATTTCAAAAAACCACTTGATTTTTATCGAATTGAATATAAACTTATAACACTTTCAAAACAACTAAATATTAAAATTCATTACAATTATTTATTATTGTAATAAATAGTTTTTTGATAAAACAAAAAAACAAAATTTTTATTTTTGTATTGAAAAAATTAAATAAATGTTCCTTTTAATATTTTTAATGATAATATTAACAAATTATTAATAATTTTGTTAATTTTTTCATGTAAAAACCATCCAAACTTTTCGTAAATTAGTGTAAGGAAATATATTTGCCAATAAACTTTTTTATGATTACTTATGCTACTTTCGAAATAAAAATTTGAATTAAATAACTAATAGCAAAATATATAGCTGTAAGATTTCAGTGGATTTTTTTAATTTAAAAGCAATTTTTTCACATAATAAGATTTTCAATTGTGGACTTATACCACTTTCAAAATAAGGGTTCATATGTATATTAATATTTATCGAAATAAACATTTATCATAGCTATATATATTTATACCCTTTTAATTTTTAAACAAAAAAATGGCAAAAAGAAGCTTTTGGATATTATACACATTTAAGTAGTTCCTTGTCACTTTAAAACTGAAATTATTTTGAACTCATGGGTACGCAAAGGTTAATTTGCATAAAATTGTAATTAAGGCGCCTTTATACGATATTTTGAATTTTCATTAAAATAAATATAACAATAAAAACATGTAATTTCTAGTAACTTTTTTTTAATTTAATATTTTAATAATTTAAGGGTTAACGACATCCGATTTCAACCAAATTTCAAAAATATATTTTTTTCTCATTAAAGCAATAATAATCTCAGTTCTACTTATAAAAACTACTAATATATAGCAACTCATGTGCCTTTTAATAACTTTGGTGAAAAGCTGCTGGTTTAGCCGTACCTGTCGTTGGAGATATCAATCTAGTTTTTTTGATAGAAGACAATTTGTAGACCATAACCGTAAAATAATTTTAAAAAGTTAGCTCAAGTTATAGCTATTTGAAGTTTGGTAAATTTCTATATAAAAATTTTACATAAAAATTCCTATAGAAAATTTTTTGCATACAAATTTCTAAAGAAAATTTTTCACATAAAAATTTCTATAAAAAATTGTTCATATAAAATTTTCTATAGAAAAATTTTTGTATAAAAATTGTTCATATAAAAATTTTTCATATAAAATTTTACTTATAAAAAATTTTCATATAAAAATTTCTATAGAAAATTTCTCATATAAAAATTTTTATATAAAGATTTCTATAAAAAGTTTTTCATATAAAAATTTCTATAAAAAATTTTTCATATACAAATTTTTCACATAAAAATTTTTATCAAAAAATAACAAAATTATAGAGATGTAAATATTATTCAAAAGGAATGATTATTTGCATTTGATCTCGATCTGTTACATTTATTTATTAATGCAACAGAAAATTTATTGATAAAAGCCAAAAAGTGTTTATGGGATAAACAATTCCTGTACGCATTTTGATGGTTGGTTAGGCCATCTCTTCAGGAGTATCCCTACATTTAGATAGATCGAAAACCTCGCATTATTATCGGAAGTGGAGAAAGATGAATGAAAAATGTTTGTGGTTGCTTTTATTCAGTTTATTATCTTAGCTTTTACTTATGGTTTACAAATATAATTCGAAATGATTGTGTTTGTAAAACAAGTAATAATGCGGGGTTATCGATCTGTCTAAAAGTAGGGATACTCCTCCTGAAGAGATTGCCTAACCAACCATCGAAACGCGTCGAGGAATTGGTTATCCCACAAACATTTTTTTGGTTTTTATCAATAAAATTGTCTGTTACATTCATTGATAAATAAATGTAACAGATCGAGATCAAATGCAAATAATCTTTCTTTTTGAATAAAAATTTCTATTGAAAATTATTCACATAAAAAATTTTTTAATTGAACGAAAACTTACAAAATACGTCTCCTCTAAAGCCAATTTAACTCCTTGTGAGACGATATAGTGGAGATTTTACCAAATTATTAAAAATTCTTCAAAATTTTGCGAGAAACTAAATCCATAAAATTTATATAAATTAATAATCTAAAAAAGTAGACTAAAAAACCAATTACAACTGTCAAATTTGTTTAGTGATTTACTCCACATTAAAAATGTGCCGAGCTAACTTTTAAAACCCTTTGAGGGTTTTGGTCTTTTTATAGCCTTCTTTCACTTCAATTTGATCACTTTCGGGAAAAATCCTTGGCGCACAGTGTAATGTAGTAAATGTCATGTTAACGAGCCATAATTCTTAAACAATTTCATATAAATTTCAAAGTATTTACATTAAAAGTATGTAAACGATTTCCTTTAAACAAAATAAATATTTTGAAAGTTTAACGCCTGTCAAGGAAGGATGAAATTCTATACAAGTGACCGATAAAACAAATTGACCGAAACCTTTCCTCCTACAAGTTGTTGCTTTATATTTAAAATATGATGACAAAATTTAAAATGTTAACAATTTTCGGACGATGTAAAAGAAAAGTACGTCACACATTTTGATAAGAAAGTTATGGTTAGAATTTTACAAGACATCACTTAACTTTATTAATAATGGGTCACTTACCCACTCACTTACTAAATACCTTGTGCCACACCACGCCACGCTGCGCCACACAACGTCATCACTCAAGCCTTATAATAAAAGAATCAGCTGTTTTTGGTAGAAGTTGAAAAAATGAAATGGAAACGGTCGTCTACCTCCTGACTATATCAAATTTCAGCAACATGTTAATAACCTCACTTCTTCATAATCATGTTTCTGGTTGAAAGCAACAAAAAAAAAAACACAAAATTTCTTTTATTGGGTATGGTCAGTCGTCAGACGATTGTAGTAGAAAAGATAATTTTTGTCCAGACAGACAGAAAAAGTGTTAAAGATGAAGATGATTCTTTTTTTGTATTTAAATTTTTTGTTCCATATATGGAGATGAAAGAAGTCTACAGCGCCGTATGTGTTTTTTTATTGAAAGATAAAAGAGATCAGTTACCACAGTATGAAATATTTTTTGTTTTTATAACAGAAAGTTCATTGTTTCTTAAGAGAAATAAAAAATAATTCATAAATGTCTGGGGACAGAATAAAGTACAACTGCTTTCTTAAATTAAACTTTAATCTTAAAACCGAATGAAGTATATTTTTGTGTCAAAATTTTTAGTTACTGTATCAATATTTTTGTAAACATCCGTTTTGCTTAAAAATCCCATCGTTTCAATTTTACAGTAAAATTTAAAAATTCTTAGAATTGTTTTCTTAAGCAGTAAATAATTTCCTAGTTCATGACAGGACAATTAAATTGTATCCGTTTAAAGACCTCCTATATATTAAACCTTTTAGACTAAACTGGAACAATTGGATGAAATTGAATTATGTATAAAAACTCGGAAGATAATTTCACTGATCACTGAGCATTACACATTTTTAAAAAGAGTTTATAGATTTTAACTTCTTTCGGATATGGCAAAACTTGATGGCAAAAAACGGAAATAATTTAAAATATCTCAAGATCTAAACAGATGTTCGTTTGCTTTGTCTTGCATGTGCATGATACTCTTCCTTAAGATCAATATCTTATTACATTTTAGCACTTTTTTATCTTATTTTTTTGGCAGACTTTTTGATACTTTCAAAAAAATTTAAGATTTTTTCAACACATGTCAATAATGATGAGAAATAAAGATGCATGAAAAAATAATAAAAGTATCAATTTTATCTAAAGTTCTTCATTAAACTATTTATCTTAAAAAAATATATATTAATCGTATATTGAAGTAGAAAGGTGAAGATCCTTTTAACATGGTGGGAATAGGAAGTAAAATAAAGTTTAAAATGAAAATTTAGAAAACTGAAATATTAAATTTGCTCGTATTTCAAATGAATGTAAATTTTGAAACAAACATATGTATATGCAATATATTTGTTCCCGTACTCTAACAAAACTACCCAAAACAGTCCGAAGTTGTCAAAAATTACTGAAAAAACAACAATTTGTGTTGAAAATTTTGTACGGAACAAACATAATATATCCTTTAAAATATAAAAAGGTGAATAAAAGTTCTTAAATGTCAGGAGTTTAAATATTTTCATCGTCCAAAATTGACCCTATGAACTTGACGCCAATTTGAAAATTGTAGTTAGCTCAAAATTCCGTGTAATTTAACTCATAGCATCAATATCACACATGCTTGGTCTACAGATGAATGAACGCAAATGGCTAACGTTTCTAACATCTACGAATACAAAAGAATTATAAGTTTGACTTTAAGGTCATTTAGAAAGATAGCAGGTAAGAAACTGCTATTGACGGTTTAGATCGACATGAAGATACCCTTTACCACTGAGGTCATATGACTTCTCTTTTTCGTGCCAGATACATATTTGCTTAATTTTATGTGCCACAGATAAACATAATTGTCATTATCTTCAGATATGAGCGTTTTTGTTATTTTGACAGAAGGATTTGTATGGGAGCTATGGTCAAATATGGACCGGTTTTAAATTTGGTACAGAGATTTCGGTTTATATAAACAGGAACGATTTCTCAGTTATTTGGTATACTTAATATGGTGGGTCTAAGGTATATATTTTAACGCGTTACATACATCAGCAAAAACTTATAATACCCTTTCTAGCTATTGTGGTGAAAAGTATAAAAACTAGGGTATGAGAAAGAACGAAGTCTTGCGTTACAACCCGGTTAATCTTGAACTCGTTGGAAGCTTGATATATGTAAACCAAACCTTGATGTTACAGACACCAAAAGCAATCAATAAGTTTTCATACAGGCACCATTCCTTCAATAGAAAGGCTAATACATTACCCAAAGATCGATCTACAAAATCCGGTTAAACTCTTTCAATACCACGAGCATGAATAAATATACCAGGCATAATTATAGTAGAGGAACTCTTTCAAGATTCGGCAGCTGTTAATTGCTTTTTAAAGTGAATTACAGGTCATCCTTTGAAAATGTTTAAATTTTGAAAAACTAGCATTATCCTTTAGGGGCAGTAAGAAATTGAAACAAAGCAAGTCAGTGTCTGTAGTTCTAAAATTTGACCGACCATATTGACTATACATACATATTTACTTATTCTGAACACAATATTAATATCGGTTAAAAAATTCCGTTCAATAAAATAAAAATTGGTCACTTAAACGTAGAAATATAAAACAAAAACCACAAAATATATAAATCGAAAGCACGTATTTATATTATCGTTCTAAATGCAAATTTTTATTGCGATTCTTAAATCGAAAAACACAAAAAAAAAATCCCCTAAAAAATTTTGCTTGCGTTAATGTTCTTGTTTACAATTATCCTCCTCCACATAATTCCTGGAAAGGTAAACCACAATTTTGCGTGCTCATAACATGGGAGTGTTTAGATGTTGGGGTTTTTCCTGATTCCACAAACCATTTTTAAAGCTTTCTAAAAGATAAAAAAAAACGAGTAGAATACGCCGTAAATAAATATTTAAATAAAAACTGACCACCGATACATTCGAACAGGCTTCAAAATAAACAAAAAAAAAAAAGTACGCGCGCATGCGCAATTTATATTCTGAGCAGATTTTAAAGACGAGAGGAGCTTAAAGCAAATGATGTGTTCGCAAAAGCAACGTACGAGCATGAAACATTAAACGATTGTTTAATAACGTCTTCGAATGTGTCTGTAGAATTTTAAAATTAGATTGTTTTATAAAAGTTTTAACAATTTTAGAACAAATGAAATTATGGTTATCGGCAAAAAGTAATAAAAACCTGAGTGGATTGATAAGTAGTTCAATTAGATTGGAACAAGTGTTAGAAGCTTATATCAAAATGGGTGAACGTGATTTGAGTCAGCCAAAGGTTTACAAGCTTAGTCTAGTCTTTTTTTGGGTCTTACTTCTGGTAAGTCTTCTTCTAGTTTGTTAATTTCAAAGGGAAAATTTTGAAAGGTTTATATGAGGAATTCCCGGAAGAACATTGAAGTTAGATTATACCGAAAATATTACATCACCACCTTCTCATTTACATATCATTTTACGTGATTACTCCAAACATGTAAATATAAGTACTTATAAGTGTAAGTTTTAGGTAAAACGTATTAGGAAGGGGAATCCAACACGTTTTTATGTATCGTTATGCTTTAATATTTCCTATTGTACACGTTGTCAATTTATAAATAATGGAATATTTTATTTAATACATTTAATTTAGCATAATAAGAAGTTCCGAGTAAAGGAAGATTAATAGCTTTACATAAAACAAAAAAGTTCAATCACCCATTGGAATGTCATCACTCACGCCCAGCATAAGAGTACGAGCATGTAAATTGTTGCTACGGCGTCTACCATAAAATTGTAATCGGGAAGTAGATTCAAAAAATGTATCGTTACTAATTAGATATAAAATTAACATGTGTCTTCAAAAATTTACAATAAATTTAGCTGAATCATTTTAGATTTTTGATAATCACCGACCAATTCCGAAAATCAATACACTCAGTTTATTTTTAAACAACTTTTATTTAGCGCTTATTATTTAAAGATGAAAATTTACTAAAATGTGTTAATAAAAAATGTACATTTGTATAACACTAACACGTTACCTTAAAGACCTCAATAAGATTATTTTTAAACCATAAACCGTTATTCATAACTCGTCTTAAATAAACTTCAAAGCCCATATTTCTCTCGTCAGAGCCACATTTACAGCAAAACTCATTATTTTCCATATTTGGTGAAGTTATGACGTAACATACAAACAACGTATTTTAATATTTACTAAATGACATGGTACGCACATACTTACGTATTTATGTCGACCATACAGAAATAAATAATAACGGTTTGATGATTACATTTAACTGTTAACCACGAAGACAATACGACCAACCGACCATCTACTCATACCTACCTCACCACCTCACAAGCCAAAAGAGAACCACTCGTTATATTGATGAACCAGATGATGTTCACTTCCAAATTAATTAAATTTTGTATTGAATATGATTAATTTTCTTAATAAAGAAATCAGGTATAAAATCAAGATTTCTTACTCATCAATTTAATTGGATTTTGACTTAAATTATTAAAGGAATAACATTACCTTTTAACATTGAATCAATAAAATTAATTTCATTTAGTAAAATTTACATAAAATACAACTTTTACAGTTTATTCTTGATACAGGAGCATTTAAAAAAAATAATTTTTGCTTTTTTAATTTATAACGGATAAATTTAAAATTGTAGCAAGGAACAGTTTGGGATTACAACACAATTTGTCTATGCAGCTTAGACACGAACCATTTCTTTCAATTTTGTTTTTAAACCAATTTAGTGGTACATAAAATGTCCCACATATACAAAGTTGCCAGAGCAGAAAATTAACTGAACGCGATATTTGGTTTAACCCTCTTACTATGTTAGAAAAAAATACACGTGATGTTCGGGTCATACTTTGACCCCACATTTTTTTATTTGAGAAAATTCTAATATTGTACATTTCAAAAATATTTCTAAAGCTTGTGATCAATGCAATATGTAGTAGTTAGAGTAATTGTGTGACGGTGTAACGATGAAACAGGCTTTTTGCAAGTTATGGTCTTTTTTGACGCTTAAAATTTTCACCTTTTCCGTTTTGTTCTGATCACAAAGGGTTTTTGTTGACTCTCTTTCTACAAACATGCGTTATTTTTTTTTGGCGTTTTGTCGGTCATTCTTATTTTGTTTGTTTTGTTGTCATGTAAAACACACAACATTCCAATAGGAACAAGGGGTACTTCTCTCAGACAATAAGCTGCATCAGAATCCATTTTTAAACTCATTGAAAGGGACGTTTTAACTCCGACTCCGGCAAATGCATTAGTAAGATAAGTTTTACATAGCCAAATACTCAAAGATGCTACCTGAGTTATGAAATAAACCGCTTTTTTGAACAATTTTTTTTTCAAGTGGGTCTGTCCAGGGATCGAACTTGGGACCTCTGGTATGCTAGGCGGATGACTAATCTGCTATACCACGGCGGTTTACAAAAAACAAATTCAAAAACATATAAAATAGACATATTACATTATATATCTATTATTCATATTACAAAAATTATAGAGGGTCATAAAATGACCCCAACATGATATGTGTATACACTTGCAATAGAAAATTGTCGAAGCCTAAAGTGGTGATAAAACTAATTGAATTGAATATATTTTAAAAATTGGTGCACTGAGTAGTAAGAACTTTCAATTATATTCCACCAGTTAGAAATACGGTAATGTTAAATACGATTTGGGTCATCAAAAGACCTCATAGCAGGGACAAAAGACATCATAGCAGGGTTAATATTATTTAAAAATGTAAAAATTAATATATTAATAATATTACTACAAATAGAATTATTTAAAACTTGAGCAATCTTACTAAATCATATAAAAATGTGGACTAGTATTTAATATAAAATATTTATAAATTTTAATTTAATATAAATTCCACTCTTAATAACGATCTAATAACTTTTCCACGTATGATGGTACAGTAGCCATCATCCAGAATAGTGAACAACAAGCTTTAAACATATGAGGTTCTAAAGAATGGATACAGCCTATCTCTATTATGCGAACAATTTCCAACCGTTGATATTTAAATGCTTCTACTATTAGAAATTGACTCTTCCCTAAAATAACAAATGTTTGCAAACGAACGAAAGAAAAAACTTTTTATATAATAGTGTTTTTTATTACATAGCGGATGAAGTGGATATCAATTTAATTTTGGTACTGCGATAATAAAGGCGCCATAGAATTTATTTGAATTAAAAAACTACAAAAAAATATAACCGACTACTTTCATGTTTATAGTTGTTAAAACAACTAATTAAAAATAAAAACTTAATATATATTACAAAAATTATTTTAATTACAGAAATTTTTTATATTGTCGATTATGTGAACTTCTCCATTTATAGAACAATTAAGTAATTAGTTCATATAACCGAACGGATACTATATATCAAATTTTAATATCCTTAGAAAATTTCAGATGTGTCAAAAACAATTGTTATTTGTTTGTTGGGATATGAATTTATTGCATGTTTTCTTCAGAACAAAGTGGAATGAAACAAAGATAAAAGTAACCATCTGGCATCACGTATTTCTATCGCACGTGTAAAAACAAAACAGCTGTTCAGCTGATTTTTTTCATACTTCAGAAGTAAACAAAATAGATGACTAGAAGAAAATAAATTTAATTTCTTAAAAGATTCATTAAAAGAAAAAACAAATAAAATGGAAAGTTTAGCAGAATTTGTACAATTTATGCAACCCTCCCAGCGACTGGACTTGAAGGCTGTGGCTCTGACTCACGTTTTGGGTAAAGTCCTCAACAAAATATTTATTTAAAATGCATTAACATGTTTTGTAGGTCTTACGGGTTCGCCTGAGGGAAAATCTGCAATTTTATCTTTGGATGATATGCTAATTGCTTTATTCAATTTGACCACCGATACCAACCAGACAATTTCCAAAGATTCTGTTCTGTGTTTAATCAATTTAACAGCCGATGAGGAGGGAGCTTTAAAAATTTTTCAAACTGCCAAGGAAGTTCACCCGGTAATTGAATGTCTTTACCTCGTTAGTAAATGTATATTGTTAATAATATTTTGATTTGTAGAAATATGAAATTGTATTGGCTGCCGTCAAACATATTACTGACGAAAATTCTGAGTTGGCCGATCCGTGGACTATGGTCTTAAGCAATCTCTCCCGTGTGGAGTCTTTGGCCCATGAAATTCTTGATGAATTAGAAAAAGATCCCAAAACCATGTTAAATTTAGCTAAAGCTTTTGCTAAAGTGGACTATAATAAAAAGAAGGCCAAATTACATTATTTGGCACCAATTTTCTGTAACCTAACACAAACAAGTCGGGGACGTGAATTGTTTTGCCACAATAAATATAATTTGTTGGACAAAATTTTGCCATTTGCTTCTTACGAAGAGTCAATTGTAAGACGTGGTGGTACTATTGGCATTTTGAAAAATATTTGCTTTGATCCAGTGTATCACGATATCATTTTGAGGGAGACGGATGATATTCTTTATGCAATCTTGTATCCGCTTTGTGGACCGGAGGAGTTTTCTGATGAAGAAAATGAAATGTTGCCTTTGGAATTGCAGGTGAGTTGTTGCGAATATATTTTAGCATAAATACAAAAAAAAAAAAAAAAGATTTTACTTACCTTACCTGTTGCCGCCGGACGGAAACTATAATATTTGAGCTTGTTATTTTCGCTTCACGAAATTATTTATTATTATCTTATTTCACTGGCGTAATCTATTTATACATATTCACTAGTAAAAATTGGATTTTCTAAGATTTCTCTAAAAAACACTTGTTTAACTCCATTCTTAAACAAATTAAAAACATTCTTTTGTACAATTATCATTAGAAAGAATTATTTCCTTTTAAATTTTCACAAAATTATATTTTAAATACAAATTTTACTTTAATATAGGTACGGAAAATTTCAAAAAATTTTTTAAATTCACTAAATAAAAGAAAATTGCAGAGAAGAACAAGAATTAATGACATGTATAGAGATGCCAATTTGTTGCATCCAAATGTAACGGAGTTAACATATCACAGAAATTCAAATTTTTTAATGAAATTTGTTTAGCATTTCTTAAAAAGGAAACGGAATAAGTTTAATTGGTGGTAGGAAGTAGATGTCACTTCTCTCAAAATTATACGAAAAGCACTGTGAACAGGGATGGCAAACATAGTACCATTGCAGTTTAACCTTATTTTTACGGTGGTACTACCGCGTACTATTTAAATTTTTTACTGTTTAAATATAAAATATTCGTAAGACTAAAACTGTAAACTAATTTTCATATGTAGCCATATAACATGATAAACTTTCTACCACATTGGTTTTATGTTTGTAACATGTAACAATGGCTGTGAGACCAACTAGTAGTTAGTATTAGTACTTATACAGGATCGGAACCCTGTTACTAGAATGTGTCGCTGTATCATATTTTGTTTTAAATGCTTTGTATTTGGTCATACCTCCCATTCAATTTCTTCATTAAAAAATCATACTACAAGATATTTTTCTAAGCTTTGCAAAATCTTCTAAATAAGTATGTTGACAATCGTTTATTTTAATCGATTTTCAAATCAAAAGGGATCAAGTAAGATTCATTAAATTTGATATCCTTTAAAAGAATAATTTTTTGAAGCCGACATGTTAAATTTTGTTTTCATATTTGGTACAAAATCAAGAAAGAAATTTTTAATCCCTGTCTTAGAACCGGAATTGGGGACAAATTCATATAAAGGCGATGCCACATTGAATAATTTGTAAAGTCTACTTTCACATTAATCAGGTTTGGCTTATCAAGTCTTGAATTTGTATGAGAAAAAACTGACGGAATTAAAATTGATGAAAATTTGTATGAAATTTATGGAAAATAATATGAACACTGATGAAAAAAATGTTCGTGTGTGAACGTGAATGCAGGTTCATAAGAAATTTAAAGAAAAACTGATCAAGTAAACCTGATTCATGTGAAACGGGACAAAGTAACAGTTAAATTTGTGAATTGAGATTGTATTTTAAATAGAACAAAATTAGATTGTAAAAGAAAATATTAATTTTATTATCAAATATGAGCAATTAGTGAATCTCATAGAAAAAATATGTTTGTTCCCGTAATCTAACGAAACTACCCAAAACAGTGTGAAGTTGTCAGAAATTACTCAAAAAACAATTTATTGAACAGTTTTGTACGGAAACACGTTTGAGTAAGTTTGGGTTGTTTCGTTAAACTAAAGGAACACACATAATATAGGATAAATATTAAAAACTATTGAATTATGAAATTATTATGAAAATTATTATGCAAATTTACGTTATTAAATGTTTGTTCTTGTACTTTAACGAAGCAACCTAAACTTACTCAAAATTGTTCCCGTAGAAAAATTTTCAATATAAATGGGTTTTTGAGTAATTGTTTAACACAAAATGTTTTTTAAGTAATTTTTGACAACTTCGGATTGTATTGAGTAGTATCGTAAGAGTACATACGGGAACAAACATTAACTTAAATAAAAAAAAAATATTAGTCTTATAATACTTTATTTTATTTTAGTACTTACCAGAAACCAAAACACGTGAAGATGATCCCGATTTGCGTAAAATGCTTTTGGAGTCATTATTGCAGTTGTGTTCCACCAAAAAATCAAGAGAACAATTGAGACAAAAGGGCGTCTATGAGATACTAAGAGAATTGCACAAATGGGAAGCAAAGGAAGGCAAAGACAAGGAATGTCTGTTGGCCTGCGAAAATGTAGTGGATATTTTGATAAAGTAAGTAATTTTTGTTTTTATATGAATGGAAAATCTAAAGCACTTAATTTTTTCAGGAGAGAAGATGAAATCGGTTTGGACAACTACAAACAAGTGGATGTTCCACAAGAAGTAGCCGAAAAGTTTGTAAAAGAAGATCATGAATATCTACAGGATCTGTTGTAATGGGAAAAATAAAACTACCAACCTTCCATAATAACTGATTGCAATTTTGTAATTTAGTTTACAATTTTTAGTGATAATTTATTTTGTAATGCATTCTTTTAATGTTTTCTTATAATTTTTTTGATTTTATTATTTTTTTTTAATTTTTTTTATAAGCAAATGCTTTTAAATGCAAACAATAAATATATAATACATGTACAATAAATGTATTTCTTTTATAAATATATTTAATGTAATTTCTGGTTTTCTCTTCTTTTTAGACGATTGTTTGTTTGTTTTTGAAATCTGCTTAGTTTTAAAAATTTATTTTGAATAAGAAATTTGTATAGCAATTTTAAAAAACTTTGGTCAGAACTTTTAAGCAACTCGTTGATTATGATATAAAATTTTATTTGTAAAGCTTTTTGAATTTATTTTGAAATTTGCATTTTTGATTTTTTTGTTTTATAATTTTTGAATCTTTTGGGTTTATTGTAGAGAATTTGATATTAATGCAAGCTTTTTTTTCAATTTTTAGGAATTATTTTTAATTTTAGTTAAACTGTGTTTTTTTTTCAAAGCAAAGTTAACATTTTTTGTTTGAAGCCCAAGTTAGAATATGAAAATCATGTAAATTTAGTTTGTAATATTCTTTTATATAAGTAAATTTAAATTTTATTTTAATTTCTTTGTTTATAAAGGAAACCTTAACAACAAGCTCATTTGTAGTTAAATGAAGAATGTTAATTTTTTTTTTATTTTTAATATAAATTGTTTTTTTTAAATTGCTTTCGGTGTATTTTTAGATTTTGAAATAATAAAAAATTCCTTTCATTATCACACCTTTTTAACTTGGCTTTTATAACTTGTGGTTTTTTTTGTTTATTTTGGTTTTGTTTTATTTTTGTTTTTCTATAATATTAATATTAAACTTGGTCCTTTTATATTTACCTTGTTATGTTTTATTTATTTACTTAGGCTGGTTTTTCTGTTATTATTTCATTTTTATATATTTTGTATGTTTAGGTTAGTAGATTGTGTATGTATTTAGGTTTAAGAATAACAAGGATGTACTTGTTTCGCTATTGCTCTAAAAAACATAAACAGGGACGAATTTAAAACAGAATTTCTTTCTTGATCTCAAGTAAATTAATATTCATTAGATTATGATAAATATTTGCTGTTGATAATATCGAAAAATATTTTAGGTTTTTGTTTTCTGCTTATGTCGACATTTTTTAATGTAATCAAATATTTATGTAAATTTGAAAATGTAGTCTATGTGTTGTTTTATATTTATAGTAAATCCTCTCGATATTCTTTTTATATAAATTGTTATTTATATTTTGTTTGTGTTTTTTTTTGCTATTAGTTGGTGTTAATTTAAAAATTTACATAATTCCATTTTTAAATTATTCTATGTTATCATTATCGTGTTTATAGGCATTAATATTAAATTAATTACATTTTTCGATTTTTATACAAAATTTAATAAGTACGAAATTAATAACATGTATTTTGAATTTTTTGTTAACTTAACAGTTGTTTTTAAATACCAATAACTTAGTATTTTACATATCCATCATTTGCTGCAATGTCGTCATAAATCTAAAAAAATAAATTTTTATAATTGTACACTATTTTCTTCCATAAAAATTTGTTAAAAATTTACAACAAAACAATATAATCAGACATGTCGCAAATTCCGTTCGAAATTGAAAACATTTCGTAATTAAGGTCCAAAAGAAATGGTTTTAGGTTCTATGGATTCCGTAAAATTTGAAATGTCCAAAATCATTACATAACACGATTTTTTTCAATTGAAATCAGTAACTCTATTATTGTTTCAGCAAATAACACTGAATAATTGAAGAAACTATTTAAATATTGAA
The DNA here is from genome assembly GCA_933228675.1 of Stomorhina lunata. Taxonomy (NCBI): domain Eukaryota; kingdom Metazoa; phylum Arthropoda; class Insecta; order Diptera; family Rhiniidae; genus Stomorhina; species Stomorhina lunata. The sequence goes on along the minus strand of OW121740.1, from coordinate 1,905,721 downwards.
TAAACAAAGAAAAACATACAAATTCAATTTCACTTAAAAAAAAAGAAAGTGGTTTCATTCCGAAAAAAAATTTTCGTTTTACTTTTTCTATAGAAGCAAAACACGGAATTCATTTCACTTCCGAAGGGAATTGAGTTCTGTGACATGGCTGAAAATATGAAGAAATTTGTTAAACAATTTTAATATGAAAATTGTTAGTCTAAAAAATGTTCTAAAAAAAATTCTATATGTAAGAACTTTTTTCTTCAAATTTTCACATAAAGGATTTTCTGTAAAAGTTTAAAAAGCTCATATCTCGATAACTACAGAACTGTTTTGAATATTTCTATAGTCTAGGTGTTACTGAGGCCCCATGCTCCACTGGGAGTCAAGGATAACAGAAGAAGAGAAGAAGGTGTTACTTATGATGAAATGTCAATTAGTTTTTTTCTCGATAATTCCCTATTTTGCATACCTCCAATACAAAGTGAAATATGAAAGACTTTTATAGACGATTTCCTATCGCATTCAAAGGCTGTTAAGTGTTAATTTTATGTTAATACAACATTGCAGCAATTGATCATTGTGTGTGTTTGTTTGTATATGATTATGTATATGAGTTAGTATGTACAGGTTTATGTATTATTTTAAGTATTTATAATATTTAATTAAAAATTCCTGCATAAATTAAGCATTAAATTTCAAAGAAAGAAAGGTCACAAGCGATTTTTTTCGACAAAGGAAATGTTTTAAAAATGTTAAAAACATTCAGCCATGTCACAGTATTTAAAATATTCTAAATGTGAAATTTATTTTGATATTGTGGATAGTAAAAAAATTAGATTTTTTCTAAAATATTAGCCCAGTTTAGAATCCGTTGGAAATAGCATCCTAGCATTTTGAACTGGGTATATTAAATGAAAAATGTTTCATAGCAATAATAAACATTTTTTTAACGTAAATCGCGAGTGATTAATTAAATCATTCAAAAAACTCTTTAAATGTCAAATTCTTAAAATGTGAACTGTAGAGTTTTCGATGGTGTTTTCAACAAATAAAAAACTCATAAAACTAATTTGAGGGAAATGTGTGATATGCCTGAATGTTTTATTTTTAGAATAAGTTAATAATAAAAACAATTAATTGCATCATGGACAAAGAAATAAGTTCTGATCTAAGGTGGATAAGAACTATGCTTGGAAACTTTTTACATATTTGCTCCAAAATAATATAAAACTTTTCTAGTTCTAATACTTTGTAAGAATATTACTAGTTACTTTAACAGAAGCTTAAATAACACCATATTGATTGATCCTTCTTAACTGCAACTTAATTAAAAAAAAATTATTTGAGTTAAGTTATCACATATTGCCGAAATGATGTACAGCCCATAGTGCAATTAAAATTATATTATATATTATAAGTAGTTATAATATAAAGTATATAGCAGCTTTAAATCATTATTATTAGTTTAAAATATTTAATTAAATAAGTAGTTAACTTTTAGATCTCTACCTATAGATAACTAGAGTAAGTTTTAATTTAACGATTTAATCACTAAAAACATTTTAATATGTACATAAATAAATAAATATAATTTAATTTTTGATACTTAGTACATAAATTGCATTAAATTTAAATCACATTAAAGTTTTATTATTATATTTTTACTTTGGTATTTTGGATATTTAATGTTGTCTGGCAAAACAGGAATTTAAAGGAATTAAATAATAAAAAATAAACTTGCTTTAAAATATTTTGAAAACTTTTTTCTTTAGAAAACATTAATATTTTTATTCAAAGTAGGCCTGAAATAATCTAGATGTACTATAATAAAAATCGACCATATTCAGTTTAAAACATAGACAGGATATAAAAACTTCATGATTGAAATCACGAAAAATAGCCAGCTTTAAGATCAAACAGGTTCTACAAAAGGTATGATGGACATCAACTAGCAATTACAACATTTAGGTGCTATTAAAGTCCAGAGGTCGGCAGAAAAAGAACAGAGCAAAAAAATCGTCGGCAGAGTTGCAGTTTTTTATACTTTTAACTAAAATTGGTATTTTTCAATGTGTAGTTCTGATGTTTTTTTTTCAAATTTTTTATTAAACAATTTTCTATAGAATAACACCATATTTTTTATCAAACCTTTTTTTATAAAATTTTTTTATCAAAAATTTTTCATAAATAATTTTTTTTCCCAAAATTTTCATAGTAAATTTTTTATCAAAAATTTTTCTATAGAAAATATTTTTATCAAAAATGTTTCTATAGAGAATTTTCTTATCAAATATTTTTCTATAGAAAATTTTTTTATCAAAAATTTTTTAGAAAATTTTTGTATCAAAAATTTTTCATAAATTTTTTTTTTGTCAAAAATCAAAAATTTTTCATTAAAAATTTTTTTATCAAAAATTTTTCATAAAAAATTTTTTATCAAAAATTTTTCATAACAAATTTTTTATCAAAAATTTGTCATACCCACAACCTCTTAACAAAAAATTTTATATCAACAATTTTTCATAGAAAATTTTTTATCGAACATATTTTATAGAAAATTTTTTTATTAAAAATTTTTTTATACAAAATTTTTTTATCAATTTTTTTCTATATCAAAAATTTTTAATAAAAAATTTTTATATCAAAAATTTTTTAGAAAATTTTTTATCACACAAAATCTTTTTTTTTTTAATTTATCTGTAGAAAATTTTTTTATCAAAAATTTTTCTATAGAAAATATTTTAAAATTTTTCATAGAATTTTTTTTAACAAAAATTTGTCATAGAAATTTTTTATACAAAATATTTTTTTTCAAAAATTTTTCTATAGAAAATTTTTTGTCAAAAATTGTTCACAGAAAATTTTTTATCGAAAATTTTTTCGATAGAAAAGTTTTATCAAAAAATAACAAAATAGTCGGGATGTAAATATTATTCAAAAAGAAGAGTATTCGCATTTGATCCCAAATCTGTTACATTTATTTATTAATGTAACAGACCAATTTATTGATAAAAAGCCAAAAAATGTTTGAGGAGAAACCAAATTCCTCGACGCGTTTCGATGGTTGGTTAAGCCATCTCTTAAGGAGGATTATCCCCAATTTAGATAGATCGAAAACCTCGCATTATTATTAAGTTTCCAAACAAAACTTTTCAGGTTTTCGATAGAAAATATTTTTTTTCAAAAATTTTTCTGTAGAAAATTTAAAAAAAAAAATTATGATATGAACCTGAGCCCGGATTCGAACCCACAACCTCTTAACATAAATTCTTGGTTCAACTAAAAATTAATTTCTTTTAACGAAAATTTTTTATCAAAAATTTTTCATAGAAAATTTTTTTATCAAAAATTTGTCATAGAAAATTTTATTATCAAAATTTTTATTATCAAAAATTTATATATAGAAAAATTTTTATCAAAAATTTTCTATAGAAAATTTTTTTTATCAAAATTTTTTAGAAATTTTTTTTTTAAACTACCAAAATTTTTTTGAGATTTTTATTAATATCAAATGCCATTGATTAGTACTTTTTTTGTTAATAACAGTCGAAATTCACGGTGAAACTATAATTAATTAATTTAAAACTTAATTTCATTATTTGATTCCTTTAAAACTCTGTAGGCGATAATAATAAAGTTAATTCACTTGTAAGAAAATAAATTACAAACAAAAACCAAGAAATACTTAAAAAAAAATGAAAAAAAAAAACAAAATCTCGCCTTCAATATCGTTGAATTTATTTGAGTGTATAATGACAAAGTTACGTGCCAGAGGAAAATCGTAACATTTTTTTTATAATTTTTCCTATATTTTTGCTTTTTAATGCCTTTGGTAGATTTTAGTGTTTTTTTTTCTTTCGTTATAATTTCTAACTAATGCAGTGAACAAATATCTTCATATTTTATGGGTGATTGGCTTAAATATTCTCGTAGAAAATTTTATATTTTGTTTTTGCTTAAAATAAAGAACAATTTTTGTTAAATACAATTTAAGCTTTTTCTTTTTTCTTCTTCTTGTGTGCACAGAGTATTTAAATGTTGAGGAAAACTTAAATATTTTATTTATAAAGATTTTTGCTTATAAATGTGTGAAGGAATAAACGATTTTCAAGATTGCATTAGATTTATGGTGTAAAATGTGTGAATTTATATTTTCAAATCGTTTCATAAAATATGTTTTAAATTTAATATTTATGTTTGTGATGCACTTAGTTAGTAAATTAGTTAGTTCGTATAATCTATGATATTAAACATTTTTCGTTAGTTTTTTTAATTTTTTAGTTTTGCTATAAATGCTTTCAAAATTTACAGCTTAATAATAAATAAATTCTTATCATGATTTATAGTTTAATTATAGTTTTTATTTCTTATTTATAATTTATTTATAAGAGTTACGAGTAGATATTTGTGGACTATAGTGATAATTAGAGAAGAACATAATGCTACCTGCTTTGATATTGATATTTATTCATTAATATTACAACTAATGATATCAGCAAATACTTCATATTAAGTGACGTTGTTGATGATGATATGTGCAGAGGTCGGGAGGCGGCATTACAGGCATCGGCATCACTACAGCTTTGCAGGCAGCCATGAACGTATCTGAATGATAAAAGGATTTTTAATCAAAGGAAATAAAATTAAAAGTTTAATTATTTATTTGTGTACATGTATGATGAATTATTACTTACCTGTCATCATAGTAGAATTTACCACAATGTGACATGCGTATAATTTCCGTATCTGTGGTTAAAGTGCCACTATCTAAAGCACAGCCTCTAACGGTGATGGTTTCACCAGTGTCATCTATAAAAAAAATAAAATTATTAATAAGAAAATTAAAAAGGCCTTAATTTCAAACCTAAGCTATTTTATTACATTGTTATATAACCGTTACTTAAGCAGTTTCATTACTTTAAAAATACCAAACTCTACAAATTATAATAGCTTAATATGTTATCTCAAAACTTCAAGTATTCCAAATTTGTTGCCAAATTTCTAATGTCAAAAATCCTTTTTCGTTTGATCTTAATCTCTATGACAAACACCAATAAGGCTGTCGCCAAAAGGCACATCATGCCTATCATCAGCATCATTTAAACGCCATAAATCATCATCATCATCAGCAGATGATTGTAATCAATAACAAACGTGTGGACTTTGTATCGTTAGTGTTTTATTTTTGAAAGCAACTAAATTGCTTTCACATATTCGCATACACTCAAGTATCACAAACTTACCATAGTAACCAGCAATTTTAATACATGCTGTAGCTGGAAATAGACCATCTCTACCTTTACGTCCACCCATGCACGGTGATTCCAATATACCGGTTGAGTAATTATTGTGAAAAGGATCATCACAAGCCTTGTTGGCGCCATTATATGAAACACACTTGAAGCAGTCGATAGCAAAAACTGTAAGATAAAATAAACAGCAAAAAAAGAAAATGATATGAAAAGGACATGAAAGATGGAAAATTAACACATTACACATATGCATACAAATACATACAGTAAATTACACATACGAAGTAGACCCACAAAAAAAAATCGAAGAAGTATTAAGTTATATTCAAAACGAATATAGTCAAGACCTTTTATATTATATTCGAATATAGTATGTAGCAAGCATCAAATATAGCCAGGATCGACTATATCATAGTCGGGATAGGCTATATTGTGGATCGGCTATATATAAGATCGACTATAGTCAAGATCGGCTATAGTCAAGATCGGCTATAGTCAAGATCGGCTATTGTAAAAATCTGCTATAGTCAAGATTAAATTTATTTAGAACCGACTATAGTCAGGATATACTAAAATCAGGATCGACTATCGCCAGAAACAACTATACTCTGATTAAAGAATAGTCAGAATTGACTGAAATCGAATAAGAATTAAGTTATAATCAAATCGACTATAGCCATGACCTATTATATAAAATTCGATTATAGTATGTAGTAAGAATCAAATTTAGTCAGGATCGACTTTATTATAGTCGATTTAGGTTATACTGTTTACCGCCTATAGATAAGATCGACTTTAGTCAAGATGGCTATAGTCAAAATCGGCTATTGTTAATATCTACAATAGTCAAGACCGAATTTAGTCAGAATGGTCTGTAGTCATGATATACTAAAATCAGGATCGACTAAAGTCAGGATCGACTATCGCCAGAAACGACTATAGTCTGAATAGAGAATAGTTAGCATTTACTGAAATTGAGTAAGAATTACGTTATAATCAAATCGACTATAGTCAAGACCTATTATATTACATTCGACTATAGTGTAAAGTAAGAATCAAATAAAGTCAGGATCTATATTATCAGGATAGGCTATAGTGTCGATCAACTATAGATAAGATCGACTTTTGTCAAGATCGGCTTTATACAATATCTACTATTTAGTCAATATTTACCATAGTCAAGATCGAATTTATTCAGAATCGACTACAGTTAGAATATATTAAAATCAGGATCGACTATAGTCAGGGAAGACTATCGCCAGAAACGACTATAGTCTAAATAGAGAATAGTCAGTATCGACTGTGGTCAACAATATTCAAAAAGTTTCAAATTGCAACTAAATAGTAACCCGAATACATAATTCCAAGTTGTTTGTCTGTTTCTGATTGCCAAATTTGACTGTATTGTGAGAATTTTGTTATGTCATACATATGAATGTTAAAACTTACCATTTGTTATCGTTGTCATCATCACTATGACACATACAAGTCTTGTAATGGTTGAAGACCATGAGTAAAAAGGCAGAAAAGGCAGCGACGGCATATTGTGCTTTATGTTGACGTTGTTATTGGATCCAAACAAACGAACAAACAAATTTCTGTCATATAAAATAGCAAAAACTGTGATACGACTTGCTAAATTTGTCTTGTTCCACTTTAAGGTTTTTTTTAAGTCTTGCAAAATCTTTTGCCTTTTTTTCTCCTTTGAACTAAAACTTAAATTCAACGTAAAATATTCTAATAGTTGTGAAGGAGGCAATTACAGCAATGATGATGATGGTGATGAGGATGTCGAGGATGTTCTTGATGTTGATGACGTGAGTGATAATGACTTTGCCCTTTTCTTTTCCGTTTCTTTCCTATTCTATCCGATTCCTTTTGTTTGTGTGTATGTGAGTGTTTTTTTTTTGCCGTTTTGCGTGAGTTGTTTGTTGTCGATGCAGTAAAATTTATCGTTTACGGCTGCTTCTACTCCTTCATATGACTCTTTTACCCGAGACTACAGCAACAATCCGACTGTTATGTTTGTTGATAATGATGATGATGTACTCTGAATATTGTTTTTGTTGGTGTTTTTGCTTTAAATGTATTGCCTATATGCCTTCTTCCGGTTTCAGTTGTTTTTGCTGTTTTTCCACTATAAAAAACTCTTGAAAATTTAAGATGATTTAACGACAACGTCGAAGAGGATGTTACTGTTGGTGCTGCTACTTTGACTATTGTAGCGGCACGCATGGTTTTATGGTTTTAGGAAATCGTAAAAGTCATTTTTGCTGTTGTTTTTCTTTTCTTGATACTCTTACAACCTTTTAACCTCAAAACATTTAGGCTCATAATCAAAAATAGGCAGTTTCGTCATTATTGGTGATTATGTTTATCAATCTGCAATGAAAACAAAATGTAAACAATAACTTAATATAACAAAAATAATATAATATACATTTAGGCGTATAATGTTAAATATTTAGCATTTTTTTTTCTATTTTAAAATTCCTTTCGTGATTTTTTGAAAGATTTCTTTTACAGTATAATTGACCATTATATAAAAACACATTAGTTTTACATATGCAGACATGAACTTACTAAGTTAATATTTTATTTGCTAAAAGTACACAGATACTAAAGTCGGTCTTAAGAAGACTAGAATCAAGAAAGGCTATATTAAAAGTCGACTGTAGCTAATATCGACTATAAACAAAGAGTCTAAATAGATTCTTATCAAAGTCGACTATAGGAAAATTTTAGTTTATTCAAAGCCGAATACAGCAAAAGTCAATTATAGTCCAAATCTACTATAGTCGAAGTGGACTGTAGACAAAGTCGAATATAGTCAAAATCGATTATAGTCAAAGTCGGCTATAGTTAATGTCGGCTCTGGTGAAGCCCAAATTAATTAATATCAATGCAGTCAAAGTCGTAGATATTCTAAATCGGAAAATTTATTTCAGTGTACACGTACATTTAGATTATACTTTGCTGTATAAAAAAGTGTACATTATTCAAAAAGTCATTATAATATGTATAATAAAAAGGAAATGTGTAAAGTAAAAAAAAAACAAAATCGCGTGACCCTGTTACATTTGCTTTGGAAGTAAATAAAAATACAAAAAAACCTTACAAAATTGATGATTATACCAAAAGCAAAAAAATTAAGTAAATAAGGAAGGGAATCCAAATCCACATAAAATATTTTTGAAAAAAGTAAGATCAACAAAGAAAAAACGTTTTCTGAAAATAAAAGCGAATGTTTGAATATGTGAGTGTAATAAATTTAAGTTTTAACAAGATTTTATGCTTTTTGTTGCATCTGGTAGGGGAATCGTTTTACTGGTGCTTTTGTTTTTTGGCGTTTAGGACAAACTCACACTGAGACAGATTTCTTTATGACTGGAGATGAGGGATATAAAGGTTATAGGTTTTGTTTTTTTTTTGTTTTTTACGGCCAAGTGTAAATAATTGCTTTTCTTATATAAATAACATGTTCGTGCATGTATTGGTTTTCAACAGATTTTTATGACCCGCTAATTCCCTTATGTTGACTGGTAACACAGCGAGAGACATTCTTGAATAAAAAACAAATCACATTTTCCTGAATTTTAACATATGTACATTCATTTTCCTCTTGGTTTAGATTTTATTACATATAAATTATGACATTTGGGTGCAAACAAATTTATCACCGTAAAATCTTAAACCAAATACACACATAAATCTTGTCCACTTATTTATGTTAAAACAAAGTAAAATTAAATCTGGGAATAAGAAAGTTTTTCTTATATTTATGGCCAACTTTATGTCATTTTTTTTGCAAATTAACAAAATCTGTTACATATTTTGTGTGAGGAAATTTTAAGATTGAAATGTTAATTTTACCGAAATGGCTTATAAAGCAACGAATTGTTAAGATTGTTATTTTTATTTATGCCACCTCATTTTCAGTTTATTAAAAACACATCTTCGCCGTTTATGTTTATTTGCTTCATAAATTTAAACGGCATCAGCAGCAGGAACGGTACTTCGTTAAGAAGTTTAACGTTTTTTAATAAAAATAATTAACAATAATAACAATATGTTTATGAAAACGATTATAATTAAAACAACATAAAAACCGACGTAGGGAAAAGCAAAAAACCAGAGCAGAATTTTCAAACAAGACCGTAATTAAAATTAAATTTATGATTTTTTCCAAGCTAAAGAATATATAAATTGACACTCTCTCTTTTGTTATTCATAAATAAAGTCCTATTTAAATTGTTATTACTACAACAAAGATATTTTTATGAAAACAAGATTTTCTTGAATCTGAACATAAAACCTTAATTAGAGTCGTTAAATATAATTGAAGAAATTAGAAGTATTTAAGCATCTAAGTCAAGTATCTTATAACGTTTTATTAAAAGTTTTTCTATTATACATTTTTGTATATATTCTTTTCAAAAATTTTTCTATAGAAAATATTTTTTTCGAAAATTTTTCTATAGAAAAATATTTTTTTCAAATTTTTCTATAGAAAAATATTTTTTTTTCGAAAATTTTTCTATAGAAAAATATTTTTTTTCGAAATTTTTCTATTGAAAATATTTTTTTATAAAATTTTCCTACAGAAAAATATTTTTTTTGAAAATTTTTCTATAGAAAAATATTTTTAGAAAATTTTTCGGTAAAAAAAAATTTTTTTTCGAAAATTTTTCTGTAAAAAATATATTTTTTCAAAAGTTTTTCTATTGAAAAATATTTTTTTCTAAAATTTTTCTATAGAAAAATATTTGTTTCCAAAATTTTTATACAGAAAAATATTTTTTTCGAAAATTTTGATATAGAAAAATATTTTCATCGAAAATATTTTTATTGAATTTTTCCTATAGAAAAATAAAAATAACTTTCCGGAATTTAGTTTTTGGCCCTTTGCAGCGTCAAATTAAATTGTATTTAATTATTCTTCATCATAAATATTGCTTATAGTAACCGAAATCATTGTATCTAATTGTAGAAATCGTTCCATATATAACCATACCTCCACAATCTTAAAAGTCTTTTAAATACCAAGAAAAACACAAAATAAAAACACAAATCAAAAGATAATCAAAATTAATAAAAGGTATTTAAGAAATTTTGAAACGTTTTAGATTAGTCCACATTGGAAATAATTTCAGTTTTATGGGGTACCAGACAATTTTCTTTTCGACTCTGACTAATTTATATTATTAATTTATATTATTATTTGTTACTTTTGCATTTTTTTGATTTTTAAAAATTAAAATATTTTGAAACTTACATAAATGAATTATGACCGAAATTAAAAAATCAAAATTTAACTTAAATTCTAATTAGGTCTTTAAATTGAATTTATGTTAAGAAATTAAAAAACAAAATTGTTTTTTATTAAAAGAAATAAATTTCATAACAAACTTTATAGAACAACTCAAAAAGCACTTAAATATCAAATGAATATAAATTCGTTAATGTTTTTGTTTAAAAAAGAAGCAAAAAGTAAATATTTAAAATCAATTATCTGTTTCAGGAAAACAGAAACCAGAATTGAAAGAAAAGAAATCCTTTGGAAAACCTTGCAATACAAAATAAATATTTAAAATTAATTACAAAAACAAAAAAGGAGAAGAGGGAAAAGAAGAGAAAAGTAAGAAGAATTTTAAAAATTAACAATAAACAATTTGGTAGATTTCATTTTCTTGAATAAACATTTCATTTCGTCTCTGTTTTGAAAACGTTATCAGAATTAAAAATCATCTATAAAAAAAAGGAAAACAAATTTGAAAGTGTAATCAAATTATCTTTATATCTTTTTGTCAACATCCTTTTCCTTATTTTTGTTCTTTATTCAATCAATTCATTTTGTGCATAATGACAGTTTTGTTGTTTTTCCTGTATTTCTCTAGATTTTTGTAATGTTTCTTTGGGTTGTTTTTATACCCTTCACCACCATAGGTGGAAGGGGTATTATAAGTTTGTGCTGATGTTTGTAACGCATAGAAATATTTGTCTTAGACCCACCTTTTAGTATACCAATAGACTTAGAATCACTTTCTGAGTCGATTTAGCGATGTCCGTCCGTCCGTCCGTCTGGCAGGCTGGCTGGCTGGACCCCCATGTAAACCTTGTAATCAAACTACAGGTCGCAATTCTAAAGATAATTTGATGAAATTTGGCACAGATAATTTGTTTGATAATGGGACCATGGCTATTGAAATTGGTCAAAATCGGTCCATTATTTATGGTACCTCCCATAGGTCCCACTTCCCGGAATTGCTATATTGGCCACAAATATCAATATTTTTTCATGAAATTTAAAACAGATACTGCTTATGTAAACTTAAATCACTGTACCAAATTTTGTTGAAATCTGTCCACATTTGACCATAGCTCCCATACAAACTCTTCTTCAAAAACGCACTAAATGAGACAAAAAATCACTAAAACGCTCGTAAGTCTAAAGATATAGAAAATTTTGAGTATATTTTTTGCATACATAATTTTTGTAATAACTGTAATCAATTTGCCAAATTTCGAGATAATCGGTTCATATTTGACCCTAGCTCTCATATAAGTCCAAATGCCTGAAGCAGCTTAAATAAATAAGTTTTGAGTAAATGTTTGTATGATGGCAAAATTCAGCAAATATTTTTCTTTATACAGATAAAAGAACACCTTTGACCTTAGTGGTGAAGGGTATCGTATGGTCGGCTTGACCGACTATAGCGCTTTCTTACTTGTTCACTCTAGATTTTGTTTTTTTATTATGGTAATTATCTATTGAAATAGCCACTACTACAACTACAACAAAAAACATCAGAATATTACAAATAAAAGTCAACTTACTCTACTAGCCAGGTAAAAGTATATAAGAATGGATGTTTGTAATTGTGTTGTAAATATAAATATGTACAAAGGAAACGGAAGCTAAACGGTAAAACAATTTTACTTGGCAAAATATAAAATGAAACTAGGAAACTTACATTAAAATAAAAAAACATCCAGTAATAGCAAAATTGAAAGAATTTATATATAGCACAGATAAATTTATCTCTATTTTCAAATGACCAAAATATAAAATACTATTATTATGTCCTTCGCTGCTGCTCTTTCGTTTAAGTGCCTACTAGCTGGTTTAGTTTAAAACATTTTTATTTCTATTTTAAGGGAATTTCCTCCCCTACATTCTACAAATTCATTGTCTTCATTAAAAACCATTGTATTTTCACTAAAATTTTTATTATAAGGATGATAAAAATAATAAAAGAATAATGAAATAAACAACAGTGTTACAGAAAAAGTATTGAAGCATAAGTAAAAAGCAACATTATGATAATCACATTTTTTTTGACAAGATTTAAGAAAAAGAATGAAAGAAAACAATTTTGATGTCATCTTAAGGCTACTGGACTTTTTAAGTTTTGACTCATGGGCTTAAGGAGTCCTAAAATTTTAGGTAATTAAAATTTGGTCATTAAATTAAATAATAAAATCTTTATTATGACTTTTATTAAGAGGTAATTTTAACAATTATTATATTATAAATTTTATTAGGGTCTAAATTAAAAAGTTAGTATGTTTGAAAGCGTAGAAAATGTTTTAAATTTGACAAAAAAAAGATGTACAATTGATAATCAGAATTGGGTGTTATAAAGGAACTTTGGTCATTCTTGTATACCTGATTTATATAAAATCTCTCTTTACTTATGTATCTAAAATATTTTCAAACAAGTTAATGCATAATATATTTCAAATTAATATTATAAAAGGTAAAAATATTTTGAAGAAGAGCTTCAAGTTTTTTTTTGTGTAACAAAAAAAAAAAATAATGTGCGACAGCAAAAGTCCCTTTTACACATTGTGGCTATTGATTTTTGTCAGTTGTTCTACATCAAAATTCATTTACAAAGTTCTAAAACAATATAAAAATATTTGTATCAAATACAAGTGTTTAAAATCACTTGTAAAATGTCCTGTACTTTTTGTTACCCAAAAATTTTAATCAAATATAAGTATTATTTGACTTTCCTGCACGATTAAAATTATCATTTATGATATCACTTATGAGTCAAAAATGATCTTTTTGTGTGAGAAAATGGTACCCTTCATGCGACTCTTTAAAAGGAGTCTTTAATGACACGTTTTGCTGATTAAAATATGACTGAACACAATTTGCTATTTTTATAACACGTCATATCTATTTTTAGAACAGTGAAGTTGCGTTAATAATGCTTTAGAAATTGATGTTGCCGAGACCGAGGATCGAACCTAGGCTGCTGAATATGATATGTTATGCTTAGTAGTCGACGTGCTAACCAACTAAGCCACATCACCCATAATGAGCTACGAGTGTTTTTGTGGCATTTTTTATCACCTAAAAATATTTATATTGCGCACATTTTACAAGATTTTTTGTGCTATTTTTAACTAGTCGCTGTTAAACCTCTATGAGTCTTTTTGTACACTTTTTTGATCACTAAACTGATTGCACACAAGGTATTTTCTGAGTATTTTCTTTTTTGGTCACCAAACTGATTAAAATAACATAAAAAACAGTCGTATTAGGATCGTTTGCACGATAAGATTTTGGCTGCACACATTCTGCAAGAATTGTTTGTGCTTTTGTAAACTAGTCGTTTTCTAAACATTTTAAGGAGTCTTTTTGGAATCTGTTTTAGATCACCAAGCTGATTAATCAGTTTTTGATCATCTATACGAATCCCAAAAGACTCATTTTGCTGATATTATCGTCAGCAATCACCAAATTGCTAGCTGGATACCTGTTTTAAACAACACAAAAACATATAGTGTAAAACTAACTTAAATAAAATCTGCCTTATTCATTACACCAGGATAAATCTGTTCATGAAAATTTAAAAACTCTTTTTTTTTGTTGCACAAATTGTAAACGTTTTTTAATTAAAATTTCTTACCTAAAAAAATTAAAATTACACAGAATAAGTCAGGATCTTCACACACATTCTTGAACAAGATATGGATATGTAAGTTATTTTCTTCCTACCAAAATAATCTATGAAGGAACATTTTTGTAAATTACACAGGTTGTTGTACATGTATGTGTTTAAAAATTAGGGTGTTTCTTGTAAAACCTAAACAAACATTTTTCAAAATGATATTGGTAATTTAAATGGATTTTTTGTAGTTATGTACAAAGTTAAGAACCAAAGTCCATTAGCTTGAAATTTTCCTTATCTCCACACAATAATGTTATTCCCTAATATAAACGCTTTGTAAGTCTATTATATTTAGGAAAGAAGTTTAGTAAAGTAAAAAAAAGCATTTAAAATAATTAAATAAAATAATATGAGCTCAGATTTCATCTCCAAAGTCTCTAAACACGTTGTTTAAAAAAGACAAGGGAAAAAGCAAGTAACTTTCCGGAATTATAATGAAAAACATACATATAAAATTAGTAAGGATATAAATTAAAGTGATTAAAAGTTATTTTAATGAAATTACATAAATATTTATACATACACACACACACATATATATACTTCTAAAAATTTTCCTTAAATCAGGTGTGTCTGTATGAGTTCAAGAATGTTAGGGAATTTATCAAATTAATTAGATAAAGTTGTGATTATATACGAGGACTAAGGCAAAAGTGTTTATAACTATAATTTAAATATTTTTAATTTGTAAGAAAAATTCTTTTTTGTTATAGGTCTTAGATTGCCGGAGGATGTTTAAAGGGCAATAATGTTCCATAATATAAGAATACCATAAAACTAACGTCACTCAGTTTAAATTAAAAAAAAAATGTTTACAAAATTTTAGAAAGTTCGAGATAAAGTATATTCCAATTAAAACAACTTTGAATACTGATTTTTATGTGTTATTTTGATTACTAAAACATGTTTTCATTCATTCTCGTTCATTAATAACTTTTGAAAATAAACAAAATATATTTGATACTTCCTAAAATTATGCTTTATAATTTAGTTAAAGTTTTAAACATATTCATTATAATAAATAGCAAGCAACGATTTGTATAAATGCAAGTCCTCGGTATCTATGTAAATAGCTTTATGTCAGCTTTTGCTTTTACACTATTATAATGCACTATTATAATTACTAGAATTTTCAGAAAAATCTTAATAAAAACAGTCATTCATTCATTATGATCTCACAATTGCTCAGTCATTTGAAAAATTAAATATTTGTACAACCACTTTTTTAATATAAAAGATACACATAAACTTTTTAAGCTGCATCATAATGCGCCATGTCAGTTGGGATACTTAACCAGTAGTTCCAAATTAAAAGATCGTCTCCTAAACAGGTGGAATGACAGGCAAAGTACACATATTTAGGTTTGCGATTGTCGTGTGTCTGTGAAACCAAATGACAGAAGCTTTTAAAAATCGCTAGTCATTTAACAATTTTTTGAAATTTGTTACTGCTGGGTAAAAACATATGTATATATAAATATCTGCTGCTGGTGTGTGAATTATAACTGTTCATCACTTTCTTTTGACAGGGAAAATCATCAAGAAAAGCACAGTCAACATCAGCATCCTTATCAACAGTGGCAGAAAAATAAACACAAAAACCAAATAACTACAGATATAAAACCTAAACTAAAATAAAATGAGTAAAGAAACTTAAAACCAAAATATTTTTTTTTCCAACACATTAATACACGTGTGTTCTGTTGCTTTCAGGTGTAAATAAATGTGTTGTCATGTTGTGGTAGAATACGAATGTGTAAGTATGTATGTATGTCATAAATTCCACCTGTGTTCTTTTAGAGATATTTAGTGGTTAGAACCGTAAACACGTTAAACATAGACAAACACAAACCGATTGTTTTCTTATTTTATTTATTCACTCATACATTCACACATAAATACATACTTGGAAAACGTTATGCATCATATTACTTTTGGATTATACGTGTGAAACAGGATGTGTGTGTCTGTTTTTAAATGTTTACATCTGTATGCATGTACGTATATTTGTTTAAGTAAACAAAGTCAGTTTGCCATAGTATTTCTTTTTGTGGCATGTTTTGTGTTTAAGCTGAGAAAAAAGAGACAAACAAATAAATTAGCTGCCATCATTTTGCGTGAATTTTTAATGAACCAACAAGTTTTTTTCCTTGGCTGCTTTTATTTTCGTTTTATAACAAACAAATCTTTGCCTGAGCAAACATCAAGTGGTAGATACAGTTAAGTCAGTAGAAAAATTAGACTGCAGCAGAAAATTAAAAGAAAATCATTATACTCATATGATTTATTTGCCATTCGAGGTGATTGAATTAAAAAAAATCCTTCTTAAACTACAACGAAGCTCTTCTGACATTTTTTCATCCAATGAAATTGTATCAGCCTAATGAGTAGCAATTTTAAACTTTCACCTATATTCTTACATTTACTTACTAAAGTACTTTCTTTTAGCATGTGATGATATGCTAAAAGAAAGTGTTTATTATGTTTACAAAATGAATGTGAAGTATTACTGCAATTAGCTTTAAGAAATCTAATGAACAAACGAAAAAGACAAAAAAAATGATTATAAAAAAATTATTCATTAGCACATTCATGTACTTAAGCAAATAAAGGCGTGTTAATGTGAGTGTCCTTAGATCTCTGATTTAAAAAAATGTCATTACATGTGTTAAATTAAAAAAACTAAAAGGGATTCATTTATATTCTGTTTTTTACGTGGGTTAACTCAAAATTTCCGAGAAATATTTAAAAATTGAGCAGGTAATGCGTTACACCAAATGCTGGTAGAGGTAGTGTATCACATTTCGTTTGTTAGATTTTTAACAGTACCTCTTGCAAGAAATTTGCCTCCCTTTACAAGCAAGTATTTATACTTGATGTGCATACGTAGGCAGCCGATACTACCAGAGGCTGAAGAATTTTGGCAATTTTCGTGAATATCAAGATCATTAATAACATTCGTGCAAATGAGTATTAAAAGTTAACATCCAAATTGGAATTTGGATGTAAGCGAAGTCGGTTGGTGCCGCTTTGTTAAAAACAAAATACATAAGAAACAGGATCAAAATATAATTTATAGCAACAAAATACATGGTACGAGAGAGCAATGAACTATAATCCCGAACATTTTTGCCACGAGACATAATAAACTTCCTAGTGAAAAAAATCGAAATAAAAACTTTAGATTTTATCAATTCAATATAAATGGAACTAAGACTCCCACGATTCCAGATGTGGTTAAGTTTTTCATATGCGTTGCACCTATAAAGAGCTACACAGTTTGAAAAAAAATTTTTGTATAGAAAAATTTTTGATACAAACATTTTCTATTAAAACAACTAAAAAATTTTTGATAAAAAAAAATTTTCTATAGAAAAATTTGTTATAAAAAAAATTTTGATAAAAAAATTTTCTATAGAAAAATTTTTGATAAAAAAATTTTCTGTAGAAAAATTTTTGATAAAGCAAGTAAGAAAGTGCTATAGTCGGTCAAGCCCGACTATGCGATACCCTTCACCACTAAGGTCAAAGGTGTTAGAGTTTTAGTTAGTTTTACAATGCAAGCCAATAACTAAATTGGCTTATAAATATTCGGGCATGTTCTGTAAATCACTTCCACATGATTTTGAAATCACATAAATTTTCTAAGTTGAATTATTCATTGTTCATAAATTATTTTGACACTTTTATAACTCAGTGCACTTGAGATGAAGAAAGTCTAGAAGGTTATTGATAAATGCTCTGAAAATTTCAACAATTATTAAAATTACAGCCTTTTTGAATTTCATGTGATTTCAAAATCATGTGGAAGTGATTTGCAGAACATGCCCGATTGACACACATCTATAGATTTAAATAACGCTTAATTCAAGTGCAGGTTTTTTCTATATATTCAATTAAATATTTCTATATCGTTACTTTAATATAGAAAGGCCCTAAGTCGTTTTTTTGTATTTTTATAAAGACAATCCTCTAATATACCCATTGTGATAAAAATTATTCGTTTTGACCAAAAATAACAAAGATAAAAGCAGTTTAAAAAATTTCTGTCTTCAAAACTTATTACTTTTTTAGTTTTTTTACTCTGATATAAGGTAAGGAAAATATGAGTTAGGGCTTTTCTACATTGAAGTAACTATATATTTTTTTCCATATAATTTTTTCGAAAGTAAAAATTTGAAAGATTTATTGAAAACTAAAACTTATTCTGAATATTTTATTAGAAAAATTTAAAAAATGGGCGGTATAGTCAAGTGACCACGCCCATTTTTGCAGACTATTGTGGTTATTATATCCGAAATATACCAAGTGAATTTCAAGACTATATCTTCGATAAAATTATTTTTGTCGCTCTTCCCCATACAAGTGCAACCACTGTGCTATGGTGGTGAAGTGTATTAAAGTTGTCTGTAGAAAAATTTTTGATAAAAAAAATTTTCTAAAGAAAAATTTTTGTTAAAAACTATTTCTATAGAAAAATTTTTGATAAAAAAATTTTCAATATAAAAATTTTTGATTTTGATACTTAGTCAAAAGTATTAAGAACGGCAACTCTGTTCTGTTTTCTTTGTGTCGATCTCTGTTGATGTGACAAACCCACAAATATCCCGGTTTTATCTATATTCCACATACGCGTAGAACGAAAATGTTTGAAGTAAATTAAAAAAGATAAATATTTTCTCCACGGATTCAAAGTTACCACAGCACTTGTGTTAATGTATTTATTTATACTTAAAAAACTGGAACAATTGCATATATTCTTCCCTTATTTAGTACTTACCAGTTATAATAATCTTTCCTTTTTTTAACTGACTCCCAAACTACTCTCTTTATTAAACAAAACTATTACGCGTATTCAGTTATTATATTTTAAAAAAATGTATATTTTTGAAAAAAAATTAAAGGTATGTAGTTATTTTATATAAAAATTGTCTTATAATTAGTCAAGCTTACAAAAATTTCCATTGGAGTTTTTTTGTGCTTCCAATGAACAAAATGTTTTATTTTGTTATGTATTTTTTAGCTTCGAAAAGCATTAAAAATCTAATTTAAGCCTTAATAAAAATTTTAAATATTTATCAATCATACGCCAGAGTCATCTTCTTAAAAAAAAGAAGAAAAAACAAGTGAAATTAAAAATTACCCAAACACTCATACGCCACGGGGATTCGAAACCACATTCAAAATTTTACGCTTGTTTAAGTTTTTTTTATTTTTCGAAGGGATTATGGAAAACTTGTTAAATACTTGAAATAAAGCTGGCTTCTCCCTCTCTCTTACTCACACTTTCTCTGTTCTATGCCCTTATCATTTTACCCTCTTCCATTTTCTAGTTGTTTAAGTTTTCCAACGAATTTATTTTTAATAAATTCCTACGGTTTATTTAACTGTAAAAAGTTGGATTACAACTATTAAGAGTAATAAAAATGAAAACAGAACCTAAAAAACAAAAACAAAAATTGGGTAAAAAAGGCACAATAAAATAATAGAGAAAACACTTAAATATGAGCAATGAATTTAAATTTTATAAGCCGCTTAAAGCAGCATAAATAAATGAAGGGATAAAACTCTACTAAAAATGGTAAAATAAAAATAATAAAAAAATGTTCTAGTAAAAAAACGTACGTTTTACATTGTAGTTAAAAGCTTGAACAGTTTGCCTAAAATATTTTTGAGAAATATGTAGAAAGTTAGTCTTAGCATCATTTGCATTAAAGTAGCAAAATGTTATAATATTTATATTTCTAAATAAAAATAAGTAGTTAAAGTTTTGCAATTGTAGCATTTATTATATAAACTAGATTACAAAAAAAAATAGTTTTATTTTTCTTGAAAATAGCTTCGGAAATAGAGATTTAGTTAGTTTAAGCCTTTTTAGTTTAATAGAAGATTAAGTTACTTCTTATTTCATCTGTTTTCTAAAAGTACACATACATAAGTATATACAAAAATACTTTTATCTATTTATATAAAATTTCTAAAAATTTCTATAATTAATTTTTGCATGACTTCGTCTTTAATAGAAAGCAGAGAAAGTCTTTGCACAAAACAAATATTTATTTTGATTTTCTTTAAATATAGTAATATAATAAAATTTTGTCTTCAAATTTGTTCATAAATAACAGATAGAAAACTTATAATTAAATTTTGTAAGGATTCTTCTTTAGTTTTCTTGGCAAATTTCTTTTCATTTCCAATTCTTGTTAAAAATATTTTCCTAATTTAGTCAAGTCTTTAGAATTATATTATTTCATATTTATAAACTTTTAATGTTAATTACTTAGTTTAATTTAAAACCGATTTCATTTAATTTATGACATTCCAGAGGTAAATGGATGTGAGTTATAGGCTCGCTAATTTAAGACCTTTGCGGTGGCTATGATGGTTAAATAACTAAGACAGTGTAAGACTGATATGCTTTGTGAAAGCCAAGAGGGTGATGGAGAAAATTAATGTCTTACTATCGTATACCAAACTCGTTTAAATTTAAGGAAGCAATTTTAAAAGGCCTAAGGATACATATCGATTTAAAAGCCTTTTTTGTTTTTGTATGGAAAAATTTAATTGGTAGATACATCTAAAGATTTTAGAAAATCTTTGAAAAAAGTTTCCTTGTACAAGGTACAATAATATCTAGTTCTATAATAGTAAGATAAATTGGGATTAAAATCCATCAATTTCACTTTGAGCAAAAATCTACATTCCCACGACATTCCAATTGGAACAAGGAATACTTCCCTCAGACAATGATCTTCATCCGATTCTATTTTTAGACTCATTGAAAAAGTCCTACGTTTTAATTTCGGCTCCGAACGGCAAATGCATTAGTTAGAAAAGTTTTACATAGACTTATACTCAATTACTAGTAGCTATGTGAGTTTTGACAATTTATTTTTTCAAGTGAGTCTGGTCGGGAATCGAACTTGGGACCTCAAGTATGCCAGGCGCATTACTAAACTGCTATACCACGTCGGTTAAGTTTATTTAATACTCATAAATTCTCTGTTATTCTCATGAACTCTATAACTATTAATCCCTTAGAAGGCTCTAAATAAGGTCAGTAGGGTAAGAATTTTATTTTTAATTACTTTTTGACCCAGCTCTTCTAGAAACATCAATAATCAATTCAAAAAACAAATTTTACTATATAAATCTTGAGATAATATTGTTTAAGTGTTTCTTGAAAATTAAAAATTGTATAATCTTTATATGTACATTATACATATGTATATAGAGCACATGAGGTGATAAGATAAACTTATTTCTTGTTGGCAACCTTGAGTTAAATACATGCATTTGAATTCAACATGAATCAGTCGTTATAGAAATTCTAACATGAATACTAAAACTTACTTATAAATTTATAGTCGAATGCTGGAAAAGTTAAAATATTTAAATAATGGAAGTATTTATGTGGTATGTTGCCATGAAGTTAGTAATACATATGTTAGTTCATTTGTGGATAGTAGAAGTGATCATTTTTAAAACAGTTACATCGATGTATATATAAAGATAGAGGAATAGACTAAAAGACGGATATTGCTAAATCGATCATATGATATCTTAAATGCAGGAACTATACACGAAAGGACCTACCATAAACTATGACATATTGGTAAAATATAAAACTAGAACCTGACATCTTCTTACCACTGCAAAATAATACAAAATTTTAAACTTTACAAATTTTCTTCTCTTGAGGGAGCTCTCCTACTGAATACTGTATTATTTCAAGTGAACACTATAAATTTAATGTTCTTGTGTATTTTCTTTATAAAATTTTAAATTCATCCGAATAGAGACAACACCAGGAGAAATTCCTTAGATATTTAGTTTCTTTCCTTTTTCTTACTCTCCTTTATCGTTGTTCTGTGCTGTTTGTCCTTGCTGTTGTTGTTGCTGTTGTTGTCATTCATCCTTTTGTTAAACTTACACCTTTTGGGGTTTTCATTATATCAACTTATTCCACAAACTCTCATAGACAAATAGACACTCACACACTTAAAGATACTCCAACTTACACATTCAACATAAATACTTTAAAAGACTCAGGATGTTACTTTTTCAATGTTTGTTAACAAGAAATGTTAGATAAAGCAGAACTTTAAATGAAACATTCTTCAAGAGAAATATCTTTGTTCTGTAGTCATGGGCGTAAATGGGTAAATATTTAGATGAAACAATCTTCGGTGAATATTTGAAATATTATTATAAATTTTGTTTTTATTTGATTCCCAAATTAGCCAAATTATATTTTAAGACTTTATTACATAACCTTCGAACTTCGAAGAACCAAGTCCGTTTAAAGAAACGACATTGAAAAAGTTTTAAAAAACTTCAATGTTAAAGATTTGTCAAAGAAAATTTTTCAGCTTAAAAATTTGTTTAATATTCAAATATACGAATGAGTTAATCGTTTTACATTTCAAAGGAAAGCATATTCCTGCTTTTAATAATGTTATATTTAGTTGCTTCTTTTTGCAACTTTTGTCTTTCCTACATTTTCACTTCTAAAGTGTTTTGTTATTCATGGAATTCATTAAAATTTAAAAACCCTGAGTAATACCGCTCTACACAATATCCATGAACACTGGTTGTTATACCCTTCACCACCATAGGTGGAAAGGGTATTATAAGTTTGTGCTGATGTATGTAACACATAGAAATATTTGTCTTAGGCCCACCTTTTAGTATACCAATAGGCTTAGAATCACTTTCTGAGTCGATTTAGCGACGTCCGTCCGTCTGGCTGGCTGGCAGGATCCCCATGTAAACCTTGTAATCAAACTACAGGTCGCAATTCTAAAGATAATTTGATGAAATTTAGCACAGATCATTTTTTTTTTTTTGATAATGGGACCGTGGCTATTGAAATTCGCCAAAATCGTTCTATTATTTATGGTACCTCCCATAGGTCCCACTTCCCGGAATTGATATATTGGCCACAAATATCAATATTTTTTCATAAAATTTAAATCAACTACTGCTTATGACAACTAAAATCACTGTACCAAATTTCGTTAAAATCGGTCCACATTTGACCATAGCTCCTATACAAACTTTTCTTTAAAAACGCACTAAATAAGACAAAAATCACTAAAAAGCTCGTAGATCTGAAGATAATGGGAATTTTAAGTTTATTTTTTACATGCATAATTTTTGTAACAACTGCAATTTGCCAAATTTCGAGATAATCGGTCCACATTTGACCCTAGCTCTCATATAAGTCCAAATATCGTAAGCAGTTTAAATATAAAAGTTTTGAGAAAATGTTTGTATGATGGCAAAATTTATACAGAAAATATAACACTTTTGACCTTAGTGGTGAAGTGTATCGTATGGTCGGGCTTGACCGACTATAGCACTTTCCTACTTGTTTATAATAAATTTAAGTTTGAGTAGAAAATACTACTATCTTACAACAACTTTTACTAGACACTGCTAGTATTTACTACAACTTTTGCTAAGAATGTTTAAATCTAGCAGAAAATACATAATGCAAAGTAAATGTGCGTAATGTGTATCTATAGCTGACATAAGAAGTAAATGTAAGTATTATGTTCATTTTGCATTTACTTCAGTTATTTTGTCGCTATTGTTCATTTTCTTCAGAGACATCTTAATGCATTTTTTGTGTCGAGTAGCTTTGGCGCCATATGTTTGGCTGTTACTAGATATTATTTTTACACTACCATAGCCCTTACCAAGGCAAGTTAATTGTTCACTGGGGACTAAATTGCTTTAATTATTCGTTTACAAATTTGTTGGTTAATTAAACATAAATTAATTGCAATTAGTACCGAATTATAGACTAAATTACTTAGTTGGAAGAATTAATTATTCACACTTTGTTTCGTTTTTTGTTGGTTCCCCTATTTTTTGACAAAAATAACATTTTAATAATTTATGACAATATCTACTTTTTTGAATAGAATTAGAAGTAAAAGTACATACATAGTTATATATTATTAATTTAACGGCTATGTTTTTAGTTTTGAGTATGAAAAAGGTCTAGTAAAGATAAAGATACAAATATTTTTAATTTTTCACTGGAAATCTTTTAAACTTAAAAAAACAAAATTATACACTTAGAAAATTTGTATATTTAGATTTAACAAGTAAAAGTGTTATATTCGGCTTTGCCGAATCTTAGATACCCTTTACCAATGGTGTTGAAGTCATACAAAAGTGGTTAATGTATAAATTTCCAGATCTCTTCAAGGTCGTTGCAATTAATATAGTTTTTTAAGTGTAGATATATTCTGATATTTTTTAGACCAATGTGGGATCTGTTTAATTAAAAATAAATAACTGAATGACAAACCTATTGGTGAAGGGTATAAAAAAATGTAAAAATCTAATTATCAAGTACCTTAGCAACGAGCTTTCTAAATATCAAAGCTTTTTCAAAGTCAAAGTTTTTGTTTAAGCACTTTATAGAAAAATTTTCAAAACTGAAGTATTTTATAAAAATATTTTTGTTAAATGATTTATACAAACTCTTTATTGTGATTTATTTTTATTTATATCATTCCAGCTGTAAGTTATTTCAGGCTGGGTCAAATATGGATCGAAAGGTCTCATATTAATTTATGTTTACACAGTATTTGACTTATTTTTAATACCTTCAGATTTATTAGAGTTCTTGAATCGATTGGTTTACTTTAAGGTAGGTGTCAGGTCAATATGATGTGAAATATAAAAAAATATTTATTTATAGGATTAAAGCTTTTTGCACATAAAGAACTTATCTTTTCTCGGTGTAAACATTTCTCATCTACTTGCGTACGTAATATATAGGAATCATAAAATTGCAAAAAAAATGTTTAATATTTTATTCATCCATAGTTTTAGTTTAGTCGAATCCTTGCAGCTTTTTATTTTACTTTCATACAAATACAAACGTGCTTTAAGTAAAGTTCTGCAGATAACGGTTCTAATAGTTGCTGGGTTGTACTAACCAACAAAAAGTAAAAACTTATTTCATTAAATAGATGTTGATAATGATCATTATCATTATCATCGACATCAACACCATCACGTAATATATTGTTAGTGTAAGTGTAAAGTATATTGTATGTAAATACGTTTTTGCAATATTAATGCTTGATATAAATAATGAATTGTTGTTTTTTCCGGTATTAAGATGAATTTTTTAGTCAAATAACTTTTTGCTATTAAATATTAAAAAAATGGTTACTAGGGGTAGCAAACTCTGGAATTTATAGTGCAAGAAGAATTGAGAGGATTAAGAAGCTGAAAAATGCTAGTAAAAACTTGAAAATTTTAAAGAAGATAAATAAGTAGATTTTAACAAAATGAGTTTTTTTTTGTTGTATCAAAAGTGTTTTTTTAATATTTTAGCTTTAGAAATAAGTTTCAAAATGTTAAAAGTTTAATAGTTATTAGAAAATTAAAAATTTTTAATAAGCTTTTTAAAAAGTTTTAAGAATAATTTCAAATGTATATATTTTTCATTCTTTGAAAAACTCAACCTTTTCCTTTTTTTGTTGAGTTAGGTTTCCTTTTTTATTGCCATCTGTTACGGTAATTATTTTTTATTATTATTTGTTTTCATTATAATAACTATGATGTTTATTACACTTGTCCTTTGGCCTTTGTCCTTTAATCTCCTTTGAAGGTTTTCATTTTTATTATCTCAAAATAATTTGGAACATTTTTTGAAATACTCAAATTCAACAAAAAAATTATTTGCACGTGTTTAATGTTGGCCAAAATAAAAATAAACTTAATGTTTTCTTTTGTCATTTTCATTAAATGAAAAAAAAAATAGTTAGTCAGTCAGTCAATTAAAGACAATTAAAACACGACCTCAAATGACAATAATACAGAGTGAAGTATTAAAAGAAAGACAAACAGAAATAGAAAAGGTAAAAGTGCCTTCCATCCATACCAAAATTTTAAGGATATTCTTTCTCTGTCTCTCTATTATTCAAACTTGGCTACAAATACAATTTTGTTTATTCAATGCATTAGTAGTTGTGATATTGAAGGTTGTGGAATGATGACTATTATCTTTAGAATTTTGTGGAATGTAAAACATTTTTATTTGAACGTGAACTCGTATTTGTATTACAAACTCAAGTATACCCCAAAGATGTAAATGGTTGAGGTACAGAAAAACAATGAAATATACCAACTATTGTATTTTGCTATTTCAATGACATTATTGTTGTGTGTTTCATTTAATTAAATTAATTAACATTTTGTACGAATTTTACTTGAAGCATAACCCTCCTAAGTTTTATCACTTTCCCTCCTCTCTTCTACCATTCTCTGATTGTCCTATCTGCCAATAAGGATTTAATTAAAATGAAAACTATTTGTTTTTGTATTAAATATCTACTAATTTCAGTGTCATGTTTTCATATTGTTAATTTGTAATTTGAAAGTTTAATTTTGTAATTCTTTTCATCCGAGTTAATTTTTATTAGGGGTTAATGGCAGCTGTTGGGAATTCATGGTGTATAAGATTAGTTTTGGTAAATTGTAAAAAAATAATTAAAAATTAATACTAGGAGGTATTTTTTATATAAATGTATTAAAATCATTGTTAAAAATATATAAAGGATACTTTTCACCATTAAGATTAAATGTGGACTAATAATCAATTATAATCAATTGTCGTCTCAGAGTTTCATACTTAGATTGGTTTATGGAATGGTATAATTAACAATTTAACAAATATGCTTCTCATTTTATTTTACATAAGCTCTTAAAGCTTTTTACTTTCCTCGTAGAAGCTTTGTTCTAGAACAAACTCTTCTAATTATTTACTTGCCGCTATCTGGTTTTAAAGCCACGATCATCAAAACAATACTTAGTGATAAATGCTCTTACCATAAATTTTTTAAATTAAGACCTTCAAATTTAACAAGAAATAAGAATATACATACTTATATCTTAACATATGCCAAAAATCACTTGTCAATTTATCTCTTTTAATCTTGTCAGGGAAATAAATGTTAACAGTTTAAATATTGGCGTATTTCCTTCTTTCATATGAATTTTTTATAAGTACCCACTCAAAATACAAAACGAAATCAAGACACACACACACACAAACATATACAGTCAACAACAATCCAATTACATACAAACTCATCCATAGTTAATAGATTTTTGCAGAAAAGGTACAACGACGAAAACTTGTTTATAAATGATATAAGAAGAATATTTCTTTTAGTTTATAGGTATTTTTGGGAGAAATATAAAAAAAAATCTCGAAAACACACACACAGAGAAAATATCTGCAGTATAACCACAGCATACCTTGACTGAGATTTAAACCGCACAGCAACCACAGGTGGTAAAATATGATGCTACAGGAAAATATTCTTATTTAGTACACACTTTTTTATTATAGGAGATGTATAGTACAAGTATCTATTTGCTCACATAGCCAGACAGACGGACAGACAGAAAGGCACAAGAATCGAGTGGTGGAAAGTAAATCTGTTACGTGTCAATATGTCAGATTTAATGCAGTAAACCCTAATGTATAAATATGATAGTATATATGTATATCTATATATATATATATATCTTTACATACACAGAGTATGTGCAAATATCTGCCTTTAGACAAATAGAACTATAATATAAAAAATAAGATAAATACCAAAAATACAGTTAGAGAAATATACACAAAAATTATACAACTATATTCGAAAACACATGATGACATACCTATTTAAAAAAGGCAAAATATACGAAACTAAAGTTCGTTGATAGTGCAACCACTAGCACATTAATACTAACACACATACAAACATCTACATACTAACACGTGTGAAAATGTGTTATAAACTTATTTTGTTAGTGTATGTTAGCTGCTTTGATACTTTTTAGTTGGATGATGATGGTATTATACTCCAAGCTGCTAAAAATTCATTTGCCCCTAGGGATTCACAAATGCACTCACTAACTTATATCAAACAACAAACCCACTTATAATACCATACACATACAAACGCTACATTCACAAATATGATACAAAAATATTTGTTTAAAAACCGCACATATTCACATACTCACACACTCCTTCAGTGCTATAAATATACAAACATACATACACATGTATGTACAATAATATCACCTTCAAATGTATATATCTATGTATATGTAGTAGAACTACTAGAAACGGCTTTATCTTCATTTCAGCAAAATTCACTGACAATCTAAACAAACCTCAGTTTCATGTATTATTCGACTAAAAGTTGTGTAGTTTTAAGAACATTTGCTATTTTTTAACATTTTTATTTCTTTCTGGTTTCGTTAACTTTTTTCGACAACTTTTTGCCAAATCTCAAGATTGAGCCAAGAGAGAAAAATGTGAATGAATAAAAAATTTTTAATGTTATTTATGATTCATATTAAATACAGAACTTGCAGCATTTAATATTAAAGTGTTATTTAAAAGGCCAAGAGATTCTCAAGTACATTTTTATTCAATGTTGGTTTACTAAAATTCTCATCATAGTATTGGGCTGGTTTTGATATTTGTAATGAAATAGGCACTGAGATACTAGTAGAAAAATAGATCTTAAAAAAAACTGTAAGTATAATTTTTTATTTAATCTATCACTATGTCAGTCTTTTTCTTTTTATCTTTTTAAAAAGTTTTTATAGTTCTTTTATAAAGCCTAATCACTATGAGTATTTTTTAAAATTAACATAACAGATGGGTAATCTAACCCATTAAGGTTCTTTTTAAAAACAAAATTTTGATTTATACAAATAATCCTCTACACATATGACTCAGGTTAAAGGTGTCATACAGTCAAATATAAACTCCTACATATTTAAACTTGTTTAAAATAATTTGTAAAATAAAGAATATTTTGTGAATGTTTATATGTTAATGACTGAAAATAAAAATCATATGTACTTATGTATTTAATAAATTTATACAGAAGAAGATATGTTGGTTTATATGTTACGTATCCGTTTTTTAGATAGATTGCCTAGAGAAATAGTTGACAGAGATAGGGTATTGGGTATAAAACTAGTTTCATATGAAACCAAAATGAGGTTAAATAATGCCTCATAACCATAGTTGAAAAGGGTATTATAAGTTTGTGCTGATGTATGTAACGCATACAAATATCTGTCTTAGACCTACCTTTTAGTATACCAATATGCTAAGAATCACTTTCTGAGTCGATTTAGCGACTCTAGCCGTCCGTCTGGCTAGACGGACCCCCATGTAAACCATGTAATCAAAGTACACGTCGCAATTCTAAAGATAATTTGATGAAATTTCGTTGAAATCAGTCCTCATTTGACCATAGCTCCCATACAAACTCTTCTGTCAAAAAGCACTAAATGAGACAAAAATCACTAAAACGCTCGTAAATCTGAAGATGATTTTCTGCATACATAATTTTTGTAACAACTGTAATCAATCTGATTAATTTTGAAATAATCGGTCCACATTCGACCCTAGCACTTTCTTACTTGTTTTTCTTAATTTTTAGTAAATTTTATTCATTCTTATCTTTTTGCAGAAAATTTACTTTCATTATTTTGTTTTTTTTTGCAGAAACTCTTATTTAATTCCAAAAAAAAATCTTCAATATTTTATTTTTTTTATCAGCAAAAACTTTCAAGTGCGAACATACGAAAAATTTTGCTTTTTTAAAGAAACTGACATTGTCTTCGATATTGGCTACTATCATACATTCGATTTTTAACAAAAATGTTGTTGTTTTTTCAAAATAAAATTTTTAAAAATAAATCATTTATCAAAAATTAGACTTTTTCGTTAAGTTTAACTTTAACCAAAATCATAAAATTGATATGAAATTTTGTTCAAAATTAAATGTTATAGAAAAAATTAAAAATTTAAGGCAAAAGCCCAATTTTTTTTGTAAAAAAATAGATTTTTCATGAAACACACTGTCTTTGGTATTACACCAAAATTGAAAAAGTATTCCTTAAATTTATGTAATATTAAATATGAAATTAAATAAACAATGAATAAAAATTATATGAACAAAAAAAAACAAACTGAAAGTAATTATTTTCCATTTTTTCTTAAGTTTAAAAACTTTATTTTTTCTCCTCCAATTTCTTCACAAAGAAACGAGTTCAAATAAAAAAGTGAATTGATTAAGTATTGAGGTGAATGTGGGATTTAAGTGTAAATATGTATGTATGTATGTATAAGTAAGCGAACGATATGCGAAGTGAAATATAAAATGTGTTGGTAAAGCAACTTTTAAATACAAACAAAAACTTAAAACAATAAAATAAAAAAGTAAAACTATTAAATGAGGTTTCCGTTTTTGTTTTTATGTGTCGATGAGTTAAGTTTGAGTTGAAAACTTTGTTTTTACACTTCTTATTCTTATTTTGTTTTTAGTTCAATTTTAATAGTCTCTTACGTTTTCTTTTTTACCTTTTACTTAAGATTCCCTACATTAAATGTAATACAATATTTAAAGTTTATAGTTGAGCATGTGATGAATGTAAAAGATTTAGTGATTACAGAGAATTTTTTTTAATGTTGGTATTTGTTGTATAAAAGTGGATAAATGTGTGTATGTATTTAAATACTTACGTATGAAGTTTTGTTGAAAAAAAACTTGATATTTTAATGTATTTTGTTCTTTATATCTTAATTTCTTTCATTTTTCATTTACATATTGGCTACATGGGATTTGAGCAAAAAGTTTCATCATTTCATAAAAACAAAGAAATAAAACGAGAAAATATATAGGAAAAAGTTTTTCTCATGAACTGGTTACAAGTAAACAAATGCAACAAAAAATTATTCAAAACTTTTAAAGTTTCTTTCTTTTTTGAATTTCCATGTAATTGGCTAAACTTTTGCGCATAAGAAGGTGTTTTACAAAATTTCATTTCATTTAATACCAGAAACTTTTACATTTTAAAACCTCAACTATAAATAGGAAATACGAGTATATAAATACAGCATAACAAAATACTTGTAACAACTTTTGGCTTAAAACTAGAGGAAATTAAAGAAAAAACTATAAACTTTTCATAACTTTACTGTTTTATTAATTAGTAATTTAAACAAGATTATTTTTTTTATAAGCTCTTAAAAGTATGAAGAAAAAATTATTAGCAAGCAAAATAGTAATTTAATTGAATAGTTTTTTTTTTAATTTTTTTTTTTGCTTAATAAAATTCTGCAATAAATTTGTTTTGAAATAAAACTCTCGATACGAATAATGACAGAAAAATGAAAATAGTATATGAACATATCTAAAATGTACTGTATATGTTTGTACTCATGTATTAAACAAAGTATAGAATATGTCAAATATACAATTTTATTGATTCTACTTTAAAAAAAATGTGTACATATGAATAGTATTTATCTACAAGTACATAAAAGTACTTATGTTCATATGTATGTATATGTACTCATTCCTATGTTATATTATAGTAAAAAAATATTCTCCAACTCATACTTGGCTCTTACCACTTGTACATAAACTACAATGTGTAATGTTTGGGTGTATACGCTACCACTTTTTATTATTTTGCTTAAACGCACTTGCAGAGAGAGTACCACAATAAAACGTAAATTGTTTTTCCTCGACCGATAAATAAATATATTTCTTACAAAAAAAATGTTAGAATCGCCAGTTCTCAGGGAATATCATAACTGTCTTAAGTTGGTTTTAAAGTCCGGCTACGTTTTGTTATGGTAATCTACATATAAACAAAAAACAAAAATAACCATATTTAAAAAATTTTTCAACAT
Organism: Stomorhina lunata; assembly: GCA_933228675.1. Classification (NCBI taxonomy): domain Eukaryota; kingdom Metazoa; phylum Arthropoda; class Insecta; order Diptera; family Rhiniidae; genus Stomorhina; species Stomorhina lunata. The sequence continues at coordinate 1,873,757 of OW121740.1, read as the reverse complement.
ATTTGTTTACATGTGTTTATTAGAGTGTCCCAGAAAAACTGAAAGTCGTTGTACCAAAAGTCGTACCCCCCAAATTTGTTACATTTAACCTCAATAATCCAAATACAAAGTTTTATTTAGATCAGACATCGGGAAAGCGTGCCGACTTGACGCAAAAGTTTCGAAATCCCATGGGAAAACTGATGGCTTTCTTTAGATTTCTTCAAAATGTTTCAACTAAGAATATGTTCCCAAAATATTTTACGTTTTTGAAGACGCTCCTTAACATATGCAACAAAAAGTTTTATTAAAAATAATAATTTTTTTTGCATATCTTCAGGAGCGTCTTCAACGACATAAAATATTTTGGGAAACCCTTAATAATTAGGAAACCTTTCAACCGATATTAATATCTTACATCTCGTTGGAAAGCTCATTTTGTTATCTGTTAAAAATGCTGTTAAAAATGTATTTAAAAACATATTCTAAGTAGAAACATTTTGAAGAAATCTAAAGAAACCCCTCAGTTTTCCCATATAACTGGGATGTCCAAACTTTGGCGTCAAGTCGGCACGCTTTCCCGATATCTGATCTGAATGGAACTTTGTATTTGGATTATTGGGGTCAAATGTAACAAATCTGGAAGGTAGGACTTTTGGTACAACAACTTTCAGTTTTTCTGGAACACTCTAGTGTGTATATATGTATGTATTTACAGATCTATATATATCCATTAATAAATGTAATAAAAATATAAGAAATTTATAGTCCAATTTATGCAATTTGAGATACCCTACACTAAGTTTATGATTTTTTTTTAAATAAAAGATTTTATAAGCTTCGGAATTACAAAAAATCTGATAATTCATACAACGTAGTGCATAATCAATACTTATTTGAGATTTCATATACAAATGTAACTTTTGTGTTAACTAAAATTCTAATTTAAAAAATGAGTAATGAATTGATGCTTTTTCTTCTTACTCATATTGCAAGCGTACTTAGTCTAAAACTTGCCAATTTTAAGTTATGACACTATTTAAGTAAATCAGCATATACCGAAAATTTTATTTTATATAGTGTAGGATTCAATTAGATATATGTATGTAAATTGAATGAACTATATACAAAAACATTGTTAGAATTTAATACAATTTTTAAAACTAACACTTATTCAGCAATAAAAAACTATGAATAAATACAAAAAAATATCAGTTATGTACCCAATAATTATTTTTCAATTGCAAAATTTCAGAATTGGTTTAAAAAATACAAATAAATTTAAACTTTGACATTTGGAACGGACACTTTTTTATGTTTCTTTAGAAAATGTTTAAAAAACCTTAAAAAGATCTTACATTCAAAATTTTTTTTTAAATTATTTTCTATAAATTCCTCACCTAAGTTTTTGAACCTAATTTTTGTATTAACTGTTGGGTATGAGTGTAAATTATTTTTACCTTTTGCAAAATAAGGCTCATCCTAATATCACATATCAAGTATCCAATGAATTCAATATGACGTTTCATATGAGTAAAATGGCCTCAAGTATACAACTATTGAAAAAGGCAGACAGACCGACGGCAAATAGCTGTTCTTATTTTCGTACACGCACACTAATACTTAGTTTGTTAAACAGTCAATAAATAAAAGGGCATACTTTTAGTATCCTGATCTAGAGATGCACTTTTGAAAAAAAGTGCACTCAGACAACAACAAAGATATCGTAAAAAATAATACCTTTTCTAGTTAAATAGATAAAAAGGTAAACATTTTCCACTTTCCGTTAAGCACTTGGAAAAACATAAAACCTAAAGAAACCAAAACAAGAACAAAACATAAAAAACAAAAACGTATTGATACGCTTAGAGAGGGAGATAGAAAACAATATGTTAAGAGTACTTAAATAAATAGTTCAGAGAATAATAAAAAAAACTTTATCTAAAAAACTTTGCTGAAAGTGTTGTTACTTAGTTGTTAAAGACTGAAATAAAACTGGTCAAAATGTTGGCAAAACTGGGAAATGTATAAAAAGTTTTCTAGATATTTTGTTTTAATTTTATTTTTTCTTTAGTTTTTGAAGGTGAAAAACTTTCACCTACAATTTAGGGTTAAACATATTAACAAAGTTTAAGACGTTTAAAAACTTAAGTTAATTAAATCTAACTAAAAACTTGTTAGATGAAATGATTTTAAATAAATAATTTATCCAAATATCTTTAATATCAAAATCGTATTCATTAGGTATACGATTTTGGTATTAAGTTTTCTGATCATTTTATTTGCTCTGTAATTCAAGGCGTATGATTGATATTTGTTAAATTAACAAAAAGATTTATTAGTCATACGTAGGGAGTACATGTTTTCTTAATATTTTGTAAATAGATTGAGCCATTTGCTATAGTCTCCAATTGTTTACTATGGATCTATAAATGTTATACAATACAAATTTAAATAACTGTGTAGAATATTAAAATCTAAATAATACAGTCAACATTCTTCTGTTTTTTAGTTGCAGGTTTACTATATCAGCAGAAAAGCTCTAGCCTTCACCATAAATAATCTAGCACGACATCTTTAATTATTTCACAGTTTACTTTTAGAAATTTAATTGAATAAATTAGCAAACCAACCTAAATCATTTTCTATAGGTACATTCGATAGACATTCGAACAATCTTTACTTTAACTCATACCTTCTTAATAAATCAAAATGTAACGAATTACCAAACAAGAACAAAAAATAAATTTTTAAGTCAATTTCAATCAGATTTCAAGCAAAATGATTGACATTTTTATAATGATATAAAACAATCAAACAACAAAAACAATACTGTTAGACCTATTTAAAATTAAAAGCAAAGAGGCTGTTTACTAAACAGACACCGGCGGTGGTGACTGTTAGCTGCTATACGCACTCATTTCAATCTAAAACAAAATTTTAAATTGAAAAGAAAAATCAATTGTTTCCACCTCCACCACCAACAGCAAAACAAACAAAACACCTGCTCAACATAACAAAAAATCCATGACTACAAACACATTTAAAGTTATTTTCTGTTTGGCAAAATTTTTCATTAAAAATATTTTTGGCTCTTGATTACAAAATAAAGTTCCTCTCAAAGTTGTTGTAAGCCAAAGAGAGATAGCTAGATGTAAATGAGATTGACTGGATGGGATGGCTACATGTTTGGTTCAATGGATGTATGTATGCATGTTTGTTAATAAAATAACCACAACAAAGCTTTAAGTAAAATGGCAAAAAAAAGAAAATTAAAATTGTTTATTAAATAGCCCTAAAAATAACTTTGTCGTTATGCCGTATCCAACGTATAGCGGATGTCATTCGTATTAAACTGCTGACTTAGTTAATAAAATAAAATCATGTACCCAAGTGTACCAACAGCCACATCAGCAGAGTCAGCAAAATTAATATTTTAAAAATTTGGCCTTATTAAAAGCAGCTTCAATAAACAAGCTCCATGTACACCATGGCCGTACAATATTTAGTCTGAGGTGAGCTAGGTCTACCCTAAAAATACTTTAAAATACTTCACAACTTAACTATTATATTCATGTAACAATTTTTCATAAAAAGTTTTTGGGTTTAAATTTTTAGCATATAATGTTATAATCAAAAATTTTAAGAACAAATGTTTTACAGATTTTATATAAATAACTTAATACAAATTTTGAAGATAGATGGAATAGGTTTAATAAGTTTGTGCCGATGTATGTAACGCATTGAAATATTGATATGAGACCATTAAGTATATCAATCCACTCAAAATCACTTCCGGATTCGATTTAAGGATGACCGTCTATCCGTCTCGTTAAATGGGGGTCCATGCCAACTTGTCAATTTAATAAAATTTTGTACAAACAGAAAATAGGACCATTGCTATTAAAAACCTCAAAATGGAGTTTTAAGCTACCTACAGACCCGACAAAAGCGCTCATAAGTCCGAAGGCAATTACAATTTTATATTTATTTGTTGCAGATATAATTTTTGTACAATTGTAATCAATTTGCTATATTTGCAACATATCGGTCCATACTTAACCCTAGCTCTCATAAAAGGGCCCATAGCGGAAATGGCAAAAATATATAAGTCATGAGAAAATTTTTGTGTTAAAATTTGTAAATACATAGAAATATATGTATTTGTCTTTAGGCATGAAAAAGAAAGTACATTTGCCCTCAATGACAACGGGTTTCGTAAGGTTGGGCCTTATCACTTCCTAACTTGTTTAAATAAACATTTTTGTTAAGATTTCCCCTTTAACAATATTTTCATAAAAATTAACACCTGAACATTTTTTCGTCATACCTTTTGAAAACGAGTTTTTCCACATGGAATATTTTCGATGTAAAACTTATTAACAGAAAATTTTTTGATATAAAAATTTCTATCAAAAAATAAAAAATCAATTATAAATAATTTTTTGGTCATAAATTTTTCATCATAGTAACTTCTATTATAAAAACAAAGTATGTATATTTGTATATACATTGTTTTCAAAACTTTTTTCAATAGATTTCATAATTACATATACTCAATATTTTCAATTTATATCAAAAACTAAGATCTATCAAATAATCAATACTTAATAGAACAGAAGAACAATGTAAAGTCGATATAAGAAGCTCAAAAGAATAATTTTTGTCTGTAAAAAAAATAGTTTGTAGTAAATTCCTATTAACAAAAAGACAAATAAACCAATTTAATGAGTTTTACCTAAAGTTTAAAACATTTTTGATTTCTTCCACAAAATTTCTTCATTAAATCATTTGTGCATGTAGTCAAACAGATTTTCATTTACTCAGAATTTTTTCAAATCAAGTTGTTGGAATTTTGACACAAATTCACTCAGAAGCCAACAAATTTGCCCGGTATGTATGTGGGTTTGTTTGTGTATTAGTGAGAAACTCCTCCATTGTATCTAAACTGACTGTATAGGTAAAATAGAATTCTATACTACATATTCTGTTGAACATTCTATACAACAAAACAACATCTACTCTAGTCTATTTTGAAATGCAATTTAAAGCTTTAAGTAAATGAAAAACCACTATGGACCATTGGTCAGCAATTCTAAAATCACCATGTCTGTGTATGTATTTGATGTTGGACAAGAATGTGTGTATGTGCTTATGTTTAGCCACCACGTGTTTGTGTGTAAGTTTATTTTCATGAAAACTTTAAACTGCATGGATACATATAAAATAGAGAAATAAAAAAGGTCACGTATGCATTTCTATGTTGAATGGTATGTTATAAAACCGATTTAATTGGTTAAATTTGTTATAGTTGTGAAGCGGCTGAAACAACTGCATTGAAAATAAAGCTAAAGCAAATTATTTTTTTTTCCACAACTAACATTACTTTTTTGTAATTTCCTTGTAGGAATTTGTAAAAAAAATTGCTTTAAAAGATTAGTGGTTGAGGAAAAGTAAACTTGAAAACAAAACAAAAATTTCAAAATACCTTAAAAGACTGTTATTAAAAATACTTAAAAGCACTTCAAATAATAAATTAAATTTCTTCGAGTCTTTGCTTATATCATATCAAACTCTCCACTTCTTCTTTTTAATTAAATTGAATAACACCCCAATTGTAGGCTTTATATCATATTCCCTTGATTGTTTTATATTGAAAATTAAATAAACAAAATCAATTGGAAAGATTTTTTTGTTTATTTACAACAAAACTTTAATTGAAAAGCAAATTTCTAAATTTCATTCCAAGAAATTATTACAAATTAAATTCAAGGCAAAATTTACCTGACTCTTGTCTATGTACTGAGGTATATACATTTTTGTAAAAACCATCTCGACTTATTGACATTTGCTTAAGAGCAAATATTTATTTTTGCTATCAATTCTATGATACCTTAACACATTTAAATATAAAAGATTATGACTAGAAAAAAGCACATGAATACATTTAATGTAAATAAACAAAACAGGAAATTGTGGTTTATATGAATTTCCTTTTATACATCCTGATGGCTTTAAGGATAGATGAGTGGGTGAATGCCTGATGATGATGATGAAAGTAAAATAGAAAGCAACAGCAGCTGCAATAGGTACACATGTCACAACTTTTTAACTAAAAAGTGCATATAAACAAACTTTAATAAGTACAAGCTTTAAAATTGTTAGTAGTTGTTTGAATGTGTTTAAGTATTTCCTTTATTATTTTTCCTCTTCTTTTTTCGATTTCTTCGTTCCTGTTTAAAAGCGTCATCGTTTTATCTACATACATACATATTTGGTTTTCTCTGTCATTTGTCTCTATTATATCTACATATTATATGCCATTTTCTTGACATTTAGCTATTGTTGAAATATATAAAGGAATTATTTTTGTATGCATTAGTAAATTATAATTTTCTATAATTCAGTGCGAATTAAAATTGTTTCCTCTTTGTAGATATTATGAAAATGGAAAAATTTGGTCTTAATCTATTTATTATTGATGCAGGTACTTTTTGTATACATTTATATAGAGAAAGATGGTTTTCATAGTCAGCTTTTTTGTATAAACATTACAACTACTGAAGAGAAAATGCACAGTGGGTCTTAACAAAAACAAAGTTTTCGTAGTACCCCCTATCCTCTAGTATAATTTTCTATACGTCTCTCTTTTCCTAATCACTTTTCGCTAATGATAGAATCTTTCTTTTTTTTACTCAGCATTAAAAAGAATGGAGGGGTATATTGAGATTGTCATTCCGTTTATAGTTTCTATAATATTGGCTAAAAAACTGAATTCATGTACATTTATTCTATATCCTTATGAAATTCTAGGGTTGGATTGAGCGATGTCCGTCTGTCTGTTGTCGGCACGATAAAACCTTAACGAAATTTAGCACAAATATTCTTCATTTCTTGGAAAATTTGTGCTTTAAAATTGGGAGAAATCGGTCAACATTTGACCATAGCTCCTGTATAACCTCGCATATATCAATCGTTTATTCGCTAATAAATAACAGATATGACGATAAAACTTAGCAGAAAGAATTTTTACATGATCATTATTCAGCGTATAAAATTTTATCGAAATCGGTTCACACTAAACCACAGCTCCTACACAAAACACTTACGAAAACAGCCTAAATTGCACCTAAAATACACTTGAACGCCAATACTGGTAAATGGTAAACTATACTAGCTATGATCACTAAATTTAGTAGATAGAAGTCTTATGTCAGTCTAACTAGCAAAATTTTGTCACAATCGGTAACACAAAATAACAAAAACATCGGGGGTTCGTTTCCGTCTGTCCATTAAATACAAGCACGATAGCGCCCTAAAGAAAAAGAGCTAGAGGGAAAAAATTAAAAAAAAGTATTTTCGATATCTGGAAAAAGTTGTGTACAGAAAACGGATGAAATCGATTCACATTTAGTAAGAGCTGCCCTTTAGTAACCCCGTCCCGGGTATCACATTAATGCTTATAAATTCAATACAATTTTAATAGCCATGGCAACTAAATTTAGAAAGATAAGTTTTATGCAACTATTGATGACTATATCAAAATTTTTAAGGAATTGGTCCATATATGACCATAGCTTTCATTTATTAACTTTGACAGCTATTTTGCATAAATAAGCTTTATGTAAATACCAGCCAGTATATACAATTTTGTTATAATCGATCAACATTAGGCTATAGTTTTTATATATATAAGATCCCCTTATTATATCTACAATCAAGATTTGGAGGTACATTCAGTATATTAAGATTGCACCGGCGAAATTAGATAACTATGAATGTTCAGCCCAGACTTTATGGATTCATTAGGAACTCCTAACAAAATATATGGAACTGCCGTGTTTAGCCTAACCACATATTAGGCACAACAAATAGTGTTTAACAACTTATTATTGTAAAACTATCACCGGTTATGGGACCTAATTTTGTTCTAAGTTAATGCTAGGGAAACCACTCAGATACTTAACTACAAAGCTACTGCAAAAAATGATTTCCATCTTATCTCATTAAATTTTTCCACTGTCCTTTCATTTTTCAATGTGGGTATGTATCTGTGTAATTTTTATCTCATTATATGATGTATTTTATATGACCATAGAATGATGTTATAATAAGATCATAACCATATTATGGGAATAAAATTCTATTATTATTGCAATACAATGACATTTTATATATTTTATTATGTCATGTTTGTTAACATTTCACTATTGTGCTCCAGTACTTGTCTAACTATGTATAAATAGACTTAAGAGTATGAATGTATACATACATTAGTCCTGAGCTTAAAATGTTTAAGTTTACAAATTGAATAAGTTATGATTAAAGAAGAAACATGATCATAGTTTTAATAAAGGTCTGAAAATTTCTAAAGCAATACTTAAAAGAGAGAAATAGAGTCCTCGAAAGTTATAACTAGAGACAACAAAGCTTTTTCTGAATATAGATAAAAAGTCTAAAACTTTATATTCATGCAATAGGAGCATGTTTAATATCCACATGCCTTGTCTATTTAAACATGAACTTTATTATCTACAAAATGAATGAATACACCTGTTAAAGCCTGGCTGCCAGTCCGTAGCCATACAATAAAATGTCATATTGTTAATACATATTTACCAAAAATATTGTATAAGTATACAAAAAAGCTGAGGGAAAGTGTATAAATAAAATAAGATAACAATTGAATATACGTTTATAGTAATTTTGGAACAAATTTTATATATTTTATATACATTTAGGTGACCCAATGTCAAATAGAAATTATTAAGTTTATCAATGCATAAGAAATAAAAAATTAACAAAATATTTTAACAAGAAATTTTGGTTGAAATTAAGTGTTTAAATAAGAATTTCTTAATACAATTTATAAAATTCTAAATTTATCTTTTTATAAATTTTCATTATAACAATTTACTTTGAATATGGTTTAGACATTTGTTTTGTTTTATACAAAGAAAAATTTTAAAAATAATGGAGATATTAACTAAAATTATTTGTAATAGATAAGACCAAAATATAGTGGCTTACTCAAAAGTTGAGTCAGAGTTCGAAAATTCGTTACGTATTTACAAAAGTTTTCCATAAATACTATAACTAGATTTGGCCAGGTCGAAATACATACATAAACTACAAATTTAACTACATGTTGGATTGTAACAAGTAAGACACAAAATAATTAGCTATATTAAAATTATCCAATGTGCCATCGGTCTACTTTTCGATCAATTGCTGTCGCTTTAACAACAACAACAACTGATAACATACATATAACTCGTAGGAGTATTATGATCGATCAAACTAACTAAATATACTTGTCTACTTGTTTTTAATATAATTGTATTAGAGATTATTTAAAATAAAAACTTAACTTAGCTGCCAATAAACGACAGCTGTTCATATGGAACAAAATAAGCTCACACATACACATTTATCCTCATCTAAAAAAGTTTTGTTTTGTGTATGTCAACTTAACGGTATTGTTTGTGGCATATGTTGGCACATTCATCATTATTATCAACATCGTTATCACAATAACCATTTCAAATGGTTTTTGTTTCTGAAGTTGTTGATTTTGTTATTGTTACTATTACAATAGTTTGTTCTTTATGTTTCTATAATATGATTCCTTACAAACGTCATGTTAGCCATTAATCATATAAAAATAAACAATAGAATAAACATGCATACATACATATACAGATAGACAAACATTAGGATAAAACTAATAGTTAGAAAAATAAAAAAAAAACTTGGAATAAAATTCCAAAAAATTGTATATATCTAGAAATAAGTTAAGTGTTGATGAAGCTTTATTAAATAAATATAATTGAGTTTATAAGTTTTAATAATACTGAAGTATTTTTTATGTAGCCTTAATAGATTTTTAGTATTTAATAAATAATAAAAAATGTTGGTGTTAGGAAAACAATTAGTTTTGCTTGTGTGCTGTTAAATTGGTTCATGTCTGGTTGCGAAAATAAATATACAGACATACATACACTTATTTATTATATCTATACTAACACACAAGCCTTCAGATAGTATATATAGTAACCCAGCAAACACAGCGCCGCTGTTTTAATTTACTCAATTATATTTTTTTTTTGTAAAATTTTAGAAAAGCAAAAAAAAAACGAAAAAAAACTCGATATGTGACAGCTAATAGAGAAAGGGGCCTAAGGTTAAAAAATAAGTTAAAAAGAAATGATATTTAAATCTTTAAAATGGCTCTCCTAAACAAACCCGGTTTTTACCCTTAATTCCCTTTCTATTTTGATAGATATTATATGAATATTAAGCTTTTCTTCTCCAAATCAAGTTGCCAACAAAGCAGCAACAAAAGTGTGAAAAATAAAAAAAAGATAAAACTGAAAAATGTTTGTGTGTTTCTGTTCAGGTGATAATCTTCGCTTTATGTTGATATTTGTTGGACATAATAATTCGCATTTATTCTGTCCCTCAAATAAGATAATATCTGTGTGGTTTTCGCTCTGTCTAGAATTAGGGATAATCCTCCTGAAGAAACGCGTCGAGGAAAAGTTTTCCCACCAACATTTTTTGGTTTTATCAAAAAACTATTTATTACAATACTAAATAATTTTAATAAATTAAATTTCAATGTTATCCAACTTCAAGTTTTAAATATCACTAACCAGTGTTTGCTGGACTAACATACGCAAGCATGTGTGACCTTTTCGACAAACTTAATTGAAAACAGAAGTTAAATATTTGCTAAATACTGGGCTGGTTGTCTTGTTTTTCGACACCAAATCTGATGTCTACAATGATAAATTATTTAAATTTTAGGACTAACAAAGGAATATTTTTTCAAACGCTCATATACAACAAAAAATGGCTAAAAACCAATTAATTGTGAAAAGAAATTTCAGTTTTGAAAGGTTATTTGTCAGACGCATCTGTTAAAAATAAATGCTAAATGATTTTTGTATAAAAAAGGGGGAAAAATAATTATCAGGTGGATGTGTTTATTATTAATGGTATAGTAAGGTTTGTTGAACAATTTTTTAATGTTAAACTATATATTTTCGGCTTTGTACCATGAAAAGATTCAGGCATTATATTTTTCAATTAAGTCGGTTGAGTTTTTTAGGAGCTAATAAAATTGGAAGATCATACTATACATAGCAATAACATAACACTTATACATAGTTACAAATCAATACCAAAAAATGCATACAAAACATTTTTTATATTATGTTTAAAAGTAACAACAATAAAATTACTCTAAAATCTGTTGCATAATTTATGGCGGGTATTTCCGAAGGGGTATGTTTATCTATTTCATTGTTATATTTTCAACATTACGAATTCAACAACATTGAACAGTTTAAAAATCTTCAACGAAGGTTTTACTTTTTAAATTTTGCTTATAAATTTTGTTACCAGTTAACTAATAAGATTTTTCTTATTTTCCTGCAATTACCTTTTCCGTTAACTTCGAGGTTTCTGTTTAAAAATTTATAATATTTTATATTCATTTTACTTCAAAAAGGGTAAATATATAAAAACACATTTTGACTTGTGCAAATAAATTTTTAACCATGTAATTGTATAAAATGGTTACAAAAATACTTTTAAAGAAACATTTAATTACATTTCATACAAAAGGAAATCTGCCCATTTTAACTCTCCAGTCATGTATTTTTCCTTGACACATAAAATAAAGAAATTGAGGAAAAGAGGGGTCCATTGTATTGAGTTTAAAATAAAATGTTTTGAATATTTAAATACACTGTGATACGAAAGTGTAAAAATATACGGTGTTTTTGATTTAATATTTATTGTTTTAAGCGCATGAATTATGTAAATACATGAAACTTTCCCACTTTTTTGCTTAAGTTTAATGTAGAGATTAAAACTTCTCATAAAGTTTATAATACAAATTTTAATAGTTTTGTTGATTTTTTCTAGCAACAAAAAAATAACACATTTTACTTTCTGAAATCTTCTATATCTGCTATTAGCAATAAGCAAAAGTACAAAATAAAGTGATCGAAAACATTAGAGTAAGTAAAATTTTTTCTTGACTATTCTAAGAAAATTTACCCAACAAAGCAGCTACTTTTTAAGTTAAAAACCAACTTCATACTTTGTAATTTCTTTTCTTTTTATATACAAAGTATGAAGTATTTGTATGTGTGTAGATAGTCATAAAAATGAAGATGACTGTAGAAATTTGGTTTCCTAAGCAAATTTTCTTAGTTGTAGTTCACAATTTTGACAACCGACTGGAAGTATATTTTTGCTTTATACAAATTGACCCTCATTAATGTATATGATTTTATATTCGGTAAATTCCAATAAAGCAAAATTTGTATATGATTATCCCAAGCAATTTTCCGTGTAGCACAGTGATATTTTGTTAATTCCACTTCAAATTCAGGAAGCTTCATGCAGTAAATGCTTCAGATAATTATTTCTAAAAGGATAATGAAAGACTTCTCCCAAAAGTTTATATTTAATTGTATAAAGAATCCTTAAAAATTATAAAACAAAAACAATTACATTTTCTTTTTTAATAGATGTTTTAGACAGATGCTTGTAAAATTTTAGAGGCAATCTAATTTATTTATATATTTTTAATTTATACTAAATATATGTCTTTAAAAAACTAACGAATCTACCAAATTCTTTTATTTAATTATATTCTTATGCTGAAAATATGTATTAAATACATATATTACACCAGTTCATCAAAGCATTTTTAAATCGATTTAGCAAATGAATATAATATGGAAAATTTTTTATTTGTTAAACTAATTTGCAAATGCTACAATGATAGACTTTATATATATAAGACTAACTTTTTTATCTCAATTTTAGGCTTCTCCTGTGTTATGTTTCATTTCCAATCCTTTTCATTTCCTACATTATTTCATTAATTTCCTCTGTGCACATTAGACCTATTTCTTACTCAGAGCCCGGATCTTTAAAAAATATTATCACGTATATTATTAATCAGAAATCTTGTCCTTGTTAATTTGCCAGGTCACGTCATAGTAATTTCCCACTTTAACTTGGTTAATTATTTTTCGAATGTGACCAACAGGAACGTGATTACCGATTTTATTAATAAACAAAAATGAATGTAATCAAAAACAAATATTAAAAATCCTTACAATAAACACATACATACTTAAATTAATCTCTACAGAAACATTAAATTAATATCTTTGGCCGCTGTGTATGATGATAATGCTGATGACGTCATCATCATCATAACAACATTTAATATTAAGCTCTTTGTAATCTTGTAGATTATTCACAGCTTAATGTCACATAAGTGTGACATCCGCTTTGGCGCATTTACCAGTACAAAAAAAAACGTAAATGAAATTTGTTAAAAAGCCTTTTTATATGCTTTGAAATTCAAACACACATATACACAACTAAAGACTCTCACATATACATAAGTACATGACAACTTCCGTTTTATAAGCAACGCACGTTTTTGCAATAAAACAAAAATCCAAAATGCTCAACGTTTTAATTATCAGCAAAAATACAAAAACGAAAATATGGGGAAAGCAATAGAAAAATATAAAATATAGGAACAATTTACAAGTTCTAATGGACTCTTACTGTAGTCAAAAATGAAACTAAATAGTCTTCTACCAAGTACTCGCTCGCATACAATTCCTAAAATGTGCACAAAACGCAGGTTAAGGTAAAACAGAAAAGAGAATGTGAGTGGGAAACACCACAACTACAACTGCAAACAATTTCTAAACGGAAATGAAACTTCTTTTACTGGTGACAACATCATTTCCGTTTTAAGCAATACAAGCTGCGACGACCTTTTATTTCACGTTTTCTATTTTTTATTTTTTGCTTTATGTGCAGCTGTTTTTTTTATATGGGTGGGAATGTGTAATAAAGAGAAATGACAACTCAAATTGCAGTCATTTATAAAAAACGGCTATACAAACCCTCCACAAAACAACTCAGCGAAAAAGAAATAAACTATAAAAAATAAAAGAATAATCTAAAGACATTTTGAGGTGTTTTTATCTTAAGGAAGTAGTCCACCTGGCAAACAACACCTATTTTTGTCGCCTGCGAAAATTTTGTAAGAAAAATTAAAAGGATGTCATTTAATTTTAAAATATTCTCAAACGCGCTCTTGCACAACAAACAAGAAAGGACTTCATTAAACTTTAAATAAATTTTAGATAAGAATAATGAAATATTTAACTTTGGTGTATAATAAACTTAAAAGATAGACAAGTGAAATTTAAATAAGATTGAAGACAATAGAGGAAATTTTAGAGTCTATAAAAATAATTTAATTTAGTTAAAAATCCGGAGATAACGATCAGTAAATAATGTTATATTTAATGTAAGAAAATTTTGAATTTTTTTGATAACGGCGTAGACAATTTGGTCCAGTTTAAAGACAAAATAAGAGCATTTATATGGTTTTAAATTCCTTAAATGAAATTGATTACGCATTGCTTTTTGTTTTCAAATAATCCAAATTTTTAAAAACATTATTTAATGGGATTTGAAATTTTTCAACGATGATTCCTTCCGGTGGTGCTGCCTTCACGGAATACCAAGTGTTTGTACAAAAATAATTGCAAAAAATTAAAATGAAACATATTAAAGAATACTTTCAATAAACAAAATTTAACAGAAAGTTTACAATAATGATGGGACTAAAAGTGACTTTTTTATTATTATTAGCTGTGTTCCAGAACTACCAATACTGTACAATATTGTACAATTTTTAACCAGAAATTACAATTAAGTCATTTTTTTCAGTACAGGAACACTTTCCTGTAGTTTCTGATTAAAACTTGTACAATATTGTACAGTATTGGTAGTTCTGGAACACAGCTATTATTTTAAAGGCTTTTTAAATCAATTTTTTTTTTTTCTCAAAATAAAGTCATAAATTTTTAGCAAGGCAAGTCCAAAAATGAAGTAGCGTTTTGGGATTTTTGAAGGTAGGATAAAAAATGCAAATTTTTATATACATAACTACTATCTTTATGCTTATTTCTTGTATATGGAGTGGTCTACTTTTCTTGAGCATCTTGGAAATAACAAATTTTTACCGCATTAAGAAGATAAATTGGTTTATGTAAATATTAAAGGGAATATTATGCAAATAAATTTGAAAACAAACCAGATAAAAACCGCAAACATAATATTTTATAAATAATTTAATCCACCCACTATCACAGGCTTATTTCACAGCCAATATTGAATTCTCTATCTTTCTCTGTCTTAAGTATTCATAATTCGTTTAAATATGTTACAAATAAAAGGACGCATAAACATAAATTGTCTTGGATTCTTTTGGTATTGTTTGTCTCTAAGTTTTGTACTAAATGTTGAACATTGTATTTAAAAAAAAAAACTCTAAATCTTGATTTTTACTTATTCATGCTACAATGAAAATTATTTATATTTTAAAAACAAACAGACAAATGCTTTCATATAAACCAGCGCTATTTACCTCTGATATCTATGTTATACGTTGCATTCCCAATAGTGGGCGTGTAGTTGTATTTATTGTTATTTTTTCTTTAGGTCCTCGTAAATCGCAAATAAACTTCAAAAGACTACTTCATATACTTAGAATATAACGTTATATGTTTTTTCTATAGATTTCTGTTTGTTTGTGCAAGTGTTTTACCGTTGTAAGTGTTTTACCGTTACGAGTACAATAGGCTTGTTAAGCACTTAATGCAAATGACTGAATACAAACACAGGCATTGACTTACGGAAATACGCTCCACTTGACTTTTGCAATTTGCATTGTGGCAATTGTTTCCGTTGCTTTTATCATTACTGTCGTTTTTCCCGCAAATTTTTCTACAGTTTTGTTTGAATGTATTTGGAATGTTTATAGTTATATACGTATGAGTATGTCTGTAGGTGTATTAATATTACATTTCCATATAGTAAATAACACTAGCAGGTTATTTGTAAATATGCAGGTGGAAAGGAAAAATGCAATTTGTATGTCGATACAAAAACGTGACAGCTAATGAAATTAAAAATTATTAAATAAAACAAAAATAACAAACAAAATTTTGTAAAAATTTCCTACAAGAATTTTTTCATCAACATTTTTTTTACAGAAAATTTCATTATCAAAAATTTTATTATTAAAAATTTTTCTATCAAGATTTTTTTACCAAAAATGTTTCTATCAGAATTTTTTAATCAAAATTTTTTTTATACAGAATTTTTTTATCAAAAACTTTTCTGTAGAATTTTTTAATCAAAAATTTTTCTGTAGAATTTTTTAATCAAAAATTTTTCTGTAGAATTTTTTAATCAAAAATTTTTCTATAGAAAATGTTTTAATCCAAAATTTTTTTATAGAAAATTTCATTATCAAAATTTTTTTATTAAAAATTTTTCTACCAAAATTTTTTTATCAAAAAATTTTTTATAGAAAATTTTTTTATCAAAAATTTTTCTGTAGAAAATCTTTTTATCAAAAATTTTTCTATAGAAAATTTTTTTATCAAAAATTTCTTATCCAAAATTTTTTTGTTGAAAAATTTGTTATCCTAAATTTTTTTAGAGAAAATTTTTTGATAAAAAAGTTTTCTATAGAAAATCTTTAGATAAAAAAGTTTTCTATAGAAAATCGTTTGATAAAAAAGTTTTCTATAGAAAAATTTTTTGATAAAAAAGTTTTCTATAGAAAAATTTTTTGATAAAAAAGATTAGTATAGAAAATTTTTTGATAAAAAAGTTTTCTATAGAAAATTTTTTGATAAAAAAGTTTTCTATAGAAAATTTTTTGATAAAAAAGTTTTCTATAGAAAATTTTTTGATAAAAAAGTTTTCTTTAGAAAATTTTTTGATAAAAAAGTTTTCTATAGAAAATTTTTTGATAAAAAAGTTTTCTATAGAAAATTGTTTGATAAAAAAGTTTTCTATAGAAAATTTTTTGATAAAAAAGTTTTCTATAGAAAATTTTTTGATAAAAAAGTTTTCTATAGAAAATTTTTTGATAAAAAAAGTTTTCTATAGAAAATTTTTTGATAAAAAAGTTTTCTATAGAAAATTTTTTGATAAAAAAGTTTTCTATAGAAAATTTTTTGATAAAAAAGTTTTCTATAGAAAATTTTTTGATAAAAAAGTTTTCTATAGAAAATTTTTTGATAAAAAAGTTTTCTTTAGAAAATTTTTTGATAAAAAAGTTTTCTTTAGAAATTTTTTTGATAAAAAAGTTTTCTTTAGAAAATTTTTTGATAAAAAAGTTTTCTTCAGAAAATTTTTTGATAAAAAAGTTTTCTATAGAAAATTTTTTGTTGAAAAAGTTTTCTATAGAAAATTTTTTGTTGAAAAAGTTTTCTATAGAAAATTTTTTGTTGAAAAAGTTTTCTATAGAAAATTTTTTGTTGAAAAAGTTTTCTATAGAAAATTTTTTGTTGAAAAAGTTTTCTATAGAAAAGTTTTTAATAAAAAAGTTTCCTATAGAAAATTTTTTGATAAAAAAGTTTTCTATACAAAATTTTTTGATAAAAAAGTTTTCGAATTGGAAAACTAGGTTTCATCAGGCTTGTTTTCATTAAATTAATTAATTCCTAAATAATTAAAAAAGTTTTCTATAGAAAATTTTTTGATAAAAAAGTTTTCTATAGAAAATTTTTTGATAAAAAGTTTTCTATAAAAAATTTTTTGATTAAAAAGTTGTCTATAGAAAATCTTTCGATAAAAAGTTTTCTATAGAAAATCTATAGAAATTTTTTTTATCCAAAAATTGTTTATTAAAAATTTTTCTAAAATTTTTTTTAATTTATCGACAGAAAAATATTGTTTTTTAAATTTTGATAGAAAAATATTTTTATCAAAAATTTTCTATATTTTTTTTATCTTAAAAATATAAAAATCTTTAATTGTTTAATATCAGAACTTATTTATGTTTCGGAAAATTCTCCCAATTTGGTTACATTTATTTCAAACAATGTTTTCAAAAATAATAGTGTAGTTGGAACAATATTCGAGATTATATTTCTTTGTTCACTCACACAATGAAAAAATAAAAAAGTTGCTATAAATTGGATGTTGTTTCTTGTGTATTGCGTTTTTGATTTTGCCAACATCCAAATTCGACGCAATGTTCGAATGATCTGTAGATAATATAGATAAGTTGAATACAAATGCTTACAGAGAATACTTTGTTTCTAGATACAACCCAATGCATTTCATAAACATAAGGTAATTTTTGCATTTTTATTATAAAAATTTGATGTTGAATTTTATATTAAATGAAATTTTTCTATGAGAATCCTTAAAAAAAATTTATTATGATAACTTTTGTACATATTTTTTTTTTTGTATCCTAATATTTTTCTCAAAAACTATTAATTTAAAGTAAAATAAATATGGAGAGGGCTACAATTTTTCTATATTAGTTATATCGGTCCAGGCTTGATTGTGCTCCATATCAAAGTCAAGTCATTTCCCCTTTATATTGTGTTTTACTAATAGTCATCAAAAAATAAAGGAAATAAATTATTTTTAATAGCTTTAAATTCCTAAAGAATTTTTGTAAACAAGCAAGAAGAATGAGATAACTAAAAAATGCTTCATAGTTAAATGGTTTTAGAACTTTTCTTAAGCTTTCTAAAAAACAAAAACAAAACGATAACCATAATTTAATTTCCGCAAAAGCTAAGATTTCCGGTTTTTTAAGTTTTTTGTAAGTTCTTTTATGAGCTAAGGTACTCTTTATATAAATTAATATGTGTCAGTCTGCAAAAATTTGTGTTTTTTCTGCTTAAGTATTGCGGTTTAGCATTTTATCATCCAATTCTGTATTTTAATGATAATAGTTTTTTTTTTTTGAATGAATTTGTGTTGAAAATTGGAATTTGCATGTCATATAATAAACCATAAAAAATTATTAATGATTCGGCACTTATTTTATTTATGCAAACTAATGAATTTTTAATTTTGTTTGAACTATAAGTAACAATTTGTTTATTAGTTTAGGTTTCATGTTAATAGTAGTTAAAGGATAAAGCTAGGATAACGATGAGTGATGAGCAAATAAATTAATTGTCACTAAAATTACAAACACAAACCAAAACTGAGATTAATGGTTAATTGATCCTTAAGGCTAACGAAAGGATTTGTTTGCCTAGAATCAATAACAATTGTGTAATAACAAATATTTGTATTTGTGTAGTTAATATTTAATGCTACATCATGTTTAAATGAATTTATGGTCTATAGAAATTATCATGATTTGCCAATTTTTATGATATTTACATGTTGGTTTTATTGAGTCTTTTATTTTACAAAATTGTAGTTCTATTTTAATTTGTTATACATTTTTTTAGTCTAGTTAATTTGTTATTCCAACATATGATTTATTATTTGTATTCATTAAAAATAAATTAGTAGAAACCTAAATATTTACACATATTTGAATTTGAATATAATTTTCTATTTACTCTACTCGAACGGGTCTGTTTGCTTATTTAGTTGAGTTGTTTTAAATAACTCAGATATGAGAATAATTTTAAAATATCAAAAAAAAAATAAAATAGGGCAAATTTGCAAAAACATGCGTACGTATGATTTTTATGTTTATAGCTATCTACTAAAGTAACATACATAATGTACAAGTATATAAGTTCTTAATATTTTTTCCGCATTCCTCATTTTATCAAAAACAATTTATAACATTTAAATATTGAAAATCATTTGTTTAAATCTAAAATGACATTAATTTCATTATCTTTTATTTAACCAAAATTAAGATGATTCTTAGCATTTCCAAAGTTAAATTGATTGTAAACATTATTTAAACTCATTTTCATTGAAGTTGAACCCCTTAATAAGGTCAAACCAATTCATGCTGGCCACTTACATTGCAATTTATTACCCAAATATTTCCCTACTCACAAAAATAAACATTTCATTCTTTATAAAAATCTTTAAAACAAGAAAAAAAAGTTTGAAAAAAAAAACTTAAATAAATGACCGTTAAAAACAGATTTTAAGCAAAAGTTAACAAGAATTTTTAAACAAAAAAAAAATGCAAGTACAACAAATACCAACTGGAAGACACAACAAACATAAGGAATCTAGGAAAAACACAAAAGCTAAAAAGTTTTTGAAACAAAACAGCAAATAATGCACAGTGGTTTGAAACAAAATAAAAAGTGGAAATAAATCTGTATATTCTAAACTGTAAGTCTAATTGCATTAGTATGTATAAGAATTATCAGACTATCTGAATTTTGGATTTATGGTTACCCTGTGTTTATACAAGGTGAATTATTGTGCGTCAAAGTAGACCAATAAGCTTTTGGACCGTGTTGCTCTTTCAATTACTGCCAAATATGGTTGACTTTTTATATTTTGGAATGAGCTTAAAAAATCGGGTTTTAAATTATTTCATTTCAAAAATAATAATCGGTCATGTTTTGACCGATTGTGCATTTGATATTTAAGCGATATTTTTTAAATACTGACATATAGCCAACTTATATATAGCCAACAGTTTAGGAAATAAAATCATGAAAACCATCTTTAATTATTTCGAACCGTTTTATGTTTAGAAATTTTCAAAAATCAAATATTTCTTAGTAATCGAAAAAAGTAAGTTTCTTCTAAAAAGATTTTTGACTTTTAACTAAAAAGTTTTTTATAAAAACTTATATTTTATTATATATTTGTTATGAGGAGTATTCTAAGATGATTTAGAAAAAAATTATAAGTCAGTGCAACATTCACTCTACGTACAGCATTGACCAAAATTTGTCTAATTTTAAAGTTATCGTGGGCCCATATTCAATACCGACTTTCAACCATTTTTTCGAACATTTTTTTTTTATCTTGTAATAAAGACCAGAGGGAAGAACTCTATTAAAGCAGTTATTGGCTAAAATATACTTTAGAGGAAATATTGACTTTTATTAAAGTATATTGGATATTTCACATTTTTTTGCCTCTCCTTAGAAATATTTTATTTGGTTCATAGTCGTTTAGAATATAGGCTCACGTTATGTTATTATCAGAGTGAAGTAAGCATTTTTTATCATTTCTTCAAGCTTATTCCAAAATATAAACAATCAAACATAGTGGACAATAACTAAAAGAGCTACACGGTTCAAAAGCTTTTTTACTTCTGAAGTGGACTACTTTGACGCCCAATAATTTACCCTGTGTAAACATAGGGTTACCATAGCTTGGGTCTTCCTAACAATTCTCTTCTACATACTAATGCAATGAGACTTATAGTTTAGAAGAAACAGATTTTTTACCACTTTTTTTTTGTTCGAAACCACTGTGTGTTGGTTGGTTAAAGTCATCTGTAACTAAATGTATAAAATTGAGAAAGAAAAATTGTTGAAAGACGAGAACGTATTTTAAAATTATTTTTACTTAGTATTTCTTCTTTTTTACTATTCAGCTACTTTCGGGGAAAATAGAAAAATGGTATTCAAGATGTAAAAAATCGTTGCGGACAAAGTCAAACATGTTTTGTATATTAAAATAAATGAAATTTGTGCTTAGAATGTATGAGGCTTTAGGTTTTTTTTTAATAAAAGCCACATGTTGTGAAGATGTTGAAATATTTAAAGAAACAGCGTTACTTTTAAAACCGCAATGAGAAAAACTATTTCATATTTTTGATTATTTGTGAAAAATATAGATGTAAGTGTAATATTTTATCTAGGGATTAAAATTATACGCAAAACTATTGAACAAAACTACACCAGAGACTTATATTTGTGTGATGTTAAAGCCTTTTCCAGCAAAATAAAATATTAATATCGATATTGACATTTCAATTTATTAAGAAATATTAGTCTCAGAGGAGAAAACAACTAAATTGCTAAGCTCTTTAACAAATGAAAGATTTTGCTACAGAAGATTTAAATAATTTACTGGGCTCATGTCTAAAAATCATATAAATCTTTTAAGACTTTATCAGCCCATTTTTGTTTGACTTAAATAATGCTTATCATTTCATTTTACGGCAATTAAAATACCCCAGACAAATGACTTGATACTAAAATAATGATACTAAATCCTATCAGCAAAAAAAGTAACATTTGAACCAAATTTTTTTATCATTTCATTTTCATGCTTAAACACTCCCAGTTGTTGTTAGGGCCAAAAGAATAAAAAACAAAATAAGCAAAAATCAAAAGTATTTATCCATAATGATGACCTACTCACATTTGGTCTGCTACAATACATGTTATTGGAAAAAATATTTGTGAAATACTTTGTGTTTATTTTCCTTAAGATTTTCTGTATTTTCATAGGACCTGTAGCACAAGGAACTAAACAAATCAAAGAGGAAACTAAACAAGCGTTTATCCTTTTTTAAAAAGGAGAAACAATAACAACAGCAGTTGTTGCAAAGCAGCAACAAAAACGATAACAAGAAACGTTTTAATCCAATTTACTTAACCATAACCAAAAAGTCTTTGAATCTCTTTTATTTATTGTTATAACAAAATATTCCCAAAAATACAAACAAAACTATACACTTACACATATTCAAAATCCTTATGATTTTTAAGCTTTTTAAGCTGGAGTAAGCGTGTGTGTGCGTGTTTATATAAGCTTTTAAGATAATATAGGAAGAAAATATTGCATATTTACACAATATTTTTTAAGGCAATTTCGCAAAGAAATACCAAGAACTACAACAACAACGTTTATTTAAAACAACAAACAAAATAAGGATCAGTGGCCCAAAATAAGGACAACAGCAGCATCATCATCATCAAGGAAAAAGGAAACAAAATTTACGAAATACAAACAATAAATAAATACATAAAAGTTATTAAGAGAATTGGTTTGGAAATAAAACAAAAATGAAAACATTAAATACACAACAAAAAGGAAAAATACATGAATATTAAAATAAAATACACAATATAAAAACAAAAAAAGAAATATTTACAAGAGCAACTAACCATATAATTTTATGGTTAAAGAAAATTTAATTGGCCTTTAAGTGCATTGATTACAAAATTATACATTCTAATTTATCATGGGAAAATAGGTTTTAGTTTTGCAAGGGTTTTCTGTGGAAATTTTGGTTTAAAACAAGAAATATCCAAAAAAAAACATAAACATATTTTAATTATATTTAAAACTTATACTTAAAAAAATATCTATATAAGCTTTTATCTAGAACTCTTTAGAGCATATAAAACTATAATTTAAAACCAAATTAGACGAATTGGAACTAATATATTTGCATTACCTTTTAGATTTTCTTTTTGTTTGAATATGTAATATTGGGTGTTCTAAATGAGTTGTTTATAATTTTTTGGTAGATGGTTTTAAAATGCAATTTCTAACAGAGCTCTTTATTAGTGCATTTTTGTTTTTGCAAATAAAAAAATCTAGAAAATTTTGAAAACAAAAACGACAAATGTAGACGTTCGCACCAAAACTTAACAATTCCATTTCCTGAAAAAATTATGTTAATAATACAATTTTACTCTTCAAACTGTCCTTTATACATTTAATGAAATCGCGAAAAAGCCAGTCAACACCAAAACGTAAAATTTTTTTTAATTTTTTTCAAAAAATTTTACTTAACAGTACATTTGAATAGTTGGCGATATATTTTATATCAATAAGTCTTAATTTTGGTCGGATGTTTCGAGAATTTTTTGTAGTTTCTTTTATTTTTTTATTATTTATTTTAATTTTTTTTGTGCTAAAAAATAAAACATTTTTCATTTCGATCGCTTCTAAACATAACATTTCAAATTGATAGCACCAAAACGTAACAGCTAACTTTTTTAAATCATTCTGGCGTTTTATGAAATACATGTTTATAAAACAAATAACTTAAGCCATCGTCTTACGACTTTTAATAGATTGTAGTGAAAAAATGTTTTCTTAATTTACTCAAAATGATTTGAAATGAATTATTACGTTTTGGTGCGAACGTCTACAAATAAAGTTATCAAATTCTTATTGTAGGCATTTTGTATTAAAAACTGATTTGTAAGCATGTGATAACTTTATTTTTCCGTAAAGTTTATATACTTGCTGACGGACATCTTCAAACTTTTATTTAGTTATCAAAGAAACTGTTTTCGTTAATAGCTAACTTAGTAATTATCGCCATAGCAATTCAACAAATAATATATTATAACTGGTCTTTCAACAGAGACTTTCGAACCATGACTTTGTTAAACCGGTATTCGTTTTGAAGCCACATCTGTCAAATTAGTTGCTGTTTATACTGTTTGTCTTTTTAAATCACTATGGATGGATAAAGCTTTCAACAATACGTGATGACCATTTTATGATGAATGGATACGCAGACAAACAATATTAATGAATTTTGGACAATACTTATCCAAACAAGATATTATTTACGTTGTCAATGACAACCATATGATCGCTTAGTTTTGGTTTGAATTTAATGATCTAGATATGTGAACCGCCGTGGTATAGCAGGTAAGTCATCCGCCTAGCATATCAGAGGTCCAAGTTCAAAGTCATTTAAACGATATTATATCGAGGGTTTATATTCGAAAAGTGCTATCTACAAATTCAAAATTTTACAGGAGAGCGAAAAAACTGTCTTTGTCATTAACTATGAGAGAAGTAAATAAATTTTGTTTTACAATACCATACAAATATTTGTGCATCTATAGTAGATAGCACTTTAAACTAAAGCAAGTAGATAGCATTATTTTAACAACAAAAAATAAAATATAGTGAAAATTTAGGCTTTTATCAAAATATCACGAATTTTAATTAAAATAATAACTTTTTTAAATATAACAAGATTTGTTATAATTATATTAATATAAATATAATTCAAGGTGTTCTCTTCATTATATGACCTTTATTTACAATCTGCTAAGATCAAAGGCCGAGCATATTTTAGAAATCCATGATTACAGTACGTTGTAAGGAATTGTGGCCCATTTCGTTAATTTATCACAAATTACAATATATATTTTATAACAATTGTTATTATTTCCACAAAACTTTTTAATGTAGATAGCACTATTTTTTGATAATGAAGACAACAGCACAAACACAATTTATAAAAAACAAACGTTTTAGAATTATTTTTTCTTCTTAAAAATTATATGACATATGACAGATAAGCCAAGGAACACGTCTCTATCAAAAACCATTTTGGTCGAAAATGTAGATAGCACTTTTTGAATATAAAGCGTCGATATTCCACACAGGTAATCAAACTAATAGGTTTTTCAATTCAACAGAAAATTTCATTATATCTCACACACACTTTGTTTCGTTTATTTTTTCATTTAAAGATATGAAGCGCTTAATGAAACCCCCTTTATATAGAATTAATTAATTATACTCATCTCATTTTGTTCAAATAAAAACAATACAAAAACTAAAACGTAGTTTGCAAATTCCACAGAGACTATTCAGTTTTGCTTAATAAATATATTTTGCTTAATAAGAAAAAAAAATCCAATTTGGCAGAAAAAACGGATACATTTTGTATAAAGAGATCCCACATGTGTTAATAAAATTCGCAAAAATGGCTTAATTATGTTCAATATATTAGTCAACTTTTTCTTTATTTTGAACACAAACACAATCATCAGTATAAACAGTTACAACACATACACATTGTTTAATTACTTTGAAGAATGATATAAGTAAAAAAAGTAAGTAAGAAAAACTTTACAATACAAGTAAGAAAAACTTTACGTAAAGTTTATGTGTTTTTAATGAAAGTGGTAAAGTCGACTTTTCTATAAAGAACATTCATAGCATTTTTTAGAAAATTTTATCAGTTTAAAGTAAAAAAATTCCATTTATATCGAATAAATATTTGGTAAATTTGATTTAAGCCACTCTTCATATAAATAAGCTTTATTTATATAACATAAAAAATTAAGCATTAACTTAAATAAGTAAACAAATAATAATGTAAACATAAAAAACCGCAAACATAAACATTAGATTTATCCAAACGTAAATAGATATTGTTTGCATTTTTTAGCTTAAAAAATTAAAAATGTTTTTCATTAAAAACACATAAACTTAACGTTTATATACCCTCAATAAATATTTGCTTTATTTTAGGCGAATCCATTTGGGTTTTTTTATGGAAACAAATAATAATTTATTCAAAGGAAGTTATTAAATGTTCTCATTAATTTCTTTGATAAATACTTAAAATCCCATTATTTAAACATAAACCATTTGTATATAAATATATTTATTTATGTAGATTATCTTTATTTTACTTTTTGTGTATTTTTGTTTATTACAAATACGATGGGAAGGTCCTTGGCTTAATTTTCTTCACACACCGACATATAAAAACAAATAGAGTCAGACTGATATGTTTATAAGGTTGATATTTAACAACACATGTCTTGATGCTGCTGATGATGGTGGCACTGTTGCAGCTGTCGATGATGACGATAATGATAATTTAACTTACTAAATGAAATAACAGACAAACCCCAGCAAAGCAAATTGAAAAAACCAAACAAAAAATAAATACTTAAATATATATTAAATCTGCCAAAAACCATTAAAATGTAATTAGAATGTATTACACACATCATTACCAAAAACAGATACAACTAACGAATGAACAGAGCAGCAACTGCAGCCACAGACGAATAAACTCTCACAGCCAAAATAAATAAAAACCATAAATGTTGATCCTTTTTGAATTTCTACTTTTACTAACACAAACATAAGTTTAACTAAGTTTGAGTGTTGTGTGTGTGTTTGTGAAAAAAATATAATTTTATTTTTCTTTTACCAAATATTTAGCTAAATTTGAAAATAAAAAAACTTCTTGTATTTAAGACTTTAACACACATTCATGTCGACATTATAAATCGAGATAAGTACGTGTATGTGCCAGATTCAACAGACATTAAGACATTTATTGAGTACGTTTTAACGACTTTTTCTATGATTGTGTGAAGTTATATGGGGATAAAGCTTCTTCTCTGTTAAAGAGGCATTAGACAACATAATAGGAAAATTTAGCGGGATATGAGCAGAAAAAAATAAGTTAAGCCTTAATATATGCCAGGAATTTTAAAGGATTTTTTACCGGATAAATTTAAAAACAGATCTCATTTGTAAAAATTTAGGAAGTAAATACCAATTAGCTTTATACAAAATTTAAATATATTGTGGAAAAATGATACTTCAGGACCGAATTAAGGTTTTAAAATACTTAAAAATGATTTTTTTATAAAACCAAAAAATAGCTTCGACGCTTTTTCAAGGTTTGTTAGGCCATTATCATCAGTAGGAGTATCTCCAATTTTAAACAGATCTAATTTGCGAGACAAAAAGAAACGAATTATAGTGTCTTCTTATAAATTTCATATAATATAAATTTCAGCATAAAACAAAGATTATCATCTAAACAGAATTACACAACATTTTTTAATTTTATCATTTCTTTATATCTCAGACTTTTGCTGTTATAATTTTTGGTGTAATAATGTAATTAAAGTATTTGCAAGCAATTTTTAGAAACTCCTCAAAGTATGCAAGACAAATTTCTTATAATTTATATCGTGGTAGTTGTAGTATTGTGGTCTGTCTAGCCTAGCCACTGAAGTCAAATATGGTTCAATAGACAACAAATTAAAAAATTGATATTCATACTTCATGTATTAATATATACGTATATGTATTAATATATTGCCAAAAACATTTTCTCGAGACATTTTTAAGTTATTTTCGTCAACAGGTGTTATATGGGAGCCAGGGTATCCGAATTATACCCTACTATTTTATTTAAGAGCTAAACTATGTTGTCTTTTTAAATTCGTACTTTAGGCTCTTAGTTATTCATCATATTAGCCTTAAATATTTTCTAAATCACATAGAAGCAAATTATTTAACACTTAGAAGGCATTATTATAAATTTATTTCACCTTAACCCCTGCAATTTGATTTTAATCAAAACTTTATTTCATTATTATAATTTTGTAATCCAGGAAATAATTGCTAATTATCACACATACAAAGATTCATTCATACTAAGGCTTCCTTGAAAACAGATAATTACGCCTAATACATGCGACATCAAATATTAATGCTCATAGAAATTAAAGCAATTAATTTGTCAAATTTAATCATTGTAATGTGATTTCATTAAATACATGTGTGTGTATGTATGTATGTAAATAATATTGAAATTTTATGACTAAATAAGAGCAAAACACTTACCTCAAATATTCAGCAATTTTGTTTAATTTGTACAAGTTATATTATCTGAAAATAGAAAAGGTCAAAATATTTGTATTAAATGTATAAATGAATGGATTTCAAAAATATAGATAAGCTAGAGCTGATCATAGGAGCATATGCGTCCATATATTAATAAGCCCATAAAATCAGGAATATTAAACTAGTTCACAAATTTTATTAGAAAAAAAATTAATTTAATCATGCCCCAGTCACAACAAAATCAATTTCTGTAAATATTAATTTTTGTTAAAATTATTAATTACCCCAGCTTCATATCCAGTAATTCTGTAGCACTTACGTGCCGTTGCTGTAAAATTAAAACAATTGACTGTTGAACAAAAAATTTAAATAACTGAACTGTTTGTTCACTGTTCTAAATATAGACAAGAAATGCAATTACAGCGCCGAATCTCTACTTTCCCCTTAACAAATAAGGTAGACTAATTCTAATGTATTTGGCTATTTACTACTTCATTTTAATTTTAATATATGTTTAATAATGTAAGTTTGTATGTAACAAACATAATTCCCACAACATTCCAATTGGAACCAATGTACTTCTCTCAGACAATGAGCTGTATCCGATTCTATTTTTAGACTCATTGAAAGGGACCTACATATGTTTAAACTCCGGCTCCGAACGACTAATTCATTAGTTAGAGAAGTTTTACATAGCCTAATACTCAATCATCAGTGGCTAGCGGAGTTATCAGGTGAACCGCTTTTTTTGTGAAAATTTTTTTTTTTTTCAAGTGGGTCTGGCCGGGATCTAACTTGGGATATCTAGTATGACAGGAGGTTCACTAATTTTAATTTACCACCAATTAATTTTATTGCCAACAAATTTTCGACCATTTATAATAGTTTGTACAATATTAGTCTACCTTTCAAATTCCAACTAAATTAAAGTTTCATAAACTATTTTGAATAATATTTTTATTATTTTCAGTTTATTGCAACAAAGAAATTTTATAGACATACATATCTCAAACAAATGTGATGATATTCAAAGAATCCCAACACATTTTAACCTAAGCAGCGATTTGAAATTTCAAGCACGTACTTTTAAGACATTGTAACTTCATCAAATGTCACACACAAGTGCCATATAAAATTCAACTTCAACCAAAATATTATTTAGTATTACCAAAAATACATTTACTAAATTAAAATTTTCAGACTCGTTCTTAAGCAATATTTTAAGCAAATACATTATAAACCATCTTATTATATCCATTAGCCAATTCCTCAGCTGGTAATGGAAAATTTCTTATTACTCTTTTTAATAAACTAAAGATATTTTATTGGCTCTTAAAATTCATATGGATTAGTTTTTATAAGCAATACCGAAATGTTTATTACTTTCTTTACTTGAATGTAAGACTCCTCTTAATCTTGTGTAGACAACAATGCAATTTAGTTTAATGTTTTGCCGCTGAGTTTTTCAAAATAAATAAAAAATGAAGTGTTTGGTTATTTCCTTTGAAATATTTTCAATTTCATTTTTTAAATTTTTTGGCAAACCAACATAATATGTCTGTCTTTCTATCGGTCTTGTTTAGTTTTATATCTTTTAACAATATTGATAGTTGTTTTTTTTTTTCTTCTTCTTAGTACAATATTAAAGTTGTTTTTTTTTATGAGTTTTAGTTTTTCTGTTTATTTTTTCTAGTTTCTTTTAATTTTTGATTTTCTTGTCGTATTTGTTGCCATGTGTTGATTTTTGTTATAAATAAAGTATATCCCTTGAGTTCAATTCAATAAAAATTTCATTTAACCAAACAGTTTTACTACATATGTATATCTATAAGTGTGGGTGTGTGTAATGTAAACTAAACACTAAACAGATATCCTTGCACACACATATACATATGTACATAAAGTACATTGCATACATGTATTATACGATTAAAAGCCCCAGCTTTTTCAATTTTAAAGACCTTCTACAAAACTTTTGTATGTTTATGTATATGCTTTATATTAAATTTGGACCAGCCTATATAAAAAGAGTCCACATCCATTAATGCTTTTAGTGTGTCTCCTCAATTTGGAACTGCTGGGTTTTTAATTTTTGTTTTGCTATTTACTATCATTTTAATTGCACTATGGGCTAAAAAATGTTTTTTATTTTAAAAATGAGCACCACAATTGTAGACATAAAAAATTAAACGTTACAACTAAAGCATTTATAAATAAAACAGGTAAAAAATTGTCACTTATGTTTTCTTTCTATTTCGGGACAATCATTTCAAATTCGTAAACAATTGTAAAGCTCATACTATAATATTTTCACATTTGTTAAATGTAGTTTAAATTGTGACACTGGGAAAATACGTTATTTGTACTTAAAAAATATATATTAAACATTTATATATTGGTATAGCAGGTTAGTCTTCCGCCTAGCATACCAGAGATCCCAAGTTAGATCCCCTGCCAGACTTATTTGAAAAAAAATTAAAAAAAGCTCCGGTTCACCTCATAACTCAGCTAGCCACTGGTTATTGAGCATAGCCTAATACTACTTCCATATATTATAAAACTTCTCCAACTAAAAATCATATTAATCTATTTCGACCCATTGTGAAAATACTCAATCATACATACATATGTCTTTTTCTTCACACTTTTTTTAAAGAATCTTTACATATGGTCTTTTTTCTATGCAAGAGTGGATAAATAGTAAAGTTTAATCAATGTAGTTTTAACAACACATATTGCTTATTCACAAAAATAGTGACATAATTCTAAATTTAGAGCTAAAAATGCTTAATAGTGTTAAAAGATAGTCGGCAAAAATTAAATTCGCTTAGTAATTCGTAAGATAAAATACTTAAGTCTCATCCACATTTTTATTATTGTAGAAACTGAATTCGTTAAAAAGTTACAGAAAAATAGTGAAGTTATATTATATCTTCAAAGATTTGTTCCCGATATGATCTCAAAATATCAACTGTTGATTTGCTCCTTTATTTATATAAATGTGACATAATACACATATGTATATGTATAAATAAATATGTATTAATATGAGCCTGTAATGTGTTTAGTTATCCATAAGGGGATGTAAAATTCAATTCAAAAAGAAATCTATTTAGTTGTTTCTTAATTTATTTCTCACTCTCTTCCATATGTTTGATCCTTTGGCCTTTTTGTTGGCACTATTTATTAGCTTTATTGAGTTACTCCAGAGTGTTATAAGAAAAATGTAAGAATTTAGTATTTTTTTTAATATCAGTTTTATTAACTATTTAAAACAAGATGGAAAATGTTATATAAAAAATATAATATAACTTAAAGAAAATAGCTGGAAAAAACTTTCTATAATTCCTCAACTGCAAGTACAACTTTTCTAAAGAAAACCTATACATATACAAAAAACATTTAAATATTTTAAATCTATTTATTTTATTTTGGATATTGAAAGTTAATAAAAACATAATTTTATATTCTTTTAATTCTTTAACTCACTTCAAATTTTTTAAACTCATATAATTTATCATAAAAAATTTGATATAAAACCACAACAAATCAAATTTAATTGACTTTACTTAAACACACACGTCGTTTTCAAGCCATTTAATGTCAATAAAATGAACAGAATGAACCCTTTCAAAATGTCAACAACGTAATACAATTAAAAATTATTTTTACAAAAACATTGAAGTTCTTTTTAATTTGCATTTTATTATAAATACTAACAAATAATTCAGTCGAATTGCAAAAAACCCAGTAGCATTAGCTATAAATAACAACAATGATGACTAACAAATGTTTACAGAATATAACAAAAGAATTGCTCTAATGCCATTTGAGAGAAAAAAAAGCTATAGAGAACAAAAGTAACATATAACAAATAAAATATATGTATGAGTAACATTATCTACTACAAACAAATCCTATTTTTCAAGTGGAAAAATCATGGAAAATTGGAAGGGTCCCAGCAACGATTTACATAAATAGGTTATAAAATTTTACTAATATTAGAAAGGGAACAAATAAAAAGATGTTTATCATAAAATAAAGTTGTGTCTAGAACTCAGGGCGTACTTATAATAGTTTAAGTGCAAGTCCATCTCAAAACGCAAATCATTTTAAAAGTATAATCAAATTGTAAGTCAGTAAACGTGTAAATCATACAGATAGTAAAAGTCATTTTCAAGGTCCAAGTCGTTGTCAAAGTGCAAGTCATTTCTAAAGTGCATTTCATTGTCAAAGAAAAATTTAGAAACATTTTTTATAGAAAAATTTTCGATAAAAAAATTTTCGATATAAAAATTTTTCTATAGAAAAATTTTTGATAGAAAAATTTTTGATAAAAAAATTTTTCTATAGGAACATTTTCGATAAAAAAAAATTTTCTATAGAAAAAATTTCGATAAAAAAATTTTTCTATAGAAAAATTTTCGATAAAAAAATTTTTCTATAGAAAAATTTTCGATAAAAAAATTTTTCTATAGAAAAATTTTCGATAAAAAAATTTTTCTATAGAAAAATTTTCGATAAAAAAAATTTTTCTATAGAAAAATTTTCGATAAAAAAATTTTTCTATAGAAAAATTTTCGATAAAAAATTTTTCTATAGAAAAATTTTCGATAAAAAATTTTTCTATAGAAAAATTTACGATAAAAAAATTTTTCTATAGAAAAATTTTCGATAAAAAAATTTTTCTATAGAAAAATTTTCGATAAAAAAATTTTTCTATAGAAAAATTTTCGATAAAAAAATTTTTCTATAGAAAAATTTTCGATAAAAAAAATTTTTCTATAGAAAAATTTTCGATAAAAAAATTTTTCTATAGAAAAATTTTCGATAAAAAATTTTTCTATAGAAAAATTTTCGACAAAAAATTTTTCTATAGAAAAATTTACGATAAAAAAATTTTTCTATAGAAAAATTTTCGATAAATAAAATTTTTCTATAGAAAAATTTTTGATAAAAAAATTTTTCTATAGAAAAATTTTCTATGGAAAAATTTTCAATAAAAAATTTTCGATAAAAAAATTTTTCTATAGAAAAATTTTTTCGATAAAAAAATTTTTCTATAGAAAAATTTTCGATAAAAAAATTTTTCTATAGAAAAATTTTCGATAAAAAAAATTTTCTATAGAAAAATTTTCAATAAAAAAATTTTTCTATAGAAAAATTTTCGATAAAAAAATTTTTCTATAGAAAAATTTTCGATAAAAAAATTTTTCTATAGAAAAATTTTCGATAAAAAAATTTTTCTATAGAAAAATTTTCGATAAAAAAATTTTTCTATAGAAAAATTTTCGATAAAAAAATTTTTCTATAGAAAAATTTTCGATAAAAAAATTTTTCTATAGAAAAATTTTCGATAAAAAAATTTTTCTATAGAAAAATTTTCGATAAAAAAATTTTTCTATAGAAAAATTTTCGATAAAAAAATTTTTCTATAGAAAAATTTTCGATAAAAAAATTTTTCTATAGAAAAATTTTCGATAAAAAAATTTTTCTATAGAAAAATTTTCGATAAAAAAATTTTTCTATAGAAAAATTTTCGATAAAAAAATTTTTCTATAGAAAAATTTTCGATAAAAAAATTTTTCTATAGAAAAATTTTCGATAAAAAAATTTTTCTATAGAAAAATTTTCGATAAAAAAAATTTTTCTATAGAAAAATCTTCGATAAAAAAATTTTTCTATAGAAAAATTTTTGATAAAAAAATGTTTCTATAAAAAAATGTTTCTATACAAAAATTTTCAATAAAAAGTAAAATAAAAAGAACCATTTTGGTAGTTGCCTATGGTATCTAGTTCCTATAAAGATTTTACTACAATTTAAAAACCCCGTTTTTGAGCCTGTCTAATAGTTGCAAATGAACATACATACATATGTATACAAAATATGTTACTACAACATATTGCATTTGAGTTATTATTTTGCTTTTCCTTGAGCTCACTCACATTTGTTTTGAAATTAGATTTGCTTTTTTCACTAAATGTCTAAGAGGGAATAAATGAAAGTTAAGCAAACAGACAATCATTCAAACACATACAAAATAAATTTTTATAAAAACATGAAAATAAACAAACAAAAAAATAAATATTCTACTACTAAGCAACAATCAACAAACTAAACTGCAAACAAGAAAAACTCATATTCATGTGTTCTAGTCGTGTAAATAAATGTTTTTTTCTCTTAACTCTTGAACAAACAAAAGCATCATTGAAAAAAAGACACTCACACAAGTGAGTATGTGTGTGTCAGGATTCATATCATTTTGTTTATGTGTTAAGAGAAAGGATAACAAAGTCAACTTGTGTTTTGTTTAAATGTATGTATGTATGTATTATTTTTTTGTGTAGTCTCTTTTATCGTTTATAAAACGTATAAGTAAAAAAAATATTTAAAAGCTAAAACACACAAAAATTAAAAACCGGAAAGTTACTGCACTGCAGCATTAGATCCTTAGCAGCAGTAAAAAATAAATAGTGAAACAATGAAACAATAAGAAAAATTGCCATAGAAATGAAAAGTTTTCACTCATATAACCAGACACATTTGCACTTACTTAGACTAACACATACTGTATGTGTGTGTTTATTTATGTGTTAGACGCATACAATGAAACTAAAAAGTATTTAATTTTTACATATGGGTCAGTATGGCACCAAATGTCCTGCTGCTCTTTTAACTCTAACAAACTACGTATGGTTTTGTTGTGACTTTAAGGTAAAGTACGAGGGTGGTTAAAATAAAGTTATAATAATGTTCTTACAATGGAATCAATTCAAAGAATTATCCATTTAAACATACCAAAATCTTGAAACTTTTTTTCAATACTACTCTATGTATGTAGATATGTCGAAATTAAGAACATTTTAGAAATGTCGTCCTTTGTCACTAAGACTGCGAACTCAGCTGCTAAATATTTGTAGAGAAAACATTTCACTCTTCTTTGATTGTTTTTGCTCTCACACGTTGTTTGCATTACTTTACCCAGGTAACTTGTTGTTTTTTATATTCACGTACTATAAATTGAAGAGGAATGTAAATATTACCTTTACAAAATATACAAAAAACAATTTATATTACTTATACATACAAATGTACATGCATTCATACATATGTAAATGCAATTATATTCATATGTATGTATATCTGTATATGTTTGTGTTTATTTCTATCACAGTTTCAATTCGAGTCATGTTTTTTCATGTGATTGTTTGTACCTGAATGTTTTTTCGGGTTAAAAATAACAAATGAATAGGAATAGCATCGGAAAAAGCAGAATACAATCTAAATAAATAGAATTTAGATGAATGTTTTTTTGCGGAAAAGCCATTATATAAATTTTTAATTGGCCAGCCACACATGACTTTTGTTATTTTATGTTTATTTTATTGTTTTGTTAAGGCAATTTGTAAAAGTTTTGCAAATTTTTCGAAAGTACTAAATAAATAGAATCTATGCCGTGTTTTAACATTGATGATGGCTAGAATGAAAAATTTGTTAAAATAAAGCATTTGAAAATATTCACTGAAACCATTAACTGATTTGCCAAAAATGTTCTAAGACCTTGTAATTCAGTCATTAACAAAATCGTAAATCTTGGTTAAACAATGTTTGTAAAAAATTTTCAAGTAAAAACTTTTAACTCTCAGTTTATTAATCTTAAAATTTAACCACCTAATTCATAAGTGAATTAAATTAAATTATGACAAGCTTGCAAATCAAACTTTTGATACAAAATTCTTAATTAGCTATAGATAACTTTTTATAGCTTACAAATAAGAAGGTATTTTTAAAAAATTTGTAAAAAAGGTTTTTTTTTTTTATTTCTTAAAAAAAACTTTACAATATCAAAATTTTTTTAGAAATGTTGAATTAAAGAAAGAATTTCGATCAATTTCTAAAAAAAAAAAAATCGGCATGAAAAATTATTTTTATAAAAAAAAATTAATAAAAACATGTTTTCTAAAAATTTGTTCAAGGAAATTTTTTGAATTAAAAACACAGAACTCAATTCCATTTGGATTTGTAATAAATTCCATATTTAACTTCTATAAAAAAAATTTACCACTTTCTATTTTCAAAGTCGAATTGAGTTTCTATGTTTTTGTTTGTTTTTTTTTTAATATTTACTTTTTTTTCCAATTTGTCAAATTTATTTGTTTAAACGAAAATAGAGGTTACTGATATCAATTGAAAAAATCGTGTTTTGTAATGTTTGAAACATTTAAAATTTTTTGGAACTTATAGTACCTAAATACATATCGATTGGAATTTAAATACGAAATGGTTTTAATTCCGAATGGATTAATAAATATCACTGTATGGGCAAAACTCAAACAGTTTTTATTCCTTTGAATCA
The DNA here is from genome assembly GCA_933228675.1 of Stomorhina lunata. Classification (NCBI taxonomy): domain Eukaryota; kingdom Metazoa; phylum Arthropoda; class Insecta; order Diptera; family Rhiniidae; genus Stomorhina; species Stomorhina lunata. The sequence continues at coordinate 1,837,221 of OW121740.1, read as the reverse complement.
GACTTTCAACTCGAATAATTTTTGTACGCTTAGAAGTTCGGAAAATCTAATTACAGATTTTGAACTCGCAAAACTTCAGGTATACTGAACACAATATCCTAGTGGAGCATGTTTGTGCTTCTAAGCATAATTGGCATGCAAATCTAAAAAACGTTAAAAAGTCGATATTCAAGTTTTTTTCATATTTCGTCTTCTTCTCCATTCGTTTGAACATTTGGACCCAAGTCATTGCTCTACGAAATAGACACCACACTTTGGGGATGAATTAAATTCCCTCTAAATTTTAATTTCGTCACTTCTAATACTACTTAATGGCTGCCAAAATTTGAAGCTCGCCAGTTTTTATTTTTTTCGCATATTTTTTGGCTGCCTCAAGGAATTACAAAAAAATAGAGTTTTGCATCGTTGGATATATATCTCGTTATTGTGCTCCATATAGGTACAATATACGACAGGTGTAAATGACAAAAACTTGAACATAAATTTTTCAAAATACCTGTTTTTCGTGGAGCTCGCAACTATGTATGGAAAATTCCAAACAACCGCGTAGGCCGAGATTTTTTGCCATTTAGCACCAAAAAACAAAGGAGCACATAAAAAACATAAAACCATGAATACCTAAATATATATAAATTTTGTCAAAATCTACATAAAACTAATAAAAGTAAAATAAAATTATTTTTTTTTAGAAATTTTTGTTTTAACCGTCATAACTGTTAAATCCAAAAAGCGAACGGATTTTACATTAACTAAGCTTCCTTAATAAAACCCCAAGAAATATTTAGTTAATTTACTTCTGAAAATTAAAACTATTTGATTTTTGCCCATATACATTTTTTATTTTCTTTTGCACTTAAAACTATTCGATAAAAGTTATGATTTGATTTTATTTCAAATTAGCTTAAATTTCTTCTGTGAACATTTTAAAACCGACTTGATGTACATATAAGCTATTCTGGTTTACAAAATTGCCCTCATTATTCATATGGCTAATAGCTACCAAGCAATATACATATAAGCTTAATTTAGTCTCAAATTTTATTTTTCCAATTTTACAAAAAAGAAATCCTCAACGAATAAATTAAATCACTAGAGCCTTTTTAAGCTTGCAACCTTTTTTTGTACTGTAATTAATTATGTTGTTTTAATTAAAATCATCCTTATTAGAACTGTAACTTTTTTAACCTTTTTTAAGGAGATACATTATTTTCATTTTCCTGCCTCTGGCCATTATAAAGTAAAACAGCAGATCACCTTTGGCGTATAATTAATTAGGCTTTTTACATTACTCATACGCCATAAGCCTAACAGCTCTGTTTGAAATACTTTCTGTTTAATTTTATTCGTTTAACAAATATAAATTTTTGTTAATACTTTCAATATAAATTTCCTTTGAAATATTTCATTCCAATGCCTAATGAGTTACTTTATTTTCTGAATATTTAATTATTTCTCATACGCCATAAGGAACCCATAAGAAAATATTTGGAAATTTGTGTTGCAGAATTACAGAAAACATACAAATTTCTTGCTGTCTACATAAAAACCTGAGAATTAAGCAAACAAATTGAAGTTTTTTTATTTGTAGTTTTCTTTTTAAAAACGAATTTACAGTAACAAATATGAAAATTTAATTTTGAGCTCATTCATAAACTTAAGAATTTATATACATTTTCATTTATATTTATACAAAAAATTATTTTAAATTATTATGTTTTTTTTTCTGTAACAATCTACATAAATTTAAATATGCCATTATTTGTTTGTTGTCACATTGTTGTTTTCCATTTTGTTTTTTTAAGATAAAAACAAAAAGGTATTTTTCAACAGCAGCAACATCAGCATCAGTAAGAAATATATAAATCTTCGGGTAAAGAGGGAAACAGCAGAAGAGGGAATTACTGAAATTCAAACAGTTTTTCTTAAAATATTTCACTTTCAAAAATACCTTCAGGGTGGAGAACAGCAGTAAATACATATATAAATACTAAAATGAAAATAATAACAAACAAAACTCTCAGAAAATAAAAACAATAAAAGCAACAACAGAAATAAATGCAAATGAAACAACATCAAAAGCAAATGACTTTAAAAAGAACAAAAAATAAAATAACTCACATAAAAAGTCAGCAATGGTTAAACTCATACATATATATTTACATATGTATGTATCCACATACATATGCATTTAACATACATAAATTCATATTCATGTTCAAAAGAAAATACTTAAAACTTAAACTCAAGCTAACAACAACAACTGCAGAGCAATATTTTTAAGTAACAACATCGTTTTAAAGTAAGCAAAATGTTCTTATTTTATTTGTTGTCCTGTTTATCCATTTTCTACAACTCTTGCCAATGATTTAAAATATATTTTCTTTTAAATGCTAAATTTCACATCAAACAAATGCAAACCAAAAATTATTTTTTGTTTAATGAGTCGATATATGAAAGGAATGACTTTACTTTGTTATGAAAAAATAAAGGTGTAGTTTTTGCATGGAAAACTTTTAAATACAAATTTATTTATATTTTTGCCAAAATGATAGCCATCAATGATAATCTCATGAATAAATTCAAACTTCGTCTTTTATAAAAAAATATTTCATGATCGAATTATCGGAAAACCAGAAAAAAAATTGTTTCATATACTTGCACAGATTCAAAGTAAACAAAATTTTATGTGGGGTTTATATAACTCAAGCAGCTGACGATTGAGTAAAATTTACATGGGTTTTGTTTTTGTAACAAAAACAAAATACATGTAAATTTAACTCAATCGTCAGCCGCTTGAGTTATATAAACCCCACATTAATATCGAAAACAACTTTTTACTTCGAAACATTTGTATGTAATTAAAAATTTGTATGACAAAGTTTTTTTATTACAAAAAATTTCCATATAAAACAACACGATATCAATACAAGTATGAAAATTCTAAGGTAAGTCAAGTGCCACTATGTGATACTCTCTACACCTTAAGTCAAATATGGACTTTATAAGTTTTCTCAATTCTTAGGGACATAAGTATATGTAAATTTTTTTTTAAACCTTCAGATTAATGTATTTATGTATTCATATTTTATTTCCGGCAAGTGTACTAAAATGGGAGCTAGGGTTAAATGCGGACCAAAATTTTAATAATTTATAATAAATTTTAATAATGCTTACAAAAGACTTATCAGTGCAAAATTTTAGCAAAAAAAAAAATAAATTAAATCTTTAGATGTATATAAGTATTTATTTGCAGTGCTATGAACCACAAGTTAGCAACTGTTGATAAACTGTAATGAAATAGCTACCAACAAGAATATAGTTTTCCCTTAGCAGCTTCTTGACATAACGTTTGTTTATAACCGCCACTAACAAACAACAGTTTGTTATCCATATTTTTTGTTTGTTAGTTATAGTTTAACTCTATGCTAACTTCATGCCAATTTTGGGTTATACATAACGCTGTTAGTGTTTTTGTTTTTCTAGGTGTTTAAATGACTTTCCGGAGTTTGCATTGTACAAAAAAACTTGGACAGATTAACACAAAATTGATAGACTGGTTTTAGTTATCATAATTAATAATTATTATTGTGCTGAATTGTATTCAACTATAAATAAATACGTGGCTTAATTGGGCCAACAACTCTATTCTGAGAAGGCAGTTCTAGATTTGGCCCAAAAAGCATAGAAATCGTCTATAAATTAATAACGAACATACGAGAAGTCCAGATTCAATAACCTACCAGCCGGGCGAACATCGATAAATCGACTAAGAAAGTGATTCTGAGACGATAGACTAATATTTCTATTCATTACAAACATGAGCACAAAACTAGTATACCCTTTTTGCCAGTATTTATAGAAATACACTTTTATCACAAAACTAGCAATTTATATAGATTTATATGACTTTAAATTTTCTTGTTGGTGGACCTTAATTTAAGACTATTCTCGTGGTATTATAAAACCTCCTGCTTGCTAAAAGAAATCACTTTTATCTATTTTTATTAATATTCATACGACTAAAAGCAAAAAACCAATAAACTTTAATATCTAAATTTTGGCTCTTGCTAAATAAAACTCACCTCCGGGTTCTTTTTTAAGGTTATAAAACCAACAGATTTTTATTTTGTATAATAAAACTGCATAATAAAATAAGCATTATTTATGTGCATGTGTGTATGTTACATGATACATACATATGTATAACCCCTAATATACATACTTACTTACTTAGATATAAATGGGTTGGTACTATGTACCAAAACTAAAACCCATATAAATTCATAAATAATTTTAAAGTCACACATGTTGGTCTCAAAACACAAAGCACATAAACATAAATACGAACAAAATGATAAAGATGAAGTTAAAGTTGAATACTTAAATAGTAAAGCAAAATCATAAATTAAAATAAAAAGATTTCTGTTCCTTTTTTGCTGTCATGTCATTTAGCTTGAAGAGGTAACATTTGTTTGGGAACACAATTTATGCAAATTTTTATTTTAAATAAATAAAATGAAAGTACAAATTTTTTGCAAAAATGTTTCCCATTTTTTATTTACTAAATACAATGTTCCATCTTATATGTATGAGTGAATTGTCTGCCTACTAACTCCCACTACAATCCCGGCCATAAAACATTGTTTTGCATTTAAAATAACAAATATGCCCTAAAGCTTTAATATTTTAACAAGAGTAATATAACAACAAATACAACAACAACAAGAGCAGCAACAAAAGTTTTTAAGTGTTAAAAATATTATAAAAAACATTTTTAATACTTTTCTTTAAGTTTTTTTTTTTTTTTGTTCAGTTTTGTTTCATGGCATTTTGAAATGATTTTTTCAACAAAATTTTAAACAGAATATTTTTATAAATTTAACTGTAATTGAAGTAGTTTGTTTGTTTGTTTGTACTTATACCTTTAAGCATTTTAAAGTTAAATTTATATAAATATTTTATATTCAAGAGAAGAAAAATATTTATGAAATATTAATATTAATTAAGTGTGTCACTTTTCGTCGCAGATTAACAGAGAATGATTTATATGTATTTTTATAAATATTTAATGTACATACATACAATATGGAATGTGGCAATATGGAAGAATAGCTTAAGTCGAAAATTGAAGTTTTGAGATATCATCAGTTTTTTGTAATTTTTCTTCTGCTTGATTCCTGCGAATAATTTATGAATTAATATATTGGTAACATGTTTATTAGAGAAGAAAAATGAATATATAAAAAAAATATTTTTAAATTCAGAGGATTTTACGTTTTTTCTACTTAAGCTCTTTTTCGAAACTAAAATTTGCGTTGAACTGGACCTTAAGTAATTTTTAGCTGTTCTGTTTAAATAAAACGTATATATTGTGAAGTTTGATGTAAACATAAGTTGTTTGAAAATAATGACTTTATTTTTTCAAGGTTAACATTTATACAGCTTAGGTGAAGTTAAGCGAAATCGTTATATGATGAAACAAAATGTGAATATGTACACAAAAATATGTGTACATAAGTTGTTTTGATCAATGCATTATTGATTCAAAAAACTTAAGCTAAAAAGTAAAGGCACATAACATTGACAAAAACCCGAATTTTTTAAAACGGACTAAACACATTTAAGCGCCTTTGCCTCTGTAATGCAATAAACGCCCTTAACTCAATTCTCTCTTATGCCAACTTAAGCTACTCTTCCATATTACCACAGATATAAAAGTAACATCTTTTTATGTGTGAAAGAATATACATTTGTAATATTTCACACACAATCATATCTACATGTGTAAAACATCAAAACATCCACACTAAATCATAAAATGATCATTTAGTGCAATTTTACAGATGTAAAGTTTTTAGTGAATATTTATACCCTACACCACCATAGGTTAGAGGAGTAAGTAACGCATACAAATATTGGTCTTTAAGTATACAGAATAAATATTGGTCTTTAAGTATACAGACATAGCTATTAAAACTGGACAAAATCGGTCTCTCATTTCGGGTACCTTCTAAAGGAATTATCAGTATTTTTTTTTCAAACAATTTAAAATATATAGCATTTTTAAACAGAAATATCTTAACCACATTTCATTGAAATAGGTCCAGATTTGATTGTAGCTCAACTTAAATAAGACGTAGATCACAAAAACAAATCTGAAGATAATGACAATTTTAGATTTATTTGTTGCACACACAATTTTTGTATAAACTTAATTTGCTAAATATTGTTATAAACAGTCCAGATTTTACTCAATTATGGAAATGGCTTACATGTAGAAATTAGGTATAGTATCATATTTTAAGGCTGGACCGACTATAATACTTTACTTACTTGTTTTGTTTTATTTAATTCGGAGTAAACTCCTATACTTTTTCTTCTCCCTAATGATGATGTAGGTTAAATTACTTTCAAAAAGACCAACATTATTTTAAAACATTCCTCCTTGCCAATGACAATTATAACAAACTTCCAACAAAAAATGACGAAAGAGTGGGAATGAAAAGAAAAGTTGTTAAGTAATTACAGATTAGGCGGCTTAAGATTTACATAAAAATCAAGTGCCTGTCGGATTTGACTTGAAAAAAGAAAACAGCACGTTTCTTAATACTACAAACATACGTACTTTAATAGACTTATTTATTTGAGTTACACATATAAAGACTTTTATACTTTATAAGTAGGTGTGGATGTGACAATCCTAATAAATATTAGAGAATAAATACTTATATATTTTGATACATATGTAAATGTCCATATCTACTAAGGGGCCGCAGTATCCTTATTGTGTACGTGTAGAGTTGAAGGAGGCTTATAGATGGTCTTGGCCTGTTGCTTCATTGCGTGACCAAGCAGAAAATCAAATTTATTTCTATTAGTTTTATTATCTTCTTATAAAGCTTAAAGTTGGCCTTCCCAACGACTTCTCAATATTATCGTTATCGTCATCACTACCATTATGACCAACATCATTATGATGTTTATACTCAAATAATCATTTCTTTATATTGATTTAATAGATGAAGTTAAAATTTCTGCACATTATTCCAATTATTTTTGTCTTAGAATGTTTGTCATTTGTTTAATCAAGTTCAATAATTAAGTGTCATTGTTTCTAAATCAATGGTCTTAGGATAAAATGAATCATAGGCAATTTCATAAGTGAAAAATTATCCAATTTTTTCAACATTTCAAAAAGAAAAGTACATTTTGAAAAACAAAGGATTTTTTTGTGCTTTTCCAATCATGATTGATAGCATTTAAGTATCGTAAAGAGATTTTATTAGGAGAATTTGTATTTGTTAACGATTTGTTTCCTTTTATTGATGATTTCTGCCCTTTTCGTCCGTCTACGTTTGTCAATTGTTTGTTTATGACAAAATTAATGCCATATCCCTCCATAACAATTTTGAATTCTTTACTTTTTCTTATTTATTATATTTTTTTTTTATAAAATATACATATATATACATATATATATATATATATCCCTGTGATTTATGTAAGGTAAATCATTTCTTTTTATCATTTTTAGGTCAATCTATGACCAATTTCGATACAAAAAAAAGGATTTCATTATTACAATAAAAATAGAGATTCAGTTCACTTTTTTGAAACAAAATTTTTAGTGTCTTTTGTTTTGAAAGAAAACCTTTTCGATTAATTTTAAAAGCATCTTAAATTTACATAAATATACGAAAAATACGTACTTTACGTGATTTATATAATAGATATAAAAAATTGTCTAGTCGTAAATCAGCTGTAAAAGCGACAGTCACTCCATTCCCCATAATCTTCATTAACATACTTTTTTCTTTTAAAATTATTTAAAGTACCAAAAACCTCCGAGATTTACATTCTATCATTTTTCTCTAGAATTGACAAACTGTTGATTTTGTTAGGCAAAGAATTTGACCAATTTTTTCGTGTTTGTTATATAAAGAAGGATATTTACTGAGATATTTTTAGAAGTTTTTTTTAACCTACTCTTTAAAGAACATTTTTTTTAGTATTCAGTTTCCAGTTTGAAAGAAACATTTTATGTGACTAATAAATAAGATGTCAAATTTAATGCCAGTTAATCTTGATGAAAGATTTGGATTTTCGAATAAATTTTATATAAAAATTAAAAGTTTCTTCTTTTTGGCCTAAGGGTTTTCTTAAACATTTTTAAAGCAAAAATTTTAAATAAAAAGTAAAGTTTATGTAAAAAGTATAATTTTTGAAAAAGTAAAATGTATGGCTTTATTTTAGCAAAACAATAAATATTTTTGGCTAAAAATATGTTTTTTTTTTATGTAAACTAACTGTACCCTGCTCCACCAACTAAAATAAGCTTTAAGGAAAGACATTACACAAATATCCAATTAGCTATGAAATATTTTATTGATTGCATAAGTAGTTTACAATTCAATTTATTTAGATTAATTTTCAGTGCCGTCATCTGGCTAAAATTGGTAGATCCAACTTAGAAACCTTCAGCTTATGCACAACAACTTTCCTGAAGATCATAGCATGATCAAATGCTAAGTTTACAATTTAATTCGTTTTGAGTATTTTTCAGTCTTAAATTGGTCATACCATATTAGAAACCTTCGTCGGCTCATGCACCACAACTTTCCTAAAGATTATAAAACGCACAGTTTACCATTTAATTCATTTTGAGTAATTTTCAGCGGCGTCACCTGTCGGAAATTGGTCATACCAACTTAGAAACCTCTGTCAGCTCATGCGCAACAATTTTGCTAAAGATCGTAGCATGATCAAATGCACAGTTTACGATTTAATTAGTTTTAAGCAATTTTCAATTGCGTCACCTCTCGGAGCTTGGTCATGCCACCTTAGTAATATTCGTCGGCTTTTGCGCAACAACTTTTCTTAAGATTATAACATGATCAAATGCATAGTTTACTATTCTATAAAGAATATAAATTTTTATGTATAGAAAATATTTTATAAAAACTTAAATTTTTAGCAATAATTAAATTTTGTGGAAAATAAAAATGACAGAAAAATCTCTAAAAGATAAAATGTCAAACTTGTTAGTACTTACTTCATAGTAAAGTGTATACAAATTCATTTGTATTTTTTCCCATCTCTAACTTTTATAATTTGTCAACAACCTAAACCCAATGTATCACTTGCAAATACATAAATTTTTCTACTGGGAAATGCGTTTGTGAAACTATTTCCAAACATGTCAATATAACTTCGATTATTTAGGGAAACTACCTTAAAATGCAAAACATGCAGGAATACAAGGAAAGTCCTTACTTGAATATCTAAACAAACGTATAATGAAATACGACACTGATCAATATGAACAGATTTTGTTATCACACATTTTCTACCTTTTCATCTTCACACTTCAATAAATTTTATCAGCTTTCAAATCTTCTACTCCAATAGAACAACAAGAAAAAGGAGGTATAATAAAAATCCAAATAAATACATAAATTCATTTTTTATTTCTGGTTCCCTAAGCTCACTCACAAAAAAATGTTAGTTCGAAATGGGGAAATTTGTACATGAATGACGAAAACTTTGAGTTTCATTTAAAAAAAAAGAAAAATCCTTGTTTGTGTTTAGAATATTTTAGAAATGCTTCTTCTGTGAGTGAATGAGTGAATGTGTGAGATTTTTATATTCATTTTGTACCTGTTTGTTGTTGTGTTGTTTTGTATGAGTTTTATAATTTATTTCTTTTTGGCTTCAACTTCAATATCAATCACCGGAGAATTTTAGTATTGAAGTGTTGGTTGCTTGGTTAGATAAATGGATGTATGTATGAATGGTTGGTTGGTTGGTATTGGTTTTCTATTACTTGTTGTTATTGGTTTATTGTTATTGCTTGTTGTGAACCGATATTAGAAAATAAAAACATTTCGTATTAGTTTTTTACTTGTAAATTCTATAAAAATAAATGTGAGGAAACTTTATTTGTTTCTTTGGAACTAATACAGTCACAGTTAAATAATTCAATATTCTAAGCAATTTTCAATTCTAATACACTCTCTATTATTGGTTTAGAAACGACTTTAATTTAAATTTTGTGGCTTTGGAACATTACCCCTTCAAGGGAATAAAAGAGAAAAAATCCACTGAAAGTGGAAAAAAGCTTTACAATTAGATTGTAATTAAAGCAAAAGGATTTGTTGGCTTAAAACTTCACTAAGCACCTTTTTTTCTGGGTTTATATATGAGAAAGTTTTTTTTATTTGAAATTGTGTATAAAGTTTTGAGAAATTTATATTTAAGGTGGATTTTGAAATTAATTTTAACAAATTATTAACAAATTCTTTTAAGATAATATTTATGTTCTTCAAAAAGAAAAATTGTATATTTAAAGATGATTTTGTTTATAATTAAATAAATTAATTGCATTGAAAAAACAGACATAGAAAAAGTGGAATAATTAATAGGAATTTTTTATTTGCTTAATCTTACCTTAATTCAAACTAATATATTTAACAATTGGCTGGAATTTTATTTTCGATTATGGTTAATCATATATACCCCCACACATATTTTTTGGAACAATTTTGTAGAATCCAAAAAAATTCTTTTAAAAATTTGTATACCAAAAAAAATTGTATAAACGAAAAATATAGCTATGACAAGCCTATAATTCAAATTTTTCATACAAAATTTATATTATAAGACTTTCATAATTTCATAACTCCTTTATGAACAAGGGGGTTAACATTTAATTTGTTAATGTAAAAACATTTATTACCAAAAAATGTATATCAATTTTTTTTTATAAAATGCTTTAAAATTTTTAATAACAAATTAAGTAACCAAACATTTTTACACATAGAAATGTTCTATGAATTTATAATGCATATAAAATATTTCTTTGAAAAATTTAGAAATTGCATATGAAACTTAATCACTCTTTTTAAATAAAAAAAAAATAATTTTTTGTTTTCGAAAACAAGTGCCTTGCAAATTCTTTCAAAATTTGTTCAACACAATGTTCGTTTGTTTATATTTTCTAAAGAACGAAATTTTGTTTTTCCAAAAACTCAATAATTACCGCAAAAAAATATTGACTCATTGTATACAAAAGAATTGATTTCATTAATTTCGCAAATCATTTTCAATTTTTAACAAATAATTCGAAAAAAATAAGTGAATACTAAACATCAAGAAGAAAGACAGACATCTCCTAAAATAACAATGAAATTGCTACATTTGAACTGACTTTAGCAAAAGGAAAACAAACAAAACCCATTTCGGGTGCACACTCGCCCCTTAAAATAAAAAAAGAACAATGGGGAAATATTCGGATGTGTTGCCTTAAAATTAGACTATGTGGATTTTTTTTTGCAAAATTCCCTTTTTAACAAAAAGTTTTAATCCAATATAATTAAAATTTTTTAATACAAATCTTTTTTGCAAAATCTATATTAAACCCCTTTTTAACAAAAATTTTAATTTATTATAACTTAAAACTTTTAAAGGTTTCATATCATTACAAGAACTACTGTAAGATTTTGTTTGATTTTAAAAATGTATTTTTATTAACAAAATTGTTAAAAAAATACATAGGTCAATTAGTAAACTAAGCGATAATTTTTATTTTGTTTAAACAAATCATAGAATAACAATAAATTTGAGAAAAAATTTAAATTAAAGATAAGTTAAAATTTCAGTTTTTTAGCAACAGCCATATACGAGGGATGTTTACTAATTCCCCGACAACATTCCAATTGGTACAAGGGGTACTTCTCTCAGACAATGTGCTGCATCCGATTCTATTTTTTAGACTCATTGAAAGGGACCTACGTTTTAACGCCGGGTCCGAACGGCGAATGCATTAGTTAGAGAAGTTTTTCATAGCCTAATACTCAATAACCAGTGGCTAGCTGAGTTATGAGCTGAACCGCCGCTTTTTTTTTTTTAAATTTCTTTTTTTGAAGTGAGACTCATGGGGATTGAACTTGGGCCTGTGGTATGCTAGGCGGATGACTTAGCTGCTATACCACGACGGTACACTAATTAGTATAGTTTAGTTTAAAATTTTATATTAATCAACTAAAGAGATTGAAGTTATAGTATCTAATTTATAGTAGTATCTTATTATATTTATATATTTATAGGAAAACATAAATTATTGATCAAACTACCCTCGTTAGAGAGTCCGATTGTTTACATTGAACTGCATATGTATTTGTTTTCTTTTTCGTTCAATTTATTTATATAATCTCAATCTATAGGATTTGTTTAGATAATTTAGAGGTTGGTATTAGTAACAATAGAAAATTTTAAATTAACAACAACATCGAAACACAAACAAAAATCAAAATTTTAATTGATGCTAACATTCGGTATTTTGTTTTATTTTACGTGAAAAAAATTTTATAAAAAATTAAAATTTCAGATACTAAAAAAATTAAAGAGCATTAAGAAAACGTTAGATTATTTTTTCTTTAATAAAAAAGCAAAATATGACCGTAATGTTCAGAAGTTTTCAAAGAATAATCTAGTATTAAAATTATGTTAATAATAATGCATTTCAAAGAAGCTATAGTTTTGTCTGATTCAATTAATCAATCAATCTGATTCAATTAATATTGACAACAAGTAATGAACAAATTTTTTCGAACACCCAATATATGTATCTCATTATTTTCATTTATTTATTTATACACATACGAGATATCTCTAAAGATTATCTTAATGTCTTTCTACGTAAACATAAAATTGAAAATTTCCACTTGTCATAAGTTAAACAAAGTTTTCCTAATATTAATATTCTTTAAATTTAAATTTATTCAAATTTCATCTTGGCAATCACTTTGTCAAACAATCATTTACACCTCCACACACTCATACTTTGTGTATCTAAGTATGTATGTATGAGAATAATCTGATATTCAAAAGCAGAAACAAGTCAATTTCATTGTTAAAGCTAATTCTGCTAAAAATGTACTCGTCTACGAGATTGAGAATGACTGAAGAAAATAAGTATGTAAATAAAGCGTTTTTGAAATTTTTTGAAATTCTGCGAATAAAGGATCAACGAAATAATAACAAACACATTGAGTTTTGTATTGACATTCGAAAAAACACACAAACAAAACGAACAAAAAGAAACCGACAAAAGCAAAGAAAACTTTGACAAGAATTTCAATAAAATGCTTAAAGTCATGAAGTATTTGCGTAAATGTTATCGACAAAATTTACTTGTTATTGATGAAATCTGTGAAAGGCGAAGGAAAAAATACAAGATTCAATTGTTAAACATTTAGATTTAAAAAAAATCAATTTGTTTTAATACTTTAACCTTCAAAGTATTTCAAAACAAGTAATAGAACTTGTGTTTTACAGGGCAAATTCGATAGATTGGGAAGATTTACAAAGTTATAAATTTATTGCAAAATATGTCTAGTTATAAATAAATTTAGCTTTAAGTATTATGGGATGTACTTACATTAATAATGTTATATTTATTTAAGAAAATTTTCAAACAAATTACTAAACTTTGAAAAAGACAAATAAATCTTTACTAAGTACATAAATATAACAATAAATAATAAAATTATCTCAATAATTAGCTTATCTTAAAGTTTATAAAAATAATTGCTATCGAGCTCGACAACGCGATACCCTAGCAAATGTTTTTGCTTAATTTTGTTGTCGTCATACAAACAATTCCTTCAGATTTACTTATAAATATTAAAGTTATTTCCGGAAGGTTCTAATATTGGAGCTGTAGCTTAATATTGAGAGATTGTAATGGAATTTCCTACAGTATAAAATTGTATCACAAAAAATTTAAATGTGTACCTAAAATTATCATATGAAAGAAGGTTTTATTTCGAGCTGAGATTATATGCTTGAAGACTCTTTACATTAATTCTACAAAAGTAGAAATAATAAATCACCAATATTTAGGTAAATATTGCACTTAGTGATTCCAATAGTGATTCCACGTCAATCAGTACTTAAAGGTGTCATATAAACATCAGTACCAATCTAACATCGTACATATATGTATTTAAACATTTCTTTCTATTATAGTTTAGGGTGCGATAAAATACACTTTGCGTTTTATTGTCCTGTTTACTTTCGCAAGGATATTTATATATTTCTAATCACGTCATTTTTATATATGAACTAAAGTCATTAAGTAATAATGTTAAATACCATGGATAATGTGTAAACCCTTTTATCTCTAAATCCAAAGTAAATGATATGATTTTTCGTTTAAGGATAAGGTTAGGGTGTCACAAGGTTAATGTACACTCTTTATATAAAAAGACATCGCAATTTATTAATACTTTTAGGAGAGATACAGTGATTAATTATCAATTAGTCAAAGATTAAGTTAAAGGTTTTTAGCTAAATCTTGAAAACATAACATTAAGACGTAATTATTTTGTAAGCCACATTTTCTTTGCCAATCTCTTGTTTAAATTTAATTGACTTTAGATTAATTTATGTATTTCTATGCTTTCGAAAATGTTTACTTTATTTTACTAAACTTTAAGAATTAAATAAAAACCTTTTGGAAAATCCTGTGTTTCTATAAGTATAAGTCCATACAAACTGATAGAAAAGCAAACAAACCTAATATGATTATGCTCACGTAAAGCACAAATATTTGATAAATTATAGCCAAATAAAGATTTATGGCCAAAATCTAGCTCAACCATTCCCTTTTTTTACATTTTACGTCATTGATAAATAGTCTCAACCTATCAATAAAACATAGCGATAACAGCAAATATTAAGTCATGCAACAAAAAAAAATATTGAAAAAATTTAACAACGATATAACGAGCATCAAACACAATAAAATTGACTTGAAAATATTAGAATTCTTTAAAAATATACCTACTCGTTTACTTACATGATGTTGCTGATGTATCAAACTCATTCTTTGTAGAGAACATTTTAGTTGCATTGTAAAGGTTGGTTAGTTTACCTGCATTGAAATAAGTACATATGATGATTTGTTATGTAAATAAATATTACTATAAGGATTTTAAACTTTTGCTCTCAAGTCATAAGAAAATCTACCGCATGCACTTTTCTTATGCTTCTATTATGACGTGTAACACATTTACGTCTAAAGCAATTTATAAGGAAAATCACTTTGTCATACTTTGAATATATATCACCACTCTTGATTTTTCTACCTATAAGTGTATATTGAAGGATAAAATACGTTCCTTTATAGCAACTACTACATCAAGTAGAAAAGAATTTATTTATATAAAAAAAAGTGGTTAGATCTAACATCTATCACGAGGTCGTTATTAGCAATGACATTGTCAAATGTCACTTTATATGACACATAATATTTTTTAGTATTAATATATAAATGCACACAATATATACAAAAAAATGTGTATACTAAATAAATTATTTTTAACTACACCACATATTTATATAAATACATAGTTTTCCTAAAGAAATATTGATACTAAAACAAATAAAAAAGTATTATATAGTTGGTGGGTCGACTTTATGATTTCCAAAAGAAGTGAGGCCAAATGAAAACCGAAAGTCAAAAAGTTGACATGTTTCTTTTTAACACTTAGAATCATTACATATTTGCTAAATTATATCATATAAGTTTTTTTTTGAGATTTAAGGTTTTCTAGTCATTTCCCTTATTAGTTGCTTTATTTGAAGCTAAAATTGATCTTAAAATTTAGCAAATTAATTTCAGTTTAGGTTCTGTTCACGAAATACATAACGCTTTTGGGGGAAGGTGGTATGACTTTTATTCCGCTAGAGGAATTTTGTAAGCGTATTTGTATTAAAATGTGTTACACAATGGGAGTGTCAAAAATCTGCGAAAATGCCGTTACGTAATTTGTGAACAGACTATTATACAAACATTTTATGGATAAAAATAAACATAAAATTGCTATTATCTTTAGATTATAGAGTGGTTTCGTAGCTCGAAATGTGGTACTGGGAGGAATATCTTTAAACAAACTCAGGAAATGAACCTGAGTCTATAAGTTAATTTAAAGGTAGGCCAACATTTTCATTCATTATACACATCACCTCAAAGTTATAATAATAAATTTTTAGTTATTTTGACTATTTAAAGAGAAAAATAGCATGCTCTATATATATTTAGTGTACTGCACATACCTTCAGCTATGTTATATATTACATGCATTTAACATTACCTTGTCTTAGGAAATTCAACCCAATGCATTAGCTAATTAAACTACTGCCTTCCTAGTACTTCGGAGATCGGTTACCAGACTTTTTGATTGAAGTAACCACATTTGATATATTTTAAACCTAAATGTGGGTTCATTCATATTTTTTTAAAAAATGTTGGTATAAAAAAAGATTTTACATATGTTCCCATTTCAAAAATTAACTACGAAGTTTTAAAAGCTCGACAAATGTAAGTGAGAAGGACATAAGACAAAGGAGGATTTTTTTATTTAATATTTTAACGCCATCTGGTTTTGTAAGTACATATACGTCGTATAGAAAGAGAGAGTAATGCGGATTTCCGCAATCTTTATGATTAACACTTAAAGTAAATCCAAATGTCAGAGTTCCAATTTTTAGATCGAAATAATACTATAAAATTGGTAAATACTTACAATTTTTATTATGATTACAGATTAAAGATTGATCTTACATCTCAATTTAAAAAATATTTAATTTTATAAAATAATATGTTATGGAATAAAAAAATATGAAAAACATATAAAACTTAATAACTAATACATACGTGCGTAAAATAAAATGTCAATTCAATTCTCTAGAACACGATTACATTTCTGAATTCTCTTTAATTTTATCACGTGTATACATAAATATTAATACATATACGATTATAACATATTGTACATAAACATACCTATTTACTTTGGTAGTGTTATAACTCAAAAAATAAAAACTGGAGGTAGATTATTGCAGTTGTTATGAATCTCAACTTATGAGATTTCCTTAAAAAATATGTAATGTATATAATAGTTAAAACAAACAGAATTTAATGTTAATTTCTTGCTTACTAAATTACATTCAAAAAATCAAACTCTTTATAACAAAATTAGTTATTTTGGAACTCCTTAAAGTATACCATACAATTTTCTATGAAGTTTTATTTATCACTGTACGTGTGCAGTTGTTTGCCCTGTTTTATTATATATTTTGATTTTTTTAGCTGAAAACAATAAATTTCATACCACATTGAAGGTAATGGAAAATTTTGACTTATTCCACTGTGTATCTGAAAGAACGATACATAAAAATGTGAATATGTGTCTACAATAGTTCAAATCTACTATTTGTAGAGTAAATGTGTATAATTATATCCTTTGGGCGTTTAACTTTATGACAAACTTCGCTTTGTTACAATTGGTCATTACAACAATAACAGCAACAACAACGATAACCGAAGCCTGGGCCATAACTACCGTCCATGTACTTTAACATTTATAAACAATAATAACAGAGTAGAATGACAGCTACAGTTACAACAATAACAGCAAAAACCAAAATGTGTTACAGTTTCAACAGCAAAAACATCAAAACAATTATATATTAACATTTTATGCTTGATCAGCAGCCATTAAAACAAATGTATATATAATAGGGTATGCCATCAATTAATCGGTTATTCAAATAATACTTATTACCTTATCACTAAAACGCTCGTATATCTAAAGATAATAAGAATTTCAAGTTTATTTTTTGCACACATAATTTTTGTAGCAACTGTAATAAATTTGGCAAATTTCGAAATAATCGGTCCACATTTAACCCTAGCTCTCATATAAGTCTAAATGACGGAAACAGCTTAAATACATAAATTTTGAGAAAATGTTTGTATGAATGTTTGTATAGCACTTTCTTACGAGCGTTTTAGTGATTTTTGTCTCAATTAGTGCGTTTTGACAGAAGAGATTTGTGGCCATATATTAATTCCGGGAAGTGGGACCTATGGGAGTTCCCATACATATTGCACCGATTTTGACGAATTTCACTAGCCATGGTCCCACTATTGAAAAAATGATCTGTGCCAAATTTCATCAAATTATCTTTTGGGGGTCCAGCCAGCCAGACGGACGGACGGACATTGCTAAATCGACTCAGAAAGTGATTCTAAGCCTATTGGAATAATTAAAGGTGGGTCTAAGACAAATATTTCTATGCGTTACATACATCAGCACAAACTTATAATACCCTCATATGACGATATTTTTGTCATTTTCCATTTCACATGACGATATATTATTTAAAATTTAATTATCTTTAAATCTCTATTGATTTTGTTATTTTTGTATTTCTCATTTGACAAATATTTTTGACAGAACAAAAAACAAAATTAGAATATAGGGGTTATTCTTGCCAAAAAGTATAAAAATAAGATTTTGACAAATATTTTTGTAAAAAAAAAAAAATTTTAAAGATATATTTGGCAAAAATTATTTCTGAAAAAAAATAAAAAATTTAAAAAGCATTAAATTTCTGAAATGTTTTCGAATTAGCTCTCCGATATTTCCTTATGATTGTTTTTTCTTTCAAAATTCAAGAATAATTATTATTTTCGATCCCTGTTTATGAATAATAAGTTTTTTTTTATTTTATGAAATTTAAGACCAAATCATATATATGTATGTATGTGCTAGTGGTTCTCACAAGCTATTGCTTCGTTATACCCTATACATTTCCGCAAAGCCGCGGTCCCCAAATTTTTTCCACCAAATAACCTCAACCCCATTTGATAAGTGATAAAAAATTAATAAGTATGTTTAAAAATATCGATTCGCATTTTACGATAATTCGGGTAAACATATGTATGTATGCCCATTCCTGGAAACCAAATAAATGACAAGGAATGGCATGAATTGAAAGTAATTTGTAGTTTAAATTCAGCAACGGGTAGTTTGTAATTCTGTGGCAATAAGGAAAAAGTGCTTAAGTCGGATTTTTTGCTTTTGCGGGAAAGCAATTTCAAATTATAAAGTAAATGAGGCCAATCAAGTTGTGAAAAAACTGTTATTTGGAAAATAGCTTTTAATTTGTAAACTATTATTGCGAATGATATTACACATTAAAAAAAGAGCAAAAAGCAATAATGCTATCAGTTCCTGCAAAATAATATAAATTTTTCCCATGGGTACTTTTGAATAAGAAAATTTCAAAGCTGCCCTTAACAAATTTTTTGGTTAAATCTACTTAAGCACTTTTTCCTTTTTGCCACAGAAATATTATCAATCACCAGAGATACTAAGTTTTGTAATAAAATCACACATAGCTTTCATATAAATTTTAATTTGACTAGCCGATTAGGTTTCAAGCGTGACTAGCTAATTGAATACCCTAGTAAATCTGTAAAAAACTTACATTAATACATGTGATACACTGACATACATTTGGATTAAATACACGTAAACGTGATTGTTTCAATACTCGTACACAGTCAGATATTGTGTGCATTATATTTTATAGCATTTACATTTACATACAATATCTACATAAATATTTACACGTAAAATGTATGTTTGCATGTTTATGTGATGTAAAGTGTTTCCTACACTTTAAGAAATGTAAGCAATAAAATATTAATTTCAGCTTTATTTTATTACATTATAAAAGTAAGAAAATTACTTTTGTTTGTGGTTTCCTTTAACCAATTTGGTTGCGGTTGATGGTAGAGAATTTTTTAGATTTTCTCTGTGTATATGTATGAATATGTTGTTATTTATTTACCATTAATTCTTGCGACTGGTAGTAAATTTGTACTTGTATTCCTAATGTGTATTTTTAATATACATAGTTCCTTTGTATATATGAATGTATGCGTTTGTATTTATATACGTGTGTATGTATATGTATTTTATTTATATGTAAATATAAAGCTCCCTTTTGTATTGTGTGTTTGTTATTATTGTCATGTCAGTTATGGTTTTGGCATGCAAATGTGTTTTTACACGCTTTGCTTTTCTTGGTCTTCTACGTCCCTTTTTTGCAAATTATTTTTTTGTATTTTATTTTCTGTGGTTTTTCTATAGACATTGTTGCCATTATTGTTTATTACCTCATACTTTTTTATTACGACTTACACCCAAGGGTTAAATTTATAGAGTACATTTTTTTCGTTATTGCTATTTTGTTGTTGTTTTTACTTTGACTGTTACTTTTTTTGTTATTTTGTTTACTCGTATACAAAATACTGACACACAGTCATACATACATACGTGCATGTTTAAACATTACTTTACCCAATGTAAATTTCTCGTACATATTCATATTATAGACATATGTAAGTAAAAATGTTCTTAAAATATTACTCGTACCTACAAATTTGTCGAGTACTTTGTCAAAATTAAAGTTTAACTTTGAATGAGTAAAAATTTTACAATGTGACATGTTTATTTTTGTTCGCTGAAATAATAAAATAAAATTTCTAAACTTCAATTATAATTTTTTATTCTTGAGAATTCAGAATAAAAAAAGTTAAAATATTCAAATGATGATTTAAACTTTTGTCATAAAAATATACATATCAAAAAAGTGAAATAACATTGTTGGTAAATTCGGAAAAATTAGTATTTATATTCGTGGTAATAAAATTAATTGAAATTTAGTAGGAATATTTTATTCGAAATCTTTATTGGGCCTCTTAACAAATTTAGAATTTATCACAGGCTCCAGAAGTCAAAAATATAATTAATCATTAAGAAATAATTATAGTGAAATGTTGACAGTTATTAACAAGTTTTTATGATTTTTTAAATTATATAGATATTTCTACTATATTTTGTCACCATACATGACTGATAATAAAGAAAAATGTTTATAGTTTCTTAATACTTACGCAAAATTTTAGTATCTATTCAAAATTTGTCAGCATACGATGATAGTACGCGAAATAGTTGACCGATTCTGACCAATTTCAATATCAATGTTTCTAGTATCTGTGTCAATTTCTATCAATTTATTTATACACTGCTTACCTATACCCTTATTACAAGCTTCAAATGAACATACATTCACGAACGGACTGACGAAGTGATTCTTAAATGTTCCGTACACCAAATTCTTATAACCTTTCCATCTGCGATTTTAAAAAGTATAATAATTTACACCTTAAAATGACTCATATACTCAAGTGGCCCTTCTACAAATATGTATTAATCATACGCTCTAAAATTCAAGAAACTTATAAACATTTATTAATATAAAAAAGGCAAAGCCTTAAAATATACTAAATAATACAAAAAAATATACTAAATTAAACCGTAAGTATTGTCCTTTACATTTTAGTGAAATTAATATAAATCATCTTAACTAACTATTTTGTCGTTTACTTTCAACAAGTTTTCATCGCAACATTTAAAGCAAGTTAATAAATTTCACAAAATAATGTCACTAACATAATAGAGAATTGTTCTTAGGACAACATTGCTTTGGTAGAAACACTAACATTTATTGCTACAGCTACATACTAGTTGCCCCACTATTTCCTAAAGCTACTTTAAGCTCTTAAATGAGATTAAAAAGAGAGACAAGAAAGAAAAAAAGTCTACAGTTCTTGGCTAATGATAATGGCAGCATATGTAAGTACTACTCTTTGTAAAAATATTAGAGCCATTCATAAAAACCAATTGAAGTGATTTTTTTCTAATTTCCACAAAATATAAGTTAATTATTAACACAATTTAACACATTATTAAATATCTCTGCATGTTTAAGCCAAAAATAATAACTAATTGTTTTGCCAACGGGTGGTATGAGTAATATTTATTTCTAATATGTTAAAACCACCAAAAACTCCCATAAAAATATGTGTTTGTATTTTAAAATTAGGAAAACGTGTAATATTTTGATTTTCTTATTTTGCTTTAAATTGTTTTAAAATTTATTCTTTTAGTCAGTTTTGAACTCTTCTAATATACCAACGTCTAAACACCGAAGCTTAATAAGCTTAAACCCATAAATGAGCAACGAAAATATGTTTTTAGAATTATTATTATTATTATGGGTTGGCTATAAATTCATATAATAAATACAAATGTAATTAAGTTAATTATATGACTCTTACACACAAAATTTAATACGATTATAGTAAAAGAAAAATACATAAGACCCTCTTGAATTAGAAACACTGTGCTAGTTGAAAAATCCCACAAAAGGGAAACCTAGTGGGTTAAAATAACTCGAGTACGTTTTTTTAGGTTAGCTCTAATTTTCGAGATATAGCGTTATTTAAAAAATTAATTAGGTTGCGCAATAAATATTCGAGTGACTCAAAAACTGTTTATTTTCTGGAACTAAGCGAAAAGTTTATTTTTTTGTTATTAAAAACAATTATTTTTGAATATGGAAATTTTTGTGATTTTTCAAAAAAAAAAACATTTTTTTTGCAAACAAAAAAATTATTTCCAAAATGACTGCTCATATTAAAAAAATAATTAGTATTTCTGAAAGATACATTTGTTTACGAACTTGGATTTTTTAACTTAGTTAAAAAATCATATTTCCTCTACAGTTTATACAAAAATGTTGGGTGTAACAAATAAAGTTTAAATTGTCATTATCTTCAGATTCTGAAGCATTTTTGTTCTTTTTGACCCAGTTTTTGACTTTTGACGGAATGGTTTGTATGGGAGCTATGGTCAAATATAAACCGACCCTTTCCACCTTTATAAATAAGTTTAATTTTTTAAAGAAAGTTTAACATTAATTTTTGTGGAAATAAATAAAAAAGATAGTATTGATTCAAATATATTCTAAAACAAGTAAGAAAGTTCTATAGTCGGTCAAGCCCGACCATACGATACCCTTTACAACTAAGGGTCAAAGGTATTCTTTTTTGTGTATAAAGACAAATATTTGCTAAATTTTTTCATCATACGAACATTTTTTCTAGACCTATCGATATAAGCTGTTTCCGTCATTTACACTTATATAAGAGGGTCAAATGTGGACCGATTATCTCGACTTTGGCAAATTGATTGCAGTTTTTACAAAAATCTTGTATGCAAAGAATAATCTTAAAATTGTCATTATCTTCAGATTTACGAGCGTTTTGTGTTTTTTGTCTTATTTAGTGCTTTTTGACAGAAGAGTTTGTATGGGAGCTATGGTCAAATGTGGTACAGAAATTTGGTACAGTAATTATGGTTTACATAAGTAGTATCTGTTTTAAATTTCATGAAATATATTGATATTTGTGGAAAAATATCAATGTCGGAAAATGGGACCTATTGGAGATACCATAAATAATGTATTGATTTTGACAAATTTCAATAGCCATGGTCTCACTATAAAAAACTATCTATAGCAAATTTCTTTAAATTATCTTTAGAATTAAGACCTGTACTTTGATTACAAGGTTTACATGGGTCCAGCCAGCCAGCCAGATTTACAGACGGCCGGACTAGTACGTTAAATCGACTCAGGAGTAATTCTAGTCTATTGGTATACTCAAAGGTGGATCTAAGACCAATATTTCTATGCGTTACATACACTAGCACAAACTCTAATACCCCATTCACCTATGGTGGTGAAGGGTATAAAATCTAATAATAAATATAGCCATGTTGTAAACAAGTACAACTTCGACACTTCCGACAATTAAAAATTTGTATGTTTAAAAATTTTTTTTTTTAATTTTATTTAATATTTTTTTTCAAGAAACTGATATTGCTTGATATTAAGTATAATCGTTTAATTGGAATCCTGTCTTACAATCTAACATTATCTAAAACTATAGGTGTTAAGAAAATGCTGAAATCAAATGAAACTAAAGTCCTTTACAATTAATTAAATAAATATTAAATTAATAAGTCAATATAAATGCGGCCAGTTTGGTTTGTGGTTTCGTTTAGTGAAATCGATGATGGTTGAGTAATTGAATAAATTGGTTTGCGGTGGAGATTTTTAAAAACGCATGTCAATTATTTCGCTTTTTAAATATTTTTTTTTTTTTGCAAAAACCGGCAAAAATACATAAATTTAATAAAACACAAAATTAAACAAAGAAAAAATAACGTGGGCGAAACAATAAAATACAAAATGAAAAGAATGTTGGCCGGAAAAAGAAAAGGGAGAAAAGGAAAAAAAAGGCTGTTTGAATACTTACAATATTGGAATTTGAGTTGATTGTTGTTGTGGTTGTTTCGGTATGTAGTGGTTGTTAAGGACCGCGGTGTTGTTGTATTTTTAAAAGGGTGTTGGTTGGCAGGTTGTTGTTTGCAGACGAATATTACTTTTTATTAATGTTGTTGTGTACATACATATACATATTTTATTTATTTTTACCTTGTTGCTGTTGGTTGGTGGCTTGTTAAGAATTATAGTTTTGATTTCTTTTTTCTTTTCATTTATTTCAGTTTGTTTAACATTTTTTTGCTTTCTTTCACTCACTCAAACTAAAATTTTAATTTAATTTTATGGAACATATGCATTTAAGCATAAAGTAATTCAATTACAGTATAAATTTTTATTTTTATTCTTCATATAATATTTAGATTTCAATTTAAAATTTATTAAAAAGCAAAAAATATATAAAAAACAATATGCAAATATTTAACATTATATTTAATGCTTGATTAAATTTTAGGAATTTATTTTGCAAACGAAAAAAATTCATTATCATTAGATTAGTTGTAATTGGAATTTAATTTATTCATGCATATTTAACATTTAATTTTACGCATTTATTAGCTTTTGCATTTTATCCATTCTTAACTAAATATTTAAGCGGTTTAGTAGTGTGAGTGTAAAAGTACATCTATCTATGTATGTATGTATTTATATATTCATCTTTTGTTTTTTTTTTATTTTATTCGGTTCAGCGTAATTAAAAGTTCGTGTTAACACCCTTTTCATTATTTGTTGGCAGCCAAACCAGTTACCAGTTTACGAATATAAATGAAAATTTAAAGAAGGAATGAATACTCGTACAACTATGAAAATAAACCACTAGTGGAGAGCAAAAATGGAAAAAGGAAAAACTAGGTTAAAATAATTTCAAACCATGAACGTCAACGTCATATTAAACAAAACATTCTGAACGTGGTATAACGGTCTACTCACAACTGACGGAATAACTGAGTGAGTGAGTGAGTGAATGAATGAATGAGTAAGTGACGAACACAACATGACTGACTAACAGACACACTGACTGTCTGAATGTATGAGTGAATGAAGAAATGGTTTACTGACTGAATGACTGCTATAAAAAACCACTACTGACTGACACTAGTGGCAACGAAATGTATACAATACGAGAATATGCTCTTGTTACTGCTCTTGCTAGTTTTGCTCCTGGTGTTTATGCATATTTTGTTTATGAGTATCTACATATGTATATGTTTGCAAATGTGTGTATTTTTAATCTTCATAATCGTCTTTTTCTTCATCATCATCAGAGTAAAAAAAAACGTTTGAAAATAGCAGAATATACATATTGTTCTGATATTGGTAGTATTCATATGATGGATGAAAAGTGTTACCACTTACCATTCAAGTATCTAAGAAAATTGAAATAGTTTATGCGGGAAATTGCACTTTTATTAAAATCCAAAGTCAATTGAGCGTGTTTAAACAATGACGTTCATACAATGTAATTTTCTTTATATAGGAGGAGAGCATTTTTCAAGTGCCAGTAGCTTTGAGTTCGTTCAATTGCCCATAGTTTGTTTGAGTTTTTGGATTTTTAGTAATTTTAAATATAAAAAAATATATATGAACGTATAACGAAATTAATTTTATTTAAGGTTAATTAAAAAGTAAGAAGGTCAATGTTGTACTAGTTTAAATAGGTTGACTTTCAGAAAATTTCTTAAAATATAGACTTCTAATGTTTATCGATAAACCAATGAACATTAATGAGCTTTACTAGTATTTTACCATATTCTATATAAAGAAATTTAACTTTTTCTAACTAGAGAATAAGAGATTGATTTTAAAAGATTGTCAAATATTATGATACACAATAATTATAAAACTAACAAAAAAAAAAATATAAAATTTCAATTAGTAGGTACGTACGTACACGCATCCTAATTGTAACATAAAAGTATAACGAATAATAGTTAATATGATTGCTTTTTATTTTTGCTAACAAAATAACGACTAATATAAACTCTAAATCTAAGCGTTTTGTGCACAAATAAGATTGTAGTACAGTCGTAGCAAAGGTAATTTTGCTACGATTGCAGTAATTAACAGCATTATCACTAGATTTCACTGCAATAGTGTAAAAATTACCTTTTTCAAAAAAGTTAAAAAAAAACAAATTACAGTTATGGTTAGAACCACTTAACTAATCTTAATTAAAAATGAGTTTTTTTTTTATTTGGTATAATAATTATTGAATCATAAAGTGATTTTTAATAATCCAAAGAAATATCATTCCAGGAGTCCTTAATAGCTTGAATTAATCGACCTTTCGCAACCATAACTCTTGCATTCTCTCTGCTGTGATGACGGTTCAAAAACACTTCCTCCCCTTTTCTCGTATGATGAAAATAATACTTATGCCGTCCGGTCCATCAAAATTAAATTTCTTTTCATCAGTAAAAACTACAGTACGCATTAATAATAATTATTAATATGACCTCTTTTCGAACGGCCCAACTCATATGATCTCTTGCAAAATGTAATCGGGTTAATTTGTGTACGTCATTCAGAGACGGCTTTTTCTTCATATTTTTTAATTTTAGATACTCACAGCTTGCAAATAAATGGCTCCTTGATATTGTTGAAAGAAACACTTGCCTTAACACTTGCTCGGGTCCTGAATAACTGTATAGTTAGTGCAAAATTTGACGCAATTCTCAAGATTTTTCTCATGGTTCATTCGTTAAAGCGACATGAATCCTTCCTCTGTTTTCCACAGTTTCCAGTGTCTTTTAAACATTTCATCACAGTTTTGTGACTTCGCGCAATAGCGCGGTAAAAATGCCCTTCCGAACGATAATCGTCAATTTTGCCTCTTTCCGATGCTTAAAATACTTTTTTTACACATTTTCACCAATGTTTACTAATAAAACGCAATATTTTTCTTTTTTTTTTTTTGCCTTTTTCTGTTTTTTTTTAATAAAAAAAGTCGTGGAAAATTCTAGTAAAGGTGCTATAGGTTCCTGCAATCAGGAAAATTATCTTTACTACGATACAAAAATTTTTGCTGCAGATGAAACGCCTGCTTAAACCTTAAATTTAAGTGGTTCTAATTATATGATTTAGATTTAGATTTATGATTTAGTGTGTATCTGTGGCTTGGTACTTAAAGGGCCAATGTCAATTTTCGGAAATTTAGTGTTTGTCGTTGCATTAGGGGTTCCTCCTTTACTCTCTTTTATTTTGTTTCAACAGCCTAATCTTTAGCTCATCCCAGAACAGCTTCATAAGAAATTGAAGGGCCAATTTCACTGTAAACTCATTTACAATTGTTAGTGGTAAAAGGGGCCAAATGTCGACATTGGCCTTTTATCACTAACAAATTTTATATACATATTTTGACAATTCAATAACTTATTTTCAAGTTTTTCACGTTATAAGTTATAAAATATGACATATTTATTATCCCCTAAATTCAATAATATTTGTAGTAACATAACAAACAGTTGCTAATAATATTGTTTTTTAGTCAATATTTCCTTGTATAATAAGAAGGGCCAATGTCGCAAAGAAAAATATCAAATGTAATTAATGAGTTAGTGCAAAAAGGGCCAATGTCATATTTATTTCTTAAGTTTGAATTTTTCAAAGAAATGATTTTATTTACCATGCCTTCTATTAGATCATAACACAACCATGTCTAATCCAAATTTTGTGAGAGAGAGAAACTTGGAATTTAGCTGAGCTGTAAAAAGAAAAAATTTTATAAAAATTTAATTTCTAATTTTCTCAAAACTAGTTTTTTGACATTTGTCCTTTTTGCACCGAGCCACAAATATTATTAAAAGTGATTGTACCTTAAAAGAGATGTACCTTAAAATTTAAAATGCTTGCTAAACCTTTGCACTTGTAACTACAATTCCTTTTAAACTCTGGCAACACTAAAGTGATAGTGAATTTAAGTTATTAATAAAAATATAAATTTACATTTCTAGTTGTTGATAGCCATACACAACTACACGCTTATAAATATGTATTTACATAACTCTCTATCGCTCATTTTTACAGCAACATTGTTTGTTTAAACTTAAAAACCGTAATTTTGGAATTTGAAAAGGTTTATATGATCTTTTTATCATTATACCCTTCACCACCATAGGTGGAAAGGGTATTTAAGTTTGTGCTGATGTTTGTAACGCCTAGAAATATTTGTCTTAGACCCACCTTTTAGTATACCAATAGACTTAGAATCACTTTTTGAGTCGATTTAGCGATGTCCGTACGTCCGTCCGTCCGTCTGGCTGGCTGGACCCCCATGTAAACCTTGTAATCAAACTACAGGTCGCAATTCTAAAGATAATTTGATGAAATTTGGCACAGATAATTTTTTGATAATGGGACCATGGCTATTGAAATTCGTCAAAATCGGTCCATTACTAATGGTACCTCCCATAGGTCCCACTTCCCGGAATTGCTATATTGGCCACAACAAATATCAATATTTTTTCATGAAATTTAAAACAGATACTGACTGCTTATGTAAACTTAAATCACTGTACCAAATTCATAGCTCCCATACAAACTCTTCTTCAAAAACGCACTAAATGAGACAAAAAACACTATAAAACACTCGTAAATCTAAAGATAATGAAAATTTTGAGTTTATTTTTTGCATACATAATTTTCGTAATGACTGTAATCAATTTGCCAAATTTCGAGATAATCGGTCCACATTTGACCCTAGCTCTCATATAAGTCCAAATGACGGAAACAGGTGAATATCGTTACTTTAATACAGAAAGGCCCTAAGTCGTTCTTCATTCAAATTGCATTTTAAATCTTTATCTTAGTAATTTTATAAAAAATTTCAAAAAACATTATTATGGCATTAAGTCCTTCAGAGGATTTAGTAAAAAACTGCGTTTAAAAATTTTCTGTATCTTCAAAACTTAAGATTTTATTTAGCTTATTTTCCCTCACCTGTAATGTAAGAAAAATATTAGTTAGGGCTTTTCTATATTAAAGTAACGATATATACGTTTTGAGAAAATGTTTGTATGATGGCAAAATTTAGCAAATATTTTCCTTACACAGGAAAAATAACACCTTTTTGACCTTAGTGGTGAAGGGTATCGTATGGTCGGCTTGACCGACTATAGCGCTTTCTTACTTGTTTTATATAATAACAAGAGCCTAAAAATATATTCAGTACCGACTATGAGCGAAATAGAATATTTTTAAGGAGGGGTAATAAAAAACTATTTAATATATCCAAAACATTTAAAAAGAGCCCACAATATTTTTTCTACAATATTTTTAAGCCAACGGTTCTTAATAGATTTCTTTCCTCTCAGTTTTATTTAAAAAGGATGTAGTTGTTAGAAGTTATTATAAAATTAATCCTAATAAAAAGTGATTTTGAAAAAAATTCGTTTATAGCCGATATTGAAAATATAGATAGAGAGAGGGCTCTCGATAAACTAGTTTTCCAGATTACATTTAAAAAATAAGATTACATTTTTTTATTATACCGCCAGTAAAAAATAGCAATTCTGAATGAATTTTATAAAATTAAAGACAAGATAGATTAATTTGAATTAAAACGATTCTGCTACCAATGAACGATATGTAAATAAATTGTATAGTGGTTACATATTAATATTCCTAAAGTAATTGTGGGGTTAAAATGTTCTGTAAACATCCTTTCAACATTTCATTCAGTTTTTAAATTCGCTTAGTTTTTTGAAAAGGATTTCAAATATAAAGAAAACTTTTCATATTGAATACAAAAAAAGTCCCTAAGGCCAAATGCATTAAGGCTTAAAACCTTCAGACCCATTTACATACTTTCTTTTTCGTGCAACAACAAAAACATTCATTTAAACTCGTTTATTCCACATTCATAACATACATACTCACACGGACACATGGTATTTTATCACACAACCAACCAACACACACAAATAGAGCAACAACTTTTAATTCGTAGTCGTAGTATTTAGTCCTAGTTATTGTCGTGGTAGTCCTTTTTTGTTGTAGTTTTTTTTTAAGTGAAAAACAAACGTGACAAACAAAAATTTTTCAGCATACGACCGACTCCCACTGCACAAAACATAAATGTATGTATGTAGGCAACAAAAATAATTCAGTTCCACTTTTCTAAACAATAAAACACGCACATTTTTTAACAACAACTATAAATGTTAATGGAAAAACCTAAAAAAAGTAAAATAACATAAGAAAAAAATATAAACGAAGAAAGCACAAAAATAGAAACAAAAAGAAAAACGAGACAAACACGCAAAGTGAGCGGTTGTTATTGCTATAATTATGTTTTTTTCTTTTGTTTTCAATTTTTGTTTGTTCCTTCCTTACGTACAGGATCACTCCACATCGAAAAAAACAATAATTGAATAAAAAAAAAGATTTCCTTTAAAAAGTAAAACATTTATTAAATCTTTTTTTCTTTCTTATTTTATTTATTTTATAAGTATTTATTAAAAACGAACAACAAAAAGCTGTAACAACTCACTTATTTACTACATACACACTCATAGCCAAAATCCATATTTTTTCATCATTTAAACAAATTTAATTATTTTTTTTCGATACCTTTTTTTAAAATTGTAAAATAAATGATATTTTTTTTCTTTTTCCTAATTATAATGATAACGATCGATGATGGGATGGATGGATGCGTTAATTTACTTTAATTGCAAATTCACTTTTCCTTTGAACGCACTACTCACTCATATCATTTGTGGAATTTAACTTTACTGCCATTAATCGGTATCGTCCGTAATTCTTTTGATTTTTTTGTTTCATTCAATTTTTTAGTTTTGTTTATATTTCTCTGAATACGTTCGTTATTTATTTTTGGGTTAGTTTATTTATTTATAATTAATTTTTGTCGAAACGGCGCTACTCCGCATTGTTATCGTTAAAATGCCGCAAAATGACTGAATTTCAAATGAATCCATCCATCCCTATCAGTGATATCGTATTCTTTTCTTTCTTCGTCCGACCACACACCGTTGTTATTTATACTCAGTAAAATACATACACACATGTGATGCAAGTTAAGTGTGTGTGAGTGACACTGTTCAAGCGTGCGCAATGGAGGACGGACACAGTAATATATATTGCCACATTTTTTCCAAAATATATAACAATCAGCAAAGACTCAAACCTAAAATACCAGATTTTCTTTTTTTTAAGTTTTAAAAAAGTTGCGTCATAATTCCCGTTTTCTTTTTCCACAAAAAGTTTGTATATATAGAACCTCCGAGAAATTCCAATTGGAAACGGGCTGGCTGGTGCTCCGGTATATTGGTTGGTGTCTGCGATGGTTCCTGCTGCTGCTAGCTACCGCATGGTGTCGCTCCGGTTGTTGGTTGTTGTCTTCGGTGGAAGTCGGACGGACGAACCCACCACACACACACACACACACAAGAAAAACGGACGGGGACGTACCCCCGGGACGGGCACGTACCCCCCCCCTCACACACATACAAGCCCAACACCCCCGCCCCCCACTACGCCCGCGACGGTTTTTTATTTTTTGAAAATTTCAAAAAGTGTTGCCTACTTTTAGGCGCATTTTAAAAATATCCCTGAAAGTAGGCAGCACTTTCTGAATTTCATTTGGAGTAACGGTACTTCGTGGTGAGTTTCTAAATTCACCACAAATCTATACTCACCACACCTAATTTCACCAAAAACCTATACTCACCACACCTTATTCACCACATTAAAATCGAGAAAATTGCCTACTTTTAGGCGCATTAAATATTTTATCCAGAACAACTCCCACCGGTGACAACAACCGGAAACACTGGTCTATTCTAAGCTACCAACCCTAGTACATTATTGCAGCACAGACAGGAACCATTTTGTTTTAATTTTGGGTGCCATCAGACGACATGTTTTTTATTTGTCATCCGTCAAATTACAGTAATATTTTCAGACAGTTTTTTAGTTGCATTAAAAAATATGCATTTTTGAGTTTTGCCAGCTCCCCTTGAACCCACATTTTTTGCAACTAGAAATTAAATTTTCGTTTGAATTGATTTAATTAATTAACAATTTAATCACGTGTAACCAATAAAAATCAGAAGCGTGTGTAAAACCACTGTTAAGCTTGGTGATTGATGTTTTAACAATTATAATTAAAATTTCTTTCCCTCATTCATTTTATTTGCAACTTTATTGAAATTTATTCATTCTAAAAAATAAAATAACAAAAAAAGCTCACATTTTTTTTGTATAAAAATTTCACACTGGTTGCATGGATGGTTGTAATTTTTTTTTTTTATGTTAGAAAAAAAGAAAACACCATTAATTAACGCTGCATATGGGGCAAATTCTTTTGCTAATAATTATTATATCCTACTTCTGTTGTTTACCACAAGATTTTGGAGAATTAAAATTAAGTTATCATCGATTGATTTTAAATTATTTAATTTATTTGTTACTTTTTATTTTCTTTTTACTTACTTTCTTCTTATTCGCGCTTAAAGAAAGTGCTTGCCTGTGTTGTGTCTGTCTGTTGTAACAGACGACACCTTTTACAACGCGTTTTTTGGCACATTTTTTAATATTTCACCAAAAATAAAATATGCTCATATATATATACACAACAATACTATAATATAGTAAGTCGCTCGGTTATACATCCAGAATTTTTTAACACACGAGGTTCTAAAGAAGTCTATCAGCCTACTCTATTATTTGAACAGCTTTCAACGGTTAATTTTTTTAAATGTTTGTCTTATTAAAAAAGTATGTGTTTCTTCCCGAAATAAGTGAAAAACGTTCAAATGTTTTGGGTGTTAATTAAGTTGTTGAGTTTTGAGAGTTTGTCTTAAATATTACAATGATGGTGTGCGAAAAAATTGTGTGTATGAATGAATACAAAAAAGCTTTTTGAGGTTATTAGTGTTTGTTACCCATAGTAAAACATAGTATGTTATCAGCTGTAAAATTAAAATTTAGTGATATGATTAAATTACACATATAGATAGGTTCTGTGTGAATTCAACATAGATAAAAGCAAGGTAGATTATAATGAAGGTAATTTCACTTCAGGTTACTAAATTTAATTTCACTTTCTGACAATTTTAAGGGTTCCGAAATTTCAATAGAAATAAAGCTACCATATTATGTTAAGTTTTCCCTTTTTTCTGTCGCTGCGCCGACAATATGAGTTAAGTGTAAAAATGTAAATACATTTTATTGCATCATATCTTCATATCTAATAGTAAAACTATATTTTACTAGTTAATGGAATACTAAGCGGGATAGTATATAATAACTATACACATTAAATACAATTCTGATTAGCTACGTTGATGTTCTAGGTATTTAGGAAAAAAACACATAGCTGATATTGTAGTCGCAGGGACATTTGAAGTTGAATAAATTAATTTTGAAATTTTGAAAATACAAATATAATTTTAAAATATAAAAGTAAAAAATTATTAAAATAGAAAAAATATAAATAATATTTTATATTTTTACAGAAAAGTTGTTGTAACAGTTCTGCTGCTGCTGATGAAATTTCTTTTCTGGTAAAATAAATATTAATTAGTGGGATTTGTGCCATCATATATGAGGTTTGAAGCTGGAGAATATATCAATATATCAAATGGGCGCAAATCAGTTGGCCTATTTGGGCAGTTAAATAAGTGTACTGGTTTAAAGTGCCGAAAGAATATGTTCGCCTTAGCAGTTAAGCATACTGCTCCATATGCCGGCTCGAATCATTATTTTTGATACCTTGAAAACAGTATTCTCTCACAATGACAAGTCAACTCCCAGCTTAGAAATTATGTGTATAACTGCATTATCATTGGATCTCATTGGTATATGTTCTTGCAATGCAGAAATTAGAGAATTTTTGCTGCCAACTATTGTGTTCCTAGCTAAAACAGAATTGAAGGACACTTTTGCCCGTTTCCTATTCTTTGGATTTGGTGTATTTCTGTCGTCAAAAGGCCACAGAAGCTTACTTAAGCGGTTTTGGAAGACACTTACAGTTCAATGGCTACAACCATGGTAGATATCTGTGTCTATTGGTGCTTAGATGGCTTACCGTTCGTTTGGCATTCTGTTGCGCTATTGCAAGTGCCGGTGCGCGTGGGTATAGTCATTGATATTGTGGGACATGCTGGAAAACCCAAGACTATTACCGGTTTTCAAATACATACAACACCCTCACTTTTATGCGAGAACGTGCCGAATTAGCTTCAGAAGAACATATTGCATTAACACCAATTATGGAATGCTTTTTTCTAAAGAAAAATCCAAATTTTGTCAAGTAAAAGTGACTAAATTTAAATATAGCTAATTTATCATTTTATTATAAACTAAATTATATAATTCATTTAAATAATATGTAATTTTAATTATAATGCCAATTAACTAGAGACAATAAAATTATTTATGTTTTGCTATAAATGCAAATACCCTTCCCTCGCAGCGAAAAAGATTTCTCCTATGAGTCTGCTTGGGCTTCGTTTTTCCACTTTGATTCTGTTTGTTATCTGATGCATTTTTATTTTTGTTTCGGTATTTCAGTTGTACTTTAGTACTTTATTGGTTAAATCGACCAATTTCGAGAATACAATTCTTGGGAGAAAATACGCGGTTTTTCTTTAGTAGCTTTTGTTCTATAATATAATTTATATTGTGCACATTACACATTTTATAATAAAAAATTCCAAAAAAAAGAAAATACATTTGTATAATGTGGTAACGTTATATTTGATATGACGTAGAAAACAAACTTCAAAAACCCTTATTAAAATTTAATGAAAGCAAGTGAAATTACCTTCAATATATATTATGCCTTGGATAAAAGCTTACCTCACCTGTCAAAAAACATAAACAAAAACAAATTTTTGTTTATATTGAAAATATTTGTTTGGAAAATTTTTGTTGAAAGAAAATGATTGGTAATTTTAAATAGTTATTATATTGTGCCTAGATTTATATATATAATAACATGCTACTTACTAAACATTACAGGATAGATTACGTTTACCGTGGCCTGGTGGTGCCAACCGTATATATGTATATATTTGCTGCATCTGTGATGCATTTAGAAGTGGGTTTGGAGTTTGCTTTGACTTAATAAGAGCTATTGCCTGAGGAAAACATGCAAAACTTACATGGTTAACGTGTAAAAATACCTTGGCATGTCTAGTCTCAAGATCCACGAAACATGATCCGAAAATACTGCTGCCGAAGATGAAGAGGCTGCCGCTCATACTACTCTCCTAATTGCTACACAATCATGGTGTTTACGTCCAGCAGCATTAAACCAAAATGTGGCAGCACGACCATATTCTTCTATTATTTTTTAAACCACAATATGTCTATGACACTTTTTTTTGTAGGAAAATATGTCTTTGAAAGATATCTTCTGACCTTGTTTGCAATAAAAGAAATGTGCATTAT
The DNA here is from genome assembly GCA_933228675.1 of Stomorhina lunata. Classification (NCBI taxonomy): domain Eukaryota; kingdom Metazoa; phylum Arthropoda; class Insecta; order Diptera; family Rhiniidae; genus Stomorhina; species Stomorhina lunata. The sequence goes on along the minus strand of OW121740.1, from coordinate 1,801,692 downwards.
GTATATTTGTTCAGTCCTATTATTGAAATTAATCAGTGCAAAATAGATTAGAATTGAGTATTATTTTTCCAAGCCACCATAGTTGGCAAGGGTTGGACATATGATGTTTGTAACGCACAGAAACGTTGCCCACCTACTCAGAATCACTGTGTCAATTTATATATATCCGTGTCCGTATAGAGCTTGTAACCAAATTAATGGACGAATTTCGATGAGTGAACGAATTGTCCGACTAAAACTTATGCACATTTGTATTTTGTAGATTCAATGTCTGGCTTAATTTTATCTTATTCCTAGCTTTCTAGTAAATCGCTTTCGATCATCATTGTAAAGTTTATAATAGTACTCGTATGATTCAAGAATTGTTTAAAAAATATATCATAATTCAAACTGGAAATAAAACATTTTTAAACAAATTTAAAAAATTGAAAATAAAAATATTTTATTTTTGTTTTTATTTTTATTTTTCTATTGACATTAATGGGTTGGGTTTATTTTTTGTGGTGTATTATTTAATATTTAAACCAGTGTTTGTATCTTAATGTATTTTGCGGAGAAAAAAAATAAAAATCAACTACATATATTTAGTGAGTGGTGGATTTATTAGTATATACTAATACTATTACTCAAAATACAACTCTGATTTTAAGCTTTTTTACTAATACAACTTTAAAAACTTATACTTTGACAGATGTCAAAGTACGTGCTTTTGAGAGTCGGCATACTATGCCGACTTAGTGCATCAAATATGAAGCGGCAAGAAGCGGCCTGGAACGCACTACAGAAATCCCTTGAAGCAAAAAAAGTACAAAAAAATATAACCGACTGACTACTTTCATATGTTCAGTTATTAAAAAGAAACTTTTTAAAAATAAAAACTTATTGTAATAAAAACCATATCGAACTACTTACTACTTTATTAATTAATTTTCTCCTCTCGATCTAGTGAACTTCTCCATTAAATAACAGGCTCTGTTTGAATATAACATAACCCGAATATACATAACCGAGCGACTACTGTTAACTATTATTTTACGTCACACACACATGCTTCATAGGGTGTCCCAAAAATCAAAAAAAATTAAAAGCGAATCATCCGTCATACGGACGAAACAACCAAAAAACAACCGCCTACTTTTAGGCGCATTTTAAAAATATCTCTGGAAGTAGGCAGCACTTTTCGTATTTCATTTGGAAAAACGGTACTTCGTGGTGAATTTCTATATTCACCACAAATGTATACTCACCACACTAAAATACAGAAAATTGCATACTTTCAGGCGCATTTTTTAAAAATCCCTGAAAGTAGGCAGCACTAATACGCTGAACGTTTAATTGGTGGTGGTATGAATACAAATAAAATTCAAAAATTGTTGCCTACTTCCAGGGATATTTTTAAAGCTTTGAAGACTTTTCACTATGGAAATACAGTGCGAGCTCGATTTGTGCAACTATCCCAGTATTAATAATTGCGTTTTAAAAAATAAAAGTATTTTTTTTCTTTTTGAATTATTTTTGCAGAAAAAAGTAGTTTTCACAAGTTTCAGCAAAAAATTTATCTTAAGAAGAATGTATAAAAAAAAACAAGTACTAACTTTTGATCACTCGCTAAAAAATTCATAAAAACCCGTAAAAATCCAAATTGACCCGGCAAATTTGAAAAAATTAGGAACATATCCAAATTTAACAAAATTAAAAACAAAAAATAACATTTTAGTGAAAATTATAGCGAATTCAAATCGATCGAGAAGTTTTTGACTTCTATTCCTTAATTTTTATGGTTTTAACAAAGACCGAAATAATGTTATTCATAAAAAAATTTACCCAAAAAATCACTATAGGAATGTATCTAGAAATTTTTTTTAAGAAATACAATTTTGGTTAAAGGATATTTCCTTTCCAAAAGCTGCTGGAAGGAACAGTTTTTCCTTCAGTTTTTTAGTCTTTTCTAAGTCTAAGAATTTGTTTAATATTTCCGTTAGTATTATGCTTATTTTTTTACTTGTCCTCGTATTGAGATATTCGGAAATTTTTGTAATTTCTGTCCTTAGTTTGAGCAAGTATGTATTTGCCTTATGGGTATTGTATTTGTTTAATGGGGTATTTACTACTAATATTAACTTTTGGTTTTGATCTCTAAACAAAAAGTCACGTGGATTGTAAAAGTCAAATTCAGATCTTCAATTTCTAAATTATATTTCTGCTTTAGTTTTTAAATGGTGGTTGTTTCCATATTTTATTTCGCATACTTTATCAATAATACTTCGTCACAAGCTTAAAATTCTGCAAAGAACATAAAATTTCAAAAGTCGTTAATAGAGAAATGGAATTGGAATCGTTTATTTCTTATTAATATCATGTCGAAAATTTTGTTATTTAAATATTTTAGATCTGTGATATGAACAAAATACCTTTTCGGTCTACAGTCTACTTTAATATACATGTGTAAAAAGTACGATGATTTGCCTTTTATTAATAATGTACAAATAAATAAACTTAAATTTTATGATTTTGCTTTATAAGTCATTATGTTAAAACATAATGAATTTGAGTGAGTCTTTTTTATATATTTTTTTTTTAGTGGTAAAACTTTTCGGTAAAAGCAACAATCTTTTTTTCTGCTGCGCACATCGAGCTCGTACTGTAGTTGTGTGTGTGTTAATTTTAAATTAAGTTAATCAAATAACTACAAATTTCTAGGTGCAATACTTCCACATAAAAGTATGCAACACTTTACCTAACAAAAAGTGTGGCTAAATACACACGGCCGTCATATTTTTATCCAGAACCGGGGACAACAACCGGAAATTAACTAGTTCTAGCTAAGCTACCAACCTACCCACATTATTGCAGCAGAAATAGACAATATTGTTGTTGGCTAGTTTCTATTTTGCAAACATATAGCGCCTCACACGACATGTTTTTATCATCTGACCTGTAAATGTACATATCGATCGTGTAACCACAAAAATAAACTAAGCCATGTGTCAGAAAAAAACATATGGACAAAAATCAAATAGTTTTAATTTTCAGAACTAAAAAAATTCATAAAATTTTTTGATCGCACACTAAATTTTTTTTGGAGTTCTATTTATAGGGAGCTTAGTGAATGTAAAATCCGTTCGCGTTATTGATTTTCGCGATGCGCGCAGAAGTTATGATGGTTAAACAAAAATTTCTAAAAAAATAAAAAACTATTTTATTTTTATTAGTTTTTTGTAGATTTTGACACAACTTATATATTTTCAGGTGTTCTGTCGTTTCATGTATGGTGATTTATATGTGCTTAACTAATTATAATAATTATGCAAGTGAAAAAAAAATTGACAAAATGTGAGTCTTAGTAAAATTTTATTTAATAGGTGCATATCTTTCTAAGATATAAAATATATTATTATATTTGGTCCATAAAATCATTAATCCTTATAATATTTTGGTGCGCTTCAAATCTAAGGTAAAACTTTATTTAAGAATAGTTTTAAGACCATGAGCTAAATTCGCGATGTGCTTCATTGAAATATTTTTAGATAAAACCTTCGCGTTCTTAGTTAATAAAGAGATTTTTGACAAACTTTCGATGCAAATCGGTTATAAATGACATCGCTTTCATATGTGATTTTGTCTCAGTTTGCATTCTAAAACCATTTGAACCAATATGCACTTTTTTGCACGATTTTCAAAATCTTCATAAAATTTTAGCAAACAATGATTTTTTGGTGCGCTTTCGCTTTTAGGTGCTAAATGGCAAAAAACTCGGTTTACGCGGTAGTTTGTAAATTTTCATTCATATTTGCTAGTGTGCTCCACGAAAAACCGGTATTTTGAAAAATTTACGATCAAAAACTACTCATTTACACCTGTCGTATATTATACCTATATAGATCACTTTAACGAGATATATAATAAATGATGCGAAATTGAAAGATCTACAAATCGTTATCTATTTTTTTTTTTAATTCTTTGAGGCAGCCAAAAAAGATGCGAAAAAAAAGCGGCGAAAACTAGCTTAAAATTTTGGCAGCCATTAAGTAGTATTAGAAGTGACAAAATTAAAATTTAGAGGGAAGTGGATTTATCCCCTAAGTGTGGGGTCTATTTCGTAGAACAACGACTAGTGTCCAAATGTTAAAACAAATGCAGAAGAAGACAAAATATGAAGAAAAACTTTAATGCTTCAATCGATTTGATAATGTTTTTTTTCAATTTGCATGCCAATTACGCTTAGAAGCGCAAATTTGCGCAACTAAGATATTGTGTTCAGTATACAGAAGTTTTTGCGAGTTCAAGATTAGATTTTCCGAACTCTTAAGGGTACAAAAATTATTCGAGTTCAAAGTCGGTTTCAAAGGAATAAAAACTGTTTGATTTTTGCCCATATGTACATATAAGTTGTGACCGAATATTATAAAAACAAATATTTTACACAAATTACATGTGACTGTCAATAGAAGCTATCTATGGAGAATTTTTGAAAATCGTAACATACCGACGAAAATTCTCAACTTAATCCGGGCAATGTAAGTTGATTTTAAAAGTCGAGTCCTACACAAGGGTAAACTATCAGATCCCTTCGATGTTACTACTGGAGTAAGGCAAGGATGTATAAATATTATCACCTATACTTTTTATCCTCGTCATCGACAACATAATGCGCACGGCTCTAAATGGTAGGCACGGTATCCAATGGACAGCCTTTAATCAACCTGAGGACTTGGAATATGCCGATGACGTATGTCTTCTAAGCCAAAGCTCTGGCCACCTTCAAGAGAATACTAACGCTATTTATTACTGCTGAATCTCCTATAGCTGGTCTTGAAATTAATATTTCCAAGACAAAGATTATGCCTGGAGGTTATGGCGCAAACCCGTTGACACACATCAATGTGAATAACGAGGTTATTGGGCGTGTAGATACCTTCAATTACCTGGGAAGTTTAGTAACTACAATAGGTGGCGCAGACGAGGATATTAAATCGCATATTAATAAAGCAAAATCTGTATTCGGCATTCTTCGAGCTATTTGGAAATCTCGGCAAATATCAACAACAACTAAGTTACGAATATATAACTCGAATGTAAAGTCCATCCTGTATTATGGCTGCGAAACATGGAAACACACAAATGCCATCGATAAACGACTGCAAACCTTTACAAACAAATGCTTAAGAGAAATTCTTAATATAAATATGGTGGCCGAATCGCATAAAAAATGAAGATCTACTTAATGCAACAAACCAAATCCCTGCTTCCACAGAGGTATGTCAACGGAAATGGCGATGGATAGGCCACACATTTCGAAGGCCAAATACCAATATTGCTTGACAAGCGCTTCCTTGGAATCCACAAGGAAGCGGCCGTCGTGTTGGTGCACCTGCTAGAACGTGGAGAAGATCAATTGATGTGGAGTTACAAGCAGCAAACTATTCATGGAATGATGTATGCCTAACATCTCGCAATAGAGTCCGATATAAAAGGATGGGAGTCAAGGATAACAGAAGAAGAAGACATGTGACTTTTAAATTGAAAAACCACATGTAAAAACATGTCGCCTATTTGCACTATAGCAATCTTTTTTAGAAAACAATAATTGACTGTCAATGGAAAATGTCAAGGTTTTCAAAAGGGAGGATTTTTACCAAGGATCGATTTATTAAAAAATCGAACGGAACTATTTTTTATTAGATATGAAGAAAAAACACAAAAAAAACTAATTAAAAAAACTTGTAGTCTTCCAACAGTTGGTCTCTATATTAAAAGTATATTAAAATAGTCAGACTTAACCAACTACATACAACAAACCACTCTCTCTCTTTCTTATAAACCAACTCCCGGAAACAAAAAGGACTGGAAAAAAAAATATTTTTAATTTATTTATTAAAATTTATTTTATTAAATCTATTTTATCACAATTTTGTCTTAAAACTTAATTAAAGAGTTTATAAAAATAAATATATATATAATTTAAATATGAATGAAGTTATCTTTGACTAATTGGTTTTCATTCGCCAGCTATTTTTAATCATATCGGCTGCTTTTTCGGCAATCATAATGACGACCGCATTTGTATGACCAGCTGGTATTGTAGGAATTATGGAGGCATCAGCTACACGGAGATTGCCAATGCCATGTACTCTCAGTTGGGGATCGACTACAGCCTCTACATCTGAACTGGGACCCATTTTACAAGTGCCCGATTGATGTTGTAAACTAGAACCGTACATACGCAAGCAACATTTCCAATAATCATCTGAAGCAAATATCAGATGTTCGCAACCCAAGAAGGGAGTTCGATTGAATTCGGTACCAATTTTACGCATAGCTTTGGTTTGGGTTATTTTTAAGATCTACAAAGAACGATTGCAAAAAAAATCAACATTTAACTCTTTTAAAAAATTTTAAAAATTTTATTTACCAATTTTATTCCCTCAACCATAGCTCTGACATCATCTGGATCTTGCATAAAATTTGGTTCCATTTTAGGCCAATGAAAAGGATTTGCACTGCGCAAAGATATGCGTCCTTTACTTTTGGGTCTCAGTAGCACGGGAACCAAACCAAAGGTTTCCTGGAAAAACAATAAAATTAAATAACTTCCAATAATTTATTATATTCTAAATTCTAAAAAAACGATTAAATACTTTATCGTGCAATCCCTTAAAAACTGTTTCATAAAATTCATCCGATATTCCTAAAAGATCTCTCATGGAACCCATGTGGTCACCACTTAAAGAACCAGCTCCTAAGACAACTTCCATGTCTGCATAATCTTTGTTAAAAGCAGAAGAAGGGGTTCGCAGAAAGGCAAAAGCCTCCGCTCCGCCAGGTATTGTATATGGACCTTTACCTTGCAGTATATATTGCAAAATATCTGTGGGATTCATGAGTCTGTGATCGTTTACTGTGCTATCATTGATGGAGAACACCAAACCGTTCAGTGTAATATGATCTTGCAAATTATAGCCAACTTTAAGATCTTTAAGTACTGTAATATTGTGTTGCATAAGATTTTGTTTGGGCCCTATGCCCGATAACATCAACAATTGGGGCGAGGCTATAGTACCAGCCGATAGTATAATTTCCTTTTTAGCTTTTATTATAAATTTCTGGCGATTCTTGATAAATTCAACAGCTCGAGCTTTAAGTTTTCCAGATTTTGAAGAAGGCTCTACTATAATCTTGGTTACCCATGATTTCATAGATAAATGTAGATTGGGTCTATTATGTATTATGGGCTTAATAAAAGCTTTGCTGGTACTACATCTGCGACCATTCTGTAAAGTAGCTTGAGAGCGACTAAAACCAAGCATATGCTCTCCATTAGGATCTGTAATGTTGTAGCCCATTTCGTCACTCGATTTCAAGAAAGCTTTAAGTAACTTTGATTTATAGTCAGTATAGCAGACATTGAGAGGGCCTTTGGTGCCATGATATTTGGATTTTCTTAAGTCCTGAATTTCCACATGTTCAGATTTCGTGAAATAGGGTAAAACTTCTTTATAACTCCAGCCTTTATTGCCCAAATCGGACCAATGATCATAGTCTCTATGATGGCCTCTAGTATAAAGCATAAAATTGATAAGACTGGTACCTCCCACACCTCTACCTTTGGGCCAATTGCATACACCATCTTTTAAACCCCGGCAAGCATTGGGGGTAGGATCAGCTTTATAACCCCAATTATAACGGGTCATTTGTGTTAAGGCAGCTGTTAGGGGAACATCACTAATAAAAGTCTCTTGATCTCCAGCCTCTAAGAGCAAAACCGTAGCATTATGTATCTCACTCAAACGATTAGCAACGACACAGCCACCAGAACCTGCTCCAATTACTATGAAATCATATTCCGGTAAAAAGATATGGGTATCGGGTAAACGAGTATTCAATAAAGAGGTTTCCAAATCACGGGCCAAATCAAACAATGCTTGTCCCGAGGACAAATTTGTAAAGGCTAGTAATTGTACTATAAAAATATTTATTTGCAATAATGACATAATGCAGTCATTTCAAATTGAAACTGTAGAAAAATCTAAAATGAAATAAATTATTAAACATTAAGAATAAATTAGCACTTTTAAGTAAATTGAAAAGGTAATAAGAATTAAAATATTGTGAACAAATCCAGATTTTCTGTAACATCGTCATATCTCTTAAAACTTTGCTTCGAGTAGCACATCGCACACATACCCCAAAAGTTAATTACTTTGTGTACTAAATATAATAAAGGTATTCATAATCTAGAGTTCTTTGCCTAGTAAAAGAGTAAATAAATAATGAGGCACTCTTCATTGAAGAGTCTTCAAAAACAAAATACGTTAAAATAGATTTTTTGTTTACTTTTTATTAAATAATTTTTTTTTATTAAATTACAAAGAACTTAAAGTATCTGAGATAATTAAATTTCTATTTATTCTTCTGTTATCCTTGACTCCCAGTGGAGCATAGGGCCTCAACTCTTTTCTATTTATATGTAAATAAAATTCTAGACGTCTTAATAGGATCAGACAAAAATTTCCCTCACGTCGAGACTAATGGGTATTTAAAAAAAAATTGCGGATTTTATTAAATTTGTTGAGTTATTGTATTTTAAATACGTTGATCTGGAATTATGACGATGTGGCAGCAAATGAGCAAAATGCAAAGAAACATTGAGTAAAATTAGCACGTTCTAGAAAAGAGACAAACTGCATTTAAAAATTTAAAGTCACTATCAATCTTAGTCTTCAATCTTTAGAACATATTCAAATAAGGCAATGGATGAACGTTAAGCAAAGACAACTGGATAGAACGACACACAGATGTCACTTTATATTTTACGATATTTGAGATTTTTTAAACTTGTTAATAAATTTCCTTTGTCTTGTATTTCTTGCAACCTTGATATTGATCTGATCAAGTTTGTATAGCCTTACATTAACTTCTTTATTTGCCTCTTAGAGAGAATGTAGCAAAAATTCAAGTTCAACTGCTGACTGACTGCAAAATGTAAACGGTTTTATTACTGCGTTCTTTCTCCCCTATATATACTTATTATACATGTATGTGTATAAGTGGATACGAAATCTGCAATTTAAGTTATTTTTAAATTCCAAACTCAAAAATAACAAAGAACAGGTTTTAACCGCATTTTTATTTTTTTTGCAAAGCAAAACAAACATTAAAATAAATGATTATACATAAACATTTTTTTTATTAAGTCAATTAAATAATTTTAATAAAGGATCGATCCAATATCGTCTTGCGGGAGTTTATGTGCTCTATCTGCCATTTTACACTTTAGGTTTTCGACTCTAAATTTTTCAAATCTGCAATCCGTTTTCGGCTATCTCGTCTAGTTTCTGAGATAAATAGTGTCTGTTTTGTTCTATATCCATCTAAACAGATTTTTTTTGTGCTGTTTTGCTCTATAGGAAAAATTTATGGTGTAAAAAAAACAAAATTCTTGTATAGTTTTTTTTAGAAAAATTAAGTTAAAACTTTAAGATCGATTTTCTCAAAATGCATTTTTGGCGTATAGAGCACATAAACTCCCGCACGACGATATCTGATTTAAAGAATCCAACAGCTGCTTTACTAATAATGCCATCAGATGACATATTTGTTTTTTACATATGACTTTTCAATGTAAAAACCATTTCTAATTGCGCATGTCTGTCAAAGTAGTAGACAAAAACATGTAGTCTGATGTTACTATAAAAAAATGTATGGCTATCAAATTTTAAGAAAGTAGAACATAAAACATAGCATTTTCAGAAATTCGGTAGAGTAAAATGATGACATTTTTGTAAAAAATGTAAAAACATAAGTTTGCAATTTACAGTTGTAATATTTATATTTAAAGTAAAACTGTTATTTTTACTTAAAAATGAATGAACTTAATTAATTATGTATTCATGCAAACTAATAACTGTGTTAGGTTATTCCTCGTCACCATTTATTTTTGTATAGTTTTTAATGAATTAATTTTATTTTTTATTTTTTAATTAAAATATTTAAAAATTTATAGTTTAGGTCACCCGAAAAATATTTTTGTTATCAATATTTGTTTTGCTAATCTATTTCTTTGTTGAATTTCTTAGACAAGGTCAGTTTTTGTTTTGCAAAGTAAACAATTTATTAAAGCCTTATTAAATTTTAATGATTTTTTTCTGCAAAAAAATTAATGAAATTATAAAAAATTCTAGCAATTTGTTTATCCGATACATAATTATATATCGGATATAAAATTATCTGTTCATATAATTAAAGACACATTTCAAGACACGCAAGTTAAGTGTCAAGAAACTATTTTAGAAATAAGACAAATTTGAAAGGTTATATCAAAAAAATGTAGTCGATTTAATTGGGATTGATTTGCCAATTAACTTCTAACAAAATTAAGTCTTATATAGGTTTAACAGAAATAGTCAAGAAATCTATACCATAAAATTTTCATTTATCGAATTAATAAATAATTTTTCTTAATATTCGCCCCATAAATGAGAAAACCACTTAATCAGTTAATTTGTAGAAGGAAATGGCAACTGATTCGTAATGATACCGCCATATTTAAGTTTTTATTTAAAAAAGTAATACTTTATAGCACCGATGCCTAGTACATGTATGATAACAACAACATCAACCACAAGTGTTTGGAAAACAGTTATAGTGGGCATCACTGCTTTACATGAATTTGAACTTACTACATATTATAAATTACTTTAGAATTTTGCAATCTTAAATTATTGTATTATGCGACATTTTTTGATATGCTCATTAAAATATCTGAAATTAGAATTCACTACCTTACCTACGTCTCTGTTGTCAATTAAATTTTGTTAGCGTCACGATTTCTAAAATTAAAATGCATATAGCATTCTTATTTGCTGAAACGATCTCCAGTTTATTTTCTAACATGAATAATACAAATAAACTATTAAATTCTTAACTATTGGTGAGCATTACAAACAAATAATGTAGTTTGTATTATGGGCTTAATAAAAGCTTTGCTGGTACTACATCTGCGACCATTCTGTAAAGTAGCTTGAGAGCGACTAAAACCAAGCATATGCTCTCCATTAGGATCTGTAATGTTGTAGCCCATTTCGTCGCTCGATTTCAAGAAAGCTTTAAGTAACTTTGATTTATAGTCAGTATAGCAGACATTGAGAGGGCCTTTGGTGCCATGATATTTGGATTTTCTTAAGTCCTGAATTTCCACATGTTCAGATTTCGTGAAATAGGGTAAAACTTCTTTATAACTCCAGCCTTTATTGCCCAAATCGGACCAATGATCATAGTCTCTACGATGGCCTCTAGTATAAAGCATAAAATTGATAAGACTGGTACCTCCCACACCTCTACCTTTGGGCCAATTGCATACACCATCTTTTAAACCCCGGCAAGCATTGGGGGTAGGATCAGCTTTATAACCCCAATTATAACGGGTCATTTGTGTTAAGGCAGCTGTTAGGGGAACATCACTAATAAAAGTCTCTTGATCTCCAGCCTCTAAGAGCAAAACCGTAGCATTATGTATCTCACTCAAACGATTAGCAACGACACAGCCACCAGAACCTGCTCCAATTACTATGAAATCATATTCCGGTAAAAAGATATGGGTATCGGGTAAACGAGTATTCAATAAAGATGTTTCCAAATCACGGGCCAAATCAAACAATGCTTGTCCCGAGGACAAATTTGTAAAGGCTAGTAATTGTACTATAAAAATATTTATTTGCAATAATGACATAATGCAGTCATTTCAAATTGAAACTGTAGAAAAATCTAAAATGAAATAAATTATTAAACATTAAGAATAAATTAGCACTTTTAAGTAAATTGAAAAGGTAATAAGAATTAAAATATTGTGAACAAATCCAGATTTTCTGTAACATCGTCATATCTCTTAAAACTTTGCTTCGAGTAGCACATCGCACACATACCCCAAAAGTTAATTACTTTGTGTACTAAATATAATAAAGGTATTCATAATCTAGAGTTCTTTGCCTAGTAAAAGAGTAAATAAATAATGAGGCACTCTGCAAGAGTCTTCAAAAACAAAATACATTAAAATAGATTTTTTGTTTACTTTTTATTAAATTATTTTTTATTTTATTAAATTACAAAGAACTTAAAGTATCTGAGATAATTAAATTTCTATTTATATGTAAATAAAATTCTAGACGTCTTAATGGGATCAGACAAAAATTTCCCTCACGTCGAGACTAATGGGTATTTAAAAAAAAATTGCGGATTTTATTAAATTTGTTGAGTTATTGTATTTTAAATACGTTGATCTGGAATTATGACGATGTGGCAGCAAATGAGCAAAATGCAAAGAAACATTGAGTAAAATTAGCACGTTCTAGAAAAGAGACAAACTGCATTTAAAAATTTAAAGTCACTATCAATCTTAGTCTTCAATCTTTAGAACATATTCATATAAGGCAATGGATGAACGTTAAGCAAAGACAACTGGATAGAACGACACACATATGTGACTTTATATTTTACGATATTTGAGATGTTTTAAACTTGTTAATAAATTTCCTTTGTCTTGTATTTCTTGCAACCTTGATATTGATCTGATCAAGTTTGTATAGCCTTACATTAACTTCTTTATTTGCCTCTTAGAGAGAATGTAGCAAAAATTCAAGTTCAACTGCTGACTGACTGCAAAATGTAAACGGTTTTATTACTGCGTTCTTTCTCCCCTATATATACTTATTATACATGTATGTATGTGTATAATTGGATACGAAATCTGCAATTTAAGTTATTTTTAAATTCCAAACTCAAAAATAACAAAGAACAGGTTTTAACCGCATTTTTAATTTTTTGCAAAGCAAAACAAACATTAAAATAAATGATTATACATAAACATTTTTTTATTAAGTCAATTAAATAATTTTAATAAAGGATCGATCCAATATCGTCGTGCGGGAGTTTATGTGCTCTATCTGCCATTTTACACTTTAGGTTTTCGACTCTAAATTTTTCAAATTTGCAATCCGTTTTCGGCTATCTCGTCTAGTTTCTGAGATAAATAGTGTCTGTTTTGTTCTATATCCATCTAAACAGATTTTTTTGTGCTGTTTTGCTCTATAGGAAAAATTTATGGTGTAAAAAACACAAAATTCTTGTATAGCTTTTTTAGAAAAATTAAGTTAAAACTTTAAGATCGATTTTCTCAAAATGCATTTTTGGCGTATAGAGCACATAAACTCCCGCACGACGATATCTGATTTAAAGAATCCAACAGCTGCTTTACTAATTATGCCATCAGATGACATATTTTTTTTACATATGACTTTTAAATGTAAAAACCATTTCTAATTGCGCATGTCTGTCAAAGTAGTAGACAAAAACATGTAGTCTGATGTTACTATAAAAAAATGTTTGGCTATCAAATTTTAAGAAAGTAGAACATAAAACATAGCATTTTCAGAAATTCGGTAGAGTAAAATGATGACATTTTTGTAAAAAATGTAAAAACATAAGTTTGCAATTTACAGTTGTAATATTTATATTTAAAGTAAAACTGTTATTTTTAATTAAAAATGAATGAACTTAATTAATTATGTATTCATGCAAACTAATAACTGTGTTAGGTTATTCCTCGTCACCATTTATTTTTGTATAGTTTTTAATGAATTAATTTTATTTTTTATTTTTTAATTAAAATATTTAAAAATTTATAGTTTAGGTCACCCGAAAAATATTTTTGTTATCAATATTTGTTTTGCTAATCTATTTCTTTGTTGAATTTCTTAGACAAGGTCAGTTTTTGTTTTGCAAAGTAAACAATTTATTAAAGCCTTATTAAATTTTAATGATTTTTTTCTGCAAAAAAATTAATGAAATTATAAAAAATTCTAGCAATTTGTTTATCCGATACATAATTATATATCGGATATAAAATTATCTGTTCATATAATTAAAGACACATTTCAAGACACGCAAGTTAAGTGTCAAGAAACTATTTTAGAAATAAGACAAATTTGAAAGGTTATATCAAAAAAATGTAGTCGATTTAATTGGGATTGATTTGCCAATTAACTTCTAACAAAATTAAGTCTTATATAGGTTTAACAGAAATAGTCAAGAAATCTATACCATAAAATTTTCATTTATCGAATTAATAAATAATTTTTCTTAATATTCGCCCCATAAATGAGAAAACCACTTAATCAGTTAATTTGTAGAAGGAAATGGCAACTGATTCGTAATGATACCGCCATATTTAAGTTTTTATTTAAAAAAGTAATACTTTATAGCACCGATGCCTAGTACATGTATGATAACAACAACATCAACCACAAGTGTTTGGAAAACAGTTATAGTGGGCATCACTGCTTTACATGAATTTGAACTTACTACATATTATAAATTACTTTAGAATTTTGCAATCTTAAATTATTGTATTATGCGACATTTTTTGATATGCTCATTAAAATATCTGAAATTAGAATTCACTACCTTACCTACGTCTCTGTTGTCAATTAAATTTTGTTAGCGTCACGATTTCTAAAATTAAAATGCATATAGCATTCTTATTTGCTGAAACGATCTCCAGTTTATTTTCTAACATGAATAATACAAATAAACTATTAAATTCTTAACTATTGGTGAGCATTACAAACAAATAATGTAGTTCTAAAATTTCTTTTGTTTGATTATTTAGCACAAAGTTTAAAGACCTTTTAAATAGGTCTTGTAGAGGTTTAACTTTGTTCCTCTGTATCTTAAACTAATGTAAGTAAAATTACTCGATTAAAACTTGGAAAACTATATAATCCCTAATTGATTTTTTTGAAAAATAAAATAGGACATCTTAGATCAACTACTCATTTACATATCCGGTTTATTGCATAGTTAAGTTTAAGAAATAATGGACCTATAAAATAAACTACGACCTGGGGGGTTACTGCGTATCTCGATGCGAAAATAAAACTGTTCGAATTTGTATGCTTAAAGCATAATTTCTTTCGAATCGAGTTACGCGGTAACCCCCCTGTACTTAAATTACAAGCTTTACAAAGACAGGCTTCTAGCAGTCCCGGCAGATCGACTTAAAAAGTGATTCTGAGTCAATCGGTATTCTGAAAGGTGTATGCCAGACTAATATTCTATGAGTTGTAATACTCAGCACAATCAAAGGCTATATTTCCACGAACTTAATAACGCATACAACAGTTTTTTTTTTTTTTAATTTGAAATTTATAAAATTTTTAATAAATTTTTAAAATATGCACTTCCATAGCATATCTCTTAAAATTTAATAGCACATTTTCAATTATTGCTACACTTTTAATGTGTATGACAAAATGTTAACTACTTTATATTTAAATTCGTCAAAATTAATATTTATCAATATTTTGTCATTATTATTTGAAGAGATTGTAAATAGTTCTAATTTGGCATATCAGTTAGTTTTAAATAGCACTTTATAAAGAGTTTTAAGGAATCAATATATGATAGATGTAACAAAATTATGTTTAGGTTGATTGAAATGATAAAAATAACCTTAAGTTCAAGAAATCCTCATGGCTATGACATCGGTCAAAGTATCATTCACAGCTGCAGCAGCAACATGCACAAAAACACCCCTTTTTATTTTGAAATAAAATAATTTATGCTAATTTAAGTATTGAATATATCATAATTATGGACACAATTAGTTAGGCATAGTTTACATTAAACGTCTGCAAGAGTATACAATATTGTTCATCAAAAACGAATACACCATAGTAGTACTCAATACTTGTAGTATAAATGAGAGAATGAGTGTAACCGATATTGTCTGCTTTTGTTTTTGCTCATCCACTCTACCCACAAAGTCAGTAACTGATGCTTTTGCTTATAAGTTGAGAAAGATAAATTTATCTGTTTACAACTGTTTCTTGTTCCAAAATACTTGGATAACTATAAGTATTTATGAGTATTTCGAATAACTTGTGTTCTATGTTGAAATACTAACATTTTTCAGTGTTTGTGTGTATATATTTTAATTGACTATAAAAATGAATAATATAGAAATAAAAGGAAAAAAATTGTCAAAAGAGTATAAAATAAGTGAAATAAGGGTAAAAGTAAAATTTTTTAAGAATTGAAAGTTTTTAAAAATCCTATAATAATAAGAAATTTTTTTAAAAATTTCCTATAAAAAAAAAATTTTTAAATTCCCTATAAAATTGAAAAAAATTTAAAAATTTACTATAAAAATAAAAGAAAATTAAAAATTTCCTACAAAAACCAGAAATTTTTTAAAAATTTCTTATAAAAATTAAGGAAAAATTTTCTTTGAAATTAAAAAAAAAATTCTATCAAATAAAAAATTTTGAAATTTTTTTTTTATAAAAATAAGACACTTTTTAAAAATTCCTTATAAAAATTAAAAATTTTTAACATTTTTCAGTGTTTGTGTGTATATATTTTAATTGACTATAAAAATGAATAATATAGAAATAAAAGAAAAAAATGTCAAAAGAATATAAAATTAGTGAAGTAAAGGGACGGAGTAAAATTTTTTTAAGAATTGAAAGTTTTTTAATTCCTATAATAATAAGAAATTTTTTAAAAACAAGAAATTTTTTAAAAATTTCATATAAAAATATAAAAAATTTCCTAAAAAATTGAAAAAAAATTAAAAATTTCCTACAAAAACAAGAAATTTTTTAAAAATTTTCTATAAAAATTAAGGAAAAATTTTCTTTTAAATTAAAAAAAAAAAATTCTATCAGATAAGAAATTTTTGATTTTTTTTATAAAAATAAGAATTTTTTTTTAAAATTCCCTGTAAAAATAAGATTTTTTTCAATTTTTTTTTATAAAAATAAGAAATTTTTTTAAAATTTCCTATAAAATTAGAAATTTTAAAAAAGTTCCTATGAAAATAAGAAATTTTTTAAAAACTTCCTATAAAAATAAATAAAAATTAAAATTTTCTGCAAAATTTAGAAATTTTTGAATAATTTCCTATAAAAATAAGAAATATTGAATTTCCTTTAAAAAAAAAAAATTTAAAAATTTTATATAAAAATAAAAAAACAAAATCAAAAATTTTCTATGAGGATAAGAAATTTTTGAAAAACTTCCTGTAAAAATAAGATATATTTTTTTTAATTTTATATGAAAATAAGAAATTTTTTAAAAATTTCCTATAAAAAAAAAATAAAATTTCCTATAAAATTAAGAAATTTTTGAAAAATCTCGTATTAAAATAAGAAATTTTTGAAAAATTTCCTATATAAAATAAGATATTTTTGAAAAATTTCCTATAAAAAGAATAAATTTTTAAAAGATTTCTTACAAAAATAACAAATTTTTGAAAAAAACTCCTACAAAAACAACAAAGTTTTGAAAAAAAAAGTATTAAACTAATCGAATGTCGTTTTTAGTTTTTATTTTATCCTATAAGTAAACTTCATACGACATACTATAAGTTATCTATTGTATAACCACTAATACTCATTCCATCCATTTTGCAAAACTATAGGAAAATAAATATGTTATTCTCATTGTCTTTTTACCCACTCAGACTTACTTAGTGGGAGAATACAACAATACTCACTTATAACAAAAAACTTAACTACTCATCAATACACACTCAAAATAATAAAACACAGAAATGGATATACACGGATGGAACTATGCAGATGTTTAGTTTACATGAATAATGTATTAGTTAATAGCCGCTCCATTTATTTAGCGTGCAAAAAATTAGCATTCTCGGTCAATCGACCTCAAAACTTAGAAAAATAATGACTGAACTTTGATTTATCACTTAATATTTAAAAACTAGTCCTTTAAAACACGCATATAAACTAATGGGTTGAAAAGCTTAATGTACAATATCTGTGCCTAGTTTCTGTAACTCTCGTATCGATAAATTATTCGAGTGGAACAATGAAAATGAAGAAGGAACTAGTTGAATTGAAACAAAATGTCATTTTTTTCACCCAAGTGTTTCTGTCAAGGCTCCTATATACAGGTTAACGCATGGCTACAACAAATACAACAAGCCAAAAACAACATAGGTTTTGTTGTTGGATAATAAGTTTTTTAATGTCAAAATTTAAAACAACATTTCGACAATTCAGAATAACAACAATAATTTGACATTAGAAAACTTTAACAATTTTTGAACTAGAACAAATTTTGAAAAACAGCTGACGAGTTGCAGTCACTTGTTATAATTACACTATGGTTTCTGTAATTTATTTTTGTGAGAACTATCTGTCATTCAACAACTTACGTCAAATTTATTGGAAATGTGCGAGTAAAACTGTTTCTGTAAGCGAATGATGCGAAAAGTTTTTCATTTTATCTGTCAAAACAATTCGCACATATTAAAGGCGTCAAAAAAGAAACATTTGAACTAAAAAGTAAAAACAAATGCATAATTAAAACATATATTTAATTAAATAAAACGTAATCAATTGCTTCATTTTATTTATTCAAATATTTTCCATTTTAATTAATTTCATAAAATTTAAAGAATATCAAAAATATTTCGGCGATCGTTTTGTTCGGGTACTAACAACACCACACTAAACATTTAAAATAATATATATATATAAATGTCTATATATATATATATATCTATTTTTTCTTATTTTAAATTAAGTTTTTAATTTTTTTGATGATAAATTTTTACTTTTTCTACCAGCTGTTTACTTTTTGACAGATGTATTGGAAATTTCCATTAAAAACGTAATCAGTGTTGCTAGTACTCACTTTGTGTTACAGAAACACTTTTTTCTTCCAGGTCGAGAAACGGTGGAATTTTTTGTTTCATACTTTTCGCTGTGAAAACTTATCACTTTGAGTTACAGAAACGACCTACTGTATAGTAACTAAAAATCTTACTTAAATTCATCTTAATTTATTTCAATACTCATTAAATTTTGAATTATGTTCAATAAATCAAATTTAATTTCACATTTATTTCGTTTATTGTATAGCAATTGTTTTATTAGCTCTTTAATTATTTTAATTTTATCACGTAGGAAAAAAATTAAATCAAAAATGCAAACATTTAACTCAAGTGTTTAAGTAACAATTAACCAGCGGCGGCACACTTTATACTAACTAACTTCAACACCAATTAAGGAAATCATCACAAAGTCAAATATACTCGTACATAGTTTCATTTTAAAACGACATTAAGGCAAAAAAAAAATGAAAATTTTGACAAATTAATAAATTTTTTAAAAATATTTAATACTAACATTTTAATTTGTGTGTATTTTTAGTAAACTTTATAATTTGTATTTTTTTAATTAAATATTTTGTTATAGCTATTCTCACGTTTTTTTTTTTCAATCACAATTTTTATTAATTTCTTTATTTAAATTTGTTTAAAACTGTTTTTTTTTTTAATTTAAATCACTTTAATGCTTGTTAACGACGCATGCGTGCGTTTCTTTTGACTACTTATTGACTATTAAACGTAGATGAGATCAATGCTTAAACAAGAAAACCCCCCAACATGATGCTACACTACACCAACACCAATCACCAGTTACTTTATAGACAGTCTATTATTAAGCGTGGCCAGTCAGTCACATTAAGTTAGCATGCTATTTATTAACCTGTTTTCTACCAAATATAAATCAAAAAAATTAAAGAAACTTGGTGGTATTGGTGTTTAAAATAATAAGTCTTATGATCGATAATATAGTAAAATTATAATTTGTGGAGTTTTAAGAAACTCAATCCTCTGCGAATGACGTGATATAGTTCTCAAAATATATAGACCATCACATGGCTTATATTTTCCAAGATCCGTTTTAGAAAACTAATAAAATAAATTGTTTACAAGTTTTTTTTTAATCAAAGCGAAAATTCATGTTCCATGAATTTTCTGTACAAAAATTTGACTTTGTTGTTTTAGGCGGATTCATAACCGTTTAGTACGAATATCTGTTCATGAGATGTTCTAACTTCGCATTGAAAGTGCAAATGCTTCAAGGAATTATTTACCCAATTATTATTTACTCAAATCTTAGGAAGAACAAGTAAGAATATGTTAAAGTCGGTCATTCCAAACTATTTGGTATCCTTTTCTAAAAATGTTTAATTTTTCAAAATTTTGAGATTATTTATTTTACAGAGGGTCTAATATGGAAGCTAGGCTCAAATGTGGACCGATTGTTACCAAATTTCAGCTATTGGTTTTAATTTATAAAATACTTATTCTGTGCCAAATTTTAGGAACACATCAAATATCTTTAGATTTTCACGCGATTTTTGATTTTCTAAATATGTACTTAAAACACTTTTGAGAGCATGTCTTGTATGGAAGGTGTGGCCAATTTGTGATTTGTGTTACCATTAACATAATTTATGCTAAATATTTTTATAATGCAACTGAAAATGAGTGCCAGGGAAGGCAGCCCTTTGGAAGGTACCCGAAATTATAATCCGAAACCAAAAAAAAAAAAAGTATCTGTGCTATACGTTGGTCACACACAAGCTTACATGGATATCCAGCAAGCCGGATGGACATCGTTAAATCGATTCTGGGAGTGAATCTGAATTGATGAAAATACAAAAAGGTGGGGGTCATGGAACAATAATGGATAAAATATGTAAATTAGCTAAAATGTGCAAAGTTTTGTCAGTAAACAAAATATTTCTTTAGACTTTTAAAAATTGCTACCGATTAAGTGATTTTTCCTGTTTTGTATTGAACAATTCCATTCAAATGTTTATATATTTATTAATTTCTGTCTTTATGATACTTCATATGAAATTCAAATTTCTATGGAAAGCATTCCATCTTACTCCGTTTTCCTAAGCTTCCTACTAATGCAATTAAATTTTATTAATTTTTTTTACTAAATTTGGGCCTGTATTAAGACCGTTTTAATCGACTCAGGAAGTAAATTACTTCTACGGATCGATGATAAGCCCTATATACTATCTTCTATTTATCGATGACAGGCTTAATATTCATACTTCGTATATCAATGATGTATGATATAAAGAATTTATTTTTAAGTGGTAGAAAATGGGTTAATATTTATATAGTAGCCAGTGTAAACATAAAGATTTGTATTTACAATTAACGATTAATCGTCTTGAATGAATGCATGATGTGACTGAATATCGATGGGTGTGTATGTGTTTGACTACAGCTCCAATTTCACGTTTGTTTTATTTTTGTCCCTATAAATATTTCTCTTCGGAGTTGATGTGCCAAATATCACAAATGCGCTAAATTCCATTGAAGATTTTCAAGTTCAAGTCAATGAACGGCTTGTGTGCAAAATCCAAACTATATAAAAATTTACATAAATCTATTATGAATAAATAAATAGGTAACATATAAATAGATGGTTCTCCTCACTTTATATGCGAATGAATCTAATGAAATTTCAAAATTTATAAACTCTTCAGGCAAGATGTAGATCTTTTTGCAAATTTTTATAGCTTAGAAGGCTTAATGTTAATTTTTAGCTTTATTTATTCCATTTTCATTAACTTTTTTAAGGGTTTTGTTTTGTTTTTAATTTTGAATCTTAATCGTTATTATATCCGGTTTCGTTATTATTGATTTAATTTATGTTTTTTAAATTAACGTTTTAACAATGTTTAAGTACTTTTTGTTTTGAATTGCTTAAAATTTAAAAATCTTGACCTTACTCAACTTCGATGGTTTCTCAATTTTTAATCTTTTTTATTTTTATAGGGGCGCTATTATTAACACGGCGGCGAAATGTATGGAAATATACCGGCTTTACATTTTGTATTAAGTTTTTTTTTTTTTTTTGTTTTGAAAAATATTCTAAACTATTTTTATAGTTCAAAATGTTAATAGAAAAGCTACGGTAAATTTCCATGCATTTTAAAAGCCACACTTTGTAAATGAACTATTTTTAGGTTCTTCTTGAATTAATTAATTTTTTCTGTTCTTTTTTATTCTTATTCTTAAGTTTTGCTTTGTGTTTGTTATAAATTGGATCTATTTAATAAAACAAACAAAAACTCAGTTAACACTGTTTCTGAAAGTAAATATGATTTTCAATTCAAAAATACTCGTATAATGAAATAACATTAAGTTAACCCTTTAAAATCGACTAACATTAGATTTTTCAAAAATACATAACAACGGCCAAATCTGGTATAATAAGTGGGAAAGGACTTAAGTCGGTCTACGAATTTTCTAATTGATCCTTATATAGGTAGGACTGATCGTTATATAGACCGATTATCCCCAAGTTTCTTCTGTTATCCTTGACTCCCAGTGGAGCATAGGGCCTCAAGTTTATTGAAATATTATCCAAATTGGTATAACTTTTATCTATACTGAGGACTTTTTTTGTTAATGTCAAAAATTTTATTGAATTTGTCAGATATTCTCGAAAGTGGGCCGAGTAAGAAAGATATGTTTAAGTATGGTCAAATTGCAAAAAACTTTAATTTGGTTTATATCTATATATATATATATACATATAAATATAAATTCGTATGTGTGACTGATCGAATAATGTAAGAACCAGAATTGATTAAAGCCAGATATTATAAAATTTTTATATGGCAAAATTATGATCAAAATTTTTATAAAGTGAAATGTTAATTAAAATTCACATGTTTTGAAATTTTGGTAAAAAACGTTTATATTGTGAAATTTGGATAACAATTTTTAGATAATGAAATTTTGATAAAAAATTGTCATATAGTGAAATTTTAATTAAAACTTACATATAGTAAACTTTTGATAAAAAATTTTCATATTGTGAAATTTGGATACAAATTTTTAGATAATAAAATTTTGATACAAAATTTCATATAGTGAAATTTTGATAAATATGTTTAAATGGTAAAATTATGATCAAAATTTTCATATTTTTTTTTTTTTTTTTTTTTTTTTATTTAGGACCAGCACTCAGGGGATGACCCCTACTTATGCAATGCATTGTGTTGGAACTAGGAAAATAGGTTATGGGAGGGTGGATAGATGGAGTAGTGTTTATGGACATTTGATTTGAACTTCCCTATATTGCAACTGGCAGGGAAAATTTCTGCGGGAAGTAAATTCCACATACGAACTGTACGGCTAAAGAAAGAATTTTCTCTGTAGTGTGTTGTTCTGTCTACTGGCCAATCGACTACAAAGGGATGAGCTCTAACAGACAGACGTGTATTGCGTAGAAAAATTCGAGTTTCAGGAACAAGTTCCCTTATTTCATTAGAGCACATTCCAAAGTAGTAACGATAGAACAGTGTGACACAACCCACATTGCGACGGTGCTCTAGTGAATCAATAGAGTTGGATACCCTACTGTCACCAATAAGTACCTTCGCCCTCTCCTGCACTCGGTCGAGAAGCTCCAAAATAGACTTTGAAGCACCGGCCCATACATGGGAGTTGTATTCCATTTTCGGTCGAATATAGGTGGTGTAAATAGTAAGGAGATCAGATGGAGTGAAGTATCTCTTACACCGTTTAAGAAAACCGAGACACTTGAATGCTTCTTTCGACACTTGAAAAATGTGATCAGTCCAACGGACATCACATTGAATTCTCATGCCCAGAACATCAAGAGTATCTGATTCCTCGATATTTTCACCACCCATTAATACAGATGAAGTAACATGATCCGCCGTGCGTTTGTGCGTAAGCATACAACACTGAGTTTTCCGCGCATTAAAATCGACTCTATTAGCACGACCCCATTCTGAGATTGTTTCTAAATCGCGGTTTAATGATTCATTCATGTTTTGCCTCATAGTGCCAATCTCTAAAAGGTTTGGTCTATGATTGAATGAATACGAATGGCAAATGTTACTATCATCTGCAAAAGAGTAGATAGGATTAGAAGTTTGACGTAGAAGGTCGTTTATAAAGATAAGAAACAGAGTAGGAGAAAGAACGGAGCCTTGCGGTACCCCTGAATTTAGCTTGAACTCGTTTGATGAGATCCCATCTACAACAACTCTTATAGTGCGATCTCTGAGAAAGCTCGATATAAATCGAGAGAAGTTATTACCGACACCAAAAGCAATAAGTTTTGATAGAAGTGCTACGTGCCACACTCTATCAAACGCCTTGGAAATATCCAGAGCCACAACTTTACTTTCGCCAAAACGGTGTATTGAATGACACCATTTTTCCGAAAGGAAGGCTAGCAGGTCTCCCGTAGAGCGTCCCCTACGAAATCCATACTGGCGGTCGCTTAGTAGGTTGTTAGATTCCAGATATTTAACAAGATGGTGGTTCACCATACTCTCCAATACTTTGGAGAGTGCAGAACAAATTGCTATTGGGCGGTAATTTTCAGGGTTGGTAGCCTCACCCTTTTTAGGGATTGGCGTTACATTAGCAACCTTCCAACACCGAGGAAATTTACCAGCATGGTACAAGGTGCTGAAAAGGTTAGCTAATGGACGCGAAAGCGTCGAACAGCACTGCTTCAAGACCAGTGCTGGAATACCATCCGGCCCTGGCGATCTGCTAAAACCCTTTTTACAGCACGGGCGCGAAAGAATATCTTTGGCATAGTTACAGATACTCTTTCGACCTCGGGCGGAGGCTGAGTGCTTTCCGGCAAGCGGGAATTACTTGCAAATACTTCAGCTAAAAGGTTAGCTTTATCAGCCGGGTCAGTGAATGATTGACCATTCCTTAAAAGAGAAGAAATTGTAGAACTAGCATTATTCTTGACTCGTTTAGCGAATGACCAAAAACTCTTACTGCCCCGAGGAGCAGCAAGAATTTTAGTACGAAGACGCTGCTCGTACAGAGCTTTTTCACGTCTTAATACTTTGGCACATGTACGCCTCTCACGTTTGCGTTGCGTATCAGTAACTGAATTTTGGTTATTACGCCAGTTTCTGAAAGCTTCCTCTCGGGATCTGACTGCTTGTTTGCACGTCTGATTAAACCAAGTTTTTACTTTTGGTTTAATCGAAATATTTTTCACTGGGATAAACATTTTCATTCCCAGCTTAATAACATTTGAAACCATTTCCGCCGAGGCATTGACATTGCTGTCGAGGAAACAAAGTTTCCAGTTAAAATGCCTATAGAATTCGTTGAGCTCTGCCCAACGACCTTTTTCGTATATAAAAGTTGAACGTTTCGTGGCTGTTTTCGAAATGTTGCGAAGTGAGGAGAGCGAAAAAGAGGCGGAAATGGCACAATGATCGGAATTTCCGAGAGGTGCAAGAACCTTTACTTCATACTTATCAGGGTGTGAAGTAAGGAAAAGGTCAAGGATGTTTTGTTGGTGCCCATCAACACATGGAATATGTGTCGGCTCATTCACCAGTTGCGCAAGGTGATTGTGCGCTGCAAATAACTCAACATATTGGCCTTCAGGAGTTGTGTGGCTTGAATGGCGAAGCCAGGACGAGTTGTGAACATTGAAATCACCAGCAATAACGATTTCACTGCTCGGACAACTCTCGAGGATCTTCGAAATTGAATCGGAAAGGGCATCGAAGCCAGATAGAGTTGTGTCCCTTTCCGCGTTTGGACTTCTATAAAGAAACCCGAAGTACAAAAGATGCGCCCTGATTCTGAATTTAACCCAGAGACAGCTAAATTCGTTATCATGCGTGCCTAATGATTGCTGGCACTGGTACGCAACTTCATCGCGAATGTACATTGCAATGCCCCTATGAAGGTTAAAAAGGGATAGGAATTGATACCCAGGTATGTGAAAATCCTGTGGATCAGCATTTTCAGATACCTGGGTTTCAGACAAGGCGAAAACATCCGGCCGATGGAGACAAATGTGTGCGTAAACAGAGAAGAAATTTGCTCTTAGCCCACGTATGTTGCAGAAGTTTATGGTAAAACGATCTGCCATTGCAATATATTGAAAAACTAATCAATTGTCTATTTATAGTAAAAGTCTCAAAGATGTTAATTGTTGTCAGCGATACTAATCAATGGTCAGTGTTATGCCTTCACCATTAATTAGTTTGACAACAATTAAGTCAGTGATACTTTAATTATAAAAAAAAGAAAAGGAACGAAAACACAATGACAATTGCTGAGAGGGCCATAAAAGCCCTGATCTAGTCATTGTTTATGCTAAGTGCCAACGCTGATAAATTTTTCTTTTATGTTATTAATGATGTTCTGTAGATTTGTTTGTTGTTGTATTGATTTATTGTGTTTGTTGTATTAAGAAAGAAAATAAAACTGGTTTGGAGAGTTTTGTTTATTGTTGGATGTTTTTAATTTTGGGTTTTTTTGTTATTTTCACTGTTTGAGTTTTTTTTTTTTATTTTGATTTTTAATTATTTTAATTTTTAGTTATTATGGTGTTAATGTTAATAAGTTTATTAATTTTTTTGCACGGGTTTTAATTATTATTTGTAAAAAAAAATAATTTTGTTTAAAACACTGAACGCGGACAAAATACACATGGACGGACAAGCAACATGTAAAAACGCGTGTAGACAGGACGGACGTCAAAAATATTTATATAGTGAAATTTTGAGCAAAAATTCTCATATGGTAAAATTCATGATCTAAATTGTCATATAGTAAAATTTCAGTCGAAATTTTCATATATAAAATTTTGGTCAGAATTTTTATGTAGTAAGTGAAATTTTGATAAAAATTTGCATAAAATTATAAAAAAAAAAAATTGATACAAATTTCCACATAGTGAAATTTTGATAGTAAGTCTATGATAAATAGTCTTTATTGCATTTATATAGGAACAACAAAAAATATTATTGGTATAATTCTTGAATAACTTCACTTACATATATGTGACCTTCTTCGAAAAAATGGACCTAGTATATGAAAATGAAGTTTTGAGAAAAATTAAAAATAAAATTTTAATGTTGTTCTCATTTTAAACGATTATCCCAAGTTCGTTTTATATATTTTAATGGGGTTAATAAATTTTATCAAAAATCTAACTCATTTCATCTTACTGTACATTTTTTAGGTACCAGAATCCACTCTTAACTCCAAACTCTGCTTTTTAAGATCGAAAATTTAAGAGACTGGCTTGTTGGACCAAAAGAAAAAAGTAAAATCTTCTTGATTAGAGATAATTTTAAATTGATCTTGGTCATAAAAAATGCTCGACACTTATATTATATAAAATAAGTAAAGTGTCAACAATATAATTCGGGGCTAATATTGCAACTCAGAAAACAAGAAATACTTTCGGAAAACACCTTATGGGTTAAAATTCGATGTCACACTTTATTAGATATTTATGAATCATTTTATACAGATATATTTATCTAATCGACGATACATTCGATCATGTTTTATTTATGCAAATTAATATCAACAAACACACAATTAGTGATAATGATGTTAAACACGATCATCATTGCGATCACACCTCATACTAAAAAATAGTTTGAATATTAAAAAAAAAACTATTGATTTAGTCGAGTTCAATTGAGTTTAACACATGGATGCGAAATGTTTTGGGTGAAGCTGAACGAAATTTGGAACTTTGATCATGTTATTTATGCTGAATTAAGTTTTGTTTGATTATCCAAAAAAAGGTAAAATAGCTTCCGGTTTTTTCTTGGTAATAGATCAAAATATTTATGTACATAAATTTATCAAATCATATTAAGATAAATATTTTTAAACATGCTAATTAAAATTAAATAGAAAAACAAATATTTTTGCTTAGTACTAGATTGTACGTGTATTTTTAAAGGTAGTAATGAACTCTGAAGATTAACGACAAAATTCCCCAATGTCAAGGTTTCTTAGAAATGGGATGGTAAGAAATGGTTAATAGTCAAGATCTCCAAAGAAATAATAATTTAAAGAAAATTTTTAGCAAAGTCAATTGGTTTCTCTAAAAACGACCTTGTTAAAAAATTTACCTCAAATTTTTTTATAAAACTTTTTTTTAACAAAACAAGAAAACAAATTCCTTTAATAAAACATTAATCATTTTTTTGCTAAAAACAAATACTACGATCGTCAATGAAAATAAACTATTTCATTTTATATTTGGCTATTAAATAAATTTTGTTGTTTTTAGGTCAAACATGAATATTTGTTTTATTTATTATTTATTTTTTACTATTACTTACTTGCATGGCAAAAAAAAACAAAAATAATAAATGTTTCCACTTTAAATGCATTCAGGGGTTTCTTGTCCATCTTTTGTTAACAATTAATAATGACCATCCAGAAATTCATTTAATAATATCTCAATATAGCCATGATTTTGCACATTTTTATTTCTTTTTTCTTAATTCATATATGAATAAATATTTCAGTTTCATTGGAATTTAATTGTTTGCAAGACTAGGTACGTACGTGTCTATTAAAATTATAAAGCAAATTTATTAAAAATTTCTATAAAATAATGATAGTTTTTTAAAAAAGTAGTTGGTAGGGTGCAATGTTAAAAACATTTGTTTTTTGTTTAATTTTTATTGATCTTGAATTCATTTAATACTCGTAATGATATTCACTTACTTCTTTGACTTTTATCTTCATTTTACACATGTTAACGTGTAAAATCACTTGTAGCGATCGATCATCATATTAAAAAATCAATTATATTTTAATAACCCTATCAACAAATTTATTATTTGTTTTGAATAATATTAGAGTCATTTATAATATAGAGATCACTTGACCTTGTAAAGGTATAAAATGCCAGACTATTTTATAGAAGGTGTTTTAATCCTCCCAGATCTGTTTATATTTTCCCTTCTTCTAAATCTTAATTCTTCAGCCTGACGCATGTGGTAAAAATATGGACTAGCTATATTGAACTTATTTTGGAAAATTTTGTATTGCTAAGCCTATAGGTTTTTCCTATATTCAGAACACCTTAACTCCGGAATGCTTTTGGGACGCATCTAAAACTAAATATAATGACAATTTTATGTTCATTTGATACACACATAATTTTTGTATAAACTGTAATCAAATTGCTAAATATCGAGAAAATCGATTTACATTTAACTTTAACTTGCAATGACAGAACTGACTTAAATACATGTGACCCGGTCTATGAAAAGGGAAAAGTTGGCTTATGACTCAACAACAAATTTTCGAAAAAATTAGCTAATTTTTCGAAATTTTGTTTTTGAGTCATAAGCCAACTTTCCCCTTTTCATAGACCGGGTCACATATAAGTCTTAAGAAAATGTTTGTGTCATGACAAAATTTTTCAAATACACATACATACTTTTATACTGGTTTATTATATCGGGTTATCCATTTCGTGGTTTCAAAAGTATAGGACTGAATTCCACATCTGTCAATTTTTATTCTTTTCAGTGGAAAGTCTGACATTGACGAAAATGGATCGCTTAAGTATCACACAACGCATACAAATTTTCAAAACATACTACAAAAATGGCCACATATCGTGCTTTAAGAGGAGATTATGCTTTACATATTATGCTTTACGCAAGCAATTGCCAAAATTGTGAAAAAATTTGAAGAGACTGGAGCGGTTACAAATATGGTAAGGGTGCATCATCGTTTCGCTCATTTCGCTGAAAATATCGCTGATGTAAGTAAAAGTGTTGCCGAAGACCCAAATAAGTCGATTACTCGTCGTTCTCAGGAATTAGGACTGTCTTACGGCACATTGTTGAAGATTACGACTTGGAGAATATGTGGTTTCAACAAGACGGTGGCAGATGCCACACAACTCGAGCGAATATGGCCTTATTGCAAGAGACATTTCCTGGCCGCATAATTTCTCTTCGTGACGATATCAACTGCCCACCAAGAATATGCGATTTGACACTATTAGACTTTTTTTGTGGGGCTACACGAAAGACCGAGTTTATGCAGATAAACCTTTAACTCTTGAGAACTTAAAAACCTGACCGGATATGAACGAAACATGATATCAAAGTAGAGGTCGTAACTTCTAAAATAATTTGATAAAATTTGGCACAAGACTTAAAAAAAACTTGTTAAATTATTGGTCCATAATTGACCTTAGTAGTGAAGGGTATTATATAGTCGGGCTTACCGACTATAGCTTTTCTTATTTGTTTTAATCACATTTGTGTTTTAAATATAAGTTTTCATCATTTTTTTTTTGCCACCCAAAGGAATGTCATCAGTAAAAATCATATATTTATATTTTTCACTTGTAATAAAACTCAATTTTTATTTATATTTGAAATCATTTTAAGGAAATTGTTATATATTTCTTGATTTTTGTCTCTAATATTATTTCCACTAAGAGTTAAAGTATGTTAAGATGTTATAAATAGTTATAGTAAATATATGTATGTAATAGTAAATGTTATGAATAAAAGGATGTGTATACATATGTAAGTATTAAAAACTATTCATTAGTTACGTTATTCTTAAGAAATTTTCAAAGAAACAGAAAAAATTAATGTTATATAAAGATTTAGAAATAAAAAACAAAAATCCATATCACTCAATACTCATTAAAGAATTTTAACATAAAATAAATTAAATTTTGATAATGGAAGTTAATGCTCAATATGTAATTTTTTAGTAATAAATGTAATAACAAAATAATAATTCCTTTCTTCATTATTTTGTAGTCATAACTTACAATATATTCTTGATTCTTTAAAACTTTCGATAATAATGTGATACATAATTAAGATAAAAAAGTTATTACTCTTAAAGTCTTGATAATTTATTGAACTTTATATAAAGATGTTTATGTTTATTATTTTGTATGATTTTAAAATTTAAAAAAAATTATACAATATTTTAAATTACTAAGATCTAATTATGTAGAAATAATTTAACTTGATTTATGATTATAGGTTTTAATAATTTTAAATATGTAATTATTTATATGCAATAAAAACATAAATAATAAAAAAGCCAATAATTTTGTTTAAAACAATTTGATGTTTGATGTTATGTATTTAAAAAGTACGTATAAAGCTTACTTTAAAAAGAAACTAAAACTAATTTGTTACATAATTATATAATAATATAATAAATATTTAGGTTTTACAAAATCTATCAGACATATCTTCCAAATACATTTCTATTCTATTTTCTATTGATATAGTAAAAATGCCTAGTCTACGCACACATATAATAATATAGTATATGTTTATTATTCAAAAAGAAATGGATGCTGGGAGAGAACTCGTATTATAGCAGGAGGAGTATGTATACAAATTGCTTTAAGTTTTTATAAGATTTTAAATTAATAAAATATGAATAGCAAAGAAAAGGCATCAAAAGTTTTCATTTATGCAAACTAGGGTTTAAACTTATTATAACATTAAATATTTTTACAAGTTTTTTGTTTAAATTTTTGTTTTAATTTTAGTTTTAAAATTGTACGCCACCTTCTTGTTCACTTTCAAGATATAACTTTATTTAAATGAAATTAAATAAAAAACAATTTTAAAAAATTTTATCAAAGAACTGGGTTTTACCACGATTCAAAAAAGAGATTTCATTACTATTAAATTTAAAATAAAGAATAAAATAATTACTATAGACAAAACTGATATACAAAAAAAATTTAAACAAAATGAAAAAAAAAAAACAAAATTATTATATTAAAAAAATTTTAAAAATTTTTAAATATGCTGCTAATATTGAAATCAATATAATACATAACTTTTTGTAACATAAAACAAACAAACTTTGCTAACAATGAAAAGAATTAATTTGATCATGTAAAATTTATGTTTGAATAAATACTTGGATGGTTGACTAGAAAATGTATTTTGTTGTTTTTGAAAAATAAAATTTGTTTTGATTAAAATTTTTTTTTTTTGATTTTTAGTGTTAAAATGATTATCTAAAAAGATGTTAATGTTTCTTTTTGTTATCACAAAAGAGTTTATTTACCATTTTTTAATATATTGGTTTATTTTAATAACAAGCCTAAAAGTAGGCCTTACAAATTTAGTTTTTCAAATTACTGTTTTGTGTTTGAAACCCTTGTATGTATATGAATGTGTGTATATTGTTTACAAAATTTAAACATGTTTTAAGCGTTTTTATAACTACAAAAAAAGCTTTTTTGTTTATATTCAAGATTTTAATGAAAAAAACTTGTGCTTAACTCATCATAATGTTTAGCTTCTATTTTTTATCTGTGTTGTGTTTATAAACTTTGTTGCCAGAATTGTTGCTTGCTAGACTTATTTCTATATTCTTAAATATTGTCAACCTCCTGCGCTTTCTGCTTGATATTATCACGAAAATGTCTATTTTCTGGATTGGCCAAAACCGATTGTATAAACTCTGAGGTTTCCAGTTGTAGTTGCGTAAGTCTTCTTTGCAGTAATTGATTACGTTGAACCAATTTAATGGTTTTTATAGCTATCGACAGTAAACCATCTGTGTCGTTTAGTGATTTAGTGTTATTTGGCTGTTTAGCCAACAGTTTATCTCTCAGCAGGGGATGATTGCCTCCTCTTTTTAGTCTGGCACTCTTTTCTGTATCCAAACTAGTCATGGAATCGGTTTCATCTGTATCCATATCCGTGTCACTACCACTACTACCACTATTTACATCTCTTTCATCTTCCTCCGAATCGAAATCACTGCAGTCGTAGTAGTGTTTTCTTTTGTTACTGGAATGTATTTGATTTGTCTGCTTATCTGAAGTAACTGAGACTTTGTCATTGTCATCCTCATATAAAGCCGTTACATCATTGCCATTACTATGCTCATCTCCCGCTGCAAACAAGTGATTATCCTGCATTATAGATAGGGAATGTATTTGAAATCTTCTTTCTTTCCTGCAAGATAATGGTGATGTGTTTGATGACGTTACCTCTTTGGGTAATGGTGATGATGTTGCCGCTCCTGATAATGATGACGGCGCTGCTGACAGTGATGTGGAAGATGATGATGATGATGGATTTGTTGTATTGCTGGCATATGTTGCTGAGGATTCATTTGTGAATGTCTCATTGGTCAATCTTAAATCATAAGAATTTTCGGTATCCGAATGTGTGGCCGAAGTAACAGCATTATCGGACAGAAAGGAAATTTGCTGATGATAAGGATGATTTAATGTTTCCGTTGCTAAGGTGGTATTTGTTTGCATTGTATGATTATAATTTAAGCTGTCCTCATTGTTAGCATTATGATAGTTACTAATGGCATTTCTCTCTGTGGGATTGAGGCTTGGTATTCTTAAGGAGGCCGATACTCTGGAGTTCAAAGAGCCTTTAGCCACTGTAAATGAAAAAAAAAAATAAAATAAATTATTGGTCAATAGATGAATTAATTATAATTAAAGCCTTGTAAACTCATAAACTGTAAGTAATGAATTACATTTATTAATTTAATCTGCCTCTATATGATCATAAAAATTAAACAAAAATACACACACGCACGCACAACGAACAAATAAACTTAATTGAAAAATAAAAAAATATGTTCATGTTCTCTAGCACATGTTGTTCTCAGATGACTGTTGAGGTTGGCAACAGCTGTGAGTTCTGAGAACGAACCGAACACATTTAAGGGGCGCGCAATTGATGCATGATTAAAAACGTGACTTATAACGAACGTGTTGAGTAAGCTGACTGACGTACATACTATGAATTTATTTTTTATATTTATTGCTATTTTAGTAACAACAAATATAGCAACAAAATACGGAAAAGAATTTATAGAAACTAGAACAGCAAAAGCAATAATTTGTTTTTGCAAAAAAATTACACAAATTTTAATTTATTTTTTAAATTTTCGAACGAGAAAAATGTTAAATATTTCTGCAACAAAGTATATAAATATTAATAAAAATATTTTTGGCAATTTTACAAACAAAAAAAAAACAGCAACTAATTAACAAATATTTACAATGTATTATTTGGTTAAAGAAATTACATTTTATGAGTATAATACAAATTAAAAAGATTCTATTGAAATTTATATAGTATAATTTTTCTAACAACCCAGATTGATTTATTGATATAATTTTTAAAAAAGATATACTATGTACAAAAAAATATTGTTTAAATCTCGTTTATTTCCGTTTCAAACTTCTGGATATCTGTCTTCACAATTGAACAACAAATTCCCATATCCTTTATGTCATGGGAATTTTTTTTTTCTTAATTTCAGATATGAAAGTTAACATAAAAATTACACATACCCAGCAAAACTTTGGTAATAGCAAGTACTCTGATAACTGGTTACCTTGTAACGACTACAACATACCATCCGAATAAATAATAAGTTATTACAGAAGTACTTATTTGTAATTAAGATGGTAATTTAAACTGAATGGCCCCGGTTCAAATCCCACCAAGGACAACAATTTTTTTTAGTTTTTTTTTTATTAAGAGTCTTTTTAAATGATTTTTGAATTTTAAGAACTTAAATATTATCTTCTGTAAAAAAAATTTGTAAAACTAACTCACGTTAATGAAAAAATACCATCATGAGTCAATTTTGATTATGTAGGGGATGTTGAATACCAAACACGATTCTAATTGGTCTAAACTTGGTAAGCCCAACTTATCTGGGTCATCCTTCATCTCAACTGTGGACACACACTTCCTCATGGTATCACTCAGGGAGCTAGTTTAACACCCATTAATATTGTGAGTTAACATGTTCCGAGAGTTGTCCCATAAGATCGATAAAAATAGGTTAGGATTACGGGCTAGTAACCCTCTCTTGAAAAAAATACAATGAAGAGGATAAAATTAGAATTGAAATGTCCCACTACCTAATATTAGAGGAGGATGTCCGAAACTTCGATAGAAAGACCAAGTAGAGGAACATTTTTCAAAGCTTGGCCTATAAAATTGGAGAATATTCGCACAAGATCGAAATCCATGGAATTTTAAAATATGCTCGGACTTTGACCTTAACAGGTTGTAACATTTAAGTAAGTAAGAGTCAATCTTATGTAAAAACTTATACAAAAAAGAAGATTTAAATTGTTTAAGTTTTAAAATAATTTTAAAAACGTTTTAAAATAATTACAAAAAATCGTATAAAAATATTTTTCCAAAAATTACAACAAAGCAAAAAAAAGCAGAGAAAAACAAAGTTATTTTCACATGATTTTGGATCTAAAAATAAAAATTGTTTATATTAATTATAAGCTGCTAAGTTTTCAACATATGAAGTAGCTCAGTGGAAGAGTCTCTGCCTAGCAGTCGGAGGGTCTGAGTTCGAGCCCCCATGGGATCATAAAAAAAATTTTGTATTTCGTTTAAAAATATATGTTTTTAATAAAACAACAACAAAAAAGTTGTTGCTGTTGTTGTTGTTGCTTTCAAATTGCTTACCCAAGACATTACTTTTCTGCAATTGGTAAGTACTTGCCTCCAATGACATCCCCATGTTAATGTAATGACTTAAACAGCGAATGAGTAAGTAGTTCGTGTTCAATAGTTTAACTGTTTAACTCATTATTTGGTAATGAAAAGTTTTACTGGGTATGGGCAAATCCGAGAAACCTTAAACCAAGGACAAAATTTTAAAACAGTCAAAGTCGCATATTTGTGTTTTTTAAAAGTTCATAAAAATAGCAAAAACATCCATTTAGGTATTTAGTTTCAGTAGGGGCTCAAAGTCTGCTTAATTTTATGCAATTAGATGTGAAAGACCCCATCAAAAGTAATTGGAGTGATATAAATAACGTCAAGTGAAAAAGGGCTCTCAGTGTGTAGCGTCCATCACAGAAATAAAGGTTTTTTTAATTTGACTAGTGCAATTTTTCTCCAATTGAACTTGGTAAAGAGAAATTGTTTGTAATCGTCTGATTTTCCTTTATCTTCAATGTATTTACAACTTTTTTATTACTATGACCGATTTTATTAAATTTACAGAAACGCGTGTTGAAAAAAGTCACTTCCATTTTCGGTAGCGTCCGTCACAGCACTTTGAAAGCGAATATCTTTTTCCTCCAAAAGAAGTATGTAAATTAACATACGCCATTCGATAGCACAATCGATGGGCTAATATTCCCTGAAATCTGTACAAAGCTATCTAGTGTAGAACGACAATGGGATAAATTTAGGAACAACAAAATCCGAACAAATCTATCGTCCGTCAGGCAGGATTTGCCCATATTTATAAAACATTTATAGAAAAAAAAAAAAACATTTTTCCCAAAACTTTCGTTTAGAAATCTTTTATATAAACCAAATTTTGTTTTAGATATACATTTATAGATATCGTTAGATATATCGTTACTTTAATATAGAAATGCCCTAACTAATATTTTTCTTACATTACAGTAGAGGGAAAAACTAAATAAAATTTTAAGTTTTGAAGATATAGAAATTTTCTAAACGCAGCTTTTTACTGAATTCTCTAAAGAACTTAATGCTATAACAATGTTTTTTTAAATTAAATAATTTTTATAATTAAAGTAACAATATGTATTTATGTACATTTTCATTGTAACAAAATTATAAAATCCAGTCATAAAAAAATTAGATACATATTAATATAAATAACATTTAGAACAGTTTTTTATATTTTCGAGATATCTACAACATATTTTATAAATATTGTTTTTGTTTAAACATTTATTAAATTTATTGTCACCGTTTTGAATAAATTCCGCTCCCACATGTCTTAAGCTTTTCGTGTGCTAAAAAAAATGGCACATGTCCAATAAAGATATTCGAATATTACAAATTTTTAAATGTAAATAGTTTCCTACATGTGACTGTTAAATTGTGCATTTTTAATTTTTTATTTTATTCATTAGTTTTTTGTGCTTACGAGTATGAGGAAGATTTGAATAATAAACATTAATTATTATTCACTGATTTATCTGTTTGTTTTTTGTTTCTTTTGCTAAAACCCAAACACATGCTACCAGAATAAGAAAGCGATTTTTTTTATTCAAATTTATTTTCTTGCTTCAATGAAATTCGCGTGTGTCAATAAATCGTTCAAGTTGAAATGAACATGAAAACAAACATGAACACTTCGAAGACTCTCGATTTTAAATAGAATTCATTCAAAAATAAATTAACAATAATTAAAAAACCAAATAAGCAAAAACAATTAATGCATTTTTAAGGGCAAGTCAAGCAAAAAGATTTTCAATTACCCTGAATTTAATATAAAATGCACAATATGCAAATAATTCACATGCACAAATCTGCAAAAAAACATGTTACGTCACGCTTTACTCATGAACAAACATATGCGAATACTTGAACTTATGAGAAATTTAAGACGTTATGGGAGGAAAATCGAAAAAATGTCATTACTACCAAGTGCTCTTACACATTCCTCCAGTCGACTTTATTCCTTCATACAATGACTCAAAAAAGAGAGAGAGATACATTTAGTACCTTAACTAAATTTGCAATAAAGGGTTGGGCTGCAGTAGACAGACGCTTAAATTAAGAATGAAATTAAAACAGATTTACTTATACTTATGTACTTATACATATGTATGTAAGTACATATATACATTTTTACGTATATAAAACTTGAATGAATACTACGAACCAAGAGAGCCAATCTTACAATTTTTTGGAATCTGAACTCAGAGTAAGTTAAAGAGGAAGCAAAAAATGCAAATGTTTTTCGAACTCAATGTGATTGTGTGATTTGTTGTCTGAACATGAGTAGAATTAAATCAAATGCACGTGTGTCTTGTTGTCTGGTGTCATGACACAACATTTGAAAATGTGTTTTGCGTTTTTCCTTATTGTTTTCACTTTAATTCTTTGTCTTTTACTTATTTGTTTCATAAGTTAATTGGTTGCTACAACAAAGTGAAATGTATACCAGGATAAGAGTACATATATACATACATAAATACATACGTATAGTCGAGAACATAAAAAAGGATCACAAAAAGTTGGTTTTCTTATGAGATATTAAAGTTTTTCGTGTTCACTTTTTGTAGGAAAAGATTAAGAATTTTTATAGAAAATTCTCAATATTTTTTTTCAGAAGAAAATTTCGAAATAAATATTATTGAGCATTAATTTTGATATTAATATTTTGTTTATAGAATTTTTTTTGTTAAACATTATTTCTAGAAAAAATTGTTGATACAAATTTGTATATAGAACTTTTTATAAAAAAAAATGTTTCATAGAAAAATTTTTTGTAGAAATTAAAAATTTTCTAAAAAAAATTTTTTATAGAAAATTTTTAAAGAAAATTTTTCATATAAAATTTTTCGTAAAAATTTTTTTACAGAAAATTTTTCATAAAATATTTTTTATAGAAAATTTTTTATAGAAAAATTTTTTATAAAAAATTTTTCATATACAAATTTTTTATAGAAAATTTTTCGTAAAAAAATTTGTTATAGAAAATTTTTCATAAAAAAATTTTTTATAGAAAATTTTTCGTAAAAATTTCTTTATAGAAAATTTTTGATAGAAAAATTTTTCATATAAAAATTTTTTATAGAAATTTTTTCGTAAAAAATTTTTCATCAAAAAATTCTTTATAGAAAATTTTTCATAAAAAAATTTTTATAGAAAATTTTTAATTAAAAAAAAGAGCATTCGCATTTGATCCCAAATCTGTTACATTTATTTATTAATGTAACAGACCAATTTATTGAAAAAAAAACAATAAATGTTTGCGGAGAAACCAAAATTCCTCGACGCGTTTCGATGGTTGGTTAGGCCATCTCTTCAGGAGGATTATTCCCAATTTAGACAGATCGAAAACCTCACAGAACGAAAAGCCCCTTCTTCATAGCATTCTGCACGGCTGCAGCAAGAATGTGGGAAGTGAAGGAAAATGAAAACTGAAAATTGTTTGTGTTTTGTTCAGTCGCTTTTACTTATGGTTTGTGAATATAATTTTTAAAGGTTTTGTTTGTAAAATAAGTAATAATTTGATCTGTCTAAATTGGGGATAATCCTCCTGAAGAGATGGCCGAACCAACCATCGAAACGCGTAGAGGAATTTTGGTTTCTCCGCAAACATTTTTTGGCTTTATATCAATAAATTGGTCTGTTACATTAATAAATAAATGTAACAGATTTATTATCAAATGCGAATACTCTTCTTTTTGAATAATATTTACATCCCGACTTTTTTGTTATTTTTGGAAAATTTTTAATATTTTTTTTTTACGAAAAATTTTGGTATAAATTTTTTTGATCACTAGTTTTTTTTTTTTTTTTGTTAAACATTTTTTCTAGAAAAAATTTTTGATACAAATTTTTATATAGAATTTTTAATTTTGTAGAAATTAAAAAAAAAATTTATTTATTAGAAAATGTTTCATAGAAAAGTGTTTTATAGAAAATTTTCTATAAAAAAAAAATTTTCATAGAAAATTTTTTGTAGAAAATTTTTTTAAAGAAAATTTTTCATAGAAAAATTTTTAATAGAAAAATTTCAATAAAAATTTTTTATAGAAAATTTTTCATAGAAAATATTTTTATAGAAAAATTTGTAATAGAAAAATATTTTATAAAATTTTTCATAAAAAATTGTTTATGAAACATTTTCATTTAAACAAAAATTTATATAAAATTTATCATAGAAAAATTTTTTATATAAAATTTTTCACAAAAGAACAAAATGTTTATGAAAAATTTTCATTAAAAAAAATTTTTATAGATAATTTTTCATAGAAAAATATATTATAGAAAATTTTTCAATAAAAAATTTTTTTATAGAATTTTATAAAATTTTTATAAAATTTTTCATAAAAGAACAAAATCTTTATGAAAAATTTTCATTTAAAAAAAAGAAATTCGTACAAAAATTTTTCATAGAAAATTTTTCATTAAAAAAAAATTTTATAGAAAATTTTTCAAAAAAATTTGTATACAAAATTTTTCATTAAAGAATTTTTTTTTTTGGAAATTTTTTATCAAAAAAATTTTTTATAGAAAATTTTTCATTAAAAAATTTTTTATAGACAATTTTTCATTAAAAAATTTTGTATAGAAAAAAAATTTTTTTATGGAAAATTTTTCATTAAAAAAAAATTTTTAGGAAATTTTTCATCAACAAAATTTCATCTATACAAATTTTTCATTCAAAAATTTTTTATAGATAATTTTTCATAAAAGAATTTTGTATAGAAAATTTTTCATAGAAAAATTTTTTATAGAAAAATTTTTATAGAAAAATTTTTTATAGAAAATTTTTCATAGAAAAATTTTTTATAGAAAATTTTTCATAGAAAAATTTTTTATAGAAAATTTTTCATAGAAAAATTTTTTATAGAAAAATTTTTATAGAAAAATTTTTTATAGAAAATTTTTCATGGAAAAATTTTCTATAAAAAATTTTTCTATGAAAAATTTTCTATAAAAAATTTTTTATAGAAAATTTTTAATAGATGAGGAGGAATTTTTTATTTTTTTTAATAAAAATTTGTTAAACAAACTTGTTGATAAAAATTTAAAGTAAAATTTTTATTGAATTTTTTTTATAGAAAAATTTAAAGATTATTAAAAAAAATTATCGACAAAAATATTTTTATGAAATTTAATACATACATATGTATTTTTAATGAAAATTTTTTCATTAAAAAAATTTCATAAACAAATTTGTTCATAACAAATTTTTTTGGAGAAATATTAAAATTTGAGGGATTTGTAATAATATTTGTGAAACATAAAAAAATTATCCAATACCGCTATATAAATACATACATACATACATACATATCTTAAAGCGGAATTCATAAAGAATAGAATATAAATTAATATTCATTCGTTTCATTACTCATTCTCTAACAACAACTTTTTATCTGCTTTCATAACGTTACTCGTGTTGTAGAGCTTATAAATGCAAATGTCTTCGACGTCTGTGAGCCAAACCCAACAAACATTTCAATTGTCGTTTAAAATACCATTTGCTTCTAGGAGCGTTTTAATAAATGAAGCCGATTAATATTATATTTGAAATGATGCCTTTGTGTTTTCTGGGTAATTTTACCTGCCTCGATGACTGTTTGTTTCATGTGATCTTTAATTTAATCGTAAATATGTTTGGATTTGTGTGAGTCTGTGTTTGTGCAAATAAATAAAGGCACATGTCAGTGCTACATGACGTATACGTAACGATTTTATTTAAATATACTCATACGTAAATGGACACGCAAAATGAACTCTAGAAGGTGATTTACACTATATGTTTTTCTTTTTAGACATATTTAACAATTGTATTGTATAATTTCATTCTAATAACTTATAAAAGTCAGTTGAATAAGATAAATTTAAGGCATGTGGTGTAATGAACCTAAACTAATACTTTTATAATTCGGGTATAATTTTCTATGTTTACTCACACTGTAACACATAATTGATATTCACACATATATAAATAATTGTGTATTGTATAATTTACCCTATTTATGTTTCTTACAAAAAACCTACAATTATGTTGTATCTATATTATATATACATATATTGTTAAAGAAGTTGCTAATTTAGTTATATAACATAAGAATTACACTGTGTAAGCCAAAAACAACGACAGAGTATTTTCATGTACTAAATAGAATTCTGGCACAAAAAACTCATTGATGATAATATTTTTTAAGGCTAGATCAGAAACAAAATATCGTTATACGATTGCATTTTACATAAAAGTTAAAAATTGTGTAATAATTTTTTTTTTTAATTATTACACATAACAAATTTTGTCGGTAAAGCGTCTATATTTTTTGAATTTTTTTTTTTTATAAATTTAATTTTCTCCACCTTTTTCTCATACAAATTCAAGACTAGATGAGCCAAACCTGATGAGTATGAAAGCAGACTTATTAGCACGTTTTAATTTTTTATATAGAAGTGCTTCATTTCTATGAAAATAGAATGTGTTTGATAAAAGTATAACTACTCACCATAATTAACAATATTCGATAATGTTTGATTTAATTGATGAGATCCTTGTCCATGACGCCGGATATTTGTTGTGGCAATGGTACGTGTTTGGCGTTTTTTTCCTGAACATATTGTTGGTGCCATTTCAAATGTGTGGGTAGTTGTTTTATTTCAAGATTAATGGCGATATGTTTTTTCAAAGAATCTATAAAATAAAAAAGAAAGCATTTATATAAACAAAAAGAACAACTTAGTTTATCATACAAATACCAATTCACTTAAAACAAAAATCTGTATGTAAGTAAAAGTTTTCGCAAATAATTTTATTTAATTTATAGCTATTGTTCCAGACATTTAGCTCCTTTAGTTGGATAATTGTTTTTTATTTATCGATACTCCCTTCTTCAGTATAACAAATCAGACAATAACAAATTGTTAAACAAAAATAAATTAAATCGAAGCTCTTAATTTTTGCCTTTAAGTAACTCGAAGAAAAACAAATAACCAGGGGGGAACTCAACTAAAAGTACAACATTTTCATTTGTAAATACAATTTTAATTTTATTTTATAACGTCGTAAATTTTTTTAACACGCAAAATTCGCTTGCGTGTGCCAAATGCAGACAACGTGTTATTTATTGTCATTATTTTTTGGTTTCTTTTTTTGGGAAATTTTAAACGAGCCTGAGAAAAAGAATTGCTTTTGAGAATTTGAAGTGTGTTATTGTGTGCAAATTTAGTACAAAGAAAACATACCAAAAGTATAAAAAGTACTAAGTGTAAACGACGATTTTAAAATTATTTTACCTCAGACGACACCAATTTGCCAAGCAGCAACAACAACAACAGAAAAGAATCTACTAAAATATCTATAACGTAATTCTTGGGCACGTGTATGCTCTTTCCGCTTGTTAACGCTCTATTTAGAGGAAGATTTCGAATGGAAAAGGAAGAGGAAAATAAAAATATTCACACACGAGCCTTTAGGATAACTAACTTAATTATTTTCAACATTAGCATTGAAAATTATTTTGAATTTGGGTGTTCAGTTCTTAATAGATAAAATTTTTTTCAATATAAAAATAATTCAATTTATTTA
This sequence comes from Stomorhina lunata, assembly GCA_933228675.1. Lineage (NCBI taxonomy): Eukaryota > Metazoa > Arthropoda > Insecta > Diptera > Rhiniidae > Stomorhina > Stomorhina lunata. The sequence goes on along the minus strand of OW121740.1, from coordinate 1,758,914 downwards.
ATTAAAAATTCATATTTTCATAACGATATTTTTAAAATCATTACCCATATATACCTTAATTAGACCATTTTTTTAAAAAATTACGAAAATGAAAGGATACCGATTTTTTTTTAATCAATAAACAAGCGAATATCCCTCCTTAGTCGATCTATTTATAAAAAACGATTCACTGTCTAAATTTCAGCCTTCACGCTTTAACCGTCAAGTGTTTGACAAACTACGCTCCTTGTCAAAAATGTATGTAGGTGGTGCCCATTTGATATATGAAGCATTTATACAAAAAGAATTGAAAATTTTATATGTGTGGCATATACTTTATATTTTTTAATAAAGAATTTATATCGCAATTTTCTTAATTAACCCCAAATTTTCTCAGTAGAAAGAAATTTAACCAAAGTAAAAAAGAAAATATCAAAAATTTGTATACTGGTAAAATTGTGTAATTTTTAAAACCAATTTTTTTTCTTTTATTCAAAAAAATAATAATTATATTTGCAACAAAATATTTTTTAATAACGGATTTTTATTGTTAAATAAAACTTATTTATTTCTGTCAACAGGAAAATTTTCCATTAAATCTTAAAAATATTTCACACACTTTTAAACTTCAATGTCATAAATTATCTACACCCTAAGACACACTTTTTTAAGCAAATTTACTTTGGGGATTGTTAAACATTGGGGAGAACAGAGGAAGTATGCCCTTCCAAAGGTATCAAGAAAAGTTAAAAAAAAATTTTCTCTAAAGTAATATGTTTGTGTAGTAAATATGTGCATACATTCACACACATACGCATACATTAATACATACAGACAATACAAATCTTTAAGGTATGAGTAAAATGAATTTACCTGTCTGTAGCTATAAATACGTTATGTATTCGATAAAAGTTAACAAATTATTACACGTGTTTCATATTTAAGACAAAAAGACAGTGACAGGTCCAAATTATCATAAATTAAGTTAAATAAAAAGTTTTTGGTAGTTAGATAAAAAATATTTATGAAAAATATTGTATGTATGTGTATAATCCAACAATAACAACTATAATATCTAATATGATTATATTCTAATACTCGTGTTCTTAATTGCCTTCTTAATTGAATTACCACAACACAAATTCACTCACTCACTCACACACAGACTGCCTTGATAACCATAAAAATTTTCACACTTTTGTATAATGAAGAAAATGTGTTAAATCTAAATTGAGGTTTCCCTTTTATAAAAACAACAAAAATTTATTTGAATTTGGTTTAAGGCATGTTAATAGCTTTTCCTAGAAAAAGATGAAAGATAATAATGAAATAAGTTAAACATTTGAGAAAAAAGTCATAATAGTATTTCTTAATTACAACAGCCAAGGGTCTCAAGATTCAAATTTTGAGTACTAAATTAAGAAATGTAGATGAGTTAAAAAAAACACAAAAGCATTAAATATTTTAGTATACCTATATTCCTTTATATATTTAAAAGAGATATATTTAAAAGGAATTCATTTAATTATTTCTCAAATTATTAAGAAATTACTTTTTAAGTTAAGTTCTTAACATTTTCTTAATTAGGTTTAGTTGGATAACTTATGAGGAAATGTTTACTTGGTTGTAATCAAGCACCTACTCATGCACACGCATCCTCTTATACAATCTTATGTATGTATGTGTGTATGTACCCATTTAGTATAAAAATTAATGACCGTGTAATAAATAAACAGACATTTACAATCATTTACACGTGGAGGAAATGACCCAAATAAAAACAGGAACTCACACATACTTATACAAGTGTGATAATTTTGTAAGCCATATCGGTCGCTGACGAGAAAAGAGTTTAAAGTACTTAATACAACATCTACTGCTTGTTCTACAATAAAAAACTAAATTTTATAAATTTTATCAAATTCAATTTTATCTAAATTTCGATAGTCAGCTGGACAGACATGAAGTTGTTTTATATATATATATATATATATATATATATATATATATATATATATATATATACATATATATATATATATATATATATATATATATATATATATGTATATAAATTGTTCAAATACAATACAATTTCAATGGATGGATGTTTGTTATAAAAATAACAGTTAGCGACTTAAAATTATAGTCTAATTCAATGTCCGTAGAGTGAACAAATTACGTGTTCGTGTCCCATACATTTTATTTTCTTGTTCCTTCAGGAAGAGTCCTTAATGTGGATAGGTTAATAAAAGAGATGTAGGATCGGATTAGAATTATCGTCTAAGAAAACCCATTTTGTGGTTTACTGTCATTACCAAAACATTTAAATTAATTTTTATAGTTTTTGACTGAACAAGAAATAAATGATATTAAGTAATATCAGACATCTCCGATAAAAAGAATTTATACTTTTTAATTTACCAAAAAAGTAATACACAGCCACCGTAAAATATTATTATAACGGATCTTCAGTATACGGGAAGTTGTACCCACGCATGCATCATAATATTAACGTTAGGTAATTCTATCTAAGAAATTTATAAGAAAAGAAATCGTAGGACAAACCCATTAAATAAACAATATTTCGGTTTTATGATGAAATAAATGTAAAAAACAGTAAAATCACGAAATACATAAGACTTAATGTAAATTTCTTAGAAAATGTTAACATATGTACATATATTTTTACTCATTTGTTTGTAAATTGTAAGGAAATAAGGGAAAATGTATAAACACAAATATTTGAATATAATCACGTGTACAAACAAAGCTTGCTTTACACTATATGTTTTTAAAAAGTGTTTAAACATGAAATGTCATATGTAAACTTTGTATGCTCTACATTAGTAGATTTCATATGAGATATGACATGTGACAAAAATCTAATTTTGTATATACAACAACTTGTAGTGTAAAACTCCCTATGCAAATACATATACATAATTATTTATTTAAATTCCGTTCACACGTTTTATTATCAACATTCACCCGTTTAATTAGAACGTGAACACATGTCGTCTTTTTTTATCACTTATAAAAATTTTTAGATAAATAAAAAAAACCTGAAGGTATAAATTAAACGAATTTCTTTGGTTTTTATTGAATTTAATTAAGAAATTGTAGAGTCCATTTAAATAAAATTAAAAAACATATAAATTAAATTAAAATTATGTAAATAACTGAACTCGTAAATTAGTATAATCATTTGATTTTATTTTGTCAACTTTGTCAAAATTTCATTAATGTTTAATAATACTCGTTTTTTAGTCAAAAAAGATATTAAAAAAAAACGGTTGTTCCTCAAATGTCCCTAGTCTCAGCCGATATTACTTCTTTGTTCTTTTACTAGGCAAATACTCTGGACTGGGAATACGTTTAATATTTTCCTATTTAAAGAATAAATTATGTATACACTCGTACATCTCTAAAGAATTCGATTAAAAAATGCTCTAGAAAAGATAAAAAAAAGTTAACAGTCAGCAACCAGGAAGGAAGATCTAAAATAAACGTAAATTTAAATAGCTTTTTTAAAACACTGCATTTCAGTTGAATAGTTTACAGAACATATTAAAATTCAACCTCCTACATCTTTGTAGAAAAAAAATGCGTTTCACTTGAATAGCACATTTTTTAAATATAGATTGAATGTCCTTTTATTAAGGTTTTTAATAGAAAATCAAAGGTAAAATATGGATATCTAGTAATAGGTTAAGCCTTCCTTTTTAAGAATAACCTCGTATATTCTATTAGGAATTGACTAGTTAAGAAAAATGTTAGTCTTCACTCGTTAAAATGGTCTTAATAAGTTTGGCTTTAGTTGAAAATTCTTAAAATTTTTTGGACAGTCATTAAAAGGCTCGCATTTTTGGACACTAACCACGATTTGGCCACGCAGTCCAACACGTTGTCATATTTGAAAGTCCACTCTACTAAGCTACAGTTATCATGTTCTACTATAAACGCTAAAACATATCAGGGTACTTAAGGTTTTTCCAACGTTTGAAAATCTTGTTAGTCTATTGCCCGTGTGGTCAAACCGGTGCTAATAAAAGCTGCAAATAGCACTACAATTGCAAACTGTAATGAAACCCCTACATATTTTTATTTCTTACAAAGATATAGTTAAACGCAATGTTATATAGTTTAAGTTAAACGCAATGTATTTATGTATATAGTTAAATAAATAGAAAATCAAATGTTGAGAAATGTTTAAGATATATTATTGTATATAAATAACGACTGAATAATTCCATTATCATTATACTACTCCACAAAATTAAACTTTTTGAGTTACAATTGACCACTACTATATTTTTTTTTTTATTTGTTGTGGTCTCCTAATTATAAAAACGGTCGAGATTTTAAATTCTATGAATACATAATTTTTGTATTATAAATTTTGTCATTTTTCAAGAGGCTGATCCATTAATTTTATCATATCTTTAAAACGTATTGTTCGGTTTTGTTGAAAATTACAGAATAGAATACAAATATCTTTAACTTGTTTAAGATAATTTTTTGATATGATTAACGGATTTGGAGTTATTTGCACATTTGATTGTATTTTTTTTTTTTTTTAATTTAAATTTTTTTATTTTTTGAAATTTTTTTAAAAATCGAAGATGATCAAAAATATACCAATTTCTTTACATGATAACAAAACTGTTAATGTTTCAAAAAAAAATAAACCTTATTTCCTGCAAATCCATTCACAAATAATAATTTCGTTAACAAAAAAGTAAATGAAGTGAGTAGCAATGCCAAGTTTTTAAAATCTTCGACTTTTTATGAAATACAAATTTTTCGATTTTACAAAAAAAAAAGGTTTTTTTTACATTTTTATGTGAAAAACTCCACAACCGTTGACCATATGAAAAAAATGTCTTATCAAGGCTTAAAGAAAATTTTGTGGTGAATCCGCCGGTGTTGCTTTCAACGAATTCCCATGATATGATAAAATCAATGGAAAGACCTCTGTGAAAATCAGTAATTTTAGAAAAAAATGTAAAAAAAATTGTATCCATAGAATCCATGATAAATCGAATATTTATTTACATATGTATGTATTTAACCAAGTCCAAAACTTGAAACCTAGAAATAGTTTTACAAATTTGAAAATGAATTTATGAAAATACAAAACTTACTTTGATTGAAAAATTTACGCAGATGTTGAAAATAATTTTTAATTGCACTTTATTTTAATTTATCGAAATATTTAAAATTTTTATATGCATGTAATTAAATAGTTACCAAAAATTGCCACCACTAAGATACTCGCTCACATAAAAAGTAATTTTTCAATATTTAATTGTAATTTATCAATAAATTTGCTAATTCGTATTCATCACTCTTGTTTAAATAATAAATTTTATTAATAATTTTTTTTATTGAAACCAGTTTTTATTGCATATTTTTATTTTATTTAATAAATAAAAATAAATATTTGTTTAAATGTTAAGTAATATTTATTAAAAAAAAATTATTCTAAAAATAGCTTTTTCCTTGTTTTAGGTTAATGTTCTCCAGTCAACACACTTTTATTGAATGCCAAATACAGTTTAAAACATATTGCTTTTCAGATGCAAAATACATACGTACATACAAACATATGTACGAGTGTATCTGTTATATGTCTATTTATAATAGAACTTAACTGCACGAAACTATGAAGGAAATAACTTAAAAATGCACATTGTTACTGCTCGTACATTTTGGCCTTGTCAAATGTTTAAGGATTTTTTATTTTTCCTTCATTCTATTTCCTTTGCTCTCACGAGTGTTTTTTTTTTCTAAATTCCAATACAATGATATTACTGGCATAAATCTGTGCTCAAAAGCAATAACAGCGTAAGTTATATAAATTAAAGGAATACAGATTTAATGTGAATGTAGAGATATTGTGGAGCTTTACCCTTAAAATATTTCAATAAAACTCAATTCGTCCTTAAGTCGACTTAAGCTTCTATTGCTTGTGACCGCAGGCATTTATTTACTGTTATCCACTTGTGTTTTTGCAAATGTATTGTGTGTAGTAATGCATTTTGAGGTCTTACTCATTCTCCCGTGTGAGAGATTTCGAAATAATACTGCACACGTAACTGAGACTAAATATTAGGTGGGCTCATGATTTTTATTGAAGAAATATTAGGTTCTGAAAACAAAATTAGGACTGAAAATTTACGAAATTTGGATTTTGTACTTCTTCATATATAAGGATTTACATTAAAACTTATGAATGTCAAGGGACTGACAATGAGCCATTGGCTGTTGTCCAAAATATGATGAAACTGATAATTTGAAATAAGAAGAAAATTTTCGACAATTTTAATACCGATGTTTGGCCATTTACAATAGTTTTTAATCTACAAAGATCTAATAGATTTTCTGGCAACATTGTCAAATATTTATAATTTATTTTAAAAATACCAAATTACATTACGAAAAACTACAATAATTAAGTATTACAGTTCTTAACTCACAGAATGACAGAAATAGAAACAGTGTAGCCCGACTTTGTCGAATTTGGTACAGAAGATGTTGTAAGGGGTTTATAATATTCTAACTTGTACAAAAATAGCTTAAAAATAAATTTATTTCTAAATAAAGTAATCTATTTTATGGGCCTATCTAATGCATACAGTATCAATGACGTCAGTTATGATGATGAGCATATAGTACAAATATTACGTAACATAACCTTCAATTACTGTTTTACTTTTGTAAGTAACTATGAATTTTAATATTAGCACGTTTTAAATTTTCATTTATACAAGGACTAGTATATTTCACAAATAATAACATTTTGAACTGAAAGAAAAAATACTTAATATTTTGCGAATCTATTTACATAAATAAATATAACTTAAAGTTATAAGTACATACATACATGTTTGGTACACATTTCAAAAATATTTTTAATCAAAAATTAAAAATAATATTGATTTTTTGATTAACTAAATATAAACATTTTCGGAATGAAAGCAGAAATAATAAAAATATGTTTTTAATTTTGCCGTTTATTCCGTTTTGCATTAAGGGTGGCGATATGTGTTTTAGAGCAAACGCCTGTTAAACAAAAAAGGCAAGCGATAGCACTAAGCTTCCGATATAACTTAAAATAAAATACCGTTTTCGAAAATTGCAAAAAAATGATAAAGCTAAAATAAAATAAATATAAGAAAAAAGAAAAATAAATTTAGACAAATTTCGATTTCAAAATGTTATTTTTACCATAAAGCAATCGTTACCGCTATATTTCAAAATAGCATTTAAATCCGTTATTTGTATACTCCAAATAAGCATTAACCTTTTTAAAAAATATCCCATAATATTGCCGTTAAAATTATAACCCGTAATATCGTTACCAAAATAATATAATTCTTGCTTTTAAAAGTTGTCAGAAAAGACAGGCGTTGACATTTTTCCCGCTTGGTAATTTACACAAATGAATGTAAATATGTATCACTCGTAAGTGCTTTTTATTTGGATCATGTCAAAATGTCAAAATTTCTAGATATGCAATAAAATGTATGAATCTTCACTGAATATTTAAAAGTACTTATTCATGATGGGTGGCACAATTCGTTTGTACAAATCTGACGTAAATTTGTAAAAATAAATTATTATTGCCAATAAATTTTTGTAATAAAACTGTAAACTAGTTGGGCTCGGTCTGCATCGCCGGCTTAAACCTAGAAAAATAGGTATTTTTTATCTTGGCCACCAAAATAATGGTAAAATTGAATGGACAAATATGAGAAAATTTTATTCTAAGTCAATTGCCAAAGTTGATTCTATGTCAATTCATATACAAAAATTATGACTTCAGATAAATTTGAGAACAAAACTAAATATTAACATTCAAAATACAATTTATACGATGAAAAACTCAAAGCACTATTACTACCATATATGAGGTAAATAACATGTTTTCTATAATGTTTATTTATTTCTGTAATTCTTTTTTTATCGAGAATCCAATGACTCAGTGCAGGGAAATTTGAACCCAACCGTTAAGCGTAAATATGAATTTAAGTACTCAAATATCAATAGAACTAATATATGTATACATATATGTATATGTAAGTATATACATACATATATACCTGTTAATAAGTTTAACTGTTCGTGTCTGTAATTCAAAATTTAACAATGGTTATTTCTCAATTCAATTTTACTAGTAAACATGAAAAATTGACACATTAGTTTACACGTGTTGGAAAACAAATGAAAAAAACACTGTAAATTGACCAGTTTCATGGGTTTACTTGTCGGTTTGTTAAAATAATATTTTACACTTGTTTCTAATTTATGGCCTTGTTTTGTGTATTTTACACTTAAAAATTTGTTTTAACAAAAGCAAATAGTCATTGGTCTTAATAGCGGAAGTTGGAACAAAATTTTTGTGAAATAATATATGATCGTAAAAAAAGAAAACTCGTGTTAGTAATTAACTGAAAGATGATGATTTTTCAAATGTATAATATTTATACACACATACATATGTATGTAATTATTGTATGTAAATACTTAATACCTGTATAATATAGTTCTTTTTTACTATTTTTGTTTTATGTGAGAAAAAATAATAGTTAGCTATTTTAACAATGACATTCATTCATAAAAATACTTAAATGAGATTTCTAAAATAATGCAATATTACATGACAACAAAGGCTACACGTGTAGTTAAATGTTAGTAAATATATATTTTATTTACAAAATTTTAAAAAGAAAAACTAAAGTTAAAATTAGTTTTTTAAAAGTTTCAAAAGTGTAAATAAATAATAACCCACTATATTTGCCCTTAACAAATTTTTCCATTTTAATTTTGTATGCCTTTGGTAACGTGCGTATAGTTCCACAAAACACAAACCATCATTTCTAGAACACAAGTTCATTGGCTTCCTCCAGTTATTTTGAAATATTAGCTAAGGTCTATTTCATTTAAGGTAGCGATATGTAAACTAAATAAATAAAACAAAAGCCATAAAAATTCTACAGAAATTATAAAAGCACAAAAAAAACTAAACTATAACAATTACTAAGCGTAACGAGCCCAGGGTCATTTTTGGCACACTCGTGTAAAACTATACAAATTTGCTGACTGCAAGTAATGATAACAATTCGGGGTACACATTTCCCAGCAAACAAAAATGTCAGAGTTGAAAAAAACATGAAAAAATCATTAAAAAATAGTGTATGTATTATCAAAAAATTTATTTGGTCATAAATGGTTTATGAAATATTTAGTTTTTTATATCAAAAAATTTTTACAGAAAAATCTTTTATGAAAAATTATGTTTGCAAAAAATTATCCATAACGGTAACTTTTTAAATTGTTTTAAAAACTTTCATATCGAAAACAGATAACCAGAGACAATTTTAAGGATGTTGCACTTCCATACATTGATTTGCCATATGGTCGTTTTGAAAAGTCCCATATACAAGAGAGTATACCGCTTTTACTCTAATTCGGAAACAACTAATGAGATAAAGCTAGGGCATTTATGTGTTTTTCCACATTTATTTCACTTTTGGCTTAACAGTTTTGGTTTAACAGTATTGAAAACTTTTACAGTTTTAATTAGGACGAATATTTATATAGATTCTTTGCAACTATGTATTTCCAATTACTTGTTTAACATTACTGTTAAATTGCTTATAGCGATCTGCTGACTGGAAAATTGTCTCTGCAAAAAATTATAGCTTTTACTTAAAAATAACGTTGTTTAAAAATATCCACTTACAAGTTAGACATTTTTTAAACAAAAAGAATAAAAAGAATAAATAAACATTATTTATATTTGATTTTTTGTTTGCTGGGAAACATTTTCAATGAATTTTAATTTAAATGTTCTACATATTTAGTATAGTTTTTTTGTTGTCATTGTTATTTTAGTTTGTTATGTATTTGTTAAAAGTATAAAATGAATAATAACATGAGCGAGCACCTACACTGACAATTCGAAAAAAAAAAACATTTGAATACATTGTAATATATAAAACTATTGGGTCTACTAAAAAGTTATCGTCGTTTGTTAAAAGTTAAACAAGTCGATCTGTAAAATGTTTGTAAAAAAAAGAAAGAGTTTTAAAAGAATATTTATGTTAAAGATGATTCCTCTATCAATACAAATGTCTATATTTTGTAAACTAAATACTTATACTTTCATTACAAACTCTACATGGACAGACAGCCAGCAAGTCAATAATTGATTCTGAATGATCCCATGGTTAGTTTAAGTTAATATATGTAGCACGCCTATGGAAATGTAGGTTATAAATAGCTAGAACTTAATTGTGGACCCAATAATTTAAAAGTATTGGTTTAACAAAAAAATATAAAACTACAATAACAAACGATAACACCTTTAATAACAAAAAAAAGTTTTTTAATTGAAAATTATTTACATTTTTTAATTTTTTGTTTTTATTTATTTGGTACACAAGCAGCAAAAAGTAAACCGATAAAGAACAACAACAAACAACAATCACATACATTAATTATTTTATTTGCATCTGTAGTGTGAGTACTTTGATTGTAGTTGTTTATTATTTTTTGCTGTTTCTGCTTTTTTCGTTGTGGCTTATAAAATGTTCATTATACACGTGCTACCGCAAATATTTCTCCTCTGCGTCGCTCGCATGTGAGTTTTTGTACCTTCTCGATGACGGTTTAGCGACCCTCGTTTATAAAATATTAATTCCTCAACACGAGCAACAAACAGCGCTAGCAGAATCCGAAGCAGCGGCACTAACGACAACAAATAATAAAAAAATTTAAATGAATTTTGTGCAAAAAATCAACTGCAACAACAACAACAAAACATCTTAATGAATTCAAAACAATTTGACACGTTTTTAAAGGCATTTGTCTATCTCTACAATGTATTTTTTTTATTTATTTATACAATTTGATACAACACACAGATACAGATACGAAACCATCACAAAATTTAATCCAAAAATAAAATAGGAAAACATAATAGAAACTAAAAATAGCAATAAGATTAATAACTTCTTAACTTCATTATCTTTTTTATATACATATATACATACTTAGATATAATATAGCTGGTGCTTTTTTTTTCAAGATAGAATTTGGATCATAACTCAAAATTAAAAGCTTTCGGACTTTGCTACACAAAATATTCGCCGTCGGCAAAACTTTTATTTTATGGAATTCGTTTTCTTAAATTTCTATTTCATATTTTGATTGTAAACACGATTTAATACCCCTATACATACTTATTGGATTTGTGATATAAGATTTGAAACATACATACATATAATATATTCTCTTTTGGCCTAAATAATTTCGTTATATGTATATGTTATTTGAGCTAGTATCCAGATTTGACAGTATCTTAAAGCAACCCAAAATACATCTATCTTCAAAATTTTACATGCATACGACCAAAAACAGCGATATAATTCACTAAAAAGAAGGATTTAATTACATGGTGTATAAATTCTGACCTCACATGGATCTGTTTTTCCACAAATATAAAATTTCATTTAAATATCTTTAATTGTTTAGGAGTTACGGGATTATTTCTGAAATAAGTCTTAAAAACCACTAGGTTTTCTTTTGTAAATTCTTTAAAACTTATCTTTTTACATTCAATTATGCTTCGAAAATGTACTGGTTTTTAAACCCGTCTCTATGTTTTTGACAAAAAAAAAAAACTTTATGCATTTTGAAAGGATTAAATTTTTGCGCAAAATTTGTATGGTAGTTAAGCCATTGTGTAGTTAAGCGCGTTTGTTTTTTTTTGTTTTGCAATTTCTCAAAAACTAAACAATTTTTATCAATTAAGTTTTTAGAATTTTCTTCCCTAATGCTTTGTTGATCCAATTCTAAAATATGAATTTAATTATTCTTGTAGTTTAAAAGTTATGTTTTTTGCTTTTTCTGTAAAAAATAAAAAACTACATGTAGTTACGCTATTTGCATTTCAGGTAACGATATATTTATGTGGAACAAAAAATCGTATTGTTTTATGATTTTTTTTTTGTTTGAAAGTTGAAATAAGAATTTTAAAGCTGTTTTCAAATTATGACAATATGACTAGTTGGTCCAATTTTTAATCATAATGGCAAGGGTGTCCAATAGTCGGACTTGATCGATTATACTTCTTTCAAATCAGCTATTCTGATTAGAGATAATAAAAATTTTATTTGTAGAATACCGACGGCTATTCCATTTTACATTTGGCTCAAAATTTTTTATAATGATATATTAACAACAATTTCACAGAACTCAATTCCTCTCAGAAGTGAAATAAATTCCGTATTTTGCTTCTATACCAAAAGTAAAACTTTTTTTTAATGAAACCACTTTCTATTTCAAAATGATTTTTTTCAAAATAAATTTGTATATTTGTTTTATGTTTATTAAATTTTTGAACAATTTCTCCAATTCATGGAACAAAGAATTGGAGTTATTTATTAGAACAAAGATGATTTTAATTGAAAAAATCGAGTTTTGACTGTTTTAGAACATTTTAGAACAAGTTTTTCGCAATCTATAGAAAATAAAACCATTTTGATCGGAATTCAACTACGGAATGGTTCAATTCAGACATGAATGATATTTTTAAATATAACAAAAATGTCAAATTGACATAATAATGACTTAAAATTCCAATGTTATATCACAATGAAATGTTTGCTGGGATTATTTATGTAATACTAAAGAACAAAGCCACCAATAGTTAGTTTTTTTTTTTCAAAATGCATTAATTAATTAATAAAAAATGCCATAAAATATCAATTAACTAGAGTTAGATAATACCTATTTTATATGCAAATGCTAAAGCAGCTCACTTGCGTATTGAAATGAAAACTTGATAACAAAATTATAATACGACATCAGACATACTCGCACATACATACATACACTCATATATATTAACTTTAGTCAGGAAGGCAGACAGGACAGGACAGACAACATATTTATTCTAACTACTTTTAGCAAATTGTTTAACAATAGAATCAAATAGCAACACGATTCACTAGAAAAGAAACCTTTTAAACGTTCCGCTGAAAGCATGTGCTTGAATATGAATAGTCTAGTTTTTCAGATATAAAAGAGATATCCCAAAAAATAAAATTAATTAATATAGAAACAATTGGAGTGGAAGCAAAATAAATAAAGAAAAAAACTAAAAGTTTTGATTAACAAAACTAAGTTGACACTATCGTCTGGACAAACAATCTGAACAAATTGTGTATTAGATTTGACAAATAAAAAGCAGTTGGTTTTCTTAGTTAAATAAACTAAAATTTGTCGATATCAAAAGTTGGCTCTGATTAAAATAAACAAGAGGTTTTTTAGTCAGTCAAGCCTAACCAAATAATGCAGAATAACTTATTAGTAGTAATATAATATGTGAACCGCCGTGGTATAGCAGGTTAGTCGCCCGCCTAGCATACCAGAGGTCCCAAGTTCGATCCCCGGCCAGATACAGTTGAAAAAATGAAATTTTCGAAAAAGCGGCGGTTCGCCTCATAACTCAGGAAGCCACTGGCAATGTAATCGTAGGTCCCCTTCATTGTCGGGGAATTATTTATTTTTATATATACATATAAATATATATATATATATATATATATATATATATATAAATATATATATATATATATATATATATATATATATATATATATATATATATATATATATATATATATGTATATATATATATATATATATATATATATATATACATATATATATACATATATATATATATATATATATATATATGTATATATATATATTTATATATATGTATAAAAAATGGGTCAAATTTAAATCAATTGAATACAACAAAACTGATGAGGGGGAAAAATCCTTAAAAAACTAACTTTCGTATGGGCCTCATTGGAAATTAAACATCTTTCAAAAAGTTTACATCATTCTTTTATAATTTTTAGACAAATCTGATTAAACATCGGAAATATTTCTTAATAGTTACATAGTATGTAAAAATAAGTGTCCAAAGTAACTTTGGACTTATTAATTATTTTATTGTTTTATATTGTTAATAAAAACAAAAGAGAAATTAAAATGAATTGTAAAATGTAAATTATATTACTTACCTTAATTTTACTTACCATGTTATTTATTATCAACTCTTTACTCGTTATACGTTTGCTCTAAGTAATAAATATTGAATTCTCACTTAGAGCAAATGTCAACGATTTAGTACTCGTTACCAAGGAGATAATGAAAAGTTTTCATCCAAATTGGTTTGCAGGAAACGTCAGTTTCTAGACAAATCAAATTGAGTGAATAAGTATGGGATCCCAGCTTTCTTTTCTTCTATTCTGCTTTTATCTGAAGAAATGTAGCGGCTTTTTCTGTATGTATGCACGTGTATGTATATATGTATATAATTTTAACAGTGGGTTATATTACAAAAAAAATTTTATATATATTTTATGTTTTTGAGAAATATAGCGGAATATATTTTTTTTTACATATTTTTTTGCACTGTGATATGATTGTTATATACATATATGTGTATGGACATTTATATATATTTCGACTTTAAATATAGCGGTATTTTGTTTTCAAGCTTGCAAAATTTTAATTTTTGCAATATGGCGGATTTGTATATAAGCAATATTTTTTTTTATATACTACTGTTATTCACATATAAAATTTTAATTTTGATAAATATGGCGACAATGATATGCAATCTGAAATTTTTGAGGTTATGCAATTTTATGGTGATCACTTAAACAATTTTTCCTTATTCACATATAAAAATTTGATTTTGATAAAAATGGCGACAATAATATGCAATCTGAAATTTTTTGAGGTTATGCAATTTTATTTGAATTTTTGAATATTGTAACCCCTGTAACTTTTGAGAAATATGACGATCACTTCGATTTTTCAAATTACACTATGTATTTATATTTTTCAGTAATTACATACATATATTCATTTTGCCACATTTTTTGGTTTTTTTTTTTTAACTATTATTTGCTTATAGGTATACCTATTTTTACTTTTAAGGGCTTCTCTTTTTTCATATACATATGTATGTACATAGGTACTTTTTCATATATTTTTCACTTTATTCTTTCTTTTATACCGCTATTTTCATACATATATGTACATACACTTTTATATATGGGTTTCTTTTGATTTTTTTTTTTTAAACTTTAACTTTTATAGATATTTTATTTTAAATTTTTTTTTAACAATTTTTATTTTTAATTCAACTTAAAATTTTTTTTACCACGATTTTCTTGTTTGTTGTATGTTTTTTGTTGTATTATTTTTTCTTTTTTTTACAGATTCTTTCGTTTTACTTACATGACCGATCTGAGAGAATTTCAATTAGGGACTGATGACTTGAGTTTTTTAGGATTACTATTTACCTCATTTGTTTGATGTTGCGGATGTATGTATGTAAGGTTTTTAAGCTTTACTCAATTATTGCTTTCGGGAGACGATTCTGTATATCTTGAGTGGGTGCTGGTTTCTTCGAAGGACCATGAAATAACTTAATTGTTATCTTTAAATCTCAGTAAAATAAGGTTTGATTTTCCAATCAAGCTTATTTTAAAAAGATATTAATTATAATTACTCCCAAGTAAATAATTATAATTGTGGGAATTTAGAAAAAAAGGGAGAGAAAACACAAATGAAAATTAGAGATTTTATTCTATATGAGTTATAGAGTAATTTCAATGCTCACCTTTATATTTCTTCGAGGAATTGAGAATAAAGTTGATAGGGTTGGTTAAAGTTCACTTGTATTTAGAAAATTCCCTTTTTATTATCTCCTTGGCACTTGTACCCAGAAGTACCTACTTTTCCCTTGGAGTACTTACCTATAATACTTAATCATAAGTTTATCCTAATACTTACCTGTGTGAACCAACCTGAAAAAAAGGAAATAATAAAAAGGGAATTTTCTAAATACAAGTGAACTTTAACCAACCCTATCAACTTTATTCTCAATTCCTCGAAGAAATATAAAGGTGAGCATTGAAATTACTCTATAACTCATATAGAATAAAATCTCTAATTTTCATTTGTGTTTTCTCTCCCTTTTTTTCTAAATTCCCACAATTATAATTATTTACTTGGGAGTAATTATAATTAATATCTTTTTAAAATAAGCTTGATTGGAAAATCAAACCTTATTTTACTGAGATTTAAAGATAACAATTAAGTTATTTCAATAAGATTAACTCTAAAGAAAGAAAACGGTTTAATTTTCAATGAAATGACATTGACATTTACAGTATTGAATAATATTAAAAAAAAATTAAATAAATGTTTAAAACTTTTAAAACATACATCAAGTGCGGTTTAAAATTAAAAAAAAATAAGTTTTTAAAACTAAAATTATTTATTTAATTACACCACTTTTAAATATAGACGGCCCTAAAGGAATATGTCAGAACAATTATTTTATAATAAAACTAAACGACAAAGCTTAAAAAAATATTAATAATAAAAATTACAAGGAAATTACTTAAAGTGTGTTGAAATTAACATGGTGGGTTTTAATCCCAAAGCATCAAATTTAACGTGTATCTCAACGCTTTTAAAATGTATGCATGTATGTATGAATGTTTGTATTCCCAAAAAATAAGACATTCCCGTAAAACCACCTTCATTCATATTTGGTTACAGACAACTAAAGGATCTTAAATCATGCTCCTTTTGCCTACAACCCCTATTTACAAACACACATTCACTGACGATGAAAACAGCACGTGTACTCACACCATTACAATTTTAGCAACAAATGTTCATTGTGAAATTCACAACGGGATAGATGGGAAAGAATGAATGAGTGTGTGTGTGTTAAGTACAAACGAACAGGAGGAGTATGTCCTATTCGACCTTATGCGTCCTTGAGGAAAGGCATGCAAAAAAACACCACAAATCATATTGTAAATGTATTGGTAACGCAAAAAACGTGTTAGTCAGGACAAATAAAATATATGTATGTATGGATATTTCGGCTAATGTAAGATTCGGAGAAAAGTAAAGGTATAAAAACATTGAGAATGATGCAGCAAACAGAAATTACAAAAATTTTTTGTAAAAATTGAATGTTTCCCAAATCTAATATTTAATTTTTTATAAATATTACTTCAGTTTATTCTATTTTATTCGCCTATTCATCTCTAAAAAATACTTTAACTTTATGTGTAAGTATTTAATGCCTATGTCTTCATTAATCTCTTTTCTTTTCTTCACTTAAATCTATGAGGGAAAATGTGTTTATTCATGTAATTTCTTTGTTCGTTGAAAAGTTTGTATGCGCATTTGTTCTCATTTACTTCCTATTTTCTTTATTTTTTAAGGTTATTGGGAGGTTAAAGGTTACTTACTTTGAAAAACCAGACAGAGAAAATAATAAAATTGTTTACAACTGCAAAACGTTTTTTTTTACAGAGATAAGAGATGAATTGCTAGTTTTTCTTTTTTTGAACAGATTTAAACAAAGTTTTTATTTAATACTTGTTTATTTATTTGAAAACATTTTTTTTTGTTTTTTTTTTTTTTTTTTTGTGTAAATTTTTTATATTTTGAAACAAAGATTTTTTCCTCTATATCATTAAAAATCACTTTTTTAATTTCCTTAAATTTGGCACTTATTTTATTTTAGCGTTTTTTTTTTTTTGTTTATTTTTTGCTAAAATTATTATTTTATATTCACAATTTAGAATTGTTTCAATTTTATTACTTTGATTAATGATTTTTGTTTACAATTTATTCGACATACTTCCGGTTAACCGTTTGTGTGCGTCAAGTTTGAAAGCGTTAAACATAGTGATTCTCTGAATTATTTGAATTTTACATTTAAAACTGACGGCTAAATGTTTACAAAAGCCTTTTGGAAACAAAGCGCAATGAGTACAAATAAAAAAATGTTGCCGGGCAACATTTGAACAAAAAACATGTTGCCAACATGTGTCTGCACTTAGAGAAAGCAATGTGTTGTAGAGGCTTAATTGTAAATGAAACTAAGAAATGAAAATAAACAAATTTATAAGTAATTTAGTGAAAGACTATTAGTCAATAAACTTCAACTTTTTGAGTTACATTTTATGACCATCGTCGACTTTTTTTCAAATTGTTGATTTTTGAAACTTTGAAATTTGATTACATATTTTGAAATTCAATTTTATTGTGCCTTTGGAACGGGATGTTTGATTTGAAAGTCGTAAAATGAAAAAATTTAAGTCAATTTAAGACAATTTTTTTTAATTGTTTAACAATCTGTGTAATCTGCGTAAACGATTTAAAAAATTATGGTCTTAAAACTGTAAATATTCCAAATAAAAAAGCCTTATTTCCTGCAAATCCATAAATAAATGGTTTCTTTTTTTAACCATAAAGTAAATAAAGTAAAACATTTCCATCATTGTGCCTTATATGGTAGCTAGTGCCAAATGCGGACCGATTTTCTCAAAATTTAACAGTTTAATTACAATTAATGTGCAATAAATAAACATTACACTGTCATTATCTTTAGATTTAAGAGCGTTATACCCTTAAACACTAAGGTCAAAAGTCAGTTCTTTTTCGTGTATAAAGACAAATATTTGCTAAATTGTGTCATCAAACAAACATTTTCACAAAATTTATATATTTAAGCTAGTTCCGTCGTTTGGATTAAATCTATGGTCAGCTATGGTCAAGTGTGGACCGATTTCAACGAAATTTGGTACAGTGATTTTTGTTTACATAAACAGTATTTGGTTAAAATTTAATGAAAAAATATGATATTTGTGACTCGAAAATCAATTTCGGAAAAAGAGACCTTTGGGAGGTACCATAAATAATGGACCGATTTTGACGAATTTCAATAGCCATGGCCCAACTACCAAAAAAAAGTGTACTTTGATTGAAAGGTTTACATGCGGGTTTAGCCAGCTAGACAGACGGACGGACTGGCATAAATAAATCGACTCAGGAAGTGATTTGAAGTCTATTGGTATACTTTAAGGATGGTATAAGTTATAAAACCTTTTCAACCTAAGGTGGTAAAGGTTATAAATAGTTTGACTAAAATGTATTTTTTTTTTTAAGAATTGTTGTTGATTTCTGGGTCGACCCTAAGTACATACTGTGGGTGATTCACTAACTTATTTTTTCTTATTTAAAACATATGTATGTTAATATTTAAAATAGTATTTCACTTTAAATTCGGTCTACTTTTGTGATAGCAGGTTAGTCATCCAGCTAGCATATCAGAGGTCCCAAATTCGATACCCGGCCAGACCAACTTGAAAAAATAATTTTTCCACTGATTATTGAGTATTATGCTATGAAAAACTTCTCTAACTAATGCATTTCCCGTTCGGAGCCGGAGTTAAAACGTAGGTTCCTTTCAATGAGTCTAAAAATAGAATCGAATGCAGCTCATTATCTGAGAGAAGTACCCTTTGTTCCAACTGAAATGTCGTGGGAATTATACATATACGTATATACTTTCCGAATTTAATGTTTACCAAAAAATTTAAAAATTTAACGTATATCAAAACATAATAAATATATATGTATATATTTTTGTTAAAATGATTTGTTGTTAAATTATCTTAAGTATAAGAAAAAAATATTTTTTTTTTTTTTTTTTTTTTACGTTTATTTAATAAATATATGTATAAAAATTTAACTATAAATAAACAAATAGTAATTTTAAATTAATTTATACACTGTCCCTACTAACGGGCTCTCAAGTACACTGTATATATAATTATAGTACATTTTTTGTATTTTTTATTTCGATTAAGTTGTTATATTTTAATTTTTAAAAATAATTTAACATTTTAACGTTTAAGTGTAAGGAGAGAAATAAGAAAAATCTCACTTTATTTTTTTGAAAAAAGGGGTAATGTCAGGTAATAAAAAAGAAAAAGAGTAATATTAGCTGTTTAGCCACCAATATTTTTTCCTGTTTTTGTTAATTTGTATGTTTTCATCGAACTGATAAATACTTGTATCAAATCTACTATTTGTATTATTTAATTGATTAGACGTTATCGATTTGTCACTGGCTCTTCTATATATATGATAAAATATAGGTATGCCTGTCTCATTTTGGATAAATCCATTTTTGTCTAGAAAAATAAATGCTTCTGGTGGTACAAAACCTTTCGGTAAGATTTGAACTATGTATTCATCGTTAACATGATAAGGCGCTAAAATTAAATTGTTTTCGTAACATTCACAGCATTTGAGAATGTGATTTCTTATGAGGTGTATTATAAAATTATCTATTCTGCTAATTTTAGCTTCATTATATAATCTTTTGTTAGAAATATACTTTTTGTAATTACTATTTGGTGATCTGAATAAGGATGTGCAAGATCTTTTTCGAAAAGTCTTAATTTTTCCATGTAAGATGGGGATATGTTAAACCATATTTGGCAACCATATGTTATGATTGGTCTTATTAAGGACTGATACATGATTATTTTATTTTTGATTTTATGTGTTTAGAAAAGAATAGTTTCTTATACATAAAGAAAGCGTTACGAGCTTTGGTAATTTGGTTTTTAATATGTTCATTAAAATATAAGAACTTGTCTAGGTGGATACCCAGGTATTTAACAACTTCCTTGTTGGGGATGTTAATATTATGCATAGATTTAATATTAAATGTTTTCCATTTGCGTTTGATATTGCTATTGCATTTATCCACAGGAGTTCGAAAAAGTATCGTCTCACATTTATTAACATTGATTTTCATTTCCCAATCTATCAGAGTTCACATATGTATAGATTGAAAAGAATTGGTGCATTGACAGTTCCTTGTTGTAGGCCATTTACGGCGATAAATCGTTTAGTGCTAACAAATTTTCCATTGCAGACTTTAAATGTTTTATTGTTTAACATATTATATATTAAGCATAATAAGTAAAATGGGAAACCAAGTGACATTAGTTTAAAAATTAAACCAGGAATCCATACATTATCGAAAGCTTTTTCCAGATCAATTAAACATGCTCCGGTTGCTAGAGATTTATTTAGGTTCCAATGTATATTTGAAACTAAAGTGTGCACTGCGTGAATTGTAGAGTGTTTATGCTTGAATCCAAATTGTTTATCAGAAAAAAGTCTTTCTTCCGAAAAATTTAAGAGCGATTAGTTTACTTCCAAACATTAGTAAAAAAATAATTTACTTTAAAATGTATTTTTTTTTTTTTTTTTCAATGTACACAATGTTTATAAACATTATCATTGCAACAAAACTCTCTCATTAGTTGGCCTCTCAATTTTAACAAAATCAACACTCTCTTTTTGTTATTTATAAGTTGTTGAATTGTATATATGTATATTTTTTTATTTACATTTAAGTTAATGCCGGTTCAGAAAATAGTACAAAAAAAATGTTTTTGTCTTTATATTCTTTTTTCTTCTTAAAGCTTTCTGTGAACTCAAACTCATACCGAAATATTTCCAGCATTTGACATTGTTATGGCGGCGGTTTAATGTCCGTTGGTTAATGCACGTGTACGCCATTTAAGACTTAAACACCTCGAGCATTTTTTGAAACTCATATAGAGAGAATGGACAGACAAAAGACGCGACTGTATGTTTTCTACATACGATTTTACTTCGTACTGAAGACATAAATGAATAAGTAAATAAATAAACGTCTTCAGTATTTAGTATTTTCAATACTACTTGTACGGAATCATAAAAAATCGAAATTGATTGGTTTGCTTGAAATGGATTGAAGGCATTTCGCTTTTTTTTAATTTTATTTTTTTTATTTTCTTGAAAAATATTTTTATAGTAACATGTGCCGAATTTTTGTCTATTGGTTTATGAAGTCATTTGTGGCTGTTTGCTTTTGCTACTGAAAATCTTGGAAATGCTGATAAAAAAAATATAATGAGTAATTTTAGCAAGAAAACGTTTAGAGAAATGGAACAAATTCACTAAATGCGCTTTGTTTTTGCTTGTTATTTGCTAAAGTATAAAAATATATCAAAAGAATATTTTTAATAAATAACATACATACATACTCTTACTCTTAAATACATTCATGCCAGAAAATAGTATTTTCAACAACATTTTGTAGTTTTTTTTAACCTTGCAATTATTTTCTGTGAAAGTGGGTGGATTAATTATATATCTATTAGACGTAGAGGATCATATGTTCAAGTTGTAGATCATTCGGACTTGCGGACAGATGGAAATTTTTGCCATTTTTTCTAAAATGAATTGCACTAGATTGCAAAAGCATAAAGTTCATAATGTAACTATTTTGCTTTTACTTATAATTAATGGTAATATTTTCGTTATCGAGATTTGCAGCCTTATTTCTGTATATGTATGTATGTATGCATCTTGTAGTTTTCGGTTCATTTAATCTATAATTTCAAGTTGCCCGATTATTTATCAATCATATTGTAACCTCAAAAATTCTTAGTGTCTTTATTTGATCTGCCACATTATTTTGATTTATGAGAAGTATACAAATTATAAAATAGATCTTAATCATTTTAAAATTATCAAGTTAATTGAAATTTTTGAAGTAGCGCACACTTTTTAAAATAATAATTATGTACTCATGCTGATCGCTGGCCTTGAATGAACACGTTTCTATTTAATTTATAACACGAGCGGCCCTTATCAATATTTCAAAATTGTGTCTTCATTTTATCGTTTATGTGAAATAGTACAAACTGATAAAAAAAAATTAACGATACGGTAGCGAATGATTGATATTAATTTAACATAACACGGAAAATAGATTAATTTCTTAAATTCAATATAATTCAGAAATCTTAAAATAATCTAAATTATAAAACATTAAAAATAATTAAATATTAAAAACTTAATTATATTTACTTAAACGCTTCTCCTGCAAATATTTTTCTAAAAAATTTTACAAAAATTGTCAACTTAAAATGATTTTTTTTTAATGTGAATTATAGAGAGTGATACTAATACATGTTAATATACTCTTAACTACTTTTTTATACAATAACAATAAAATTAAATTCCTTTAATTTTGTTGTGATTCCCAGAAAAGTTTTATTTATTTTTGTTAATATTAAAACAAAAAACCTTAAATAAAAAAAACTGCAGTGTGATTTGAACTTTGCGATTTAAGTATTTATTTTTGTGTCTATAAATTAAATCCGTTTTCTTTGAAACTTTGTATATATATATATACATATGTATGTATGTATATATTTTTAGGTTGTTATATATCGCTCATTTACGTGAAAAATTACATAACGAAAATATTATATTCTAAGTAAAATATCAAATATATTTGGGAAATAACTTAATAAGATATTAAATAAAATTCTAACTTATAAAATAATTAATATCCTATTTCAGAAAACTATAAATCAAATTAACTTTAAAAATCATAGCCTTATTTTTCTTAGCGTTTTTTTTTCAAAAAATATTTAAGACTCGCTACTTTTGATTTAAGCTACTATTCATTTAATTGAGAAATATGTTTTTCTTGAGGCATTATCCATAAAAGTGTCGGTAACACTTAAGGTGATTTACAGGTAACAAGTAACCAATCAACTTGTTTTAAGTATAATAAGTATTAACACATATAGTCATCTGAAATGCAAAAGTACATTGTATCAGCATTTAGAAAATTTATAAAGTTAAAGAAGAGATAATCGTTATGCATAAACTATTCAGCTACGTCGCAGAACTCAATTCCGTTTGGAAATGGAACGAATTAAAAATTAGCTTTATTTGTTTAAGTTGTTTTGTAAATTAAATTTTTTTACAAATTTATTTTATACATACATACACACATAATTCCCACGACATTCCAATTGAAGCAAGGGGTACTTCTCTCAGACAATAAGCTGCATCCGATTCTATTTTTAGACACGTTTTAAATCCGGCTCCGAACGGCAAATGCGTTAGTTAGAGAAGTTTCACATAATTTATTAGATGCCAGATTTTTTAAATGCCTTAACAGTACTATAGTCGGTCAAGCCCGACCATTAGATACCCTTCACCACTAAGGTCAAAGGTTTTCTTTTTCCTATATAAAGACAAATATTTGCTAAATTTTGCCATCGTACAAACATTTTCTTAAAACTTATATATTTAAGCGGTTTCCGTTCTTTGGACTTATAGGGTCAAATGTGGACCGATTATCTCGAAAATTTTCAAATTGTTTACAGTTCTTACAAAAATGAGACAAAAATGTTTGTGATTTTTGGCTCATTTAGTGCATTTTGATATAAGAGTTTGTATGGGAGCTATGGTTAAATGTGGACCGATTTCAACGAAAGCAGTATTTGTTGTAAATTTCATGAAAAAATATTGATATTTGTGGCCAATATATCAATTCCGGGAAGTGGGTCCTATGAGAGGTACCATAAATAGTGGACCGATTTCGACTAATTTCAATAGCCATGGACCTACTATCAAAAAAATTATCTGTGCCAAATTTCATCAAATTATCTTAAGAATTGCGACCTGACTTTGATTACATGGTTTACATGGGGGTCAAGCCAGCCAGACGGACGGACTGACATCGCTAAATCGACTCAGAAAGTGATTCTAAGCCTATTGGTATACTTAACCCCTTGACGTATTTCCACGAGTCTGACTCGTGGTATAATTTCTGTGCCAAACATGATTATCACGAGTCTTACTCGTGGTACAATTTCTGTGGCTAACATGATTATCTCGAGTCTGACTCGTTTTGCGACTGTTCTCAAGCATCAAAACTGGTTTGTTTAGTGCAAGTTGTTTGCGAACAGTTTGAAGCCAACTTCGTTGCGCTAATTGATACGTCAAGGGGTTAAAGGTGGGCCTAAGATAAATATTTTTATGCGTTACATACATCAGCACAAACTTATAATACCCTTTCCACCTATGGTGTGAAGGATATAAAAACATTACAAGACCTACACCAAAAAAATCAACTATCGCAATTTTTCATATACATACATATTGTTGTGAAAAAAAGAAAAAAAAATCAAAGAATATGCATGTATCAGATTCTATCAAAAAACTAATTTTTACTTTCTTTGGGCATTTCAGGTAGACATATTTGTTTGGACAAAAAAGACTCTAGTTCTCACATAAATCTTAATGCCGGAAATGTGTTAAATCTATAGAAATCTAAAGAAAATGTTTGAAAGATGACACAATTGAATTTGAAAAGAAACATTTTCACTTTCTGACAATCCGTTAAAATTTGACCTCATTAAAAATTATCATACTGTCCAGCATGACTGACTTATTAATTTCGGATTATCGATTTTAAGTTTTTTATTATGACTTTTTACCTTCCAATTGACGATATACAATACACAAATAATAAAACTTACACGTGTTGTTTTTAGTGACCTTTCGACACACACACACATTCTTTACTGATAGGTTTAAATCTAATGGAAGTAATATCACCGGTGGTACTCGTAAGCTACTCAAAAAGGTGACTTGACTAAAAATAACGTATACAGAACCATTGGGTTATTTATTGTGTTTACTTAATTTGTTGATTTTTTGGCATATAGAAGAGGTTTTGTTTTCAAGAATCTAAAGAAATTTTGTCTGTTTTATAATGAAATCTCTTCAGAAAGTCAACCAACCATAGCTTTTTGAACGCAACTCCGACCATTGAATAAAAAGACATACCTACATAAATAATAAAATGTAAATGAAACTCAAATTTGAATACTATTAAATGACCCAACAGTATATCATTTTGTGACTTTTTTAATCTTACTTCAAATATAAAGGAAGAGGTGGGAGTTGAACCAAAAACCTCTTAATTTATGTTTGACATATAAAACTCCAGCTGAGTTTTGTTTTTACTAAATGAGGGAAAACCAAGTGACAAAGGTTTTTCGCTCATTTCTTTTCAGTAAAAAGAAATTGTTTGTAAATAATATTTTTATTGAAAGAAAAATTTTTTCCTTAAAAAAGAAATAAGCTTTGTAATAAAAAAATATGTTCTAAAAACTTTTGCCAAAAATCATATTTATTAAATTTATATGTATTTAATTATGCGTTTTCTAGTGGGTTTAAGAAATCAGATAATTTACATTATTTGAATACATTTTAAAAAAGTTTGAATATGCAAATTTCAAAATATAAAAAAAATCTTCTCACACAAACTTAAGTTATTTCAAATGTGTCTTTAAATAAAATTCTAATTGTGTTATCTTTAAAAAAAAATAATCTTAAACTACTTAAATGAATAATAGACTACATGCGGACTCATTAGACCCATAAAAATATGAAAGTGTGTTAAAGAAGTCTTGACGTCATTATTCATTCGTTATCTAAGAATAAAAAACTATAAAATATAACAAATCGATATCAACTGATCATCAAAATACATATAAATTTATATTTTTGGTATAAATAAAAAAGTAAACGAGACATCAAAAATAAAACAGCTAAAAAATGTTAATGAAATGCAAGGAAAGGCGTCGGTCTCGGTTATGGAAGATAATTGAAGTATATTCGAAAGATACGTTTAAGTATTTGGGGAATGAACTGCTGGCAATGTCAAGGTTACACAGTCAGTCCGTTCTTTAAACTGTAGAATAGAGTAGACATTTAATGTTAATAAGAAAAATGTCCAAAATAAATAACAATATATTAAAGTCGGTCTAGTTCGACCATATCATACCCTATACAAACCACAAAGTAATATGAATTTTTGATAAAATAATTTTTCTATAGAAAAATTTTCGAGAGAAATATTTTTCTATTAAAAAATTTTTGAGAAAAATATTTTTATTTTTTCTATAGAAAAACTTTTGAGAAAAATATTTTTCTATAGAAAAACTTTCGAGAAAAATATTTTTCTATAGAAACATTTTTGAGAAAAATATTTTTCTATAGAAAAATTTTCGAGAAAAATATTTTTCTATAGAAAAATTTTCGAGAAAAATATTTTTCTATAGAAAAATTTTCGAGAAAAATATTTTTCTATAGAAAAATTTTCGAGAAAAATATTTTTCTATAGAAAAATTTTCGAGAAAAATATTTTTCTATAGAAAAATTTTCGAGAAAAATATTTTTCTATAGAAAAATTTTCGAGAAAAATATTTTTCTATAGAAAAATTTTCGAGAAAAATATTTTTCTATAGAAAAATTTTCGAAAAATTTTCGAGAAAAATATTTTTCTATAGAAAAATTTTCGAGAAAATTATTTTTCTATAGAAAAATTTTCGACAAAAAAAAAATTTTCGAGAAAAATATTTTTTTATAGAAAAATTTTCGAGAAAAATATTTTTCTATAGAAAAATTTTCGAGAAAAATATTTTTCTATAGAAAAATTTTCGAGAAAAATATTTTTCTATAGAAAAATAGTTCTATTGAAACATTTTTAATAAAAAAAATTTTTATAGAAAAAATTTTGATAAAAAATTTTTTCTGAATTTGAATTTGACTTCTGGAAATGGATACTAAAATCAAATTTGCAGCTATTCGTTATATGTATGTATATTTATTGCCATTTTTAAAATTTTTGTGAGTTGGTTTTATGGGTAGTTTGATCATATATAGATCGATTGAATTTGATAAACATATATAGCTAGAAGGGTAAAAAAAAGTGTTCTAAAACTCGTTGATTTATCTTCAGATATTGATCTTAAACTGTTCATATGATATGTATATTAAATGATGGGTTGCAATATGATTACTAAGCCTATATAGCCTATTCAATAATGGTGGTGTAGGGTATAAAAATACACACGTTTTAAAAACCGATAAAGAGATGATACATCGGCATACATACATACTTACATTCATGCATATGTACATCAGCCACCACCGAAATAAATTGATCACAAATGTATTAAAATAAGTCTTTTTGTTGTTTTTTTTTCTCCTTTTGTTGTTAATATTCGTACACTTTTGTTTAAATTTTAAAGAGTAGTTTTTAAAGAAAAATTAAAACGAAACCAAAAAAGGTTTATCATATTAAAATACATTAATGAAATAATAAATGGCGCGTGTATAAGTTTAAAAATAAAATCTATTTTTAAATTTTACAGTGAATAACAAATATTTCAATAGAAATATCACATATTTTAATAAAATGATGGTGTACTCAGCTATCAAAATAAATTTGTGAGTAGCTATCAAAAATGTCGAAATAAAGAAAAAGATATACAAGAAGGAAATGAGTTTCTAGAACTTATAAAGAATGATCCTACACAATTTGAAACAAAATCATACATCGTTTTAAGCATAGAAGAATATATAGAAGGTCGTCAGCTGATCCACTAAAATTTAGTATTCTACTAAATCACACGTACACGAAATAAAAGCTTTTTTAACAAACAGAAAAGCTTTTTGCACTCAAAATTTAGTTTGATTAATTCCGCGAAATTTTGAATGAAACGCACTGTTGTAAATTGCACACATAAAATGTTATTTTTTTTTTAATATTTTAACATTATTTTAATGTAGAAACACTTTTTATTTTTTACAAACTGAAAATTTTTTTATTTTGTTTTCTTTCGACATTCTATTTTTTGTTTTGCTTAATTTATATTGAGCAAGTAGGGCTGCAATTTTTGGTATTAAAAAAATGAATGAAATTTAAAATAAAAGATTGTTTATACATTTTAATTATCCTAAAATCAAGTAAAACTCATTCCATACCTTAAAAGATGAATTTCTTATATATCCTAAAATTACTGAAAATTTGCGTCCCATCATATCATACTTTTTTGTGCAACTGTTTGTATTCATTAAGAAAAGTAAAAGCTCTTTTTAAGCTTACCGATACCATATTACTGATCCGTACTTTTGACATGTCCCAAGTGTACTTTGACATTTTGTTGACTTTCTAGGTATTTATTTATTCTATGGTAAGAACATAAAATCACAACAAAAAAATATTTTTAATATACATACATATGTACTCGTACATAATTTCAAATAGTTCTATAACTACCCTGCAAGCAAATGGAAAGTCGACTACGAAAATAATCCATTTACGGTTATCTTTTTAGCAACTAACTACAATCTAACTATAAAGTGATGCAGAAAATTCCCAATTCATTGTGATCATATTCTGTGCAGTGAAGTTATTCTATTTTTAGCATTCATGCTTGTCTAATATTTTGACTTCTGTTTTTTTTTTTTTATTTATAACTGATAATATGATATTTTCTTTTCCATTTTTTAGGTGGCTTTGTTGGCTACTAAGCATTCATATTCATTCTCGGTTCGATCCCGGTCTTGGCAACATCAATTTCAGTTGTAAAGTGTTGAGTAATATAAAGATTTATTTCTCCTTTTCACCTCCACCTTTAGCTTCTCTACTATCCCCTTTCCAAAGAAGGTAACCACCCAGAGTGTTACTTCTCTCTTTTTCTCAATTTTTCTATTAACTAACGAATAAAAAACTAATTTTAAGTTAGTTGAAAAGTCATGTAGGGTCGGACAGTGACTATCTACAATGACATCGCCATGTTAAAATAGTCACTTTTCTTCGGTAAAAGTAATCCAAGCATCAACCACAACCAGTTAACGAAAAATTAACTTTAAATTTGCTTAAAGATAACTAAGTTGCTTGCAGGGTATATACATAGTATATATATATGTATATAGTTAACAAACCTAAAGTCCAAAATTAAGCCATAAATCAATAAATTTCCTCTTGAGTTTATATCAAAATGTTGGTCACTGTATGCGATTTTTTAATCAAAACAATGAATAAATATGCGATTAAGTATTTTGAACAATTTTGTTTTCGGTTTTTGTTCTATTTTTTTATTATTTAAATAACTGCTATATTATTTTTAGAAAACTAAACAACAGCAACAAAATATTTGATCACGTTTGATCTTCTAAATCTACTATAACAACCAACGTCCATAAAAAGTGATGATTTCGTATAAAATTTGTAGTTTTTTGTTTTAAATTTTTACTAACGAAACGATCACATGTACTTGTATATGGTTTTATTATTTAAGCTACAAAGTCATATTAGGTAAATATTTGATGGAATTTATATTCCGCGTTAGAACAAAAAGTAATAAGTCTTTAGGGAGATCTACGAATACCTTTTTTACAATAGTATTTTTTTTTAAATAAACTTTATTTTAAAATAAAATCAAATTTCGCTTATTCCAGCAAATATTTTTTTAGTGTACCATAACTTTAGTCATACATTTGTAAAAGTGTTATTGTGCAAATGCGTGTCCATTGTACAATAAATACAATAATAATCTTATTTTAAATTTTAATAAAATTTTCGAGCTAAATTTTAATAAATTATTCCGACATGTGCAAAACTTAAACTGATTGTCTTGGCAGGAAGACTCTCAAGAGACTCGAGAAATACCTAATTTAGATGCGTTTGTATTTAGTGGTGCCGATAACAGAGCAGGAAAACTGAATATACCTAAGAAAACTTACACTAATCAATCAAGATTTTATTGCTACATAGAAATGTCTATCAAAGTAAAGGAATTTAATTATTTACTATGTATGTCTATTAACTGATCACGATATGATATTCACAAATTTTGTAAATTTAAAATTGATTCTATAAAAAATAAAAAAGTTATAAAAGAGGCTTTTGCCACTTTTTTTAATTAAAATATTTCGGTTTAAAAAGAAGTTATACGGGAAACAATAGAAAAATAGTTTGTATTTTACTATCTTTTTTATTATATAACAAGGAAATGTGTTAAGTTTAGCCTTTCCAGCCCTGGCCGGTACATTCGTTTTTTAGCACAAGTTCACACACGTGACTACTTACGCTAAACAATCTAACACTTGGACGATTGTTGTGAATAAATTGCGGTTAGCTTTGTTTGCATTTTACCGCACTAAAATAATGAAACAAAGACTTTACAGTAATGACAACGCACTCATAGAAATACAATGTAAAAAGGATCACAGCCTTTAAAAAATAACTTTAGGCTAACGTATATCTACTTCATATTTCTGTAACGGTAGATTGGAGACTAAAAATAGCTAAGCGGTAACGGCATTTTAAGTTTCACAAAAACTGCAAACATTTTTAACAAAATATATACATATGTATATTTTATATGTAGAAATATTTGTATTAGGGCATTTTTATACCCACCATCAAAAAGAATAGGGGGTATATTGAGGTTGTCATCCCCTTTGTAATTTCCTTAATATTGGCTTAAAAACCAAAATTTAATTATATTCTGAATCCTTATGAACTTCTAAGATTGAGCGATGTCCGTCCGTCTGTTGTCGGTACGATAAAACCTTAACGAAAGGATATAGGTCGCTGAAATTTGGCATAGATATTCTTTATTTCTTGGTATTAAAATCGAGCAAAATTGGTTTACATTTGACCATAGCTCCTGCATAACCTCGTCTAGGCTAATTGCTTATTTGCTAATAAATGACAAATTATAAGTACTAGGTAGCATATAACATTTCATCCAAATCGGTTCACATTTAACCATAGCTCCCATACAAAAAACTTACGGAAACAGCCTAAATTCCACCTAAAATACAGTTAAATGCTAATATATGATATACTGTAATAGCTTTGGCCACTAAATTTAGCACAAGGAAGTCTTATGTCAATGCTACATTCGGTCACCATTTGACCATAGCTCCCATATAAAAAACTTACGGAGACACAAAAATACAAAAAGAAAAGGGGGTTTATGTCCGTCTGTCCGTCAGATAAAAGCGCGATAGCGCCTTAACGAAAAAAAACTAGAGGGACAAAATTTTACAAAAGTATTTTTGATATCTTGAAAAAGTTGTGTATTGAAAATGGACGAAATCGGTCCTCATTTAGTTAGAGCTCCCGGGAAACACATTAATGCTGATAAATTGAATACAATTGCAATAGCGACTAAATTTAGAGTGGAGAAGTTTTATGCAAGAATAAGCTTTATATAAATACTAGCCAGTGTGTAAAATTTTGTTACAATCGGTCAACATTTGGCCATAATTCTTATATATAGCATCCCTTTCTTATATCTACAATCAAAAAAATTCCAGACTTTATATACGGTAGATGCATTAGGAGCTCCTAACAAAATATATGGACCTGTCGTATTGCTATCAACATCTTTATCCTAACTAAATATTAAGCTAAACAAAAAGTATTTAACAACATATTAATGTAAAACCATATCCGGTTGCGATAACGAATTTTGTTCAAAGTAAATACTAGGGAAACCACTTACATACATACTTTTAAATGTTAAACTATAAAGCTACTGCAACCGAATTTAGTCCAAATATTTTACCAACAATATCAACTAGCGTAACAACTTTTATCGAATTTGATCCACATTTTGAATTTGCTGCACCCTCGTAGATATATGAGATATGTTCTTAAATTTAACACTACTTGATGGTGGGTATATAAGATTCGGCACAGCCGAATATTAAATATTGTTTTAATTTTGAAGAGTGATGGTCGGATTATAATGTTATTTGGTGAGAAACAATAACCCTGAAAATTTGAACCAAATCGGACAACGTTAACATGGGGCCCTGAAGTTGGAAAGTGAGTTTACAAGGAAGAAAACGAGTATTTTTTGGGTTTTGCCAGATTAAAGCTATTTGAAATAACGGTTTAAGAGTTATAGCGTTTTTTCCTCGAATTTTATATCATTCGCGACTTACAAAGACAAATTTACCTCAAAAAAATGCTAGATTTAAAATTGGGTCAAATTCCGTATTCTCGTACATGTGACTTAAAGTCAAAGGATTTCGGGTAAAAGTAGCTTTTTTGAGAAATTTTAGAAAAAAAAAATATTTTACATTTGTTTATATTTTTAGCAAAAATATATTTATTGATTACACTGTGTGTAATTTTTTAGGTCATGGAAAAATAACCACATACGGACACCACCACGAGATAGAGGATCAAAAAAAAGAAGACACGTGTCTTTCAGTTTTGTCAAATGTCCTCCCCTTTTTTGTGGGCGGGGCCCTAAAGATTTTGGGCCTCTTTGCCTTTTTTGCAAAAAAGTGGTCATCTTCTCAGGCTCATATCTTCCAAACCGTTAGGAATTTCGATTTACTGTTGTAGCCATTGTCATGAGGAATAAAAACTGTGAACGCATTAAATCAAAAAACGCCATCTTAGAAATCAAAATCGCAAAAAACTTAAAAAAAAACGATTTTTTTTAGGCTTTTTTTACATGTTCAGGTTCATACGTAGCAAACCGTTCAAAATTTAAGAAAATAATATACTACAAAAATGTAGCTAAGACCTCACTTAACAACTTTGTAGAACATACAAACATCCAAGGAATGATCCTTAACACAGTAAGGGTAGCGCTAAGGAAACCATAAAAATTAAAAATTTCCCAAAAAAATGATATTTTCAATGCTTATTTTTTTTTACTTCAACAATTAAAAATATAACCATATACAAATACAACTACGTGATAAAAGACAAAAAAGACCATATATTCTAGTTTTGCCCCAAGTCATGGAGTTTTTTCAGAGGCCCCCAAAGATTTGAGGTCTTGGTGTCATTAAAAAAGTAATCATTTTCTCAGGCGCATATTTTGCAAACCGAGTGGAATTTTCATTTTCTCTTTAAGGCAAAGATATTGTATAACCCTTGTAAAGAACAAAAATTGTGAACACATAAAATGAAAAAAACGTCATTTAAAAAAATCAATTTTTTTACCTTTTTTCCCATGTTTAAGTCCATACGTAGCAAACCGTTCAAAATTCAAGAAAACAATAAGCTACAAAAATGTACATAAGATCTAATTAAACAACTTTTTAGAACATTCAATTTCTAATACAAAAATAATTTAATTTCATTTGATTTAATTTCATTTCGTATGTGTAAAATTTTTTTATTTTAATTTTTTTTTGTTGTTATTTCAACATTAATATACAATGACATATATCACAAAAATAAGATAAATAAATATGGAAATAAATAAAATAAATAAATATTTGTGTCATGTTTATAAAGTTGATGGCCCTGGACTTGTAAATAGCACTCTCTTAAGTTGTGGATCCAATTCGTCGTCCGAATCATCCGAATCTGACTCTGATTCAGAACTTAGGGTGCGCACGGGTACGTTGCTTCCAGACTGCCCTCCATCATAAGCTTTTTCTTCTTGAAATACTTCATTGACATCATACAGGGTAATCTTGTGGCTCCACCAACATACCTGAAATAAAAACAAAAATCAAAAAAGGAATACAAAGCAATGCATCAATATATTTGATATTACCTCTCCAAGCAATGCGTCTAGTTTTTTGCCTTTGTACCGTTTTTCCATGGGCATTGTGGTTTGATGAAACCGTTCTCCTTGCTCATCGGATTCAGTAGACAGTTGCTTCATAAAATCGTCAAAATGAAAATGAAGAAAGTGCAGCTTTAATGTCATCGATGCGCCGATTTTCTCAAAATAATAACGTTGAAGATAAATCCATGCCATTGAATGATTTTCATCAAGCGCTGACTCAAAATTTGTCTTGAAAAGCTTTCTAATGTCTGGGCCATTAAGTACTCCTATCAAACGATAAAAAAAGAAACAGAAAAGAAAAGTAAATATACAATAAGGTGGAAAATATAGGATTTAGTTTACTACAATACATACCTTTCTTAATTTTGTCATCGCTACGCTTTGGGAAAACACTTTTCAAATAGTCAAATGCATTTGGACAATTTATAACAGCCACTTCGATGAATTTTTTAACAATTCCCAATTTAATGTGGAGCGGTGGCAGCAAGATATCATGAGTATTGTCAATCAAAGGTGCATTTTTCAGTCTATGTTCTTTCATTTGTTCCTCCACATTTCCTCTTGGTGTCCACGAATTACATTCGAATTGATTCAGAGATCGCGAATCCCAATTACAACGAAAACAAAAGAATTTGGGAAAGCCGCCTTTATCAATGATCCCTTGCATAATGTTGATGACCTTCAAATCACAGCAAATCTTCCATTTATTTTCGTAGTATTTGATTTTTTCCATAATATTTTTCAATGTTTCGTAGTTTTCTTCCATGTTGACACCGATTGCTAGCGGAATGCAAGGTTTCCGGTTCGACATATGCAATAACACTGCCTTCAAGCTTGAAACAGAACTATCAATAAATAATCTCCACTCACTAGCGATGTAGTTTATTCCCATTTTTACCACCAAAGCTTTTATATCGTTGCAGTAAGCGAACGAATTGTCATTATGTAGAGTGTAGAAGTTCTGAAATTCAGCTTGCCGTTTCCGGTATGCCGAAGAGTTAACGTTAGCAAGTGTTAATTTTCTTTGCTTTAAAAACGCTGTCAAAAATATGGCAAGCCGCTGCGATAATCCCAATATGGCCACAATGAAATCCATTTCCATTTGTGTTATTAGTTGTGGTCCATCTCTTCCTTGTTGAGGCTCATAATCGGCGTCAAACGGATCTTCATAAGTAACACCACCTTCAGTATTCATTCCTGTAAATTCTGTCCTGAGATCTGTACTTGGTGGCCTTGGCGGTACAAAATTTTCAGGTGCAAGCACTGGTAGTGTAGCTGTTGCAGTTGCTTTATAAATTTTATTCTTCTCACCATGTCGATTCATTCCACGTGTGTAATTTACGCATGCATAGCAAATGTTTACATCATGAGCACCTGGGCGATAAATCCAGTTTACCGGTTTACAATACTTCATACTAAATTTTGCTCCACTCAACCATGCCATGAGATTGTTATAGCATTGGCGACACACTATATTAGGTGTGTAATTTTCACTGGTCAAGTCTACTTCGTCGAAAAACAACTTATATGCTCTTCTGAATTCGCTAGTTAGAAGATTCTTTTCTTTTCCATATTTGTTTTTTCTAATTTGAATACGCAAACGTAGCAAAATAAATTAATTTTTTCACACTGCATATTGAAATCGTATAACTTTCACCGCTGAGCTCTCGTTTACGTCGTGTTTTGTAATGCCTCGGTGCAAACATCATATCACTTATATATTGCGTCCAGGGTTTCATGATTGTTTCTTGAATGAACGGTTTGCTACCTATGGACCTGGTTAGGTAAAAAATCGATTTTTGGTTTTTTATGGCAAGAGCTGATTTTTTTACTTTTTTAATTTTTCCTAAGCGCTACCTAGCCTAAAAAGTAGTTCACTTTTGCGGTTACCAAGGCGCTACCTAAACGATATTGAGGATCATTCATATAATGTTCGTATGAATGATTCAAAAAAGTTGTCCAATAAAAATGTATCTTTTCTAGGTGACTGTTTCTTGAATTTTTAACCTGTCCATAACCAGGTAAAAAATCAATTTTTAAAAATTTTGTGATCTTGAAGATTAATTTTTTATATGTTGAGAATTTTTCTTTTTATGACAAGAGCTAATTTTTGAATTTTTCACTTTTGTCGTTACTTAAGCGCTACCTAAATGCTGTTAAATGGTGGTGAATTGGGCCAAAACTGGAAGATATGGGCTTTCTTGTCTTTCATCACGTAGCGGTATTTGTACTATATATGGTTATATTTTTTCTTGTTGAAGTAAAAAAAAACATTAAAAATAACATTTTTCGGGAAATTTTTAATTTTTATGGTTACCTTAGCGCTACCTTTACTGTGTTAAGGATCATTCCTAGGATGTTTGTATGTTCTACAAAGTTTTTAAGTGAGGTCTTAGCTTTATTTTTGTTGTATATTGTTTTCTTAAATTTTGAACGGTTTGCTACGTAGGAACCTGAACATGTGAAAAAAGCCTAAAAAAAATCGATTTTTTTTAGTTTTTTTGCGATTTTGATATTCAAGATGGCGTTTTTTTGATTTTTTGTGTTCACAATTTTTATTCCTCATGACAATAGCTACAACTTTGTTTCAAAAAGTAAATCAAAATTCCTAACGGTTTGGAAGATATGAGCCTGAGAAGATGACCACTTTATTGCAAAAATGACAAAGAGGCCCAAATTTTTAAGGCCCCGCCCACAAAAAAGGGGAGGACATTTGACAAAACTGAAAGACACGTGTCTTCTTTTTTTTGATCCTCTATCTCGTGGTGGTGTCCGTATGTGGTTATTTTTTTTCATGTTGCACCGTGTTATGCGTAACACCATGCAGAATTAGTGGATACAGTTTTAACAGAATTGTGAACCGGGGTCAAAATCAATTTTTATACAAATTTTCACTTTTTAGGAATATCTAAGGTATTGGCTGTGATTAAACAATATTTCTTTTGCTAAGCCCTCTAAAAAGCTGTTTAGTTTATAACAAAGATCACATAAACGATAAATATATAACCCTATAACAAAAAAAAAAACACTTATGTTCGGGAATGAAAAAACTATAAATATATCTAAATTAACCCATGATGGTATAATTTTTAAGTTGACTGAAAATTCAATTGATTTTATAATAAAATCGCTGAATTGGCAAATTATAGTTTTGTTTTGTTTTCATAGTGAGAATTTATAATTAACCAGCGCATGGTGACATACATTTTTTACAAATAAAAAATAAATACACTATGTAAATATAAAATATTTATGTGCAAGTAAACACTTACGACCACATTTACTGCTCAAATATGAGTTTACCTCTACAAATTTAGTTGCACTTGATAATTAAGATTAAAAAAGTCTTTGTTGTGGAATCCCAATAAGCAAAAGTATTTAAAATCGATATAGAGTTATAATAAAGTTTCAATTAATGTCCCAATTTAATTTTTGATTGAATTTGATATCTATGAATTTTATCTATATCTATTAAATCCCAGTGTACTTCACTTCAATGTTGGAATAGCAACTGCTATACGAGCAGCTTTACTCACTTTAATTTCAGAAAAATTGTTTATTGATATACATATCAAATTATTGCTAATTATTAATTGTAATATTTGCTATTAAGGAAATGTTTAAAAGTTTTTAGTTGTCTAGATAAATATTTGGTTTAGTTTCAACGAAAACCTACCAATATTTGTAATTTCAATTAAATAGTCTGTTAGTTATTTATGAACCTAAAGGTAAATAGTTATCTTATAGTTATCTTTTTCACAGGAAATAATAAAAACTTTAAAACAGGGACCGCAAATAATGATTCTTTATCGAATTATTTTAAAACAAGGTTGTGTCACACTGTGCTATCGTTACTACTTTGGAATGTGCTCTAATGATATCAGGGAACTCGTTTTTTACGCAATACACGTCTATCTGTTGGAGCTCATCCCTTCGTAGTCGATTGGCTATGAAAACAATACACAATAACAGTGAAAATTCGTTCTTTAGCCGTGCAGTTCGTATGTGGAATTTACTTCCCGGAGAAATTTTCCCTGGCAGTTGCAATATAGGGAAGTTCAAATCAAATGTCCATAACCACTACTCCATCTATCCACCCTCCCATAACCTATTTTCCTAGTTTCAACACAATGCATTGCATAAGTATGACACCTACTCCTGAGTGCTGGTCATAAATTAAAAAAAAAGAAAGTGTTATAGTCGGTCAAGCGAGACCATATGATACCCTTACTGAGGTCAAATGTATATATTTGAGTAATTTTGTTATCATACAAACATTTCAATTTATATACATATGTATGTAAGCCATTTCCTTCATTGGGTTCTAAATACATGGGAGCTGCAGTCAAATATGGTAAAAAGAACTAATGTCTCGAAAATTAACTTAGTGTGCAACAAATAAACGTAAAATTTTCATTATCTTCAGATTTACGAGCGTTTTTGTGATTTTCGTTGGATTAAGTGACTTTTGATTGAAGGTCTATGTAGTATGGGATATCTGGGGCCAAATTACCGCATTCGATATCTATCGAAAACTCAGACTTTTAATCAAATATTAGGGATGTTCAAAGTTACTTCGATGCAAAAAGTTTATTGAAATTTGGTATTCATTTTGATTCGTTTTTAAAAATATATATTGTTCAATTAAAACTCTTTTACTATTGTTCATCTTTTGGCAAATAACTTCAAAAAATATAGTTAACTGTGCATCTTTTAAGTAATTTTGATTATCCTTAAAGTATGCTATACAAATGTTTCGAATGGCGTAATTTGGCCCCTGATCAAATATGGACCGATTTCAACGAAATTTGGTATAGTGATTTTCTTTTTTATTAAAAGTATTATTTTAAATTTCCAAAAAATATAACGAAATCTCAATTGCGAGATGTGAAACCCATGGAAAATAATGAACCGACTTTGAACAATTTCAAAAGCAATGTCTGTGCCTAATTTCATCAAATTATCTTACCGATAGACTCAGGGAGTGATCATAAGTCTATAGATGTACCTAATACTGATAGACTTTTATTCTATTAGCACAAACCTAATGTACTCTTTTCACATATAGTAGCGATTTATTTGTTTATACAAGCGGTGAGGAAAAAAATTGTCGTCCCAATCGATCAGTCAGATACCGATTTAGATCATAACTAACCTTAACAAAACTTAAGTAACAACTAAAATTTTCTAGTAAGAAATAAAACTCGATAAAAAAAATTGTGTCTGATAAAAAACTTGTTAGAAAAACTTGTAAAATAAAATGTATAATCTTTACGGTCCCTGCATTTAAATACCTTTAAGTCTAGTTATTACTATCATAAACACCATTAGTGCAGGTTTTTATTAGTTGTCTACACGCGTTTTTAAATAAATGTCGGAATTTTCCAATGAAATGTTAAGTTGATTCCCATCAATACATACTTACATATGTATATTTATTCATAAATGATTAGCGACTTTTTTATAATAGACAAATTTGATTTTAAGAAATCTTTATCTTTTTTACTATTCTAAACAATTTTTTATTTTTTGTTAACTTTTTATTTTGTCAAAATTAAATCGACCAAATTTCATTTTCGGAATCTACTATTTTGGTCTAGTTCTAATGTAAATAACGTATGAGGAAAAACAAGCCCGACCCTTCAGCACTGAGATCGAATTTCTTTTCTTTTTCATGGATATTAAGAAAATTTTGTCATCATACAAACATTTTCTCAAGACTTATATATTTAAGCAATTTATGTCATTAGGCCTTAAATAACCCCTAGGGCAAATGTGGACTGATTGTCTCGAAATTTTGGCAATTTCTGTACAGTTCATACAAAATTATGTGTGCAACAAATAAATTTATTATAATCAGATTTACGAGCATTTTAGTCGTTTTTGTTTTATTTAGTGACTTTTGACAGAGGAGTTTGCAAGGGAGCTATAGTCTAATATGGACCGATTTCAACGAAATTTGGTACAATAATTTCTGTAAACAAAAGCAATATTCGTTTTCAACTCCATGAAAATATATCGAAATTTTAGGCAAAAATCTAAGTTTCGGGAAGCCAGAACTATAGGAGGTACCAATAATAAACGACTCAGGATACCTAAAGGTGGGTCTAAGACCAATATTCTTTTTGCGTTACATACATCAGCACAAACTTATAATACCCTGAAGGGTATAAATATTTTGTAACGTGTTAGTAGGGATAGTAATGTAAATTTTATGATCTTTAATTTTGAAATGATGATTGAAAATTAGTAAATATTTCATTCCGCATACTCGTAAGTTATTTCTTATTATTTTTTCAAAAAGAACTCCCTGTGGCTTTACGGTATCAAGAAAAACTTTATAAGTTTGTAATTACAAATATTTTTTTTTTTTATTTCAAAGTCAGAATATTTTATGGCAAAAATAGAAAACAAAATAATAGTTAGCGGAAATAACAATCTAAAATAAATTGTTTCATTGTTTATTAGTAGTTTAATGAGTTTTATTTAAATGTAAGGGAAAAAAAACATTAACAATTGTATAGTAATTTATTTTTCGTTCAAAAATTTAATTTGAACATTTCAAATTAGTTGCTATAGAATATAAGTCAAATAAAACGTAAATTGAGTAGGAATTTGTCAAACGTGATCATTCTACACTTGTTAAAAAGGGTTTAAAAAACCATAAAACATTGTTGAATTAAATATTTCATTGATTGTAAAAATAAATAAAAAAAATATTTTCTATTGATAAAATATTATGTCTTAAAAGAATTTTCTCCAAAGTGCATTTTTGTATCAATAAAATCTGGTATAACTAGAAAAATGCATTTTATATAATATTTCTATTTGAAATTTGTTCCTTCTTGGGTTCTCATTTTTAGAACAAAAAATAAACAAGACATAAATGTAAATACGATATAATAAGAAA
Source organism: Stomorhina lunata (assembly GCA_933228675.1). Classification (NCBI taxonomy): domain Eukaryota; kingdom Metazoa; phylum Arthropoda; class Insecta; order Diptera; family Rhiniidae; genus Stomorhina; species Stomorhina lunata. The sequence goes on along the minus strand of OW121740.1, from coordinate 1,717,820 downwards.
CAAATCCACCCATTAGCCAATTTAAAGTTCATTGGTCTTTGCATTTATATATACGTACATACATTTTTTATATAAAATATTATTTTGCAACGTGAGATATTTCTTTTATTGTGCACATTTTGTTGAATGCACAGCCAAACTCGAACATTCTCATAAACTGAAATAAAATATCGACTGTCGGTCACTGGTCTGTCTTGTTGCAACGGAACAATTGTTGGTTCTTTATCAAATAAAAAACCCAATAAACATTAAGCTTTGATGTTAAATTGGATATGAATAAATTAAAAAAAAAACACACATACATATTTGCATATACATATTTATGTATTTATGTATATGTACCAAATTATATATTTTATTTTATTTGTAAATTTTATTTCGACATTTTTTGCTGACACTTTAGACATATTCGAATTTATGTTAATTGGGTTCTTTCATAGGTATTTGCAAAAAAACGTTTTTGTTCTTTTTTTAACTAAAGTCTAGGTTAAATTTTGTTTAGTATTCGTATTTCACAATAGTTTTGCCAAGTTGCATGTATTCAAGTGTTTTAAATATTTTGCTTATTTAGTTATTTCTTTATTTAGATACGAAACCTATTTTCATTTTTAATAATAAAATATTGTCAGTTTTTCATTGCCATTTATATTTAAGGAAAAATGTTGTTATTGCATTAAGAAATATTTGATATGGACTTAATTTATTGTTGAAATAAATATAAATTAAAATTATGCAAATAATTTATTTAAATATGTATAGAATAATTCCTTACTTATAAGTTTAAAGTTAAGTGTTTTCTTTCATTATGACTCGTAAGTATATGTATGTTTGTATATCAAATAGGTTTCATCACTGTATTATTGTACTTTAGCTTATTTTTTATTTTATCCCAGTTTTTAAAAACTAACTTTAAAAATAACGGCAATGAATTATAATTTTAACTTGGCAACTTTGTTTGGAGGAAACTGCCATATCAAAAACACACTTTACTATTGTGAATTCACCCTAACAATCACAATAACATAAGTTGTTACGGTGTTGCCATAACCAAACAAAATATTTTCATTTCTGTGTGTTCCTTTAATGAGAACAACAATTATAATTGCAGACGAAACAATAAAATTTGTGTGCAAAACAAATAAAAGTACAAATAAATAAAACAATTTGAAATACCAATTTAAAAGAATTTGTTGTTAAAGTAATTCAAATGGTAATTGTTTTAAAGTTTCGCTATCGTAGGACAGAAGATAAATGGAAGTATGACATTTCCAGGAAAGTGGATTTGTAAGGCAAATGCTTTATTATTATAAATTAAAGAAATTTTATTAACTCAATTTTTTCTATTTTTTAGGTACATTAGCTAATACCATGGCATTTAAAAGCATTTGGAGAATTATATCAAGTACTTGACTCCCACACTGAACATTGTTTTTGTTGTAACTGAGATATTAATGTTCATATCGCAGAAGTGGCAGATTTTTGAGTCCTTCCAGTACAAGGAAACGACTGCACATTGTGAGAAGCCCTGGTATCTTCACAAAGACATTTTAAAAGATTATTTTAGTCTGGAAGATAAATTGATCACTGACAAACATGTATGTAATTTTAAAGGAACATTGGTATACTCTATGTAAACCTAACCCCAGGAATTATTGAGCTACTTTGTTCAATTGAAATGGAAAGGACGTTAAACTGTTCATAAATGATTGCAATTTCAACAACATAACAGGAACTTGTGGGTCATAAATTGCAGTGTTAATTGGATCATGTTTTGCTTTTCATATACATGTACATTTTGGTTACTTGTCCCTTTTCGTCGGTGTATAGCAGAGTGGTTCGAAAAAAAGTTGAATCAGTCACCTTCTAGGATTAATATTATATTAAAACAATTCTAAAAAAAATATTTTTTACCATGCCTACGAATACCGCCCTTTTTGTATTTTGTTAACTGTGTCGCCATCTTTAGTCCATTCATAACAATTTATATATCGGTATTCAGGGCTCTGTAAGGGCTACATTACTCTCTTTGATAGTTTTTTACTACCTCTTCAATTTCTAGTCATAATTTTTTAAAATTCGAGTCGTACCCAACCTAATTTAATCTCGTAAAAATCTTGTTTTTAAAGTTATGACTATAAATTGACGTGCTAGTAAAAAACTAAAACAAAGAGAGAAATGTAGCCCTTACAGAACCGCGAACACCGATATATAAAATGTTATGATCGGACTTTAAATGGCGACACAGTGTACAAAATACTTAAATGGCGGTATTTGTAGGCGTGGTAAAAAAATAAGAAATATTTTTTAGAATTCTTTTAACATTATCTTTATTCCTAGGGGGTGACTGGCGTAACTTTTTTTGTATGGAAGGCGAACCGCTCTAGGTATAGTCTATATTCCAAAAAGAAAAAACAATGGAACACATCATAATTGCAATGTTTTTGCAATTTGTGATTTCGCCTGTTGGTAAAAACAAATATCTAGTATTTTATAATGAAATTACCAAGTTTGATTGATCATTGCATTTTATATATGCAAAAACTATTTAATTTAATATTGCGATCTGCAAGAAGGAGCCCTATTATTAATGCTTTTAGTTTTTGGAACTAAAAGAATTTTTGGATAATGAAAAGGTATTTTAAAAAACTTTATATTGGCTATTCTTACATTTAAAATAGTATATACCGCATTTTGAAAAATGGAAAAATTTTTATTTTTAAATATAAATATATACTGTTTCTTGACGATCGTAAAACTATGAATATTCCAAATAAAATAAGCCTTTTACTATGAAAACTCATTGATTAAGCAAAAACTTGTTTCATATAAAGTCAATTAGGTGTTTAAAAAAAATAGAAGGCCACAATTTTCATGATATATTTTTTTGCTACAAGGACGATTTTTTGAAAATAAACGAAATTATTTAAAATTTTCTCAAAGCCACATATCAGCTTTTTTCTTTATGAAGTTTAGCACCGACATTGGCCAAAAGCGGTCCATTATTATAGGTACCTCAAATTGGTGTTATTTTCCGGTATTAAATTTTAGTCAAAAATTTTAAAAATTCCTAAACGAAATTTTTTTCAAATCAGTCCATATTTGACCATAGTCCCTTTTTTGACCATATTTGACCAAGACCTTTTCAGAAGTCACTTAAAATGTGTTGAATTCACAAAAACGCTCCCAATTCTGAAGACAATGACAATTTTATTTTGGACTTTAATCAAATTGCTAAATTTCAAGAAAATCGGTACACATTTCAACATAGTAGTCCCCATGCAAAATGGCTTAAATACAAAATTGGAAATTTTCACTTTATAAATAATTTTATGTAAATTGAGACAACAATTTTTTTACTAGAAATTGTGTAAAAAGATTATATACTCATTATGAGAATAATAACTGCTTTATTTATTCACGTTTTATTGTAATACACACTTAAATACACGCGAATAATTATAAAAACGATATAAATTTTATTTATAAAATTTATTAAGTTTACAAAAGAACAAATTTAATAATTAAAAGTTTCTATGTCGATACAATTTTTCACAATGACAAAAAAAAGCTAAACTCAGTATTCAATTTCTACTTCGATTGTAAAAACATAACCAGAGTGATTTGAAAAAGTAAAAAGTTACGTTTTGGTGCGATCTATTTGAAAGGTTATGTTTTGTACTAAAAACTTATAAGAAATAATTTTAACTAATAAAGAATATATCGCCAACTATGCAAATGTACTTTAAGTAAACATTTTTGGAAAAAAATCAACTTTTATAAAAATTGTTACTTTTTTGTTAGATCGATCGTTTTTTAAACCTTTTTGCAAAGAACTAATTAACATTTTTTTGCTTTTTTATTTAATATAACTGTAGAGGGCTGTATATGGTGTAAAAATGGCATCACTAACTCAATTTTTTTTTAAATGGAATTATTACCTTTTGATGCGAACGTCTACATACATATATTAAATGTTTCAATTAAATAAAAAAAATATTTATTTATATATTAATGAAAATACGGGTTGCTTTAATGAAAATATGGACTACCCCAATGATACCAAAATATTATATTGTTAAGCGTAAAGTTGAAATTTGGGCCATCCTAATAAAAATACGTAAAATACCTCAATGAAAATATGAGCCACCCCAATGATAACAAAATATTGTATTGTCGTCCAAGATTGGCCTGTCCAAATTTGAGCTAAATTGTTGATTAAGTTTATTTTATTTAATCATTTAAATTTTTTTTTTTTTAATTTTTATAAAAAAAAATATTTTTTTTAATTTAAAAAGCAAAAAACTCAAAATCTGGTAAACATATAAAGAATAGTTTAAAACGACTTTATCTTTAAGTATATTTTTCACTATTATGTGTCTTTCAACAAATATATGTGACAGCGCATAGAAAAAGGGACCTAAGGGTGAAATACTCTCCTGAACAAAACTGGTTGTTACCCTTAGGTCCCTTTTTATTTTGCGTGGCACATATCGAATAAATATCGAATGTTATAAAAAAAATTTCATTGTGGAGTACAAGATTTACAGCAATGTGACAAACCAAAATTGAAATAAGATTACAAACAGCTTGTTTCAGATCCACATATTTTTTCATTATATTTGCAAAGGCTGATTCCTCTTTCATCTCTAATAATTCCAATTTCTCATCCTGTTTGTCAACAAGTAAAATTTCAGAAGTTCATTCTAGTAAAATACGACTGAAAATTTGTACTTTTTTGTGATGCCTTTTTATGAAAAAACAACTGCAGCAAAATATAAAAAAAATAAGTGGAAAAAATCAGGAAAATTGAATTTTCAAAGAGCCACAGTTGAGACGCTTTCGCCTACCGCCGGCTTTTACAAACCATTTCTCGTCCCCAATAAAAATGAGTTTAAAAAATGGATTACATTCATGGCGTTTCAGAAGTAAATCACAGATATCAACGTGAGAACCTAAGTTTTTATTATTAGTAAAATCGCTATATTGCCTTTATCGTTGGTTTCTCTGCCACAACCGGATCGAAATTCTTCCAACTAGTTTTGGCGCTGTCGTATCGTCAACACGACTTATACACATTGATTAATTTTTTTCAGTCTTAAAAGCATTTTTACCCTTTCTGTAGTAAAAAAAATGATTTGTTCTCTCCATATTTTAAAAACTACTGAGTACAAATTACTTTTGAAACAACCCAATATTTTTTATATACATACAACTTTTTTGTTTATATTCACAGAATTCAGTTAAGAGAATAGAATCATAGCTTCTGAGTTATGTTTTTGGCTACATTTTTCATAATGTAAGTCCAAATTAAAATTTAAAATTAGTAACTTTTCTAATGAAATAAATGATTTCAGAATCTCAGCTACTGAAATAATAAATTTAAATGTTTATTCCTCCAGAAGCAAATCTTAAGTATTGGAAAAAAATAAATAAACTTGATTCATTTCATTTTAATTATATTTAATAGAGATTCAAATTTACAAGATTTTCGAATTGTTCTAGAACAGAAAATATACAGCATAATTATGAATCCTATAATTTCAATAGAATAAATGCAAAAGGGCTAAAACCATTTTTTTGTCTTCAATTTTCCTGTTTTATTTATTGAAACGAAGATAGAGTTAATAACTTTAATTTAATAAAACATGTTTTGTAAAGTTTTCGAGCATTCTAAATTTTTCGGAATCTTTGGAATTGAAATTCTGCTACGGAATGATTCCAATTTCGAACGGAATTTGTGACATGTCTGTATATTTTGTCTTTATATATTTAATAATAAAGGATTGCTTGTGCAAGGATTCAAATCATTTAATGCCTTAAATAGCAAATTTAACTCATGTCTGAAGAATTATTTAAAAAATTTACATATACGAAAAACAAAAAAAAATACGTTGTGTTAATTTTAGAAATGTGTTACTACTTTTCTCGGGAAATTCTAAATTGAATAATGAAAGCACTTTTTTTGTTTTCGGTACCTTATGAGTCCATTAAAATAAGTAAATGTTATTTCAATGTATTGACTTCCAATGAAAAACATTTTGTAAAAAATTGGTTTCATTAAAAAAAAGTATCATTACGACGCATAGAATATTAACACCTTAAAAATATAAGAAGATCATAACGAATAACACAAGAAGTTAGGAAGAGCTATAGTCGGTCAAGCTCGACTATGTGATTGATACCCTTCACCACTGAGATCAAATGTCTTTTCAAATATCTTGTCAAATGTGGACCAATTTTTTCCTAATTTTGCAATTTGATTATTCGGGTTATAGTTTCTGGGTTCCCATAACACTTGTTCATTAACGTCATTACTTTATAGGTGAAAAGGGTATATTAGGTTTATCGTACATGTAAGTGATTCAAATATTAGTTAGGCCCGAGCTTAAGTAAACAGTTCGATTTAGAATCTCTTTACTGAAAGCTGTCCATATAGGATTTTTATCAATGCCACAAATTTGTTTGTATTTTAATTATGTTCAGCTAAAGCATTGCTTATAGATATCCCATTCAATACCATATATCCCATAAATCGATAAATGGCTTATCGATCCGATGTCAGAAATGATAGATAAGTACATTACGGGTATAAACAAAAAATACCTATCACGATGGGATGGCTAGAGATATATATATTAAGAAAACAGTTTTTTGAGATCAATTTGGATAAAAAACCTCCCTCCAAATCGTTTTTTCTAAAAGCTTCCAAAAAAGTAATATTTGAATTTTTTTTTTTTATTAAATACCATACATAGTCATGTACTATATATTAACTTTAGATGCTATAAATTATCTTTGTTGAAGGAAATAAACTTTAATTAAAAAAAAAAAAATATTTTTTTTTTTTAATCCAAATACTAATAGCCTGTTCCACACGATTTCGAAAGAAAATCTACTCGAAAGAAAGTGATTAACTCGAATTCGAATTAATTTTGGTTTCACTATTTCGAAGCCTTTCGTTCGTTTCTATTCGAAAGCAAGCATATATGATAAGAAAGAAAGCATTCTTTCGAGATTGTGGAACAGGCTATAAACTTCAAAATGATTTGGGGGGGCGGAACTTTTTTAACGCCCGCGAAAAAGTGACCCCACTTTTCATGGTCTATATGGCATCGATAGGTATTTTTTCTTGACCATTTAAAAAATTGTTCACAAGTTATACCCCTAATGTTCATGCTTATACCAAGATAGTTCCATTGTCACCATAGTGTAATTATAACAAGTGACTGCAACTCGTCAGCTGTTTTTCAAATTTTGTTCAAAATTTGTTTAAGTTTTCTAATGTCAAATTATTGTTGTTATTCTGAATTGTCGAATTGTTGTTTTAAATTTTGGCATTAAAAAACTTATTATCCAACAACAAAATCTATGTTGTTTTTGGCTTGTTGTATTTGTTGTAGCCATGCGTTAACCTGTATATATGAGCCTTGATTGTCACTATTTAATTTAAAAATCACCATCTGACATATTTAAGGATTTTGACTTTTGAGTATAAATATAAATCCCACTTTTTTATTTTTCGATCGAAATGAAAATAAATTTTCATCGGCAATGATATTTATACTTGATGGATTTAAAAAATAAAACGATCTCCGGTCTCTGATTAAAAATAAAGTTAAAATTTTAATTAAATTTGGGCTTTGGACAATCGGGGACTCATATACTATAATTTTCTACCACCTACACATTCAATAACGCTGCAAGTGCCATTACAAAAAACGCTGCCGTTATTGACACGAACACATCAATAATTGCTGCAACAGCTTTAAATTTGGAAAATGCCTTTCATAACCAGGCCCAGAAGCAACAACAACAGGTGGCTTTTACTACTACGCAGTAGTTGCATATCCTTTACACGTGTTAATAAAGCAGCTTGCTGCAAGAATGTGAAAAAGGCTTAGGAATCGTAGGCAGAGTATCATTTGCGTTTATCAAGCTACCGAAAAGACTTCCTTTTGGCGCCACACAGTTCCAAATAAAAATGCGCTACAAAGATGCCAGCGTTAGAATGGAAGAAGAAAAGTAATAGAAGTAAAGCTAAGGTGGAAATAAAAGCAAAAAACTGAATACGTCAGCAGTTGAAGATCTTTTTACTCCCTTCCCATTGACCCAAGAAACTTATTTTATATTTTAATTAAGAACTATTTAAATTTCCTAGCTAAAAACATAAAAAATGAAATGAAAACAGGACATTCATATAATTATGGACTAGCTTTGTTTTAGTTTATGTGCTGATATAGTATTCTGTGATATATATATAAACCATTATATTTTAATTCACCAAAATAAAAATCTAGAATTTTGAATTATACCATTACACTTAAAAAAAATCTCCCCATATGAAAAACCCTTTATAAAAATGTGGCAACAATTTTTCAAATATATAAACAAAAATCAAACTTCAAAAGTCCTTATTAAAAATTTAGTTATTCAATTTCCATTACCTTATACTTATATCATGGCTTATACTTAAATCTCGAGAAATGGTTGTTGTGGTAAGAATAATAAAACTTGTAAATTTCTTGACAATTTGAAAATATGTATTTGATCCTAGTGATGAAGGATATTATTGAAAATTTTTGAATTCAAAAAAGTTTTAATTATCGAGAGTCAAAACAGAAGTTCAAGAATAAAACTATTGATAAAAATATATTTTTCTTTGGATATTAGTTGTTATAGATAAGTATTTAAAATTTTCATTAGGAGGAAGAAAATAAATTTTTATCGGATGGATTTGTTTCATTCAAAATTAACAAAAATAACTTTAAAATGTTTTTTTTAAATAAAAATGTATACAAACTGTATATATCTATTAAATTTCCCATTTTTAAACTTTAATTAAAATCTTTGGACGTCAAAAAATTGTTAATTTTCATAATATCTATGATTTAAAAGTAATATATATTTTAAATTTTAACGTACTAATCTATAATATGGTGTATGATTTTTATTTTGTAGACAAAATTGGCATTTGTACTACTTATGACGTCAATATGTTTTAACCTGTTATGTGGTGAGATTTGTTTTGGCTAAATTTTATCGCATTTTTTTGAATCTAAACAAAAAAGATATAACGTATTTGTTAATTTAAAATATGTAAAGATTTTCTAAGTATCATTCTGTTTGGTCTGACAACCCTATGCTTTAGAGCAACGACACTCTTTTAAAAAATACGAGTTAACATAACGATCGCTAAATAAATTCTTTCTTTCTTTCTTTCCCTATGAAGTGTTTTTCTCATACAAAGTTCTTTCTTTTCATAACATAAAATTTGTGTCTTCCTCTAAACTTTCACGAATATTCATTTTCAATATTAAAGACTTGGAACTGGAAAAAGCTACAAAACTCTACAGAGTATTCATATTAAAGTGAATTTATATTTCGAAACCTTAACTCGAACAGAAAACAACAAAAAAATATATAAAAAAGCACCAAAAACAACAATAACGACAGCTAAACGAGCACAAAATAATACAAATGGAAAAAAATCTACTTTATACTCTGGCAAATAAATATATACACACAGATACATTCACTGGAACACATACTTAGATACATAGCACTCATACATACATACGAACATTATAGAAAATAAAAGAACGAACGAAATAAACACAAAATTACTACAAGCCAACGTCGTCGAAAGAAACTACGAAATACAAACAAACAACACAACCAACCCAGTACTCAACCAACGTCGAAACAACCATCTATCCTATCCAACCGTCCATACACATTGCCTGCCGCATTAGGGTCGGATAAGGGAGGGCAACGAGCTACGATATGACTACACAAGTTAAAGCACATAACAGAAAAAAACACTCTTCCAAAATAACAAAAAAAAAAAAACAAATGAAAATAATAATAAATATACAAGCACACTCGTATATAAAAATGTACATTTATAAATTCAAATATACGAAAAACATACTCTACTCTAGAGTCGAGCCGAGTCGAGTTGGGTATTCACATACAAACCCGTACCATAACATCTGTACATAAAAATTGTAGATACGTTTTTTTGAACGTAGAAAATGGAAACGAACGACGACGAACTGAGCTAAACTAAAGTGAACTGAATATAACAGAGAATCTACAATATACCCAGCAACAGCAATAACATTAACAAAAAACTAAGCAAAGAAAAAGTCGATCGAGACCGATAATAGAATTTACACTACACATTCATGTGTACAAACGAGTACATTACGTATTACTCTCAACTGAAAACTGATAATGGGCTTTCAAGGTCTATATATAGTACGTGAGGAATATACTTTTTATGATCTTACTTATCAATTTGTATAGAATATTCTAATACGAGAAGTCATTCAATGCGAAAAGGATTTGGAACTTAATAATTTGTATTATTTTTACAAATTGGAAATTTTAGTTACAAAATTTCTGCACATGTATTTAACCTAATCCTGTTTTGATCAAAACTCTTTAATATGAAATAGTTGATTCATTTATTAGTCATCCATTCTTTAATTCTCAGATATTCAAATCTGATCCTACAAGTTTGAAATAATAATGTTTTATGCTCAGCATATTCTAGACTATGACGAAGGAGTAACCTATATTTTCCTCTTCTACGGAATTCGTTTAAATAAAAATATAAATTCACAACGAGTAATTCGAAGACGCGGGTTCTGTTGGGATTGGTTTATATATACATATGTACATATGTATCTTTAATATTTTTATAACTATAGAAAAATATGTTCATAATTCTGATAACCTGTGAGATCTTAATTTCACTGAATTTTTGTAAAAAAAAAGCCAGTGAACAATATTACCTGAAGACCAATATTCCATAGAGAATATTATACCAGAAAAGGCATCACAACATTTTCCAGTGTGATCTAGAGAAGTTCTAAAATATGCATTTTCATAATAATTCATTGCATCTTAACTCATAATTAAACAACATTAAAAATAACTTTTTAATATATAAAGTCAATTTTTGTTACCTCCTGGTTTAAAATTTAAATTTTTAACTAATTATATACCAGATATGTCTAACGTAAAGTGTGTTGCGTTTGAGTCACAAGCACATATTATACTGTTGTATAAGCTTTTTTACACACGATAAATATTTGGTGTCAAAGAAAGAAGTACATGCAAAGTATAAAAGTCAACCAAAAATTACTATTTTCAACAACTACATACTTTATTTTCCAGTAGAAGTTCACTCCATTTAGACAATTAAAAAAGGGGGTTTTTAAAAATTTTCGGAAAGTTGACTAGCGATAGGAAATAATTTAACATATTTAAAGCCACTTTTTCACAAATTTTGACTAAAAAAGCTTACTACTATTTCAGGTCCCCTGTATTCCCCTGCATATTCTGATAAATTTGGATTGCTGCATCTGGTTTATAAATTTTCAAACAGTTTTTTTTAGAAAGTTTTAAATATTGAGTCCAACGTACAGCTAATACTCTCTACCAACCACATTGTGGTGTAGGGTATGAAAAAATCACCAACCAAAAAGATATTAAAACTCTGGAAACAACATAAGCCAGCAAAAAAATGTAATAAAAGCAGCTCTACATTGAGTAAAGCTACAGCACAAGCAACGAATGAAAAATATAACGTAGCACTAAAAACTTAAGGCAGAGTTACCCGTTTTTTAAATAAAAATATAATTTTTTAAATAAAAATATATTTTTTTAAATAAAAATATTTTTTTTTTTTTGAAAAAATTAGAAAAAAAAAATACTTAAGAAAGAAATGAGGATCTAATCTGAAATATTTAGTACCTTAGCATAGCACATATTTTGAATTATGATAATGATTTTATATGTATAGTGATAACTGTCACATTTTTAACACAATCAGGTTTAAGAGAATACATGCATATGTATACGATATTATAGGGATGTGACAGTTATCACTTTTACTATAAAATCCTTAACATAATGCAAAAATGAGCAGTGGTAAGGTACTTTTTATTTATATAATATCAATCAGAATGTGTAACTCACTATTTCTAGTAAATTTTCGAGATCAAATCATTGAAATTACTTGGGGGTAACCCTGTAACCAACAGCATTGAATATATGAACAAATAAACGACTATAGGAAAGAATGTACTATAACTTAACTAACAAACCCAACCGTCTATATACACATTCATTTCTACTTACGTACGTACGTCAGCCGACCCCAGTTTTTCAGATGGAACGTCGGTCGCATCAACCAAGTAAACCAACCAGGCAGCCATGCCAGCCAAGCAAACAACTTACAGAGCAATGTACAAACGAGCATTAATGTTGAATTTATTTTTTTGCTTCATTTTCTGTTCTTATTTTTTGTAATCAGAATAAAATGAAAACTCACTTAAGTAAGCACAGTGGGAAGAAAATAAATCGATATTTGAAATTTTCATTAATCCAATCATCTAACAAAAATGACTATATATTGCTTTTGGAACCTTACTCAATAAGATTTTTAACCTAGTATTGTCCGACTGACATTACAAATTTAGCTAGTCTAAACAAAGGATGATATTACTTTCTCACCTTCTAGGCAATCCTACCAAAATGGGCGTCACTAACATCAGACAGAGACTAAACGACACTCAAAATAGGAATATGTTACAATAAGAAAGTAAAACCTAAAACATAATGTTTTATTAAAGTATTCTTATCTTAATGACTCTTGATTTTGGAACATTTAGAAAATTGTTACAGTTGAAGATCATAAAAATAAATGGAATCAAAACTTTAAAACCTCGATTAAAAAATTTACAATATGTGCGTTTTCGACTTAAAAAAAACAATAACATGAACCTTGCTGATCATTTGTCATAAAATTTATTTGTTACCTTCATAAATATTCTAGGAAGAACGTCTCCTATTCAAATAATAGATTTTCTTAACATTATATAAAATTATGTTCTATACTTTGATTCTCCTTGAGCACTGTGCATTAAAACAAAATATCGTAACTTAACTAAACGTAAATGTCAAGTCAGACCAGAATAAGAAGAAGCTGAAAAAATATAATAATAGTAAGAAGAAGAAAAATAAATAAAAGTATACGAATGAGTACAACACTGTAATATTCCCCCCAATTTTTATTATTTTACTCGAATGTTTTAAAGGAGGAAATACCATCATTCTATACAGAAAAGAACACATATTTTATGGAGCCGACCGAACGAACAGACAACCATCCAACCAACCAACCAACCTAAGCACAAGCAAATGGAAAAACACAACAAATATAGGTACAGAGTGGCTGATAATTATGACTACAAAAATATAACGTCATATCTTTTGTTCCAAAGAATGTAACAAACCTGTATTCTTTCTATAACACAGTACGACCGACAGTGGTTGGTACACATGAGTAATGTTAACAGAATATGAAAATAGGCTTAAAATAAAGAAATACGTGTCTCGGCGTTTTGCTGTAGCACGTCAGAATTTTGAGAAAATCGATTTTAAAGATTCGAAGCACAGAGGAGGTTCATTTGTAACGTAATACTATTATAAAAAGATCTATAAAAATAGAATGGGTGAACTGATTTAAGTGCTTGAGTCAGTTTTGAAAAGGAAATTAAATTTGGATTTGTTTTTATTAAATTCAAAGCGCTTTAATTTTCATGTAACATTAAAAAAACAAAAAATTTAATGTAATTCGATGTAATGTAAAAATACAAAAATATAAAATATAAATAATATGAACTATTATTTTGTGTCAAATATGTTGGTCGTTTAGTTTTTCGTGTGCAAAAAAATGAAATGAAAATTAAAGCGTCCTCTAGCGGAAAAAAATATATTTTTATAGAACTTTTTATAATAGTATTACGTTACAAGTGAACCTCCGCGGTCCTTCGAATCTTTAAAATCGATTTTCTTAAAATTCTGACGTGCTATTCTGTTAACATTACTCATGTGTACTCAAAAAAATTTGATTTTGTCGTACTGTGTAATATGATAAATTAAGAAATCACGTTTACAGCTTACCTGCCCCAGTTATAGTTACTAACCTTTTGTTAATAACGTGCGGTGTAATGGAATGGACTAGTTTTGGGTTTACTCAGATATGGATCACATAATCCTTTCCTTTTTTTATAGCTGTGGCAATATGGAAGAGTAGCTTAAGTCGACATAATGTGTTTAGTCCCTTTTAAAAAAATCGGACTTTTGTCAATGTTATGTACGTTTACTTTTTAGCTTATGTACACATATTTTTGTGTACATATTCATATTTTTCTTTCAGCATATAACGATTTAACTTCACTTAAGCTGTAGAAATGTTGACCTTAAAAAAATAAAGTCATTCTTTTCAAACAACTTATGTTTACATAAAACTACACAATATATATTTTTAAGTTAAAGTTTAAAGTCCAGTTCAACGCAAATTTTTGTTTCGAAAAATAGCTTAAGTAGAAAAAACGTAAAATCTTCTGAATTTAACAATATTTTTTTAAAATATTCATTTTTCTTCTCTAATAAACATGATACCAATATATTAATTCATAAATTATTCGCAGAAATCAAGCAGAAGAAAAATTACACAAAATTGATGATATCTCAATCTTCTTTCCTATTGCTACAGACATATTTATATTTCTTTTGGACCTAGTCCTAGTCATTTATGAAGAACATATTACACACTTTTTTTATAGAAAATACTCCTAAATCCATATACACAATAATTTTTGGAGATACACATTCTTGCAGATAAATTGCTTAATGAAAATATAAGATTAAACGAAATAAGAAACTTCGATTTTAAAGAAAACACTCCAAACCGAAGAATTTAGCTTTAAGTTTCATCTAATCAAAAATTAACGAAACATTCTTTCAAACAAGAGAAGAGTAGAGAGAAGAAAATTAAAAAGAAATTGCGACTTAATCCTGTAACAACATTCGTTAGCCACCCTGTAAAAGCACCAGAAGTGGGAAGAAGGAAAGGAACTTTTATACACTCATTTATTTTTCCATACTAAAATTTTATTTTAAAAACCAGCAGTGTTCAGAGATGACTACGACGGGCAACGACAAAAACGATGGTTGACGGGTAGAAATCGAGAAAACAACACATTGAGGCCCTAGCAAAGCAATTTTATACATTACTCTTGAAGCGAATGAACAAATGTCTGTCTGACGGTCTGACATGTAGTCAGTCTATCTGAATGTCGGAGTTGGCTGACAATCGTTATTTTGTTTTTGCTTTTATTGTAGTACGAGAATACTCGAACTGACTGGCTGGGTATTAAAAGTATTGTATTGTAGATATTACAACAGAAAACAGAATTATTTTGTTTTTTCTTTATGTTGAATTTTATATTGATGCGCAGTTTACTTCGTCCCCATTTTAGTTTGTTGTTTTTTTTTTTTGCTTTTTTGTTTATTAGACGACTACGATGTGGATGTGGACGATGATGATGTTTCATGGCTTTTTCATAGAACAGGCAGTCAAGTCGATTTTTATTATTTGTTCGTAGAGCTTTTTTGCTAGAAAAGCGTATTTAAAAAGCATTGCGGCAAAAAAGGAACTTTTTCGATCGATATGAAAAAGGTCGACTGGTAACATGGATGACAGGTTGGTCATATACATACTCGTAACTCGTAGATGTACTGTTAGTTGACCAATTACTTAAATACTATGTCGATAATGGCGTTTTTAAGAGCGCCATTGATATTTGAACATTGTTATTATGTATGAATGCGTTTGATTCTAACGTACGATATGAAGGCTTTAGGTCAACTTGCAAAAAGATTTAAACTAAATTCTTAGTTGATTAAAAAAATATTAAGATGATTATGGTAAAAAATAAGAATATTTTTTTGGTAGAACTTAAAATTAACTCTAGGTCTCGGAAAAAATCGTCGGAATTTATTTATTTTATGTATATTTATAATTATGTATATTTAAGCATGTTGAAACATATTTTAGTACATATTTTGCGCTTTATGTAAAAAACGCAATGAAATAATTTAAGAGGGTTACCTTTTATGTTTTGAGAAAAAGTAAAAGCAAGTAAGTTAATATTTATAATTCTGCATTAGGATGAATACTTTTTAAGCGTGTGCATTAATTTTAAACCATTTTATTTCTTAAAAATATACATTTTGGACACATTAACTGTATATATTTGAGTGTTGTCTTCATGGAGCTAATTTTGACAGATCGTGGATCTACACCTACGAGCCTGACTAAAGACCAAAATTACAAAAAATTTATGGAGAATATTTTAAAAGGCAATAAAGCTATTTTCGATACCAAATATTTATTTTCTCTAATCTGAAAACATAAAAGTAAATTTTGTATGGAAGAATTTGAATTCGTAAGTTTTCAAAATTTGCAAATGACTTAATCAAATTTGTAATAATTTTAATAATATACATATGGGCAAATGCGAGAAACATTTAACCAAGTACAAAATTTTAAAACTGTCAAAATCACGTATTTGTGTTTATGAAAATATTTACCATATATTGATCCTTTATAATATATAATGGATACAATTTTTGATTGCTCTGTTCGTGAATGGCAGGTCTTTATTTGCACCCATCACGAATTTTTATACATTTTTTTAAATAATAGGTTTTTTAAAAGTTCATAAACAGTAGCAAAAACATCCATTTAGGTATCAAGTTTCAGTAGGGGCTCAAATTCTGCTTAATTTTATGCAATTAGATGTAAAAGAACCCATCAAAAGTAATTGAATTGATATAAATAACGTCAAGTAAAAAGGCTCCGCCACAGAAATAAAGGTTTTTTTAATTTGACTAGTACAATTTTTCTTTTTTCTCCAATTGAACCTGGTTCGTAAAGAGAACTTATAGTATGCTTTACAGTAGGCTAAAAATATATAGATGTTAATATAGCATTTTACAGAATAATATGTAAAGGAAAGTGTGTAGCGTCCGTCACAATATATATTTTCCCAAAATGATATTTATTAAATACAAAATTTATGAACATATGTCTGTCTTATTTATAAAGCAATAACACTGTCTATATCCACAGATTTAATTTAAGGTATTATGTGTTAAAAAAGCATAAAACAATTTTATGCTTTCGAAAAAAAAATTTTTTTTTTTGATTTTTGGGACACTCTAACATCTAGCCTCAGCATTACTGGGACGAAAAATAACATGTAAAAAGTGTAAAACTTTAAATAAATATATATATGTAGCCGTTTTTCGAAATATTAAATTGTGCCCAAAAATCGCATTTTTAACCGCGAACGTGAAGATGAAGGACACCATTATTTTTACTGATTTACGAACCCTTAAAAAAATATGAATTATGAATTTTTCCTAATAAAAAACATGCAAGTAAAAACTGTATCATCCGTCACGCAGCGTCCGCAACAGTTCATTTATAGATTTTTGGTGAAACTGGAAACTTTAAAATATTTTATAAAAGCGGTTTTGTAAATTTTTTTTATTACTATGACCGATTTGATAAAAATTACAGAAACACGTGTTGAAAAAAGTCACTTTCATTTTTTGTAGCGTCCGTCACTGCACTTAAAAAAGTTCAGGCACCAACCGCGATGAAGTTTTGATAATTTACTTTTTGGTTAAGAAAAATTAATAATATGTTTATTTAAAGCAAAAAATAGCTCAAATATGAAATTTAATTAATATTTAGAGATCGTAAGATATTTTTCCGCAAACCAAAACATATTTTTAACCTTTTTTAACTAAAAAAATATAAAAAGTAATAAAAACACCGTATAAAATTATGAATATTCAATCTTGCATAAAATAATATTTTTGATAGTGGAAGTCCGTGAATTTTAGTACTACATGGCCAAAAAGTTGGTTATACCCAACATACATACATATGTATGTTATTACACTGAAATAAAGAAGCAACAAATTTTTACTGGGAATTTTATTTAAATCGCATAAAAGACGAAAGTATATTTATGTTGTCCTTGCTCATATTAATGTAGCCGCTAAAATACCCTTCCAACCTATGTTACCATATTACAAAAAAAAAAACTACGACACTATTGGAATTCTGTTCCCTTAGAATCCAAAATAGCAATATAACTAAAATATCTTAAAGCAAATATTTTTTATTAAAACATTATTTGGAATATCTGAAAACATACATACATATGTATATAAATGACAAACTTATACAGGTATGTGATGGACTTTTTCGTTTTCAAATCGATCGATTTCAGACATATTTTTTAGCTAATTTTCGGTTATTTCCCCCCAAAAAAATGAAAATTTTGGCTTCAATCCTTTTGACTGATATTTTATCTTTCATTTGGTTTGAATTTTTTGGAAAAATTACCGAAAATTATCTCAAAAATATATCTGAAATCGATCGATTTGAAAACGATCGTTTTCCATCACATACCTGATAGTACCCTTTCACATATTGGAGAAGGATATAAAAAGTACCAATCCTATGATCCCTTGTTTATTTTTGAAGAACCTAAATTTGAATAAGTACAATTAATTTGTCTTATAAGAAAAAGGGAAAGTACAATGATGCGTATTTTCCTATATTTGCAAAATCAAAGTACAATTAAGCATGTAGTTGGAAATTTCCTTTTTATTTTAACATGAGTCTTTTAAAAGTAATTGTTTTTTTAATACTTCAAAATCTTATCTTTAATTTCGCATTTTATGCTATAAAGACCTCAGCGCATGAGTAAAATAATAGTGGGAAACTTTGAATAAATAACATTCTTTGAGTCACATTGAGACGCTTGGTTTTTTATTATTTTGTACAATACAAAGTATATGAATCATTTTACAGTGAATCACTTAAGCACACAGATTCAACATAAGTTTCCTGTAAACTAATTTCTTAACAGAACTTTAAAGGTGTGTTTGTTTGAGGAGCTTGAGAAATTGTTCTTAATATAACAAAGTTTCAAATTTTTAAATAAGAAAAATGCCTTCTTATACCCACCATCAAAAAGAATGGGGGTATATTGAGATTGTCATTTTGGTATTGAAATTGGGCAAAATCGGTTAACATTTGACCATAGCTCCCAGATAACCTCGCCTACGCTAATCGCTAATAAATAATAAATAACAAACTATAATAGCTATTTGGTATATAGAAGTTTTGCATAAGCCCTAGGCAGCATATAAAATTTCATCAAAATCGGTTCACATTTAGTCATAGCTCCCATACAAAAAACTTACGGAAACAGCCAAAATTTCACCTAAAATACACTTAAATGCCAATAAATCTAAAACTATAACAGATATAACCACTAAAGCACGAGGAGGTCTTATGTCAATGCCAACGAGTGTGCAAAATTTTGTCACAAGCGGTCACCATTTGACCATAGCTCCCATATAAAAAACTTACGGAAACACAAAAATACAAAAAAAAAAGGGGGTTAATGTCCGTCTTTCCATCAGAGAAAGACGGACATTAGAGCTAGAGAGACAAATTTTAGCAAAAGTATTTTCGATATGTTATAGAAATTGTGTGCTGAAAATGGGTAAAATCGGTTCACATTTGTTAGAGCTCCCATATAACCCCGCCCCGGGAATCACATTTATGCTGATAAATTGAATAAAATTGTAAAATCTATGACTACTAAATTTAGAACAGAGAAGTTTTATGCAACTTTCAGTCAGTATGTCAAATTTTATAGGACCATAGCTTTCATATAAAAACCACTCCCAGCTATGGCCACTAAATTGCACATATAAACTTTATATTAATACCAGCCAGTATATTAAATTTTGTAACAATCGGTCAACATTTGGCTATAGTTCTTATATATAAAACATCCCCTTTTTTATATCCACAATCAAAAAGATTTGAAGGTACATTCAGTATAGCTCCTACCAAAATATATGAACATGCCGTGTTGCTATCAACATGTTTATGGCACGACGAAACAGCTTGTTAATGTAAAACTATATTCGGTTATGGAACAGCATTTTGTCCAAGGTAAATACTTGGGAAACCATTTAGATACTTTAAAATGTTGAACTATAGTAACTATACCACTGCACTGTGGTAAAATACGGCCAAAAATCAATAACTTGTTTGTTTCTTCATATTTTTGACTGATATTTACTAAGCTGACATATTATGGTCCTTTCTTTATATTGTATAAATTATATGGTAAAATTAAAAGTGGTTGGCCAAATAAAAGGAGACATATAAGATACATTAATAAAATGTGTTTAATAATTTTGAAAAATATTCAATAATTTTCATTTATGTACAGGCCTTTTGTCTACCTTATTATTTTTTGTAAAATTTGGATGAGTAGTTTGAGAGATATATTTAAATTTCTGAAAAAATTTGTGCTTTAGTCAAGATTTATTATTATATCAAAAAACATAAAAAAGCTCAATATTTCAATAAAATGCTGAAAATTCAAAAACTGTTCAAGACTGTGATTTTCATGTTCTTTCTGCATTTTTTATTTGTTCATTGCAATGTGGCCACCATCTGTGTATATGTATTGTTTACAGAATTTCCTTAAAAACAAAGTATAGTTCCATTTTTCTCAATCTTATTGTAAAAATTTAACTCAAGAACGTGTTGGCTAACAAAGTGGGTTGAAAAATTCAACGCCACGCCCAAATTTTCATTATACAGGTCATTTATACTTATTTGAACTCATTATATAATTTGTTATCCTAAATTGGTTTTTTGGTGGTAACTAAAGTAAATTTTAATCTAATCATTTAATAGATTAGATTATTTTCAAGTATTTTATGGACCTTTTTCTCACTAAATTGCACCCTGGTGTAATTAAAAATGTTTAAAATATGTAAAAAGATGAAGTTAGTAAAATGATTCTGGTAAATAGGCCGGCAGGAGAATGCGGCTCAAATTCGAAATATATACTACTAGTACTTAACGGTAGAAGATCCAATTTATGTGTAACCTCTTTTAGCTCCTTTTTCTTAGATATGGCCTTCCAAAATTTTGATTTTTATGA
Source organism: Stomorhina lunata (assembly GCA_933228675.1). Classification (NCBI taxonomy): domain Eukaryota; kingdom Metazoa; phylum Arthropoda; class Insecta; order Diptera; family Rhiniidae; genus Stomorhina; species Stomorhina lunata. The sequence continues at coordinate 1,696,902 of OW121740.1, read as the reverse complement.
TTTTCACTAGTTATTTAACTATCTCAAATTCACTTCAATTTTCGAAAAAACTAAACCACAGAAATTTCAAAAAACTGCACAAAATGATTCACTAATAACAATATTTAAAAAGTGTATAAAAGCTTAAAACAAAAACTTTAGTGGAAAAATTATATCTGCTATTCAGATGTATATAAAAATCAAATTTTTTAATTTCAAAATTGTAGGCAAAAAAGTATAGACTTTGAGCTAGTATAAAAAACGAATCAGTTATCGATAGTCAAAGATAAAGTTAAATTGGATACTTTAGAGTGTTGGCTATAAACTACCATCAAAATTTAATCAAACTTATAAAATTAAGAAAAATCATTTTTGGCCGCTTTTTACCACCGTGCACTGCAACCGAATTTAGTCCAAATATATTACCAACAATACCACATTTGGTTAACAATTTGAATTAGCTGCACTCTCTTACAACTTGATGGTGGGTATACAAGATTCGGCACAGCCGAATATAACACTCTTGTTTGTTTTATGTTTGTAATAAACTAAATTCGTCATTGATCTCTTGAAATCAAAAGCTTTTAAGAATAAAAAAAGCTTTCAGCTTTTAATTATTTCAAAAGTTATGCTCAAAGAGAATATGGAAGCTAGCTAGCCTTAAAGAATCTTTAACCTTTGCACAAAGTAGAATGATATCGGAACGAAGATTTTTCATGATTTTTCCCTTACTTGAATCAATTTTATCATATAAATCTTGAAATACATATTATTATTTTTGATAACAAAAACGTATAAAAAATGATATGATCCCTCAAAGCCAAAAGCTTTGAATATAAAAAAGCTTAAAGTTATTCAGTTTAAAAAATGTATAGAAATAATTTAAGCATAAAATAGAGTATATTTTTTAATTAATTGTTGAATATTTGCAAAAAAAATAATTCTTATTGCATTTAACTTTAATTTGAATTTAAATCCGTGTATGAGAGTATTTCACCTGTTTCTAGGCAAATTTACACAGTACTTGTAACTAATAATTGAGTGTATATTTAAAACCAAAAAAGGAAAAAAACGCGCAAAATTTAAAATAACATTTTTTTAACTGACGTACGTTTACTATACTTCATCATACCAAATGCCATATTAAACAAAAGTTTAAATTCCATAAGCTGGATAGTAGACGGAATTCTAATATGCCCTACACTTTGTGTATTACATTAAAGAAATGTAAACTGACATCGCATTAATGCTAAGGAATATGAAAATGTTTTTAAAACACATTTAAGCATTTTGAACTGTAAAGCATGGAAGTCTTTTGCGTAGGGTACTAATAAAATCAGGGTACTAATAAACCGTACTCCCGGTTTGTTTTTAGCACAATAATAGACAGTGTTGCCACAGCGCCTCCACAACAAAGCGAATTACACAAAATTTAAATAAAAAAAATTGTCTGAAAATATAAAACAAATAAAATACTACGTTCACCAAACACGAATTTTTAGAAAACGTCAGTCAGTCGGTGCAAAAATACAAACACATAATATGAAATAAAAAGCAGCAACTAAATATTCAAACGGTTAAAACACTCGTATTAAACAGCAACAGCAGCAACAACAAAAATTGAATGCGTCATGCAATGAAACATATTCAATATTTGCCATGAACAACAAAACGTATTCGTCAGAGAGCTATTTTAAGTATTCGAAAAACTCACGATACACACACGCACACACACACTCATACACACACACACACACTTGATAATGCTTTACAATTTAAAAATAAAGACAATCGCAGCAAAATATTACTGCGATGGATGAACACATCTGGTCGAAATTGTTTGCACTGAAGTGAAATGTTCTAAAAATTCATACAGATCATCGAAGTAAATTGTTCGCAAATGAAAATAAAAATTAAAATTAAAAGTGGTGAAGGGCAAAACAATTCTTAAGAATTATTGAATCAATGAATCAAAATGTTGCCTTGATATTTGTGACTGGCTCTTACCTAAGATGGGGAATTTTTAATATTAGCTTTTTAATAAAAGTAGTCATGGCGTAACATATTTTTTATACATTACATTTAAAATCGTAAATAATATAAAAGATATCCGATCTTTGACTTTACCTTTAGAACTTCTACCACTTAAGAAAACATTTGTAATATGATCGATTATGGTCAAGTAAACAACAAGAGCCTAGTTACTCTTTTCGCTAAAACTAATCCATTCGTGTTGTCAAACTAAGTTGTTAAACCAATTTAAGTATCACACAACGCATAAAAATTATCAAAACACACTACAAAAATGGTTCTGCAACAGCCACATATCGTGCTTTAGGAGGAGATTATGGTTTACATAATCGTCCAATTACGCAAGCAATTGGCAAAATTGTGAAGACATTTGAAGAGACTGGAGCGGCTACAAATATTGTAAGGCCTGTGCATCATCGTTTCGCTCGTTCTGCTGAAAATATCGCTGCTGTAAGTGAAAATGTAGCCAAAGAACCGAATGTGAAGTCGGAGCGTTATGGTCATATGGTAACCGACTTTTTTGCCTGCTATTGAATATTTTTTTTTTTTTTGCCTGAAATTTATCGTCGTGGCGATATCAACTGGCCACCAAGATTGTGCGATTTGACACCATTAGACTTTTTGTGGGGCTACGCGAAAGACCGTGTTTATACAGATAAACTTTTAAGTCTTGAGCACTTAAAAACCAACATTCGTCAAGTTATGGCTAAAATACAGCTCAAAATGTGTCATATAGTTCGCGTGGTGGTCATTTAAATGATGTAGTGTTTCATACATAATGTCAACGTTCAAACTTTATAATAAAAAATAAATATGAAAAAAAAAATATTTTATATGTGTTTTTTTATTACTTTCAGGCTATTTAAGTGACCTTTGGAAATAGGTAGACTACACAGTAGAGCAGTTGACCTTCCATACAAAAAAAGTTGTGTCAGCCAACCCCTAGGATTAAAGATAATGTAAAAAAAATTTTTTGTTTTTAATTTCTTTTGCGACCCCTGCATATATCTTTAGTTTGATCAAAACACTTTGTATATCGGTGTTTAGGACTCTGTAAGGGCATCATGTCTCTCTTTGATATATTTACTACCACATCAATTTCGAGTCATAACTTTTTTAAACTCGATTCGATTAAGATCAAGAATCAAGTTTTAAAATGTGTATTTTGATCACAAATTTTAAATGTACAACAAGGCGTGCAAACTTTACACTTTAAGGTGTGTAGGTGTATGACCAATATTTCTATAGTGAGATTTAAATATGAACTTTTTAGCCTGAGGCAACTAAATAAATGGTGCCGACGGTCGGTCGGACGATGTCAAATCGACTCAAAGAGTGATTCTGAGTATATTGGTATACTTAGACGTGGGTCTCAGGTCAATATTTCTATGCGTTACATACTTATGTATATCAGCACAAACTTATAATACCCACTCCACCATAGTTGGTAAAAGGTATAATAAAGTTGTATCAATCTCTTAGTAGGTAAACAATACTGAGAATTTATCATTTATATTTGAGTTGACACAATCAGTTCGATATGTGTTTTATTTCTACGATCGATAATGGATATATTATAGTCGACTACCAGCACGGTGTTCTTTACTTAGTTTTTTGTCGAAACAAATTCGCACTTTTTAATATTGTCCTAGCTTCTAACGTATTGGGCGTATTCGCACACCGAAATTCAAGTTCACAATTACACAATTTCTAAATTTTTATTTAAATAAGTATATACTTTCGATATTTAAAAATAATACTTCAGTTTAAATAGCCGCTTCCAAATCATACTAAATGATTCAAATTCGAATAGTTTTTAAATAAATTATAATTTTAAGTCAAGCTTGACTATCTATTTTAATATTGTATCTACTAGGTATGGCTAAAATGCTACTTCTTCATCATCAACTTTTAATCATTTCGAATCTGTAAATACGCACACAATTTTTAGTTCTTTTTATTTTGAAACTTAAAGAAAATGCAATAAATGAAAAATAGAAAATGAATGGAAAATGCAGGTGCATACTAAGAAAAATAACTGAACTTAATTTTCATTAGAATTTAAATTATAACTTCTCTTATGCTATTTTTCCTTTTCAACAGAATTTGTATAATTTAAATTACAACTCTGGGTCTTCAAGTACATCCTTGGATTTGTGCAAATAGTGTTGCCACGTTTTTAGCTTTAAACAATAATTTTATTTTTTGTTGAATTTCAGTTTTTAATTTTTTTCATACCGTTTTTCTCTTTTTTTTTTTTTTTTTTTTTTTTTGTTTCACCACTCGTTTATATTGGGTTAACAATTTCATCATCATTAATAAAAGAAGTACAAAAAAAAGGAAAATATAAAATAAAAATGGAAAACAACAACAGCTAGAAAAACATAAAATACTGTAAGTGCTATAATCAACCAACGTGGGTTCGTTATAAAGTTGACTTAAACAGGGTGATAAAATTTTTATTCAAAAAGTTTTCAAGTTATTTTAGGAGTACAAATAATATCGAGTGAAAATTTTGAAAAACCAAAATAAAAAAATTATATTTGAAAACTTAATGTTAATTTTGTTATTTTACATTTTTTTCCAAAATTTTCGCAAATAAATAGGTACCTAATGCCAAAAAAATATAATTCAACACATATCTGATACCTTTTAAGATTTAGACATTTAAAGGCAAAAGTTGATAAAAACTTCAGCATTTTTGGAATTTTATTTCACTTTTAAAATATTTAAGAAGTTTTACTTTACAATATTTATCAATACACTAGCTGACACGGCCCGCGTTGCTGGCCCTAAGCAAACATTAGTGTTTTATGAAAATTTGGGTTTTGCCACGTCTCTCCGCCCGCAGACCGAAAATCAAAAATCAGACTTCACAGTGTCACCCGCCTGGATATTCTGAAGATTCCCTGAAAATTTCATCAAAATTTGCCCAGCCGTTTTGGAGTCCATACGTTACATACTTACACACATCATGTTTTATATATATAGAGATATATATTATCCAAAATAGCAATTCAATCAAAAACATGTCTTTAGATCTTAATGAAACGCCAAATTGTTGTGTCTGAATTCAGAATGCTCCAGAGTTAGTCCTTTTTTGTTTCGAGTTAAACAAATTTTGTTGCTATGAATTTTATATGATAAATTTGCCTTAGAAGTTGATTTAAGTACTCGGCGACATTTATGTTGCAATTTTCATTATTATTTACAAAACGTCCTTTCAAAAATAACCTTATTTACATATATATAGCCGAAGTATATTTAAAATCTTAAATTCCCAGCGCCATACCCTGTATTTTTCATATTAACAAATATATATTTATTCGTAGAAACTGAAATACATACAAACACATTTTGTTCAATTTGAAAAGCACAAGAAGAACATGGAACATCAACTCAACTAACTGCTTGCATGCCAGTCTGACTGACTACGAAGAAACCTCCATAAATGCCACCACCACTGACTTCATATCATCCAAATGAAATAAACATTTAACCACCCATCCATCCCACACCAACCAGCTCAAGAACCCACCATCGTCAACAACCTTACAAACTGCACACATTTACACAAAATGTCGAGTTGGCGAAGTTAACCTATTCACCATCGGAAGGTAAATAAAATATATCTCACACACACACATACAGAATGGCTGGCTGGCAGGCAGGCAGTCGGCACACTTACTCACATCTATCTATCCATCTACGCTGGCATATAGAACAAAGGCAACATTTACAGGCGAATTCATCGAACCGAAAATCAACCCACCACCAACATATCGTACATCCTTACCACCCACCGACCCATCCAACCACCTCACTACAGCCAAAGTGACTATAACGTCAAGCCATTGTACGAAAGGTCGTTCGTTTGTTTTGTCAGTCTAACTTGACAAAACGACGACCAATACGACAAACTGACTAACCGAAACCAAAAACCATACAAAACTGAATATAAGAGATATGAATGTATTCACTTTGTTATATGTATTGTATGTTTCTGTAAGGACTGTACTCGAAAAAATAAGTTTAAAAAAATTTAAAGAAGGCATGATGTTTATGTTATGATAAATGAGTTTATTCTATAAATTACCTTGTGTGTTCAGCGGTTTAGCACAGGAAATAAAAAAAAATATATAACATATTTTTGTAAATGTTCAGATACTTTTTTTTTCAAGAATCGATATAAATCGGTATAAATTTATTTTGTAGAATGTATACATTCTATAAACTATGCTTATTTCAATAGGGCAAAATAGTAATTTATTTCTTTCAAAGGTAGATCAAAAAGTCATAGGTCTGCCTTTAAACTTTGCCTGACTTACTAGAAATTCTTTGACGATTGATATGAAATCGTGTTTCTTAATGAAAAACACATCAAGCATCTGAACACGCCCGGTAAAAAATCACACTATAAATATAATATGGACAATGAAAACCCTTTTTTTTATAAATTTAAACAAATTTTTGATAGAAACTATACAAAAATTCAAAAGTAGATACTAAAAATAAAATCAGTTTATTTTTTGAACTCAGTCTATATGTGTGTAAGTGTTGGTAGAATGTAAGTAAGTATGTATGTATATATGAGGAGGTCGCAAATGCTTGTGACTCACTCACTGAAGGATACAGATGCGACTGCAGATATACAACAAGGGCAACAACAGCAACTTCAACATCCACATCATATAATAAACCAACATATAAAATATACATATACATACTTATATACGTTTATACATTTCAAAATATATGTAAGTATATTTGCACATACAGACACAGTTACAAATGCTATACGTTCATTCGTATATATTTACGGCATCAGCAGCAAGGACTCATTTAACGAAAAATACAAAAACTGAAGATATTTATTCATCAGTAAAATACACATTCTACAATGTAGACTAATACTTACAACTACTACGTTGTATTTTGTATAATTCTACTCATAGAATCGCAAAATCCTTGTGCTGCTGAAGCTTTTACTTCTTCTGGTTTTATATCCTCCACTGAAAATATTTACTGTTATAATGCCTTTATCATTCCGTTTGCAACACGATTTTTACCATTAAACCGAATAGATTTGAAAAGGGTTCAAAAATATGGACCAAGCACAATGCATGCTCCGCCTTATGATAAAGTAAAAAATGTCATAAAAAAGTTCTGGTATGCAAAAGTAGAAAAATTCGAATATAAAAAATTTCGTGGCTTGATGAACATTTGATTTTATGATTTAGGGTAGTAGGATAGGGTAGTGTTCATAACAGATTCGTCATTGCCGAATATTTCACATCAAATTGTTTCTTTTCGTCTTTTACCATCTAAGCATTTTGCAGGAAAAATAACGATGACAATATAACTAGGATAAACGGCGCCCAAAAATTCTACACAACTGAACTCCAATTCAAACGAACAACCTTTCTAGTCATCATCAACAACACATAGTCCTCGCCCTACCACCCCAAAAGCCTTTCTAAGGATGAGCATTCGATATCTTTTCGTTACAATATATAAAATATACACACACATTTAACAAACATACTTATGAATTTATACATTTAAGAACAGAAACTTTAAGGACTTTTAGATAAAATCCAATTTTTTAAGTAGATGCAACTATGAAATGTTCCTGTTCTCTATTTTTCCATAACAATAAAATTTCTTTTTTCAATTTCGTACACAATTTATAATTTTTGTTAAAGATTTTAATTTTCATACAAATTTTGAACTTTTATAAAAAACTAAAATTTTATAAGAAATTAAAAAATAAAAAATAAAAATAAAGAACAAATCCAAGTAATCAAAATAAATTCAAATTTTATAAAAAAATTTCAAATATTTATCAAAAGTTTTTTAGTTAAAATTCAAAATGTAAATTCTCATTTTGCTACACATTCTCATTAAAATTAAATTGTTATTTAAATTTTATTTTTTTTAATAGATTTCCTATAAAAATGTTAAGTTTCATTTAAATTAATATTACGTCCAAAGTCCAAAATATTATATTAAAAATTAACCCCCTAATTCATAAACAAAAAATATAGCTTAAAATTCAAATTTTCCATAAAAAATTCCTACTATAACAATTTGATAGTTTTGTAATACGTTTTTTTAGGGGGTAAAATTTGAAGGAAAAATTCTATAATAATAAACCGCAATGGTATAGCAGGTTAGTTAACAGCCTAGCATACCAGAGGTCCCAAGTTCAATCCCCGGCCAGGCCCACTTGAAAAAATAATTTTTCAAAAAAAGCCGTTCACCTCATAAGTCAGCTGTTTATTGAATATTAGGCTATGTAAAACTTCTCTAACTAATGCATTTGCCGTTCGGAGTCTAAACATAAAATCGGATGCAGCTCATTGTCTGAAGGAAGTACCCCTTGTTCCAATTGGAATGTCGTGGGAATTATATATATATATATATATATATATATATATATATATATATATATATATATATATATATATATGTATGTAATAATCAATAACCCAAAAAGATTAAATTCTTTTAAATTATGTATTTCGTTAAAAGATTCAGTTCATCTCTACCCTCTTTACAAAGTTAAAATTAAGGCAAAAACTATCAAGGCTGAAAAAGTAAGCAGACTAAAACGAATTTAAAACACCTTATTCAAAAATTTTACGAAGATCTCATAAAGTCTCAACCACCAACTAATTTCAATTATGAGTATATAACTTAAAGTGCTTCATATTTCATTTATGATGAAGTATTAAACTATGTTGCTATAATAACTTACAATTTTTAACAGGTAATGTGGTACACATATCGGTTTTTTTTTATTGTCAAGTGTTCGTTGGATTTAATTATGATTTAACCATCCACATGCTACGAGTGTTGTGTTGCATCCACGAATCTATTTCAGAAAAAAAATTAACTCAAAATTTCAGAGATATTTAAGAAAATATTTCAAATCCTAATAAAAAACGTCTTAAAAAATGTGTACGAGTAGGTTATAGTACACCGCATTACCAGCTCAAATTACATGACATTATCATTAAATTGTATTGTATTTTTTCAAAATATACCACAATAGCTGCACTTGTGTCCACTACAGATAAATATGTATATTATCGATTTCTAATATTCTTCCCGTATTCTTCGGTTAAAAACTTGAAACAAATACACCTTTGAAATAATTTTTTTTTTACTGACTCCCAGAACGACTTGCAAAAATATAACAGATCGTTTCTATCTTAATTCTCTAAGAACACCAATCTATTACTATTTTTAAATTGACAGTTTAAGAAAAAAGTTCCTATACCAAATTACCACCACTTATTCTAATGTGAACATTTCAAACAGCCAACAAAACCTAATATAGCGTCCATAAAAGGGACCTTTTTATAAAACCTACTCCATTCAGCAGCACTGGCACTGGTATATCATGAATTCTAAGAATAAATGCAAAGATGGCTATAATGCAAAAACTTGAACTGTCAGATATACGACGAGGATAGAATTAGTAGATGGAAACAGGGAGTCTGAGCTAAAAGGAAAGAAGACATTGTTGATTAAATTTCTTGCACGTTGCTAAACAAAAATTGATGAAAATGGAAGAATATATTTTCTTTTCTATTCCATATACTTCTATCTATCCTCTTATCCTGTGTTTTCTAATGCAAACTCTGCGTACGTCGACACAAGTCGGTTTGGACAAATGTAAACATCGCAAAGGAAAGCAGAAAATATACAAAAAATAACACATTCAATAAGGGAACAAAATTACGAGACTGAACAAGGAGTCCTTTCTGTTAGATACGAAAAGTAAGGATGAATAAAAAAATGAATCAAACGACAAGATATTTAATATGAACACTCCGAAACTAAGTTTAGCTAGAGCTTTCTTTATGTGTTTTTATATGTTTGTGTTAAAGTGTTTGTTTGTGTCTATGTATTGTAAAGGATGTTCGTCAGAGATGTTTTATTATTTTACTGTTATTTTTTTTTCTATCTATCCTTCGTTTGTTCAATCTTTTTTATTTTGGTTTTATTTGTTTCTGTTCTTGGTATTAGAAATAAAATGAAATAATGTTTGTAATATAAAGAGGAGGAGAAAAAGGATCTTTAAGAAAAAGTACGTTACGAATTTAAACAATTTAAATAAATTTATGAAACTGTTACTTAAACATGTACAAATAAGTTTTTAAAATTAAACATTGAGCTTAAAAATAAAAAGTGAAAACTTTTAATAAATCTATGCGTTCTTTAAAGTATATAAAAAGAGTATTTATTTAAAATCTGCACAACAGTATAATCGTTATATGTTCTTTTCAAATTTAAGGAGTTTCTACCAAAACAATCATTGTTGCGATTTTCATAAAATATTACAGGAATTCGTTTTAACTTTATTTTACTGTATATATTATTTTACATCAATTTGTTTATAAATAAAAACATAGGTTTTTCATAAGGTTCTTTAATGTCTTCATGTACTATTTTATATCTTTAATAACTTCACTTTTTGGCTAGAAGTGGAATGATTACAGACTTAGAAAAACTTTATTCAAGAAAAGACAGATGGAAACATGTATGGAAATATTTCAGTGGTGCATTTAATATTATAATTTGTTATAAAACTTTCACTTTTGCTCAAGTATTTTTATCATAACAGTATCAAATTGTTGACCTGAACTGCAGGAACACATTCTAACCTTGAGAAACTTTCGCTTAAATTAATCCCTTAAGTGGAAAACACGAGTGACACCAGAAACTGCAGTACAAAATTTACGGGTCATGCCCGCCACATATTTAAATGTTTTGAAAATAATAGGAGTTAATGTTAAGATATTTCTACATAATCTGAAATCTGTTACTGTAAAAAACAATGCTATTTTTGAAATAAATCTAAAAACTAATTCCTGGAGAATGAACTCAAATAATATAAAGTATAAGTATTACATAACTTAGAACATAAGAGCCTTATATAATTAAAAACGAATACTAAATTTAAAAACTATAAAATTTCTCATATATATTTGGAACTTTTAGCCAAACAAATGACTTATTATATAGTTTAATTCATAAATTCATCTAGTAAATTTTCAAAGTCTTTAAAATACATTGTTTTTTTTTTAAATCTCTCATAATTATTTTTCGAGTCGAATGTTAAATTGTTACCAAATTAAAAACAAGTAAGAAAAACTATAGCGATCAAGCCCGACTATATGATACCCTTCACTACTAAGGTCAAATATGGACCAACAATTTAACAAGTTTTCCCTAAGTCTTAGAGACGGCTGAGGGCCTGATATGGAAGCTGGAGTCAATTGTATATCGATTGTTACCAAATTTCGGTTGTCGGTTTATATTTACAAAATATTTATCTGTGAAAAGTTTCAGTATCTTCAGATTTATAAGCGTTTTTGTGCTTTTCTGGGTATTTAAAAGATTATTAAAATTAAATTTGTGGCGTAAAGGCCAGTTCCCGGAAGGCATCCCTAGTAATTCTATTAGGGATCATCCTTGGGCCAATATTTCGTCATGCGGAAGTTTATATGCTCTATCCGCAATTTTACACATTTTTGTCGACCCTAAATTTTTGAAATCTGCAAACAGTTTTCGGCTATCTCATCTAGTTTCTGAGATAAATAGTGTCTGTTTTTAAAATATTATTTTTTGTGCTATTTTGCTCGTATAGATTTTTTAGAAAAATTAAGTAAAAACTTCAAAATCGATTATCTCAAAATGCATTTTTGGCGTATAGAGCACATAAACTTCCGCACGACGATATGAGTCTGTGTCAAATTTCATCAAATTATCTTTAAAGTTACGACCTGTACTTTGATAATGCCTGTTATGGAAGGACATCGTTAAATCAACTCAGGAAGTGAGTCATCGGTATAAAGTCAAATCAAAAATTTTCAAACACGTACTAAACCATACCATCTCCGATTTTGATGAAATTTTGTATATACATTCTCCCAACTCATACAATTTTTAGAGTTCTCCAACATTTTAAATTTCGTTTCTGTTCAGATTTTATGGCGGTCAAAAGTTAGATTTTTTTCTGATTTCTCTCAAATATAGAGTTTAGTGTTGAAAAATAAAAATAAAAACTAAAAAAGTGGGCCCATGGGGATCGGTAAATAATAGACTTTTTGTAAAACTACACATGCTATTTAAGTACAAATTTTTAATTCACACATGACTAAATTACAAGAACATGAAAATAAAGGACATTAAATGAGTATAGTTTTCTTTAAAATCGGATAAACATATAAAAAAAACCGCTGTAAAATGCGATCCAAAGCGAAATTGAAAAATTTGAAGAACTGTAAAAATTTTATGAACTAGAAGAATGTATAATATACATTTCGATTATATATTCGATTGTATATTATACAAAATTCGGTAATCGAAATCGGAGGTCAAAAAATCGAATAGAATCAAAATAGCTTGCAAGACAATAAACATTTAAAAATCTTGATTATGACCTAATCTTTTAAAAAAAGAGCATGCCACCGTGATCTATGTCCCAAAATTAAGTTGGCGTTGTTTGGCGTTTTTCTTTGTCATTTTGAAAGTTGAAATTTTACTTACAGTGCAATTATTAGGCTTTAAAGTAATTCAGACTAAGTATTAAAATATCATAATTAAATTGGTTAACTATGTAGTTAATAAAGTTATAGTATTGTCACATTTGTTAAAATTATTGACAATTATTTGAAACTGTTGTGTATATATGTATATATTCAACATTAAAAATTTAACCTAATTTCACTTTCCTTTAAAACAATTCAGACCTAATTTAGAAACAAGCCTCCAGAGTTTTCTGTAAAATATGCAGCAGAAATAAAAAAACTCATGAACATTGAAAAAAAACATGGCAGTGAAAATCATTACTTCTCAAGTACAAATAAATCAGCATATGTTCGTCGTTCAAATTTATGATAGAATAAACATAAATACAAGATATTTGCAGAAAATACAAATACAGATACAGATAGGAAGGACTTTCCCTTTAGAATAACAAAAGGAAAAAAAAAGCAAGAAAGCGTTGAAATGCAACAGCTCGTTTTAAAATGTTTTCATTCAATGATTTTTGTGAATTTTTATTTATTTATTTGAACGTCGAAGTATGTGAATAGTACAACAACGATGACATTTTATAGGATTTAAGTGCAAGCAACATGTTTTATTTAGTGAAGATTCATTATGGGTTTGTAAGGATGTACGTTCTCACTTTAGTCTAATACTTATAAAGATATGTAAATATGTATGTACATGAGCGATTTTAAATAAACAAACATTGAACGAATGCGAGTATAAATGAATATGTATGAATGTAGTAAATGGTTGGTTGGTTGACTGCTTTGGTTTTGGTTGTTTGTTTGATTGTACTTATATTGAAAGTTTTTAGCTCAGTGACCTATTTAAGTTCAGACTCAAGGATTTGCAATATCCTTCAAATAAGCGTAGGAACAACAACACCGATACAACAACAACCACAATAACGCAACTACCATCATCAGTCAAATATGAATGGAGGAGCACGCAGCAAATTCTTAACATGTAAACATTTTAACAAACATACTAGTACATACGTACGTATGTATGTACTACACTCAGAAATGCTTCTCATACTTAGTACTTTATAAGTGAACAAATTTTCATACAAATATATTGACATATGTCCCAGCAGCTCAAAAAAAAACAAGTGAAATGACCAGCAAGAAGGCTAATGTCCACCTGAGATTTTAATCACAGGATAAAATCACGACCCCTTTATTCAATTTACAACTGTTGGGGTATATTTGTTTAAATGTATGTATTTAGGTAACGATATGTGTGTATGCAATTGTTGTTACGTAAACGCACAGCCAGACACCAACAAATACACAGACATTTTCATACTTGAACACTATTGACTTGCATACGAACTTATGAAAACACGTCTTACTTAATTTTTGTTTGTATATTTTTAAGTCTGAGAATATTTTAGTGATCCTACTATACTCCTTTATGATGATGATGTTGGCTGGCTGATATGCGAATACATATACATACATATGTATATAAGAACAGCAGCATCAAGCACCAATAACAAAAACAACAGCAACTACAATCTACAATAACATTTAGCCTGTCGAACGTAACATGTTAAACAAATATAGACAGCAGTCAGCCATTCAACGAGCCAACCAACCAACCAAACATCCATTCAGCCCAGCTCAGCCAGCCATTCACTAGACATGCATACTTCTCATACATACATACATACATTCGTGTACATTTATATGCATGTATGTTCTTATGAATGTACTTGTACTCGTATTTAAATTAGTACGTGAAATTGTAGTAGGTTGCCTTGCCTGCATTATTTTACAAAAGAAACAAAAAAAAGCGGAAATGGAAGGAAAACAGACCGAAATGTATTTCGTCCTTTTGAAATTGCCTTGACTAACCAATCTCTTTACTTACAATATCTGTATGTGTGTACATATCCTCGATAGAGCATTTACGTCGTCTACGCACCTTAAATGATTTTAACAGTGAAAGTGTTTTCGATTTCTTCCTTTAGCCATTAAATTTTTGGAAGTGACACAAAAAATTGTGAAACGAAAAGATTTTAAGATAAAAATAAAGAGCAACGTAAAAATTATGAAAGGGATTTAGGAGCATCCTTGTAATGAATTAAACTATTAAATTTTAAATATTTATGTTTATTAAAATTGCATTATTTAAATAGAATATAACTTTTACGTTGGGATAAATAAAGTATAAATATGAGTAATATTTATTAAGTAATTTAAGTGAACATAATATAAAAACAAACTATTTAAGAAGTAAAATTTAAATTAATTGTAGAATTAACTTAATTTAATAATAATAATAATAATAATAATAATAATAATAATAATAATAATAATAATAATAATAATAATAATAATAATAAGAGATTTCCTATTATTTAACAAACGAACTTATTTAAAGCTTATAATTGTAAAAAAATAACAGTTTTTAAATAATACTTACTATGCACTTGTTTAAATAACAATTTAAAGAGTATAGTTGAAAATGATTTATTTTCACAATAAATTTGTAAGGGATTATGAGAATAAAGTTACGTTATTCGGCAGGTGCCTCAATTTTTTATAAGAAGTTTAAGTTTTCAGTCTTTGTAGTTTTTTGGTGAAGAGTGAAGTATTTTTAACAGTAGAAAATTATTTGCATATTTACCATCTTTCTGAATATTTTCTCGAGTTCCAATCATTAAATAAAAAGAAAAAAACGAATTCAAATTAAAAAAAAATAACACTTTAATATGCGAATGTGTTTGCACTATTCATACGTCCTCATATCACTCATACGTTTTTATATTACTCATACATAAACCTTAAAAAACTGATATTAATTAGTTTAATTTATAAATACAAAAGAAATTTGTGCGATAGACTAATGCAACCATACATATAATATACATAAATATGTATGTATTTGCAAAATTATCCAGAATCTTGATAAGTTGATTGTTAATTTATACATTTTCTAATTTATAAAGTAAATTGTTTAGTTAAGCATTTTATGAACAAAATATACAATTTCATTGCAAAGGAGCACCCTAACGTATGTATGTACATATATACTATGTATGAGAATGCCAACTTGCTTACACATTGTCTACTTACCTACTTAGCAGACTTATGGACAACACGTCGTATACGTGTTTAATTTGATAAACAAAATTTGTAGACAGGCCCATAACAGCGAAATTATTATGTTCATATGCAAAATTTAAAAACAAAAAAAAAACTAAATCTTCTAAGTTATGACATCATCAGCATCTTCATTATAATCAACGCCAGTATCATCATAATCATCATCATGGTTATTATTCCTTCTAATCGTATGTAGTGTAGGTTTTGTCACAGAATTTGTCATGATTTTCATATTTTTTTGTACGTTTCTCTAGACATGTAACGTGTTATTTACAACAACAAAAACATTTGAACTTTTATAAATGTTTTTATATGCCTCACTTTACTTTCCTTGCCACCAGCTATTAAATCCTTTCTTGCCACTTTTTTTCGTTTCGTTTATTTTATTACAACGTGTATCAATGTATCGACAGCAAGCTGGCAGACAGACAGACAGACATAGAGACAGCATCAGTTTAAAAGTTTGTTTTTATGTTAAAGCAAGTGTTTGTGTGTTTTAGGATACATAGATACAAGTTAAGAACGCAATGTTTGTTACTGCTGCTGCTACTTAATGTTTTTTCTTCTTATTTTTGTTGCT
Source organism: Stomorhina lunata (assembly GCA_933228675.1). Lineage (NCBI taxonomy): Eukaryota > Metazoa > Arthropoda > Insecta > Diptera > Rhiniidae > Stomorhina > Stomorhina lunata. Next base: position 1,680,630 of record OW121740.1, on the reverse strand, counting down.
GCTTTAGTTGTTGTTGGTTCATTCATTCATTCATTTATTTTGCATTTTTCCATTTTTTTATAAAAAAAAAAATAAACCATTGACGACGATTATAGCCTGAGTTAGTAGCTGCCTGTCGTAATAGCAGCAGTAGCAGACAATTGACGACCTTGACTTTTTTTGTTTTGTTTAATGTGATGATTTTTACGTTTCGTTAATTTTTTTTATTTATTCTTTATTTCTTTTTTGTTTGTTTTGTGTTTGAAAGTATGCCACCAATCATCCAGCCAAAACGAGCATTCATCATTAGTCAATGAGTTGCGTTTGAGCCGTATTAAGTAAATTTATGTATGAACACAATGAATTTTAAGTTTTGTGAAGAACTGGCGAACAATGCTTTTCCTCTGCTGCTGCTGCTGCTGTTGCTGCTTCTCTACTTCATACATACAACAATAACTACTATATCCAACTTCTAGCACTTAATAAAAAATAGAAAACACAAAAAACAATTTTCATTAGCACTTGTGTTTTTGTTTTGTTTTCCTTTTGAAATAAAAAAAAATAAAAGTATAATTTGTCACTCATTGTTATTATGGATGTTTTTGTTGTTGCTTCTATTATTATTGCTTTGTTTTTGTTTTCTTTTTTTTTTTTTTTTTTTTTGTTGGTTATTATAGAGGTAAAGGACTAACAAGTGGTTTTAAGGTTGTATTGAATTTAATGCCATTTCTTAATTTTAAATTTTTTAATAGACTTTAGGAGAGTATTTCTTGGTTATTATTTTTGTGAAAATTATTTTTAAATTAAAAAATATTACTCCATAAAGTGATAAATGTAGATAAAGTCTAAAAGATAGACCGATATCGGGCAAATACGGATCTTATAGTTTCAACACAAACTGTTTTAAAATTTGTTTTATTAAGAAATCTGTTGATATTTTTTTTTTTATAATTTGGAGTGGTTGTAAAACAAACTTAAAACATTTTCGTTTATATACATACATATGTACATATCTAGGATCTATTTAAGCGTAGAGGTATGTGCTTCTACAATTTTTTATCTATTTTTTACTTTTAAATGCGAATTTATCGAGATTTATTTACAATTTTTATTCTATCTGATCCGCGTTTTTGCCAGTAAATCAAATATCAGAATATACGTATACTGATATTTGATAAAATATGTATTTTTTTTCAATTTGTAGTTCTGATGCTATAACAATAGAAATTTTATAGAAATTTTTTTATGAAAAATTTGTCAATAGAAAATTTTTTTATCAAAAATTTTTCTATAAAAATTTTTTTATCAAAAATTTTACTATAGAAAATTTTTTATCAAAAATTTTACTATAGAAAATTTTTTTATCAAAAATTTTACTATAGAAAATTTTTTTATCAAAAATTTTTCTACAGAAATTTTTTTTAAATTTTATTAAAATAATTAAGTACAAGACAGGGGTTATTTAATTCAATAAAATTAAAAAAACAAAGGCAGAATAAAATTCGTAAAATTAACCCCAAAATTTATTCAAATTTTTTCTATAAAAAATTTTTTTACAGAATTTTTTTTTATCAAAAAATTTTAAGAAAATTTTTCTACAGAAAAATATTTCTATCGAAAATTTGTTTGTCGGAAATATTTTTATATAAAATTTTTTTATTAAAAATTTTACTATAGAAAATTTTTTTATCAAACATTTTTCTATAGAAATTTTATTGAAATAATTAAGTTTAAGGCATGGGTTATTTATTTCAAAATCAAAGGCAGAATAAAATTCACCCCAAACATATTTTATTTATATTTTTTCTATAAAAAATTTTTAATCAAAAATTTTTCTACAGAAATTGTTATTATCAAAAATTTAATAGTAGTAGAATTCTCAATTTGTGGGTAAAAATATAAATTCTGAACAGAGTGGAAAAAAATTTTTAAATTTATTTTAAATAAAAAAGAATGCAAAAGCCATTAGACTATCTAGTACTAAATTGAGTGCAAAACCTTCTTCATATACCGAAATATAGTTTTGGTTATCTAAAAATAGAGAAGGCCCCTTTGGCATGGATAAAATATTTCGCCCAAAAACGTACTCGTATTACACTAGATACCAATTCCATAAAACAGAAGTCTTTAAGAATTAATGAACAAATAAAATATATAAATGAATATGTTGATCTTCATTTTCGGAATCTATTAATAACAAAAACAAATTTTGTGCAAGTAATGAATGGATGCAGGGTTTTGTAGAAAGATATGAACTTCATACAAATTTATTCATCCTTAAGTAAATTTTTAGCTGTATATCCTTAGGAGTGTCGTCAATAACTCCGAAACTACTTCATGACTTTTTAATTGTGATGACTTAAAATGAATCTACTTTAGTTTAATATTCCATAATTTTTTTTTAATTTTTAATTCTTATTGGTTAAAATTTATGTAGAACTGAAAATACTCCCATTTTTCATATACAAAAAAGTTTAACACTTTATGGGTGGATGTGTTCTTTTTATGCAATTTTCAAAAAAAATTGCAAAGCATATTTTTATATTACATAGAGTTATTCTGGAGTTATGGTTTAATTTCGCATTTTCGTAAAATAAGGTGCACCCTAATGTACATACATACACATATACTAAGTAACTATTTTTTAAATATTGACTACTGTTATTGAATACAACATTTAAATCAAACCTTAGTCTTTTAATTAATTTTAAATTAAAAAAATGTTTCTTTTAAATACGAGTTTTAAGGCCTAGGAAAAACACGGATCATTCTCAAGCATGACAAAGCGAGTTTGCATATATTGAGTTAGAGAAGAAGCTTTTTGAACACTTAAAGAAAAGACTCTATAATATAAAGATATTTTTTCTGGGACTTATTGAAAAGACCACGCGGTAAATCAACGTATGGAAGTGCTACATCTTTATATTATAGAATATTTGCTTAAACTTAGATTTTCATCTGCTAAAAAGTTTAGATTTGTTATTTAATGACTTCATTTAATTTCCTAATATAAAAAAACAGTTAATGAGTACAAAATGGATATTTTGGGCGTAACTCATAAGGAATTAAAAATTGGATTCGAAAATAATTGTTAATTACTCATCAATAATATTACTGTTGCTATACATTTCATGTTGCTACACATCAACTAAAAAATATCAAATATTGTTAAAGAATTTTTCAATTTCCAACCCGAAAACCATTTTATAAACTTTCTGAAGCTTTGCATGCAGTAAATTCATAACCTGTAAGGATTAAACATGAATATTGGATTTTGTATTAAATAATGATAATGATGTTGATAATAAGTTAAAGTTATATCAAAGGATAAAATAAAAGAAAAAAGTGCTTTCATTTGATCGTGCACCAATGTGTGGTAGTAACTCAAAATTAAAGCATCAACATCATCGACAATGTTGGATGTATTAATGCAACTTTGTAAGTATGACGACGCCTGCGCCAGAACAATCCCCATATATGAAAAACGCCACACGTTCGAGTTATACAGCCACACAATTTCAAACGAGTACATGACATATGTGGAAAAAGATAATAGTCAAAACCCCCACCACCACCATCACCACTACCACCAAACACACAAATGTATCTATACTTTTGCCAAGGAAAACTATATAAAAATAGAATTCAACAGCAACATTTAAACAAGTTTAAATTTTCTTTCCTTTCAATATGAACGAACAAACAGAGACGTGGGTTAATTTGGATACAAAGATCGATATTGCATGTAGAGAGTAAAAAAATTGATATATGTTTGAATTTTTGAAAAATCGAATGTCCATTTTATATCCTTATAAATGTATTTTTTAAAACTTTTCGAAATAAATATTTTTATGATGTCTCAGTTCCCTTAGAGTTTCTTTGTTTTAATACTATTCTTATAGACTTTTTTACAAACAAATGGATTATTTTAAATTTTCAAAACTAGTCATACTCGAAAAAACATTCACTTATACATCGTCATAATCATAAACTGGTAATTTTTTAACTGATATCAGTTAAATAATCAACATCTTCCATTCTATCTATGTACTCCTTATTTTGGAAGTGATGAAACATTTTTAATCGGAAACATGTTTTTGAGTTATGACAAATTTCCATTAAATGAGCGACATTTATATACAGTAAAAATAAAATGCGCTAAAAATAAAAGCGCTTATTTCAAGTTTTTCAGTTTTTTTAATAAAAATTCAATTAAAGGTTCCTTAGTACCTTTTTTTGAACTTTTTTAAAAATTGTTGATGGTTTTAAACTTTTGAAACTGTGCACTTCATTCTGTGATATTGATTACACAGCACAACAAAATAAAAAAAATTTCATGTGCTCTTAAAACCACTATACAATTTTGATGTATCATGACTACCTTTGTACAAAAATGGTAAAATTTTTAAATTCTATGGTAAGATTTAAAAAAAAAAAAATTTTTTTTTTAATTGCAATTTTTTTTAGACGTTTCTTCAAACTCAAAAACTACTAGTCCGATATTATTAAGTAAAATCAGAAAAGTTAAGATTTAAATAGCCTTTAATTCGTCTATATATCGCGTTTCAATCGGATCAAAAGTATCGGAGTTATAATAAAAACTTAAGAAAAAAATATATTTTTTTCGTAAAAATAGCAAAAATTTTCGTTTTAAAAAAATTATGAAAAATCGAAAACTTCCAGATTTATTATTTTATCGCATAGCGACATATAATAGCAACAAAATGAGATGTCGACCATAAAAATCGAGTGATTTTTTTCGAATTTATTCACAATTTTGTGAATTCGCTCATTTTCACAAAATTTTAGTTTTTTGCTTGATATACGGATTATAGCGGGTTTTCAAATGTATGAAAAAAATTAATTTTCCAATTTCAAGGGGTGCATGTCGGATTATTGTGAGATTTGGTGATAAACTTCCACCCACAAAATTTTAGTCGAATGTGTTCTAAATCAGGAAGTTCAGATCAACAACTAGCTATATCTGAAAATTTTGCAAAAACTTAAAAATTATAAATTTTTTCCGATATAAACTTGATTTGTCAGCTTTAGAACCTGGGCGACACGTGTTAGTGTTGTCCAATTTGGTTAAAATTTTGTGGGTAAAAGTTCCTCACCAAATCTCACAATAATCCGGCCGGCACTCCTTGAAATTCTAAAATTTTCTAATCACACATTTGAAAAACCCTGTATACTATATCAAGCAAAAATATTAAATTATGTGAAAATGAGTGAATTCACTTAATTGTGAATAAATTCGAAAATAATCAATTGATTCTTATGGTCTCGTTTTGTTGCTATTATTTGTGGCTTTGCGACAGAATAATGAATCTGAACATTTTTTGCCGTTTTCTATTTTTCATGATTTTTTTAAAACAAAATTTTTTGCCATTTTTACGTAAAAAATATATTTTTTTTCTTAAATTTTTTATGATAACTCTGATACTATTGATCCGATTGAAACGCGATATATAGACGAATCAAAGGCTATGTAAATCTTAATTTTTCTGATTTTATTTTAATAATATCGGACTAGTAGTTTTTGGGTTATCATTAATTATTTGAAGAAACGTCTAAAAAAAAATTGCAATTAAAAAAAAAAATTTTTTTAAATCTTGCCATAGAATTTAAAAATTTTACCATTTTTGTAATGGGTGTTTTTTTTTAGAGGTATAGAACTTCGAATTGAAATAAAACACAAGAAAATCGTTTTAATGTCCATCAATTTGGCTTTATTGGAAGGATAATTTTATGCCATTAATGTTTAAATATGATTTTTTTAAATCTTGCCATAGAATTTAAAAATTTTACCATTTTTGTAATGGGTGTTTTTTTTAGAGGTATAGAACTTCGAATTGAAATAAAACACAAGAAAATCGTTTTAATGTCCATCAATTTGGCTTTATTGGAAGGATAATTTATGCCATTAATGTTTAAATATGATTTCGGGCAGGTCCATTCCGCGAAATTATGCGCTCATCGAATGTTTCCTTCAATAAATCAATTGTGACGTGCGCTGTGTGGCATGTAGCGCCGTCTTGTTGGAACCACAACTCATACACATTTATGCCATCCAATTGGGGAACAAAATAGTCGGTTATCGTGGTTCTATACCGGTCTCCATTTATGGTAACTGACTCTCCAGCATTATTTCGGAAGAAGTATGGCCCAATGACTCCACCAGCCCATAGAGCACACCAAACAGTCAGTTTTTGTGGATGTAATGGCGTCTCAAGGGTCTCATGTGGATTCTCTTCACTCTAAATGCGGCAATTTTGCTTGTTGACGTAGCCATTCAACCAAAAATGAGCCTCTTTGCTCAAAATCTTCCATAAAGTTAATGGACAAAGCTCCAATTACTGTGCAACACTTCAACACTTTGCTCTACAGCGGCAATTGTTTCTTCGGTGCGCACTCTTTGACGTCGCTGCGGATGCGTATTATCACATAGAGTAAACGTAGTGCGAAAACGATCCATGGTTAACCGAATTAATTGCTCTGATGGACGATTATGTATCTTCACACTGTTCAGTAGAAAATGCGAAAAAATTTAGTGTTTTTTGTGATGTTTAAAAGGCTATTCACTACGCATAAACTTCCAAAAATACATTCTATAACTCTTAACAATAAGAAGATTTTATAATTTTTCGTCTTTCCTACTTGAAGGAAGATATCAAGTGGGAAAGACGAAAAATTATAAAATCTTTTAACTTTTATAAAAGAAAGTGCATTTTAAAAAATTCACTTTTTCAAAAAATAAATTATTACCAATAAAATGTAATAAACGTCGTATATAGTACAATTTAAATACATAAAAGTATCGCAAATCATGAGGGAGTATTCTGTAATCGGAATTACATAAATTTCTTAAATTATGTTATGCAATCCACTTTATTACAAATTCACTATGAAGAAAATGGTTTATCTACACATTTTAAAATTTTGTATAAAAATTTTCGAAGACAAAACGGCTGATCTACCGTAAAATCGCGAATATTGGTTTTTATAAATAAATTATATTTCAGGAAATAAGAAGGAGTCTACCAATCATATTGTAAAAGATCACTTTGTTAAAAACTCACTAATAAGAGAATTAAAGAGTTTTTTGCTTCTCCTGAAAAATCAGTATTTTGCAGATATTTTAGATATAGGCCGACGATATATTGAACCTAAAACCATTTCGATCGGAATTCAAGTACGGAATGGTTTTTATTCCAATCAAAATATGTATATAGTAGCTGAAATATACTAAAATTTGTTGTAATCATCCCAAAGTCGGGAGTGACCAACTATATAATTTTCATACTTAGTTTTTTTAACGAATTATATTATACGAATTTAAAAAGGCTGTAAGTATTTGTGGATATCATTCAAATACATTTATGTATCTATAAGAATATGTAATGAATATGTAAAATAAGTAACCTGTTTCTAATTGTACTGAAGTAATGAAAAACTGAATTTATGTAAAGCTTATAGTATTGCATACTCATACACATACTTATACACCTGACATCATAAGGCATTTCTCTTGGAAATGAACTCATTCTAATTAAAACAAAAATGATATAAAAAAAGTTTGTGATAATGATTGCGATATTTTATTATTAAAGGAGTCTATAAAAGTCAAGAGAAATTATGAATTGACCATATTTTCCCTTTAATCCACATATGACCGCCAGGGTTGCCAGAAAATTTTCATTTAAAATCGGCATATTTTTAAAAAAATATCGCCATCGCCAGTTTAATTTTGAAAATCGGCAAAAAAAATCGCAACTGCAATTTTTAAAATATTAAAAATACATGTAGCCACATATTTAAAATGTTATTTTTTTATGAATTTTGGGTTTATTTATTTGAATAAATATGAACTAAATTATATAATGATTTTTTATAAAAAGGTTACATTGGGTTTGAGTTAATATTTTCATAGAATTATTACTCAACTGACAACAACCTTTTAGAACACAAAACGACTGAAAAAAAAACTTTCTTAAAGCACAAACATTTTCCTTGGTACGATGACGATCGCTAAAGCCGATCAATACTTTAAATTTATTTGTATCTAATTGAATCAAGTTCATTAAAAATATTGATTATATTAGCCAAAACCAGTGTACAAAAATTTTTCTGAAATTGGCTCATTCATATTTGATCTTACTTCTCATATAAGATCATTTTTCAAAAGTCACTAGAAAAGCAAATCTTATGTGGTTGGTGCGAAATGTTGGGGATGTTGGATACCAAGCAAGCAACGGTTTTGATTGTTCTTAACGTGGTAAGCCCAGACTTATCTTGGTTATTCTTCATCACAACCTCACAACATCACTGACCTCCTCGTGGTATCACCTGGGTAACTACGTTAACACCCGTTAATGTAGTTAGCTAATATGTGCCGCGAGTTCTCCCATAAGAACGATAAAAATATGAGTTAGAGTGTCGGGCTAATAACCCACCCCTGGAAAAAACAATTACTTTGAAAAATAATAAAAATGGTTCCCCCAAATATTAAAAGAGGACCTCCGAAACTTCAATGGAAAGATTAAGTAGAGGAAAATCTGTCAAAGCTTGGCCTACGCAATTGGAGAAAATGCACACAAGATCGAAGAGCATAGATTTCTAAAACATGCTCGGCCTTTGACCTTAACAGGTTGTAAATATAGGCCATTTAAGTAAGTAAGGTTTATTAATCACTAATTTTTAATAAAAATTAAAAATTTAATATAAGAATGTTTTCGAGAAAAGTTAAAAATCAGTATTTCACGTTTTTGAGGTTACGCTACAATATTTCATGATAAATCGGCAAATCTGGCAGACCTGGTGACCGCAAGTAATTTGCGATCACTTATGTCCTGAAAGAAATCTATGTAAAAAGAACATTAAATTCGTTAAATACTTCATTTATATTTTCTTTAATTCTCGTAAAGCCCGATCATCATCATCGTCGTCGTCGTCGTCATCAGCAACATCATTTGTTTTTCCATTGCCATAATATAAAAGTTTAATGTTGTTGTTGCTGTTGTTGGTTCTTTACTAGATGATGCCCGAAAACAATGCAGGTTGCCATGGAACGAACTACTAACAACGTTTCATTCTAACGGATAATGAGAGAGTGGAATTTGTGGCGTATGACGCAGCTCGACATCTATTTAAGAACAAAAAAACCGAACTAAAGGATATTTTTGTATGTGTAAATGTATGAATTTATAAATTTTAATGGGTAAAAGTTTGGGAGTGTGAGTTTGTTGAGGAAAAATAACAGTTTTGCGCACAAAATAATGTTGAAAAAATAAGGTATTGTCGAATCAGGAGAGTGCGCTACAATATTTCATGAAAGTATTAAGCTATTGTGTACAATTAATGGCACTTGACTTATCGTAAAGGGACGGAAAACAAAATATTATTAGCCTTATGAGAAATTATAAAATGTATGATGAAATCACGCTATAATTTTTGGAAATAAGCTAGAATGCTCATAGACCACATAGATATCAAGCCATATTTTCTAAAAACCAGCATATCATAAGAGCAGTTGTATAGTAATCTTCAAGAGAGGGTTAGTATAGGACTATGTAATTCAGTCAATACAATGAATAGAATCACAATCATTTTTTACTTTAGAGCATCAATGGTATCGGTGTAACCGAAATTTAGGAAAACCTATATAGCTATACAAAAATACTGACAAACTTAAATAAAAACAGATAAAATACATACAAAACCAAACAAAACATACTTATATATTTGACAGTACGTACATATACATATATGCAGATATAAATGGACGGACAAAAATACATACTTATCCACCCATATATACAAATAATGGTATAAAGTATATATCTATGTATGTGAGTGTAGTTTATAATCATACCACACACACTTATACATAAATCCATTCTCCTATACATACGAATAACAAGTATTTGTAAGCTGCTACCACGCAAACTGTAGCATAAGTCCGTGTGTAGTAAACAACGGTAGAAGTGGCATGAAGATTTCGTTGTGGAATGAACGATGTAAGTACATAAGCACATTCATGATGACAAACGAATGAAAAAGTAATCAGTAGGGAGATAACGATATTTTTGACAATGTACCATTAGGTAAGAAGAAATTTTGGTCTGACACCTGCTATAAGTTTACTGCTTGACTCACTTGAATCAGTTTCTGAGTCGATTTCTTCTACTTCTTCTTCTGTTATCCTTGACTCCCAGTGGAGCATAGGCCCATGAGTCGATTTTACGATTTCCTTTCGTCCGGCTTTCTGTCAGTTTATATTTAGTGCATGTCGCATTTTTGAAAATAAATGTGTAAGTTTGACACAAACAGTTTTTGGTTCCATAAGTTTAACCAAAATATTGCCTGTATAAATAATGATTATTGTTTGTTAAATTTAAAATTTTGGGAATTGGTAAAAATTTTACCATACCTCTCATATATGACCTAGATTTGAAATCTTTCTTAAGTGCTACAAAAATTACAAAAATACTTATAGATCTGAATGTTTTATGATTACATCTTTCATATATAGGACCCATGTCAGACCAGTTTTCTATAAAAAATAAATCTTATATTGAGTTAATGGGTAAACTGTTATCAGGACATAGAAAATCAAACAATAATTTTTATAAAAGTATTGATACTATCCCATTTTCTGAGATACAGATATTTTTTTAAATGTTATGGCCCTAATGGTTAGTGTATTGTTGCAAAAGTAGTTTGCCTGTGGGTCGATCTGACGTTTCCACACCGTCAGTCATAAGGTCGGATATTTAGCCGTTCATTAAGATTTTCAGTCGTTTCATATATTTTTGCAGTTTTAGTTGATTGTAATGTTGTTGTTGTTTTTTCTGTTTCACTGTTTATTTATTGTAATATCAGAGTATGCTCGCAATTTTGCTTCAGTAGTCAGACTGAGGACTTCGAATGCCAGCCAAGTACTACTGCTAGTTTGATTCGGTTGCCTGTTTACTCACATCAAGCACACACCCATATAAACTTATATACTGATACATACTCATACCACAACTTGGACTCATACTCGTACATTAAGCTTTGTTGGCTTTACTTTATTCTGTTGCTGTAACTTGGCTGAAATAACTTCGTCAACATGCCATAATACCATGGCACATCATACCACTCCACACCACTCTACTACTTCATCTCCTCACAGCCAAATCAGCCTCAGCAATGTAGTTTTCGTTGCTGCTTTTATTGTCGACGTCGTCGTCATTGTAGTATAATGCCTTTGTTTGTTAGTAAATACTTGGAAAAGTTTTTGGAAGCAGTCCAAGGGGGGAAAAAACAAAACAAAATGTATTTTCCGAAATGAGCGCATGTTCGAAATAAAACGAACTCCAAACGGAGATTTGACTATATGACAGTCAAACTAACAAAAGCTTGGTTAGTCGGTCGGTCTGTCGTTCCGTTCCGTTAGTCGACTGGTTGTTTAAGTATGACCATTCAGTTTGACAATGACTACCGAGAGGAGGATTAAGCAAATATAAGTATGTATTCATATGTATGAACATGGATGTGTATATTTATTCAAACATTAATTTTCTACTTGTATTTAAAATGTATGTAGTTACATACAAACAAAGGTATGAACAAATGTATCCGTATATACAACAAATACACATACATATAGATATACAAATTTATATTCAGTTAGATCCGAATAGATATATGTACATTCATATTGACTTTAAGGGGCATCAATGACTAAAAACATACCTTAAAAATAATTATGATCCTTGGGAAGGATCTAAATTCAACTTTGATACCACGATAATGTAATCCTTGGCAATTTTTTTTATAACTTTTAAAAATCAAGTATTTTTAACAATATTCTAGAATGTTTAAAAACATATGATTGATAATTTAATTTTATTTAATAATTAGTTTTATTTGATAATTAGGCTTTGAAAAGGACAATATTCTCTCTATGCTATTTTAAATTAATTATAAATTTCTCTTCCTGAGATAATGTTGTGGAATTTGTTAGAAAAATAAGAATTATCATTCATTAGTTTGAAGCTAAGAATACCATATAAATAGTCTGGATACTAAAGTTACTTAATGTAGAGTACATTATATTTGTAAAATAAACTCAAATAACAAAAATTGCATATAAATACACCAAACTCTGGATAAAATGAATATGATGACCTCAAGAGGAAACAACTCTGGTAAATTTTACTGATTAAATCCTTAGATTTAATGACAACAATTCGTGAACATTTTACTTGAATATAATTCTCAGTCAGTTCATTCAAATTGTGTACGTTAAATATAGGTACAGGGATTTACAAATATGTATTTGTAATTTATCACGAAATATTAAAGTCAGATTAAGGATAAAAGCAGATACTATCCCCGATCTTGATTTGATGGTGTAAAAACGAATCTTTCCGAATAAATATGTCAGATGATTTCATATAAAATCTCTAATACAATACATGATATCAAGATCAACCTGTATTGGCCTAATAGTAGTAAAGTACATATAGCAGGCACAAAAAATCTTCACAATCATTAAATGCTTCATTCTCGTATGGTACGTTATGAAATGAAAAACGTTCGTACACCCAACTACTGCTACTCTTACAGCAAAAAAGCGACTAAAGCATGGAAAATTATATATAAAAAAGTATGTATTTATATACATACATATGAATATAATTTTTTGTTTTGATTTTTCAGTTGTGCGAAAAAAAATTTAACCAGTGTGAACTCTGCACTTCAAGATACAACATGAAATTCAGCACTTTAGCGCAAAGATATTTTTTAAGCCACAACACGAAAATCTAAGCAAAAAATACGTAAAATGCGAACATTTTCTAAATCTAACCCGAAATATTGCTATTTTCTTAGACAATTCTAAAAACCAAAATGTTTAAAATGAATTTTATAAAAAAAATATTAAAGAATTCTTTTATCGTAAAAAATATCTAGACTACAATTCAATTAAGAACAATTTGTGAGTGAAAAATATTAATAAATTATAAATAGAGACCTTGAAATATTTAGAGACAGATTTAAGAAAAAGCCATAAAATTTGCAAAAAAATTTTAAAAATGTTGACTGGACCAAAAGTAAGTACCTTACCAATACATATTTTATAACATATTTAGAGCAATAGATTTAGGCCAAATTTAAAACATATGGGGATTTTTAAACCAAATACTTTAAATGCTTAAGACCCGAAACACAAAAAATTGTTTAGATTTAATATGAAAATATTTAAATCTGATATGTTGTAAAAAGAAGAGGAGGTGGAAGAAGAAAATAAAAAATGCATTTTTTTGAATAGCGGCACATTTTTCTATAGTTTGTTTTGATTCTCGTTATTTAGCATCGTTTTTCTTTTTAGTCACGCACACACTTAAACTTAGTCTCAAACATATGAAAACCCACAACAAACCATCCAACCAACCAACCAACCCATAAGTTTGTGTATATGTAATCGACAACCTAAAATAAATTGAAATTCCTAAACACATCGTGAACGACAGTTTACAATTCGTGCAATTGGTTGTGCTGTTTAGAGGTTTTATTGCTTCAACATTGTATTTGCTTCTTGTTGCCATAGAAATCCAGCAAAACCTAACATTACGAAAGAACGACCTAAACAGTCAAAGAGGCATCCAGCCAAGCAGCCAATATACGAGGGGTGCTAAAAGATTATGTGACTTTTCATATTTTTGCGTTGTAACTTTAAGTATAACTGACGTCATTTCAACTGATATTTATAGCTGAAATATTTTTTAAACATCAATTAAAAAAGAAAGCTAATATACATTTTTCTGATATGTATTTCCTGAACTATTTAGCTTTCACAAGTCTTGCTCAAAAAAATTTTAGAATAGTTTTTTAACTTCGAACTCAAAAGCAAAAAAATCATTGTTCGGATAGAACATGATCACTGTAATCTAGCATATGACAAGTTCAAAGCTGTAGCGACTTTCAATAAATTTCCTAAATTTTTTCATCATAATTTCCGGTGGATCTGATATAAAAGATATTTGTATATATTTTGCATATTTTGTACATTGATTTCTGCTTACACAGAATTTATATACGCAAATGTTAAGAATAAAACTTTGATTACACCGTACAACAAATTTTTGCAACACTGAGATTATTATAATCAATTAATCTGAAAACGAGGGTGATATAGGGGATGTCGGATACCTTAATAAGCCCAGACTTATCTCAACTGTGGACACTGACCTCCTCGTGGTATCACCAGGGTAACTGCGTTTACACCAGTTAATGTAGTTAGCAAACATTTGCCGCTAGTTCTCACACAACTATAAAAAATGGATTAGGACGTAGCCCCACGTAACCCAATGAAAAAAATAAAAAAAAAACAATTAATAATAAAAAGCTAAATTTAGAACAAAAACGTTTCCCCAAGTAGAAGAAAATCATTCAATTCTTGGCCTACACAATAGGAGAATATGAGCTCAAGATCAAAGCGCATTGATTCTAAATTATGATCGGTCCTTGACCTTAACATGTTATAAATATAGGCCATTGAAGTATGTAAGTAGTATCTGAAAATGTTATTCGCCTATGTTCTGCAAAACCGCATGAAGTTTGCGTTTACCATTTGAAGTCGCAAGATTTTGGTGCTGGAGTTTGAATTAACAAAAAAATCTGTTCCAAATCACAGACCATTAACAAAGTGATTTGTAAGTGAACTTCACGCTTAAAATATAAAAAAAAGTCTTCAAGAATTATCTTACTATAACAGAAAAAAGTGTGTCCTCTTCATTAAACAAAAAAACTAAAACAACAACTTTATATTTACAGGATTTGGGTTGATTTAAATGAAACATGGTTCAATATACATACATATGTATAGTACCAATTATGCCCTTAAATTATATAGACAAATATATTTCTATATGATATAAGGACATAATTGAAACTATATACATATGTATATGAAAAAAGACATTTTATGGCAAAAACTTGTATTGTACTTAGTATAATTTTATATTTATGATGATAGTTTAATTAGAGGTACCCGAAAAAATCCACTGATTTTGAAAGTTAAATCAGTAAAACTTTGAATACGCTTATGGTAACATAGAGTATAAAATGAAAACTGTATGAAGAAAATAAAATGTGTATAGTCGCAAAAAGGTTAAAAAAAAGCTGGTGATAATCCAAATGCCCTCGCATAACTACGAAAATATTCATTCACATTCATTTATACAATAATTATTAACATTTAGCCCATCAACAACAACATCATCATCACAACTAAAAATGAAATCGAATTTTCAAATCTCTTGTTAAACAATTAAAAAGCAATAATAACATCACCAACAACAAACACTCTCACTCACATAAAAACAGATAAAAAATGTTTGAGACATAAAGACAGACAGACAGACCCCTAAGAGACCAACAAGAATCAGTAATCAAAACAAAACGCGAAAAAACGGCAACTACCATTCATGCATCCATTAAACACCCAGACAGACAGACGGTATAAAGGACAGACATTCATCTACTACAATAACAAAAAAAAAAAACGGCAACAGCAACACTAACATTAACAGAATAAAACCAAGCCGAGAGAAAAAAGTAAGTATTTTGTACAAATAGTACCTACCTATCATCTATCTATACATACAATCATACATTCATGTGAACAGACTTTAATTCATTTCATACATAATAAAATTAAAAGGAATGTAATACAACAATATTATATTATATATTAAGTAACATATACGTACACCACATACCTATACATATGAACACAAGTATTGTATTAAACAAAACTAAATTATGTCAAATGTTTGCAAAATGTTGGCGCTGGCGCTTCAAGTTCCTTTATAGTAAATATTTTATATCCGTGGTGAGTTGAATTATGTTTATGCGATTCGGTATTTGTTGTCGTTGTCGGTGTCGGTGTCGGTGTCGCTCTTCATGTTGCCAAGTATTAAGAATAATAAGTTAGTAAACAACATGTCTGAATGTTTTGGTTATAAATTTCTTTAATATTATTTTTTGCAAACATTTTCAAAGCCTTGCAAAAAGCCGGAAATGTTATTAATACACATACATTTGCGCTCACCAACACTTCTTCACTCGCTCTTATTAATATCATGAATGTATGAAAGACTCATGAGTTTGGCGTTAAAATTAAACTTTATAAATAAATAATCATCAAAAATATTTTGTTATTGTTTAAAGCATTAAGTTGCTTAGAACCCCGCTGGTGTCTTATAATTGTTGTGTATTAAAATTTAAACTGTTATAATAGCAATGGTTGGGTATAACAGTTTATGCTTTTATGCTTTTATTTATTTTTTTTTTTTTTTTTCAAAAAGAAAACACCATTAATTACTGGAAGATCGTGATGGTTGAAACACAACTGAGTAAAGCGAATAACTTCATTAGAAATAGATTTTGCCGACGGAAATTCATACCGTAAAAATCCTGAAAAGAAAGAAACGTTTTTATTGTATAATAATAAAAATATTAGAAATACTCATTTGGTAACCAAAAATAGAATGTTAACTAATGTTTAGTAATAAGTTAACTAATTGTGAAAAATAAGGATAAAGTGAATAATAATAGAGAACAATATGAACATTTTTTTTTGTCTTTATGTATCTCGTTAATTGCAAAAGGAACTATGTATGTATAACAACGATCAGGTCGGGATTTTGATTTTAGCCTTTCTGAGACATTTGCATCAGATTGAAAAAAGACTAGCCAAAATAATAAATATTGTTAAGACTAAAACCTATTTTCTGACTTTCTCAAACAATTATGGAGTTACCTTCGTATTAAAAATTACTGCAACCATTTTAAAAATATTTACAAAATTTTCACTTTTTTTTTTTTTTTTTTGCTTTAACTAATATTGGCACGTACCAAAATTTCAGTGAATTACCAATCATATTGTAAATGAAATGTCACATACGAATGTGCACAAAATGAATGGACATGCAACAACAATCACCTTAGCATCATTCCATCATTCATTGTTCCAACAAGCCAGTCGTCACTCACTCACTCTCACAGTCGTCATCGTCTTTGTTCATAAATAAAGTTAAAGTTTGACTTAAGTAAAGCCATTCATTCATACATCCATCCATCCATCCTCCACTTGTATTTTCAGTTCGCAACAACAAACATAAAACGCACGTGGCTGACTGTGAAGAACCGCACAATTCGTTGCACAAATATATTACAAGTACATTTGACTGATTGTCTGTCTGCAGTGTTGTAAATATGTACATATGTACTTAAAGATGATTCAGTTGCACATTCATACTTATTTATTGTTCTTAACGCAGTTGATCTACATTCCATATAGGAACAAATTGAATCATTATTGAATGCTCATCTATTAAAGTAGACTCACACAGCCTCATAAATAGGAATACATATGTATGTATGCCTTTGTGTATGTATGTTTAATTGCGGTATATGCCAGATTATGATGTCATAAAGTAATGAATGAGTAACCAATTTTGTACAATTCACTTCGCCCATAAAAATACAAGTAAGCGGACAAAAAATACCACTTGCACTTTAAATGCAAGTATATCAGTATTTCATTGAGACTACAGCTACTTCACACTTCAGTTCATAATTAAAAGCACACGTCACTTCATAATGCATGAAGTATTTAAAAACGGTTTAAGAAAGGTTACTTTCGGAAGCACAATTTTCTGTTGTAATAGATTATGTAAATTATGATCTAGTTTACAGTGCTTGTCCTATCAAAACTAGGAACTAATGCTTAAGCGGAGAGTTTATCCTACAAAACAAGTTTGATCTCTATCAAATCAATATTTTATTATTAAACGTTTTGAAGCGCAATTTTGTAGGTGTAAAGCTTTCGGAAATTAACTGACTAAAAATTGGGTGTTAGTTAAAGGAGGATAGTATAACTTAAGCAAAGCGTTTCCCACAAGTTTTAGACAGGCAATCGCATTTCAAGTTATAACATAAGTGTACCTACAAACATTAGCTTGAGTGTGTATAAATATTAATATATTTTATACACTTTTGCAAAGTTTGGAGAACAAATACAAGATGGAATAAAAAACGTAACATTTGGATACGACTACAGCAACATACTGTGCGGCATGAAACCAGCCACCGACAACAGCCATATAAAACTAAGTGAATGAATGACTGACTGACTACTTTTGAGTAAAATAATAGGTGATGACATGTTGTCACATAAATATAAAAAGAAACAAAAGAAAAGAAATACAATCTTATATTCTTCCAATAAGAAAAATTTGTTTGTATCAATGTAAATATGTCACAAATACGTGTACTTCCATACATATACATATATGTATGTATGTACTTATTTGGTACACTGGTTGCTTGCTTTGGATGTTGCAAGTAAGTCTGTCCGTGCTTTTTTATGTTCCGTATATTTCTTTACTTTTTTTTTCTTTTTTTTTTTTGTTGATTGGGTTGTTGTTTTTTAATGCACCGAGTGATGCCGAGTAATTAAGATATTTTAAATTTACGCATCAGACACTTGGTAGACAAAAGGTAGACAGACAACGGCACAGACTCTCCGACTCAGTCAGAATCACTTGTTCGTTTATGGTCTAACTATCTACGTAAACTACATAAATAAATAAATAAATAAGTGCATATAAAATATGTGTTGCGAATATATGAGAATAAATGTCTGAATGAACGCAATAAAAAGGCATTAGAAAGGCTTTTTAAATTATGTTTTAATTATCAGCTCTTTTTACGATTTGTATAAAATCTAAATTTTCAGCTTATTATTAACCAACTAACCAAAGACATAATTGAATTTCAAATAAGGACTGTGATGTGTAGTTCTGTATATTGGCCAATTGACTAAGAAAGGACTAGGATGAATATTTGTATTTTAAGAAACAGTTTGACTAATTTCGTAAGGAAACATTCCGAAGTTGTACCGATAGGCATATCTGATATTGCAACCTTACTAAACTAAATCTAATATTGCATTGTCTTCGGTCAAACTTTTAGCACTTTCGGACCTTTTCTCCATATAGCAAAGTACAGTTTAATATTAAATTTATAATTCCCTCATATTGAATATAAAATTTATTAAATTAGAAAGGAAACACAAGTACATATAACAAATATCCTTGACTGATTTGTTTGACTGTTAAAAAATTAACTCTAGAAATCACCAAAATTTTGTAAATAAATGTTGCCTTCTCTCGCATCTATTTAAACGACCAATCGTTTGCACCTTTGTATAAGTGGGTCAAGAATATAAAGTTGCAACACACAGAGTTACCACTTTGAGTTCCAACAGCAATAACAATAATTACAGTCAGACCAACATTTTTTACCAGAATATTTATAGAAGCCAACAAATAAAACCAAATAACATACTTAATAATTTCTTCTGCTATCAAACTTGCTGTTGTTGCTTTTATCGATTAAATATCGACTTTTGGTGTCACGCATTAACATTTTCTTTACACTTCTGTCCTATTCGGCCAAAGTAAATTTTATTCTGTTAAAATCTTAAGAGGGAAAGAGTTAATGACGAAAAATATAGATAACATTTATGTAGAAAGAGGCCAATTTCATTCATTTAACATTTTAAATTCAAATACTGTTAGTAATTTTAGAATTGGTTATTTCAATAATTTAAAAACCAAGAAGTTTTGTCCACATGTTATGTTGGGGATTAGAGCTGCTGCTACTCTCCTCATTGTATTAACATAAATCTGTATGTATGTATGTATTGTTGTAGATATTCTATCTGTAGTATTAGAGTGTAGTAAGTATTTTAGACATGCACATTAAATTCAAAATAAATAAATAAATAAAAATATGTAAAAACAATTTGTATTCTTTACTCTCAATAGAAACAACTACTACAACAAAATCGACAGCAGCAACAAGAAAACTTTTAATAACAATACAAAAAAAAAAAAAGAACAAAAAAGAGTAACATATATTTTTTTCTGTTTATTCTCTTGTTTACATTTTTTATTTTTCATTCACAATTTTTACTATAAAATGCGATGACGATGATGGTGATTTTCAGTATCAAAAAAATTTTTCAAAAGGGGGTTAAGTGAGGTCGTGCTGTTTTTTGTTTATTACTTTCTTGTTTTAGTTGTTGTTGTTGCTGCAGCAGTTTTATTTTTTGCTCTCTGTAGCTGTTTTTATTTTAATTTTATTACCGGTGACACAAGTGGTTTTCTTAAATTCATTTATATCGAAATTCACTTACACACACATTTATATATACATATATATGTATGTACTTAAACATTCCGAAAAATATAAATCAATTTGTTATTGCTCTCATCTCGGTTTGAGTTTGTGCTGATTGGATTTTAATATTTTGGTATGAATATTTCTCATACGCAATGTTTTAAAATCCTAATATGTATGTTCTACATAGGTATACTTGCATATATATGTATATTTATTTACGATATTATCAAATTTAGTTTTAAGTTTGTTTGTTTGTTTGTGCGTATATTGCACACAAAACTAGGTGAAACTTTTCCTTCCACCTTTACTGGAAACTATTCCTTTTGGAAATGGGAATTATTAAGTTTTTAGCTTAATATGACATCATGATATCAAAATACTTTGCTATACGAGTAAAAGTTTTTGAAATTCTACCAGATTTCTTTTTGAAATTCTACCATATTCAGTAGCTGTTGAAAGCCTTCTTGTATATTTGGTTAGGCAAAAACAGGACTAGTAAATACATTTTTTTCATTATGTAGATTTACCTTATATATCTGGTGATTTTTTAAGAGCTTTAGGATTTTGTTGAAAAAATTCAACTAAGAGAAATGTATGAAACATTTATTTAAGAACGCTGGGTCTAAACATTTTGCGGCTACTCCTGAAATGGTTCATATACAACATATCAGCCGATATATTTAATATTGTATTTCAGCTAGCCACTGGTTATTAAGTATTAGGCTATGTTAAACTTCTTTAACTAGTGCATTTGCCGTCGAAGCCAGAGTTAAAACGTAGGTCCCTTTCAATGAGTCTAAAAATAGAAACAGACACAGCTCATTGTCTGAGAGAAGTACCCCTTGTTAAAATTGGAATGTCGTGGGAATTATGTATGTATTTATTTCAATGCGTTAACCACGCGGACTTATCATCATAACATAAAAATAACAAAATGTTATAAACATAACATAAAGAAAGTTTTTTTCATACAGGATCATCACTCAGGGCATGACCCCTACATAAAGTGCGAGTATTGCCTACAAATGTGCCTGTTTCAGGAACCATATCCCTAATTTCATAAAAACACCTGCCATTACAGTAGTGATATAACAGTGAAACACATCCCACATTGCGATGATGCTCTTTTAAATCAATAGCGTTTGGTTACCCTACTGTCACCGATAAGCACCTTCGCCCTCTACGCAGTCGAGAAGCTCTAAAATAGACTTTGGATGAGAGTTGTATTCCATCATTAAATAAACGTTACCGTAGCTATAACGTAAATTGGTTTTTCTTTCAAATACAGTCCATTAAAAAACTGAACATTACCAACAAGTTTCTAGGGTAGCGATTAACACTTTGATAAATTCGGTTTTCCTGATCCAAGTTCACTGAGGGCTTAATTGGATCATAAAAATCCTTGGGGAGTTTATTACATTTAATTATCATACTTGAGTTAATTCCGCGTGTGAGTATTTTCTATTTAAGTGCTATATGTATACATATGTACATTGGGGGGACAATTTTTTGTTTGAAAGAAAATGTTTTTTCGAGTTTTATAACTTTTTTTAACGGAATATTGTAACAATAGGTCTAAAAGTTTAGTTCTGAAAATTTGAGCCAAATCCGACAACGTTCTATGGGCGCGCATCGTGTCCAAATTTTAGAGCCCATTTGTATGGTGAAAAATGGGTTTTTTATTTTTGAGAAATTTCAATCAAAAATAAACAATTTTTACAAAAAAGAATAATGGAATATTAAAGAAAAATAACACAGCTTTATTTCAAATAGTCAAATCCATGAAGTAGTTTTGGAGTTATTCCATTTTTCCCCTGAAAAATCATGTCCTTTAAAATGCGCATAATAATATAAATGTTTTTTTTTTGTCCTTGGAAACTATAACGGTCAAAGCCGGGTGCAAAGACCCAAAAATCATAAAATAAATAAAATTAGGTACATTTGGCATTCTTCATACTTATTTATTTATTTATATTTTCACTCATTTCTTTTTTAAATTTGATATGTATGTATGTATTTATGTGAAAGTGAGAATGTGTGTGAGTATTAAGTTGTATATTAATGGCTGTTTTTGTTTAGAAAAGCATAATAAATGTTAAACATCTACAAAAGTTTTTGTAGTTGTTTTTGTTGATTAGAAAATGCAAAGCAAAACAAAAGCCGAAAAAGGGTTTGTTATTTAAAAAACGGAATGTTAAAAATATGCGGAGCTTTTTTGTGAAAACAGCACGTTTTTATTTTCCTGCTATTTTTTTTTTTCAACTTTGTCTTCCCGCGGAGAGCGCATTTAGGATTTAAAATTTGCCTCTTTTTTGCTTTTTTCTTGTTTATTATTTATTTTTTGTTTGGTTTTTTAAAATGCGTTCCAATTTTAATGCGTTCTCATATCTTTGCCGCAAGCTCTCGACATTTGGGCTGCGAAAAGTTACAAAAATTATTGGAGGTAGCAGATGAATGAATAAATAAATGAATGTAGGTTGTACGTATTAACTGATGGCTACAGCAACAGCCTGTAATAAATTGGTGCTGCTGTTTAGTAGAAACAGTAGATGTATTTTTGTTGTTGATTCTGTTGGTTTGTTGTTAGGGGTATAATTTTGTGTCTTAATTTAATCGTGTTTTGTTTGTCATTTAATTTTGTTTAATAAACACCCAGATATACACACATTCCTACATACATAAATAAATTCACTTGCATGCTATTTATATACATATAGATTCACGTACATAAATACATATTAATATTGTGCGGATATGTACATATGTTTGTATGGTTTATTATTTTTTTTTATTGTTATTTTTACTTTTTCGTATGTATTAATATTTTTTATTCATTTTTATTAGTTTGGCACGCGCCATCACATGTAGTCGTAGGTCGGGATTTGCTGATTTCATCTGTTTGGTTTTTCATCAGCTATTATCGCCTGTCTGTCTGTCTGTCCATCCGTCCTTCCGTCACCGGCAAATGTTGCTGCTGCTTTTGTTGTTGTGTTGGATGTTGTGGCATTTTTATTGTTATTATTTTATAATTCTTTTGTTTTTGTTGCTGTTGTTGTAATTTGTTTTGTTTTTGGTGTTCTTTTTTATTGTTCTCATTATTTATGAATGATTGGCGGTCAAGTGTTTAATTAGGTGTGTAGAATAAATGTCTCGTGAGTTTCAGAAAAAAACAAACACACAAAATTGTTTAAAAATAAATAAAATAATGAATTAAAATAAAAACTGTTGAAGATCGTAAAATGTTTGATTTATGATTTGTTTACAAAAGAAATATAAAAACGTGCTATTTTAAAATTAATTAGTTGTTACTGTGACGATTAAAATTTTTATGACGTATAAATTTATAACATGATTATTATTGTTTACTAATCATTTGTTCAGTTTATTAATAATGAATGAATGAATTAATATTATATTATAAATTATTTTAATTGTATGCATAAAAGAATTTCAAAACAATCAATATAACTAAATGTTTAAAAGGTTGTTCAACTTTATTAATACAAATTAATATAAAATTTAAATGGTGGGAATCACTTTAAAGTCACGTGAGGAAAAATTTATTGAATACAACAATAATAACACTGTGTGCAATTTTTTAGGTCATGGAAAAATAACCACATACGGACACCACCACGAGATAGAGGATCAAAAAAAAGAAGACACGTGTCTTTCAGTTTTGTCAAATGTCCTCCCCTTTTTTGTGGGCGGGGCCCTAAAGATTTTGGGCCTCTTTGCCTTTTTTGCAAAAAAGTGGTCATCTTCTCAGGCTCATATCTTCCAAACCGTTAGGAATTTCGATTTACTGTTTGGGGCAAAGTTGTAGCCATTGTCATGAGGAATAAAAATTGTGAACGCATTAAATCAAAAAACGCCATCTTAGAAATCAAAATCGCAAAAAACTTAAAAAAAACGATTTTTTTTAGGCTTTTTTTACATGTTCAGGTTCATACGTAGCAAACCGTTCAAAATTTAAGAAAATAATATACTACAAAAATGTAGCTAAGACCTCACTTAACAACTTTGTAGAACATACAAACATCCTAGGAATGGTCCTTAACACAGTAAGGGTAGCGCTAAGGAAACCATAAAAATTAAAAATTTCCCAAAAAAATGATATTTTCAATGCTTATTTTTTTTTACTTCAACAATTAAAAATATAACCATATACAAATACAACTACGTGATAAAAGACAAAAAAGACCATATATTCTAGTTTTGCCCCAAGTCATGGAGTTTTTTCAGAGGCCCCCAAAGATTTGAGGTCTTGGTGTCATTAAAAAAGTAATCATTTTCTCAGGCGCATATTTTGCAAACCGAGTGGAATTTTCATTTTCTCTTTAAGGCAAAGATATTGTATAACCCTTGTAAAGAACAAAAATTGTGAACACATAAAATGAAAAAAACGTCATTTAAAAAAATCATTTTTTTTACCTTTTTTCCCATGTTTAAGTCCATACGTAGCAAACCGTTCGAAATTCAAGAAAACAATAAGCTACAAAAATGTACATAAGATCTAATTAAACAACTTTTTAGAACATTCAATTTCTAATACAAAAATAATTTAATTTCATTTGATTTAATTTCATTTCGTATGTGTAAAATTTTTTTATTTTAATTTTTTTTTGTTGTTATTTCAACATTAATATACAATGGCATATATCACAAAAATAAGATAAATAAATATGGAAATAAATAAAATAAATAAATATTTGTGTCATGTTTATAAAGTTGATGGCCCTGGACTTGTAAATAGCACTCTCTTAAGTTTTGGATCCAATTCGTCGTCCGAATCATCCGAATCTGACTCTGATTCAGAACTTAGGGTGCGCACGGGTACGTTGCTTCCAGACTGCCCTCCATCATAAGCTTTTTCTTCTTGAAATACTTCATTGACATCATACAGGGTAATCTTGTGGCTCCACCAACATACCTGAAATAAAAACAAAAATCAAAAAAGGAATACAAAGCAATGCATCAATATATTTGATATTACCTCTCCAAGCAATGCGTCTAGTTTTTTGCCTTTGTACCGTTTTTCCATGGGCATTGTGGTTTGATGAAACCGTTCTCCTTGCTCATCGGATTCAGTAGACAGTTGCTTCATAAAATCGTCAAAATGAAAATGAAGAAAGTGCAGCTTTAATGTCATCGATGCGCCGATTTTCTCAAAATAATACAGCATTTCTTTCACCCATTCTCTTGCTTCCGGCTCAGCGTCTCGATCCCCTCCCAAGACTCTGGTGCATACACGTTGAAGATAAATCCATGCCATTGAATGATTTTCATCAAGCGCTGACTCAAAATTTGTCTTGAAAAGCTTTCTAATGTCTGGGCCATTAAGTACTCCTATCAAACGATAAAAAAAGAAACAGAAAAGAAAAGTAAATATACAATAAGGTGGAAAATATAGGATTTAGTTTACTACAATACATACCTTTCTTAATTTTGTCATCGCTACGCTTTGGGAAAACACTTTTCAAATAGTCAAATGCATTTGGACAATTTATAACAGCCACTTCGATGAATTTTTTAACAATTCCCAATTTAATGTGGAGCGGTGGCAGCAAGATATCATGAGTATTGTCAATCAAAGGTGCATTTTTCAGTCTATGTTCTTTCATTTGTTCCTCCACATTTCCTCTTGGTGTCCACGAATTACATTCGAATTGATTCAGAGATCGCGAATCCCAATTACAACGAAAACAAAAGAATTTGGGAAAGCCGCATTTATCAATGATCCCTTGCATAATGTTGATGACCTTCAAATCACAGCAAATCTTCCATTTATTTTCGTAGTATTCGATTTTTTCCATAATATTTTTCAATGTTTCGTAGTTTTCTTCCATGTTGACACCGATTGCTAGCGGAATGCAAGGTTTTCGGTTCGACATATGCAATAACACTGCCTTCAAGCTTGAAACACAATAATCTCCACTCACTAGCGATGTAGTTTATTCCCATTTTTACCACCAAAGCTTTTATATCGTTGCAGTAAGCGAACGAATTGTCATTATGTAGAGTGTAGAAGTTCTGAAATTCAGCTTGCCGTTTCCGGTATGCCGAAGATTTCTTTGCTTTAAAAACGCTGTCAAAAATATGGCAAGCCGCTGCGATAATCCCAATATGGCCACAATGAAATCCATTTCCATTTGTGTTATTAGTTGTGGTCCATCTCTTCCTTGTTGAGGCTCATAATCGGCGTCAAACGGATCTTCATAAGTAACACCACCTTCAGTATTCATTCCTGTAAATTCTGTCCTGAGATCTGTACTTGGTGGCCTTGGCGGTACAAAATTTTCAGGTGCAAGCACTGGTAGTGTAGCTGTTGCAGTTGCTTTATAAATTTTATTCTTCTCACCATGTCGATTCATTCCACGTGTGTAATTTACGCATGCATAGCAAATGTTTACATCATGAGCACCTGGGCGATAAATCCAGTTTACCGGTTTACAATACTTCATACTAAATTTTGCTCCACTCAACTATGCCATGAGATTGTTATAGCATTGGCGACACACTATATTAGGTGTGTAATTTTCACTGGTCAAGTCTACTTCGTCGAAAAACAACGTATATGCTCTTCTGAATTCGCTAGTTAGAAGATTCTTTTCTTTTCCATATTTGTTTTTTCTAATTTGATGACCGCAAACGTAGCAAAATAAATTAATTTTTTCACACTGCATATTGAAATCGTATAACTTTCACCGCTGAGCTCTCGTTTACGTCGTGTTTTGTAATGCCTCGGTGCGAACATTATATCACTTATATATTGCGTCCAGGGTTTCATGATTGTTTCTTGAATGAACGGTTTGCTACCTATGGACCTGGTTAGGTAAAAAATCGATTTTTGTTTTTTTATGGCAAGAGCTGATTTTTTTACTTTTTTAATTTTTCCTAAGCGCTACCTAGCCTAAAAAGTAGTTCACTTTTGCGGTTACCAAGGCGCTACCTAAACGATATTGAGGATCATTCATATAATGTTCGTATGAATGATTCAAAAAAGTTGTCCAATAAAAATGTATCTTTTCTAGGTGACTGTTTCTTGAATTTTTAACCTGTCCATAACCAGGTAAAAAATCAATTTTTAAAAATTTTGTGATCTTGAAGATTAATTTTTTATATGTTGAGAATTTTTCTTTTTTATGACAAGAGCTAATTTTTGAATTTTTCACTTTTGTCGTTACTTAAGCGCTACCTAAATGCTGTTAAATGGTGGTGAATTGGGCCAAAACTGGAAGATATGGGCTTTCTTGTCTTTCATCACGTAGCGGTATTTGTACTATATATGGTTATATTTTTTCTTGTTGAAGTAAAAAAAACATTAAAAATAACATTTTTTCGGGAAATTTTTAATTTTTATGGTTACCTTAGCGCTACCTTTACTGTGTTAAGGATCATTCCTAGGATGTTTGTATGTTCTACAAAGTTTTTAAGTGAGGTCTTAGCTTTATTTTTGTTGTATATTGTTTTCTTAAATTTTGAACGGTTTGCTACGTAGGAACCTGAACATGTGAAAAAAGCCTAAAAAAAATCGATTTTTTTTAGTTTTTTTGCGATTTTGATATTCAAGATGGCGTTTTTTTGATTTTTTGTGTTCACTATTTTTATTCCTCATGACAATAGCTACAACTTTGTTTCAAAAAGTAAATCAAAATTCCTAACGGTTTGGAAGATATGAGCCTGAGAAGATGACCACTTTATTGCAAAAATGACAAAGAGGCCCAAATTTTTAAGGCCCCGCCCACAAAAAAGGGGAGGACATTTGACAAAACTGAAAGACACGTGTCTTCTTTTTTTTGATCCTCTATCTCATGGTGGTGTCCGTATGTGGTTATTTTTTTTCATGTTGCACCGTGTAATTAAATACACTAGCAAAAATGTGTCTTTTTACATGTTTGAGTAAATGCACTGATTTTTCTACATTAATCGTCAAACAGATCGTTTATAACTATTAAGTCAAATTAATTAACGAAATGTGTTCTGTGTGAATGAAGGGTGATGTAGGGGAAGTTTGGTACTAAGCAACGTTGGTCTTAACTAGACTTATCTTTCTTATCCTAAACTTATCTTTCTTATCCTAGACTTATCTTTCTCATTCTAGACTTATCTTTCTTATCCTAGACTAATCTTTCTTATACTAGACTTATCTTTCTTATCCTTCATCTCAACTATGTACACCGACCTTCTCGTGGTATTACCCGGGGAACTACCTTAACACCCGTAAATGTAATGAGCTAACATATGCGGTGAGTTTCCCATAGGAACTGTGAAATTATAGGTTGGGACGTCAAGCTGAAAAAAACAATTACTTTGAAAAAGCTTAAATTATAATTTAAACGGTCCCGACTTATGTTAGAAGAGGACGTCCAAAACTTCGATGAAAAGACCAAGTAGAGGAAAATCTCCCATATCTGAAATGCTGAACATCTCAGCTTTGATATGGTGTGCATATTGTTAATAAATTCGCAAAATAAGAAAAAGTAGTTTTCTCTTTGATCTTCGTGATCTTTATAAAATATTTAATTTTAATATTTAAGACAAAACTACATAGTCAATATCATTATCATAGTGATCACTTTAGCTTTTATAGATATGTTGTTGACTGCGAAAAAGAAGTATGTAATAATATAATTAAAAAATCATTATGGACCTAAAAAATACTAAAATTTACCTTACACAGTACCATTATGATCTATGTATATCAAAAACAATTGAAACAAAGAAAAATAACTGCTAAAACATGCAAAATCGTATATAAATATAATGACATTCCAAAAATATAGATAAATGGCATATCACAGGAAAAGAAATTCTCTTTTATTTCGACGTTTTAAGTTTATACATCATTTAACTAAAAATTTAGAGGTTGCAGAATTGAAAGCAAACTAAACATAATTTTGGAAAAAAGCTTAAATAACAAAAACCAAAAAAAAAAAAAACTGAAACACTAATACTTTATAGTGACTGCAAAAATAGCTTAAAGGACATAAACAACCGATCTATCGCAACTATGGAAATTAAATAATTGTAATAATATCTATTTGTTGGACGAAATAATACTTACATGCAAAATGTTAAAGTAATAACTGCAATAATAAAGCAATTAATTAATTAATTAAATAAAACCTTCTCCTGTAAAATTAGCTATATGCACTTAAGCTTTTCTTGCGGTTATGACTCGATATGATATATGTTCTAAAATACTCTTGCGCATGGAGACTAAAGCGTAAGCTTGGTCTTTAAAGTTCTGAAAAATCAGTTCTTAATTTGGTAATAAAAAAATTTGTAAAAAAACAAAACAACTACCCTTGTGACATCAAGCCTTTGTGGCATCAGGTACGATAAACACCTACATTTATATGACGGCTTTAACCGATTTTCAAATAGCGCATATTGCCAACATATTTCCTGGACCGATTAGACATCATGCCACAACACAAACAATGATATACTTTTTGTGCCACGAGAGGCAATGATATACTTTTTGTGCACGAGAGGCCTGTGGAAATATATACATTAGGCTCTTGCAAAAAGTAACACAGGAAAAGTGTCCCAGAACATATCAGATTTCAAGCGTAGTTAGGCCATTTCATCTAAAAAGATAGCATAATAATAATTTATTTGTTATTAAAAAATGTGATCCTTTTTGAATATATGACCAATGTTGGGCAATAAACTATTTAATCAATTGAATATTTTACTCTTAAGTGAAGACATTTGCTTTTAAACTTTTCAAACAGTTCCGGAATTTTGAATCTCTCTATTTTGACTTTATTGTGTATTTCTAAGATTTTAACATTGTACATACATATATATGTATGTATTTATGTTGGTATGTATATATGTAATCGTTTTTGGTCATTGTTTTTGTCTCTTATTGGAGTTTGTTTTTGTTATTTTGTTTTTAATACGGAAATTTCTTTTATTTTTAATTTGCTTGTTTTTTCTTCCACTTTTATTAAGTTTTTGTTCCCTTTTATTTCTATAATATTCTCGTTGTTGTTGTGAATTATTAATAATGATAATGAAGATGTTGTTGGGAAATGTAAGTGGATGTAAAAGTTTGTTTGTTTGATTTGTTCTTTTTTTTTTTTTTTTGTAATGACGTAAAAATGCGTTAAAGGTCGTTTAATTTTTATTTATTTATTTTTATTATTCGCATTTTTATGGTTTTTGTTTGAGATTTTTTTGTTTTGATTTTTTTCTCTGTTATTTGTTTACATTTTTCAATTGTTGTTGTTTGTGATGAGGTAGGTGATTTGTTATTGCGCGGGTCACTTGCTTAAATTTAAATAACCGGCTCTTTAGCTATTAAATTTTATTGATTTATGATTAAATTGTAAAATTGTAGAGAATTCTTTATGAGAAATAAAAAAAACTTATAAATTATTGGGAGAGAGAAATCACTACATGTATTAAGTAATGTTAGATGCCCCATTTCATTATAATCTATGATAAGTTTTATTCAACCATCGTTTCTATTACAAGGACTAATTGGCAGTATTGATTGTAAGTATTTGGGTATTCACAAGTTTTTCAAGAAAATTTAATGGCAGAGCCGGATATAATGCATTGAGTTTTATTCAACTATTTAACCATACCTCCCATACAACAAGAAAAATATCTTATAAATCTAAGGATAATTGAAGTTTTAGCTTAAATTTTGCACATATTTTGTAAACAAATATATTCAATATTTTAAATTCCTTTAGTTAATTTTGTTGAAATGTAACTTTTATACATTCAATTTTGTTTAACAAATAAAAATTGTCTAAAAATATACAAATACACAAATAAAATTAAAAAAAAAATGAGGTTATCTGGAAACGCATCGCCGTACCTGCGATTTGAATTCGCCGATTTTTGCCAAAATGTAATTTTTTGGTCATAATTTAAATGTTTTTTTTTTTTTTATTGGATAAGCTTGACCCTTTCTTCCCCGGGTCAATGGTCAAAATTTGGATTATTAATTTTTTATGATAAACCCAATAACTTTTGTTGCAAGTCTCTATCAATAAGATAAAACCAGAT
This sequence comes from Stomorhina lunata, assembly GCA_933228675.1. Taxonomy (NCBI): domain Eukaryota; kingdom Metazoa; phylum Arthropoda; class Insecta; order Diptera; family Rhiniidae; genus Stomorhina; species Stomorhina lunata. The sequence continues at coordinate 1,649,373 of OW121740.1, read as the reverse complement.
AAATTAGTTATATTTAAAAAAAATTGAATTTAGTACTTACAAATCTTAAAATGTTTATCTTTGCAATTTCTTTTCTTGGATACGTCGTAATTAAAACAAAACAAGATTTTAAAAATTCAAAGCAACAAATCTCTCTTGAAATACGTTTATATGTTTATTTAAAACCTCCTATTAAGGTAAATAAATCGTAATGCTCAATGTCTTTTCAACATAAAATATGTCTACAGTAAGTCATAACCTTTTGGGATTTATATTTCCAAAAATATTTTCTCAAACTTTATTTTTTAATTTAATGTTTTAATGGTATAAAATAAAAAAATATTTAACATTTAAACAAGGATTCTTAATATAGATGTAGTTAAATTCAGATTGCATTAAGAACAAAAAATACTGATCGAAAAACATTAACCGTCGGCAAATCACTTTTCAATTATATGACCTGAGTTTGATCTATTCTACATCATTTTTTGTTCTCACCAACCAAATTAAAAATCTTGTTTGTTTTCTCAAGCTAAACCCACTAATTAGTCGGTTGGCGTCATCTATTTACCTATTTAGACAACATAACGAAAAGTCATATAGACCATTGCAAACACATTTGGTTCTAATACTAAACCTGTTGGACAACAACAATGATTTTTTACTTAAGGAGGATATAGAAAGCACGTACATTTATATTTTCATCATATTTCCATATTGACCAAATGCTATTAAATAGCAAAAAAATGCCAGTCATCGACAGAAGAAAACAACTGGAAACCAGCTAAATTGTAAAGCCATTAAAAATCTAACTGTATCCTCAAAGATGATCTTTACCAAGCAAATAGCCAAGAAACAATAACAAACGAACAAGTGTAAATACTGATGAATCCTTAAAACCATAAAAACGACATCAACGGATTTAAAATAGGCTGTCTGTTGTCTTGAATGCTGTTAAGTAACAGAAATATTTTGCTACGAAAACCTGAATCATCATTAACATCATCATTGTCATCTTTTAAACATTGGCAATAAAGATGATGTCGACGGATACTGAAAAAGTGTTTTTAGACAGTTGTCAGTCAGTTGAAAGGTCTTTCATGGTTGCATCAACATTCGAATTGCAACATTTCTACTAAAAAACCTAGACATTTAGCTGCTCTTTGAAGTATTAGAATAAAAAATGGAGGAAAAATTTAACTTTAACAGAAATAGAACTGAATCGGAAGCATTTAAAAATAATAGAATCAAACCAAAATACCGACAACAACTGATATAAAGTGTGTTCATTATTAACGGATAAGGCACAACCAAATGAATGCACCAATTGTTTGAAAGGAATAAAAGACTCTAAGAGCCGTAAAAACAGAGATTTCCACAAGAACCAAAATCTCAAACATTCAAAAAATTAAATAACGAACCAACAGCATCAGCAACATCATCATCATCAAGTGGCAACAACCAGAGCCACAGCGCAATACAAAGAGAAAAACTGCAAAAGCAACTAACTAACAACTACCACAGCAGCAACAACATAAAGAATGCAACGATTATAATTTTAATAATTTCAAAAAATATAAAATATAGAAAAAAACCTACATTATTGCATAGAAGTTGAAATACAACCACACAACAACACCAGTAACAACAAAAAAACGAGAGCACAACCAGCTGCAACAGCGACAAAACTTGAGCAAACAAGTAATTTGGAAAACAGCAATAAAAACAACTGCAACATACACCAGCAGCAGCATTGGCAACAAATTGCTATAGGAATATAGTAAATTATATAGTAAAAACATGTATTTACAAATCCAATAGACTAGTCCGATAGTGAGAAAGTCGGAAATTCATCTGATCTGTTTTTTGATTTCGATAAGGGTAATTATATTATGTATTCAATATCAGATATACATTCGATAATTCGGCAATCCATAAATTCTTTACTCTTTGCGATATAAATTTTATATTTTCTCAAATGATTCAAATACATATGTCTCAATTTTCCAAATTTCCGATATTTGTATGAAATATTAAATTAAGTACCGGATCTGGCCAAATTATTTCATGGGTAAATACTGCATACATAACTACTGCATGTGTGTAAATAAATACATCTATGCAAATAATAAAAACATACGGCAAAAATAAGTTTAAACTCAGACAAAACCAACCACGACAACTACAACAATGAACAAAAAAGAACAGGACTGTCAAAGTCCATTATTCGCCTCAATCGCAATTTATCCTTCGTGTGGTGAGCACATGAATGCAGCATAACAGTATCATTTGCTTCACCAACGGCGGATGTTTCTCAATCTCAATTTTTCCGTAAACATCAAGAGAAACAAGAACCTAAAAGGAAGTTATTTAAAAAGGGTCTTTCGTTCGTAATATTTTGTTGGATTCCAACATTCGCTTCTTAAATAAAATTACCTTCTTTAGACTTCTTTAAACATTTTCCTTTAATATTTTTATTTTATTTTTGAACGTTTTGTTAGAGATACTGCTACAAAAAATAAAGCTATAACATTTACTAAACAGATAGCAAAGTATAGATGAAATAGAAGCAGGAGGAGGGAGAAGGGACGAGAGCACAAAAGCCACACCATAGAAAACTAAGTAAAATAATGATAATACAAAAAAAAAAAGAAGAATTCAATGTTCATCGCAGCCAACAACAAAAATCCATAGCAAAATAAACACAGATACATAGAAAACTAATAACATAATGGAAACAAAAACAAAAAGCAGCCATCTAGTATCTCAGTATGTATCTGTAAATGTATGTATGAATGTATATCTGTATGTATGTACGAATACAATCTATCTATCGTTCGTTCGTTAGTTCAGTCCGTATGTCTAATGTATACTTGTTTCTGAACTGTGTGAACGAAGAAAATGAAACGACGACGCAAATGTTATTTCATCTACAACAAAAACATTCATAAACGAGAAAGCAACAACACAACTATTAGCAAGAAATCATGAGCGTACTTTAACATTTTCGAACTACTCCCTAGAGGCTTTTAGCTAAACAAATAATCTTACTTACTTAAGTGGCCTATATTTACAACCTGTTAAGCTAAAAGGCCGAGCATATTTTAGAATTCCATAAGCTTCGATCTTGTGAGCATATTCTCCAGCTTTGGATGATTTTCCACAAAAACGCCAAAAATGGCTTCATTTGCCTGTGCAAGTACAGTACGCTTTAATGTACTGTACTTCTCTTATAGGATCCACTTTTATAATTGAATTATAGTATTCGAAAAGGTCACATCTCAACAAACTAAAAGTTTTTAGAAAATGAAAATAAACTAATTATTTTTTAATGAAGTAAAATATCTAAAAACAAATTAAGAAGCTTGTGATATTTACAGTATAAAGAATTCTTAACATAGTAGATGCATTTGGAACGCATTTGTGTCAATAAACGTATATGTCAAAAAACTGGAGATGTGATATTTTTGAATTTGACCATTCAATTAATATGCGAAAATCATGACAATTAGTTTACATTTCACCCTAGATTCAATATCAGACCCGCTGCCGATTATGACATCAAGATATTTAAATTTCGAAAAAAAATTTTAGACAATTGGTCCATTTTAAATCTGGTTTGACCGACTTTATAATTTCTTACTAGTATAATTAAACATTATAAGAAGAATTTTACTATCTACAGGGAACTTGGTTCAACTTGATTTCAACACATTATATTTTTTGATTAATTGAATAATTAGATATAATCCAATTTTATTCATGTTGAGTTTAAATCCATTTCTAAGGCCGAAAGAAGTCCCCCTAGATTCTAGGCAAACTTTTATCAACTCAATGTAAATGTATAAATAAACTCTACTTGATATAAAATACAAAAGGACTGAAAATTTAATTAAAAAATACCATCTCAAGGTTACTTAATTTCTCCCCTTTGCTGCTACGGTCTTGATCATCTTTTGTTCGAATGTTATTTGGTATGAACTCCTTGGTTTTAGTTGCTTTCGACATTTAGTTTTATTTCTTGTTTTTCCTATGAATTTTTTGCTTTCTTAAACATTTATACGTAGTACACAATATAAATAACGAAACAAAAATACATACAAACATACAGACACATTTCTACATTTCAAAACTGAGTATCTGTGTGTATTTAAAATACTACATCCACACATATTTACATTAAAAGTATGTTTGTATGTACATATGTATGTATGTATGTATGTATAAGCTAAGTCGCATTTATGCCTCTGTGTGCTGTATTTTTCTTTTTATTTTCGATTTTTTTTTTTGTACTAAAGACGAAATATGTCAGTGATAGAGCGTTGCGATAATGCTGGCACGGCATGTTGGTTTTTATATACATTTTTGTTTTCTGAATATTTGCCTCAACTATACTGGTGGCTGGCTGGCTTAACATTCTTTTGTGTCATACTCGTACAGTACCGAACAGAGTTTTAGAGAATGAATTCATTTTTCTGGTTTCTAAAAACATTTATATGTACATACATATGTATGTATGTATATGATAATGTTATTTAAGTAAAAAAGTTAAAATTTTGAATAGATCTGACGGCTTTAAATCATTTTGCACTAAATCTAATAATCTTTAAATCATTTTGCAATAAATCCATAAGAACGTCGGTTTTATTAAGTATTTCATTTGTATGAGGTCCTACCAAATTTGGTCCAAACTACTACCATCGACCAATAGGTTGGTTGCAAAAGGTTTGAAATCTATAGCTTGTTATAAAAATACACGAAAATAGGTACTACATTTGTACAGGAGGAGAAACTTCGCCTACTCTGATACATTTTATTTTTGTCTAAGTGCGGCCACAAAAAAACATTTACTTGTATTAAGTTGGATGTTTCTAAATGTTTTATTATGTCCTATTTGAACCTTCATTTAGACTACTTTCCGGTTCAGATTTTAAAATGGGACGCAGGCTATTGGACAATGTGTATAACTTTATACGTATTAATTTCATCAAAATCGGATAACGTGTTAAGGCGTATTATTTTTGTAGTCTGGTGGGGATCTTCTCTTGCTTCGATCTTTTTCAATGATTTAAAAAATGTTAATAAAACATTTAATATTTAATATTGAATACTGCCCTACTTAGCCCTTAAGACCAGGTTTCAGAACAAAATATAGTCTATTTTAAAACAATATATTAAAATATATTAAAATATTATTGTAATTTAAATATTAATCTAAATCAATTAAGCCGTTTAGGATTCATTGGCCTAAAAACCCATAAAGTACTCCCAAAAAATATGTTGGGCCCGCTGAAGAAAGCGGATCCAATACTTTTCCCAGCAGGGCCAAAACATGTCACATGGTTAAAGACATGGTGGATGAGAATATTCTTCTAAAAATATATAATTTTTTTTATTAAAAAACATATGTAGACGTTCGCACCAAAACGTAATTATTCTATTTGTGGAAAATGAATGCAAAAAATGTAGTTATTCCGTTTTGGTGAGAACGTCTACGTAACATACATACATATGGGCAAAAATCAAACAGTTTTAATTCCTTTGAAACCTACTTTTACCTCGAATAATTTTTGTACTCTTAGGAATTCGGAAAATTTAATTACAGATTTTAAACTCCCAGGACTTCAGGTATACTAAACACAATATTTTAGTAGCGTAAGTTTGCGCATCTAAGTGTAGTTGACATGCAAATTTATAAAACGTAAAGAAACGATTGAAGCATTCGCGTTTTTTTCTTCTTCATTCGTTTCAAATTTTGAAAAGTCATGAAAGTCCTGAAAACGAGCGTTACAAATAAAGAATGTATTCTTTTAATGCTATTTTTCTCTATATATTTTATTCATAGCGAAGAGGGAGAAACGAAAATACCAACCCTCGTTTTGCTGTTTTCAGGGCAACCCAAAAAAATATTTTCTTAAAACTTAATGAGGACCTAGTGTTAAAAAACATTTTTTTTATTTTATTCAATGGTAATACGAAGCAACTGAAATTAAAACGTAAATGATGAAAATTATACACATAAATGTAAATATTCAAAATTACGGATTGAATAACGACAATACATTTTTAAAAATTTACTAAAATTTCATTAAGCTCAAGAGAAATTCCGGCTACCCTGATTATGTCTTTAGTCAGCCTGTGTCTACTGACTGTCCCATTGCCTGCGGTCTTTCTTTCCAACGTTTGAACGTTCGTTCGTCGTTTGGTTGTTACGTTTCGTTGAAAGCAGCTAAACTAAGTGCAGGCGGCTTTGAAAATGTTGTGTATGAAGGAGATTTCGTTTTATAAGATATTTTTGTTTTCAGCTTTTTTTTTCAATTTAGTTTTATATTTTTGCTATTATACCTTATTTTTAAAGAATATGTATGCCCATGTATTTGTGAGTGAGTGTTTGTGTATTTCGGATCGTTCGTTCATTTCAGACGTTGATAATGGTGAGGATGACGACAACGACATTCATTGTTGGCTGAGCTCTATACTTTAAATTTTCGAGAAAAAAAATATATTTTTGTTTTTTGTTATAACAGTATCTATGCGTAAGTAAGTAACTGAATGACAAAATTATAAAAAATATTCATCACAGTCAAACCGATTCCATTCCACAGCTTTTAAGAAATCTAAATAAGCACGTGAAGCAAATAACACAGCGATGATAGTGGTGGGTTTAGAAATAGATGGTGGTGGCAATGGCAACGGTGGTAGGATTTAAAATAAATTGAAAAAAGTCATGATTGAGGGGATACAAAATTGAAAGTTCTATTCAACAATTTTAAATTTTATATAGAAGATTATGTTTAGGGCAATCTTATTTTCGTTTACATTTCGTTTTCAACTAAAAGCTAGTACTAAACATAACTTAACAATAGTTTTAGAGTTTTCCAACCACCACCGTTGACTGTTTTATTGAATTGAAAAAATTGGGCAAACAGCAACCTCGAAGGTACTAAAAACAAGCAAAAATTGCTTGCTTGTTGGGTCGTCACTTCAGTTCAGTTTTGCTCGTCTCAGCTCTGCTTAGTTGACTATTGTTTACTGGCTTACAAAAATATTTTATTGACACAAAAAGTTACGATACTTTATAAAAATCCATGAACTTTTTGTTTATCAGGTATTCATAAAGTTTTTTTTAATGTTTTTAGCACAGCAGTTTTTTTTAAATTTCTTTTGCTTTTATTCCAACAAAAAAAGTTTTTGCACTTTGCAATTGTTCGATATATTTTGTACTGATCATACAAATTTTCTAAAGGACTTTTTAAAGATGATCGCTAAAATAGGGGTTTCTTGTGTAACAACCAGTTTACTTAGATATAACCGTTTTTATGTAAATTGTTAAAGTTGGAATTGTCTTCTTTGAAACGTTACGAGCTAACGCAGAAATCTAGGACACTTTCAGTTTTAGTTTTATTGCACTCACCTATTTTGCTGTTAAAATTTCATGAATTTTTTTGATCCATTGCTCTAAAAATAACAAAAGAAGCACAATAACTCACAAACTAATACATAGAGTACATGAAATTTTAATAGCTGTATTTTAAAGGAAGAAAATGTGAATACAATAAAACTAGCGCCATCTATGTAACACCATTTTCTGTACATATACAACTTTTTCAAGATCTATAATTTTATAGAAACATGTAATCTTTTATTGCTAGTAGATAAAAAAAAAAATAATTCACAAAGATTTGTTTTAAATTAACAATTTAACATTAACATTATATAGAGCCCTTAGATTAAAATAATCGTAAACGGAATGTCATCCGTTAAATATCTCTTAAACTATTGGAGATAGCAAAGTACATTACACATATTTTTGTTTCTTTAGTAGTTTTCGAACGTGTAATTTTTTTTTCGATATGTTTATATTTGCGAATGTTATACGCAATAGATATTAAATACATTGTAGAGGACATTGTACTAAAAATAGATATGTTTTTAAAAACTGGTCTTAAACTCCGCACAGCTGTTTAAGAGTTATTAAATTAAAACTAAAAATACTTCACGCACAATACTTTACACCATAATTTCTAATCAATTTGGAAAAAAAAAAGTAAATTAGTTTGTCGAAAGTAGCAAACTAATAAAGAACAAAAATGTTATGACCAAAACTTTGCCCTATTTTATTAAATTAAGATTTTTGGCGCTTACGATCAATATTTTTGCTGTCGTTAGCGATCATTTTAATCTAAGAGCTCGATATGTTTTTTAAGAAATCAATAATTTTTTTATTTAATTCTGGTTGTGGAAGTATTGAAAATTTTAATTAAAAATCTACAAAGAAAATGGAAAGCCGTTTAATTCGTATAGCAAATTCACATAGATATGACAGCGATTTCGAATAGTGGTACAGGATGTGTTAAAAATCAGAATTTCCTAGTTTCTGCAATTGACATTGCAATATTCATAATTATCTTCCGAACGACAGAGATTAGCAATTTTTAGCCTAAAATATTTTCTAATTTTGTTAAAGCTCCAAAAGGAATAAACACTCATCAATAACTACTAAGGAGTGTTTTCCATTTTGGATTGGTTAAGATCATTGCTAAGCAATGTTCTAAATCTTATTCAAAAGCTTGGGGATGATGTAAAGAAAAACTTTGGGAATAATGTGAAAAACCTCGCAGAATACAATTGAATTCTACGTCTATGGATCAGTTTTGACGGCAGTAATAGACGATTGAAAAATAAATGAGATCTTTATTTCCATCATCCTTAAGCTTCTGAATATTACTTGTTTTAAAGATGTAATGTTATCAAACAACATAACAATTATTTGGTGATATAAACTCTTCACACTTAGCTAAGTGGCTATCATTCAATGTTCCAATGCAACCAATTGCCATAAAGAGAAATCACTTCATACCGTTTTAATATTAAAAAATTATCTAATTACTTATTGGTCAAAAGATCCAATTGCACATAAAAGTCGCACATGACTCTCTGCTGAAGAAGAAAGTCAAGCTATTTCCAAAATGAGAACATCACATATTGAATGAGAAATTATCATTAAGTATTTCTCACTAACTCGCTATTCTCTAAGTTTGAGCTTCAATGCCACCAAATGACTAAATGGCTAAAATGTTTATGGGTTCGCAGTTTACAACTTGAGTGCAGTCACATCTCACGTTGGGTTAATATCCCATTGCCAATACTAAAAGAACAGAATTCGGTTTTGTTTAACTTTTTAGTTTTGCTTCAATTTATACGATTTTATTTGTCTCAAAACTAAAAGAACGAAAAAATTACTAAAAACGACAAAATTTTTGTTTAAAGAATTTTACTGATTCATACTGATTCGTACTAACAAAAACAAAAATTAAAAAAAAATAATACTGTTGTGCGATAATGTTGTTGTCTGTTAAGTACGAACAGATAGGCGGGACAGACGGACGTGTGGAGGGACAAACGGACATGCTACTTCGAAATGTTAAAGTCTTAAATTTTTAAAACTACAAAGAAAAATACATTTTGTGTTGAATTTTTATTTTTATTATTATTGTTATTTTGTGTGTGTGTGTGTGTATTTGTGTGTTTTTATCTTTTTTGTATTTCAACCCACAAGTCTTTCTCTTTTTCGAAATTCAACACAACACAACTCGATTGTAGCAGTATACGAATGAATATACAGAAGTACAATATTATACCAATACATACATACCCTGACTAAGTTTAAAAACCCAAACCATTCAAACGAGCGACAGCAAACAACAACAGCACAAAAAATCATCTACCCATGGTTTTAATACAACAGAAATCTGTATTTTTCCCATTTTATTTCTGAACATTCATTAGTTTTGGGTTTTTTTTTTGTTTTCTCTAGTTGTTTTTTGTTGCTGTTGATGTTGAATTTCATTCCCACATTTTGTAGCATTTACACAAGTTATACTCCGAGCAGAGTATACACAGAGCCAGCTATGCCGTCAGTCAGAGCTGTTGTATGACGAATATATACAATAGATACGATACGACGACTGACTATGTAGAATATAACTCTAGCAACCAAAAAAAAAAACGACAGAGCGACATTGCGTTGTTGCTATTTTCGTATTTTTTCTTATACCCCATTACATACCATAGAAAAGAAAGGTATGTTAACTAAATCCTTGAATATGTTACACTTTCAAATATTGCTATCAAAGACTCTAAAATGTTATCGGTGAAATAATATACATTTTCACAATTGGCAATAGATGAAATCAAGTTTGTCCCTCATAACATACTATGTAAAAACTTAGGCTGGCGCAAAAGAGGATTCTCTATGTTTTTCTTATTTAGTAATCGAAAATTTAGACCCTAAGCCAAACCTCAAACAAAACTTTTATATAAACATTTTTTCTAATATTTCGGCTCACAATTTTTATTTCGATATACAATTGGGTAAACCGAAATTCAAATTTTTATGTTTGAATTTCGGCTTTGACTGCTTAAACGTAAAGAAAATCGAAACATTAATAGCACCAAAATACATTTATACTTTTTGAGTCACTGTCGCACTGTGGGATGTTATGCAAGCAAAGAGAAACAAATCTTATTGTGAGTTATTGCAGAATGAATTAGAATTTCCAATTTTGCGTTAAGACTTCTTGTCCCAAGTTAATAACATAAGATTTCAAACACAAATAACATTAATAGATCGGTATTTGGCATATAACAAATATGTATATCATTTCGTTTTCCTAAAATAGAACATGTTATCAGATGTCCCCAATATTTGTAGAATGCCCAGTTGCAAACGATCGACCTTATATGTTACTCATAAGAGACATGAGATGTCGTACGATGGTTAAATGTTGGAATTTAGTAGATAATGTGGCATGAAAAAGAAAGTATTAAACCACCAATACGCTCGGTATGAGAAATGGCTTAAACGCCAACGACCAACTAGGTTGTGAAATAAGTAATAATGATTTAACTAGGATTGATGTTATACTATCATCAGCCAGAAAACATGAAATTTTCAAGTCATTCCGGTCTGAAATATAAGAGTTGGTGATTTTATTTTCACAAATATTCCACTGTGCATCATCAATGTTCATTCGTTCGTTGTACACAATTTTTTTTTTCTTATATTTTTTCATACTGTGTTTTGTGTTGAATCGAATCGAGTTGAGTTGAAGCACCATATACAACAACGACAACAATCACATAGTACAGAAAATATATAAAATCCAGCAAAAATATAGAAACGTACATATAGAAAACATTTTTGTAGGTTATGTGTATATAACAGAGTTTCAAAATGAGGCGTACATACTCATTTCATTTCACATCGTTCATTGTTTGTTCGTTCGTTCGTTCATCATATCAGGGCTATAGAGAAACAGAGTTTGTGAAAAGTATAAAATGGATGTATAGAATGTATGAAGGTTTGCGTATACGATTATTAAGAGTAGAAACATTAAAACCGAACAGAGCTTCTACAAAATAATGATTAAATGACTGTTGTTCGGTGAAACTGTTTGAAAGTTAGTTTCGTCGTTCATTTGTTCGACCGAACGACTGTGTTTCTGTCGTTTTTATGCTGGTTAGTCAATCTGACGGTTAAACAGAAAGACAGCAAAAAAGAGAACACTTTGGTTTGGAATGTTACAATAATAAAAGTAGCAACCGAGCGAGAAAAACTGCTCTGTTAAAGCTTACACTACGTGACAATAAACTTGTACCAGCTTTGACTTACAGTCTTTTTTATGAAGACGCATAAGTTATGTAGACCCTGCATAAATTGTTGGACTACATGTTTTAAATAAAAAGAAGTAGTTTCAATGCAATGCACTTATCATTCATGTTTTACTTATCATTCATGTTTTATTTCCAAAGTGATTTTGTAAGGTGATAGCAGTTTGACAAAAATACGTGACATGGAGGAGTAAAGTCATAGACCAGCTTTGGATTTACTCAGATGTAATACATTTATGGATTACATGATAGTCTTATAGGACATTGTAATGTTAAATATATATATTTAACATATATTTTGATTAGCTTTGGACTAGTCGTATTCCCTTATGAAGTACTTGTTTAAATGAATGTATAACGTTTTTATATACTGTTTATATTGTTCAGATGTTTACATAAAAACAAAGTGTCTTTAATTTTGTTCGTCAGTGTATCAATGAAATGTACTTGTAAATGTATTAGAAAAAGTTACCCAGTAAGCCTTAAAATGCTTCTATGTAAATTAAAAAAAATATATGTATCGTGAGCCTATGAACCAAATAGAATATTTTATTATTTATATAGAAGTAAATATTTGTTCTACAATATATATATATATATATATATATATATATATATATATATATATATATATATATATATATATATATATATATATATATATATAAGCCATGATAACTGGTCATAGACTTCTTCTATCTGATTTTTATTAAAAGAAATGTAACTATTATTAAAAACAGCTTAACAATTAAAATCGAGAAAATTGGTTCATAAAGGATATTGAATATCGGCCCTCGATATATTATAGTAAAGCCAGAATTTCTATTTTTAATTTCAAAATCGTGACTTCTTACAAGACATATCCTAAGTATTAACGAGTCAATATGGAGATTTTAGGTCTCAATTAATCGGGGAAAGTTTCGTTAAAAATGAAAACGTATTGAAACTTGAAATTTATAAAGGCTTCCATTTTGGAATTGAAACATTGTTCATTGGGTTATTTCAGTGTGTATAGATAACAAAAACTGAGTTACGAATATTACAAAAACACTCACAAATATGCATTTATATTTATAAATCTAACTATACATACATACAATGAAAATAAACTGACATACAGTTAAGATCATTACTGCAACATTACAAACCTCGCAAAAGCGTTTCCATAAAATTCGGGATATCATAAATTTTTTGCTTTGAATGCAGTAGCCACTGTAGAAGAATAATTCTGTTTTTCAAGTATATTTCGGATTATTTCATAGAATACACTTAGCCAATAATCATTTTTCACTCAGAAGTTAATCCCCTAGTGTTGGAGAGCGGCTTTTCTTGACGGTTTTAATAATTTTACTTTCAATTCGTCTAGTTTTTTATTTTAGTCTGCATGGTTACCTTTTAATTCCAATATTTCTTCGTTTTTAGCACAGGATATCATGTTCTAATTTTATGAGTGAATATTTCAGCGATTTCCCGGGCGGAGTTGACCTTATAGTGATGAAAATACAATAATTCATTTTTAATGGCACAAACATTTTCCTTGGTTCAAAAATGATTTTAAATCGGACCAATATTTCGGATACCTCATTTTACAGACTCAAATTATTTGTATTTAAAAGAATTTCAGCTTAAATATTGCATATATGCAATATATATATGTAGTAGCTGAAATTAGTAAACCAAATTTTGTTGCAAAGATGCTTGAAAATCCAAAGATATTGGAAGTATTTAAAAGTTAATTCAATAACCGATGGCATATAATTTATTCAAAAGAAATTTTTGTTGTAATAACTTGACTTCGAAGTATGATAAGTAATTTTAGTATTTTTGAAGTTTTTTGAAGTCAAAAATAGCCAAAATGGCGATAAATCGGCAAATCTGGCAGGCCCAGTTTCAGCTACCAGAAGCTTATAATCATCGTCATTTCCGCTCAAGTTGATCCGACACCACTCATCATTTATGAACTTTACTGTAAGTAAAAATTTTAAAAATTATGTACATAAGTATACACGCAACATCCCAGTAGTTCCAAATTTTAGGAACATCTCCGAAAAAATTTGCAATTTTAATATGTGTTGTCAGTTGAAGACTACAGTAGAATCCTCAAAGATCCTACTGTCAAGAAGAAACTATTAAAAGACGATCCATCAATTTTTAACTGCTGGGTGAAAGGAAGCGCACAAATCCTTTCAAACATTTTTCTTTTGGAAAAAGCTTGTGTGTTTGTGTGTACGCGTGTTTGTGTATGTGAGGTGGTAGATTGTGATGTTTTCACTTCATGCAGCGCAGCACTGCTCAAAACAGTACATCATACTGAAACTACAGCAACAAAGATAACATAAACAAATTGAAAATATAAAAAAAAAATTTCATTTTTTTTACAGACTGTAATGAGAACAAAAATAATGAAAATACAAACAAGAAAAAAAAAATAAGTTTCAAATGAAAATTTTGAATTAATGAACGAGCAAATGAACGAATGAATGCACGGAACGAACTGACTGAGTGGTTGGCTGACTGACTGTATGGATGACAAAAAGGAAGGCGGCAAGCGATTGTATAAAACGAATGAATAGTGAACTGAACTTAAATTCAACTCAACTGGTTTAATATACTTTTTCATTATTGTTTTTATTTTATTTTTAATGCTGCTGCTGCTGTTGTAAGTATTTGCTGGCTGTTTTAAGAGTTGTGTTGTTCAAACCGCTGCTGATATTGCTGATGATGTGTTGTTACGATTTTTTGTGTTGCTGCTTCAGTGTTATGCATCCAACAACAACAATGTGTATGTTGTTGAGTGAGCTTTTGTGTGTTGTTTCATTTTTAATTTCATTTACAACTCTCATCGAATTATATGATTTTAACAATTTGAATGAAAATTATTGTTGCTTGGTTTTATTCCTTTCTTTAGCAGGTTTTATGTAAAATTTTTATTTTTTGTTGCAACTCAACTCAACGAGGCTAATTAAGCCAAAGCATAATTTTCATATTTATTATTTTGGAAACTATACATTTAAGCCGCATATGATCTATCAACAGCTAGACCAACCCCTACAACTTTGGAAGCAATGGCAATAGCAAGATAAGCGGCAGTAATATTTTTTAAAAGCAACAAAAAATTAAATAATATCTGTTCTGTGGACTTGCTCGGAAAATCAAGCTACTTTTTATTTACTAAAGAACTTTCAAGCATTTTCACGCAACCCTCCTGATCTGGTACTATAAATAGAAAAGCAATAATTCTCGAAAAAAGAAAACTTTTTTAAAGAAAAGTTTCTTCAAGTCAAAATTAATCACGCTACTCGGTGGGACTAGTTGTAAAATTGGTCCTCGTTTGTGACTGAATAAATAACTATGTATATTTTTTAACGGCAATTTGTTCGATATCGATACAAGGCTCATTTATGTTCTAGATATGTATGTATATTTAAAGAAGAATTAGTAATCGAGAGCTATGGTCAGGTGGGAAATAGAAATTCATATATGTGTGTGTTTGTATCTATGTCTGTGTGGGTAAATGATGACGAACGATACGAGACGAAATTGCGCATAAAAAATTCAAGGTGATCGATTTAAAAACAAAAATAAAACTAAAAACATTAAACTAAATACTAACAGCAAATGAAACACAAAGAAAAAGAGCAATTATTCCAACAAAGAGAATGAGTTTTAATCAAAGGGAGAACTTGCTGGAGAGTTCACAAAAGGAAAAGAGTAATAAAACTTTTTTGTAAATAGTTTATTGAACAAAATCGGCAACAATCATTCATCTAATTCGTTTTTAAAACTAAATAATTTTTCTTGCTTCCTCTTCTCCTTAAGCTGTTAAGTTTGTTGTTGCTTTTGTCTGTATGGAAAACTTACGAGAGCAGGAACCTTAAAATTCACACACATACAAAAAAAGTTATTTCAACTTTTTATTTTTTGCTTTTGTGTTTTGTTTTTTTTTTTTCTTTCTTTCTTTCTAAAGCGGAAATGATATTAACATTGAGAAGAGCTATACACCAGATCCTACTCGTATTATGTGAAAATTCCCAACATTTATTTATACTGTTAAACTTAAAAGTATTTCTGTTGTGTTTTCCACTATTACTTATTGTTGTTGTTACTGTAGGAGTACATTCTTTAGCTATTCATAATGATCTTTTCGCTTTAGTTTTCTGTTTATTTACACAGTGGAACTAGTACGAGTACTACTCGTGTACGTTCGAAAGAAAAACAAAATGTTTCAGGAACAACATTTTCGTAATCATTTTCATCACTCTCATTTAATGTACAATTTTATCAGGGTCGTTGTGGTTGTACTCATTCCTATTTTTTCTTTTTCTTTTCACATTTTTACGGCTATTTAGCATTATAAAAGAATTCCCGAGAATTTAATTGCACAGGTGGATTGCGAATAAAAGAGCAGGAAAAAATATAAATACATACAACATTTTTGAACTTAACGTCACGATAATAAATCTTCAAAAAAAAAAGAAGCAACTTCTTTGATGATCATGACGATGATTTTATGATGATTAAAATATTATTCATTATGTTGATGACAAAATCAAAAAATAGCTAATAAAGATGTTGTTGGATAGATAAATAAATAAATGTATGTATAGAGAATTTGTTGAAGAGTATGTTTAAGTGTGTTGTAAGTACTCAGACCCTTAA
Organism: Stomorhina lunata; assembly: GCA_933228675.1. Taxonomy (NCBI): domain Eukaryota; kingdom Metazoa; phylum Arthropoda; class Insecta; order Diptera; family Rhiniidae; genus Stomorhina; species Stomorhina lunata. The sequence continues at coordinate 1,633,062 of OW121740.1, read as the reverse complement.
ATTATTATCACTTTTTATCAACAAAATCAGAAATGACTAATGGAATGCCAAATACAATTGGAACAATTGTTTATCGCATGCTTAAGTCTAGTTGGAAGTTTTTTGATGTAATATTCTAATGTAAGAAATGCATGTGCAAAAAAGTTAAGTAAGATCAAGTTCATAAGTATTTAAGTGGCTTTTGAGAGTATTATTTTTTATTGGGGAAAAATTGATTTCGTTTACGAAATGAAAATTGGAAATTATGAACAAATTATAAAGCTAGGGTGCTTAATATGGTGTCACTTTCTCCGGACTCTCAAGATAGCTTAGTCTCAAATATCTATGGCGAGGCTAAAATGATAATTTTGACGTCGTAGACCAGCATCGCAGTAGATGAAAGAACGTTGCAGAATTGGAGAAATTACTTGATCAAGACTCGCGTCAAACGCAACAAAAATTGGCAAACGAGCATTGAAAGGCAAACGACCGCAATACAACGAGTAACATGATAAAGTAATTTTACAGCATGACAATGCTCGACCCCATATTGCGGCATACTTGGAAATGTTGAAATGGGAATTCCTACCCCACCCGCTGTAAATCGCTTTAAAAAATACCAGAGAAAAGAAAGTAGTGGCCAGTTACAGTAATGCCTCGAATTTCGAAAAAAAATTTAGAAGCAAAGTTGTACACCTTGAAATTTATTTGAAACTAACTTGGGCAATCAGAAACTGCGTATATATTTAAACGTCAAAATATTTCTTTTTTAATTTCCATAATTCTATGCTTGGTTTTTTCGGTAAGTAGGATTTATATGCTTAAAAGTTGATTAGGACTGTATAGTGCTCCCCCAAAACATTATCTCTTTAATATATAAATAGTTCATTAGTATTTCAGCAGAGTAAGAAGATCTTTAGATTGAAATTAATCATTAAAACAACACTTCCTTTATAACTCTTTCTAAAGTAAATGCGAACAGTAAGTTCATTTGTATTTTAACAACTATTTTAAGTTATGAAATCAGGAAAAATCTATTGGATTATAATATAAAAATGTAGTGAGCTTTTCAAATGTATTCAAAATTTTAACCAGTAAAACATAAATAATGTCCTTATACAGGATGTAAGTTACATACCTAGTTACCAACAGAACTCAAGAAATAAACTAATAAAATATTACTTCTATAGGAGAACACATGTTTTGGCTCCACCACGGATTATCAAAATATAAACAAGAACGAAAAGCAACAGTTTAAAAATTGATTTTCTAAGCATTAAATGCTAAAAAAGTTACAAAAATGCATGCCTAACTTATACTTACACACGTATCTATGTGTGTCATATTACTTAGCAGCGACAGTCAACTGTTTTTAAAAAGTGGGAGTTGGAATGAAGGTGGATGATTTAACTAACAGCATAAATACACAAAAGAATCATTTTACTTTCATACTTTTAGAAATCAGCAAGTATTCGCACATGTTGTAAAATTTAAGCAATCAATTCACCCTCACATATGGTTACAATTCCATATTCAAAGAGCAACGACATCATCAGCCTTATTACCTTCAATAAGAAAAAAATTATCCTGACTGTTTTTTTTACGTTATTCATACACAAACGTTTTACAAACATAACATAAATGTGCATTTTACGTGATTCAAGTAAGAACAGTTATTTGGTTCTCTCGAGAAACATACACGGTTATTCTCATTCTCGAAAATATGTTTGTTATAATTTTCCGCGATACTGACACTGAGAACATTGAGTTAAGGCGCACTCATAAAGTACAAAAGTCAAAAGAAGGAAGTAAACAAAACCCTTTTTGCCAATAACAGCCAAAAATAAAAACAACGTCACTCCTAACCATGCACCCACACACACACACACAGAACATCACCAGCTCCGCCAACATCTAAACTGTTAAATTAATAGCATTGATAAAAGTCTCCAACATATCAGCATTTACAACAAACGACATTGTAAAGTGAACTATCGGCTGAATAACAGGCATGCAACGCTCAAGGAAACAACAACAAAAACATTCAACGACGGACAACCTTCTTCAATCAGAAATCAATAACCCAATCAGAATAAGAGCAAATAATCTTATGTTTTTATTTTAGTAGTAAGCGAATATCAATTGCCTCAAAAATCTTATTATCGACATTTTCATACAACAGCTGATGGAAATAAAAAATACAAAAACGAAGTAAAAAGTGATTATTATTTTAAGAACGATTATCCAAGAAAACCCTCGATCACATTCGATAGCGCTCGAACATTAACTTTGTTTTGTTTTTTTATTTTGTCCATTGAGCAATCGACTCTCGAACTAACGAACAAAAAGAATAACAATCGAGCCAACCAGCCAACCAACCATCATCCTACAACCAGTTGAGTTAATGGTTTAAGCTAAGACTTTAAATTGAAATTTTATTTTGGTTAGCATTCATTTAAAGTATTTGTAGTCATTTTCAAAATAAGCTAGAAACATAAATAAGTTCAAAAAATGTTTCAAGGCAAAATTCACTTTGGACTGCGTCATACCATACAGACCGAACGAAATTTTTGAAACAAACAAACAACAAGTCAGTCAGCCAACAATCTACAATATTCGTCCGCCGTTGTAGTCAGTCAGTAGTACAATAAATTGCACGGTACGACCCAGCCAGCCGGAGCAAGCAAGCAAAGCACGGCACACAACAATCGGTGTTACCTTCAACCGACAACTTGTATCGATTATTGTTGGTGCCGATATTTTGGCCAAGTTGTTTTTACTTATATTTAGTTGTAGCTGACTGGTTGTCTTGACTTCTCATTGCTTAAGGTACTACGTACATTCATACGTGCAATAAGTACAATCGACAACTACGAGTATCTTTTGCCTTTAAACATACGAGTTACTTCATCATTAGACTTTTAAAGAAATGAATTCAAATTGTGGTCTCATACTAAAAGGCTCCAAACAGCACAAAGCTAAGCAACACACATATGTACGATCGAATCGAATCCAACCAACCTTCCAATTCATCCATCCATCCATCTATCCATCCCACCATATCAACGCTGTTTTACAAGTAGTCATCTTATAGTATGGCTAAAAACATAACAAATACATGTACATTCATCTATACATACGAGTACAATTAAGTATCTAGTCAGTTTATGGATGGATATATGTTTGTATGGATTTTTATGCGACGATATCATACTCGACGATACGAACATCAGCATACAGAAAATATAAAATATAAGAAAGACGAAAAAAATCCCAACTGACAACATTCCACACACGTGTGCAAGAGTATGAGTTTGTGTATAAAAAATAAAAACCCCACTCTTTGGAAACCAGCACAGAAATGAATCCAAATAATAAAACTAACAACACTACATCACATCACACAAAGAAAGATAAATATATACACTCACTCACAACCATATCCCATCAAGATCCCCAAACAGTTCCCCCCGACATCATACAGACTACCCTGCCTAAATTCAATACAGAGTATAATCAATCCATCCACATGTAAATATATACATATGTACATATATATGTATATAAAACGAGTGACTACATCTCATGTTAAAAAACACTTCTTTGGGTTGCCACTTGCCCGAAGTATTTTAGTATAGACGAAATAAGTCCAGAAGCGTGCGACCAGGAGATAATTATGTCCTCTTGTTTTAAAAGTCAAATCAAAATAATTCATGCAATAATTTCTAGTTCAAATCTATTAAACTGTTTCACAAAAAAATTGCCTATGAAATAAGATTATATTTTTTTCAATAGTATTTGATTCTGTGAACCCAAATATTATAGTAAAATTTTAGAATTAGCTCTTGTTTTCGAGATATCGCGATTTTTATATTTTGGGTTGTTCAAAATAAACAAAAGCTTTAAGCGTTTTTTTGCTATTAGGAACCAACATCACAATGCCTTTCATTTGACAATGATCATGCCGAAACGTGTTCAGAGATGCAATGGTGGCATTACAAAACAAATCAAATATTTAACTTTTTTCTTTGGTCGATAATTTCGCTTTATAAATCGGATGTCTTCCACCTAAAAACACACTGTATATGTAGTATAAGATTCGCTTTCTTTTTCGAATATAACTATTTTATAGTTTTGGTTAGTAACATTTTTTACGAATTGTACTTCCTTTTTTATTTGGATAGTGACTATTAAGACTCAACCCTTTTTACATTACTTTAATCACACTTAATCTAAACCTGATAACCAATTGAGGAAACAATTTTGGTGAAAAAAAGGTAAAAACCTAGTTTTAGCAAAAAAAAAAAAAACGGGTGTTTTAATTAAAAACCACAATTTTTACTTAAAATAACTTCAAATCAAACATATTTAATTAATTCAATGTTGAAAATTAAAAATAAGTTAAAAAAATATTTTTTTAAGTTGTTAACATTGCTAAAAAATTTTGCAACAATCTCAAAACTTAAAATCAGAACTTTTATTCGTTGTGTAAAAATATTCCAATTAAAAAAAATCAGCATCCCAAATAAAAATACCTCATTTTGAAAGATTCTTGCAGAATCCTCGAAATATTTTTGATTAAGTAATTTCAATCTAATACTTTAACGAATGCGCTACTTCCACATATTCAAATTCAATAAACAGTTTTTTTTATTGTTTTGAAAGAAAAAATCGCGATATTTAACTAAAAAAGATTTTTATTAGGGCGTTCAATGGAAAAATTTAACTCAAAACATCTCCTAGATTAGAGCTAACTCTGAAAGGTTTTTACATTTTCGAACTCAGCGACCCAAAGTCGACATTTTGATTTCAAATGCAGTGTTATTATTTTATAAAATTATAGTTATCCTTCTGATTCGCAAACCTTGGGTAGTCAAAGTCTACATGGTTTTACCTTATGACCATGTAAACTGAAAATATCATCTACAACATGAACGAGATGTTGTGCATGAAAAACCTCAACATCAGCTATGTTTTAATATACATATGGGGATTTCAGGTCAAGTGACCGAACTTTTGAAATTGATGTCTTCCGATTTGGAAGATATGGAAAATAGGGCCAAATGTAAACTGATTGTAATGAAATTTTGCTTATCGATTCATGTTTACAGAAAACTTAACTGTGCGAAGTTTTAGCAAAAAAAACTTTATTTGTTTTCAGACTTTTGAGAGTTAGTCTTGTATGGGATGCCTGGTCAAATATGGCCCGATTCATTTAAAAATTAGAACATTGATCCAAGCTACTATAAATAATATTTTTGCAGAATTTGAACGAAATTAAAAAAATGTGGCTGTAAAGGCCCAAAATCTCTATTCTGGAAAGGTAGTCCTATGTGAGTGCTTCTGAGTCGATCGGTATACTTAAAAGTGGGTATAAAACTAATATTTAAATGTGTAATAAAGAAAAACATAAACGAAATATACTATACACTTTTCTGTGGTGATGAAAGACATAAAAGGAGTTTCTATAAAGCATGAGCAATATATATCTAAATTGACCCTCATTGCAACATTTTTAACGATACGTTCAATTGTATTTGTCATTTCAACATCAAGTACAATGAAAAATACTATAGTCTGGCAACTCAAGACCATTACTCGCACTCTCATAAAACAACAATATTTTATACGAAATTTCTCATTTTTATTATTCTGTAGCTCTGCTCAGTACATTTGCTTTATGTAAGTTTTTGTCGAAACACAATTTTTGCTGTACTCATGTATTATGTAGGAAAGAAGCTCGAACAAAAAATAACCATTTACTGAGCGTATGACATCGTGCCCTCTCACTCGCTCCTTATAATGTCATCGCACTCTAACACTTGGCAATGGTTTAATTTCCTTTGTGTGTAGTCGAATATATAGTAGAGCCATCATCATCATCGGGCTCACACAGATACACACACACACAATATATTATTGATGTCGATGGCAAGAAGGGAGGTAGAAGAAACAGGGAATGAAAAAACACAACAACTAAAGGTCTCTATATGCCGCTTCAAGACTCTGGTGCACATATCTTTAACAACGACTGGTTATTTCTGATTTTACTATGGTAGACTAAGTACACGTTCGTTTGTTCGCTCGCTCGCTGGTCGCACATAAACTTTTTGTCGTAGTCGTATATATTTTTGAAAAGCGCGTATTTTTTGTAATTTTGTGTGAAAAATTAAAATATTAAACTTATAAGTTCCTAGATTAAAAAAGCTGGGATTAAGAAGAAATTTTACAAAATCAACAACGACTAACGAATTGCAGAAAAAATTAATTATAAAAAATTAAATAATATTTATGCAAACAAATTTGTGATTTTAAAAGAGTAAAAAAAACTTGCGAAAATATAAATTTAAGAAGTCTTAAGAAAAAAAACTATCAACTGCAAATAAAATTAAAAAAAAACTGTTTACATTAAACAGTTAAAATTTACCTGTAAAGTATTTTATTTGTTGACACTTATTCAAAGAATAATAAAAAATTGTGCAAAAAGAAAAACAATAAAACAGGCAATTTTCGTGTATAAGAAAGACATAATCAAAACAAACCATAACATCAGCCATTTCGATCAAACACCAACAACGACAAGAGGAAAATAGGCAGCAAATAATTCATATAAGATCCATTGATCAACAAGAACTAAAACAACAACATCAAACAATTTTTGTGCATGTACTCATTTATACAACAACAACATACCCATTCTACAATCTAACGATTAAGATCAACAAGAAAAAGAATCAAATACTGAAGAAATAAACTAAATTAATATAAATAAAATATATTAAAAAGAAACACAGAATGTTTATGTGGACAGATAAAAAGATAGCACAGAAAAAACAACAAATGTAATGAAAACAAAGATCCACCATAAAAACTAAAAATCATAATGAAATTTTAAAATAGACAACATAAGACATATGATAAAACACAAAAGACACATAAATAAAAAATAAAGATGTCAAAAATTAACTGTCAAATATTGTGCTACGATTTGAGTTCAAATTTGAATGTATGTTTTTTATTGTAATAATTTGACAACAACATTCAATATTACAACAAGTTAAAAACAAAACTACTTTACAATCAGAGTTTGCCATTCGAAAAAATATCAAAAGTGGACAATCTAACATTGGAGGAATCTTTCCACTTTGCTACGCCACAAAGCCTATACGAAAGTATTGTGGATTTATTCATAAGGTTTAACAAAACAATGTGCACAGAGGTAAGTCATCATTTAAAAAAAAAAAACATTTTATTGTATGGGTAGTTAGTTAGTACTGTTGGGAAATACATATTCTTATTCAACTAAACTAAATCTTAGGAACACTTTCTAAAATCTTTTTTATATTAAATCTGAAACTAAGTCCTTAAACCAAATAAAATTAAATTTTATTATAACAGGTACATATTTACATACATGTATGTATGTACTATGTAGATTTGGTATGAGATGAAATCCTAAAATAAATAAATATATCAGTTCTTAGATATTAAGGCATCATTTGATCAACCAACATAATACAATGCAGATGGCCTAAAACCTGTAGCAACAACTGATAAAGAAATATCCAAAATCTATTGGATAAGCTTTAGTTTTTACAAAATCTGACTTATGAAGTTACTTGAATGAAGGCGACTTTTCTCCTTAGTTAGTTTTTAACAGTTAAGTATGTATTTTGATATCGACATCCAAATTCCTTTAGTGCTGAATTACTTTGTAGTAAGTTTATAATTAACTGTTATATAACTATATTAAAGTATAAATGGATTATTTTCATAGAAAACAATTAATTATAAAAATCCCATAAGTTCGGAATACATACATCATATGAAAGTAATTCAATTCGCATTAGTAGATTTTAAAATATTGAGAGTACATGTTCCTTATTTGATTGAAACCACTTCATTTTGCGTCCTTTTGGTATTATTTTATTTAATTTTGATTCTCTGAATTCGATAATTTCATTGTTGAAATTAAAACTATCAACTACTTGACTTAACAAAATTAAATTCAAACTAATAGGAATTATTTTTCACAATTTAAATCCACCTCTAGTCCGATATCAGTATTTACCTATTATTGCTAACAGAAGTAAATGCAAACTAGAAAATAATTATAGTGAAAACATTATTAATTGTAATTGTAGAAAAGTATTGTATTAGTTAGTAGTGGTAGGTAGGTATTGGTATTTTATAGTACCTACATATTTGTCATTTGTTAACGACAACGACAGTACATATGCAAATTTCAAATAGCAAATAGCACGTGGTTATTGAACATTTTCTACATAGTTGGCTCTTATTACATCTTCCTCTTCTTGTGTTTTCATTACTTAACGTGGTTTATTCATTATTATTATTTATTTGTTGCGCCTTGTACTTTTGTTTTGTTCTCACCAAAATGAATGTAAGAATAACAGCAATAAACAAAAAACAATAAATTGCATTGGTAACAGAAACAAAAGTCACAACTTAAGGTGGTGATGTTGGTAGGTATTGCCTTTAATAACTTGCAACAGTGCATTTTATTTATTTATTTATTTAAGCCAGCAGCACCCTTTAAGATGGTTGTCTTGTGTTATCAGCTAAAATCCAACATCTTTACAGCAGACAAACAACTCTTTCACTCATTCATTTACTCACTACCTTATTTCAGCACACACAAAGCTTTAGCATCGCCATCATCGTCATCCTCATCATCATCTCGATTACATTTGTGCAACAGTTCGCTGTTCTGTTGTCTAACAACGATTTTTTTAACGGCTGCTGCTGTTATTGAATAAAATAAAACTTTTTATTTTCGTTTCTCTTATAATAAACTTCGAAAAAATAATAAACGACTTAAGTTTTGGTTAATTTGTTTTGTGGTATTTTTGTGGAGTTTAGTTACAATTTGTCTATTCTGATATCTACAACCAAGTAAATTCCAACATACTTGGTTGCAGGACACCCACATTTTCCGAAATCTTTTATTGCATCATGTCTCCTTCAATTGGCAACACTTTTAATTTTGCAAAGAAATAAAACTTGAGCTATTACTCGGTTTCGTATAAGTAGTAAAAGTGCATAATTTGGCGGCACAATGTTGCTCATACGCACCATACACTTAGTACTCGTGATACTCATTCACACAACAGTAGCAACAACAACATATGTATTTCTTGTATTGGAAGAGTTCAGTGGAGGAGAGTTTAATTTTTGGCAGTTTGTTTTTGATGCCAAACACACACACACACACTCACACAAGTGTTAAACAAATGAATGCAAATAATTCAAGGTAGTCAGCCGTCAGTCAGTCTTGAGATTACCGAAATTAAAAGCTTTTGCAGCAGTACTCATGGCAAACGTCATTTTGCGTTTACTTGGCACAACGATGACTGCGTACTCGGATGGTGGATACTATTCGAAATCTTTGTTAGAGGTTCCACTTAATATGTCGCACTACTTTTGTATTGCAGCAGCAATAACAACAGCTTACAGTATAGGCAGCTTGTGAATCCGCCAAAGCACATGGTTGAGTATTATGGGTGGTTAATGGAGCTGCTAGATGGCTATAACATTGAAGCGTAAAATATTCATGAATGGTAGCAAAAACTACGATTGTTTTCTCAATACATTCACACGTACTCATGTATCATATGAATTTTTCTTAAATGTTTGTGTTATAGTTACATACATAGATACATTGGTATGTATGTGAACGTTTCCTTGGTCCTTTTTATGCTTTGTATTTGTACTTCTTTCTTAATGTGTTTTTTCTTTTTTGAAAAGCAGAAAAAACACAAAGATAACAACGGCCTTCCTACAATGCTATAAACTTTAGTATAGGATACAAAATACAAAAGCACCATCAAAAGGAAGAAAAAGGAAAGGGTGGTGATTATTAAGTTGTTAGTGTTTTATTTATTGCGAACAAATTTCTTTTTGATGTTACATTTTCTTCAAAGCCAAATAAACGGCAGCAAGAACAGCTGTTAGATGTCGTGGCCATTAATTGTGCAACTAAATAATTAAGCAAAAAACCTGTTGATTTTATACGGATGTTTTCGTGTTTTTTTGCTTAGAGAAAGAATGTTAAATAATCTTAGCTCAAGTCTATGTGGATCTAAGAAAGTAAACAGTTGATACCTTATTGTGATAACAATTTCAAATTGTTGGTATTATTTTTAGATTAGAAGTTGATATAGATAAAACAACCTCTTATGTATGAATTTGATAGTATCATAGTAAATTGTTAAATGATTTTTTTTAGGTTGGATATAAATTGAATATAAACTACAAATAAATTATGATTTGGAAAAATTAATGTATTAATGTCCGAATATTTGTATAGATGCATCCTTGTATCTGGGTGATCACCCATTAAAATTTTGTTGTCACAAAACAAGCAAAAAGTCAAAATGACCAACTGACTGTATAATGAACAAAATGCAAGAATGCATCATACGAACATATCAAGAAAACCTTAGTTTCACAGTCTGTCTGTCCATCAGATTCTTCGACTGTCATAGGAAAAATTTTAATTTCGTATATGCGCATTGCAATCTTCCAATATTTATATTTCTGTATAAACTTTATGTTGTATAAGCTCTTTAAAAGCAATCCCTTGCCATCCACAAATACATCGGCATCATCATTATGATCTAAAACGGAAATAACACCCAACATTCAACCACCACCCAACAGGACCAACGAACATCTCCCACTCAACATCATACATATCCATGAAGCTCAAAAGTATGTATCAAATTACACACACATTAAAAATGTTCTATCAACCCAACAAACTGTCCTTCTTTTACACTAACACCCACAAGTATTATATGTATGTATATATGTATACAAGAACAATCATTTACTACGTAGAGATGTAACTAAATACAAACATATGTACATATGTATGTATGCACAGAAAGGTATCCTCAATTTTACAACGATAAGGTTTTAACTTTAATACAACTGTAGCAAACAAATGTAAACTATGTATGTATAAAAACCTAAACCAAACACCTCAAGGGAGGATAATACTATGTTTTATTCGACAGTATAATACTAGTATACTCGAATATACTCACAAACACTCAAATATAATATAAAAACAAGGATTCGAATTCGAAGGAAGATGTATTTATATACACATTATGTATCTGAATATACATTCATCCGTACATACTATATTCATTTCATAAAATTATAACAGAAAATAATATTATAACAAAACATTCACTCAATTCACAAATACTAACAACACTCATAGATACATACATATGTAAGTATGTATGTACATGTTTGTGTACGAATTTTAAGTATGTATGTGTGTATGTATGTGCATAATAGATTTTGTTAACGGTAAATGCAGCACTACTGTTAAACTCTACATTATTGATGATACAAATAGGGGAGAAAGTATTTTGTGTATATGATCGTTGTTGTTTAAATTGGTGTATAATCCACACTTTATACGAGACAGAAAAATGGAACGGAACCGACGTTGACATAACCTATCTTACATCTAACATTGACAAACTTTCATCAAAAGTGCTTATAAAATTTGAATTTTACACAAAGGAACAGGTTTCCATAAAAAAAATAAAACTAAATAAGTATATTATTTCTAACTGAACAAAACTTTAATTTGCATTCTAATTCACTAAATTTTTAATAAATACAATATCAAATTATACATTTTTTTAAACTTCTGGCAACCCTGGTTACATGAATTGCTTTCAAACGATTCAAAATCAACTCTACACATTTTTTTCTTATTTTTAATACATTTGTGTTAAAAAATTCCCCTCTGCTTTGTGTTGCTCCGCATACAACCATGTTATATTTTTATCATTGAGACTGTACTTCGTGTGTTCGAATACGACAATGAATTTTTATTTTATTTTTTGTTAACGTATGGCATCTTACTTGTTTTTTCAGTTTCGTTTCTTCATCGTTTGTACATTTTTGAGTTCGTTCATTGTGCTCGATATGAGTTCAGTCAGAGCTACAATATAATAATATAACCAACATTCCGAACTGGTGCTTGTTGGCTGGCTGGCTGGCTGGTTGCTTGCTTGGTTAGTTGGTTGGCTGTCGGTGCTGGCTGGCTATTGTGTGTTGGTTCAGTTTTTATTACGAGTCAGCAACATTGGATGTGGAAATACTTTGTACATTGTGTACATTCAAGTTTTTGTTATATTTTGTGTAGTATGAGTATTTTCAGCTTTTAGTATATTTTCAAGTAGATTTTTTCTGCTGTTTGTTTGGCATACAGTCGGTTTGGACGGTAGATCGAATAAACAACGCAACCAACAACAACAGCAACGGCAACATTAATAATAACGACAACAACGAATGTACTGAAATGATTGTATGTGACTGTGAATTTATATTTAGTTTATTTTTCGTTTTATTGAGGGTTGCGGAAAAAATACAGCGCAGAGGGGATACACGGGCGAAATAAAAAGAGCCAAGTGAATGCCATGATAGCTGACATGGCGGCAGCAATGGCGACATATAACATCGTTTTGTCGGCTACGGTCCCGCACACAAACGTTTCGTTGTTTGGGAAGTATTTTATTGTGTAGTAAAATGCGTTTGTTGGGTTGCCTTTCCTAACTACACTTTGAAAAAATGTTTCATCGTTTTATTTTTGTAGACTCTATTATTACTCAAAAAACATTTTTTACACTTGAAGTTGACCAACATTTTTGCTGAGTGTAGTCAGTTCGTTAGCCGCTGCAACAAACTAATTGACGAAGAGACTGACGTACGGATAGACGGTAGGTTGTTTGCTTAGATAGATAGCTGGTTGCCAGTATATACTATGCTTGACTGCTGATGTTGATATTGTTCGCTTTAATACATTGGGAATGAACAAAAAATATAATACTCACTCATAAACACATGCACACATACTTGTACATCATGAATATATTCAAAATGTGAAAATATTTTAATTTTTATATTTTCCCAATGCCTTTATTTTGCTTCGATTCAACGACTAAAGTTAAGTTGCGTTGCTTTGTTTAAAGTAGAAATAAACTTAGTTCATGTGTTATTATAACATGACTGACGTTTAATGTTTTGATGGTCCGACGTCGCCAACGAAATGTGTTTCAATGAGATATAGTCTCTTATACGCAGTGATATACTCGTAAGCTTTTGTAGTTACAATTGATGATGTAGGAGTTTGTAGTGGTAAGAGAAAAGCCTATAATTTAGTCTAGGTGGCTAAACAGTTATTGGTAAAAAACATATTATATTTTCTTGTGTGAAAATGTTGCTCCTTGTGTATGCATAAAAATGTTAAGATATTACCCACTACTAAGCTTACGATGTTTTAATACCAAGTCTATCATTACTACCTACAATTGTATGACAGTACGGTTACTAATGCAAAAAGATTATCGATCAAAGAACACTAGAAACACTAGAAGTATCTCATTAAGAGTAGATTAATTTAACATTTCAGTTCGTTTGGAACTAATCCATCATTAAAAAACACTTATTATCATGTAGGTAGAATTTTGGTACAGGTAGTTTTTACTTTCACGAACTACCTGTTATCCTTTACGTTTTATGTAAAGAATCAGTAAATTATTTTATGACTAATACGAGTTATTCGTTATATAATGAATAACTCGATTAAATGCAATTTTGGAAGTTCCACTCTTATGTTAAATACGAAAAAAAAATGAAATTCCAAAATTCTATTAATTAATGTTTTATTATGGTCCCACACTCGAGTATCTGTGATGAGTAGAAGAGAGAGTTACAAACTTCGATCGCAAAACTTGTGATGGCAAAACTTTAAACGTTTCAAGCAGCCGCTTCGTCATTTATACGATAGTGTTATATGATTCGGTGTTCCAAAAGTTGCTGGTACTTTAGAAATCAGGTTTATATTGTGGTATGCGTATTTTATGTATGTACGTGTATGTGATAATTTTAAACCAGTTATATCGTTTTTACAGTGTACCAACGATTCAAATAATATCGTAGCATTGACTAACATAGTTCATAAACATAATCATTTTAAAGTCTGTAAAAATACACACAATCATCAGTTTCCAAGTCGACTACTTTACTGCGTCTTGTACCAGTCTTGCTTGTTAAGTTAAGCCGCCGCCAACAGGCTTGGCATAACAGAAACATTTTTCAAAAGATATTTCTGTTTAAGTTCGAAAGCTGGTTTCACCACCACGGCTGGTTTATTGGATTGTTTAATTTGAAGCTGTTTCACAGGCTTGATGATGAAGTTTATTTTGATGTTATGAAGAAGACGTTGACGATGAAAACGGATGATGATTTCCAGCTTAAGTTTATTAAAGAGTTGCTACTGCTTCTTTAAAAATATATCTAAGTAATATTCATGTTATTTTGAGTTTTTTGTTTCGGTTAGCAAACCGTTTACATACAAAATCTAAAACTATCAAGTGACCAATAGACCGTCCACAAAAAAAGCTTTAGTTGGCTGTGAATATGTTACTAACATTTTTGTTGCTTTTTAAAATATCTATGATTTGAAACGGATGTTTATACATGTGTATGTTGTATGTATATTGCACTCGGTTGTATTAAGTTAATTACAATGCATGTAGTTGTTGCATTCATCATTACTGTAGTCAATAAAAGGTGATACATATAGGGATTTATATTAATTTTTACAGGAAATAAGTACAAGTAAATTTATAAAAAATGTAACTAACTTAATCCTTAAAATCTGTACAGTGATATGTTTCAATTATGAGCATGCGCAGCTTTTATTTAAACTACATTATTAATGGTAAAAAACAAAAACTTTTTTAGCCTTAATTGAATATCATAATATTGTATAATAAATATTCACAGAAAGAATATCCCCTCATTTAGATTATCTTTCATTATTTATAAAAATTTAATTTTCCTTTCTCTCACTCAAATACCCTAACAATTCCCAAACGGGGACAGGAAAATGTGAATTTTCTAAAAATACCTTCAAAATTAAACTATAACTTCAATAATAATAATTTCCAAAGAGAAGGGAAGCAATGAACAGGCTACAGACGTACACACATACCATATGTACGTGGGTTCGTTTTCTTTTTCTGTTTTTATTTTTTTTTTTTATTTAAGCCGACTTACGAACTGAAAGGTACAATAACACAATAAAAGTGCCCTCTTTTGTTCATAGAAAGTAGGGGATGAAGTGAAATTCGATTTTGCCATCATCATCATCACTATTTCCAACCACCACTACCAGCAGCAACTGAAATAAAATCTGAATAAGCGTAAAGAATAGAAGGATGAAATAGGAAAATGAAAAAGGCACGTCAAGGAAAATAACACATGCCGTGCCATGACGGCTTAGTCGTAGCTATAACAGCACTAGTGGTAGAATAACTAAAACTGAGTCGTTACAAAACTCACCCCGGTAATAATTTGTGACTGACTGTCTGAATGCCTGCCTGCCTTGGATGCCTGTTTGTGTTTAAACCGTTTCTTAAAATATAAAAATCCCTTTAATGAACAACGTACAAGAGTAAAGAAAAACCTAAATTCTAAATAAAATGAAACGAAACAAAATACACAAAATATCAGCAGCAGGGCAACGGCATATGGCAACTCATAAACACAATGGAAATATTTTCATTATTTTTCGTTCGTTCGTTTCGTTTTTGATATTTTCTGTGAATTGTGTGTGGATTCTGAAATGTGTGTGAGCGTTTGTTTGCACTATGGTAGGACATACACACATACATACATATATACGTCTGTAATGTAATTCTTCTTACGTACTAGTTATTTTTGTATGTCTTTTTGTATTTATTTTACAAGGAGGATGATGAGATGATGTTGTTGCTGTTCCATACCGACCAAATGTAAATGCTTCTTAGCATTTGTATGAAAACAACTGCGTCATCAGTCTTGTTCAATGTGAACTCTATATTTTAAGGATTTCTTTTTAATATTAAATGTGAAAAAACTTAAGCAAATAATATGCCATGTAGGAGGAGGTCAAAAACACAGATACCTTTCGTGAGAGATTAGTCCACAGTAGGGAATTAGATCCGATAGAATTGAAAAATTAAATATTTTAGTTATATCCAATAAAGTTTAAACAGACATATTAATGTTTTACTATTCTTCTTTTATTTTAGGTTAACTCAGCCATGGGTCTACAAGCCACAACCGCTACAAAGCGGAAGCACGATCTTACATTCGACAGCAAAGACACAAACACCTACACAAACTGTCCGCCGCCAATAAAGGCTAGTAAATGGTCGTTGAATAACAATAATTACATCGATTCTGTTGGAGAACAAAAAGTTACAGCAGTTAAAACAAACAATATTAACAACAACAATAACGAAAACAAAAGCTGTAACATATCTTGCGGATCGTTTTCGTATAATCTTAGAAAGGGAAAAGAAGTTTCAAGAACAAGAGTGACGACAACATCAAAACCCGTATTAAACGCTATTGTCACAAATATATCAGTTGCCGGTGAAGTTGATGCTACTATACCATTGCCACCCACATCTTCAACCCCAGTACCAGAAGATAGCATAGCAAAGCTTGAAGTTGTAGCAAGTGTACCGTGGACATCAGCACCGGAACCAGACGATTGCATATCGAAATTACAGGCAGTGGCCGTACCTAGTGATCCTTGGGGCAGTATTTCTACGCGTTCAACTTTAGCCACGACATTGTTAAGTGCCGATGAATTAGATGACGATGATGATGACTTTGAAGATGATTATGAAGAAGAAGAAAGTATTATTCCTACGTATTGTCCCTTAAGATATCATACATTCCCATCAGCGAATTCATCATCGCCCACATTACCTCAGAATCATCAAAGTCAGCGCATTGGCAGTAGTTTTACTACTTCTCAGGGTTATAGTTCAAGACCTAATTTTTATTCCGAACCATTTCCCCAACAAAATTGCTCTCGTACTGGTAGCCCGCAGCATTTGAGAGTGGGCAATGGATTCACCTGGCCAAACGGCAACAATAGTAGCTTTTACGCTTCTTCTGATTCCTCCTACACATCTCCACAACAACAACAACCATCATCACAACAACACCAACCTCAGCAGCAAACAATTCGATGTGCGGAAAATGGTAAATCTTATTTGGAATTAGGCTGTAGTAGTCCTGCTTCAAATGTCTCTAACAACAGCATCCCTCCACCACCACCTACACAATTTGCAAATCTGCAAGTTTCAGCGCCTACCTCGTCTGAATCCAGAATTCCAATAAAACGTTGCTGTGATGTTCGTGGTCCTTGGTGCGGCGCAAATAAATCTTGCTACAAAGATATCCGTCTTAAAATAAGAAATTTGTCTATGTTTAAACTATCACGCTTCCGCCAAGTGTCAGAGCAGTCATTGTATAGATCAGTATTAATTTGCAATACTCTTAAGAGGATCGATAGAGAAATTGAAGCTGAGACGAAAGAATTACATCAAGTAGCAGCTCATGTCGCACAGCAGCATCATAACCATATAAATCATCCTTCAGCTCACCATCAACCACAGTCACAGTTTCATCATCATCTTCATTCTCATATGCAAATTCAGCCCCCATTACCTTCCCATAACAACAATGGTCAGCATCAACACCACGCGCAACAGCATCATCATTCCCAACAACCAATGCTGCATCATCAGCATCAAGATTATATGCCAGTCCCCAACTGTGGCCGTGGTGGTAATATTGAGTACCAAAATCAACAACAACAAAACTTCCATCAACAACATCTCTATCAAAATGAAAGATTAGAATCGTCGCCTTTCCAAAATTCTTTGCAGAAACCAGCTTCAACGACTCAATTTGCGAATAATCAAAGTAACAGTACTTGTACAGGATCTGTTTCAACAACACTTCATCCATATGACCATTATCCTTTTCGGGAAACACAATCGGGTAGAGCGACACCTTTCCCCAGCCAACCTGTGATATCTTTACCATCTGTTTCTGCCTCTTCATCGACATCATCTTTGTCACAAGTGCAATCACCTGTCACTACTCCCCCCGTAATAAGTACAACACCAGTTTCAACAACCAACTCAATAACATCTGAGACAGACTCCGGTTATGCGGATGATGACTCAACGCGTTCTATTAACTGGAGCTCTGTTCTTAGTCTATCATCGCAATCGGCCTTAGATCCTCTAAACAATAATGATCTATTTTCAATTCTGCCACCTGCGAATCCAGCTACTGCAGTACCCGTCTCCATACCATCATCCTCTTCTTTAACAAACAGTAGCGATTCAAACTCCACCTCATCTGTAGCAGTTTCAATAAGCGGTACGTTTACGACAGTTCAATCGTCAATGTCTTCAACATCTTCGACGAGCTCAGTATGCAATACGTCTACAATTCCTCCATCCGCAACAACTACCGCTACTTTTACTACTTTATCCACCATCTCTTCGGCCACGCATTCTCTGACCTCCTCATATGTTAGCAGCATGAATTCTAACACAAATTCGGCTTCGTCGACTTGGGAATACGGGTTTCTAGACATGGAATTTGGTTTGGGAACAGAATTTACAGAACTAGCTCCTAGCTGTAAACTCTCTGCTGATGATTTCGGATTCAAGAACAGTCTTACACCCGTAACAGTAACACGATACGACAATGAACTTGAACAACCTGCACATATAATGGTCGGAAGTTAGTATCAGTTGTAAACAGCTCCTCTGCAATTTGTATTATTTGGTTGCAAATAGTCCATCTCCTCGTCCATAAAAAGTATTTCTAAACATTTAAGTTGAAGCTCAACAAGCTTAAAAATGCCAATTTACCACGTTTAAGTTTAAATTTAAGTTTTCTTTCTTATTCAAAATTTTTAATTTTTCTCTATCCAAAAGTAAATTGCTCAGGTTGTGATCACAGTTTTTTTTTCTCTAACCACTCAAATATTTATGTAAAAATGCTACAAACGGATGTCAATGATCATTAATCCAGGAAAATAAATTCTAAAAACTTTAAATTTAAAGACGAATTTTAAATCTAAATTTTACATTTTATAAAAATCTAATATTTGTGTTTAAAATTGTTTTATGAGTAAATTATCGACAAAAAAGCTTTTACGATTTATTTTCCTAAAAAAATTAATGATGCTTGGTATCCAACGTGCAATGCTTTAATATCATGTATTTATTCCTATTTTTTTACTCTGCATACAACTAGTAAAATTTTTCTAAATACTTTTGTAAATACATATATGTAATTAATAAAAATAATTTAGGAATTTCAAAAATGTATCGCTAGCTGCAATCTAAGATATTGTTATTAGTTTAAGATTATAAAAATGTAATTTTAAAATCTCCTCAAAAGATTTTTTTATTTAATTTTGTAAATATTTTACTTATTTTATTTATAAAACAAAGTATGTATAATAATTTAGTTGACGAACAACTAAAAACATTTCGGCATAACAAAAAGAAAAAAACAAAGTTATTGAAAAAACAAAAACAAATAAAAAATATTTAAAAACAATTGTTTTAAAAAATAAAAAACCGATTTTTATTCACATCTTTAAGCAATCTTTGGAATTAATAGGGATACGAAAAAATAATATTTTTTCAATCTTTGACAATAAAAAAAATTTATTTTGATTTAGTGGACTTGAATAAATGGTGTCCTCAGAGTGAAATTTAAATACCTTAATATCATAAAAAAACAGTTACTAAGTCTACTTCTACATTAGTCAGCTTTGGCTTATAAAATCTTGAATATGTATGAGAAAAAACTGACAGAATTAAAATTGACATTCAATTTTAATTCTGTCAGTTTTTTCTCATACAAATTCAAGACTTGATAAGCCAAAAAAATTTTACCGAAATATATTTTTTATATTTTTTGGTTATGTTTACCGAAATATATTTTTTATATTTTTTGGTTATGTCTGGGATCATGGTCTTGCTGTAAGAAATATACAAGCGTCAGTAATACAAAAAAAAAAAAACAGAAAAATGAAATCTTTTAAAACTGATAGCACTGCTATTAATGTATACATATGTATATAAAATAGGAATCTAGCTCCCGAATAACCCATCCCCAAAAAAATGTATATTGATCAATAAAATTTTGTATTATTATTTTGCTTTCAAATGTTTTTCTACGGAATATTGTGACACTAGGTCTAAAAGTTTAGATCTAAAAATTTGAGCCAAATCGGACAACGTTCTATGGGCGCGCATCAGGTCCAAAGTTTAAGAGCCCATTTGTATGGGGAAAAATGGGTTATTTTTTTGTTTTTGCGAAATTTAGACCAAAAATAAATAATTTTTACAAGAAAAAATAATAGAATATTAAAGAGAAAAATAATAGAATATCAAATCGTGAAAGACGAAAATTCATGAGGTAGTTTAAAAGTTATTGCAGTTTTCTTCCAAAAAATCCATGTCCTTGAAAAAGCGCCTAAGGATATGCACCAAAAATTGTGTGTTATAAATAAACAAATTCCAAAGTAAGACATGATTTATCATTTAATGGCTTGTTACTAGTAAATAGTTCAGTTTTGTTTAAATATAATAAAATTTATTTAGTTTTTTTCATGTTGGAAAATGGTACATTTTTTTCAGGTCGGTTTCAGAAATCATTTTTTAATTTTTTGAAAATTTTGTTCGTCTTTCACGATTTGAAATAAAGCTGTGTTAGTTCTCTTTAATATTTATTTATTTTTTCTTGTAAAATTATTTATTTTTGGTCTAAATTTCGCAGAAACAAAAATAAACCATTTTGCCTATACAAATGGGCTCTTAAACCCGATGCGCGCCCATAGAACGCTGTCCGATTTGGTTCACATTTTCAGATCTAAACTTTTAGACATAGTGTCACAATAAATTTATAAAATTCAAAAAATCATTTTCCTTCATACAAAAAATTGTAATGACCAGTATCCAAGCCAGCATACAAATTTTGAGCAAAAATTTAAATCTTTCAAAATGCAGAAAGTTTTTGTCAATAATGAAGAGACGGGTCTTAGAAATAGTAACAGTTTATTTTCGAAACATAATTTAATGTAAAAACATAAAGTTTAAAATAATTTAAAATAGGACATACAGAGGTTTTTAAAGAGTTAAAACCGTATCTTTTAAACGTTAAAGAATAAATGAAATTTCATATAGTTAGACAAACAGGTCAATGTACGGTCGGGAAGCTAACCTATATTTGTAGATATATGTATATCAAAAAATCAATTTTAATTGTTGTATTAGTTACGGTTTCATTCATCAAGATGTTCTTGCATAGATTAGGCACCTCCAAAATCCTTGTGCCAGCTGCTGTAGCAGGGGGATTTCTCGCTTGATTACCCCTTGGAGTAGTATATTCTATAATGTTGTTTCTTTCCATGCTTAAAACATCGTAAGTGCTTAGTCGATGGATGATGAGTCCAAAGACAAGAGCCACGTTTGTAAAGCGAGCCGCTCGGTCCGAGACAGACGCCCGCTTGTAGCCGCAACTAACATGTTGAACAGACGCTACGGTTTCGTACTTTACCAAGTACAATTATCTTAGACCCTTAGACCAAATACGTCGGAATGGCTCTAAGATAACTCCCCCTCACGTTAGCCCTGACCTAGAATCCCACTCGGATTGTTTGCCGCATCTTCAACTAGGTTGCTCAGGTTTACAGGATGTACCACTAGGAGGTGTGAGTAGGAATTGAATACAGTTATTACCTGTTAGCTGGAAACCCAGGCAACAACTGCATCCCATTTACATCCTGAGGCCCTGTGCTCCACTGGGAGGCAAGGATAACAGAAGAAGAAGAATTAGTTACGCCTTTTCGCATTTTAGGTGACGATATATAAATACCATTTGATCTTGCCTTCAATATCGGAAACGCATTAAAATATAAATCAAGTTCAGATCACTTTGCGTGTGACTTTTACAGAAGCATTGCATTGGAAAATTTGACAGACCAGATGTAAAAACCATAATTTTTTAAGGCACTTAAAGAAAAAAGGTTTATTCTCAATTTAAGGATGATTAAAAGGTCAAACGTTTGATTCTGATTTGAACAACATTTGAAAAAAATAGCTTGGGAATTTATTCCCAAATTAAGAAACACCTTTATTCCCAAATCATTTTCAAACCTCATTCTCAAATATTTTTCAAATTTGGACATTTCTACATTTGGGACAAATGATTTCTCAATTTAGGACAAACTTTGTATAAGACAAATATTAAATAAAGTATTAAAAGGAGGTTAATTATACTAAGGCTTCTATAGATATCATTTTTTTATTATTTTTTACAAATAATGTTAAATTGAGAAAATATAATTTTTATACGTTTCACCACCGTAGGTGAAAAGTATATAATAAGTTTGTGCTGATGTTTGTTACGCATATAAATAATATTAGCCTGACAGCCACCTTTAAGTGCACCGATAGACTCAGAATCAATTTATGAATGTCGGTTGGATCTCAATCTAGGTTTGTACATGATACAATTTTGAAGATAATTTAATGAAATTATACATCATATAAGAGTCATTACTATTGGACAAGATCAGATCAAAGATTTTGTTGTATTTCATTAAAATTCTTCAAAAATATTACTAATATTAGCCAAAATCAATATGACAATTATATTCAAGTCCCCCATATTTGACAATACCTCCCATACAAGACCAACTTCCACAAGTCACTTAAATACCCTTAAAATCTTTCGTTGTATATCTTAAAATAACTAAAGTTTTTGGCTAAAACTTTGCACCTTGTCTTCTGTAAACATTAATCGATGAGCGAATTTCATAGCAATCAGTGCATTTTTGACTCTAGCTTGAATATCAGGGCCGCTTTCCGAAATGACCAATATAAATAATTGTCTCGAGAAATCGCTGCTGTGTTGGGAGAATTTAATAAGATAGCAGGTCCACATAGTCAAGCTTGGCCCACTATAGTATTTTCTTACTTGTTTTATTATCATCTTAGAAATGCTTTAATGTACCTCTTGTTTATAACAGTTCTGCAGAAAACGATACGGTCTAAAGAATATAGTTTATGATTCTAATTTTTGTCATTACTGTTCTATCGCGAGAACAGACAACGACAACATATCGGTATTTTTCGGAATCGGTAGTTATGCTCAAAAAAGCACGTTAAGTGGTTTTAAAAACGCTGACCATTTTTTCAAATAAAAATTAAAAAAATATAAACTTACATTTTATTTGGTCTGATAGTCTTAGTTAAGGCTATTGGGAAAAATCATTTAGGGAATTATGATAAACTAGTTCACATTCCAGATCCCGATTTTAAAATTATGATTTTGTGGATCCCTTCTGACATTGACATTGGTGGCAACGAAGCAGCGGATAAAGCTGCTAAGGAAGCAATTAATTTGCATGAAATCACGGAGGTTCCAGCTTTTTCCAAAGTGTTAAGTGGTTTTAAAAACGCTGACCATTTTTTCAAATAAAAATTAAAAAAATATAAACTTACCAGAAGACCAAAATATTGCAAAACTCTTACTCACCAAGAATGTATCCTCTTAGGACGGTTACGAACCGGAAAAACTATTTTTAATACCCAACACTACTACGACAAGACTAACCCACACCGTAGGCTTTTGTCTTGAAATAATTACTGTTTCTCGTATTTTCTCGGAATGCCTTGAATCAAAACTGGATATGCCACTAGATGAAGTCCTTGACTGCACCACTAAAAACAACTTGCCACTGATTAAAAATTGCCTTAAAAAGCACAACATCCAAAATGTTTAGACCTCTTAAATAAAAAAAAGTATTACTTTATTTAAAAAAAAAAGATTCCCTATTATTTTTGAAGTTCATTTTTTGTTGTTTTTTCTTTGTTATTTAAATTATCTGAAAATATTTCTGAATTGAATTTTTAAATCTTTTATAAATAAATGTATAATTTTTGTGCGCATATGGTCTAGCTACCCGGGGCCTTTTTTATATACTGTTTGTCAAGTAATTGTTTGCATTAAAAAAATTATTGAAAATGCAATTTAAATTTCGAAAATTTAACATCAACTCGTTTTAATTTGTTTATTTTGATTAACACATACCGTTAATGTAACTGTTTACTACAAAAAGACGTAAAAAAATTGAAATAAATACATGCATTGCAACAACAATAATAAAAAAGAAATATACCCAATTTAAAAGGCGTCAAATAAATGTTTGCGCAATAAGTAAAAATAACACCAAATGTTCATATTTACCGTTATATTTTTTATTTTATAATGTTTTTTGAGTGTTATCCAATGAAATTAAAGTTATATAAAGTATTTAAAAAAAATTTGTGCATTAGTTGTCCTAAATTAAAAAAAATGCCTGGAAAATTAGTTTCGAAAGGCGTTATAGAATTATCGTATTTCCATCACTATAAGGGCACATCCGCCAGCGAAATCGCTATAATGTTCTCCCGTATGGCTAGGGCATCAGATCCCGTGCTGAAAATGAAGGAATATTGTAATTAAAAGGGTAACCATGCCGCCCTAAATAATATACAATATGAATTAAAAGTACAATTATTAAAACCGTCTGGAAAAGTGGCACTCCAGCACTAGGGGCTTACCTCGCAAGTGAAAAATGATCATGGGCTATGTGTATCCCAAGAAGTAATCCGAAATATACCGGTAAACCTGAAATGTTCATCTACAGTGGCTAGGAAAAGTATACTACTATCAACGCAAAATATTAAAAATCTTTTCAAGTTTGCTACAGGGCACTTAATTAGGCTTCCAAACTTTTGGGGATCCGTCATGATAATACAACATCATTTTAGCATGAATAGAGAAAAAAATGTACCCCAATACTAATTCTAAGTGCGAAATAGAAAGCATGAAGGGATTTTCAATATTTGATGTTGAAAGAAGTAGATTTTTCCTAGCCACTGTAGATGAATACATCGGTTTTTCCTGTATATTTCGGACTGCTCCTTCGGATACACTTAGCCCATGACCATTTTTCACTTCGAACTTAAGCCCCTAGTGCTGGAGTGCAGCTTTTTCTAGAAGAATTTAATAATTTTACTTTAAAATTGTATTGTTTTATATTTTGGACTGCATTGTTATCCTTTTAATTCCAATATTCCTTCACTTTTAGGGCGGGATATGATGTCCTAACGATACGGGAGAACATTTTAGCGATTTCCCTGGCGGATTTGCCCTTATAGTGATGGAAATATGCTAATTCTATAACGCCTTTCGAAATTAATTCTGCAGGTATTTTTTTAAATATAGTAGAACTAATGCACACATTTTTTTTTTAACTTTAATTTCATTGAATAACACTCATAAAACATCATAAAATAAAAAATATAACGGTAAATAAGAATATTTGGTGTTATTTTTACTCATAGTGCAAACATTTATTTGACGCCTTTTTAATTGGGTATATTTCTTTTTGTATTGTTGTTGTTACAATGCATGTATTTATTTCAATTTTGTTTACGACTTTTTGTAGTAAATAGATACATTAACGGTATGTGTTAAACAAAATAAACAAATTTCAACGATTTAGTGTTAAATTTTCGAAACTTAAATTGCATTTTCACTATTTTTGTTTTATGCAAACAATTACTTGACAAACTGTATATTATAAATTTACTTTATAATACCTATATAGTATTAACAAATAAATAAACTTACCTATTGTTTTAAATATTTAAACTTTATTTTGATTTATTTATCAACGAGATCTTGCTGTAGTTTATTTATAATTTTATTAGTTACCGAAAAGCCACCTCCGTGTCCTGGAATTATATATGAGCATAATTTTGCCACCTTGAGACGATTTTCTTTTTGCAATTTCGAGTTTTCTGAACCGGCATTTAACCAAATCTCAGAATTCCATATATCTTGAGCGTTTTCGAATAAGTCTCCACATATAATCGTATCGCCCCACTGAGTGTTTTTAACTAACACAGAAACGCAACTCAAAGTATGACCAGGAGTACTAATTATATGAACTTCACCATCAATTAGGGAAAATGGCTTCTCAAAATTGTGGTGGGGATACTTATCGTGATGAGACATGCAGGATCCTACAAAATGCAAAACTGCATTTTGAAACAGATAATTACATCCAATGTGATCAGAGTGTCCGTGAGAACAAACTACGTAATTGATGTCTTTTGGCTCCAACGAATGTTTCTCCAGTTCTTTAATAATAACGTCTCCATCCCAAGCCGTCATCGTGTCAACAATTATATTTTTACGACAGCGAGTTTTAATTAGAGTTGATGTGCAATTGGCACACATAACACTTGAGTCAGATGGATCACTTTTAGAATATCCTACTGATAAAATATCCACTTGATTAAACGTCTCCATAATTTTTCAAATTAGTTTTACAGCTCTTGTTTTTTCACTGCTGATGATTGTTACTCGCGCCAAATTTTCCTCAAGTAACTAGAAATTATTTCATTCACTATGAATGGTGTTCTAAAGGTAAATTTACACGTTCTGTATTTGTCATTTGACATCTTTTATATTATAGGTTCTTATATTTTAATTAGTATTAGTTAATAAATTAGAAATTAGCTATAGCTTTTATTCACATTCTGAATTTGGTATGTCAAAGATAAATGGCGATTTCTTTTCTAGAGAAATATTTTACCCTCAATGTTGCAGAAAAATGTGCAAATTTGTTTTTGGTTTTATCAGTGCTCGTCGAGTGAGTGTAGAAAATATAACATTTTCCGATATTTTTGATGCAACATATTATGAAAAGAACATGATAAATTTTTAATAATATAATAATTTATAATATAATTTAATAATATAATAATAATTAATAATTTTTAATAAGAATAATACGCTTTATCTATAAATTGAAATTATATGACCATACTTCTGAATATATATTGGACTTTATTGGATGTAATTTTAGAAGTTTTGTACACATACGATGTATATTATTCTTTTACAAAGTTATGCTCAGGAATTGTCCAATATATGTACGAAGATTATTTACATTTTTGCAGACTGATAGAAACCCGCAACTGTTGTACCCTATTAGAAATCACCTCATATATGAACGATCTTTTCATGTACGGGTCTCTAAGCTTTGGAATCTTTTGCCACGTCATCTAAGAGATTTCACTTTTACCCCACAAACTTTCAAAAATAAACTTGTAGAACATGCCTCCATCATCAATATTTAATATTTTTAAAGAAAAATATCTAATTTTATATTGTAATTGCTTCAATCATTATTAGCGTTATACGTAATATCATGTTTAAACATATATATTATATATATACATATATATATTTTTTTGAAGTATTTATTGAATTTTTATTTGGATTTGTTACAGTAGTTGCCTTTATTTATATACTATTGTTAGACCACCAACTATATAAGGCCTTAAAGGCTCAGTTGGTTCATTTATAATAATAAATAAATAAATAAATAAAAGAACATGATAAATTTTAAAAAGGTTGCACGTTGTTGAAGATTTTTATAATGTTGCATGACTGTAACATTTTTGTTAAAAAAAAAGAAATCACCATAAATTAGCGCAATTGATATTTGAAGTAAGTACATATGTACATTAGGGTGACAATTTTTTGTATTTTCTTATTTTATAACTTTTTCAACGGAATATTATAACACGAGGTCTAAAAGTTTAGTTCTGAAAATTTTATCCAAATCGGACAACGTTCTATGAGCACGCATCGGGTCTAAAGTTTAAGAGCCCATTTGTATGGGATAAGGATATGCACCAAAAATTGTATGTTGTAAATAAAGAAATTCCAAAGTTAGACATGATTTATCATTTAATGGCTTGTTACTAGTAAATAGTTCAGTTTTGTTTAAATATAATCAAATTTACTTAGTTTTTTTCATATTGGAAAATTGTACATTTTTCTCAGGTCGGTTTAAAAAATCATTGTTTAATTTTTTTGAAAATTTTGTTCAACAAATACTACAAAATTAGAATTTGCTCTCCAGTGTGTTAAAACAGACAAATGGGAGAATAAAAACCCGTTTTGCCGTACCTGCGATTTCAAATTGAAGAATTTCGCGAAAATGCAAATTTTTGGGCCAAATTCGAGTAGATGCTCGGTAAATTTTATTTGTATTCAATTTTAACAAAAAAGATAATTAATATTATTAATTCGTTTATGGAAAACCTATGCTAAAGAGTTTTTTTAATATTGGGTGGCCGACAAATGTCAAAATAATTGTTTTTGGCAAGAAATAACCCATACTCTTAAACTTTTTACCCGATGCCTCAAATTTTCCGATTTGGCTCAAATTTTCAGATCTAAACTTTTAGACCTAGTGTCACAATATTCCGTTGAAAAACATTTGAAATCAAAGAAACAATTTTCCCGTCACCCTAATGCACATACTTAAATTCCCAAAGACGCAACGATGTCCCCACAAAATGTTGGGCTTTTACCAAGGATCTTATGCAAGAAATGGAAAACGACTTAATATTACAAAATATAGCCATAGTCCAAAATTTTTAAAAAATAGCAAACAGTATTGGTCATAGAGGGCTATATTTTTTTTTTTAATTTTTGTACGACAATATGTGAGCAAATTGCGATTTTTTAATTAATTTATTTTCTTGGATTAAAACCTGCTTTGCACTTTAAAAATCTGATGCGCAGCATGTGGCTTAGTAAGTTAGTACGTTAACTACTAAGCATAACATATCATATTCAGTGTTGGTTCGATCCACAGTCACGGCAACATATATTTCTGTAAATTTTAATTTCTATTCAAATTAATTACCTACCACAGCATCCTTCATCGGCGTTTGGCCTACAGCAATCACTCGACGTCGATGTAAAATAAAATTTACTGTAGAACAAAAAAGCTTGAAGTCTTAATAACAACAAATTACGCAACTTTACTGTTGTAAAAATGGACATGACATTCAATTACGGCGTTTAATAATAAAAACCAATAAATAAAAAAAGCTTTCAGGTATGTGATGGAAAACGATCGTTTTCAAATCGATCGATTTCAGATATATTTTTGAGATATATTTTTGAGATTTTCGGTTATTTCCCCAAAAAACTCAAGCCAAATGAAAGATAAAATATTATTCAAAAGGATTAAAGCCAAAATTTTCATTATTTTTGGGGGAAATAACCGAAAATTAGCTAAAAAATATGTCTGAAATCGATCGATTTCAAAACGAAAATGTCCATCACATACCTGTTTATCTCCCCTTTTCACCTCTCTACTACCCCTTTCCAAAGAAAGTAGCACAATTCGCATATACAATTGTATAGGGTAGTATTTGATTTCCTTTTGATAATTTAATAATTCGTTTATAAATCAGATTAGTGTGTAAATATTGCACGACTAAGCTAAATTGAAGTATATATGTATGTATATGAATACGAATTATAATAGTATGATTGAATTTAACATACAATTGCTAAATACAATGTGTGTTATTTATTAAAATTATTGGGAATCGCTACTACTTGAACTAGAACTATCCGTAGACATTACTTCGACATCATCTTGCGATGCCTCTTTGTGTGAACGCGTTTCCAACGCTACCGAATTACCCGACGAACCCATTGACATATGCAGCTCTCCCATATTAGTCCAATTAAATTGATTTTGAAAAGTATTTGGTACTTCATTCACATTACGCTGATTGTCAGTCATGCTATTTTGATGGGCCACGCCACCACCATTAATATTAAGATCCGATTTTCCCAAAAATCCATTGCGCATTTCAATATCCGTTGGATAGGGACGTCGAACATCGCCGATGCACCATGTTAGAGGAGCGCTTACAGCATTTGCCGAGCTTATTCGGTGAGCATATTTGATTAACTCCTCCGATGAAACAGGCCGCTTGTTAGCTTGGTTAATACTGGCCAATTTGCGACGAGCCTGAAAAATTGCAGTCGACAATATGTGTTCGGCCTCTTTGAGAGACTTCTGTAGTTTTTGTATTTCACGATCCTTAAAAAAGTTTTGTTTTAATTAAAACAAAATAAAATTCTCTTAATAACAAACCTGCACATCAACTTTTGCCTTTAAGTCATTCATTTTTTGTTCCAATTTCGCCTGCTCATCAGCCAGCTCCAGCATTTTACGAAATTCTTCATCCTTAGCAACCAATATGTCAACCAATGCGGTATGCTCTGCCGTAGATATTTTCTGATGTTTCGGCGAAAGATTATCTATGAGTTCCCTAAATAAAAACAATGCCTTTTATTAATTATTTAAAATAATTTTCCCATACTTTGATATTAATTCCATGTCATCTATTAAAAGAAGTAGTCGTTCCTTTGTACTCAAATGGAAAGACATGTTTGCGTTGCAGAAAAATTAGTTAATAAAATTGTTTGCAAATAAAACAATGTAAATAAAAGTAATTGCTTCTTCTTTGAATAAAATATAAATGATAGTCAATGTGAACTGATAACACAATATGCTAAAGCAACAATGATGTCAACACTACAACAAAAGTTGTTAAATTGTTGGTGATATTCTTCTCTTTATTAAATAGATGCTGATTTTTAAAAAAATGCCATATTTTCACTACACGCACCCAGCCCATTATATCCCATACACCGGGACTGTTTTTTTTTAAGAAAACTACTTTTTTAATACAGACTATATGCAAAAACTTCTCTTAACCAGGCTGCACTTCATACAATGGAATAAAAAGTATTCTGGTAATATCCTATCGTCTATGACATACGTATTACATAATACAACAAAGAGATACGTATGGCTATAATTTTACGAATTTTTTTGGCTATTAGATATAAAAAAAAAATTTCGAAATAAAATAAGAATTTATTCCTTTTAATTGCTGACTTGACTTTTGTTGTTTATTTACCTTTTGAGTTGTCAAATTGCAATGTTTTTGTTGTATTTTAAAAAACAAGAAATGACATTGTGTAATAAAACGGACTATTTTGCGGTACCATGCATAAAAGATTTCACCGACAACTTTTTCAAAATTCTTTCAGATACTACAGTTATAAAGCTATTAAGCGACCAGATTTTACCGCAAATGCTAAAATTTTGCCGAAAAAAGCTGAGAATATACCCAATCCTAAGATTAATGTTGACTTAGCAAAGCAGCTGCGTACAAAAATTTTGGCTACTGGTCCAATTACAGTGGCAGAATATATGCAAGAAGTTTTAATAAATCCCCAGTCGGGATACTATATGCATCGAGATGTTTTTGGTCGTGAGGGTGATTTTATAACATCCCCGGAAATCTCACAGATCTTCGGAGAGGTAAGTAATTAAAGCAGTAAACAAGTTTGATATTGAAATAACTATATAATTATAGCTTGTTGCTATTTGGGTGTTAAGCGAATGGCAAAAAATATCAGCACCGCCCTTTCATCTTGTTGAACTCGGTCCAGGAAGAGGCACTCTAACCCGGGATGTCCTGAAAGTATTGTCACAATTCAAATTGGGAAACAAGTTTTCAGTGCATTTAGTTGAGATAAGCCCACACTTGAGTAAGCTGCAGGCTCAACTTTTATGCTACACACACGAAGCTGTTGACATTAATACGTCTGGTTTCTATCAAAAGGGAGTTACTGCTTCTGGCATAAAAGTTTATTGGTACTCCCGAATGGAGGATATACCTGCCGAGTTTTCAATTGTATTGGCTCATGAATTTTTTGATGCTTTGCCAGTACACAAACTTCAAAAGGAAGATGGAACATGGAAGGAAGTACTTGTGGATATAGCAGACGAAAAGAGTAATGAAACCGACTTTAGATACGTTATATCGAAAAATCAGACACCTATTTCCAAACTATTTAAACCCATAGCCGGCGAGAAAAGGGAATGTCTCGAGTATTCTTTAGAAAGTGATCGCATAATTACTTTGTTGGCAGATCGCTTCGAAAAAAATGGCGGTATCGGACTTATCATAGACTATGGGCATTTTGGAGAAAAATCGGATACATTGAGGGTAAATACGATAAATCAATATCAAAAAAATATTAAAATATAATTTATTTAGGCTTTTAGAAGACACGAACTTTTTAATCCGTTGAAATCACCTGGTACTGCCGATATAACAGTCGATGTTGACTTTAGGCAAATGAAGCGAATAGCTGAAAAAGATGACAAGATAATATGTTTTGGGCCTGTTGAACAAGGTTTGTTTCTTCACCGCATGCAAGGGGAAGCCCGTTTAGAGGTACTTACATATATTTATATTATGTTGTAATATACATATAATAGATTTTCTTTTTTTAATTAGCGCTTGTTAAAAAATGCTTTACCCGAAAATCAGACAACAATAAAGTCCGCATACGAAATGCTGACCCATCCGGATAAAATGGGTTCCAGATTTAAGTTTTTTTCCATGTACCCAACTGTTCTAAAAGAACATCTCGAGAAGTTTCCTGTAAATGGTTTTCAGTAGTCAAATTATCATATAAGTTTTACTTCAAGTTATACATTAAGATTTTATAAATCGATTATACTATATATTTAATACATTATTTCTTGTTAAACGCTTCGTTGATTATTTTAGTTTCTTGGGAAGTAAATTGGAGTACAGCACTTATAGCATTCATCATATGACGCTTTCCGTCAGTGTCTTTTGAGACAATATAACTAATAATAACATTTTTTAAATACTCCAAATTGGCGCCCTCTCGCGATTTGCACCGTTCAAGTCTAATAAAATAAAAAGAAAAACATGACAGTGTTTAATTTAGAATTGATGAAATACGTTTAGGTGGTAGTCACTTACCTATCTACTTGCTCCTCAAGTAAATCAATTTTATTGTTAAGTTCTTCTTGAGCAGAGACTTTTTCTCGTATAGCTTTACGCATAGAAGTTTCGGCTTGATACTTAGTCTTCCTTAAATTAGCTATCTCAACATCTTTTCGAGCAATTTCATTGGCATAATGTAGCATATGACAACTATCACCAACTGAAAGTTTTTTAGACTTTACGGTTGATTTTGTAAAGGTAGAGCTGTTGTGTCCTATATCATCGAATGTTTCTCCATCAGAAGATGTGGTATTGTTGTTATCATTTTTAGCAACATTTAATGATGTAGGATTTATATTACTTTGGTTACTGGAATGGAAGATTTCAAATGATGTTTGTAAAGCTTTTATCTCGTGTTCTTTTTCATCGAGTAGCAGTAGAGAGCGTTGTCTTTGATTCTGCAACTGCTGTTCCATATCGTTAAGCTTGCAGCGATAGTCGTTTTCAGTATCAGCATGCAATGTTTGCCACTTGGTACGTTCTTCTTTAACTGCCAAACGCAATTTTTCATTAAAATTTTTTAACTCTACATCTTGTTCGTCCATGTTGCGATTTAAGTCCTTAACTTTTTCCTGCAATGTTATTATGTGGTCTTTTTGTTGCTTTTGCTTTTTTTCTAGCTCGATGACTTGAAGTTTTGATGCCTCGAGTTGTTGTAAAACTCTTATCATTTCCTCTTCGCACTGAGTATGATCAGCACCCACAGAAAATATGTTACTTAAGTCAATGGGATTTGTTGATTGATTATTCGCTTGTAACAATATTTTTTTCAACTGCATTATATTTTCCACAATGTTTGATATATCATTGTTAGTAAGTATTGCCTTTTTTATTATTTTATCGTTATAAATATCATAGTTGGGTTCTTCCAATTGTATTTTGTTGGCATGATCGGAAGTCATTTTTTCCAAATCGTGTATTTGCATTTTTAATAGTTGAATGGATTCCTGATCTTGTTGCCTTAAGCGATCATAATTTCCTACAGTAGAACTTAATTCCGCCAATCTAGATTCAAGATTAGCTACACGATTCTCATGTAAGACAGCAAGTTTTCGCGATTGCTCTTCGGCTACTCGCACTCTGTGTTGTTCATTTTTTATTGCAATAGCGTGATGTTCTTTTAATTGCTGCATTTCTTTTTGAAGTTGTTTTAATAACACAGAACTATTTTGACTGGCTGAAAAAGGAGGATCATGACCGATTTTCTGACCATTTAATAATTTAATCTGAGCTCTTGATTCTTTTAATTGGGATTGCAGTTCAGCTATACGTGTATTTTCAGCCTCATTGCTAGCAAATTGCATTTTAAAGTTGTTCAGCTGCATCTCAATGCTCTCTTTTAGATGCCTTTCATCTGCGTACAACTTCTGTAGCTCCCTTATCATCAGCATTTGATTATTTGTTTCTTTTTCTCGTTCTTGTCGCTCTATAATCAACTTTGCCTTATATTCATCGACCTCATGTTTTGAAAGTTCTTCATTTCTTTTAATGGTATTTTTTAGTTCCATTACTACTTGATCTTTCTGCTGCAGTTGTAAACGCAATATCTTTTTGTCGGCTTGAAATGATGCTTCCATTCTCGATTTTTCGGCGGACAAAGTTGCTAAAGAATTCATAAGTGTTGAGATTTGACTATGAAGGCCAGATTTATCATCCGAATCCAATTCTCGTTCTAATTTTGTAGAAGATTCTGAAGGCTTCTGCGACTCTCTTGAATCGTTAATATCGCCAGATAATGTCGATGATGGTTCTAAATTTGTATCTTCATTTTTAGTGAGAACAGCAGTCAAGCTTGTCTCTAACGCTTCTTTTTCTTTAAGAAGCCCCTTATAAGCTGTAACAATATCTAAAGAGGAAGTGTACAAATATATTATTGACTCCTCAAGTCTTCTTCTATTTCTTACCTTTTAATCTTTTTTCATATCGAGAAAGTTGCTCCTTTTGAGAATTTATAATCGATTCCAGATCATTTCTACTTCTTTCCATTTTGATAAATATTTAGTTAATTAGTCCTGTTTTTATTTTTGCCACATACTAATTTTATTAATGTATCTATTGTACATATACTCGAATATTAATAATAATAAACTAAAAAATACTACAGCTGGTCAATAGTCTGCGCCGAACAGTTAATAACGGACGCCGATGACAGTTTTTCGCAGCGTGCTTAGAGTCATCGCGTACATGGTGCGGTTTCTTCATCGGACTCACCCCTCTTACCGAAAAGAACATTCCTTCACAACGGTTGAGGTTTCCAGCGATGAGATTAAAAAAGTCAAGTCACGCTTGGCCATTTTAGCTCAAAAAGTTCTCTTCGCTGAGGAGTACCAATCCTTGCTATCGGGCGAATCGGTATCTAAAAAAAGTTCGTTAATAACTCTGAACCCCTTTCTGGATAATGAGCAAATCATGCGAGTAAACGGTAGACTAGCAAAATCACCTTCGTTGTCGTATTCGGAAAAACATCCGATCATCCTGCCTTATTCTTGTCGATTTAGCCGTCTGTTAGTTGATTCTGCCCACAAATCTACTATTCATGGTGGAAACCAACTTATGTTACGAATTATTCGCAACGAATATTGGATTCCACGTTTGAAGAATTTGGTGCGTGCCACTTATAATAGTTGCAAACGTTGCATAGTGTATCGCAAACGTACGTGCAATCAGATTATGGCAGCTTTGCCACCAGAAAGGACTACATTGGATAGGCCCTTTACAAATACTGGAGTAGATTTTGCAGGGCCCTTTGATTTGAGGAATTTCACCGCTAGGTCTTGCAAAATAACCAAAGCCTATGTGTGCATTTTTGTTTGTTTTGCCACTAAAGCGGTACATTTGGAAGCTACATCTGATTTGTCGACAGATGCCTTTCTGGCCGCTTTTCATAGGTTCATCGCTCGGCGAGGCTGCCCTGCTACAATGTTTTCGGACAACGGAACCAATTTCGTGGGAGCTTCGCGTGAGTTAGAAAATGAATTTAAAACTTTTTTAAAGGAATGCCAAGCTCGTTTGGTGTCAACCTTTAATATTCAAGGCCTCTCGTGGCGTTTTATACCAGCTGGCGCTCCTCACATGGGTGGTTTATGGGAGGCAGCTGTTAAAAGTTTTAAATCCCATTTTAAAAAAGAGTCTCATTCGGTTAAATATACATTTGAAGAGCTCTCAACAATTCTCGCCCGAATTGAAGCGTGTCTAAATTCAAGACCGCTATGTCCTATGTCCGACAATCCTGGCGAAGATCTAGCCCTGACACCAGGTCATTTTTTGATAGGGTCGCCTATCCTTACCCCCCCTGAACCGTCAATTTATGAGTCGCCGATGGGAATGGTCAATCGATATCGGAAAATGAAAGCTTTTACTCATGAATTCTGTCGACGATGGAAGGAAGAGTATTTAGCTAATTTACATAAACGCTATAAATGGAAATTTCCTGAACGTGACGTATCAGTTAGAGATATTGTTGTGATACGTAACGAGCAATTAATGCCAACAGCATGGAAATTAGGCGTTGTAGAAAAAATTTATCCCGGTACGGACGGTCATGTTCGCGTCGCCGATGTTAAAACGGAAAATGGTATGGTAAAGCGACCAATCACTAAATTGGTTATTCTAACCAATGATAAAACAAGTTGTTAAGTAATGTTATAATTAACCTATTTCCTTCCTAGCACCATGGCCGAAATGCAAAAGTTGGTTAATGACTCTATCTTGGAAAACGAAGATGCTCTGATGCAAGTATCCAAGCTATTTGAGGAGTCTATCGACCGTGCTTTGGAGGATTATGAAGAAGCGATGGAGGTGTCAGGTCCACCTTCCACTCCATCTGTGGACCCAATCCCTTCTATGGCCCCCGAACCAGTCTCAGAACTGCCAGCTACCTCCACTGCGCCCATCGGAAACTCGGGTTCGAATAACCTCCCCGTAGCAAGCCCTGGCAAGGTCAAAGAGTGCAGCCTCTGCAAAAAAACGCATGCGTTGCGTTATTGTTTTAAATTTTTAAAATTGTCCCATGCCGCTCGTTTACGACACGTCGTAAGTTTCCGTCATTGCGCTCGTTGTCTTGGAACGGCCCATGTGACAAAAGACTGCCCAAGCCTTGCTAAATGCCGGAAGTGCCAAGGTGAGCATCACACGGTGTTACACTCTTCGCCACAAAAAACCTTACCGCAGACCAAAAGCCGTAATATGAAAAACCAAAAGTCTGCTTCGGGTCCGAGTTCGTCTTCGGTTAGACTTTCGGTACGCCATGCAATAAATTTTTCGCCGACCATGGTCGTGAAAATGCAGTTTGGTAACCAGTGTGTTGACGTTCGAGCTGTGCTGGACTTATGTTGCAGCCACAGCTACGTCAGTGAAGAGCTTATTCGGCACACTCGGTTACCAATTACGCGAGTGGACAACGAAGATTATTGTCGGTTGACCGTTCGGTCTATTTATGATCAACAACAAAGTTTAACGTTGTCTGCTAAGATTCTCAAAATGAACCGCATAAAAACGCCAGTGGAAGACGTACCGGAAGTTGTTCGCGATTCATTCGAGGGTTTTCCGCTAGCTGACCCGACATTTTACAGGTCCGCGCAAGTAGCATTAGTTTTGGGACCTGAGGTCAGCTCTCGCGTTTTGAAGGGGAAGATTTATTCGAGTCCGGGGATTCCGTTGGCGCAATACACGATATTTGGATGGGTAATATCGGGGACTTCGCCGATTTAACTAATAATATTTTTATATAAATTCTCTTTTTTTTTCTAAAATACATATTTAAAATTCCTTATCTATATTAGATTGTTAAGATTATTTGAAATCAGTTTATGGGTCTGTCAAAACCATGTTCATTCCCGCAAGGGTCAGTTTAGGGGTCTGTCAAAAACCCTGTTCATTCCCGCAAGGGTCAGTTAGTGGGCCTGTCAAAAACCACATCGTCGACGTCTTTATTTAAATCTGTTAAGTTTCATTTAAATAAAGCAATTTATGTAAATATGTTTATATATATTATATTGCATACACTACGTTGTTGCAAGGTGGGCGGCAATGTTTAAGTCCATTTTTATAAATTATAGTTATTTGTTTCGTTACGTGTATTTACTCCTTAGGGCTTAAATGTACTACCCTCTTTTATCACCTTTGGGTGTTTTGATGGGAAGACTTAAGTTCTAACGAGTAATCTAACGGTGTTTTACTAGTTATAGTTGTCTTCAACTATTTTTTAATTACTTATTGAGTGACCGCCATTACCGCCACCTCGCAGCCGTATCACAAATATAAAAACCCTTTATATTTCACCATAATATATTAAAGGTAAATAAAACTTGAGATATTCATCTCTTTTTAATTAAACAAATTCTAATTGTGTTTTTCTTTTCGATTATTATTTTTCCACGCAAACACTTACTGTGAGGTTACACGTCGGATTTTTATATTAAAATTTTCCACACATATATGCAAACAAACTGCTGGCAAAATTCACAAAAAATTTTAAATTGTTATCTTAGAATTCCTTTGACAGATCAAATTTCATTTAACGAAAACAAATTTTGTTAACAAATTTTCATACGATAAATTTCGAAATTGCGTGAGGTTGATTCTTACCAGAGACTCTGGTGAATAACATTACGTCAAACACATGCGTTACTTGAAAAGATGATTTTGATATGTGATTGAGGATTTAAACATTGCAACCTTTTTTCGCAATGTCTAATTTTTATAGGTGGTGCCCTGTCAATTTCGCGGCTTAATCTTTTTATCTGTTTAGTTATTTAAAAAAAAATATTTTTAGCAATTTTTAAAGCTGATTTAGCTGCAAAATATTTTTGTGTATCAGGTTGCAATATGTGTACCACCTATAACAAAATAAGTACAAGATTACAGTTTTTAAGCGCCGCCATTTAAATCTATCGACGCAGGAGTTTTCTTAAATAATAAATAATTTCTTAAGTTTAATAAATAATGGCTTTTGTAATACAAATTTCAAGGAAATTTTCAAAATGTTCTTCTTTAATGTTAAGGCAGTTATCTAAACGTTCTAATCCCGGTTTAGGACACCAAATAACTGAAATCCAAGATGCTACTAAAATTATCCAAAATGACCCAGAAGGACTCGATGGATTGGAAAGTGACTTATTTAATGCACATAAATCACTTAAACAACATGAAATAGATGTACAACGTAAACGCCAAAAGATAAGACAATTTATTGTTAAAAAAAAATATTTTCGCCAAGAACCACTTCCAAATCTATTGACTTTTTCCGAAAAGGAACAGATAAAATTTCTACATGCAAGTGACAAAGAAGAGTGGACACCGGAGAAACTGGCAGAAAGTTTTCCAGCTAGTACCGATACAATATATAAAATTTTGAAATCCCAATGGAATCCAATGTCTTCGAAAAGAATTCTCTCCCATGACGCCGGTGTTTTGAGAAATTGGGAACGTTTTAAAAATGGGGAGTATAATGAAAAAATTAGTAAAGAATTGCAAGAACATTTGAAGAAGTTTGTTGATAGAGAAAAAACCAATTTGAACGTTTTACGAGACCCAAAACAAGTGTTTCAAAAGAAACAGTGGCAGAAACCAAAGAGTAATGAATTCTTCTCACTAATATTACAACCACAGAGCAATAAAAATGGGGATATGCCAATATCAGATGTTAATCCAAGAAAAAAAATTGAAAATGCGTCTAAGGCTAATGGTGACGATGACACATATCTCCTAGGACAGATTCAAAATAAAAAACCCATGAGAATACAAGATCTCAAAGAAATGCCGTCAATAAAAAACACTGAAAGTTGTACTAAAAAAACAAATAACTCTTTGGTTGAAGAAGTAGCTCAAAAAGTAAACAATGCTAATGGAACGGGAATCATTCAAGATAAGAAAACATCAAGTGGAATTGCATACGACTATACAGAAAAATTTATATCGAATGATGTTGTTATCAGCGAAGAAGATCGTAAGCGTTACGGAATTTCTGGGATAAAGGGGTAAGTTATAAATGGACCATTCTTGTACTAATTTAGCTATGATGCTTGACGTAGTTCCAAAAATATCTTTATGATCTGAAACCAGTTTACTTATGTATTTCTAACTGTTAAAATTGGTTGGGTCTTATTTGCCCTAAGTGTTTAAAACTGACTGCTCAAGATCATTCTTAAAAAAATCACAATTAAATAACATTTAAAGTACAGATTTGACATAATTATTTACATACAAAGATACTATAAAACTTAAAAAATAAAACCGAGTAAAACGGATTTGACTTAATTGTATTTATTTAAGACGTATTCACATCCCACGAAAATTATGGAAGAGGGGAGCTACATATCGTTCAAATGATTGCTATTATGATGACGATGGGGAGTTTCTTTATAGAGTACCTGGCATGGATCTGAAGTGAACCAAATTTGTAAATGTCGACATATTATTTATGTATGTATTTATGTTGGCTGTTTTCTATGATAACACAATTTTATTTTCAGAAAAGATTAATAAACACATCAATTAGGATATTGGTATTTGTATTTATTTTTGAACTGTGTATATTGGATGTATATTAAAAAATAATAATTTACACAAATTTTCTGTGTTATTTGCAAATAAACACAAAACTAAACAGATTTTTTATGTACTTATGTGTAACAATATAAGTTTGTATATAATTATATATGTATGTATGCAGATTAATAATTAATATCTTTAATAATAACATATGAAACAGCATTAAATAAAATAATATTTATAGTTGATATATGTAATAAGTAATAAGA
This sequence comes from Stomorhina lunata, assembly GCA_933228675.1. Lineage (NCBI taxonomy): Eukaryota > Metazoa > Arthropoda > Insecta > Diptera > Rhiniidae > Stomorhina > Stomorhina lunata. Next base: position 1,592,609 of record OW121740.1, on the reverse strand, counting down.
TAAACAAAATATGGTTGATCATTTTATTGTTTTGTGAGTTACATGTTTATCTATTTTTTAAGTCTGTAAAAATTGTAGAAAAGCCTTGGCGTAATTCGAATTGGTATGGTTATTGTTTTTTATATAAATTTTTTTTTATTATTATATTTAGTAACAAACAATTAATTGAGGCATCTGTTTCTAGAAATTATTTTTAAAACTTTATGTATTTCAGTTAGATTTTCCGGAAAATGGACTAGATGAACCGACAGACGGTGGTGTTGGTGTGGCAGCACTACGTACACCATCTCCTTCGCAAACATACTTGCCTGCAAACAAAACATTTTATTTAAAAATTCATTATTTTCTTTCTTTAGAAATTTTTTTCCAAGAAAACAGAGAATCCAAATTACTGGAAGGTTTTTTAAACATGTTTTTTTTTTAATTCTGTTAGTTACCTGATACAAATCTCTTTTTTACTAACGACACTCTGTATCCATGACCATGTAATTCAAATTCAATACCAGACAAAGTCGTACCCTCACAATTAAATTGTGTCGTTAATAAAGCTGGCGTGGAGGGCCCATCACTTAATTCTAAGCGGGCTCTCAAAGTACCCACACCGCCGTCCTGTGAATTTTGGGAGATATCTGTAAAGTTCCACACCAAACGGTTAGATTCACCTAGCCTAAATAAAAATTTTACATTTATATATAAAACAAAAACAGCTGGTTTCTTTCGCTTTGTAAAATTTACCATGCAGAGTGTGGCTTAGATTGAACATTTCGGACAGACCCATTTACTGGCACTAATAGTGTAACGTTTAAAAGTGGACATGCCGCACTCATGGCATGGTTGTTGTATTTATAATCAACCTTAAGAGCTGTAAAGGTGGGTTCACATTTCCAATAGCTGACCAGTTGAAACGGACATGAACTAGCCCCAGGCTTAGTGCGCACTTGATATTTTAGTATATCCACGTTAAAATAAGATGCAGTGGGATTCTGCTCGGCCTGACGTCTTAAAATGGCTGTTAATGCTGGCATGTTAAATTCTAGCATAGTACTAAATGAACTGGATTGAGTTTTGTCCCTAAAATTAACAACATACAACGAAATTGCTTCCAATATAAAAATACTGTTTTTGTTTGTGTTTACTTACGTTTGTACTAATTTACTATTTGGTATAAAATGTTCTAAGTTTTGTACATTTTTAATGCGAAAACCCAATTTAGCTGGGTTTGGATTATTGGCCAGCAGACCAGCAATGCCGGCGGGGAATGATAACATCATATCTCCAGATATTTTTACTTGACAGCGCGATTCATCGCTGCCTCTAATCATGTATTAGAAAAAATGCATAAATTATAACGTAATAGTGTTTTAAATTTTAAAGATAGCTCTTACCTGAAATAAGCATGAATAATTTCATGAAAAGCTACCGCCAGCGGTATAGTGTCCGAAATTCCAATTGTTAATGGCGAAGGCCCTCTTGAAGAGCTAATGCCGCCTATGGCTGTACGGAATTCCAAAGATCCTATACTGTCTGCTCGATTAATAGTATTAATCGGTGCCGGACTTATACGACCTCTTGCACCAACTAACATTTCAGATCGTCTTGAAGGCGGTCTTGGTATAGCAATACTGCCACCTGCTCCTGATGTCGGTGTCGGTATTTGTCTTCCTTGCGTTTTTGTTAAATTTGCTGAAGCTGGTGCCGATGAGCTTACATCGCCTAATTCGGAAAATATATCACCAAGATCTGCATACCTAAAACAATTCAAGTTGCAACTGATGATACATGAAGAAGCCGAGTTTATTACATTCATACCTTGAGTTATTCGACATCGACAACGTTGGACTTTGTAGGGGAGCGTAAGGGTGCACTGCTGCCGTTGGAGTGGAAGCATTTGAAATTTCTGGGGATTGTTGTCGTGAAGTTAGCCTTGATTGTTGTTGCAACTGCTGACTATGCTGCTTTAAAAACAAAATTATTAAGTTTGAATTATCTACTTAATAAATTATTTAATTTATTTGATACAATAAAATAAACACTTACCGAAAATACTCCAGTTGGTGACAATGAAATATTTTCGACAGTGGCTCTTAATTCATCCACACTAGCTGACATAGGCGCTTGGCCGTTGTTTAATGGTTTTATTTTAACGTGTATACGTTTTTCTGGTCTATCGTTATCAGAATCTGAATCAGAATCAGAGTAGAAACTTCCAGCTGAAAAATAGTATGACGTGTTAAAATGTGATATCAACTTTAACAGAAATGAGTAGTTGTTACCATTTTCTTTATTCTCATCCCAGGCAACTTCTTTGGGAGGCTGTAGACTATAGCCATCTTCATCCACTTCATTACTATTAAACTGTTGTCCACCAGTTGATGTGGTGTTGTTTTTGTTAGACTGACTCGGATCACCAGTTGTGCTAGTGTTATTATCGACTAAACCTGATGTAGCAGACGTATCAGGAATATTTAAATTACCTGCAGATGAGGCACCAGCTGATTCAGACCCAGCTCCTACCAGTTTTGACGTAATGGCTAATAGTCCAGAATTAGTTGTACTTGAGTTTTGTTGTTTCGTTTTGGATGGATCATCATATTCCATAGAGCTATTGCCACCTCGATCAACACTACGAAAGAAATTTTGATTTTAATAAATCCTATGTTAATGAATAATATCTACCTTTGTGTACGTTCCTCCTTAATGTTCTCTGCCATTTCACCATCTTTCTTCTTCTTCGATTTTTTAGTCTTCGTTTTGTCGCGTCGACTCCTCAGTATGCCCGACACTGTGGACGTTATTGAAAAATGTATATTTTTTATGATATTATAAAATTCAAGTATACCTAAACTTAAGACTTAAACTAATAAATAATTCAAAAATACGTAAATAAAACTCAAACACCAACTCAAATTACAGAATTACCGGTACATTAGAACTATTTCAAATAAAAAAACTACTGAAAATATAAAAAAGTTTTTGTAATAAAAGCACCATAGAGCGTCCTTGAATAACCATTTGATTGTAATAGAGTAATAAACTGAGTTTCACTAAACACAAGATCATACCCTGAGAATTTGAAGAGAAAATATTTAAAAGGGATGTCGTGCGTCTCTGACTTGTCCCCAATGTCGTAGCAGTTGTTGATGAATAGGAATTGTTGTTAGCTGTGTTTTGTGGTGAAAAAAGTTGATGGTGACTTGTAGTAGTTGTTGCATTAGTTTCTGTACGATCTGAGAACTTTTTAGTACTTAACACGGGAGCAGAAATATTTGGTGATGTGGCTGTAATGGTGTCTCTAGAGTTTGTTGTTAAAACATCACGGTCTATTTGTGTGTTCAGTGCTGTTCACAGGTACAGATGAAAGGAATTTTTTTAAACGAATTATTTTTAATTGATTGAATTAATAGTATCAGTTTTTTTAGTTTTATTTGTGTGTAAATAACGATTGGATGTTAGTTTATTAATATTATTGCATGTATTTTTATGCCAAAACCAAAGCTAATATAGAAATATCAATAAGGAAACCAATATCTTTTTACAAATGAATGTGTGTGTATATTGTACATGTGTAAGATTGATTAACAAAATAATAATCATAAAACAATAATAAAATAGTTGGTGTTTTGAGTGTAATTACTTATATGAAATTAAACATTATAGTACTTAAGCATTTACTACATGTAATCTGCTAGATGTTCATTAATCACCAAATTCAAATCATCTACATAATTTTTAAACAATAGCTAAACCAAACATTAAATGACAAACAATACTTTTAAATGTTACGCTGTATATTTTAAGTTTTAAACTGTGCAACAAATTGTAAGCAATCGAATCTTTTCTTAAATATGTACTTGTGTATTTATTTATTTCTTGATGCAAACTTATATAAAGCATTCTTTCGTTTCCTTATTAATATAAATATTATAAGCCCTGATGCTAGTATTGTAAAGATTTCTTCTCTTTAAATATTTATACCTCATAAATTTATATGTATTAAAAAAAATATCAAATATTAGTTGTGTCTAACCGAACTAACCCAGAAAGTAAAGAAACAGACCTATTGGTTGATTTTAAATAAACTTAAAGAAAATAAAGTTATTTTTATTTTCTTGGATTATATTAAATGTCATTTCTATTTTTTCTGAGATTTCAAAGAATCCAAATATAAAAGAATTTCTTTGGATGATTCTTATTCGACCTTTTTCTTAACAAGTTTTAGGAATAAATGAGCTCGAGGTCTAGGTTTTTTTATAAATGTATTTATTTATTTATGTCCAATATTTCGACATCCTTTGGATTTCATCTTCAGGGACCAGCGAGTTACAATACACACATTACTGAGAACATCTATTATTGCAATAATTTATTTATTCCATTTATTCCTAAAACTTATAAAAGAATTTCTACATAAAAATTTATTCGACTTCAAAGAATGAGAATGTAACCATTTTTCGTTTAAACGATTTATATTATACGTAATCAAATAACGGAAACGAAAACATCCTAAGCGTAACACTTTCGTAATCCGTTGGATTCAATTGAATTTCTTGTTGCACAGTATTATAAAGGGTGTTAAATGTGATTCAAATGAGATATAATGAAAGCTAGCAGATTTTTCAGTCAATCTTTTTCGTTGGGACGTCTGCAGAGTTTTGGATGAAAACAGTTTTAAGTCAAAATTATGATAATTTTGTTTTTAAGTTAAGTAGAATTAAGTTTTTTATAGGAATGTATGTTGTAGAAAAGAGAGGAAGAAAGTATACATATATGTAAGGAATACTTGTTCTTATTGTCATAGAGACTTTAAGACATTAGAAGAACGAGAGAGAGAGAGAGATAGATAGAGTAAAAGTGTTTAAGCAGTTGTCAAAAATGAACCTTGATTGTTATCCTGTAGTGATTGAAGCTCTGAGTTAAGGGAATTTTTGTTGATGGTTGTGGTAGTTGTGCCAGAGGTGGTGGTGGTACTAGTAGTGTTATTTGTAGCATTTATATTGACTGATAGTGAACTTGTGATACAATTACTATCCGTACCGAAATTTCCACTACCGCTAGTGGCAGATGTAGATATTCCGGTATTTTGTTGCTGCAACTGATGTTTGCTCGGATTGTTAGAAGAAAACCAGCTGCGAAAATTGCTTTTTACGGTACTTGTTGTTGCTATAGCATTGCCCGAAGCTGTTATTTCAGGCGATGTGGGACGAGATGTTGTAGTTTTAGTGCTATTTATATCAATAGTTGCATCGTCAGCATTTGTAATACTGCCACTTCCACTTGCTACACTACCTACTGAGACAGCTTCAATGCCTCGTAAATCCATTGAAACATTCCCACCACGGTTAATACTTGTTGCCGAATTCGAATTTGATGCAACTGAAGGTTGGTTTAAGCGAACATTTGAAGTTGCTGATATTTGCTGATTGATAGATAATGGAATGAATTCAAGTTCTGGCATTTCTAAAGTACAATAAAAATAAATAAACAAAAATCAAATATTAACTGCAAGTAAACATAAAAAATTACCAGGTTTTTCCAAGCCAGTGTATTTATTTAATACAAATTGTTCCAGCAATTTGTCGACAGTCATGTCTAAAAATTGTCGCTTAAAATCGGAATGTACCTGTAAAAGTGAATATGCATATTTTAATAACGTTGTAGTTAGCATATCATGCTTTTTAAATTATAACCAATATATTACATAATTTCAAAAGATACAAAAATACATTTACCTGTCCAACCATATCATGGTTATTTTGCAACAATTCCAAATACGTTGAAAGAAATTCTTTCATTTGTCGCAAATGCATCTCCTCAATTTCTTGAAAACGCTGTAATAATGTAGATAAGACCAATAACCAATTACATTACAATAAAATGTGAATATTTAAGTTTATAATAACGTACCTTGCATGTCTGTGTCATACGACGTTCAAATTCGTTTTTAATTGGATTATGTTTATCTAATAATACTTTATAATCATCTTGTAGTTTACGTAGTTTGGTTTCCAGTTTATCCATTTCTTTTTGAGATGAATTGTCCTTTCGGAGTTTTTCCAGTTCTTGTGCTTTACTGCTATACATATCTCGAGCTTTTTGTACATCAGCAGTAGATGTTTGTATTGCCTTAACACATTCCAACGTTTGTGCCTCGTCCTCTTTAACAGTCTTGTGCTTTTTATGCAATTCATCCGTATATTTTACTACATCCTTAACCAGTTCAGTAAGCTTCTGAACCATTTGCATGTGCAGAGTCGATAATTTTTCTGCCGATGTCCTAAGTATGGTCCATATAGGAGAAAATGTGCTATTTAAAGTCCCCGTACTGGCTTTATGAGCCAGTTTTGACATTAACTTTGAATTTTGCTCTTCTATATTCGACTTTTCGCGAAAAAAGTCGGAAAGTTCTTTACTCGCCTGCAAACCATACTTCATATTATGGTACAAAACATCAAAGCCATTGTTTTTTTCCCCCTAAAATTATATATTCGTTACTTTTAAAGCAATCAACGCATACATATGTTAATACGAACCCAAAAGTAATCGTTAAAATCGACAGTCATTTTTAATGTTTTTGTAATTAATATTATTTACTTCAATGTAAAGACTTGAGTTTAAATGTTGATGATTTCCAATCAAAAAGTGTAATTGACTTACAGTAGTAAGGATTTGAATTTCATTTTTATTCCTAAATTAAAAAGATATAATTAATTATTATAAATTTAAAAAACATACCGTCTATAAACCTTTTATTTTTTAATTATACGTATTATTATAATTTAATTTAGATAGACTCCTTTACACTCATCAGGTTTGGCATCTCAAATCATGAGTTTTTTTTTTAGAAATATCGGTGAAGAGAATGGGTTGCAAACCTGACCTGATTCATAAAAATGCCAAAGAAGTTAACAAAAAAACAAAAAACAAAATCACTTCGTGCTATCTATCAACTAGTTTGTCATGTATGGGAGCATGATCAATTATGGTCCGTTTCCAAAAAAAAAACTATAAAAATATATGCAGTAAAAATTATGTCTGTAAATAACTGTTTTTATTTTATATTAAATAGACATACATACAAAGATTAAAAGTACAGACATATAAATTTAAATATTTAAAAGATATAAATGTAAAATTTACGAAACTAAGCAGAATCGTCGGCTCTCATTTGAAGCTTCGCTTTGATTTCCTCTGCGCGTTCAACCTCCTGATCGAGACGTCTTTCTAGAGCCCTAGTCAAGATTGTGCAACAATCTTTTATGGCATGGTAAACAATGTTTTTTATTTGCAACTTATCCTCATGATTAGTATGAGAATGTGAGAGTCGTCGAAATTCATGAGTTAAGTGGAAACAATGGGTTATATTTTCTGGAGAGACAAAATCCTCTGCCACCTTGATGCAGTTGTGAAGATTTTGCACTTGATGTGGAGCACCAGCCGGAATAAAAACAGCATCTCCAAGACACTGAACAATTGGATAACCCTCTACACCATATTCGTTGAAAAGCCTTGCTCTCAATTTGTCATCTAAGTACCAGTTTTGATCGTGTATAGGATCATGATCAGGTTCTAGTCTAAAACCCTTTTCAAGTGTTACTCTATTTAATAAGTCACGAATTTTATCGGCATCTCTTGCAGGGAAAATATGCCATAATGCACCTGGTAATACATTTTTCTTCTGAACTCTAGCTCTGGTTAAAAATTCACAACCACCCATTGCAATAGCTTTATAGGATGCCGAAACTTGAGACTTGCTGTCAGAATCTTCGGGTATTCCAACGTATACCATTATATTGACAGCATCCGATATATCTAGATGTAAGTTTGTTGTTCCTTTGTCTGGATGGAAAGCCGAGCCATAAGCATTGTACATTTTTGGTCCAAGATCTGGGGGGACAAACATTTTCGGCAAGCAACTAGCAATATTAAGATTTCCAGTGCGTAGCGTATACTCAGGCATGGGCAGGCCTTTCATTAGATCATTATATCTAGTGGGTAATATTTCAGCAAAATCATCGCCAGGTGGCCAGTCTTTAAGTTTAAGCAACATCGGCTTCCCATTCGCATCAAGAAGTCTTTTCTTCATACATTGAAAGCCCTCCCAAAAATGACGCATCGGCTGGTTTGGTACGAGATTGCCATTGAGGCAATTTATAAGATCGTTAGGCTTCTCACCAAAATCTTTACAAAATGCTTCTGGTCTCCAAAGATCCAAATTTAAAGATTTCGCCACCTCCGATATCATAACTGGTTGACCGCACTTCCATACTTCTTGGAAAAGTATGCGATTGTCTGGATGATTTGCATTCGTCAAGCGTAAAAGCTTTCCGTCACACAGCCACTCATGGGGAACACCTGGAGCTATTAAGGTGGAATTTGTTAATATCATTGCTCTCGGTGGCAAAAACCTTCTGTATCCAGCCAGACCCTTTCGTAAAAAATTTATGTGCTTAAAGTTATCGAATGCTGTAGTAATGGGGTCTTTGCCCAATGTTTGTTTATTAAATATACGACCTGGTACGTAATCGATACCTTTGGCTCGAGCAAACTCCAAAGCTTTAGAGTGAATTTTCTCTAAACGTGCTTGCTTTCTAAGAGTTTCTTGTGTAGCTAGAGATGAAGCGCTAGTTTGTTGCTTTAATTGAGATTCTTTAATCATGTCTTGTATTAAATTCTTTAAATCACCATTTGGCATTTTTTGTTTGCTCAATAAACATCCACAGAGTTGGGGAATTTCCCAAAGCGTTCGTACATCATGTAGAAGTCTGCCTAAAATATTTAGGGAATCGCCAGCTATAATTTGAGTTAAAATTAGCTCCTTTACATGATGTGTAACGCCCCCAGAGCATAACAACCAATAGAAATCATCTCTTCCTTTTGGTGGTTTTTCGCCGGCTTGCATTTTACGCACAGTTCTGTTTTCTTTGCGATCTTTAAAACAATCTAAACAAACTCCAAATCCACACTTTTCACAAGTCCAATGAAAGTTGAATAATGTGGTGTCACAAACGTCACAGATTTCTCGAATGCCTTGGACTACTTTTTTCCATGCAATCGTATTATTACTATTCTCGTGAAGTTTTAAAGCTTCGGCTTCTTGGCGCCAAAGGTAACAAAACTGATCTCCCACATGCAACAAAATATAACGACATACTTGTATATCCATGTTACCAGCTGTTGGTTCTGTGTGCTCGTCTGGTCGCCATATGTTAATTTCATCTTGAGTGGGATCAATATATGGATTGGGAAACCCAGCAACTATTAACTGACCGCTTTCGGTATATTGAAGGCAACGAAATTCATAAAAACGACAGTATACATCATTGGATCCTTGCTGAGGAGTGCGTCGTCGGCATTCCCTACATTTGTGTATTTTAAGTGCATTTGCGTTTGTCTGCGTCGAAGTGTTTAAACAAGTATCAAAAGCAACAGCAGGTGAAGTGTTACCTTGTAACTTAAAACAGGGCAAATGTTGAAGAAACGGCTTGCAACTTTTACGGTATTCTTTATCTTTTTCTTCTTCCTCTGGTGTAAGTTTTTCCAAATTTTGAGAAGTTTCTTCATCAGTTTGTGAATTGTAATTTACTTCATCCTGATTTAGGGTCATTAATGTCGTATTTAAATTTACATCCTTGGAGCCTATATTTAAATGTTCCTTTACAACATCAAAATTTTGATCATCATTAACTTTTGATATTAATACTGAACAACTCTTTATATTGTCAGATACTTCATTTTTAGTTACATCGTTATTATTGGTCATTTCAATGCGTTTGAAAATATTAATTTCCTTGATATTTCCCTCTATGACCTCCGAAAGTTTTTCATGTGTATTATGTTTTATTTGTGATAATGTTTCTTTTTTTAAATTTTCAATTTTTTTTATATCATCTGTATTAGCAAGGTGAATTTCAATAATAGATTTTCTTTCCGTTGCAAGATTTTCCAAACGAATTTGTTTTGGCAAATTACTTATTAGTACAACGTTATCTTCAGGATTTTCTTCTTCGAATTCTCGCTTACGTTGTATTCGAAAATTTTTCAAATCATTTGTTTTCTTAGATGAACAATCTTCTTCCATTGACGAAGAGCAGCCCAGTTCAGCTTGGATTTCATTTTTCATTTCTGGCATTTCAGCGATGAGTGCTGCAGCTAATTCGTGGTTTTCTGAAGACATGATGAGCGTATATATAAAAACTATTATATGCAAAGTAGAACAAAATAAGAAAAAAATTGCTATTACTTCTTTATGTTGCGAAAATCGCCTGTGATCTGGATAAGGTGGCAGCAGTGAGTTTAATTTTTCTATCTAAATTCCTTTTGTTTCTATCACATTTATCCCTTTAATTGCATTCAGTAGGGAATTTGTGTTAGGATAATGTGGATGGCAGCTTGAGTTAAATTTTATTAATTGCTGCAAAATATTTTTGACCAAAAATTTAATTTTTATTTATTTTTAATTTTGTTTTTTATTTCATATTTATTTTTTAAAAACTTTTATAGGATTTAACTACTCACTACCACCACATTACCTGCTACACAAAGATGCGATTAAATATTACAATAAAATAAATTGAATTTAAATATTATATAGGAAAACAAATAATTGTAGAAAAATTTTGTATAAAAATATATACATACAACAGTTATCGTAGATTGAGTATAGATATCCATTTGCAAATTATTAGGCTTTTATTTTTTTTTTTTTTTTGGTTATTCTTAACAAAAACTTATCAGTTACATATGTATGTATGTAAATATATATGTATTTAAAAATATCTTTAAACCCCATTTTAAACATCTAACAAATATATTGCATTGCTTGTTTATTTTCTGTTCATTTTTGTATGAAGTTGCTTTTGTAACCATAATTTTTTTCCGTACGATAACGAAACTACGGAAATGATTATTTCATTAAGTTTTACTGAACATAAATCTACATATGTGCACTTAATTTTATGACAATGGCCCCAGTTTCAAAATTTTTAGGAAAATATTGTAAAGTTTAAAACAAGCTTTGAGTGGGAAATTCCTTAACTAATAAAGATACCAATATACAAATTAAGCTCTGATCTTTAAGACAAATAAGTTTTTTTTATAGAAATTTCTAGGTAACTTTAAAAAGATCTAATGCACTGATATTGTAAACATTTCGTTGTTATTTATAAATCGTCAAACTGAGCGGAATTTATTTTGCTGGATATGATATAATTAATTTCAATGACTATTAGACAATTGTACCTACATTAAATTAATTTATTCTAGCCAAACCCATAGTACAAATATGGATGTAAAAACATGTATATATACATACAATCATATGTCCGAAAACTAGTGAATTAATACATCGTAATTTTAAGGACTGTGAGTTGCCACGCTCACTTTTTCAAATTACTATGTTAAATATTTTTTGGACATTTCCACAACTACGGGTTTTAAAGATAAGAATTTTTAAAAATATGTGCATTTAAGGTTTTTTTTATATTATATTGTTCTAGTACTTTTTTTATTAAGGCAACACGATTTGTAAAAAAGCAACATTTGATTTTATTTAAAAATAATAAGTAAAAAAAGAGTTGTATGGATAATTTAACTACTTCTATGCATTTGTGAGAAATGAAATAAGTTAAACCGAAAATATGAATACTGACGCATTGATCATATTTTGAATTGCTATCGAGAAATTGCTAATTTTATATGTATATTTTAACAGTTAGAACGAAAATTTGAAAAATCATAATTGCATAAGCTGATAATGAATGCATTACTGGTATCTGTAGTTACAACAAATAAAATCGCAAAGAACGTCAATCGATTCTTTACAAAAAGGGGTTTAATAATGATCAATCGCACCAAAACGCAACAACTTTTATAAAAGTTAAATTTTAATAAAAAATTTACTTTTGTACAAAAAATAAAACATTTTTCATTTTGATCGTTTTAAAAAGTAACTTTTCAAATCGATTGCACAAAAATTTAACTTTTTATCCATCGTCTTATGATTCAAGCACTAATTATTCCCATTAAGAGCGTTCTTACGGCAGTCGGTTCTTATTACCGGAACGACTCGGAAGTCTTAGGATTTCGACCAAGGACTGCCACCTCTGCAATATTACAAATATTATCGCAGTAACAACAACAACCACCCATCAAGAGAATATGAAGTTTTCTAACAATTTAGAGTAAAAAAAATGTTTTCTCAATTTGCTCAAAATAATTTAAAATGGAATTACGTTTTGGTGCAAATTCTACAATTTATACCTATGGCCACAATCGACACGGATATATCTGCTTCTTGTTCTCAAAGTAACTACTATTTGTAATTTTCCAGAATTTTGATTATTTTTGGTTAAATATTTTCATTATACAAGTAAAAAAGAAGGTTGAGAATGATTTATTTTGTTTCTATAGAAACAAAATCCAAAAGGAATTGATTTTGTATGTTTTGTCTTTCTTTGTTTATTTATCAATTTTTATAATTAATTAATATTATTTGTTAAAACCAAGATATAATTACTGACTTCAATTAAAAAAGCGTGTTTAAAGAATAAAAATTCATTTACAGAATGGTTTCAAATCCGAATGAAATTTGATACTTGCTTGATATTTTTTTTATATATAATTTGAGAATAATCATTTAAAATATTCTCAAATGAAAATGTAAGCTGTGTTCCAGAACTACCAATACTGTACAATATTGTACAATTTTTAACCAGAAATTACAATTAAGTCATTTTTTTCAGTACAGGAACACTTTCCTGTAGTTTCTGATTAAAACTTGTATAATATTGTACAGTATTGGTAGTTCTGGAACACAGCTGTAATCTTCAAACATCGTATTACATTTTAATAAACTAAGTTAATTTATTTGAAACTTTGACTTCTTTCTCACTTGGAAAACATGTAATTCTTAAATAGACTTTGGCGGTTATCGATTGTGACTATTGATATTGATGTGTTATATGTACCTACACTTGTGGATTGGGTGTGTGTTCTTAATAAATTGTTCTTTTTGCTAACCATCATCAAAAAGTAAATAAATAAAATGTAAATTAATTGCGCTTATGTATAAAATACATACTACGTCCGCCATAGACTGACCTCTAGACTTAAACAGAAATGATATAACAACGATAATTGCACGCAACTGCCATAAAAGGAAAAGTTTTTATTTATGTTAATATGAATTACTACCATAGTACCTTTTCACAATCTTTTTTCACTCCTCATGACATAATTAAATAAAAATAATATTATAAATATAATTTTTCATAAATAATTATGAAAAAAAAAAGAAAAATACAATACATACATACACATACCCAAGCATTAACGAACGAATAAATCTACAATTGCTGCATCAAATCACTATTCATGTTTTTGGGGCGTTTACCCTATCGAGACTCCGCTAATCAGTAAATTAATTTTATGCACATTTATTTGTCCAGTAATGTTAGTGTCGAGGCTACTGTTAAAAATTATTGTACATATGTATATCCTAAATATTAACTTTTTTCGTAATAATTTAAATTTAGTATGTACTACTATGCTAACGATGTATTATTGAACTTATTTACACCAACTATTATGTATTTGATGTTTTTCAATTAGAAAATAAAAATATGGACAAACAATTATAAAATTATTGTTCAATCGAATAATTTTATCAAAAACAATTTTTTTCACGGATTTACACACGAACATTGAAGAAACAAAATTACAATGAAAAAAACTGTCAACTTATAAGAAATAGAAAAACGACATCAAAGAGAAATGATAAAAAATTGTGCTGCCATATTGCAATTCATATACATCAATGACATTTTTACAGAGCTGGAAAACAGAGCATATGTATACTAATACCCTACAGTAAAAGCCGACAGAAAAACAATACCGTTTTGCTATTGACAATGTCTAGTACTACTTTTTTTCCAATTCAATGTTATCCACTATTGACATTTAACATTAAAAGTTTCTTCAAAATCCTACTGGTATCTACCGTTCTTTTGGTTCAAATAGAGACGTTAGGATTAAATTGGTACCTATTGAGATACATATGTGTTGACACATTCGTTGACAATGTCACCAGATATATACTGGAATAGTCTCTATATATTCACTATTTCAGTTCTGAACTAAAATTGGGGACATTTGAACTAATGCTACACAAAGTGTTGAAATAGAGACACATGGTTCTAGTTTTACTACAGGGTATGTATTTCGGATTTATTTCACTTTTTCATGCCGTTTTACACACAATTTCTTTAAAACCTCCTTCACGTTTACACAAGAACACTTTGTTTTATCAGTTTTCATTATCTATGATAGGATTATTTCTATTTCTTTTTTTGTTAAGTTTTCAGGAGCGCATACATTTACATGACAATTACATGACTTTTAAATTAAAAATTTAAATAGTGGCATAACTCAAAAAATGTAAGAATAAAGTTTCATCTTCATATCTTCTTTATACGAAGGGAAAATGCCGGTTTGAATTTTTATTTGAATTTATGTCGAGTTATGCCACTATTCATGTAAGTGAGCGGATATGTAAAAAACATGCTGTCTGTTCGGGACTAAAGTTATGGTGATGATGAGAAAATAATTTGGTCATAACTCAGTCTAGTAGCACTAGTAAAACTTAAAGAAAAATTTAACATAATAAAAAAAGGTTAAAAATAAAAAAGACAAAACTTGTTAATAAGTTAAATATGTATTTAAACGATATTATATTTATGTATAGCATTTTTTGTTTAATGCAGATGCTTAGCTTAATTGTACCCGTATTTGTAAACCTCTGTAATATTTAGTATTAACATTTATTACATTATATTAGTAAAATTGTCCAAATGAAAAAAATAAATAAAAATTAGTATCTGTCAAAAATGTGTATTATTGTAAGCGAAATCGTTATTTAAACTTGTTTACAATCATAATATATTTTGATACGAGTTAATATTTTTAAGACTCTGTCAAACTTACAAAAGTTCATAGTAATAAATGAAAGATAATTAAGATTGATTTTTGTAGTAGATTTTCTAATTGTTTTCAATATGTATCTACAAGTATTTAGTTGTTTAAAATATCTAATTATGACATTAGTGTAAATTAAACCAAAATGCAAACTTTACCGAAGTATTTTTTTAATCACATATTTTACTCGCTTTGTTTTGGCAAAGAAATCTTTATACATAAATATAGGTATGTACATACATATATTCATTTTCTTATATTTTATGACAATCCAGTTAAATACATTTTAAAAATTGCAAACAATGTACAAGTACTTACAAGCATTTAAGAATGTTATTAAATATTATTTGTAAATTTTGTAGTCTGAGAAAACATTTTATTTTAAAAGAATAGTCGTAGTCAAAGAATAAGGTATAGTTTTTTGTTTGCGAAAAAATGTAATGGAAACTTCAAAATAAAATGTCAAAGTATAGTTTTTACAATTGATGGTAGGTGGCGCCATATTTTTTATATATTGATTAAACTGAACTAACGGAATTATTTCCTCTAAGAAAGTCCTAACTCAACTATTTGTCAATAATTGGAAAAAGTAAAATGACTAAATTTTTAAATTTCGTTACAAACAAGGTTAAAGCATGGCTACAACAAATACAACAAGCCCAAAAAATCATAGACTTTGTTGTTGGGTAAATAGTTTTTTAATGCCAAATATATACAAAAATGTAAACTTCAGTCTGATAATAGTTCCATTCGTTTACTTTCCAGTAAAAGTCCAGTAAGCTGAGTACTTACTGAGTAAATGAACAAATTTACTCTAACGAAATCATTTGTACAAGAAAAGTAAACAAACAAAAAATTTTGTAAAAATCCAGTAAGTTAATCGAGACAATAAGCAAAAAAAAAAAACAATACAATAGGCAATAAACAAATAAAAAAAGGACTAAGCTTTTAATTTTTAATTAGTTATATACTTTTAACTTTAATTTAGTTAATTTTATTTTTTTTATTTCAAATTGTTCGTTAAAAAGCTGTCTGCATTTCTTTTGATTGTTTTTTATTTTGCCGTTAAAAAACTGTTTATCCAACAACAAAAACTATATTGTTTTTGTTCTAGCCATTAACCTGTATATATGAGCCTTGGTAAACGTATTATCAAAAGAAATTGTTAGAATGTGAGAAAATACGGTGAGAATACGGAGAGAATACGGAAGACGATTATAACATCGCGCAATCCAAACTAAAAACTATTTTTCAAAAAAAGGACCTGTGATTCTAGGTATACTAATTTTTAGTTTTCGCATGGAATGTAAAAATCTAAATGATTTATTAAGAGAATAAGGTCTACCAATTCTAAAGATTTTGTAAAAGAAAAATATATTACGACAAATAACAATTTCCTTAAATGAAAAACCAAGAAAACGGTCAGCAAATAGAGATATATGTTTCCTTATAGGGTTGTAAATAAACCGTATAACAGAACTGAAAGCACGTTTAACTTTGATAAAATTGGTAGAACAACTACCAGAAAACATTTTAAGCCCGTATAAAATCTGAGACATCAATAGAGAATGAAAGTTCATAGCATATCTAATAGATAGATATTATCTATCTTACCCAAGACGCAAAAACTTCTTGAACATTTCATTAAAAGAAAATGAACAGTCAATTATTTACAGTTATTTTATTAGCAAAATTTTATATAATAGACATTTTCGTTAGCCTGCGTGAACAGACATTATATATATGTACTCGGTTATATTTTTTTATGAATCTTCGTTTTGTAATTGTTCTATTAATCTCTTCCGTTCTTCAGCTTGTCTTAATTTCCGCATAACCAAATTCTCATAATCGTTAGAGGTGACTTTGGTTTTTTTTTTATTTGTGGAAGTTTCAGAAGGTATGGTAATCCATTCGAAATGTAGCGGATTTTCCACTAAACCCTTTTCATAAGCAAGGGCCATTTTCGCTGATTCTATTGATTTAAATTCTACCAGAGCACTCCCGCATTTCTTACTTATCACTAATGCTACAATATCGCCATATTTCTTTAAATATGTTGTTAGTTTTTCGTTAGTATATCCTCCATTATAAGGGTCTTTTTTGTCAGAGTTCCACTTAATTTTAAGACGGTGTGTGGACTCAACTATATTTTGCTGTTGCTTATGCTCTGCTAATGACTTTTGCAGTTGTTCTCTTAATAAAGACTGTTCCTCTTCCAAAAGTCGGGATCCTTCTCTCCTCAACCTTTCAATTTGATCTTGAAATACCTCTTCATCGGATCTATAAGCTGTTTTGTATGGTTTACCCGTTTGTAAGTTATTTTGATATTCACGTTCACGGTGTTCCAAATCGGCTTTAAGTTTTTGTCTCTTACTATCTAATTGCTTATTTCTCAAGTCAGCTGCTTTCTTTGCTTTCAAGACATTGTCATATGCGGTTCTCGCCACTTTATCGGTAAGAATTTCGAGAGCCTTAGACAATTCATGAAACAACTCAGCAGCTTTTGGATTATCTGGATTTTTATCAGGATGGCATTCCAAAGCCTTTTTTCGATAAGCTTTTCTTATAGCATTTTCATCAGCTTCAACTTCAACACCCAAAACAGCATAGAAGTTTATATCACTGTATTTTTTTGATGTCATGTCTTTTTATTCGTCTATATTTTTTCAACTAATTTATTTCAAGTATGAATTTAAGATTTGTTATTAAAACTACATAGATGTTGTGATACGAAAAAGTGATACATTTTCCTCTATTAGTTTGTTGTTTTGCAAGAAAGTAAATTAAAGTAAACGTCAAAAAGAAATTGCAGACAACAACTACAATTCAAGCGACAGAACTATAAATTCGCTGTATATACACCTGAATACATATCATTCAAGAATTCACACGATCTCTTATCCAGTCGTATTGTCCTAAGTTGTAATTTTAAAATAGTTTTAACATTTTAATTGTGTTATTTAAACAGAAAAAATAGTTTATATGTATATAGTGATCGCCAATCGCAGCCATTGTAACCAACTTATGATTCATCTTTTGTTTTGATTCTTTTTCTTCGGCAGCTGATGTAGAAACGTGTTTACATTTTTTAATTTGTTAAAATAATTAACGACACATCTAAACTATAGAAGTATTTATTTATTTGTAATATGATTATTGTGTAAAATGAGTGTATATCACGACGAGGTTGAAATCGAAGACTTTGAATATGATGAAGAAGATGAAATGTACTATTATCCTTGTCCATGCGGGGACCGATTTCAAATTTCCAAAGTATGTACAATGTTTTTGTTCAATATTTAAGTTTATTGTTTCGTTTGTTTAGGAAGAGCTTATAGAAGGTGAAGAAGTAGCTATATGCCCGAGCTGTTCTTTAATAATTAAAGTTATTTTCGATCCTGTAAGTACATATAATGTCGGCATTATACATACATACATATTTTACCCAATTAATGTGCAATATTTTTATTTAGGAAATGTTTAAAGCCGAAGAACAGGAAGATTCGACTCTTAATGAAAAACTAACGCAACTTAAGTTAGAAATCAATTAATAATTTAATTGAAAATATAAAAAATATTCATGGAAAAATAATTAAAAAATACATAAGTATGTAAATCACATTTAATGCAAACAACGATAACAAAAAAGTCATCGGTATTTAGCTACGTAATACTTTCAGCTTGAAGTAAAATAGAAGCCGCTTATACATAGTTATATTTTTACCATAAGTTTAAAAATAAAATTTAATTAGCTGATTATTTGAAATAAATACATTTTGCTGCTGATTTTAGTTAAAGCCATGATAAAAAGATTTGTCATGGTTAACATTGGAATTTTATACATACTAAAATTTGTCTTATTTTTGTAATTAAAAATGCTTGACTGTGTTCATCAGGTGACAAAACAGTTATTTCTGGAGGTCATCTAGTCATGAGAGTGACATCAGACACCATCATCTTATACAAGTCATCATAACATTATCTTTATACTGGACTTGGAGAAGTCTATATGTTACTAAAAATAATGGTAATATATCTGTTCGAGTTTATACCAAATTATCAATTTTTTTGCAACAAAAATTTACTTTTATTAAATACTATCTACTCGGATCCGGTATTGCCCGGGTTGATAAAAGATTTTTACTTATTGCTATGTTACTCCATTCTAGAAAAATTAGAAATAATTTATTTAATCTAGCCCTTTGAATTTAGCTTTTTAAACTAAATAATGTTGTTTAACCTAAAAATGTGGTTGTACGTTGAAGGTAGAGCCTTTAATAGCGCAAAACTACCTTTAGAAAGAATTTTATAAAATCGGTTGCTACGTTTTGATTTTATCCTTGTTGTTAAATACAATATATGCCTTATATGGGAGTGTTGTTCGCCGACTTGAGATTTTAAAAATTTGTCTGACCTATGTTAATTGTAAAATTTTTAATAAATTCGGTCTGATGTTATTATATTATTATAGGTCTTCAGAATCAAACAAACAATAAAATAAAACAATCAGACAACGGTAAAACAATAATTGAACAATTATCAAACAATCGTCAACAGCCATCCAACAATCGTCAACTAACATCAAACAACTGTCAGTCAATCGTCAATCAATCATCAAACATTCGTCAACAGTCTTCACAATCAAACAATTGTCAAAAAAATCAAGCATTACCGTTTTCCGATTTGAGATAAATCAAAAAAATTGGGGGTAAAAAGGGCGCTGTAAATTTCTTGTTTAGTTAAAACGGACTGCTGGTTTAGACACCTATAAACAACAAATAACATACAGATAAACTTCACCACCATAGGTGGAATGGGTATATTGGGTTTGTGCTGATGTTTGTAACGCAAATAAATGTTGGTCTGAGACCTACCTATCAGTGTACCGATCGTCTCAGAATCACTTTCTAAGTCGACTGGCTGGATATCCATGTAAGCTTGTTATCGAAGTACAGGTCGTAACTTTAGAGATAATTAATGAAATTTGGCACAGAACCAAGACTTTTAAGTACCTAGAAAAGCACAAAAACTAAAACTTTGCGCAGATAAATATTTTGCAATTTTAAACCGATAACCAAAATTTGGTAAGAATGACCCTAGCTCCTATATCAGAACCTCTACCGGAAATGGCATAAATATACTTAATTCTAGAAATAAAAAAGGCACATACGAGTAATGTCTCAAAGACCTAAGAAAAACTTGTAGTTGTTTGTCCATATTTGACCTTAGTAGTGAAGGGTATCATATAGTCGGACTTGCTTGTTTTATATATGGGCATTTCCTCCGGATGGTCATCCAGGATCGAAAAATAAAATGTTGATAATCATAATCGTGTTTTATTGATTAAAATTATAAAAAAGTATATTTTTTTTATAATAGAATATGGTTTCATATCATATCCCAGCTGTTGTACTTGAGCAAATTAAGCTGGAAACTGGAAAACTTTATATTTTCTTTTTAAGCTACTTCTAAACCATTTTTATATGGATTAATGCATGGTAATAATAATAAAAACAACATATGGAAAAATCGTTCGTTCGCGACCGGAACTTAAGCCAATTAAACAATATTTTATTAATTTAAAACTGTATAGAGCCCTACATTAATACACTTTTAAAATAAATTAATCACCCTTGAATATTCCGTTCCATTTCGCAGATTTTTATTTTTCACTACTGTCAGCCAAAGTTGACTTCTATTTTGTGTAAGTTCGGAACCACATGTTTATAACTATCATTATGAAAGCTTAAACTCGACGAAATTCATCTAGGAAAAGTTTTGTTATCTATATTTTTTGTACATCAAAAGCGTACGTTTGTGATCCCAGGAAATGGTCATATATAGATTTCACACGTAACGTACATGTAGCTAACGTGAACTCTTAAGTATTTTTACTGATTATTTATTAACCCCAGATACTACATTGCACTTACATACATATGTACTAACTAAATTATAATAATGATCAAAATATTGCTGATTTTTATGTGCGAAAAACAAAAGTTTTGAAATTTAATCTCAATACTGAAATTGTTATTAAAGTAAATAAATAAACAGTTACTTGTGAAGTGGCTATACTCGAGATAAAATAAAATTATACAAATATTTTTATTCAAAATGGTATATAAGTCCTAAAAAGTACCGATTCGCTGCTAAAATTATTTGCAATTTATATCATTAACATTAGATATATTTAAACTTACGCATAAGGAAATGCAATAACCTTTTAGAAACAATGTACAACTACAGATGCATTGCTACATTTATAGCTTTTGTGAGTCTATTTCCTTACATAGAATCATGCAGGAGTATAGAGCAGACTTACAAATTTTCAAATTCTGATGTTTCAATAAGACTTAAGAGGAAGACACCGAAACTGGAGTACTCAATATTAAAAGGTATGTACATAATGATTCCTTAAGTTACAAAAAATCGTACCTTGAGAGAATATTATATGCCTTTACATTGCATTGTTGCAGGTTCTGAAGAGCTACAATCCATATCATTTGAGAATTTAATTACAAATAATAATTTAGAAGCTTCGGAAGATGGAATGTTTAAGCTAACTGATGGTTTAAATTCTGTCAAATTCGAATTAATACCTTCAACTGGCGATATGACACATATTCGTATTATTCGAGAAAATATTGTTGGTACTAATGAACCTATGGACTGTATAAGGTTAAACATAGGTAATACGTACTGGTATGGTGGCCCTGAAGATCGACATCAATATTGGCCAGTAGAGAAGCAAATTTTTAAAAATTATTCGTACCTTACAAAAGAAGATCATAATGCTGGTTTAGCTGAGCGCTATTGGCTGAATTCTGACGGAAAGTTTTTCTATGTAGAAGATCAAACGCCACTGTTTATTGAACAGAATTCCGAAGGATATGAAAATAAATTGTGTTTCTATGCTCGAAAATCCTTGCCATATGATATTCGCATGAAATCTATCAGTTTTGTCTATCATGTCGGAATAGCTAGCAATGCAAAAACAGCTCATATGTATGCGGTTCAAAAAATTCTAGGCCATCCGCGGGAATACCCAGATGAACGAATGGTTCAATATCCGATTTGGTCTACTTGGGCCCTATACAAAGCTGATATCAATGATAAAATAGTAAGGGAATTCGGTGATAAAATTAAATTATTTGGCTTTCAAAACAGTCAATTGGAAATTGATGACGATTGGGAAGATTGTTACGGTGCGTTAACATTTAGGAAGAGTAAATTTCCTGACATTAAAAAATTGACTAATGATTTAAAATCTAATGGATTTCGAGTTACTCTATGGATACATCCGTTTATAAACAAGGATTGCAAACAGATATATAATGAAGCTCTTTCAAAGGGGTAATAATATATGTTTACATGAACACATACGTTCATTTGCAGCAACATTGTCATAATCTAAAATTAGTTCATTGAAATTCGTTTTATGAATCTAGAATAGGTAGATAGTGTTATACAAGTAGGAACTTATTCTTAATATGCTCATCTGATTTTAATATCTAGAATTTCGTTTAATGATAAGGCCAATTCAAGGCTTTAGTTGTAAGAAAGTAATTTTACTTTTTTTTATTATTTATTATGTATGTCGATGTTGCGGCAAACGAGCGACACATGTCTTATTAATTTAAATACATATTTTTTTTGTCCTCAGATATTTGGTTTTAGATCATAACAATAATCCGGCCACACAATGGTGGAATAGTAAGACAGGTGAAGCAGCGTATATAGATTTTACAAAATCTGAAGCTCAGAAATGGTTTAAGCAGCGTTTGCGAAGACTGCAAACAGAAGATGGTATTGACAGTTTCAAATTCGATGCAGGAGAGTCCAGTTGGTTACCCAAAGACCCAATTTTAAATGCCTCATCTAACTCCTCTCCAATTCAAATAACAAAGGATTACATACGTACTGTAGGCTCGTTTGGTCCAATGGTTGAGGTACGTTCTGGACAAGGTACCCAAGATTTGCCAATATTCGTAAGAATGATAGATAAAGATTCAGAATGGAAATGGGAAAATGGTCTTGTTACTTTAATAACTACTTTATTGCAAATGAATTTAAATGGTTATCCATTTGTTCTACCCGACATGATAGGTGGTAATGGTTACAATAATAAACCTCCTTCAAAAGAACTTTTTTTGAGATGGCTACAAGCTAACGTTTTCATGCCCTGTTTACAATTCTCTTTTGTTCCCTGGAATTTTGACAACGAAACAATAGAAATAAGTAAAAAATTTACAAAGCTACACAGTGACTACACACCCAAAATAATGGATCGATTTAAACTAGCTGCAAAAACTGGGGAGCCTGTTAATACTCCACTTTGGTGGGCAGATCCTAACGACACCACTGCGCAACGAATTTTTGATCGTTAGTACATATAAATAATAGTTTCTATCCTTAAATAACTTTTAAAATTTATATTTTTTAGAATTTATGCTCGGGGATGATATTATTGCGGCTCCAGTAGTAGAAGAATCGGCGACAAAGCGCGATATATATCTTCCTAAAGGAAAATGGCTAGATGGAAATTCTCAAGTTACTTATATAGGTCCGAAATGGATAATGGACTACCCCGCGCCTTTGGATATTTTACCATACTTCATAAAAATAAATTGATCCATAGCTAAAATAAAATATCTAAATTTGTATTGTAATATTTTTAAAATAAATTATTATTATTATAAATAGTATATACATTCATATATCAATAAAGGTTATACATATATTAATACTAATTCAAAATCGCATCATAAGAAGAGGGCTATTTCAATGAATCAGTAAATGATACTTGAATTGATTCAATATGATCAGGATTTGCATTTATTATTTCTTCCTTTAATAATTCTTCCATACAAAACCTGTAAAATGCAAATTATATGTACATTATGTAGTATTATACGTATAGTACATACTTAGCTTCAAAGTTTTTCAAGATTTTTTGCTCATTAATGAACTTTGAAATTTCAAATTTTAATTTAAATACGTCAACGTTATTGAAGCACTGTTCCTCATAGAAACTTTCTATTGCAACGAAACGGCTAGTTTGTTTTCGCTTAAAAAGAAATTAGGATTCTTCTTATTATTTGCGACTCTGAATAAAATAATAACTAAAATTATTAGAAAATTACCATGTCAATTAGAATATCTTTTAATTGATCTAGAGACAAATGACTACTTTGTAATATGGCTACTTCTTTCTTCAATCGATCATTACTTTTCATCAATGCAAAGTTCTCAGTTTCTTAATATAATTTATGTATAAATAATAAAATTAAATGTTTTTAGGATTAATGAAGAACAATACAGTAACTACTTACCTTTTTGTTCAATTTTCTTTTTTAAGCTTTTCAGTTTTGTTTCAAGTTGCAAAATTTGTGTTCTATAACTGGATTCGATTTCGCTAGTTATATTGTCAGCTATAGTTGCATTTTTCACGCTTATGGCAACAATTGCGTTTACTTGCTTCTGTATATTTTCTAATTGACCAAAAAGTTGATCACACTTTCTAATTTTGATCTCAAGACGAGCTAATAAATAGTTTTTATATTGTTCCCATTGTGACTTTAATTCCTGCATATAGCTTTGTTTTGTAAGAGCTAAATCATTTAATATCCTTTTAATTTCTTCTTTCTTCCATTCTTGAAAAAGATGTAAAAAATACAAATACATATTTTCGATTTCTTGAACTTTATAGTTGTCATCAGTATTAACTGCAATCGAACAAACCGACTTGGTCACCAGGCTTTTTACCGATTCATCACATATTTCTAAATTGGTTAATTTCAATGATTCCTTCTCATATTTAGACCGTTGCGAATGTAAGTTTTTAACGACTGCTAAATTGCTTTTAGCTTCTTCAGCTGTTTCCTGTGATTTTTCATTAGAATTTGTTGTAAGCAACTCTAGGGCAAGCATAAATTCAACAGACGGCTGATAATTTATAGTACTTAGGATATTCTTTAGAATATCAAATTGGAATGATCCATACTTTATCCATATGTCACGTCCTTTTCCCCTCCAATATTTTATCTCCTCCGGCAGAAATGATGAAATTTTAAAATCATACTTTGCTATAGCAATATCATCCACACAATATAATTTAATGGGTATATAAAAAATACGCTGAAAATACAGACGCAAGCTTCTTAAGGAGGATCGAAAGGTTAATGAAATTTGTTGATTAATTGTATAGCTATCGTTTGCATTTATTACAATCTCTATGTTCGAGATGCTTCCTAAAAAGTCGTATTGGAAAATAAATGATGGCTTCTTGATTTCATTGGTCTTTTGCCCTAATTTCAAAAAATCTGAAACATATTTTATTTGCTTAAAATTCAATGTGACACGAAAGATGTTACGATCTACAAGAGGATCATTGCCAACTTGTATTTGGCCAATATCTTCGAGAAGTTTTACAAATATTCCATGCTGGGATTGCAACATGCTTAAAGTATGGTTTACATTTGATGATTGCAAAGCCTTTTCAGAAGGATTATTCATTTTAATTGAATGCTAAAAAAAAAACTTTTTATAAAATATATTTTTTTTTTTAAAACTGCTCATTAAACAATTCTTACTTTATTCAAAATCGTCTCCAAATGAATATGTTCCACAATAGCTTTTTTGACAATTGCCAACATAATGCAAATTTGTGGCGTGTTTTGGCGATACTCTGAACCTAAATTACTTAACTTGAACCAATGTGGCTTTAACTAAATATTGTATATACATGTATGTATTTATATTAATAAAGATTTACTTTATTGTCGACTTATTATTACCTGCACATTTGCTAGATTATGTACTATCTTTACCCCACGCAATGGTAACAATAATGATCCTATGTGACTATTGGATTCATCAGAATGATAGTCGTGTTTTAGGGAACATTCCACCTTTATTGGACGATTGTCCAATTTTATTCTAAATAAAGATTTTTGTATACATTCGAGTAAACTATTGAAGGTGCAATTATATATTATTACCGTTTAATATCTTCTAATTCACACTCCCAAATACAATTACTATTAAATATAATTAAATTTGGATCCATGAAATTTCCTTCTACGTCAAATATTACACCATTCAGTGAAACTTTAAGATTGACGCCAATATAAAAATTATCTTTTTTCCAAATGAGTCCAATACCTAAATAAATACGAAAAATAAAATATTCAATATTAAAAATACACATTTGGTATGTCAACAAATTATTTACCCTCGACAATGTTTAAAACGACGCAATAAGTATTCTCTCCCGTATCTTCAACATCCTCTCTTGAGGAGCTGTAATCTTGAAAACTCATTATTTTGAATAAAGTTAATAATTATGTATGTATGTTAATTCAAATAGTAGTATGCAATTTACAAATCGTTTTCTTTTTTATATTTTTTAAACAAAAAATGAATTGTCATGTGATAAGTATAAAAAATAACAAGATCGTCACCGGTAGAATTTTTTTATAATAATTTTATCGTAATTTATCATAAAAAATATATTTTTTAGAATTTCTAATGGCAAGATTCTTAAAGGATTTCCTACTATTCATAAATTACACGTACCTAAGACCACATGAATTCCAAAATTGATTATACACAGTTTTCGAAAAATTAAGAATTTACCAGCAGTTTCGAATTGATGTTGGTAAAATGCCTGAAGATTTTAACATGTACTTCTGACTAGAATATGTTGATACCCGCTTTCACCTCAGCCATGAGCCAGCACTTTAATATCAATATATATATATATATTAGGGTGACAATTTTTTGTATGAAGGAAAATGATTTTTCGAATTTTAAAACTTTTTCTACGGAATATGTGACACTAGGTCTAAAAGCTTAGATCTGAAAATTTGAGCCAAATCGGACAACGTTCTATGGGCGCGCATCGTTTCCAAAGTTTAAGAGCCCATTTGTATATGGGAAAATAAGTAATTTAACAAAATTTTCAAAAAATTAAAAAATGATTTTTGAAACCGACCTAAAAAATGTACTATTTTCCAACATGAAAAAAACTAAGTAAATTTGATTATACTTAAACAAAACTGCACTATTTATTAGTAACAAGCCATTAAATGATAAATCATGTCTAACTTTGGAATTTCTTTATTTACAACATACAATTTTTGGTGCATATCCTTAGGCGCGTTTTCAATGACATGAATTTTTAGGGGAAAACTGAAATAACTTTTAAACTACTTCATGGGGATTTTCGTCTTTCATGATTTGAAATAAAGCTGTATTAGTTCTCTTTTATATTCTATTATCTTTTCTTGTAAAAATTATTTATTTTTGGTCTAAATTTTGCAAAAACAAAAAAAAAATAACCCATTTTTCCCCCATACAAATGGGGTCTTAAACTTTGGACCCGATGAGCGCCCATAGAACGTTGTACGATTTGGCTCAAATTTTGAGATCTAAACTTTTATACCTAGTGTCACAATATTCCGTAGAAAAACATTTAAAATCAAAGAAAAAAAATTTCATTGTCACCCTAATATATACATACTACTTTTTTCATGGAATTACCTATGGAATTTAATTCTTTAGACTTTTCTAAAAGCTAAAAGGGACATCGAATTTTATGACATATCCGAACATATAATATGTTCGGGTATGTGATAACATGACTTCTTAACTTCTTAGTTTTTTTTTGACAATAACTATTAAACAAGAAATAAGGAAAACTAATTTTAAATAGTATTTGTAAAATGACTTTATTTTTATGATAAGACAGATAAACGTTCATTATTTGTTTCTCTATCAATTATATATACCATTTTCTTGTTTGCTCAATAATTATTACATAAAATGTTAATACGTGTACATTTATTAAAAAATAATAATAATAATAAAATTAGGACACAAATTAATAATAAAGTTATATTATATTTTATATAAAAAATCAACCCAATGGTGGCAGAATACAAAGATCTAAATCTAGGAAAATATAATTAGTTCAATGAAAAATAACTCAACTTTACAATAAAAAAAAGCAGCAATAGAAAACAAAAACACATTAAATTCACGATTTATATATTGTATTTTGTAAAATTATAAAATATGGCAAAGAAGAGTAAATTTAGCGTCGCAGCGTATGAAAATTATAAAATATTTCTGTAAAAATTATAGTAGTACATAAAAAATATGAAAACGTATAAAATTTATTTTAAAATATTTAGCACCGAACTAAGTTAAAAAATAAATATATGTAATTAGGTATTTTAAACCTTTGCAATTATCTTTTTATCTCTTTTTTTTAGGTATGAAAATATTTTTTATTTATTTTGTGCGTGAGCGAAATAGAATAGAATACTTATACGAGGGTTTATTATTTTTGATGTTTAGGATTTCTCTTTTATGTTGATAAATTTTATATGATTTTAATGATTGTGCAGTAGTTCACACATTTCTTAATATTTTTTTATTATCAAATTTCTTAAAAATGTTAAAATAATCTTATTGAAATCATAATTAGCACTGACAACTGATGTTTTAAAACTAATGCTGAAGAAGTGCATTTGTTTGCGCGTACTTATCTATTTATGTAGTCTCTCTTTCAATGTACGAAAATGTGCTACCACCTTTTAGTTGAAGCAATTCGATTTAAAGAAGCTCACATTTAAATTTGCGATTTGTGTGTTTATATGTCTTGCGGCCCTTTTTCCCCCTGTGCTCCTTATCTTTGCGGATTTCACGAACTAAAGTATAGAAGGCATCGTCTACTCCCATACGTGTTTTTGCAGATGTTTCTACAAAGGGTATGCCATATTGTTTGGCGATCTATTACATTTAAATATAAAAAAGATTTTAATCACCTGTTTACATGCAAATGTACCTAAAATTAAGCTCTCTGTTTTACCTCTCTGGCTTGACTCATATTTACAGCCCACGCCTGCAAATCACATTTGTTGCCCACCAACACCATTGGCACCTCTTCGGCGTCTTTAACACGTTTTATTTGTTCACGATATGTACCAATATCCTCAAATGATTTTGCGCTGTTTACTGCAAAAACTAATAAAAATCCTTCACCGGTGCGCATATATTGATCACGCATTGCTGAGTATTCCTCTTGGCCGGCTGTGTCCAATATATCCAACAAGCATGTTTCGCCATCTAATCATAAAAATTTAACATATAAAGTATCGCAAGATAGGCATAAGTTATTTTAAAACTCTTTAATTTGTATGCATATTAAAATTTTTTATTGAACATTAATGTTCTTTCGTTTTGTTATAAACGTTAAATTTTATATAGAAACATATTTCTGTACCCACATTTGGCCCAACCTTACACTCAAGACTCAATGACGGATGCGAATCTCAAAAAATGTGTATAAAATTTGTTTCTGGACACTGAAAAAACTTTTGATTATTTGACCTCAGTGGTGTAGAGTATGGTCAGGCTTTAGTCAGTCAAACTTTGTATGTAATACTGTTTTACCTGGCTTTTTTTAATTCTTTCTGCTTTATGTTGTTAATTATAACATTTAATTTAGTTGTACCGTTTAAATTTAAACTCGAGAATTTGTTTTTTTCTATCACATTACAGGTCAATAAGAGCCATTTTACAATAGAATATATTTTAAGAGCCACAATAGTAAAGAGTTGGATAAGAACATGGTGGTTAATACTCAAAAAATGATGATGTTACCGATTAAAAATAAAGAGTCTTGAGAAAAGATTATAATAATGACAGATTATGATCGGTCTGGATTACAAACAGTTTTTACAAAGCCAAATGTATTGTTTAGAAAAAAACATAATATCTGTAAGGAACATTTAAAGGCATATCATGCATTTCGATTGGAATGGTTTTAATTCCGTAATTACATTCCGATCGGATAGTTTTAGATTCTACAGATTCCAAGTACTTCCGATATTATCGCCGTTAATTATGCAGTAAAATGATAACAAATTTAAAGTTCTGAGTTCCCCCATAATTTTTGTCATTCCTTCAGTCCGTTAGCAACGCTAAGAGCCATTTTTGACTTAAAGCTCTGATTGCAATGACCTAAGTTTCTCTGTTCAAGATTTTATATTGAATGGAAGTAACTATTATATCCATTGTTCTTAAAAGCCCTATTTTTCTGTTTTTAAAGTTTAAAAGTTTTAAATTAAAACTACATAGAATTTAGTGGAAAAAATAAAAAGAATAAAATGAGCCGCAGTTTAGGCAACATAGAAACGCACCATTTGTCCATTGTTGTCATATATGTAAGTAAGATGCAAAATAAACTGCAACTTAAAAGTATATATAACAAAATAATGCAAAGGATAAGGATCTATCTATTAAGATATAGTATAAAATTGCTAAAAAAAAATGTGAAATAAATTGTTGACATTGGCCCTTTTAGCATTTAGATTTTATTAAAAAATAAAAAAAAAATTGTTAGTTAAAAAAGGGCCAATTGTTGTCATATATGTAAGTATGATGCAAAATAAACTGCAACTTAAAAGTATATATAACAAAATAATACAAAGGATAAGGATCTATCTATTAAGATATAGTATAAAATTGCTAAAAAAAAATGTGAAATAAATTGTTGACATTGGCCTCTTTAGCATTTAGATTTTATTAAAAAATAAAAAAAATTGTTAGTTAAAAAAGGGCCAATGTCAACATTGGCCCTTTTAGCACTAAAAATTTTAGATGAGTTTGGAGTGACATTGGCCCTTAAATTTCTTATGAAGCTGGTCTGGAATGAGCTAAAGTTGGCTGTTGGAACAAAATAAAAGAACTAACTCAAAACATCCGAAAACTGACATTGGCCCTTTTAGCACCACAGATATACATCTCAAGATACAACACATTCTTTTATCATTTAAAATATATATATTTTTTAATTATATAAAAGGAGTTTTATAAAAATAGCTTACCTATCACCACTTGTTTCCGATAAGAGTCTTCAATTGTTGGATCGTATTCATCGACAAAATGATTCTGTATTAATTGAATTGTAAGTGCAGATTTTCCAACACCTCCAGCTCCGACAACAACAAGTTTATATTCCGTCATATTCCTGTAAGATGCGGGTTCGTACTTTTTCTTCTTGGCAATAAATGGTACTTGCTAATAAAACTTATCAAACAATTGTTTTATATTTTTTCTTTTGTTTCTTTTTGTTGCGTTTAAGTGTGTCGTTGTTACTGTTGTTGTTTTAATTCTTGTCGTCAAAATTTTCCTGTGTGCGTTTTTTTTTTTTTTGGTTGAAGCGAGCTGTGCGTACTTTGTTGAATGTAAGAAAAGATGTGCGCGTCAAGAAGTTCTGGTACTGTATTTTTTATTTATTTTCTTTTAAATGGTGGGCATAATATTGGAAGACAACAAAATAATTAATTGAAGAAAAATATTCTTATGCAAATAAATCTGAAACTGACTGCAACACTATTTTATTTTCATATCAAGTAAACGGAAATCTATAATTGATTTTCAACAAATTTTTAAAAACATTAATGATAAAATGAAAGTTAGAATAGAAAACAAATCTGGGTTTTTATCCAGAAGCGATAAAAACGAAACTTATATTAGTCGTAAGGAATTTTGTGCAAACAACAATGAAACATTTTTTCTTATAATCAACCGGGTGTTTTTTTTTAAGTTTTAGGTGTTACTTGCTTATATTTTTTATTCTTTGTCACTTGTTCTGCTCCTACCTTTTTGTAGACTTCGACTGTTTTTGTTGCTGTGCAGCCCAATCAATTTTTAACAATTTGCGGGCATATTTTAGAAACTCCACACAACTATCTTAAATTGCATTCATTTACTCCACTTGCTAA
This sequence comes from Stomorhina lunata, assembly GCA_933228675.1. NCBI lineage: Eukaryota > Metazoa > Arthropoda > Insecta > Diptera > Rhiniidae > Stomorhina > Stomorhina lunata. The sequence continues at coordinate 1,560,840 of OW121740.1, read as the reverse complement.
ATTATGAATATTCGAAAAATATTATTTTAAATATATTAAAGTATCGAACAGATTTGTCAGCAAAACTATTAAGTCAATAGTCTTTTTTTATTGCTGTAAAAGTATAGATCAAATGAGTACTTGATTGTTAATTTTGTTTCCGAGTACTCAATGCCATATATGACTTTTATTCATTTTCAGAGTTGTAATTATAATACATACATTAAAAAAACTTATTTTGATTTATCGGGAAAATATAAAAATATATTTATGTAGTATCCTATACTCGATTTGAAAATAAAATTGTTCTAATTTGTATGCTTAAAGCATTTTGTTTGAAAATAAAATAATGGCAATAACCCTCTTGTGTTAAAGAGACCGAGGCAATCCAAAATCTATAAGCAATGAAAAGTCAATTATAAAGAGGATTTATGTAATATACTTCTTACGGGCTTGTTATGCGTAAAGAATGCAAATTTCAATTTTAATAATTTTTCGGAACTCAAGTAACCCAAAAAAAAAATTATCGAGTATCAACATCTTACAACACTGTTCATATTTACTTTTTCTTTTTTCGCTTCTTCTCAAATTACGAGAGATTTCTGAACACTTCCACAGAGTTGTGTAAATGGGTGTTGCTAATCACAGTACATTTACATCAGCAGAATGGACGTTTTAAAAAAATTTATTTGACACTATTTAGGCATGATTTATATTATGCTTTTTAATTAAAATTTTTGAAAAGCCGCTAATCTTTGCTGTTTATACAACCTTTGCTTTAACCAACAACAAACACATTTCCTAAAATGTGAATGTTTTTTTTTTGTAAGCGTCGCTTCATAAATCAATATTCATTTATTTTGTGAGTTATATTGCATGAAACTTTAAACGTCAAATTATTGCTCATATTTCGGCTTATTTGGGGGTTGCACGATCAAGTTTTGCCTTTCAATTTCACGCTTTTTACCAAACTCTCAACTTTTAAAATTGAAACGAACTTGCTCCCAATTTTTCTTTCATGAAAGAAAACAGCTAATTATAATACTTTCGAACTATATTTTGTTTTTATTTCTACGAATATTTTGCCACCATTGGAGGATTGCACCTTGAAAATAAAATTGCTTTCAAGTTAAGTGTAGCCTACGCCAAAATGTATACTATTCGAGAGGCAGAAGCTATGGATTATTCACATATGTAAATCTAAGTAGTTTTCGTTTCAAAACAATATTGAAAACACTAGTTTTCCCATACAAATCGGAAACTACTTACATTCGAGTTTTCAATAAAACTTTTTTAAAAACTTTTAAAATATTAAAATGTTTACCACCATTTTGAATATGCCGAAAGCAAAAATTACCAAAATGGGAAACACCTGATTACAAATATAACGTTCTACAACAAACAAGATTTTTGTTGTCTCACATAAACGAAAACTCAAAACACAATTTGTATTCGAATATTTTGAATGAAATCACGGAGGTTCACACTTTTTCCGCGAATATACACATATATTATATTTTTTTAAATACTTTTACACTTGCTTTAAAACCGAAAAGCTTTTAAAATTCGAAAACTAGAAAATTTTTTTTGTAAATTTATTTGACACAATTGTTTTTTAGGGATGAAATTAAATTAGAGATGGCAAAATTACAATATATTTGTGCAGAAACTAAATTGAATTTAGTATTATTTAAGTTTCTATTCTCGTTGCAAATGAATTGTAAATCTATCTATAAAAAGTAATGCAAATAAAATGATTTCAATCAAATATTTTTCTTAATTTTCAAGCTTTTATTTCTATGAAAAACAGTTTACCGGGTAGTTTAAATTGTGTGGATGGTAGGGGAGAGGGGGGCACCTTTGAACACTTTTTGCTTTCAAGCCCGATAAAAATTTATATTTTTGAATTATTGACCTTTTGTGTAATTTAACTAATATGTTCGGAAGCAAACTTTAGTTTAAGTCAACGAGTAACTTATTTCTAGTTCGATTTAATTTTTTATATATTTTTTTAACGGACGAAGTCATTGTGTTCAAATGTACCCCCATACGGGGCAGCTTTGAACTAGGCTGGGGCAGCTTTGAATTTTGAATTTTTTTCTTATAGAAATTGTGTCCAAAAATAACATAAACAGTTATATTTTATACATATATAAAATTCGATTTATTTATTAAGAAAAACATTAACATTCAAAAATGAAAAATTGAGATCAAAAATAAGTTTTATATTATTAAGGCATAAAAATAAACTTAAAAATATAAAAACAGAACTTCAGTGTAAAAATAACTTTTTTTAAATTAAAATAGGAATTCAGAAAAATATAATTGTACGTACAAAAAAATATAAATCACGTTTATTAAATAAATTGTGGAACTGGAAGTTAGTTTCGTTGTCTTATTAACCCATTTTAAATTTGGAGAAATCGAAGCCAAAAGTCATCATCGCAGCCGTCCTCGATGTTCCAGGTTGATTTACTGGTGTTGGAAGCTTAGCCTTTATTTGTATACCATTTATAGACCATTTGTCTGCTACATCAGGATAAAAAAACTTAAAGGAACCTGGCTTCTTCTTTAAAAAGCTGACGTAATAGTTGTTTTCATATTTTTCAAGTATTTTGCCAACAAATCCCAATGTTTTTAGATTGTTTTTATTGGAGCATTCCACTAATATGTAGTCTCCTGGATTTAACTGGTCGTAGCTCAAATCGATGCATGCTTCGCCATTACACTCTACAGCAAATTGGTCTTCAGATGAATCATCAGCAAAGTTCAAATCGATATCTGTATCATCATTCACCGAAAACGAGCTTTCAATAGAGCTCGAGCTGGAATCCTTAGACTTTTTAGCTTTTATTGGACGTCTTGTATTTTTATTTTTTACATTAAGACGTTTATTTAAAGAGCTTCTGACTGGGTTTTTAACATGCCTTGGCCGTTCGATGTAGGTGTTTTCATTTTTTTCTGGTGTTTCTGTTAAAATTCTGGATTTACCTCTCTTTCTTCCTCGGTTCGTGTGTTGTCTGGGAGCAGCTTTCGGAAAAGGCCTTGCGATTTCAGGTGATATTATATTTTCCTTTAAAATATCATGACCATCATTGAATTCGCCATTTTCAGAAAGTAAGGAAGAATCAACAATGTTTGGTATTTCGGTTGATAAATCAGTATTTGGCTCAACTTGAGTTGTAGAATGCTCTGCCATTGGTCTGTTTGTGACTTCCGCACATTCAAAATCTTCGTCCGAAAATGCAGTTGTAGAAAAAGGATAAATTCCTGGCTTTGTAAAACCTGACACAATATTTCTGGGAGTAAATGCAGCAGTAAAAGCAGTATTGGCAATACCAGCAAGATCATGTATTGTAATAGTTTTTCCAGGATGATTCATTAGCCAATCATTTTGTGCCAGGGAAAACTTCTGCTTGAATGGTCCCAAAACTGCAACATCGAGAGGCTGAAGACGATGGGTACAGTGAGGAGGAAATGTAACAAGAACGATGCCATGTTCTCGGCAAAAATTTATAGCTTCTATTGTACAATGGCTTTCATGATTGTCCATCAAAAGTAAGATCATATCATTCTTTGAGCATCTTGTGTGTCTTTGGATGTGTTCGAGAACTTTTATGAAAAGCAAACCCGTCATCCAACCACTTGTAGGACTGTTAGCATAACCGACACTACCAACTGGAGCTCCAGCAAGCATATTATCGTGGTATCTAGCTCGTGGAAAGATAAATACAGGAGGGATTGTGTTGCCAACTGCATTTACAATAGCGCACATAGTTACAAGTTGTCCTCTCTCAGCAGAAACACACTGTCCAACTTGTTTTTGACCCTTTTTTGCTATTACATTTGGAGCTTGCACTACTGTAGTCAGGCCTGTTTCATCCAAGTTTAATATGCGGTCGGGAGTAAAGTTAAACTTACCAAGTGATCTCTGGTAATTGCTTTGGAATTCTTCCACGTTGTGCTTATTAAAGCTTGTTGATCTTGATAAGCTCGTGTTTTCCGGTTTGCGAAGGGAAAGTATAGTGTGTCTTTTCATGAAACCCTTAATCCAATCCATCCCTGCTTTTCTATTTTCAGTCCACTGCTGAGGGCATTTTTTTAATAGCGTGGCGTATTGAAATGCTAAGATCCGGCCTTGTAAGTATGTTAAACCATAATTCATTCTTGAGCTTTTTAGCAAATAATTTTCAAGAAGAGTTTCTTCAGTGGTGGTGAAAATTTGTCTTGTGGAGTAATTGCTGGAATAATCTTGACCTCTCATCGTTTTGTTTTCTTTAAATCCCTTCAGTCTATAAAATAAGGTATTTGGTAGAATACCGTAAGTATTGGCAGCACCTCTAAGAGTCATTGTTTTATTCAAAACTGCCGTGATAGCACTCTTCATATCATCTTCACTGATTGTCGTGTTCTTCTTCTTTTTATATGTACGTACCATTGTATAAAGCTGGAAGTAATTTAATGTTTACAAAGTTCATCATTACGAAAGGAGTTAGAAAAAACTTGTGGGGCACTTTTGAACATGTTCAAATGTGCCCCCTTTTTTTTGTTCAAACCTGGGCTGGTGTGCAATTTCACGGAAATTTATAATAAATATTTTTTTTATATATCAATATCAAAAAACTTACCTTTATTGTGTTTAAAATGAATTTTGGACTGCAATAAATTTCTTTCACGAAAGAAAACGATCACTGAATACTTCTAACACTCTTACAAAAAATAAATTAAAAATTTACAATGGCACTGTAAAAACATGTTCACCCAACTACATTCGGTCGACGACTGAAAAAGCTAGAAAAAGTTATTGCCGTTATTAGGAATCAAGGTTCCCATGTGAAAAACTACGTTAAGGGCCGGAAAAAATGTTAAACTTGGATTTTATCAACATTGTTCAAAGGTACCCCGTGTTCAAACGTGCCCCCCTCTCCCCTATAAAAAGATTTTTTTTTTTTAATTATACTTTAAATAAAATTTCAACTAAAAACCTATTTTTTTATCATTTGTATGTATTTTAACGATGAATTAAGAAATTATAGTACATCTGCGGGTCATTTCTGCAAACGCCTTGTAGCTCTGCGTATCGGACGATCACCTGGTCCGGGTGCAGCAGTTGCAGCGGGTGGTGCAAATATATTATTAATTGTTGGAGCATTCGATTGCATATTATTGGATGCTCCAGTATTAAAGTTAAAAGCGGGTGGTGCCGCTGTTTTCGTTACACCACTTGAACCGAAAATGTTTGAGCTCATATTATTGCTTGATATTTGTTGCTGTAGTTGTGGCTGTGATGTGCCAAAAGAAAACGGTTCATTTATTTCGTTTTGTTTTGGAGGAGCTGCACGTCCGAATGAAAATCCAGGAGCTGAAGTACTATTACTGTTGGTATTATTTCCAGGAAATGAACTACCACCACTTGCCCCAAAGCTAAAGGTTGAAGCTTTAGGAGGTATTGCAGAACCAAATGAAAATCCGCCTGAAGATGTGTTTTCTGTAGGTTTATTAATAGCTCCACCAAATACACTTGGAGGATTATTCACCTTTTGGTTGTTGCTTGTGGAGCCGAATGAAAAGTTTTTGTTTTGAGAAGTCGAAGTAGATGTTCCTCCAAACGCATTGTTGGAAGTATTTGCTGGTCCACTTGTTTTGTTATCAAATCCGAATGTTCCTCCTCCTGCATTACTAGAAATAGCTGAATTAAACGAAAAACCTCCTGCGTTATTGGTATTATTAGTATTTGCAGCCGGTGCGTCAGAGGGTTTCGAACCAAAACTAAAAGGAGCATGTGGGCTGTTAGTACTGCTACCTCCAAATACCGGTGGAGCAGTCACTGTGGCAGGATTTTTATCAACACTTGAGCCAAATGTTGGCGTAGCTGCTTTAACAGAGCTCGAACCAAAAATTTGAGTTGTATTTGCAGAATTGAACATATTTTGTTCCGTAGAAGCATTACTAAACAATGCAGCTGATGAACCAGTAGAAGAAGCATTAGAACTGGTCGATCCAAACATATTGGAAGAGTTTGCAGTAAAGACATTATTTGTAATAGGGTTAGTGGCTACTGATTTATTTTGATTTGTAGAAGTCGGAAGTTGAGTTTTTGCAAAAGATCCAAACGAAAATGGAGAACCTGGGTTCTGGATTTCTATTGCAGTATTAGTATTTGATCCAAAGGTTGGGATTACCGTATTATTATTTTTTAAACCAAAATTAAAAGACACAGATGCAACTCCACCACTTGAACTAGTCGTTGTTTCACTTGTAGTTGATGGCTTAGGTGTATTAAAAGATAATGAAGATGTATTCGTCAATCCACCTATATTCGATGATGTGCTTGGAGTACCGAATGTCAGTGGGCTAGTTGTTGTGGTCACTACCGTAGACAAAGTAGTTTTTTCTGGACCCACCGATTGTGACAAAGTACCAAACATAATTGGTGCGCTGCATGCACTATTTGTTGATGCGCTAGTAGAAGGAACAGTGAAATTAAAGTCATTGTTTGATTTTGAAGTGCTAATAAAAGGACTGACAACAGCATTTTCAGTCTGTGAATTGTCTGTTGAAGAGGGCGCAGTGGTTTTAGTTTCGAAAGTAAAAGCATTAGTGGCAGTTGAAGAACTTGTTTTTAAGAGCGTAGTTGTGTCGGAAGTGGATATACTGAAAGAACTTGACACAGAAGGCACACATATAGCATTGTCTTTTGCAGTAGTTTCGATATTTGCAGATAAATTATTTGTCTTATTTAATGTCGGTGTAGAAGTTAGAGTCAATTTATTTGATAGTGCAAAGTTATTCATATTAACACTACTATTTGCAATAGGCGGAATTAAAGAAGTATTTGTTTTATCTTCCTTAAGCGCACTACTCAATGCTGTCGAGTTTTTAATTGATGGAGAACTTGTATTGGTTGTACCAAAGGAGAAACCACCTAATGTAGGTATGCTAGGTCTTTGGGTGTTTCTGGTCGTATCAGATGCCAATGTATTGGGAGCAGTTTCAACTGATGACTTAGCTTGGGATAATTTAAGGCCAACTAGTGGAGATGATGTTTTGTTAGGGGAAGTGTTTGGTGTTAAGATCGAAGTAATATTTGTCTTTGTAGTTGATGGTAAGTTTAATGTTGAAGAAGAATTTAGTGTTCCTACATTAGTAGAGGACGTAACTGTAGTGAGAGTAGTTATTGTACTGGTAGACTTTAACGCTGAAGTTACTGCATTATTAAATGTCTGAGTATTTATCTTATCGTCGTCAATTTGAGCAGGATTTTTCTTTGGCGAATCCAGTTCATCAGCATTGACATTTTGATAGAGTTCTCCTCTTAATCCGCTTAACATTAATGCCAATTTAGATTTTTGAGTTCGTTCTATAACCGGATTTCTCAATCCGCTTATTGATGAAATCTGTTTAGGTTTAACAAATTGTATTCCAGCACATTCATCAAAATCATTTAAGTCGCCAATATTATTTTTTCCACATTCTTTTGTGTCTATTACTTCCGTGTTTGTATCTTCATCACATTTTTTGTTAAATAATGTTAAACGTGGCTTATTAGACGGCTGTATTAAATGCATTGTAATTTTTCCATCTCTGTTATAAAGAGGCTCAGATACTGTTCGCATAGGCGGTACTCCATTACTTTGATCTTGAGCGCAAGGCGTTAAAGGTATAGGAGTTATAGGATTAATTGTGTCAATTTTTCTTAAAGTACTATCAAGATTTTTTAATCTCACGTCGTCGTGATTGTTGTTTTTATTATTGTAATCAAGATATCGTTGCATTTTTGCCCTTTGCGTTGCATACGATTCCAAATCTGTTGGCATAGTTTGATTGAGATTATGTTTCGCAGAAATTCTCTTGGCATTTCCATTTGGCTTAGATTTTATACTTGAACTTAAAGAACTCGTAATATCATTATTGTAATTACAAATCCGTTTTTTTGCTTGTTCCGGAGATGTTTTTGCTTCCAATAATTGTAAACTTTGGTGTGGTGTTATACAATCTCTTTGTCTTTTATATCGTTGATGACATGATGCTGATGATAAAAAATTTGCTGGAATTGTAGACGTATTGCTACCACCTATATCAACAAAATCATTACCTGTCCGATTACAATATTTTTTTGAAGTTTCATCCACATCTAAGTCCTAAAGAAATTTTCAAAATAAGTTTAGTTAATAAGTATAAATTAATTGTAACAACTTACATCACTGTTAATACGTTTGCGAGAAATCTCTTTCAATACATCTAATACACTGCGTGTTGGTGCCATATCATTCTCTGTAGGTGGTGGATGAATTATAGGTCTATTCTCCCTTGATAAATCTTCGGATCTTTTAGATTGCATGCCAACTACCGAACTAGATCTTAGAAGACTAGAAATTGTGTTTCCATAGAAGGATGATTTTTCTAAAAAATAAGTTTAATATTAAAATATAAACGGAATCAATGTTGTTATTTAGAGATACTCACCTGGCGGAGGTATCCGTATCATTGAAAGTTCCTGTTTCGTAGCTCTATATGGTAATTCCATTTTTTTAAGTGTTACTGCAGGAAACTGTCCCGGTTTACTGTAGAGATTATGGGCCGACATGCTACGATTCAATCTTGTTCCGCTCTCATGATATTTAACAATACGTGAAGCTAAACCTTTGCTTTGAACATCCGCTGCTATTCTTGCATCAATTTTTGTAATATTTTTAGTTTTTGGGCTAATAATTGACTTGTTCAAACTGATTTCTTGCGTATTATTTAAACAAAGGCTCGAATTACTGCGATTTTTCGGACTCATAGAAGAACCCCAACAAAAGCTGCTATCAAAGAGGAAGAATAAATTTATTTTTTTTTTTTATAATAAAAAACTATTATAAGAGTAAACGCTTCATATAGTTTTTCAAAACATATTTGTTAATTTATTTAAAAAAAAAGAATTCCAATTATGAATTTGCATTTATCGCTCTAACTTACGTGCTTCCATTTAGGTGTGTGGATTCCGCAACCGGATTGCTCTGGGCTAAATTAAAGCTATATCGCCTTCCTAATGAACTATTTGCATCCATGATGATTTGAAGTTCACAATCATATAATTAGTTCAACTAAAATATTTGTTTAATTTAAATTAATACGTATATTTAAAATTATTGAAGAACTTCAGCGCACATTTTAGAAACGCCACTTTTTTCTATGAATTTCTTTTTCTTCTTCTTTTATTATTGTCAGAGAACTAAGCCGGGTTAAATCGATCGCCGTTTTCTGTCGACGGCAGTCAACTGGCGGCTCATATAAACCTTAATACAAATTGTGTATAATATTTATCAGTTTCGTTAACCAAAAAGCTTTTTATTTTCGACGGCAGGCAGTTTTGTTGAATATGCAATAACAAATCATTTTTATGTTTGTTTGCAAAAACCTATTTTCATTAAAAGATTTTGAATTGGTTTTATATTAACAATACAATAAGTTTAGGTGTGATATAAGTATATATCTTGAGTGGAGGGCTATTATAAATAGATATATTCTGATATATGCTACATTATTTGTCTGAGAACCTCATTCAAATAAAGCCGTCTACTCAAAACCACCACTATTTAACAATGTTCATCCTCCTGAAAGAATGATTGCCCATTAATGGGCAAAGAAAGCCCATTAATGGGCAAAGAAATTTGTTTTGGAAGAATCTCCATCACTGTTAAAATTGTCATAGGATTTCAGTATGTTATCATAAAATTTAGCAGAAATGTGTCTTATATAAGCTGAAATTGCTGTACCACATTTCGTTGAAATCGGTTCATTTTTACTGTAGTTTCTATGCTCGTTAATATAAAGATAATGACCATTTTATGTTAATTTTTAAAACAAATCAACTTTTGGCTTAAATAAAAATTAATAAGCCAAATTTCTAGACAATCGTTACACATTTGATCCTAGTTCCTTTATAAGACATATATAAGTTGTATAAAATTTATCAAATATGTATTGCATTTTTTTACTTTATTGACTATCGAAGCCTATTTGGATTCAATAGTGTGGGTCGCCCTTGACCCACTACAATAACAGTTTATATATTCCGATATAGCGGGTAGCCGACCAGGTTTAAAACCTTTGACTTAGGAGTCTGGGCAACTTAAGCCAGGAATGCCAGATTTATCGATTTATTGGCGATTTTTAGATCTCAAAAATACTATGGTGCCGATGAAATTCTAATTTTTGAAAGTAGTTAACTACATATATAACAAAATAAGAAAAAATATTAATTTCTAGTGACTTTTGATAGTTTGTGCCAAAAATTCAAGAAAGTGATTTTAAATCGTTTTGCGTTCGAAAAGGTTGTTGTCATAGTAATATTGCAATGCAAACATCAACTAAAACCCTTTTCACTTATGGCGGTAAGTGTTATAGAAAAGTCACTATATAATTACATTTAAATTTTTGAAAATCCCAAATTTCATTAAAAAAAAATAAATATTTAGCTTTATTTGTAATACATATTTTGACATATCCGATTTTTCAAAAATCAAACTGACGATTTTTCACGAAAATTTTCTGGCATCCCTGGCATTTTTTTAATTGTTCTTGCATTTAAGCATTTGAAATTTGTTATTATTGATAATGCAAATTAATTTATTTTCCTAATTTGCAATGGAATCTTTAAAATCGGTCTGTCGAGTATGTTTACATTATAGCCCGGAATCGAATTCATTCTTTGATGAAGTTGAATATGAGGACTACATAAAGTTAGCAAAGGTGTTTAGGAGAGTCACCGAAGTTGAGGTACATATTTAAAATTATTTATTTCGATAATTGCTAATTGTGTTATGAAAAATAAACTTATAGGTCGTGGAGAACGATGACGAAAAACCCCTCCGTCTTTGCTCAAAATGCACCGAACGTCTTTTGAACGCCTATGACTTTATTTGTTCAGTAGAGAAGGCAGAAATTGAAATAGAGAACTATTTAATGGCTCAAAACCAACAAGAAGTAGAACTGGAAGAATTGAATGACGATATTAAAAGTATCGCTAATGATATTGATATACAAGATATTGAGGTTTTAGATGAAGAGTTTCAATTGGAAGAAGAACAAGACACTGAAGTTGTGGTAATAGAAGATGTTTGTACGGAATCAGGAGCAGACATTTTTTATAGCAATACGTAATAAAACCTTTTTAAATTTTATGTGCTATCTTTTCATTCGCTTAATATTTTTAGAGATATACATCGAACAAATGAAACAAGAAGACTCGATGATACTGTTGGATCTCGATTGTCCAAACGTTTGTCGTCCAGTCATTATAAATGCAACTGTTGCCAAAGGTCTTTTGCCAAAATAAAAACTTTGGATCGACATATTAAAACAGCCCACACAACGATATCATCGGAAGAGTTGGCAAATATATCCACTCAAGCAAGTAATACAACTGACGAGAAACAAATTTCCTGTTCTTATTGTCCACAATTGTTTAAGCGGCGAAACAACTATATTCGGCACTTAACAGCAAACCATCCTAGTGAGGTGGAAAATCTTTCAGAGGAGGACAAGAAGTTAATTAAAACTAAGCAAACGTATAAAAGAGGCAACTGTCCGTATTGTGGAAAAAATTTTACACAAGCTAGTCTTATTGTGCACATAAGAAGGCATACTGGCGAAAATCCATATCAATGTGATGAATGTGAGAAAGCATTTCCTCGGCGACAGGATCTTGTAGTACACAAGCGGAAGCATACTGGAGAAAAGCCTCATATATGTTTCATTTGCGGTAAATCGTTTTCACGAGCAAATAAATTGGCCCGTCACATGCGTGTTCACACAGGTGAACGTCCATACAAGTGCACACAGTGTCAGCGAAGTTTCGCCCAGTCTAATGATCTGAAAATACATATGCGGCGGCATACTGGCGAGAAGCCTTATAAATGCAATGTTTGTTTAGAAGGCTTTATCTGTGGAGCGGCATTAAAAACACATCGTAGACAAAAAAATCACCATACTGCTGAAGATGAATATGATGACCCATTTGCAAACTGGAGAGTGTGTAAACGGGAATTAAAAGCAAATGACAGTGAGATCAGCACGTTACAAACAAATTTCCAAAACGAAGAGTCCGACAGGGTAGACGAAGATAAAAATATTAATTTGCAGTTTGTTCAAATTGTACAAGAATAGTTTTCTTTTTGATTGTTGTATTAAAGTTCATTGTATATCGATGAATTACCAAATAAATTGCGTTTGATGTAATGCAAAATAAAAATCGTCATTATCCTCTAGAAAATTGTAATATGTTGCTTAAAACATTTTTTTATCATACCGTTTTATTATTTGAGCCACAGTAATGAAAATAAGGGTGAACCTAATGAAGTTATTGGCTATCCTAATGATACCAAAATATTATAAGTTATTCATATTCCAGAGTTCTTTGCCTAGCAAAAGAGTAAAAATAGCTTTTTAACACTTTTACTTTTCTGAAAAAAAGTGCAACTTTGTACTTGGTTTAAAAATATATTGTACTTGGTTTAAAAATATATTGTACTTGGTTTAAAAATGTGTGAAATACCTCAACGAAAATATGGTCCAAATGATAACAAAACATTGTATTGTCATCCAAGATTGACATGTGGTTTAAATATGAGCTAAATCGGTTAAGAGGAAGTGGGTCAAAAACGAGTTGTTAGATTTTAACGGAATTACAAACAAACAAGAAAGCTAGTTAAGTAAAACAGTAAACGAACTTTGTATTGTGAGTATATTATAATTTATTTTTAATCAATGAAAGTTTTTAAATTGTAATTGTTCTTGTTGAAGACTGAGGAAAGTCCCACTACTGCTTTGCCGTAATAAAGAATATATGTACATACATATGTATATATTTTTTAATAATAAAAAAGAACAAAAATTATAATAAAATAATTGAATACAATACACAATTTGTATGTATTTCAATATGAAACACTGCCGTATAAGTAGTTGCATTAACTTTTACCTAGGAAAAAGAAAAGAGAAATTTATTGCCTACGATTACTGGAAGAAGAATAAGAAGATCTAGACTGAGAACGCGAGTGTTCGCGTTCACGATCACGTCTAGCGGACGTATAACTACGCGAGTGGGAAGAATTGCGGGAGTAATGGGAATCATATTTGTGTCGTCGACGATAATCATCATCGGAGTCAGAAGATCCGTTACGACGGTAACGACTACCGGATAATTCGCTGTCCCTTTTTTTATAAGAAGATGACGAATATTTCCGATCATCACCTTTTCGGTTTTTATGTGATTTTTCATATTGCCTATCTTCAGATGCATGATGAGATTTATTTTTTGTGGCAGAGCGATGACTGTATTTAGAATGATGTGATGATCGTGAAGTTGACGAAGAAGAATCAGAATCTGATGATGAAGACGACGAGGAAGAGGATGTCGATGAAGAACTAGTTCTAGAACGAGACCTCGACTTTTTACTATCACTTGTACGTTGTCTCTTTTTCGATGAAACGTAATCGCGATCTCGATTGGTACGACGACTATGTTTTTCGGGACTTGCGGAAGATTTACGCTTTAGGGCTTTTTCCAAAGCAGCATCGGCTGCATTTAAAGCAATCGCCATTCCAGCGTTTGTATAATTGGGCAATAAGCCATTAATATCTGGTATATTCGGGCGTTGGATATTGCTTGACAGAGATGGTGTAATATTGTTTGTTCCAGAATTTGCAGCACTGTTAATGTTATTAAGAAATGTAGCTGCTGCATTAGGTAAAGCAACATATTTATCTTTGTTATCACTAAAACGTGTGGTACGTTCTCTTCGGCTTCCGCGATCTCTTTGTCGTTTACCTAGGAAGAAAATAATTTAGTATAATTATATGTATTTCCATATTTTTAATTGATATTCAATGTTACATGCATTGAAATTCCGAAATTTGTAACCGAAAATACTAGACGTTTTTTAAGAATTATTTTTAGGGGTTTTCGATTTATCGAAGTAAAATTTTTAGTATATTTTAGTCCGATAAATTGAAAAACTGACTGTCGCATCAAAAATTTGATTTTATAACAAAATTAAATACAATATTATGAAACATTGTGAGTGTCATAAGCAAACTACTGATTACATTGAGTTCGAATTTATATCATGTTCATAGCAGAAGTCAATAGATGACATTGTTGAGAAGATATGACAGTTTTTATTTACGATGTATAAATAAAAGTATGTATTATTATTTTTTTTTATAATATCTCTTTTTGCGGATTTTGCTAGTTGAAATTAATATAATATGTATTCAAATTATACAACTCTTACAACCCCAAAAAGTATAAAATTAGCAACATTTTAGATTTTTACTAAAACTGCATACAATATATTAATAATATTGACAAAACATAAAACTTTAGCCGCTTGTGTTTTTAATTCTACTAATTAAAAACTCAGAAGACTAAATTTCACTTAATATAATTTTTAACGAAATTATAATACATTCCCAAATTAGGCCGATATAACGACTTTACATCGTACAAAGTTTAACTTTTAAATTTTTTCAAATACATACTATATTAAATACTGAAAATAAAAAGACGTACCGTTTGGTTGTTGTATCTTTGTTTCAGTTATCTCACCAAAATCTTTTTCGTAACCTTTCAATACATTGTGTCCAATCTGGCTAGATGATGTAGTATCTCTTAATGATGACCGTTCTTGCTTTTTACGTTTATACTCCCTTTCTTCTTCCTCTTCCTTTCGCAAAAAGTACTTAAGTTTCTCCTCCTCGCGGGCAGCGGCCATTGCTACACGATCTTCTATTTCCTCGGAAGTTTTTATGAATGTTCTTCGTTTTAAACGTATAGTATTCTGTTGGCGATTATTCAAAGCTACAAAATTATTTTTTTTTGTTTGTGTTAATTTTTTACCCGTATTTCTTCTTCTGAATCATTTTCGCTATCAGAACGACCTGTTGTCTTCTTTGAGGGATCGCGCTCATCATCACTGCTATTTTCACTTGAGCTGTCGGCATAAGCTGCTAAACCTATAATTTAGTTTGTGCTAATTCAAATAGTTTTTGAAAGAATAAAAGAAATAGAACTGCACAACTAATTCTATTTAAGAGAATTAAAAAGTACTGTCCGTTTTAAATTTCTTAAGTTAAATCAAGTTTTAAATAAATGTGAACGTGAACTGTTATTTGTTTTTTTTTTCTATGTTTTCATTAATTTCAAATGGGTAATTATATACAGTGTTTCCTAATTTATTATATACAATACTTTCCATATTAAAAAGCTATATATTTTATAACAAGTTTATGCAATTTAGAAAAATAAAATCAGAAAATAACTTACCTAATTTTCCGGTTAAAGTAGATAAAGCGCTTTTGCGGATCACTTGAGCTGATGACGCTTTTTTGTATATGTAAAATGTACATTTTATTACATATTATAAGGAGTTTTTAAACAAAACAGAAATTCTTAAAACGATTACTTTTCTTACAAATATAGACTTACACGTGCTCGAAAAGTCTGCTGCGAAAAAACTATAAAACTCTTTTAGTATTAAAAAATAAATAGTTACCTTTAGCTTTGAACGACTTAATAGATTCCTCAGCAACTTTTGAAATTTCTTCATTAGTTGCTTCAAGCAAAAGTTCAGTTAGAGTTCGACGTACCGCTATCATCTATGTCATTTGTATTGATAAAAAAGATAAAATAAAAATGGGAAATCCTTTTTATTAATGATAGTTATTATTTAATTATCAAATACTTGCCAAATTTGATAGCCTTTGCTCATATGTTCTGCCAACAGGAGAATTGGGTGCATCTTCCTCGTTTGCATTTTTTAAAATAATTTCCGAATCTTCTTTCGAATTTTTTATTTCAGAAAAATCATCATTGTCAGAGCTATCTTCATCTAAGACTCCAGTCACCTGCGTTGATTTGTTTTGAAATATAAAAAAATGCATAGGAAAAAATTTAATTTAAAAAATAAAATGTTATAAATAGTACTTACAACACCATTTGAAGATGATTTTATTAGATTTTTTTTATCGGAGGCATTATCTTCTTCAGATGAGTCTGTTTCCTGTTTTTGCAGCTCCTTTTCTAATTGTTTCTGCTTTTCACGTTCCATTTTTTCTAATCCCTCTCTGAAAGTTTAGATTCATTTTTAATAAGTTCAATGTATTACAAGTTTATTTATATCCTATATCACAAAAGGTGGAAAAAGCATTAGAATTTTCTGTTGATGCTTGCAATGCATACAAACATTGAGCCGTCACCCATCTTAATTTTTTTGGTCGATATATCAATGTCTTTTGACATTAACTAAGCCTATTGAATTATGTATTTTATTTGTAAAGATGCAAAATTAATGCTTCACATTTGACAATAACTCCCATAGAACCCCTTTCTTGTGACATTCGTTCCAAACTTGATCCTTCCATATAAGAAAATGACATAAATGTTCACAAATCTCGAACAAATTTTTATGACAAAATAAAATACACTTATTTTTCTAAGTTTTAACAATTTCTAATTTGTTGAAAATCGGTTAACATTAGTGGCAAGGCTATTGTTGTTATTGTAACATATTTAATTTATTTGGAGATCAAGGAAAATAAATTGTGTACTATTACTGGATCAGACCACAAATCCTTAGGACTAAGTGAAATAGGGTTGACGGTTAACTTGAAAATGTAGGGGGTGTCATGAGGACCCATACCAAATGCTTTGCATACGTTGGGGACTGCAGGTTTAAGCGGGACCAAAAAATGTTTAATCGGTTGCTCCATCCCGATCTCAATCATATTATATTAATTATATTAATACGTAAACCTGAAACCCGGAGTTGGCGTTTCACTATGAATGTTGCTCAACGCTACCAGGTACGAGTTTCTGTCTAAAGGATTTTGTTCTTATCTTCGTATGTATGAGGACATACGAAGATCTTTCCTGACATGCCTTGTGGAGGACTCCAACTATGTGCTGCTTAAGTTGATCTCTCCGATTACATTCCAAAAGAAATTGGTGAGTTACCATGATGTTTGCTCAATAGACGTGCTTGACTGACTTTAGTATGTTTTTCCTTTTTTTTTTTTTAAACTACAATATTTTTTATCAAATATTCTATTTTTGTACATACCTTATCCATGCTGGCAATCCTTTTCTTTTCGCTGCATCCATCATATTTTCTGTCTGATTGGGAACATCGGGCATTACTCTTATTTCATTCGGATGCGGCACAGTAATTTTTAACAACGATGGGATATGGGCAGTAGGATTTGCAGGCCTAATACCTACATTATTCTGATTAGATAAATTATGCGGCAAATCATCTCGATTAGACCAAGGCATCCATTGGCTGTTACCTGTGGCTTGAGGCGCTGCATTGTTATTTAACTTTAGAACTACTTCAATTTATTAAAACTTAACCATTTCCATACCTATTTGAGAAGTTCTTCCATCGCTAAAGAACCAAGGTTGATTTATGTTGTTATGTGTTGTCGAATTAGAAGCAAAATCGTTGTTTGTCCTTTGGGATACTTTATCATCGCATTGTTCTTCATCATCCATGTCCATATCAGCTTCACCCTTTTCCTCAAATCTTAAACTTGAGCAACTTGCCTCAGCTAATTTATTGTTATTACTCGCATTAGATTCAGGTTTTGTTTCAATTGCCGCGTTATCGCGCATCTGAATCCATTGCTGGGCCAATTGGGCCCAATCAATATTTTGACCAGCAGCCATCGCATTTGAAACTGCAACTTGATTAACAAATCCATAAGCACCTAATTGATTTAAACTATTTAACCCGTCACTCGAATCACCACCGGAAAACATATTTTCCTATTCTCTAAAAATTTTCCTTGATAGCAAACTTATATTTTTTTTATAATGCAACGATGCAGAGAAATTTTACCGAAGAACAAAATACTGCAAATTTAATGTGAGTTTTTACACAAATGCCTGCAGGAACGAATGGAAAGAAATAAAATTCTTCAATTCTAGATAGTTACACTTTAGCAGTCGTTCCCTTTTTTGTATGAGTCAAAAAATCATTGCGCTGTCAAAATTCATAGTAAAAAAAGAGAACGTTGAATATTTAAGTAAATAGCCAAAACCTTGTTCGGAGTTCTTGACGTATCTATTTATTTAGTACCAAATCTGTTTTTGGGATAAAATTAGTACCTTTTCAGTTTCTTAGTATCTTTCCAGTTTTATAGCAAAATTGATAGGGTGGCTCAACTACTAGAAAAATGGGTGGTTTATTAGGAAACTTTGAATTTTACTAAATATACAAATTTGGAAATTTACTATGAAGTGTATTTTCGAAAAATTCGAATAACTTTAAAAAAAATTTTTCTATAAAACATAAATTTTTGAAAAATTTTCTATAAATTGTAAATTTTAATAAAAGTTATTACGGACAAAATGTTGTTAAACGGAGGCAAATGATAATAAAATTAAAAAAAATATATATAAAAATCAATAAAAAAAATTGTAAAAGAAGACTCATATAAGTTTTGAAAGTGATATAATAGGATAAACCAAGGTAGATTATAATGAAGGTAATTTCACTTCAGGTTACTAAATTTAATTTCACTTTCTGACAATTTTAGTGGGTTCCGACATTTCTATAGAAATAAAGCTACCATATTATATTAAGTTTTCGCTCTTTTCCTGACGGTGCGCCGACAATATGTGTTATGTGTAAAAATTTAAATACATTTTATGGCATGTATATCTTCATATCTAACAGTTTAACTATATTTTACCAGTTGCTATAGAAATTAGGCAGGATATTATATAATAACTGTACACATTAAATACAATTTCGATTAGCTATGTTGATGTTCTAGGTATTAAGGGAAAAAACACATAGCTGACATTGTAGTTGCAGGGACCATTTGAAGTTTTATAAATTCGTTCATAATTTTCATTCATAAATTTTGAAAATAGAAATAAATATTGAAATATAATTTTATAAATATTGAAGTCCAAATATAATTTTATAAATATTGAAGCAGAAATTATTGGTATAACTCCATTGTCATTGACTCTTTTTGGTGTAGGTTCTTTTATTGTAGAAACTACCAAATTTTTTCTGCAAATTACGTTCCAAACTAAAACAGACTTGAAGGACACTTTTACCCGTTGCCTGTCCTTGGATAGGGTCTCCTGTATTTGAGCTGTCAAAAGGTCGCAGAAGCAGTTACGGTAACAAGGAGAAAGTAAAGTGTAAATAAATGTATATAAACTTAATTAAGTTTAATTTTAACAATTTATTACAAGGCCAAAAACGAAAAAGAGAAGAAAAATATCTACCAGCTACTCAAACTATGGCTGTATTGGTTATTGCTCTAGTTGCCATGGGAGATATATTGGTGCTGAGATGGCATATCGTTCGTTTGGCAATCTATTGCGTTATTGTGAGCCCTGCATAAGATGCTCTGTACCATTAGCTTTGGGCTTGATTTCAGCTTATAATCCTAAACTTAATATTTTGGATATCTTGAGTAAATTTTTTCCCGACAGTGATGTTGAGTTAGCTCTCAATGCCATCTTCACAATGGGTCTCGTTGGTGCTGGCACCAATAATGCTATGTTGCGTCAATTGGTCCAATATCATTCAGATTTTAACAAATTTGGGCAACGGTACATTAACCTTAAGCCCCTATCATAATGATCGTCAATTGGTGATCATTTTGAGTAGCTCTCATTATCTGCTGTACTGGTTGGTGCCCGCCATGCAGGCCCGTGTGTTAATTACTTTCCATAAAGGTCTTAATCAATTGCAAGTGCCGGTGCGTTGGTATGGCCATTGATGCTCTGGAACAAGCAGGTACATTATATATTGTGTTTATTTATTTATAATATAACTCATAAGATTTAGTTCACTAAAATAATCTGTAATTTGCTTTTTTATTATTCTTCTGTTATCCTTGACTTTCAGTGGAGCATAGGGCTTTTATATTATAATTATTAAAATCCCGATATTATTCACGTCAAAAATTGGCGACAATAAAATACTTTAAAATGCTTAATACAAAATTTCAAATGAAAATATTCTCAAGGTAAATGTAACAATTTTGTCAGTTGCAATAATAATTTGCTGTTATATATAAAGACATCCAGACAACGACATCATAGACCTACGTATGTTACTATTTGTAGACGTTCGCACCAAAACGTAATAATTCTATTTTTTTAATAAAATGTGTTTTGTATGCAATTTTACCCTGTATACTGGTCTCTATAGTATTTTTCTTTCAATAGCTTTTGTTTATGTATAATTTATGTTGTACACATTACACATTTTATTAAAAAAAATTCCAAAAAAAAGAAAATACTTTTTTATAATGTGGTAACATTATATTTGATATGACGTAGAAATACAAACTTCAAAAACCTTTATTAATATTTAATGAAAGTAAGTGAAATTACCTTTAATATATATGCCTTGGGATAAACGATAAAAAAAGTAACAATGGTAATTGAAAAACTTTTTGCTATGCGGTGACAAAGCGATGCAGATCATTTTTGAATTTAGCATTAGACGAAAAAGGTAAAAATATGTTAGTAAAAAGTATTGATATTCTATAACGATATTTCTCATTTGACCAGTTACAGACAATTCTATTATATAAGAAAATAATGATTTATAAAATGTAAAAAAAAACTTTTTTTTTTCTAATTTTTGCAATACTTTTTAATTTTACGAAAACAAATATTGTATTAAAAATTCTTTAGCACAAAAAAATTTTTTAAATTTATTTTTATAATATTTAATAAGTTTCTATAAAATATATACAATGGATCCATCGATTTTTTTAATTACGTATTTCTTAACCCTTATCCTGTATTAATGGGTCAAAATTGCCCAAAGAGTTTAATTTGCTCATTATTTTTTTAAATGCACTGATATTTTTAAATTTTGTACGATTATTGTTAGGAATTACTATTACAATTTAAATTCTTATTTTTGTAGACCTTTTGAGAAAGCGTTTTTAAAAAAACTTAAGCAATTTGTACATTTAGTTTAAAATATTTGAATATTTTGAATTTTGCAAAATTGACCCACAAATGTTATATGCGTTACACTTTTTTAAATACAGGACAAGTGTTAAAAAAATAACGAAAAATGGTTTAATTCAAACGAAATATAAGTTTTAAAAAAATTTTAACTTCACCTTTAACATTCTCAATTTTTTTATAACTTTTCGGAAGAAGGTTCTTTTAAATCCAAAAACAAATTTTTGATTATATTATCAACTTTATATACAGAGTTTTCATTAATGTATATCGCTAATCTTTATTTTTGTTGATGTACTTCTAAACATCTAAATTAATATTTTAATGTCAAATGTCAAAAAATATAGTTTTGAGAAAATTGTTTTAAAGTTTTTATTTTCCATATAAATTCATAGTAACATTGTCCAGAAAAACCCTTAAAAATATTTTCTGAGTTAACTTAGAGATTAGCTGTTGGAGCCAAATAAAATATAATAAAGAAGAGAATCTTATGCAATAATTAATTCAAAACAGCAAAAAATTGACATTGGCTCTTTTAGCGCCAAGCCACAGATCTAGAATTAAAATAAACACAAAATTGTGCAGATAAAAGTTAACTTTTGTGTTAACATGTTAGACCAACTGTCAGAAATGGCTTAAATATTAAAAAATTTTGAGAAAATGTTCGCAAAAAAAACAAGTAAGAAAAGCTACAGTTGGTCAAGACAGACCTTATGATATCCTTTACTACTAAGGTCAATTATAGACCAACATTTTATCAAGTCTTCCTTAAGTGTTAAATTTATTTTTTAAAAATTTCGAGATTTAAGTAGATTCCGGCTAAGGGCCTGATGGTTAATATGTACAAAATATTTAGCAAAGTTTTAGTAAAAAAATGCATTTAGCTTTAGATTTGTAAGAGCTTTAGATTTATAAGATTTATATCGCTACAAAATTAGGTGCACTGATTTATACATACATTAAAATTAATTTATCTTTGAAGTTACGACCTGTACATAGATAACAAGCTTTCATGGATATCCGGCCAGCCAGCCAGCCGGACGGACATTGTTAAAATAACTCAGGGAGTGATTCTGAGTCGATCAATATTTCTATGCGTTAAAACATCAGCACAAACCCAATATATGTTCCCTTTCCCCTTATGGTGGTGAAGGGTATAGAAAACAATTTTGTACCAATTAATAAGTAAGACTTTCTTACATATTAAAAATCAAATTTTGTCCTTAGCACATGGTAACTTTGTTTAACAATTCTTTAGTGTTAATAAAAAAGAGAACGAATTTAAATGAATTGAGTTTATTTGTATTAACTGAAAAATATTTTTTTTGGTGAGCGAGCGAATGCCACGATTATTTCGTACTGATATAAGTCAATATGTATCTGTGTGTAAGCAATATAAATACACACATATACATAATTATTTGCTAAAACACTGTCATATTCCAAAATCAAGAGTTTTTTAAAATTCCACTTCTTCTATAATTTAATTTAGCAAAATCCTTTAACCTATAAGATATTTAATTTTAGAAAAATTTGATGTTTGTAATCATAGAGTACCTCATAGAGTGCGATCATATGTTTTACTAAGCACAAAAAAATAGAAAAAATAGCAAACAAAATGTATAATGACATTTTTTACATGAAGATGATGTCTTTTAAATGTACTTTTGACGTCTCTTAAATGTACTTGACAGTTTCGTCCACCGTCTAGTTCTGGTTTATGTTTGTAATCTTACTTCAAAGAATGCAAATACATTAAAAAGTGAAGTAATGAAATGGCATGAAACTTTAAAAATCTTTTGAGTTATGACGATTTGAGCATTATTTGTGTAAATTGTTATTGTATGTTTTAAACTTTTTGTTTTATTCTCTGCTTATACAAACAAGATCTCCCAAAACTTTTCCAGCCGTTATCGATTGCTTTTAGTCAGTCGACTTATAAGTGCGTTAGAGTTAACACGATATCTCGGCTAGCACATTGGCTGCTGATTGGTGAGAATTAACGTCTGTGATTTCGTCTTGGCTTATAAAACAAAATAATATCTTTTTACACATACAGAATCCATTAGTTAACTTTTGCTTTCCATTAGTATTTTTTCAATGTTATTGTTAATTGTTTTTAAAAATTAAATACCTAAAACAGGTTTAATAAATTTAAAGATTCAATAAATATTAAAAAAAAATAAATAAAATAATAATTAAAGTTCATTGCATGAAAAAATTACTTGGATATGCATTGTTTTATAAAATTGTAAATTTATAAAAAAAACTCATTGGTTACATTTTCATTTAAGATACAAAATTTACCTTTAGTACGCAACAATCTGAAATTTAAAAATATATTTCCGAAATCATGGCAGTAGACTATGTATTAGAGGATTTAATGGGCAAACTTGGTAAGAATAAATCGAAAATAATAACACATTTTTAATACTCCCCATCATTTCTTTTAAAAACTGCTTCTAATACAAATAAAAAAAATTATAGATTTTATATCGATAGTTCTCACCAGCATTTAACAATTCTTAAAAAAATCTCAAATTTTAAAAAAAACTATAACTTTTTAAACTTTTTTAACCATAAAAGATATTTTTATTAAATAAAAACAGGATTAATTGTATTTCAGAATATTTAATATTTCGTTTGAAATTGAAACCATTCCGAAAAATTTTAAACGCTTTGAAATATTTAAAAACACAATTTTTTAATTGAAATCATTCCACTTCTGAACGGAACTGAGTGTTTGTAATATAGCTGTATATTTCAGAATTTTCGAATTAACCGCCATGTCACAGAGCTCAATTCCGTTGCGAAATGGAACGACATATTTGCTTCTATAGAAAAGTTAAACGAGATTTTTTTCGGAATAAAAAACTTTATATTTTTGAAATGGAATTGATTTTGTATGTTTTTTATTCAATATTTGAACAATTTCTTCAATAATTATTGTTATTTGTTGAAAAATATCGCATTGAAATGGATAGTAACTCATTTTTTAATTTAGTTTTAAGCGTTAAGTTTTCAGATACATAAGTACATATATGATACATATCTCAAAACTAAACGTTTTAAACTAATTTTGAAAATAAGTATAATTTAAAAATTTTGAAATATAAGTGCTGTTTCACATACATCAGGTTTACTTGTTCATTTTTTTTTATCAAATTTCTTTTGAAACTACATTTACGCTTAGCATTAAGTTTTTTATAACTAGAAAACACAAGGATGAGAATTCTGAAAATCTCGATTTTTAATTATTTGAGTAATCAAATAACTTGAAAATGGAATTTCCAAATTACTCGGAAAATCGATTAATCGTTAAAAATTACTCGAATAAAATGTTTATTTAAAAATAACTCGAGTTTTCATAAACTTTTGCTACAACAAAAAAGTTTAAAAATTCACAATAAAACATAAAAACAAACAAAAAAAAAAAAAATTAATAAAAACAGGTAAGAAAGCGCTATAGTCGGTCAAGCCCGACCATACGATACCCTTTACCACTAAGGTCAAAGGTGTTATTTTTCCTATGTAACGACAAATATTTGCTAAATTTTGCCATCATACAAACATTTTCTCAAAACTTATATATTCAACCTGTTTTCGTCATTTGGACTTATATGAGAGCTAGGGTCAAATGTGGACCGATTATCTCGAAATATGGCAAATTGATTACAGTTGTTACGAAAATTATGTATGCAAAAATAAACTCAAAATTTTCATTATCTTTAGATTTACTAGCGTTTTAGTGATTTAGTGCTTTTTGACAGAAGAGTTTGTATGGGAGCTATGGGCAAATGTGGACCGATTTCAACGAAATTTGGTACAGTGATTTTAGTTTATATAAGCAGTATTTGTTTTAAATTTCATGAAAAAATATTGATATTTGTGGCCAATATACCAATTCCGGGAAGTGGGACCTATGGGAGGTACCATAAATAATGGACCGATTTTGACCAATTTCAATAGCCATGGTCCCATTA
The DNA here is from genome assembly GCA_933228675.1 of Stomorhina lunata. Taxonomy (NCBI): domain Eukaryota; kingdom Metazoa; phylum Arthropoda; class Insecta; order Diptera; family Rhiniidae; genus Stomorhina; species Stomorhina lunata. The sequence goes on along the minus strand of OW121740.1, from coordinate 1,535,880 downwards.
TCAAAAATTATCTGTTCCAAATTTCATCAAATTATCTTTAGAATTGCGACCTGTAGTTTGATTACAAGGTTTACATGGGGGTCCAGCCAGCCAGACGGACGGACATCGCTAAATCGGCTCAGAAAGTGATATGATAAGATGATAAGCCTATTGGTATACTAAAAGGTGGGTCTAAGACAAATATTTACAAGCATCCGCTATTTTCTCTCGGAATACTTATTAAGTAAAACTTAGGGACATTTTAAAGATATCCTAGTAGAGCCGTTAATTCTTCCAAACTTAGCACTGAGTAGTAGTAGGATACCCATTGGCCATCTTATTATAGTGCTTCCAGTTTTCTCTCTTTGAATGAAACTTAAGGAAACTTCCATAATATCATTGGTATAACCGTAAATTCTTTCAAACTTAGCCACGCCATGACTGTTTTGTTTACCATCTTTATGAGATAGACCACTTCTTACTGACTACTGTAGAACTTTCAGCTTCACCTGATTGGACAAAAATTGAGAAAATTCTTAAGATATTGTTGATAGATTAGTACAATTGTTTGGAATTTTCCACGCAATGCCTCTGCTTCTTGACCAATTTCCTGTAATTAGCTTTGAGTAACTTAGGATCCCTATTGGCCTTATTATTTTTATTCCGTCCGTTGCTAAATATTCTATTCTAAGGTACTGCAATGTTTTTACTCGAGTAACTTGATTACTTGTCGAAAATTACTAAAATAAATCTTTATTTGAAATAAGCCATTTTAATTTTTATATAAGTCAGTTTAATTTTTCCGATTAATCGAGCAAACATTATTCGAGTAAAGACCATACTATTTGACAATGCCTGTGAGGTTGGTCCATTTTTGACCTTAGTGGATTTGGAAATCAAATATTCGGGCTTTAATGACTAATACGCTTTCTTATTTGTTTGCTGTTGTTTCTTAATGAAAGAAAAATAAAAGCGTACTATTACTTTTACCGGCGCTGTATGTATTAGTGTTAATAGAAACTACCATTATAGTATTAACTAGTTTAAAGTATCGTTTCTATAAAAAATCAAGGAGCACATTATCACTAGAGTATGTTATCTGTCTACAATTTGTTCACGGAGGGATTTAGTCCAAATAAGTTGATTGTTTTAGTATCTGTTATCATTGTTGCATATTTTAATACATAATTATATAGTACAAGTATTAACTAATCATATGTAAATAAGAATTCCCTGTTATCAGTCTGTTTTCTTTTAGCTTTTTATTAATAGTATTAATAATAATACTCGTAATATTATTGTTATTATTATATGCTGTTAAATATACTTTTGTTTCCACTCTCTGTCTGAGTTTATTTCATTTTTATTTGCTCAAGAAAATGTTGAAATATTTTTAAAATTATTTGCAGTAGGAGATAGTAGATGCGACGACTAATTCGCCTAATAATAAACATTTTTTGAATTATTTTGAATTTATAGAAGATTTAAGTTAAAATATAACTTGATTGCAAGTGTGGGAATAAATGCATAAATTATAAAATGTAATATTTTGTCTAAACACTGATCACGAAAGTTAAATGAACGTGCTAATTAACTTAAGTCTTATTTTTTTTTCTATTTATAGTCGCTGCTTAAATTGTTAATTTGTTTAATTATAGTGTTTTAGTAAATTAAATGTAATTCTGTTATACGATCTATTAAAGTGAAGCGATTTATCTGAGATCGTATTTTAGTCGTTGATATATTGAAGTCGTAAGTTAACCGATTGTTAGCAAATATTAAGCAATTATTTAAGGGCTAGGATAGAAATCAAGAAAATTTAGTTACTTGATTCCTGGTGGAATATAGGGCCTTTACAAATTTCTAATGTAAGTTTATAGGCAATTATCATTATACCCTTCACCACCATAGGTGGAAAGGGTATTATAAGTTTGTGCTGATGTATGTAACGCATAGAAATATTTGTCTTAAACCCACCTTTTAGTATACTGTTAGGCTTAGAATCACTTTCTGAGTCGATTTAGCGATATCAGTCCGTCTGGCTGAACCCCCATGTAAACCATGTAATCAAAGTACAAGTCGCAATTCTTAATATAATTTGATGAAATTTGGCACAGATTTTTGATAGTGATAGTGGCTATTGAAATTGGTTAAAATCGGTCCATTATTTATGGTACCTCCCATAGGTCTCACTTCCCGGAATTGACATATTGTCCACAAATACCAATATTTTTTCAGTACTGCTTATATAAGCTTAAATCACTGTACCAAATTTCGTTAAAACAAACTCTTTTGTAAAAACGCACTAAATGGGACAAAAATCACTAAAAAGCTCGTAAATCTATTTTAATTTTTGTATACATAATTTTTGTAAAAACCTCTCATATAAGTCCAAATGACGGATACAGCTTAAATATATAAGTTTTGAGAAAATGTTTGTATGATGGCAAAATTTAGCATATACAGGAAAAATAACACTTTTGACATTAGTGGTGAAGGGTATCGTATGGTCGGGTTTGAATAGGGTTGCCAGTCAGGCTGGATCCTACTGGATTAAATTTGTCAAGCTGAAAGGAGAAGAATTGAATTTTTTAATATTTTTAAAGAAAAACTATTTTTATGAAAAATAATGCAATAAAAACTTTTGCAAAACTGGATTTTTTTCTTTTTCACTTAAGTGATTTTTGCGTTGATTAATTGATTGCTTGATCAAGTTAATTTTGTAATAAAATTACCCTTTATTAAATTTCCCCATTGTACTTATTTTACCTAAATAACCTATATCAAAAACCTGCTAAGGTCAAAGGCTGAGCGTATTTTAGAATTCCATGCGCTTAAATTCATAGGTCAAGCCTTGAATATTTTTTCTCTACTTGGCCTTTCAATTGAATTTTCGGACGTATTCTTTTACGAGTTCATTCCAAAGATTTTCCGTAGAATCTTCCTTTTAAAAAACGTCAATAGCTTCCTCTGCCTGTTCAAATGCCCATGATTCAATACCATATATAATACGGGTAGTATAAGCGTTTTGTAGAGCGTAGTTTAAGTTCTTACAGAGAAAGCTTTATTTCTTATCTGCCTGCTTATGCTAAAATAGCATCTGTTGGCAAGTATGACTGTACGTTTGATTTCGAAACTTATGTCGTTATTTATGTTGACGGCGGTAACAGGTAAACAAAATCTTTGACAACCTCGTAGCTATAATTCTCAACGATCACATGTGGTCCAATTCTTGAGAATTGCCTGCTTGCAGAAACTATCCATTTTGATTCATTGATAACTAGATCCATTCTATTAGAGTCCTTTTCGATATTTGAAAACGAGACAGTCAAATCGCGCAATGTGCGTCGCATGATATCAATGTGAAAATTGTTTTAGATGTATTAGCTGCAGCATCTCGAACGATTTCATTTTTTCTCGATATCGCTGCGGTTATTTACGGTATTCGCAATTCGGTTTATCATCGAAGCAAATTATTAAAATTATAAATGTCCAGCTAATTTTTGGTTTATCAAGCTTTTCTTTTCTTATGCCCAGCTTTTTCAGGATTTGTGTCTGGTAACCCTAGGCTTCACCGACTATGGCACTTTCTTACTTGTTTTTCTTTCGTTCCATGATATTTCGAAAGCCGCATTCTCAGTTTAAGGGTCTTCCAGATCTGTCATTCTCAAAGTACATACATATGTCCTAGCAACCTAATGTGACTGCTGATCTCTTGACTCGAAATATAAATATATTTAATAACATTAGTGTTAAAATCTTTAAGTTTAGTCGACATGTTTTGAGACCTCCGGAATTTTATGAGTAAACACCGTGAAACACCGTGGTATAACTGGTTAGTCATCCGCCTAGCACACAGAGGTCCGAAGTTCGATCCCTGGTCAGACTCACTTGAAAAAAATAAATTTTCTAAAAAAAGCGGCGGTTCACCTCATAACTCAGCTAGCCAATGGTTATTATATATATATATATATATATATATATATATATATATATCTATATATATATACATATATGTAATGCATTGTTGAACAGTTCAGTATCTTGTTGGGTGAACTTTTGCATCTTAAAGCTATGGATTTGTATGAAGTGATATAGCCTGTAATTTAAACAATCAAGCGAATTCCTTTTTCGGGAGTTTTTTTTTAATAAGACCTTTGTGGTTATTTAGGCATTTTTTATCCAACCAATTTTTCATTTTCCGGGTGGTACAAAATTGCATTTATAAAAAATTGAACTATAAAAAGTTTACCAATAAAAAGATACTAAAACAGATAGTTACAGATCCTAACTAACGTAGTAACGGCTTTTAGCTGATAACAGAAATGCATATATATGTACATTGGATTGTAGAGGAAAAAATTTTGATAATACTATGATCGATATAAACTGTAATTAAAGAAAAACAAATTAAACTAACAAAAAACTAACATGTAAAAAATTAATAGAAATTCACAAAAAGTACTTTTTAAGTTACAGTTTGCATAAAAACCAATTTTAAAAACATACAATTATTTAATAAATTGTTATCGCCCGAAAGCACATTTTTTGTTTATTTTATTTTGTTTGGATGTTTTTTAAACACAAAAAAATTGAAGAAAAGTTTAAAGATTATTGCAGCGTTCTCTATACGTCCTTACTTTTTTCAATATTGTTTCGCCTGATATTTGGAAAGCTCTTATGATTCTTTCCATTTCTTTATTATACCCTTCACAACCATAGGTGGAAAGGGTATATTGGGTTTGTGCTGATGTTTGTAACGCATAGAAATATTGGTCTGAGACCCACCTTTTAGTATACCAATCGACTTAGAATCACTCCCTGAGTTGTTTTAACGATGTCCGTCAGGCTGGCTGGCTGGCTTTCCGGTTATCCATGTAAGCTTGTTATCAATGTACAGGTCTTAACTTTAAAGATAATTTGATAAAATTTGGCACAGGCTCTTATCTTGGTCCAAGGACAATGCCTATACTTTTTGGGCGAAATCGGATTAGTATTTCGGGTACTTCTCATAGGGATGCCTTCTCGGAATAGAGTTTTTGGTCCTTTACAGACACAAATTTAGTTGTATTTAAATATTCAGCTCAAATATTTGACCATACCTCCCATACAAGACACATGCTCAAAATACGTTTATGTACAAATAAAAGCACAAAAACGTGTATAACTCTAAAGATAAATGCATTTGATTACTAAAACACAGATAAATATTTTGTCAATATAAACCAATAACAAAAATTTGATAACAATCGGTCCACAATTGACCCTAGCTCCCATATCAGGCCCTTAGCCAGAAATGACAAAAATCTCAGCATTTAAAAAAAATGGCCCATACTATATGTATGTATGTCTCTAATACTTAAGGAAAACTTGTTTAATTGTTGGTCCATATTTGGCCTTAGCAGTGAAGGGTATGACACAGTCGGGCTTGACCGACTATAGCTTTTCTTACTTGTTTTTTTTTTGTTTTCACCCCAAATGTTCTTTTCCTTTCAAATAAGTAATGTTGTTTGACTGTATAAGTTAGTTAAAATTTAGTCATAGCCTTCACTCATAATAAAGTCTAAATTTTCGTTACCGTCTGTGAATAACTTAAATAGGTATTAAAAAAAAGTTAGCACTTAGTAATGATTTGTGAATATGCGCCAATGAATTTAACAATGAAAATTAATGGTCACAGTACCAAAACATATTCCTGTAAAAATATGTAGTTATTAGTTCAAATGTTTAAAATCGATGTTATTCTGAGTCGATCGGCATATTTTAGGACAGATGCCAAAATTCAAGTTCATAGCTACCGGAAAGTCCTTAGAAATAATTTTGATTTGATACTCATAAAAAATTAAAATGTAACAAAAATCAAATTTTTTTTTAAAAACATTTTGTTTTTGAAAGAAAGAGCTTTATTTTATTGTAGGGGAGAAAAACCGAGATCAGATTTTAAATCAGCGACCTCAAAATAAAAAACGACACCAAATTTCCAATCAACACCCAAAAGGTAAAATTTTGTTGACCTGTGTAATCTGAAATTTCCAAATCTTATGATCTTAAATAGATATACATTTATAAATTAAGGTAATTGGCATGTTCTATGTTTTTACTATATGCATGTAATATATTATCGGTAGAATTCTTAGACTTGTCTAAAAGATAAGAAATCTAAAGGGTTAATATTAAGTAATCACAAATTAATTGAATTGTCTAAAAATGAAATTTCACTTTATAAATCAATCATTGTATAAGTGGTTCTCAAACATAATTTATTTATCTGATTTAGTTAATTATGAAATTATATTAAATAATCTATTATTTTTTGAAATTGATATTTAATTTATAAATAAATGGGTTAACTAGTTTTTTATTAGTCATAAAATGATTTTTATTAGCTATAATTTGATTTTAAAACTTCCAAACAAAAAAAAAAAAAAAAAAACAACGAAAAGGCTATTGAACCCTAATCGATATAAGTATATAAATAATGTTGGGATTTACAAATTTTGACCAGAACCTGATTTAAAAACGTTTTAAAATATGTTTATACATATGTATGTATGTTTGTGTAAATAAATCATTAAATTACATTTTTTCACATGCAAAATTATAAATAATTTGCTAATACGTGCGTTATTTGAAGTGTTAAAAACTGCACTATATAGTAAAGCTGATGATTGGACAAATTTGTAAAGATATTTTATGAATTATAAGTATAGTAAATATGTACTATATGTACGATATAGAATATATTGAGTTATGTAGGCCAAATGATGAACGTGATTTTAATCGATTTATTTTTTTACAAAATGTTTAAAGTTTGCTACATATATATCGTCACCCAAAATGCAAAAGGGCGTAACTAACACAAAAATTAAAATTGATTTTTTAATTGATTATGACACAGCAATCCAAAACACATCTATCTACAAAATTTTTTATTCATACGGTCGAAAACAGCGATTTTATTCGCTAAAAACAAAAGGTTTAAAATTTTGCTCAGAATTTGTATTGTAGTAAAACCCTTTTGATTTTAGAAAATAAGTATTCAGCTTGTTGTAAAGCCCTTTTGTTTTTTTGGCCATACATAAGCTTTCCGACTCTACATTGACCTGTTTGCCTATCTTCTAACTATATAAAATTTCATTCAAATATCTTCAACCGTTTAAGAGTTACTATTTTAAATTATTTAAAACTTTTTACATTGCATTTTGCTTCGAAAATAATCTGTTACTATATCGAGCCCTAACCGCCAAAAAGACTCAAGCGCCAAAAACTAAAATTTACAGGAGAAGCATTTTTTAAAATGTCTTTGGACAGTGAATTGTACTTAAGTCTTTATTGTTTTTGTTGGAAAATCATATCGGTAAATTCTACTGCCCTGATATTTTGTGAGATTATGCAGATGATCATGAATAATAAATTTTATTAATAAAATGAAAATGGTCCATCATGTCTCTTAAGCCCTTTTGGCGGTTATGACTCGATATTATTGCCAAAAAAGTTTAAATTTTTGCTCAAAATTTGTATGATAGTTAAGACCTTTTGGTTTAAGAAAATATTCAACTTGTAGTTAAGCCCTTTGGTTTTTTCGCAACTGCACAAAAACTAAACGTTTTTTACCATTTTAGTTTTTAGAGTTTTCTTTGCTGATGGCTTGTTGACCCAATTCCAAAATTTGGATTTAATGTTCCTTGTAGTTTAAAGTTATAACGTTTTTTGCGTCTCATGTAAAAAACTAGAAGTGTAATTACGCCCTTTTGCATTTTAGGTGACGATATCAATAAATTATTTTTTTTTCGATATTGAATTACAAAGTTTATTTATTTCCTAATTCTTCCGAACGGAGTGACGAAGAATATGACGGTGTAATTTATAAACCAGAGTATCTGGTGGGAATCGAACCCACAAACCCTGCGCAAGCAGTTTAGGGCACTATTCACTAGACAACGATAACAAATGAAATTTGTAGTTGTATTAAATTCAAATTCTGAATTTATCGACTTATTTTGGAAGTTGTTCCATTAAAGATTTTATGTGGGAGCATGTGGCCTACTTACACTGAAAATCGGAAATGTTTTTGGCCAATAAGTTGAGAATAGTCTGTCATAACACAACAGGTTGGAGCTAATGTAAAAAAACGGATAGAAATATAGACCCATCGTTAAGTATACGAATCACTTCATAAGTACAGATCGCAATTTTAAGACAACTTAATAAAATTTGATATTTGTTTTTATAGTGGGACCATCGCTATGGGCCGAAACTAATGCATCTTTTGGGTACTTTCCATAGGTTTGACTTTCCTTTATTAAATGTCTGCATTTTTTACATAGTTAAGGATATATCATGAAAAGAAACATTTTTATTTATTGGACACTTATAAATGAATATGAGGGATGTTGGATACCAATCAACGGTAATTTGGTAAGCCCAGACCTCATTACAACTGTGGACACTGTCATCCTCGTGGTATCACCTGGTTCTGTGAGTTCTCCCATGAGAACTATAAAAATATGGGTTAGGACGTCGGGCTAGTAACCCCACTCCTGGAGAAAACAATTACTATGAATAAAAACGGACCAAGTAGAAGAAAATCTTTATATATCAAAAACTTTAAATTAAAGCACAAAAGTATTAAAGCACTTTAAATTAATTAGGATATTTACCGGGACTCTTATCTAGTCGTATTGTCATAAGTCAAAATTTAAAAACAGCCCTAAAATGTTTGTTTCGCCTTTAAAAAAATCATAAAAAAATTACATATTTTTTTTTTAGTATGAACGAGTGTGTATCCGATTTTAAAACGTTTCGTTTTGATTCAAAACTAAAAATTGTTAAGACTTTTTGAATTTAGGACTTATGACAATATTAATAATTCATCTTTATATTTTAAGCTCTTGACTTTATTTATGGTTTTTAATTTAATTTTTTAATTATACTATAAATACAACTCTTCTATTAAATGAAGGCAACGAACGATCTTATTGTTTTAATTGTCAATTATATACATTTTTTATTAAATTAATTAGACATTCGATGACATTTTATTTTATGAATTTAAAATAAATTACTACGAGTATAAACAAGTGGTGACATTACAAAAGATATCATTCAATGAAACTTTGTCGATATAAAATTATGTCTTAAACAAAATCGTAAGATATGTATGTTTATATGTAATATTAATAAAACTTTTTTCTACTTTAATAATTTAAGAATTTACCAAAATTTGTTATAATCATATTTTAATGGGCCAAAAATTTTCTGATGTTTGATATCATTTGACATTATGAAGTGTCAGAATTGTTTATGTACAGTTATCAAGTTAATTATTATGAAATTCGAAACTAGGTCGAACTCAAATATTTTAAAAGTAACAATGTTTAAATAAACATTGACAGTTTTTTTTATTTTTTATTTTTGATGATATAATTGTAGTTGCCACAATTTTTTGTGCAACGATTTGTATACAAATCGGTTGTGATCGCTGTTATTTATTTTCAATTAAGTCCAAATTGTACATAAGTATTTATGTACATACTTATATGTAGATCAATTGAATTGATTACAAACCTTTCAATTGAACTCAATTTACATGAAAAAGAAAACTAATTATTCAAATATATTTAACGCATATCAAAAATACTAAAAGATGTGTTTATTATGAATGTAGCGCCAGTTCGAAAACCAATAATAATATTTTATTGTATAAACAATTTTTACCTATAAAAATATTGTACACATGTTCGTACATTCATATGTACATACATTCATTGTACATACATATGTATGTATTTATAAATGTTAAAAATTATATTTATTTAGAACTCTTCTTTAATTGTTTAATAGTTTTTCTATTTGTTAATGGAGGGTTTCTATAAGATACTCGTATTTGCTACAATGTTTAGCCTTGAAGAAATGTTAAAGTAGGCTACAAACCAGCGTTGCCATTTGCCGTTTTTTCTAATGTAAGTTTTTCAAAAGTTATGAATTATAGACGAAATTTTCTACAGTTAAACCCTGAAATTTTGAATACTAAACTAAAACAAAGATGTTTAAAAAAATTGGAAAAATTTTCCATTGTATCTATCATCATATCGAGCCCTTAGATTAAAAACAAAAACGGGGAATGTTTTGGTGCATAACATTTTTGTTCTTTGTTAGTTTGCTACATTCGATAAACTAATTAAATTTTTTCCAAATGGTTTAGAAGTTATGGTACACAATATTGTATGTGAAGTTTTTTAGTTTTACTTGAATAACTTTAAAGCTACTGGGCGGATTGTGGCTCAATATGCAGAAATCGGCCAATGGGTTGGAGTTTTAGACCAATTTTTAAAAACATGTCTTTTTTAGCACAGTGGCCTCTACACTGAGCTAAAGTTGAGCACCGTTGTATGTAAAATCTATTGGTCCGTATAACTTTCGTAAATATAAACGTATCGAATGATTTTAACACATTAAAAAACTAATTAAGAAAGAAAAATATGCTTACTGTACTACGCTATCTCCAATAGTTTATTTAACGGAATGTCGCTTACGATTATTTAAATCTAAGGGCTCGATATTAGCAAATATGTATTATGATTACAGTCATAACTTCATTAGGAATCTCAACAGCTATAGTCGGTCAAGCCCGGCTATATGATGCCCTTCACAACTAAGGTTAAATAAGGACTTACAATTTAACAAGTTTTTCTTAAGTCGTAGAGACATACATAAACTACATAGAGATTTTAGTAGTTTTATGCAATTATTTTTAGATTTATAAGCGTTTTTGTGCTTTCTGGATATTTACCAGACTTTTGATAGGAGGTTGGTCAAATATGGGCCGATTCCTACAAAATTGGACACACTGATTTCGGTTACCTCTATTCCGGAAAGGCGTCCCTATGGGAGGTACCCGAAAAAGTAATCCAATTGTGGCCAAAAAGTATATAGATCACCCTTGACCCAAAATATGATTCTGTTCCAAATTTCATTAAATTATCTTTGAAGTTACAAACTGTACTTTGATAACAAGGCTACACTGATATCCGCCCAGCAAGCCGGACGGACATCAACTCAGGGAGTGATTCTAAGCCGATCGGTACTAAAAGGTGGGTCTTAGATTAATATTTCTATGCGTTACAAACATCAGCACAAATCCAATATACCTTTACACCTGTGGTGGTGAATGGTATAATAAAATGCACTGGGAAAAGATAAGAAACTGTTAAATATATAAGTGGTTTTAATTTATATGTAAGTAAAACCCACTAAATAATTAAAAAAATAATAATAATAAAATTATCATTTCTAAAAATACTGTCATAAAAAATGTACATATTGTAAAGCAATGGCCCATAAACATTGTTACAACTGTTGACTGATCTATTACACATGTATTATATGGACGTAGTACCCATTTAAAAATTATACATGTAAATCGCAATATTATATATTGTAAATGCACAAAGTAATAAATAATTAAAATACAATATTTTGAATGAAAAGTGGTTTAACTTAAAATTTGAAGAGTACTACTACAAACATTTCAATTTATTGAAATATGTTTACGAAAATTTCGATTATTTTAGATGTCAGCGAAATATAATAACATTGCGAATATTGCGTTAGTTTGAATTAAATTTACTTTGAAATCTATATTTAATTTTGCAGGACCCTAGTTTGTTCTAAAATGTAATCCTTTCAAATGAATAAAAACATTAAAAACTTTAAAATCCTTGTTACTATGTTTTTTCAGTTATACCACTTTTCAAGTAAATGAACGTTGTGTTTGTAATCGGCGTTAGGTAAATGTTGTGGTTGTAAGATTCTGGATTTCTTATTTAATAAAAACAATGAATATATTAAAAAGTAAGAAAATGCTAGTCTGTCAAATCCGCTATATGATGCCGTTCACCACAGATGACTTTTCTTTTTCATGCATAAAAACATATACAGACATACTTGCTAAAATTGGTCATCATACAAACATTTCCTCAATACTTACATATATGTATTTATAATGATTCTTAAACCAAATAAAGCCGAACATGACGTAGCGTCATATAGACCAATTAGCTTACTACCAGTGTTCTCTAAAATATTCGAAAGACTTATTAAAAAGGCTGTTGCCCCATTTAGAAAACAAAAACATAATTCCTGATCATCAGTTTGGGTTTAGGCATGAACACGGCATGAACATCGTTTAGTACAAGAAATTACTGATGCCTTAGAAAAGAAATTATTTTGTTCAGCTGTATTTTTAGACGTCAGTCAAGCATTCGACAAAGTGTGGCACATTGGTCTCTTGAACAAATTAAAAAATCTTCTCCCAGCTCCCTTTTACCTATTTTTCAAATCATACTTGAGCAAAAGATCATTCTATGTCCATATCAATGGAGATGATTCTCCGTTTGGGGTGATTGAATCGGGAATCCCACAAGGAAGTGTGCTAGGTCCTGTTCTCTACAATTTAACGACAGCAACGTACGCGGATGACATCGCTATTTTATCTTCCATGAAAATCCAGTTGAAGCCTCCAGAAAATTATAAACCCAGCTTAATGAGATTGAAAAATGGTTGACAAAATGGAATATTAAAGTCAATACAGAAAAATCTCCACATGTAACTTTTACACTAAGAAAAGGCGACTGTCCTCTCTTTATTTAAATGGGGATCCTATTCTAAAAACTAATAAAGTAAAATATTTAGGTTTACATTTGAATAAAAGGCTAACATGGAAACATCATGTAACAGCAAAAAGAGAACACTTGGACATCAAAACAAAAAAAAATGTATTGGCTTTTAGGGCCAAAATCAGAATTCAGTCTAGAGAATAAGCTTATTTTATACAAGGCAATACTAAAACCTGTTTGGACTTACGGTCTTCAACTCTTGGGAACAACCAGTAATTCTAATATTGAAATACTCCAAAGATATCAATCCAAAACACTAAGATTAATAACTAACGCTCCATGGTTTGTAAATAATAAAATAATACATAATGATCTCAAAATGTGCACAGTAAAAGATGAAATAAATGCTTGTAGTGAGAGATACATAAGCAGAATTAGCAATCATCCAAATTTGTTAGCTATTACACTTTTAGATGACAGTAACGAAGTAAAAATACTTAAAAGATATCATGTTCTTGATTTGCCTTTTAGACGCTAGTTAGGTTAATTTCATAACTTTTCATTTGATATATTTCTATGTATATTTACACATGTATATATTGTTTTTATTATTGATTTTACTGGAAATCGATAATATAAGTTATTGTTAATTAGCTATAAGATTTGCTAAATGTTTGTTTTAAAATAGATTGCAAATAATGTGTATTGGAATCATTTCCGTCATTGGGTCTTATATGGATGCTACGCAAATGTGAACCGATTTTCTCGAAACTCAGCAATTTGATTACAGTTTATATAAAAATGATGTGCGCAACAAATAAACATAAACTTGACATTATCATTTACTATCACTTTTGTGATTTTCGTCTTATTTGTGACTTTTGACATACGAATTTGTATGGGAGCTGTGGTCAAGTATGGATACTGTTATTCGCTTTAAATTTCTTAATTATGAGAAGTAGCGAAAATAGCGGACCGATTTCAATGACAATAGTCCCACAATAAAAAAACGTCTGTACCAAATTTCGTAAAATTACTTTATCATCACAAACTATGGTATAAGGGTATAAAAACGTAATAGATTTCTAAGTAGATTCATAAGAGTACAACAACATAACAGGGATATATATAGCTCACTATTTTCTATTAAAAGCTATAAATAGCATTAAAAATGAAAACTGAAATAAAACAGCAATTATTTCCTACAAAGATGTATGAGGTAAATTTCAAAGTGTACTATGGGCTATTCAAGTAAAACGCAGTGTATGTCTATATTCTAATTTTCAAAGTTTTTGTTATTGACTAAATAAAAAAGTCATTAAATAAATCTCAATCTGTAGTGAAAAGTAGTAATTTCAATGTCAACAATAACATAATTTCGACGAGTTTATGAACTAAATATTTTTCAAAAAAACCGCTTTAAATATTTTATCCTTAAATTTAATGGAGTAAGTATTTAAATTTTTGTTTTTTTAATACTTTTTCCTCTTGTGAATATTGGTTGTCTAAATGACACACATTTGTTGGCTAAACGTTATAGATTTGTTCATTTTCTTTGTTAGGGAAAAAAAATTGAAAATTTTTAAAATTACTCTAATTAAAGCCCAATACACTTTTGTAGTAACATTAAACGTTAATTTTTTTCAAAATATTCATACATTTTTAGTAGATGTTTAAATTTTGAGCAACGTTTACTCTTATGTAAAAAACTTTTTATAAACAATTCTCGAAACTATTTACCTAAATATTTATACTTTCTTAAAGTTTTGTTCGTGTCATATCCAACTACATAGTAAGAAAGTGGTATAGTCGGTCAAGCTGTTTTCCACTAAGGTCAATTTTTTTAAGCTGTCTGTGTTTGTGTGATTAAATAAAAATTTTTTCTATATGTTTAAATATTTAAGCCATTATCTCCAGTTGGTCTGATTTGAGCCTAGCAAATGGGGTTTATTATTTTGCATGACGATTAAAGTTTATACAAAATTTATTTGTACAAAGTTTTAACATAAAACAATAACTATATACAAACATGTAGATTTATATGGGTTTTTGAAAAGTTTATGACTGTTATTGGTACACTTACATTTTTTAATATATTAACCTTATTTTACTGAAACAAAATTAAACTTGTGGCTATGGGAGGGCCGCAAATTCGATTGCTGGAGAGAGGTTTTATGGGCGGGTTATCAGAAATAATGGGCCGGTTTTATCAATTTATCTTTAAAATTGAGAACTGCCAGTCTACCGTCTAGTAATTTAATATGCTTTTTACGACTTAGGCAGTGATTTTGATCGTTAAACTATATATTTACGTTACAAACATCAAAACAAACCCAATATACCCTTTCCATCTATGATGATAAAGGGTATACAAATATGTATGTACGTATTTAAGAAATCTTATAAACTTTTACTGGAGTAAACTCGTATATTTCGCAAATTCTAAAGTTTATTGAACTTTAGTGGAATAGTAAAAAGACTATTACAGATACATACAAACAATAAATTTCAAATAGACAATCTTTCTGTTTTTAAAGAACTCAAACAAAATTGATTGTGATATATACGATTACATTTGGTGTAAAGCGAAATTGATTTAATTTTCGAGTTTTTTTTATATAAATATTTTTGATAACATCAATAAATATATTTATAAGTATGTATGTAAATATGTATATCAAAAATGTCTCTACTGTGTGTTCTTATCGCTGACCAAAAACACATGTTAACACATAAGTATTTGTAAAGGTATGTATAACTTTTGACCAAAAATAGTCGCATGAGCATCGCTTAATAATTGTTGAATGACGTCAACGATGATCCAGATGATAATTATTGACGAATCGTAGGTATATGATTATGACAAACCGAAACCGAAGTCCCATTGTCCCAATAGAAGAACCCATTTGGCCCTGGGGCAAAAAAAAAAACACGTGGTCGTACGGTCAATAAGGAATTATTATCTTCATGAATTGTGGAAAAACAATTCATGGTTTTGACATCACGTCACTGCTTGTTCGCATTTTTTTTTTGCCAAAAACAACACCGTTATCATGCCTCAGCCACCGTATTCACCAGATTTGGGCCCCTGTGACTTTTTCCTCTTCCCAAAATTGAAGAGAAAGACCCATGAAAGGACAACTTTTTAAGATAATTGAGAAGATTGAGTAGATACAAACGAATCGCTGGGAGAGCTCAAGAGCATACCAAAAAGTGCACATCAGAACTGCTTCGAGGATTGTAAAAAACGCTGGCACAAGTGTATTATATCTAAGGGGGACTACTTTGAAGGGGAAAAAATAGAAATTGATGAATAAATAAATATTTTTTGAGAAGATTAAAATTAACTTTATTTTTTGAACAGACCTCATATTTATTTATTTCAATGAAAATTTCAATATAAAAATCTATAAATTATACCCATTTTTCAAAGTAGGGTTATTGGTTAACCAAAAGAACAGTCCCGGTGACCATAACTTTTATATGAATGTCAGTTTATTGTAACGATAATAAAAATAGCAAGAGTTTTAGAAAATGGAAATGTTCGAAATTTAACATTTGTTTAGACAATGCTTGATAGGTTTTAATTAATTGGAAATATAGACTATTTTTGTACTATCCTAATTGCAAAATCTTACGTGGAAAATTTATAAAAATGATCCTATCAAAAAAATATTTTTTATTTAAATTGATGAGCACGTTTTTAAAAGTTTGTAAATATTTTTCAAATGATATTAATACTGACCGATAGCATCTCATATCAATTGTTTATATACATATGTGCATATATACATATGTACATATATACATATTTGTATATTCTTTTTTTACTGTTAATCTTTCCACCCTTAATTATTTAATAATTTTTATGTTGTCATAGAAAATTTTTTATTTTTAGCATTTATTAGAGCGTGTTTCTTTTATTTTTCATTAATTAGATCTTATCCGTTAATTTAATATTATTCTATTTTTGTATAAAACATTTAGTTTTGTTTGTTTTTTTTTTTTTAATTAATAGTTGCTATGATATAAGTTTTAAAACACAAAAAACTGATTTTACAAATAGTTAAAAACTTTTTATTTTATGTGGATATAAAGGGTATTCCAACAAGGACTTTCGAACTTTGACAGTTGATAATAGTCATCTTGTTGAAGCTACATCTGTCAAATTAGTATTCGTTTAGTCAGTATATCTAGAAAATCGAGATAATAAAATTGTTATATTAGAGCACTATAAAATCACTATACTAACGTCATAATTTGGTAAGATTACTTTGAGGACTATGTTGGCCAGAATATCGCGTTAAACAGCGATCTCTGTTAGCGATGATGTAAACACCAACGACATGTGATTTCAAAAGGATGGTACTACGTTATGTCATATTGAATGATTTGACTTTTCTTGGGGTTTTTTAAGTCACTGGTGTATGCAAATTGTTATGATCTTGCTTAGATCATAAATAAATAATTAAATAAACAATTTGTATTTAATTTAACAAAAGAGGTGTTTATTCAATCACGGTAAAATAAGAACTAAAACTAAGAAAAAGGAATACACAAGAACTGTTGAATTCAAAATTTACTGGCGATGCCAGATTGTACAATAACTTAACTAATTTTATGGCTGTTGCCAACATCTCCCCTTTTTAATGTGGAGAATAACGTCTAGGAGGACGACGGGTTCTATTGGACCGCCTTGGTGGTGAAGCATTAGCAGCATCGGTTGTCTGGATGAATTCTTCATCATCATCACTAGAGAATGCAGATGGTATATCAAATTCATCAGCTTCTGTTTGATCTGCAGTTGCATTTTGAATTGGATCTGAATAATCGATTGGATCAACTGAAGAATGAGTTAACGATTGATCGGATGAACGGGCTTTCAGTTGATTTATGTGAGATCTGATTAGAGTATTACGTCTGCTTGTTGACACCAGAATATTGTACACTACGTCTCCAACTCGTTCAATAACTTCACCTGGAACCCATGACATCTTATTCCGGTTATAGATTTGGGCGTAAACTTTGTCTTTGGGTTTGAAACTTCTAGCCTTTGCTCCGTGCTTTCTATTGTAAGCGAGTTCCATGTCAGTGTTTCTCTCAGTACTTAGGGCTTGAGTTGGCCTTAATAAATCTAGAGGTGTTTGGAGACGTCTACCGATGAAACACTCGGACGGGCTTCTTTCGTTTGGAGTACTTGAGTTTGGGGTTGCTCGGTATTGTGCTAAAAAGTTGAGTAGGTTAAGCTTGTCATCAGAAGAAACTTCGGAATATGACTTCTCAAGAGCTCTTTTAATAGTGTCCACAAAGCGCTCCGCTTGGCCATTGGATTGAGGGTGATACGGTGGTGTACATATATGTTGTATACCCCTTCCTTCACAAAAGTTTTTAAATGCAGAGCTGGTGAATTGTGTTCCGTTGTCGGACACTATGACTTTCGGTTGACCATAACGACTTATGAATTCGTGAACATGATTGATAATTTCACTTGATGAAATTGTAGTAATTTGCACTACCTCCGGCCATTTAGAATAGGAATCTACTATAATAAAATAATATTTTCCGCGAACAGGTCCAGCTATATCGATGTGAACTCGATCAAGAACGTCGTTAGGCGTTGGCCATGAGCAGAGTACGGACTTTGTTGGTGATTTTGCTGCCAATGCACAATTTCGGCAATGTTTGACATAACTAGAGATGTCTGCGTCAATTTTAGGCCAGTAAACGTAAGATCTGGCGAGGCTTTTCATGCGTTCGATGCCTTGGTGGCCTTTATGGAGCTGTTTTATAATCCTTTTTTGAAAAACGGTAGGGATTACGACTCGTTCTCCAGTCATTATGCAGTTATCGACAATTGTTAATGAATCTCTTCGATTATAAAATGGCTCTATGTTTGACGAAAGGTGTTTCTGTGAAGTTGGCCATCCGCTTTGAATGTACTTAACAACTTCTTTCAAAGTAACATCGTTCATTGTTGCACTACGTACCATTCTATGAGTTACTGGAACATGCTGTAAGCTATCGTCGATAATAAAATTCAAATCGTCATCAGTTTGTATAGCTGCTACTACAAAATCTTCTTCGTGTGATTGATACCCAATTAAGCGTGAAAGTACATCGACGTTTCCGAAGTCGTTTGTATTTACATATTGAATATTAAAATCATAACCCATTAATACGAGTGCCCACCTTTGTAGTCTATTCGCGGTATGTGTCGGTATGCCTTTCTTAGAACCGAAGATTGATAGTAAAGGTTTATGGTCCGTCAATAAAGTGAATTTGCGTCCGTAAATCATACGATGAAATTTAGTGCAAGCATACACCAGAGCCAATGCTTCTTTTTCTATCTGGCTATATTTCTGTTCGGCTGGTGTTAATGCTCTAGAGACGTGATAAATTGCTTTGTGAGTACCATCTGTCATTTTATGAAATATTTGAGCTCCTATACCGACCATAGATGCATCTGCAGCAACAAAAATTGGAAGTTTGGAATCATAATGGGTTAAAAGCACGTTTGATTGGAGTAATTTCTTAAATTCTTGAAAAGATGACTCGCACTGTTCCGTCCATTCCCATTTAGCTTCGTCTTTTAACAGGTTATCTAAGGGATAACGAATATCTCGCATACGATTAATGAATTTGCCATAGTAATTTACCGCACCCAAAAACGAACGCAGTTCGGATACGTTGTTTGGGCGCGGCATCTTCTTGATAGACTCCACCTTGATTGGATCCGGATGGATGCCTTTGGAATCTACTACATGACCAAGATATTTTATTGATGTTTTAAAAATTTCGCATTTCTCCCAACGGACTGTGAGGCCATGTTCTTGGAAACGTTTTATTACCTCTTTTACCTTATTGATGTTTTCCTCAGCAGTGGGTGATGCAACCACAACGTCATCTAAGTATGCAAAAACTCCATTGATACCGGATAAAATTGTATCCATTGCTTTTTGAAATGCCCCAGGTGCCGATGTTATTCCTGGTGGCAAACGATTAAACAAATACAGACCCTTATGCGTGTTGATAGTGAGAAGCTTTCTAGAGCTCTCGTCGATTTCAAACTGGAGGTATGCGTCCGAAAGATCTATTTTACTGAAATACTTACAGTTTGCCATCTTAGCAAAAATTTCATCAGCATGCGGCAATGGATAAAAATTTGGTTCCATACACTGATTTAACCCTGTCGAATAATCTCCGCAAATACGTATTTTGTTATTTGGCTTACGCACAACCACTATTGGTGCCGCCCACTCAGAATGAGTAACAGGTGTAATGATACCCTCAGACTCCAATCTATCTAATTCGGCTTCCACCAAATATAGTGTCGCATATGGTACTGGTCTTTTTGGCCTAAAGACTGGAACTGAATTTTCCTTTACGGGAAGTGTGAGATTAAATTTAGAACAATGTCCTGTTTTATCTGACAGCACTTCCGGAAACTTTTCTTGAATTTCTTTAAATATTAACTCTTTTTGACCAGTAGCAGAAATTGTGTTGCAAATAAAATTTAAATTTGTATTCCAATAATCAAACTTGTCAATCAGATCAGTACCAAATACATTAAGGTGTTCCAATTCTGTTACATAGATTTTTCCAATTTGAATTTGATCATTATGCTGTATTTCTGTACTAAATTCGCCTAATAAAGGTATTTGGTTACTTGAAGCATCTGAGGCATTTTGTATACAACGCTGCAATTTAGGTTTGCCAATTTTAATCCAATTGGATTGTGAAATAATCGTTACATCGGCAGCTGTGTCCAATTGGAGTTTTATTTGCTTGTCTGCTATTGTGATTGTTACGAATTTTCTACGTGACGTGTGATTGTGAATTGCATTAACGAATTGTGGTTGTAATGGTGTTGCGGCAACAACATTTGTACGTACATCGTCTTCTTTGTATTTGTTTTGCTTTGAATGGTTTTGTGGTGCATGATTTTTCTTGCTGTTTTCCGTTGAGTTTCGTTTTCGAAAACATCCACAAAAACCCTCTTTATGACCGTACTTACCACATTCCTTGCATTTGTGTTGTGTATAGGAGCAATCTTTGACGAAGTGCATTGATCCACACTGCCAGCAGGGACGTGTTGGGCCATCATCATCTGTAGGAACGTCATTTCGTTTGTTTCTTGTTTGATGATTTTTGAACTTGTAGTTATTTTTATATGAAACAGCGTTTACCTGAGGTGTTTGTTCTTCCACAAGGCTTGCATCGTTTTTGAGTACCATTATTCGTTGCACCTCTGTTGTTAATTTGTCCATTGAAATGTCAGCATCGTTGTCTAACATGGATATTAATTTGCTTCGTAATTCCATGTACATAGGAGATTGAAGACCGATGATAAAAATCAAACACTTAAATTGTTGAGGGTTCATTTGGCTACTGCGAAAACGTTCGCACTGTTTATTTACTCGGCCAGCATACGTTACAAAATCCTCATGTTCCTCCTTCACAGTTTTGAGACAATTATATCGAATGTTAAAAAGAGATTCTTGTCTGTCAAATAGTGCTGAAAGTTTGGCAATGGTTTCGTCAAATTTTAATTCTTGCGGCTTCTTAGGTAGTAAACAGTCTGCGTATCTGTCGTACACTTGTTGACTTAGCTTTCGCAAAATGAGGCGCACCTTGGAAGCGTCATCAAGTGATTTGGCGTCTTCAACGAAAAGAGCTTCGTAGCGGCTGTACCAGTTGGAAAAATACATGTCTGATTCTGGATTATGATGAAATTCATTGATGCTCTTGGATAGCACGTCCATTAGATTTTCCTGGCCGGAGTAGGTGTTCTGCTGTGATGTGTTTGCAGTATTTGATGCTTGCACAACCCCGGCAAGTGTCTCTATAAGATTTTGTTGGCGTTCAGCAGCTTCGGTTTGTTGCACCAGAAGCTTGGCTATAACGCTTTCCAAAGTATTCATTATGAGTTGTTTGCGTGTGTTCTTAAAAAAAATCTCGTCGCCACTGTTATGATCTTGCTTAGATCATAAATAAATAATTAAATAAACAATTTGTATTTAATTTAACAAAAGAGGTGTTTATTCAATCACGGTAAAATAAGAACTAAAACTAAGAAAAAGGAATACACAAGAACTGTTGAATTCAAAATTTACTGGCGTTGCCAGATTGTACAATAACTTAACTAATTTTATGGCTGTTGCCAACACAAATAAACCACAGTTCAGATATGAATTTCTTCCTATATTAGACCTATTTTTTGGAATGCTCTTAAATATTGACAATAAATTTCAAGTATCCTCAATTTGTAAAAAGTGCTTGGCTAAATCGTTGAGATTTTTAGAAATCTATTACATATATAATATTGTGAACCGCCGTGGTATAGTAGGTTAGTCATCCGCCTAGCATACCAGAGGCCAAAGTTCGATCACTGGCCAACCTCACTTGAAAAAATAAATTTTGAAAAACAGCGGCGGTTCACCTCATAACTCAGCTAGCCACTGGTTATTGAGTATTAGGCTATGAAAAACTTCTCTAACTAATGCATTTGCCGTTCGGAGCCGCCGTTAAAACGTAGGTCCCTTTCAATGAGTCTAAAAATAGAATCGGATGCAGCTCATTGTCTGAGAGAAGTACCCCTTGTTCCAATTGGAATGTTGTCGGGGAATTATATATATATGTATATATATTACATATATAAAAATTAATGTTTGTCTGTATGTCCTTTTTAGAATAGTAAACTATGCATTTGATCATGTTATGATCTTTAGAAAAGTTGTCGCGCATGAGCCGACAAACATTACTAAGTTGGTATGACCAAGTTCCGTCAGGTGGCGCCACTGAAAATTGTTTAAAGTTATTTAAATCGTAAACTGCGCAATTTATAATGCTATAATCTTTAGCAAAGTTGTTGCGCACGAGCCGACGAAAGTTTCCAAGTTGGCACTGAACATTACTCAAAAATAAGTAAATCGTAAACTGAAAAATTTCTGTCCAGCCACAGGACGTCATCAGCACTTAGCGCCCTCAACCACAGTCGAGTTGTCAAATTGCAGAGATAATCATCAATTAACTCATTGAGTTTGATCGAACTGTATAAGCTATGATAAACTGTGTATGCTATGATATTTAGAAATGAATGATGAGTCGACGGAGGTTTGTTCCGATTATTTTCAGATAGATGGTGCAACTCAAAAATTTAAGTTAATTGAATCGTAAACTATTCATTTTATTATGTAATGATCTTAAGCAAAGTCCTTGTGCATGAGTCGACAAAGGTTCCTATATTGGTGCGACTAATTTTCGCCAGATGGCGCCACTGAAGATTAACCAAAATAAGTTGAATCGTAAACTATGTATTTGATGACGTGTTGATCGGACAAAATCAATAAAATGATTTAAAATTAATTGAATATTTGTGTAATGTCTTTCCTTCAAACTTATTTTAGATGGTAGCACTTACGCCGCAGGTTAACGATTGTATTTTATAAAACAAATATATTAATTTCATGATTTTGTTTAGTTTATTTATGTAGTTCAACAAATTAAGAATTTCTATTAGTAATTTCATTTAAATATTTATACAAAAATTTAATTAAATACCTAAATTCTGCTTGTATAGGAATTTTTTAATTTTCTTCAAAAAAAATATATATTTAAACAATTGTGTTTTGTAGAATTTTATTTGACAAATGTATAAACATTTTAGATGTTTTTAATATATACACACATATACATACATAACGCACCCTAAATACAAAAGGGTCACAACTCAAAAAACTAAAATTTTCAGGAGAGACAAAAACTGTTTGTCGTGCAAAAGGAATACAGTTAACACAAAAATAGACATAACTGTATTTTTCTAGTTGAAAAAGATAGTGTAAGAGTATGTGTAAGAGATGTGTACTCTGAATTAATTTATCGATAAAAGTCAGTTTTGGAAAATTTTGAGTTATGACCCTTTTGTATTTAGGGTGCAATATGTATCTATATACCTATATATACCTATTTTCAAAATCACTTTTTTTTAGGAAACTGTTTCTTTTTAATAGTTACATCTTTTTTTAATAAAAATCAGAGAAAAGAAATCTGTCTTAGAACTTTGGCTTAAATATGTTGTAGAAGAAATATTGTTTTCTATTTAAATCAGAGACCGAATATTGTTTTATTTTTTAAATCAATCAAGTATAAATATCATTGCCGATGAAAATTTATTTTCATTTCGATCGATGAATAAAAATGAGGGATTTATATTTGAAATATAAATATCCCTCATAATGAAAATTTTAAATATCTTGAACGATAAATATCCGAACAGAAAAATATTTTATTGATTGTTTTATTTTTGAACTTCTGTTTTGACTTTGAAAAATAAAATATTTTTGAAATTATAAAACTTTTAACAATGAATGTATGAATATGCTTCCAATTAATTGCAATGTTTTAGGACATCGAAGTTAAACCTAATAGTCCTAATGGAACTATTGGTGGTTTATTTAACTCGCAAAATCATTTCAACATATAATTTGCAACAATAATTGAATTTATTGTTATTTAAACGTCCTAAAGACTTTTTATACCAGGACAAATCTTCTTCTTCTGTCTTGCCTGACGTCTCTAGCTACCAGGTAAGAACTGTATCCAAATCCCACTCTAACCTTCTCGTGGTACATCCTGGAAACCTTAGCAACCTAGTATTAGATGCGGTAAACAACCAGTGTGGGATTCTAGGTCAGGGCTAATATAAAAGGGAGTTATCTAAGAACCATTCCAACGTATATGGTCTAAGGGTCTAAGATCATTGTACTTCGTAAAGTACGAAAATGCAATATCTGTTCAACTTGTTAGTTGCGGCTGCAAGCGGGCCTCAGTCTCGGATCGAGCGGCTCGCTATACAAACGTGCCTTGTGTCTTTGGACCCATCACCCAACGGCTTAGCACTCATGAAATAAATATTAAAGGAAGTGCCACTTTCTTTTTACTTTGTAAACATTAACCATTTGACAAGAAAGAATATCTGAAGTTTACTCGAAAAATGAGGCTACCTTACTTTAAAAAAAAATCCCATTTAAACTCAGAAAAAATTAATGGACTAGAATTTAGGAAAATTTACTAAATTTGAGGAAAACATGGTTGTCGTATAGCGCCAAAGCCATATTTTACAGCAATTAAGTAAAAAAATCCTCTATTTCACTTGTAGTGTTTGGAGAAACTAAGTTAGTAACGTTTTTGGACTGAGATCCACAAAATTGCTCCTAGTAGGTGTTTTCGAAGTCTACCGAATCCTTCCCTAAATTTTTAGGAACACAAGCTGTGAATATTATCTCACAAGTCTCAGCAGTTTGCCCGTAATTCGTTATTTAGTAAAACACATGAAATATTCTTTATTTTAATGATATAATTGAGATCTTATGTGTTTTAGCATCTGCAGAGCTACAAAGTACAAATTTTATTAGACTATTTATTGAAAATATTAGTCATTTTAGCGTTATTTATTTTATTTTTCAAACTACACATTTTAGTTTACAAATTTCCATAAAATAATCTACGAGTGTGGCAACGATCTGTGTAATATTGACAAAATATACAAACTTCAAAGATATTCTTTATAGTCAAAAATTTTGAAGTGGCACTTCCTTTAATATTTATTTCATGTTAGCACTCACGATGTTTTAAGCATTAAAAGAAACAATATTACAGAATATACTACTCCAAGGGGTAATAATGCGAGAAATCCCCCTGCTACGGCAGTTGGCGCAAGGATTTTGGAGTTTCCTAATCTATGCAAGAACATTATTATGAATGAAACCAGGACAAATACAGAAATAATATTTGAATATTTTCTACCAAATTTTTTTTTTTCATCGGATGAAAAAAGATGAAAATAATTTTGAACTGATAAATATCCCAAACGATTTTTTTATTTTCATCGGATTGAAAAACTATAAAAAATTTTTTGAACAATTAAAAATCTTTGGGGATATTTATTATTTTTTGAACTTCAATGATTGTTTTTGTATGGATTAAAATATGAAAATATTGGGTTAAAAGTATTAATATTCGGTCTCTGATTTAAATATTATGGATATTAAACACTTTCTTGTCTCTCCTAAAAAAATATTATATTTGGTTTATAGTCGGTATTGAAAAAAGGCTGAAGTAAAGATATTTTAAATTTGTCGAAAATTTTTTCCCAATTTTTCATATAGTCCATTATAAGTGTGTGCAAACATTAGTTTTTTCCCCTGTATATAATAAATAGTATTAATTTTATTTTTTATAATTACTAAAAGTCATGTTTTTGTATTGGTAGTCTAGCCAAATAGGCCCTATGGGCTTGCGGCATCTTTTTATTGAAATAAATAAATAAATAAATAAAATACCAAACATTTATGTACTTGCAAAAATTTGATTTATGTATACAAATTTCTATACAAAATTTTTTTATAAAAAAAAATCAAATTCCAGAATTTTCTTACGTAGAAATGATTTTGTTATAAACAAATTAAATTATGGCTATTAGTTCTTTTTTAAGACACTTTTTTTTTATTAATTTCTTACCTTTATTTTTAGGGGAGTTTGGACGTTATCAAGCGTTTCAGTTTTTCCTTCAAGTTTTGTCTGCCTTAACAGCCGGCTTGCACATGCTGTCGTTGGTTACAGTCCAAGCAGTACCCGAACATCGTTGTTTTATCGAAGGTGTTGACAACTCGAGTTTCTCATATGTGCCTTGGAATTCATCAGAGATTCTTGGAGCTATACCCAGAAAAGAAAATGGTGAATTAGAATCATGTCATATGTTCGGCGCTAATGATACAATAGTTCCTTGCACATCATATGTGTATGATCGCACATATTATGAAACATCGCGTACGATAGATTGGAATTTTGTATGCGATAGACGCTGGATGGGCAGTTTAGTTCAAACAGTGTTTATGTTGGGAGTATTTACCGGAGCTGTGGTACTGGGAGGTTTAGCAGACAAAGTGGGTCGTAAAACCGTGTTCTGTTGGTCAGCTTTATTGCAACTGATTATTGGTGTGGCTGTAGCTTTTATACCTGAATACTTTTCGTTTATGTTCGCCCGTTACTTGTTGGGTATTTTTGGCTCAGCTGGTGCATACATATGTGGTTTTGTACTTACCATGGAACTTGTTGGACCCAGTAAACGTACTGCATGCGGTATAACTTTTCAGGTGAGCAAATAAATATACAAACATTTGTAAATAATCATATAACGGCTTTACTATATGTATTTTAGGCGGTATTCGCGGGTGGCATAATGTTGGTAGCTGGTTGGGGTGCTTTGATTAAAGATCGCCAATTTTTACAAGTTGTTTATGGATTACATGGTGTTCTCTTCTTAGCCCATTGGTGGTTGTTGGACGAATCTCCACGTTGGTTATGGATGCAGGGTCGTGCAAGTGAGGCTATAGAGATTGTGGCCAAGGCTTTAAGAATCAATGGTTCTGGTATACCAATCGACAAACAATATTACCTACAAAAAGCTAAAAGTCAACAATCAACTGAGGAAAAGTCTGGCGCCGGTTTGGGTGATCTATTCAAAACACCAAATTTACGCATGAAAACGTTGAACGTTTGCCTCTGCTGGTTTGCAAATTCATTGGTTTACTATGGTCTATCTCTGAGTGCCGGCAAATTATATGGAAATCCTTACTTAATTCTTTTCATTATGGGCTTGGTAGAATTCCCCAGCTACTTCACGATTGCTATGGTTTTAGATCGCCTGGGTAGAAGACCCATAACCAGTACGCTTATGTTAGCCGGTGGTATTTGCTGTATGGTGGCAGCCTTCATTGAACAAGGCAGCACAGTTTCAACAGCTATTGTGATGATGGGCAAATTATTCATTGCTGGTTCATTTGCCGTCATCTACAATTACTCGGCCGAATTGTTCCCTACGGTTGTACGTAACTCAGCTATGGGCTTGGGTTCAATGTGTGCCCGTTTATCTGGCGCATTGACGCCTCTTATTACTCTTTTAGATTCATTCGATCCAAAAATACCTGCCGTCGTATTTGGCCTTGTTGCCTTGTTATCAGGGGTTTGGGTTATGTTCTTGCCAGAAACCATGAACCAGCCCATGCCCGAATCCATAGAAGATGGTGAAAACTTCGGCAAAGGTGATACCTGGTTTAACCAATGTGCTGGTAGAAAGCCAAGAAGACATAGCACATATCCCGAGGATCCAGAACAAATGGTGCCTTTAAAAACCATAGAAAAATAAATATTTTACTTAATAATAAACGTTAAGTGTTAAAGATTATACTCACTGCTGCAAACTCAAGCAATATACAAAATCATATAAATACATTGTATGAAACATAGAACCAACATTTTTTGGCAATAGAACGCAAAATGTTAAAACGATTTAAATTAAATTGTATCCTTGTGTACTTCGAATAGCCAAAGAATTCAATACGATCTAAAAATTATATTTATTAGTTCCAATTACATTCCAAATGTTAAAAATTGTTAATTATTGTGCTAATCTGTTTTTTAATAAAATATCTTTAAAAAAAAACTAATTTGTTTAGAAAAGATAAAACATGGCCATATTTAATTGGATTACATTCATATATCTCCATTTATTTTATTTTTATTTATTTAAGTTCATTAAACATTTTCCATTACATACATTTTTTTATTTTAACTTAAACTATATACAGGTAATTTTGTGATTCGATAATATTTTTATTTTCTCTGTATTTATTCTTTAACAGTGTTTCATTTTGGGCTTAAAGAAAGGATTAGAATATATTAGATTGTTTTATAATTCACATCCTTTTTTGGTAGAGTTGTAATGAACTTCTTTAAAGATATACAACACTTATTGTATTGGGTGAGGATGTGGTTGGTTGGATTTATGGATGGATGGATGTGCAAATAAAGTAATAATATTTTAAATGTAGTAAGAATAAATATTTAAATTAAATAAGCTCTCGATAGATTTACAGCAGAGCTTTGTACGAATTTTACATAAATAGTTTATTTCTTTTATACATATATTTTTTTAATAAAATTAGTACAAGATAAATGTTATTTATTACGTTTTCCAAAATATTACATTTTGCATCATAAAAATGTTTGTTTTTGAGAATTCGTTAATAGGTTTGAATAGGTTGGGAATTGTGTACTCACTCCCATGTTAAATTTTAGAATATGATTCTTGTTATCATCTACATTTGCATTTTTTTTTATCAATTTTAACAATAGATCAATTTTAGGCAATTAATAATAAATAATCATAACCTACAGTTACATAAAAATGTGTTTATGTGCATATAAGCCATAAATTCCAGTTGGTTATTTAGGTAATTAACATCTAAATTTATGGTTTTTAATATGTAACTTTTACATTTTTTAATACCTAATAATAAAAACTATAAATATATATAAATATTTTATACTTAATCACAATATTATTCGTATGATTTCAAGTCTAATAGACATTAATCGATTCGATGCTTGCAACACATTAAGCAACGACTAAACTACAATTCTATAATTTCGTTAAATCATTTAACAAGCTCCTTTTGTGAAAGCACTATCTTAGTAGTTCTCAATTCCAGCTCATTGTTAACTCTGTCGTAAGCAAGAAAAATCGATAATGTGCGTTAAAGAAATTCATATTGAAAATGGTAGAAAATACGTATTCAATTTGTTTCGTTTAAGCCAGTGCTTCAATGCGTATTTTACATAAAATTACCAAAACTTAACTAAAACTCAAATAACAACTTCAATCTTATGCTCAATTCTATACTTTATGTAATTAATTAGCTTTAGTTTTAAAACAAACAACAGCCTACATATACAATATAATAACAAAAAATATTAATTGTAATAAATTTAAAGTTTGTTTCTAAAGTTGTAACATGATAAGTCCGATTAAAACTCCATTAAGACTTGATTATTTTCGTTTCATTTTGATTTAATATTTTGCGATATTTATGCTCTTTCGGGACATTTAGTTTGGACTATTGGCATTTTTGTACCGGTATTAATGGGATCTGCTGCTGATTCGGGTAATCGTGCAGTGTGCACTATGATTGCGGGCTGATCTTCAGTTTGTGGATGTAACTCGTGAGACTCACCAGGAGTAAGACTAGCCAAAGCAGCTAAAAGATCATGATTAACTAATGGTTCATTTTCTTCTCTTGGTTCCCAGCCGGCCGGAGGTGAAGCTGGTGGTGATATAAGGAATTGTTTTACCGGAGCTGGTGGCTGAAGATTTTTATTAGATACTGGTGTTACTGGCTGTGCAAAATAACACGTTATTACAGTTTTCTTATTGAATTCATACTGATGCAATTTAATACGAGCGTTTGCAGCTGCTATAGCATTATCATAGTTAACACGTAGCCTTCTGAAGCTGCGCAACCATTGAAAAGTAGCATTTTCGCTAAACATACGGAATAAGTCTTCCATTTCCTGTTTCAACTCAGGGCTAGCAAAAACCTCCGAATGTATATTGGTAACAATAATTGATGTAGGTAAATCATCAAATGAATCAGGATCTATTTCAGGTTCGGTATTACTGTCAATTTCACCGTCCGCCAATGTGGGATGTTGACTTGGTAGACCATCAGCTGGATTTATATATATGTCCTGATCAGGTGATACTTTATCGACGCTCTCAGAACCACTGCTATTTTGAGTAGAATTTATTTTACTGTGGCCTATTTTGGTATCATTATTTTGCATATTGTGTTGTGATGAAGACATTTTGGAAGCTAATTATTCAAATAAAGAGAAATATAAAAATTAAGTAAACCAAGTATTATTTATATTTATAAATATAATGTATTAATTCGCTTTGTAGGACTTCGATAAAAACAGCTGTCTATGGAATAATTGTAATCAAAGTACACAAGCAGTTTTCTTTTTAAAGCGGGACCATTGCAATTAATTTTGTCGAAAATCAGTATTTAATCTATTCGCTTTGCAGGATTAAATTAAAAGCTGCTGATGTCGCAGTTTTGTTTTTAAAGAGCTTCCATAACAACCATTACCCTAAGTACTGACTTTACAGAATAACGTTGTGTATAAAGCAAAAAACTATCCGTGTAGCTACTATGTAAAAAATGGCGGAAATGTTTAGTCTCCAGAAAATGTATGATAACATAAGTTAAGGAAATAATTTTCCTTAGGCATTAAATAGAATCTTAATATTCTTGATAATAAGTCCACACTTGACTATAATTGTTAAGTGTATCGAGCTTGATTGATACATTTATTATTTTTCACTTTCAAAAGACGATGTAAAAAATATTACCAAATGTCTATCCATTTGTTATAATAATTCAAATTAGTTTGTGCCCCATAATTGGTTGGATTTCTTAGTGAAACTTAAAATTACAAAATCTACGCGCTATTCACAGTTCTCTGGATTTAGACGTTTAGTCTGTGCAAATTTTAATCCTTTATCAATACAAATATTTATGTATGCACATAATTATGTAGATATATTTTAATTTTAATTGATAAATTGTTTTATTTTCAATTCTTCTATTAAATGTGTATAAAAGAAAAAATCCATAAATGTTGTATCTCATAAACCAAATTTTGATCTTTAACAAAAATAAGTAGGTGCTTTTTACCTTAATGAAAATTTTAAGTGTTTCATTAAAAATATGGCTTTTAAGAACAAATAGTAAGTAAAAAATTGCAACCATTGAAATAAATAACTTTTGGTAATTTTTGTGACCGTTACTAAGCGATGGTGGTGGTTATTTTTGAATTAATGTTAAAATGATTTTTTGTTTTATTGGTAAAAGTGTTTAATCCATATTAGGGCCTTTTTATACCCACCATAAAAAAATGGGGGTATATTGAGATTGTCATTCCGTTTGTAATTTCCTTAATATTGGCTTAAAAAAAGCGATAAAAATTATGAATCCAGAAATTCTAAGATGATTGAGCGATGTCCGTCTGTCTGTCTATCTGTTGAAATCACGATAACGCCTAAACGAAAGGGGCTAGCTCACTAAAACTTAGCAAAAATATTCTTCATTTCTGAGAAAAGTTTGGTATTGAAATTGGGCGAAATCGGTTAACATTTGACCATAGCTATCGTATAAGCTCGCCTAGGCTAATCGCTAATAAATAACAAACTATAATAGCTATGATGATCAAATTTGGTATATAGAATTTCTACATAAGCCCTAGGCAGCGTATAACAATCAAAATCGGTTCACATTTAGCCATAGCTTCCACAAAAAAATTATGAAAATAACCTAAATTTCACCTTAAATACACTTAAATGCCAATAAATCTAAAACTATAACAGATATAAGCACTAAATTTAGCACAAAGAAGTCTTATGTCAATACCAGCCAATGTGCATTTTGTCAAAATCGGTCACCATTTGATCATAGCTTCCATATAAAAAACTTACGGGAACACAAAAATACAAAAAAATGTCCGTCTATCCGTCAGACAAAAGCGCGATAGCTTCTTAGCTACAAGAGCTATAGAAACAAAAGTATTTTCGATATGTTATAGAAGTTGTGTACTGAAAATGGGTGAGTTGGTTTACATTTAGTTAGAGCTCCCATATAACCCTGCCCCGGGAATCACATTTATGCTGATAAATTGAATAAAATTGTAATATCTATGACAACTAAATTTAGAACAGAGAAGTTTCATGCAACTTTTGGTCAGTATGTAAAATTTTATAGGAATCGGTCCATATTTGACCATAGGTTTCATATAAAAACAGCTCCCGGAAACCACAAAAATGCCAAAAACGCCAGTTAAAAGCTATTAAATTATTATAGCTATGGCCACTTAATTTTGCACAAATAAACTTTATAAAAATACCAGCCCGTATATAAAATTTTGTGACAATAGGTCAACATTTGGATATAGTTCTTATATACATATAGTTCTTATATACATGGAGGTACATTGAGTTTATTAAGATTGCACCTACAAAATTAGATAGCTATAAATCAATGTTAAGTCCAGACTTTATATACGGTAGATGCATTTGGAACTCCTAACGAAATATATGTTTATCTTAACTACATACTAAGCACAATGAAAAGTATTTAAAAGCTTATTAATGTAAAACTATACGAGGTTATGGAACAAAACTTTGTGAAAGGTTTATACTAGGGAAACCACTTAGATACTTTTAAATGTTGAACTGTACTAACTATACTAATGCAACCGAATTTAGTCCAAATATTTTACCAGCAATACCACATTTTGTCAACATTTTGAATTAGCTGCACTCCCATACAACTTGATGGTGGGTATACAAGATTCGGCACAGCCGATTATAACACTCTTAGTTGTTATATAGTAAATTCACAAATTACGCATATAATAAAAATGCATTCATATAAATAACAAATAATTTTCCTCGAGTGTAATTGCAAATATGTTCTCTTTTGTAATCTGTTTGATTTTACAGTTTACGGAACAATTATTCTTTTTTTAACTTAATTATATAAGTTAACAATTTTATTATTACAAAATATAGAATCTAATTCGTTAATTTATTCTTGTTAAGTAAAATAGAAAACAAATAGCTTTCGTTTTTGTTGTTCAACGAAATACCTACATGAGATTTTTTCCAGATGAAAAAGTGCAGTAAATAGTCCAATAAAAATTATACAAAATATATTGAGGAATCGTTTTTTTATAATACTTTTAATAATTTGTTTTTATTTCAAATTTGTATGCGATGAAACGTCGAAATTTAAAACTTTTTAGAATAGTATTTCGAAACTTTTTTATAATTATGTGTATTTTGTTTTACGTTTCCCAATGATTTTTTTGTGAACACCTTGATTTGACAGCTGAGATTTCAGTGTTGCCATTATATTAAATAAAAATAACGAATACACTGAGATAAAACTAAAAAAAATAGCTTGTAGCAAATTCTTTCGTGTTCTATTTTGAGTACTCGGTACCAGCAGACTCACTAGTTATCACTTTAAAGTGAATGAAACAGAAATGATCACGAGAGAGAATTCGCAACGCACATTTAATTTTTTTTGGCGTGTAGCTATCAAACATGCGGGCATTGTGAAAAAAAGTGTGTTGAATATCAAGTGTGGTGAGTATCCTGTAGTGAAAACACAAATAAGCGCTTTTAAAAAAGCTACATTGTCAGCACTGCCAAACATCGTTAATCGAAATTATCGCAGAAGTGCTGACTACTTTGAGGTATATTTCCCCGCATACTCTAAAGTATAAAAAAATAAATTTTCCAGAATTTTATTCCCGTCCTTCCCCTTCTTTCCTCTCTGTCCCTCCCAGACTCGCATTTCCTACCGCTACTCTCTATGCTTCCAAACTCCCCCCACAAATCCTTGCCATATACAACCATATCTTGCCTCTCATCCAATTTCTAAAAGTTGGCATATAAAAAGTTGATAAGGTAACATTGGCAAAAAACTTATCGAAATATTGAACTGCAGCCAACTTCAGTGCTATTGAGAAAAGCCGGAAAAAATACTTTTAACATTTATGGTTTTGTGTTATTTTAATATAAAAATATTAAAATATCGTTTTATAAACTAAAAATGGCAAATGTCGAGTCTATGATTGTGGAGGAGAAACCTCAAACCAAACAGATTGATCGGGAGAAGGTGAATGCTTAATCTATACACATATCCTGACATAAAATAAACTTGTATTTTTCTTATAGACTTGTCCACTTCTATTGAGAGTATTCTGCTCTACAGGAAGACATCATTCTGTGTCGGAGTACATGTACAATAATGTTCCTACGAACGAGCTGCAAATTTATACTTGGATGGATGCTTCATTGCATGAGCTAACTTCCCTTGTAAGGGATGTGAACCCTGATACTCGTAAGAAAGGAACCTACTTTGACTTTGCAATAGTATATCCAAATTATCGCAATAATCATTTTCAAATGCGTGAAATTGGTGTGACGTGTACCGGTCAAAAAGGAGCTGATGACAATAAAACATTAGCCCAAGCTAAATTTTGTATTGGAGATTTTCTCGACATTTCCATAACGCCTCCAAACCGTTTGCCGCCCATAAGACGTCAACGTCCATATTAATACCAAATCAAACTTCATAAATGCATCGTACGTATATCGATTATGTACATCTTCAAATCTACTCTTAACTCTTAATAACTAGGATACAATTAACAATTTTGGTTTATGTTTTATTTGATACCAACTATTAAAATGTGGTAAGAATTTAGAATTTTTTAATTATACATAAGTTTTTTTTTTAATAAAACCTTAATAAAAAGTATACACAAACTAAATAATATTATACTGCAAGACTTAAAAACTATTTAAGGGATGACGCTACTTGATGACTCCGGAAGCGTCCACAAGGCCCTGTTACTAAACATTTATTAGTTTCTATAATTTACTCCAGGTCTCTTTGATTTCTTCTTGCCTATTTGTGACATATCAATTTCAATACCATTTGGCAGAACAGCGCGATTCTCTTCATAATTAATAAAACCGTTGTCTGCTAGTTCTGCATCTTCATTGCGTTTGTTGGGATCACATTTGATACCGGTCTCATAATGGTACTCACGTTTGTTACCATCAGGATCCACATAGCCATAAGTACCTCTTAATAAATTAAATAATATATTAATAAAAACATAAATAAAGCAATTATTAAAAATACAAACTTTGTTATGCAATCAGTTCCAATAAGTTCTTCCTTGAAAGAGCCGTCATCGTTTTCATAACCCCAAGTAATGCTGCCATCTTCATTTTCTTCACGCCATTTACGGATGGTTTGAGCTACAGGACGTTGACGTCTTTGTTGGTTATCTCTTTCTTGCAATGGTATTTGATTTTGCTCTATAGGGGGACGAGATTGTATGGGTTTTGGTCTAGGGCGTGTTTGTACCGGCGCTGGCTGGGCAACAAATTGCGGTCTTACTTCCCTCAACTCGGTAGGTCTGTTACGAATAACTTGAACTCTTTCACGCTGTGGTGTTGGAGCTGGGGGAGGAGCCTGTGGTCTGTCTTGGCTAAATCTGGGACTATTGATAATATTTGAACCAATGCCAAAATCATTGAAAACTTGCTTGGAGCTTGGTGTGGTGGCAGGTGTTGGACGTTCAGGAAATCTGGTGGAGAATGGATTGCTACCAACTAAGGGTTCATCACTGCTTAAAAGATGAGATATTTGTGTTTCGTGTATAGCATTCTGTTCGTTGTTCAGAAAAGCTGCTGCTGTTTGCTGAAATTGAGCTTGTTGGACCTGAGCCAATTGCTGTTCTCGCAAGAGCTGTGGCAAATAGGCATCTGGTCCTTCTTCTTCTCCCGACTCTGTAACTGGCTTAGTTTCTTCGATTATACGAGGAGCAATATTATTTTGGGCATAATTTTGTGACTTTGCTACTACTGGTCGTCGTACACGCACAACTGGTCGTGCTACAGGAGCTGGTGCAGCACCCGGTATCGCCAGTCTTTGAGGAGGAAATTGTGCATTGACTAGACATAGAGTTGCAAATGCAGTAACTGCTAATACGATCTATAAAGAAATTAAAATATGAAATTAAATGTTATTTGTTAATTCTGAAAATAATAAGAAAGAAATTAAGTATAGCATTTAAAATTAAAATAATTTTTGCCCGACGTTAGAGCTCTAAAATATAACGAGTGTATTTTAATAAATTTGTCAATCAATCAGGGACATTTTAAATTCGATCCTTAAATCTATTTTGAATTAATTTATTTCAACAAAATATCGAGATTGAAATTATATTTTATGATAATACATCAATTTATAATAAATAATTTATGATAATACATTAATTCTACAACGAATATTTGAATCAAATTGAATTAATAAATTTTATAATTATATAATTTTTATAATCCATGGCTGATTAAAAAGCTAAAATAAATCAATCGTTTAAGACCTCATTCAGTTTGGGACTTTTTTTTTTTACCGATTTTTTATATTTTTAATTCTAAACACGGATTCGCAAATTACTTTCAATTTCATTACATCGAGATGATGAAGTCATAAAAATATGTTAATATGGATTTGGAACAAGCACTTGTAGTGTACAAACTATATAATATGTAGTATATAATAAATACGTATAGCAAAAGAACACACACACCCTCAAACGTAGAAGAAATATGAATTTAATCAACTCATAAATTCGCAATGAAAAAAATATTAGGAAAATTCTGTTAGGGGTTTAACTATACAACAAACCTGTTTAACCAGCGAGTAATATTCGTTCGGGTCGTGATTATGAATTATATTTCTTGAGTTAAAATGGTAGCGACAAACAACATGGTCTGTCTGGATGATGGATGGAAATATTTAGTCATAGCCGGTTTCAGGTTTAGGAATTTAAAATAAAATTTAGATGATTTTTTTCTTGAAATTGCAATTGATTTGTATCAGCATATTACCATTTGTATGAATAAGACATTAACGGTAGGAAACTTACAAAGAGTACAAAAAAGTTTGTAATAAAAGTAAGAGTGGAGTGGATATTGAGAGTTTGTGAATGTTTTGACCATTAAATAACAATAAAAAAAAAAAAAATCGCATGAATCTAGTTCATTTATAAACTTATTTGCGAATACTTTATGTATGTATATAGTATCTACTTGTATGTGAATACCGTTCCATTGAATATAGTTCACACTATTATGTAATACAATTTTTATTTCTTTTATTAGCGATAATAGAAGGGGAGAAAGAAGCATGTGTTGTTTGTGAATATGTAAATATATGTATAATAAAATACCTGATTTGAGTAGCTAAAATATTTACTTCATTACCCAAACATATCAAATCGCATAATGTAACATTTCTTTTCACTGTCGGGGACAAAAAACGTAAAAAATAAGAAACATGTTTTCAAAATTGTGGCAAGTTTTTTTTTTTGCAGATTATTAGGAAATAAAAATTATAATGTTGATAATTAGTGTTACATTTCTCCCAATGTCAATTACATGCTTCGCATATAAACCGTAAATAACCGTCTATCTGCCTATTTTAAAGCACAATGTGACAATGTTACGATCAGGGGAATTTTGAGAGCTTAAAAATTTGTAACGGTTAATTTAAATTTGAA
Source organism: Stomorhina lunata (assembly GCA_933228675.1). Classification (NCBI taxonomy): domain Eukaryota; kingdom Metazoa; phylum Arthropoda; class Insecta; order Diptera; family Rhiniidae; genus Stomorhina; species Stomorhina lunata. Next base: position 1,498,240 of record OW121740.1, on the reverse strand, counting down.
AATTTTGTTTTCAAAACGCCCAAAATTATATTTTTTTTATTGCATTTACTAAACGTTGTTGCACTTGGTTGATTACGCCATAATATTTTTATGTGATGTCTGCTTGTGGTAATACATTTTGACCATATTATGAAACTAGTTTACTTGAATTCAATTACAAAAAACACTTTGTTTGTATTATTTTAGTATATTTTTATTAGGTTTTTTATATTTTTCGTTATTCAGGTGAAAAATGTATGTTGAATAACAGCAAACAAGGAACTTGATTTTCTATAATTTGAAATTTTAAGCTAAAGCCGAAGAGAAAAAATGTATCAATAAAAGCTAAAAATCAACTTAAAGTATTACGTACCAAGAATTTGTAACTAAAGACAAAATTTCTGTTAAATATTTAATACTTGAAATGATTATTTTTGATAAAACGGCTTTTGAATTTCAAAAGAGACTATTTTTATTTAGCTACTGAAAATTCTAAATTTTGAAATATTTCTTTCAAAACTAGTTGATATTTAGTTTAATGACTTTTGAATCTAGATATTTAGCCAATTACTAATGTCCTAAGTCGTAAAGTAATATCTTTCACGTGATTTTGAAATCGCATGAAATTCAAAAATAGTTTCTAGTTTAAAAATACATAAGTCTATTTAAAATGCACTGAATATAAAATTGTCAAAATAATTTGTGAACAATGTGATTTAAAAATCACATGAAAGTATATATTTTTTTAATTTTTCAATTATTTTTTAGTGAAATCCCAAAAAATTAACAAAATTTTGGAAAAGAATGAATGTATTTACATTGAAATTACCCACTTGCCTTCATTAGTTGCAAAGTGTGCAAATAATGTAGTAATACATATTTATGCTTAGACGAATTTTCAAAAAATTATACTCTTTTTCTAAAATATGAATCACAATTATTCAAATTATTTCAGTTCAAATAAAATTTTAAATATCTTGATAACCTTGTAACGAACACATTACTTACACTCCATTCTGGTTCTACACTGAAAACTATTAATGCATTATTAAGCACTGAATTCAAATATGTAATGGGAATAGTAAAACATTCCATCTAATAACAATTATTAACTGTTTTCTGAAAAATATGAGTGTATTTTTAGTGCAGCTGCATTTTATATGAATAAACAATGAAAGTAAATCTTTACTTGAAAATCTCATTCTACTAAAATGAAAAGACTTTTATTTATCCGTGTATTTTAAATGGAAACCGGCATAAATAAAGTTAAAAAAATATATACATTCCGAAACAATTACGCTACTATTTGTTGGTATACAGATGCAAGAACTTAATGAGATAATTATTCCATTTCTTTGCTGAGAACAAAGACATTTTTCTTGGCAAATGAATGTGTAATAAAAATAGTTAAGTTGAAGTCTAAGGGTGAAGTCTGAGTCTACGTGTGAAGTATGTGATCAAGTTGAGTTTTAAGTTTCAAGCTTTATTTTATTTTACCTTCATTAAGGTTGAGAATTATGATTTGGAAACTATGTTATTTTTATTCCAAGTGAATGTCAACAACAATTTACATATTTTATGGTTTTGTTTATTTTATATTTTCAATTTTGTTTTCTGTATTTTGTATTTCTAGCTGTTTTCATTTTAAATATTTAATTGCAATTCTGTCAAGTCATAGTAGGTTTTTAATGTAAAATAATACATTTCAGAAAATTGTCTCAATTTTTATTTATTTTGTACTCCACAAACCTGAAATGTTGGGGCAAATTAATAAGAAGTCCTTATAAGTGTTTTCATATTTTGTTTGTTTTTAATGTGCTTTTGCTTTTCAGCCGTCATAAAGCTATTTCTTTAGGTTTTTTTTATGTTCCCTTTTGAATGCAGCACAAATAATGAATTGTGCCCTAACTTAAGGTATTTATATACTAGAGCAAACAGTACCATTTTGCAGATCCAAATTAAATTTCGTGTATAAATAACACAAAATTAAATATAATATTAATTTATTATATTTATTTTTAGGCCTTAAATATTTATATTTATCAATGTTGTCTTTACTTTTTTCCCCTTTAATAGCCCTTACTTATCGTTTCTTAACTACAAATTGTCCAAACAAACGCATTTTGCGTATTAAAATATTTTTTTTTACCAAAAATGTTTTTCATAGAATTCATTTCCACAAAAATTAAAATTTAAAAGAAACATTTTTATTTGCACTCAAATATATTTTAACCCCCTAATTCATAATCGAAAGATGAGACGAGCTTATAATTCAAAATTTCCATACAAAATTCCTATAATAAGCCTTTTAGAATTTTATAATTAGTTTATAAATTAGGGGGTAAGTTTTTAGTTTTTCTAAAATTTTTTAAAAATATTTAATAAAGGATATCTATTTTCCCTTTTATATCTCAATTTAGTTTTATATGTTAGAAAGAAGCTAGTTTGACAGTGATCTTTTCAGAAACTGATAAATCGACGTAGAAAGTGTTTTTAAGTCGATAAGTATACTTTAACAAACATCAGCACATACATATCAATTTTTTTAGTTAATCTGCCTATGTCAAGACCTGCCTAAAATTTGCATTTATATATATATATATATAGTCCTTTAATTCCCGGTGGAACATAGGGCCTCAACGGTAGTCATCACTTTCATCTCGTTCCATGATACACCGAACTCCCTCAGCTCATTCTCAGTTTGGCGTCTCCACGTGTGTCCTAGCTAGTCATATTTTCTAGTGCGTATGCTGATTTGTAGCGGGTCCTGAGCGGTGCGCAACCATAGGTCTTCATTAGTGATTGTGACGGGCCAGAAAATTTTAAGTATACGTCTTAAGAACCGACTAACAAAAGCTTCCAGACTGTTCATCTCAATTCGCAATTGCGATGTATTATCTTTTGCCAATTTTTTTGAACAATGAAATTGTAACAAATATAAAATTATAAAAAGTATTTTTTAATTTACGTGTTACTAAAACTGTTTACCTATTCCAGAAGCCTTAAACAATAAACCTTGACTTTCACTTTTTAATAAAAGTTTTTGTTCCATATACCAATCTACCTTTTTTACCTTTTCTTATTTTTTTACAATGTCACAACTGAGCTGATACATATGTACATAAATCAATCAGTAACAGACAACATTTAAAATTCACTAAGTGAAAATCAAAGCGGGCAATTAAATGTTAGCATTTTTCGATGTAAAATTGTTTTCTAACAAATTTGTTCTTCATAGAATTTTTTCTTTAAATTATTTTAATTCTAACGGTTTTTTAATTCTTCATAAAACAAGTAAGAAATGTATTTCTTTTTTTTGCACCCATGGTGGTTAAGGGTATACAAATGTAAATCTAAAATAGGTTTGGTTGGTCTTTTAAGAGATTTGTCATAGGAATTGGCAATCCACATTTATCGATAAGTATAGTTTGGTTAGGAAAACGGCAGTATAGGTAGGGGTCATCTTACTTACAAAGATATATCGTATCATAACCGCAAAAAGGCTTAAGCAACATGATTTTCCAATTAGATTTTTTTTATGAAAAATACTTATTTACACCCAGTCCTAAAATTTCACCGACGTACCTAGCACCGTTACGTTTTTATATCAAAAACAATTTTGGCTCAAGTGTATATTGATTACACTGTCCCACAAGGAAATTGCCTATGAAATAGAATTTTATTTTTTCAATAGTATTTGATTCTGTAAACACAAATATGGTAGTAAAATTTTAAAGTTAGCTTTTGTTTTCAATATATCGCGATTTTTATATTTTGGGCTTATACAAAGTTCTAAGGGCGATTTTCATAGCTTGTTATAGAACATTTATTAATCAAACTTTATGTAAACCTGATAACCACTTAAGGAATTAAAAAAAAAGTTAAGAAACCGGTTTTTAAAAACCAGGTTTTAGCAAAAACATCCATGTTTTTTTTTTTTTTTAATTAAAAATTACAATTTTTAGTTAAAAGAACTTAAAATCAAAAGACATTTAATTGAGAATTCAAAGAAAATGCAAAAAATATTTTTTAAATTTGGAAATTTTTGGAAATTTTGCTAAAAATTCTGCAACAATACAAAATTTTTATTCGTTGGCGTTAATTATATCTCATTAATTATATCTCATTAAATAACAACTCGTTAGATCGGCGAGAGTTGAAGCTAGATATAAATACATATGTATTAGGCTTCGTATGACAGACATTTTTCCCTTTAGATTTTTGGATATCATACTTTTTTAAAGGCTTTACACGAGATAAAAACCTCGAATCCCAACTCCTTCCCCTGCCCTTTTGAAATTAAAAACGCTGTTTTTGAGCATAATTTTCTACTACGCGGAAATAGAATAGCTAATTTTTTTTTCTCATAATTAAATTCTACGGGAAATTTTAGTAAGATTGAGACTAATTTTTCTCTTTTAGAATGCACCCACTAATTGACGGACATCACGAAAATTTCACTTTTTTGATTTTTTATTTTTTTTATTAGTGTATGCCGTCTGAAAAAACATTCTTTACTAAAAAGAAATGCGTTGGAAAAAAATTTAGTTTTGATTATGTTGTACTTGTTTATTTTCGCATATTTTTCCTAGTATTTTTGAATGTATTAAAAAGTGAGATATGAACCGGAATTTACTTAGAATTCTGCAGTTTACTCCATGAACTCAGAACCCTTAAATGAATTTTCATCTTCGAGGAAAATTATCTCATTTGAGAGCTTAAAAACTTTAAATAATTATGGGATAAATTTATCTTTTATGATTCCAATGCTCCAACAAATGCTATTTAAATGCACTACAAATGGCGAAAAATATTCAATCAACATGAATTTATACTGAACAACTTTTTGGTAAAAATTCAAAAATTCAATTTATCATTAATATTTAACGGATAATGACAAAATTTTTTTTCAACGCATTTTTTTAGTAAAAAATGTACTTTCAAGCGTTATACATTTATATAAAAAATAAGAAAAAAAAAATCATAAAAGTGCATTTTTCGTGATGTCTGTCAAGTAGTCAACTGTCTCAATCTTACTGAAATTTTTCGTAGAACTGAATTATGAGAAAACAAATGAGCTATTTTAAGCTATTTCCGCGCAGTAAAAAATGATGAAAAAGGCAGGGGAAGTAGTTGGAATTCGGGGGAAAAAATTACGCCATTGTTGTTATCTCGTGTAAAACCTTTAAAAAAAGTATGAAATCCAAAAATCCAAAAAGTAGATTTACCCTAATATGTACATATGTTTATGAATCCTTATGTTCTCACGAAGATAAATTTGTATCTTCATGTTTAACTGTGATTTTGTAACAATGTCAAGTGTCTTTATTTTGCAACATATACACCGTTTTAGAAAAACTTTACCCTTCGTAGATCGGAATTAAGCAAGGGTCCATATAAGAAATTCGATATACTGAATGCCTTAATGAATGTAAGTGCTCATTTAATTATATTGCTAGTACGAAAACTATGACTTAAAACAAAATGTAAAGTAATTTAACCGTGAAGATTAAGAGCAAGAGTAAAGAAGAAAAATAAAATATTTTTAATAATAATAGTAATATTTTGTAGTTAAAATTACTTTGCTACACCCTTTTCGAAAAGTAATTTAAAACGCTTTTTGTATTGTATTTCTTTAGAGCATTAAGTTATGTCAAGACAATTTTTTAACCTTGGGCTGGATTTAATTAACAAAAATTGAAAAGAAAAGAAATCCGCTTAATTAGTTTTTAGATTACCCTAAATTTTTATGATTGCTTTTGTTTGATAGACAATTTGATTTAATTTAATTTCAAATTTGGTTTTAATTTTTTTTTTTGAGTTTGTAAGAGTAACAGTCTGTCTTAGTTACCAAAAATGAATTAAACTGATAGAATCCAGTTAATCAACATTCCAGCAATAAAGACAAAATGGGAAAAGAAACACACAAAAAGTTTACGCCTTAGATGTATATTGTAGATACATTTTTTATGAGTTTTGCACTAAATTTTTTAATAGTTACTTTTGTATGTCGTTGCACTCAATAAATTGGCTTTTTGCCAAAAATTTATAGAAACTGTCGAAATATAACTGAAAAAAGTTGTACTTATTTAGTACTCACTCATTAGTACACTTTGACTTACCGCTTTTATTTTTTGTAATTTCATGTTGAATTATTATTATTTTCTTTTGTTAAATAATACTTTTGCTTTTTGCACTGTAATTAGTCTTTCATTAATCTTTTACAATTGCTGCGATCAAACTACAATAGACAAATTGTTTGAATTGGCGCGTTTCCCACTCAAACTCAATCTGTTGACTGACGGCTTAGAATTGGATTGTAAGTAAATATCCGATAGTATTCAGCACGATCCCTCTATTTTGTTAGTACTTTTCCAAACCGAATGTTTTGTAATAACCGCTACCAACAAACTTCAGATAAGAAATGTTTTAGTTTTTACAAAACTTTTCAGTTTTATACCACCAACACCAAATAAACAAAATAATTACTTTTGTGCATAAAATTGTTTTATGTTTCCATTTTTTTCTCTGCTTTCAAATTCGAAGCTTTTTCAACTTTTTTTCTGTGGCTGGTTCTTTGCAACTCTGTTGAACTAGGACTTAGTCTTAATTAGATATTAGTTAGTCTTAATAGATATATGTATATATACTTATGTTATCTGTATTCTTATAATTAAATAACGATCCCAAAATACCAAAATATTTTATTAATATTGGTTTCCAACATTTACCATTACTAAATTTATAATTTGCACTCTGATTTGTTTTATTACCAATTTGTTTTTGCGGATAACATGTTGGGAATTTTAATTTAATTAAATTCACATTTGAGACATAAGTAATAGGACTTACTTACACTTTATGTTTCATTTAACATCATATGATTCCTTCACTCAGTTAATTTCGGATTTAAATTTACGTTTCCATTAACAAATGCAAATTATGAAATGTTTGTTAGTTTATAATATTTCAATTTAAAATTAAGCTTTTTAACGTTTTCACTCTCTTCTCTAAAGTGTATAAGCGGATTTTTCTCATTATAATAAAAATATACACCAAAAGCTTTTGAACAACTTACAAACCGTTATTTTAAGAATATACTCATTTTCTTGATACGAACTTTATGCAAAAGCTTTTTATATTACCATTGTACATGCTCTAATAAGTAAGAGCTTTTTGCATTAAAAACATTTTGGCAACATTTTGCATTCTTTTACGCACTAATCAATCAGTGTTGTTAACTTAGTGCTTTTAGCATTGTTTTTGTTTGGTATATTTTAAAGTTTATGCATTTTTTAAATGAACCAAAATCAAAAACTTATTACCAAATTCATTTTTGAGGTATTCACTAGGTATCAATCCCTTCCTGTCATATTTTCATAATAATGTTAAAAAATCCAAAAACAAACGATCGATTTTCAAATTCTGACTTAAGGCAATTTACTAGGTTTAGTTTTTATTTTAAAATATTTTGAATAATAAATAGAACATTTTTTAATTCAATTTCTTAATCTTGAACCAATTGAGACCCCCAAAATCTGAAAGCTTATGATGGTAGAAGAAAAACCCTATCTGGGTTTTAAATTAGTCTTTATCTCGTAAACTATTCGAAATATTGAATTGTATTTTCATAACTTTTTTATGTTTCATATTCTTTTTGAAAAAATGATTCATGAAAAAAATCAAGAAATCAATTCTTAAAAGAGAATTGAAAAAATTTTATGGTTCAAAATTCACAAAAAAGATTTCTTGAGATCTTTATCATTGAATATAGCAGAAAGTTTCGTTAATAAAAAGAATGTGGCTCTTGGTTTGAAACTGTTTCAATGTGTGTACCGGTATCACGCAATCAAAAATTTTGCCCATGGTTTTGGAAAAATTTGAAGTTTTGATTAGAAAATTTGAAATTGATTTAAATATTTTAAATTATTAAATATTTAAGTTATAAATATGGCTTATCTGCAAAATACTGATTTTTCAGGAGAAGAAAAAACTCTTTAATTCTGTTATTAGTGAGTTTTTAACAAAGTGATCTTTTACAATATGATTGGTAGACTCCTTCTCATTTCCTGAAAAAAAATTATTAAATAAAAGCGAATATTCGCGATTTTACCGTAGATCAGCCGTTTTGTCTTCGAAAATTTTTATATAAAATTTCAAAATGTGTAGATAAACCATTTTGTTCGTAGTGGATTCTTCGAAAAGTAAATTTGCATAACATAATTTAAGAAATTTAAGTAATTCCAATTAATTAATACTCAATCATGATTTGGGATCCTTTTATATATTTTAATTGTACTATATACGGTGTTTTATTACATTTAATTGCTAATAATCGATTTTTTGAAAAAGTGAATTTTTCAAAATGCATTTTCTTCTATAAAAGTTTTAAGATTTTATGACTTTTCGTCTCTCCTATTTGAAAGAAGATGATATATAGAAAAGAAGAGTTATAGAAAGAAGTTTTGGAATTTTATGAGTAGTACATAGCCATTTAAACATGACTAAAAACACTTCATTTTTTTGCATTTTTCGTTGAACATTGTGAAGATAGAAGAATTTTGAAAACACATTTGAATATAGCTTAATACCACTCATTAGAAAAATAAAAAAAGTTTTAACGATTTTTTACCTTTTTACAGATTTTTAGTTTCGTCTTCGAAAAAAAATTGTTTATGTAGATAAGCCAAACAAAAAAAGTGAATAAGTCGGGAATAAACTGACATTTTGATAAAAAATTTACACTATAGATAAAGCGCGTCATACGGTATCAAAATGGTATCAAAATCTCAATTTCTAAAATCTGCAGATAAGCCATTTTAGATATAGGCCGACGATATACGAATATTTTAAATTATAAATATACGAAGTAAAAATAAAGTTGAATGTTGAAATCTGACAAAATTACAAAAAAATCTTATTTTTTCAAGCAAACTTAAAATCTTACCATCAGTCCAAAAACCTTCAAAAATAATCTTACCATTTGGCAACGCTGCACACAACACAAAGTACCGTTATTCAAAATGAAATTACAAAAGTATTGGCTACTTTTGGTGACATTTCAGAAGCGCCAAAAAGTATGAAAAACTTTTGCCACAATATATGTTGTCAAATTTACCACCGTCTGTTTCGCAGCCATTTAGTTTTTTAGAATCAGCACCCACAACAACCGTCATCGACGGCAACAACCATAATCAACCAACAAAGAGAGACCTGGCTAAGGGACCAGCCTACATTGCAGCAGCAGCACAGACACCAACCAACAAACACCACTAAAATTGATTTTCTTATTGGGGTTTTCTTCGGAAGTTCTATACAAAGGCATATACAACTTTTTAAAGAAAATGGGAATTAGAAAGCACCTTCGGACGGTTTTTAATGACAGCATTCTTTTTTTTTTCTTAAAAAATGTATTATTTTGACTGTCAGTATAAAAATATAACTTTTAAGATAAATTAATAAATAAAAATTAGGAGTAGATCATGTATATTGAAATTATGCGAAATCCCAAAACCTGTCACAGAACAGAAATCGGACTTGGGTATTCCACAGCCACGAGATGTATTCATTTTCATTCCAGTTTATTTACCGATAATCCTTTTTTCAATTTTCCAATTTTAAAATTGAAAAAACTAATAATGAATATTTCATGCTCTTAATTTGAAGTTAAATTTAAGATCTCGAAAAGATTTATTTTTTAATAAAAAATTTCGTAAATAAAACAATTTAATTATTTTTATATGTATTTAATACAAATAATAATTTTATAGCAAATAAAACTTAAATTAACCTTTTTTAAGGGACGTGATTGGGGTAGAAAAATATTTATAGTTTTTTTTTTTAGGAAAATTTTTAGTAATATAAAAAATGTGAATGCTTGTAGGTCCTACTATTTATGTAATATGTACTTAATAATAATAAAAATGAAAATTTTCATATTTTTAATACTTTTTGTGTTAAGAACTATTTTTTTGTCATTTGCTGCCGTTAATAAATTGTAAAGGCGTTTAAGCGGCCATCTTAAGGGCTATTTGTTGTAACCAAACATATTTAAATTTTAAAATTAAATATTCTCTAATTCAATCTATATCACAGATTTCTTTTCAATTTGTAGAGATAAAAATAACATAATTTCGACATATTTACACTTATGTGTGTCTGTCTATCTTTTTAAATATCTAGTTCTCAACATCTTTCATCAAGGCCAAAGCAATAGCACCAATTATGCCACAAACACCCATAATGCTCATGGGTAGCAGGGGTTCAATATGTTCCTTAGATAAAAAATAATATAATTATTAAGATAAAATTTTTCTTTTTTGACCTTCTTTAAGTACTTACCAAAAGCCACATGTAAGGTACAAGTATTAAGGCCACACCAGCCGCTAGATTTCCCATTCCAACACCAAAATTACGCACAACTGTGGGATATTGCATTGCTGTGTATGTCGGTATAATGGCGTTATTGGCACCAATAACGCATTTTGCTAAATGTAAATGTAATTTTTAAAATTTCAATTTAAATCTTTTTATTTATTCAATGTTAACAAAGACGATGAATAAGACTACTCACCAATCATGGCTAGAGCAATAATATAAATATTATACTCATCACCTTTGGGTACGATATTGGTTGCCAAACAACAAATGCCCGGTATTAACATGTACGTTATCAGATTCAAACGTATTCCCAACTTCAATACAACAAAGACACTCAAACAAATTGAAACTGCTTCAACGCTACCCGCAATGGCCTACAAATTAAAGATTATTTTATAAATATTAGGCTAGTACACAAATTTCGATGTTAGGTTCAAAAGGTCAAATGAAGATAATTAATACGTTCTAACCATAACAGCGCCATTTTTAAATAAATGTTAAATTTCCTAAAAAGTTCCGTTGTTGACAATTTTAAACCAAAATCTTTTGAAATTTATAAGCTGTAAAAAATCAGCCTCAAAGAGTGTTATATTCGACTGTTTCTATTATAATTGATGTATATATTTTCTTTGAAGAACAACTATACTTTATACATGTATCTATATCTGAGGGAGTAGCCAATACCAAAACTACTACAGTTTAATATCTATTATTTAAGTTGTAGTGAACGTTATTTGGATGCAGAAGTCATAAATGGACCGACGATTAAAAAAATTTCGCCGCAACTGGCAAGGCTTATCAATTATTAGCTTTTAAATATTATTCGTGGTATTTAAGGAGTTTCCTGGGATTGGGGTGTGAGAGAGCTAAAGTTGAATGGAGATTATTATCATATAAGTGGCTTTCGAGGAATTTTAATGGTTTCAGCGAGTAGATGGTTTGTGATAAATAAATGTAGACAAATACAAACTATTGGTTTATTTTGATATTTGTTAGTATTTAAGTGGTTTATGAGTGCTGGTTTATAGGAAAGCTTTGGTTAATGTGGACCCATCTCGAGTCATTTTTTCCATGTTTTATTACAATTGTAATAAATAAGGAAGCTAATATGTTTATGCAATGCACCCATTGTAAAATTGTAAAAATACTCGTACAACTAGTTCTAACTTATAGACGAACTCTAGAACTATTTTTTTCTGCCTTATATTTTTAAATTACCCTAATATAAAAACTGAAAAAGATCCATGTTAATTTTTGCTACTCCTATTGTTGTAAAAAGATGTAAATTTTCCTTTTGAAAAATTTAAGTAAATCGAAATTTAATAGAAAAATATTTAAAAAGCTGTTTGTTTAAAAATACATATGAATGTTCGTATGTGTATGAAGTGTTGTTGATATTTTCTATAAAAAAAGGATACTTCACAAATATCCTTCTAACAATGCCACTTACCGTATTTACATAAATATTTCCACCCAAGTTACTCAAATGTAAAGTTAAGCCGAAATAAATGATAATCAGTGTCAGCCAAATGACAAGAGTCAAGCAGGTGGTGCGCCAATATGCTTTGCTGAACACCACGACCAAGGGACTCGTATCATTGGTTATAAGTTCAGTCTGTTTCGTTTTACTTGTTGTTGTTGTTTCTGCAGCAGATGTTGTTGTAGTCGTAATTGAATTTATTTTTGCTTCTTCAACAGTTTCGCGAGTTTTTGATCTTGGAACTACAGCTTCCAAGGATTTTTTATAGTTTGCGGGCAAAGTAATACCATTCATGCGTGCCGCTCTTTCTACAATAACAAATAATTCATCAAGTTTACCAGTGGCCAAAAGCCATCTTGGCGATTCTGGAACACAAAACCTTTAAAGTAGAAAAATAATAAACTTAAAATTTGTTTTTTTAAATATGAGTGAGAATACGAGAACATAATCTATCCATCCATCCACCCACCCATTGTGTCCCTCCCACTTACCATATCAGCAAAATAGCAAACCATGGCAACGTTATTACTAACTGCATTGTACGCCAGTCTCTAATAAAATACGCAATTCCTGCCGTTAAAACGTATGTAACAGCAACCGGTAAAATATTTAAAATGCCAATAATTGTACGCCATTTGCCGGAGACCAATTCGACCACAAGCACGAAACTAACAACTGCCACAGTCATTGAAGCGAATCCAATTATAACACGTAGTGTCATATACATGGCCAACGAGGATGAGAAGGCCAAAATCGTACCTGTATGGCGAAATAAAAATTTACAGACATTTTTTTTGATATTTTCAAATGTAACAACAATTACAAAACATAAAAATAATTGTACTCTTGTTTATAATTATCTAGAGAGATAAAAGTTGGAAATCCTGAAAATTAAGTACAACTATTGTTGTTGACAGCAATTTTAATTTATAATATCAAGGCTTTTCAGAAGTGCAGATATTTAATAACAACATAAATCATTGTAATTTCAATTGTATAGATTTTTTTACAGTGTTTCACATAGAATTCAATAATGAATGATTTTTTTTGTTTCAAAACTAAAACTTATTGCAATTCTACTTCTACCACTTACCAAATGTCGTTTGTATCAATGCAAAACCCATAAGAGTCTTCTTTCGACCAAAACGATCCGAAATCCAACCACTTGAAACACTTCCTACAGCCGCTCCAGCTAAGAAACACATTTCTACAACACTCAGTAACTGGCGTCGGGAACAAACCAAACCGAATTCCTCTACCAATGTTTTAGATTCACTATCCCCATGCGAAAATTCAAATTCACTGCACGATGTATAGTTTAAACTTTGCAATGGCGTTTTGAGATACTCTAGCAAAGAGTCTAAAGTATTCATGCCACTATAATCTATATCTAAAATTGAACAGGCATCAGGGGTTTGGGTTAGATTTTTCCACATTGTAGCGTCCATATCGTTCATTTGTTGTGGTCTGGCGCACCAAAAATCTTTATCGGCGGTCTGTAATACAAGATAACAATATTTCATTGTTTTATTTCATGTTTTCAAAAGCATCAATGTACTAAATTAAATAAGTTGGATTATAATTTACTAAATTAATTCTGGAGCATCAAAGCTGACCGGATCTAGCTACATACTTAACCGAAATATTATTTATATGGAGAAATTCAAAGAAGTTTATTATTAAACAAATTATTTTTTTCTAATGTTAGGTTAATCGAGGTTTCACTGTATTAAAAATGTTCATTCCATTATGCATAATTTACTTAAAAAATGGGTTTATATAAAAAAGTGCCAAAATCAGTACACTTCATCCCAGTGTGCGGCGTTGCTTTGACTTGTTGGCCGGGCTTTACATATCACTTTTTTCGCTTGGGGTTATCGTAATGTATCCATTTTTCATCACCAGTAACATTACGGTGCAAAAATGACTTCTTCTTATAGCATCCAAGCAAAACTTTGTTTTACGGCACAAAATTCGTTATTATAGCGAATCAAAAAAATGTGTGATTGCACTTTGTCGTCTATCGAATACCAGATTTGTTATTATTGACACAAACCATATGTTATAGTTATGCCATATGCTGTGCATCATAGAATGTAGAGCGTGAATCAATTTTTAATACAAGAATCTTAAAATAATATGTTTTTCGTTCCTCCCTATTATACACCCAATATAAGAACCACTCTTCCAGCGAATATCCGCGATCCAATTAAAATTGTTAAAGTAGGTAATTTTTCTGATATACATTATTATATAGTTAACAAGTAAGAGTGGTATATTCGGCTTTGCCGAATCTTGGATATCCTTCACCAATGGTATTCTAAAAGTAAAGTAGAAAATCCTAAGAATATATTGATAATTATATAGTTTCTGATTACTGACTTAATTGAGCCCCACACAAATGCTTGATATGTATATTAATTTTCTGTTGTTCGTACTCAATGTAATTCCTAGCAATATTTGGTTATACTAGTGTTATATGCAAAGAGTCTTTAAAATTAAGAGTTGGAAAACGAAAAGCTTTTCGGTGGCGTCATCATTTAGAATAGTTATGCACCCAAAGGTTAGGTTGCGCAGGTGGCTGATGTCCAGATAAACCATGCAGAAAAGATGCTTCAAAATGTAGATGCCCTTAGATTTGCAAAAGCACATCGATTTGATGAAGATTAAGTATTCTGGCATGCAACCCAAAAACACAGTGCCCATTGAGGGTTCTGCACTTTAATTGGTACGAATTATCCAACTAGTAGAAGTTCTTGATTAGTTATGTACAACTCTGAAGTTAGCGGACTGATTTAGGTAAAAGCTTTAACAATGATTGTCAATGTATATAAGCCTTAAAATTATAGGGTATACACTCTTAGTTTTAGATACATACGTGAAATATATAGCTTTTGAATGGATGGATATCAGCTTTGTCGGAAAAGTTATTAAAGATTTACTTATTAATCTGAAGTTAGTAAATTAATTAAAATGAACACTTCATCAATAATATTTGGGACGTATTGTTGTTTCGGTCTGTCCGATGGATGTTTCGAAAGTTTTGCTCTAGTGATTCCCGGTCGGGGTTATATGGGAGATTTCACTAAATGTGAACATTTTCAATACCGAACTTTTCAAGAAATCAGAAATACTTTTGTCAAATGTTGTCCCTCTAGAAAGTTTATTTTAGGCACTATCGCCTTGAATAACAATATTGTACAACGTCTTTATACTAAATGTCATCATCGTATCTATTATAATTTGTAATTTATTAGCTACTAAGGGATTGCCTTAGGCGAAGTTATACGGGAGCAATTGTCAAACGTGAACGGATTTCTCCCAATTGCAATTAAAAAACTTAAATCTCAAACGTTATCATAATGTTCAAAAGTCAGACACAAAATTGAGATAAATGCAGTGTGTCTGTCAACTAAAATCAGAATTGTGGAGCTCCTGGATTTTACACACAATTTTAGGATATTGTCCCACCTGAATTTAATCATTGTCGATCAAAACACCTGAAATATCGCATAAACGCTAAATTATATCTACCACAAATTACCAAATGCATCAGAATTTAGGATGCTATTAAATTTCATCAAAATAAGCACCTGATATCGACAAAACAGGAGCTCCAAGAACTTGACTACAACAGAAAAAAGGACAGACAGGTAGACGGACGGACGGACGGACAGACAGGTAGACGGATGGACAAACAAACAGAAGGACGGAGCGAAATCGATTCCCCTGCCGATTCTGAGTTGATCGGTTGTGGAGTATATATATCAGATTTTAGGAAATCCACCCACAAAGAACGATTTCATCACAATCGGTCCATAAACACCTGAGATATCGCTGAAACAATACTCACAAAATGTAAACAAAATTTCTTAGACACGTACTTTCAGCAATTTGCTGTACATCAAATGTAGTGTTTTGGCGACATCTCAATTGTTTATGGACCGCTTTTGATAAAATTTTATAACGTGCTTGGCGGGGGAATTTCCTAAAATCTGATATAAAATTTATGTATGTCCGTGCTAAAGGAGGATGGTTCTTTTCTATTTCTGCATTTCATTTTTTCATCAAACATTCTCTAATGCGTACTTTGGGCAATTTGCGATACATCAAATTTAGTGTTTTGGCAATATCTCAGTTGCTTATGGACCGATTTTGATAAAATTTTACAGAGTGCTTTGGGAAACTATTTGCTACAATCTGATATATAACATATTATCACATGTATATCAGGAATATCTTTTTTCTCTTGTTATTTAAAAGTGTGTTTCAATCAAAAATTTTAAAATTTTCGTCTAATTTTTGGTATTTTTTTGATATTTTCGGTGTTTATAAACCGATTTTAATGAAATTTAATAGCGTTCATTGCGGGAGAATTTCCTAAAATCTGGTATAAAATTTATGTAGATCCATTCTCCAGGGGCTTCAAAAACTTGATTTCAACAGACAGACAGACGGACAGACGGACATCGCTTAATCGATTCTCCTCCCGATTCTGAGTCGATCGGTATCATTTTTATGGGGTCTACGATCACTAATAAAAAAATACAAACGGAATCACAAACTTATAATACCCTTTCACCTATTGGTGAAGGGTATAAAAACGTTGAGCTGTATAGTAACAGGCGGCCTTTAAAAGAACTTAGAATTAAAAATTCAAATTAAAACTACCTTTATTACTCATAGTAAAGGGTAGATATGTATGTAATTGTATAATTAAGATCAAATCATTTAAAAAAAATCACACTTTCAAATTTCCAATAATTATTTCGATTTCAAGATAACCGCATTAATTGCTACACAAACACAATTTGAATTTAAATTCATTCATTTACACACACATAATTATTCATTTTGTAATTTACACTTAACACTTGTTGGTAACTTGGGAGGAACTTAGAACAATTTAAATTTTCCCTCATTTATACTTAAGTTTTCATTCATGATCTATTTACTCAATGTTACGCTAAAGGCCAATTAAATGTAAAAGACTTTGTGTAAAAACCTATAAACTTATTTCATGGTTGTAAAAAAAAACAACATAATTCGTCTTGTAAAAAATTAATTAATTAAGTCAAAGTTCTTTGCAGAACGTCGTCATCAGCCGGCAACAACGAATTCGCTGGTGAATTGGATTTTTTTTTAAATAAAATTGTTGTAAATTTTTAATGTACTTTTTAACCAGTTATAAAATATACACAAAATCAAATGTTTCAGCTCAATGAACTTCCGTTGCAGTTGGTGAACGAAAAAAAAACCTGTCCGATTTTAAATTCTTTTTTTTTAGACGATTTTAATTAATTGGCCAAAAGTTTTTTGATTTAATTGTTGAACTGAATGCTTTAGACAACAACAATTAATATTAATGCCAGGCCAGTATTTATGTTAATTTGCATAATTTCCTCATACTTGAAATACAAACGAAAATAAATGCAATGTCGAAATGCATTGATATATTGATAGGATCAGGCACCATTTTGCCTGCCACAGTCCTATATCGCCCAGGTTTATTTTAAATACTTTAGTTTGTTTTCTCTCCAATTCTTCGGGCAAAAGATTTTTAAAATTTTCCTCTAAATGTTGCAGTAAATCGGTTTCATATTGTTCACAAATTTCATTATCAATTATGGACGATTCCATTAAAATTTGTTCGATATTTAAACACAAGGAGAAGAGATGTTTTCACAATAAAATAAAATTAAAACTGGAGTTATATTTGAAACTGTAAAAGATTTTATAAAGATGACAAGTTTTAAATAAATATGTATATGTAGTATTAAATATTTGTAATTTAAGTATTGAGTCAACATCTAAAATTATAAAGAAAGAAAAGTAATGCAAAAATATCTCGATTTACTGCCAGGGTTAATCAAAGCGATGTAAAACAAAAAGTTGAGAGTTTTTGATAACTATTTTTAGAACTTTAAGTGTGACAGCGCATAGAGAAAGGGACCTAAGGGTAAAAAATAAGTTTAAAACAAGTAAGAAAGTGCTATAGTCGGTCAAGCCCGACCATACGATACCCTTCACCACTAAGGTCAAAGGTGTTATTTTTCCTGTATAAAGACAAATCATACACACATTTTCTCAAAACTTATATATTTAAGCTGTTTTCGTCATTTGGACTTATATGAGAGCTAGGGTCAAATGTGGACCGATTATCTCTTGGCAAATTGATTACAGTTGTTACAAAACTTATTTATGCAAAAAATTAACTCAAAATTCTCATTATCTTTAGATTTACGAGCGTTTTAAAGATTTTGTCTCATTTAGTGCGTTTTTAAAGAAAGAAGTTTGTATGGGAGCTATGGTCAAAGGTAGACCGATTTCAACGAAATTTGGTACAGATATAAGCAGTATTTGTTTTAAATTTCATGAAAAAATATTGTTAAATGTGGGCAATATATTAATTCCGGGAAGTTGGACCTATGGTAGGTACCATAAATAATGGACTGATTTTGGCCATTTTCAATAGCCATGGTCCCATTATCAAAAAAATGATCTGTAATCATGAAATAATATTTAGAATTGAGACCTGTAGTTTGATTACAAGGGGTCCAGCCAGCCAGACGGACGGACATCGCTACATCTACTCAGAAAGTGATTCTAAGCCTATTGGTATACTAAAAGGTGGGTCTAAGACAAATATTTTTGTGTGTTACATACATCCGCACAAACTTATAATACCCTTTCCACCTATGGTGGTGAAGGTTATAAAAAATAATAATTAAATCTTTAAAAAGGCTCTCCTGAACAAACCCGGTTTTTACCCTTAGGTCCATTTCTATTTTGCTCGTCACAAATATTTTTAATGAAAAAAGATAAAAGCACTTTAAACTCTTTTTAAAATTTAAAGTAGAAGAGTCAAAGGTCAGAACATGTATTTTTGTGTGCAATACCTTATGGACATAATCCCATAAATAAAGTATTAGAATCTAATGGAATCTAAAAATTAGATGTAGAATTTAAAGTTGTTGATTTATATTTAGCTTTTTTTACTCTTAACGAATTAGTTATGACTTTTCTCAATTTTCCGCCTACATAATATGTAGGCGGAATCTATATTATAATTTCCATCCTAAAATAATTGTTTTTCCATTTTGCTTTTGTTCACATAGAACTCAAAGCCAAACACAAAAAAATGCGTCTACAGAATTGTAAACTGTAAAATTTCAAAATATGGACTTAGTGCCTTTGCACGTTAAGCCAGCGATATAGCTATAACGAGCAGATATATATATATTCATGGATCGTTTAAATTCACTAACTATAAAAATTTTCTAGTTTAAATTTTGGTATAAAAAAGTTGTTATCAGAATTATTTTGGTGAAATCAAGTAAAATATTTAAATTTAACAGAATGCATTAAATACTTTCTGCTGACACAGCTGGCATTATTTTACAAGTATATAAACCGCATTAAAGTTAAAATAGTCTATCCTACAAGTTAATGAAAATTAGATCATTTCAAAATATTTATTAATATAAAAAAATCTCAACATTAAATTTGTAAATCTAAAATTCTATTATGTACTTAAAAACACCTGACTTGAAATTAATTAATATAATTAACACTTAACTGGAATTATTAACACTCGAATTTCACTCATCAAGAAATATATTGGGTTTTATGCTTATGTTTGTAACGCAAAAAAATATTAGTCTGATATCCATCTTAAATATACCCATCAATACAGAATCACTTTCTTAGTCAATTTCATATTTCTTGTGCAAAAAAAATAAAATAACCAAATTCGCAGATAAATTTCGTTATATCGATCAACACTTGACCCTAGTCGGAAATTATATCAATCTCTAAAATATGTCTGTTTGATGACAATATATGCGGCAAAGAATCTATAATATAACGATATTGCACTCCATGCATTTTTTTTCTGTCAAAAGTGAAATTAAACAAGTATTTTATGATCACGTGTGTATGCCTTAGCTTTCTCTCATTGCATAATCGTCTCCATTAGTTGTTTCCGAATTAGAGTAAAAGCGGTACACTCTCTTTTTTTATGGGACTTTTCGAAGAGACCATACAACAAATCAATATATGGAAGTGCAACATCTTTATATAGAGTCTTTGCTTGAGGTTTTTAAAATAAATATATAACATAGTTTTCTTGACAATCAGTCAACATTTTACCTCGTTGTGATAAATATAATACCTTTAGGGTGACATGTCTTTTAAATATGACTGCTCAATTTAAAGACCATTTACATGCCTGTCAAAATTGTTGTTGTACAGAAGGTTTATAATATTCGGTTACAAGCTTTAATTGAAAGTTCTACATATGCAAAGTCATTTGACTTTTAAAGAAGCCATGCTTTTTAGGTAAAACAATGTAAATGTTTAACATTGGAAAATTTGACACGTTAGATGATAAAAACATGTTGTCTAATGGCACTATTTTGTTTTTTTTTTAGAAAGTTTTGTAGATCAATATTATAATTAAAAAACAATCACACCATATTAAACATTTGCAAGCATTTTCATTAAATTTCAGATGAAATATTGAATATTGTAGATAATAGTAATTAAATGTTCTTGGTGGTGTCGTATACAATTTGTTAGAAATATAGTAAATTTTGCAAGACTCGCTAAAGTATAAAACATTGTGCCTAAAACACATTTTAATTAACAGTAATTAAAAGTAGTTACAACAACTATTGTACAATATTAACATTGAAGCGGTAGCAAACCGATTTTTTAACATTGCAATGTTACCAATGCATTGGTAATAAAAATTGTACAATAAAAGCATTTAAAACTAAGTCAATTTATATTAAAACAAGTAAAAGAATGCAATAGTCAGTCAAGTGTAAACATTTCATACCCTACACCACTTATATTAAATAAGTTAAAACTTATCTTAATTTTCTTATCACATCAACAATTTCTTGAGATTTAAGTATATTAGTGCTATATCCGGCAAAAACCACGAAATTTTACTAATCAATTTGTGTCTACGCTAAAGTGACTTTTGAGACTTGGTCTTGTTTGGTCTTGCCGATTTCAACAATGGCTACTACAAGTAATATTTTAGCTAAAATTCATTCAAATACAAAAAATTAGCTACTGTAAAGAGCCAAAATCGGTATTCTCGAAAGCAAGTCCTGTGAGAGGTACCAGAAATAAATATTTGATTTGGTCTAAAATTAACATACATTTATGTATAGTATATATAGATCATCCAAAGAAAATAATTGCGTCAAATGATCTTTAAAATTGCGATTAGTTCTTTGATTAGAAGCTAACATGGACATTGTTAAATCGACATATATTCGATTGGTGGATGTCACACTAATATTTCTATACGTTACAAACATCAGCCCAAACTCAATATACCCTTTCCACTTATGGTGGGTATAAGAAAAGATGTTACAATGTTAGTAATAGGTAACTACAAGAATTTTAAAATGCAATTAAAAAATACCTTAAAACACATTTAATCATGAATTCACTCATTCATTTAGTTTGCTTTACAAATTCGTAAAGTAGCATTCAAACGACATGTATTTTTGGTTAGATTTTCCGATCACATTTGTTTTTATATGTCGTCTAAATTAAGTCATATTATAGGATTTATACTTTTTATGTTAACGCTGGACAAATGAAATTATTATTAAATACGTAATAAATTTTATTTTCAAAAATAATTTTATATGTTCAAAGGATGTTGTGGATGTAGAAATTCTGACATATAAAAGATACACGTCGTATACATCCTGCTCAATCCTTACGTAACTGGTTTAAATGCAATAAAACCAAAAAACTTACATGGAAAACAAATGAAAAAATATGAAATGTGGAAACACCTTGAAAGATGGATAATAAGAAACACCAAACTATTTGCCAAATACCAATATTTCCCAATATATGATATAGGCGCTTCGACTGTATCCACTCAATTTCATCTTCATTTAAATTATTCAAATCGAAATTTTCATTATTTAAAAATAACTGCTCCTCCTCTTCAATGGATTGAAAATCTTTAACTTGGTTGCGACGACTACACATTATTTTTTTATTTTGTTTTTTTTGAAAATTGATATTTTTTAATATATTTTCCCACAAACTTGTCCTCAAACTATGTAACAGCTAGCAGCTACTACTGTCATTGAGTTAGTCTATTAAGCAACTGGTGCTGGTTGCGTTGAGAAAATGCTTGAAACCTTTTCATTGATAATTCTTGAATCTGAATCTGGGAATGAGAAAAGATAAACAAACATTTTAGCGTTTTAGTATTTCAAGCTCCTCTAAACGTTTGTATCTAATTTTTTTTTTATTTATGTGTACTTTCAGCCCTCTTTTGTCTAAGCTGAGCTATTGATATGAGATTTGCTTCAGTGTATGAAT
The DNA here is from genome assembly GCA_933228675.1 of Stomorhina lunata. Lineage (NCBI taxonomy): Eukaryota > Metazoa > Arthropoda > Insecta > Diptera > Rhiniidae > Stomorhina > Stomorhina lunata. The sequence continues at coordinate 1,476,036 of OW121740.1, read as the reverse complement.
GGCGGTTGGTTTCTAGTAACCAGCTGCTACCGCTCCTAACTATGTATTAGATACTGGCGTTAAGTGTCGCTGCCGGTTTTGGTAAGTGTAAGTTTATAAGATTTTAAGGCAAATATACAACAATTTAATTCACATAATAATCAATTTGTCATAAGATCTTTTGTGTTGGTGTTAAAAAAGCTATAAGCATTTAAATCGAAATCTGAAGTGAAATGAATTCTCCCCATAGACGTAGATTGATCGTTTTAAGATGGGCAAAATTAGAAATAAAAACTATTAAAATTTTTAAAATAGTTTAACTTGTAAAGCAAATAAACTTTATGATAAGGAATCAATCACGAGGGTTATATGATCATGTGAACTTGTAATCAAAATAAAGGTAGCATTTTTAAAAACAATTTAAAGCAATTTAATAGTGGGACAGTCGCTATTGAAATATCCGATATATACTTATTATTTTAGGTTATGTGGTACATTTGATTTCAAGAAAATTATTAAAAAAACCTAATTTCATTCTTATTATTCAAAGAAAAATAGTTGTATTAAAAATAAAAACCCCTACACCCAATGACTTTAATATATTGTATGCCTCGAGAAAATGTTTGTATGATAATTAAATTTAGCAAATATGTATGTACTTTTATGTACTAGTATATATGGGTCTATGTATTCAAAATAACATTTTTAAGATGTTGATTGTCCACATTTCACCTAAGTGGTGTTGGGTATCTAAACTTCTAAATATAACACTTTTTCTATTGTTTTCATCGATACTCATTTTGAACTGTATTTCCCATAAATTTTGTTTTAGCTACGCTACTGTCTTATTTTAAAGTTAAACCCCTTTTAATAAAAATTCAAATAAATGCAACGACAAATTTTAATTTTCAATGATTTATGCATGTATTTAATTTGCTGCAACATCGTCATAATACAAAAACATAGTTTTTAGAAAAAAAAGTCTCATAACACTTTATTCTATACATATCGTCGCAAGAATTAAAGAACTTATAACTTTTATCAGAAAAAAATACTGCTTCGATTGGCCCCGGTCCCATATTTCTATGATGAAAAATAAAACTCATTTACGCCATCTGCATTTTGAAACGTCGTAAGCCTAATGGGATGACATTTTTACAGCCAATATAAAAAGCGAGAAAAACTAAAAATATGTTTTTAAAATCATGTTTCTAAGTTGTATAGTTTTTGAGATAAAATTATACTTTCATACAGGTTTTTTGTCTCTGGTGAACGTTTTATGTTTTGTCAGTTACAGCGTTCTTCAATTCTTGCGTCGATATATTGACTTAGATTATCCAAATTTATGTAGCACAAACTTTAAGACTTTTTCGAAATAACATCTGACAATTAGGATTTGAACTAAAAAAATAAAAACTGCCGATTTTGGATAATGTCTTTGAAATAATTTTAATCTTTGAGTTAATCATGTTCAAATATGCACTATAACTGATTTTTTGAACGCATAATTGGAGGAAATAATTCACTCAGTTTCATAACCAGTTTAAATTACCTACATCAATATAAAAACATTGAGAAACGGCTTATTTAAAGAATCTCGCCACTGTGCAATGCAAAAGTCACAAATATTTTTTTATTTTAGACAGTTTTTCAAAAGCACCCGTTTTTAAAAGATCAATACACTTTTCAATTAATATTTCTTTATATTTTAAATTTGATTTGTCAAATTGTTTAATAAACAGGTAAAATGCATATAATTATATTTTTTGTCTTAAAACTTGTCATAATTTATATATCAGAGGAATTTTTTTTTTAAAACTAAATTGAACCTAAAACTTGATTGATGATTTAATAAAAAATAAAATTTTAATATTAATTATTTTATTATTAAATAATAATATTTTGCTTTATTTAAAAAAGTTGTTTGTAATTTCTCCTAATGTTCACAGTATGATTAATATATGTGACAGCGCTTAGAGAAAGTTACCTAAGGGTATTTTGAGCTCATAATAGAAAGGGACCTAAGGGTAAAAACTAGTTTTGTTCAGGAAAGCCATTTTAAAGATTTAAATATTATTTTTTACCCTAGTTTTTTACCCTTATGTCCATATTTCTATGCGCGCAAAATACCCTTAGGTCCCTTTCTCTATGCGCTGTCACATATGTATTTTCAATTATAATAATATTATTTTTTTCTGAAATTTCAAAATTCTAGAACTATATATGTTTTCTAGGACTTAAAGGAAGTTTAATGCAGTTCGATTGCTTTATTTTAGTCTACTTTTTTATAACACAGATCGCCAAATTAAGATTCATTGATATTTTTCCCAATGGAAGCAAATTAAGTTCATAGAAAGCTTTTAGCAGACCTAAGGGGTTTTAAAAGTGAGCTAGAGTTTTAAAGTTATTGCTAAAATTTTCTATAATGTTTCACGTGTTGTAAAGCAGTGAATAAATTTAACCATTAAAAAGTAATCCATTGTATGGCTATTTACATACATATTTTTTTATTTATCACGGCATATTTTTGAAAAAGCTTCAATGTATAAAAGCTAAAACTTATGTATTGTTTAATCGATTTACGGTTCATCGACAACGCTACATATGACTCTTATCTTTACGACGTTGTTTTTTTAAAATAATTCATTTTCTTTAGTCGGAATTGTGGTTTCACTCATATAACGTTGTTTTAGAAAATAACACACATTTAAAACCTAAAAACACACAATCATTTTCTAATTTTCTTAACTCAACGATTGTTATTCAGGGATGAAGAATACACTTTTTTTTGTAATTTTTAAACATTGTTAGTACCGCGGTACTAGTGCGTTCTACTTGGTAGAATTTGCACTGTGTAGTGGCTAAAACTCGAGGATATTAAAATTATAAACGTATGATCCACATAACAACTTTGAAAGTTGAGTTGTCATATAATTATTTATAGTTTTCGAAATGAATTTCATACCTAAGTAGCTGACATAAATAATTGTAAAGGATATTGTAACTCATATATAAATGAGTCTAAAATCAATTTACCTTATAACTAAACTGGTCTTTATTTGACCAAATCATTTTAAGACCCCGAAAATCAAAACTATATCTGTATCTGTAGTTATCTGTAGATAACTACAAAAACTTGCCGAAATTACCTGAACCCTGCAGGATGATACCGGTCAAAGTCAACAAGTTTCTATTTCAAATAAATTTAAAAAATTTTAAATTTTGTTTTTAAATCATAAAAGTCATTTCTCTTCCCTGTTGTTAAGGTAAATATGTATGTATGTGTCCAATGAATATTTTTATCTCTCTGTCCGCCGATTTACTTGATTTGTTGTAATAATTGCTAATTTTCTAAAAGATTGATATAACTTAAAAAGAAGTACAGATTAAAATTGATTTTAGAAAGGAAACTTATTTGTTCATAAATATGTATGTATGTACTAATAGTTGGTCGTTTAAAGATATTTTGAGTGATTTTTCTATTCTCAGCAGTTTTAAAAGCTTGCTCAAAGTATGACTTCAGAAAATATTTTACATAATATTTAATGGCTAAAAATTTCCACTCAAAATTTAATTTTTAATAGCTTTTATTAAATTTATTTCTTGTATTAACATTTTTAGGAATTCTCTTAACCACAAACTTTTTGTTGTTGAAGTGCTTTAAGCGGAAATTTTATTCATATCTAGCGACAACTTGATAATTGCCATTTGTTTTATTTTCAAGTGAGACAAAACAAAACAAAAAAGTGCGCCAAGAAATTAAAATACAAATTTAATTTTAAGTTTTAACATGCAAAAATTTTTATTTAAACACCTAAAAGTGGGGAATTCTCAACTGATACTCGTAACTGAGAGAACGAGTGGAGTAGACTTTTTAAAACGTAAACAAATGAATGAAATTAATACAAAATGTACGAGTAGTCTGAATATTTATGATTAATACACAAAATTATTGATATTGTATGAGTATCAATAAAAAAAGTTAGCGAAACAGTTTAAAGCATTTAATTAACTATAAATCGCAGTGCGTTTGAATTTAAGACAATATTTATTTATTTAGAACAACTTGAAAAGACCACGACTTAATAACGGAATAGGAAACATTTAACAGGAAGTAGAAAATTAATGAAGTTGTATTATCTGTAATATCAAATTTTTAACAAACATTATTATAGGCAAACTTGTTCCGGTTTTTTAAGAAAATGTCACATTTTTTATGGTCAGAATTTTGTTGCTAATATTTTAAGCGAAAGTTATAAGTTTTAGCATTGAAAATTCAATATGTTTTTATTTGTAAAAAAATCCATTAAAAACACTAAAGTGCAATTGTATTGCATTACGATAATTAAGATAAGACTAAGATATCTATTATTGTGTTATCAACAACATCTTATGACTAAAACATGTATGTATGTATGTGAAGAAAGGAAGTGTGACAAGATCGATCAATTGATACCCTAAACATTTTTGGGAAATCTCAAATTTTAAATGTGATTTAAATATAAGAATTCAAACGTAACGGTAAATATATTTTGCAAAAGATAAGTAACGGTATCGGTAGATATATTTTATTAGCTTAATCGAAATTCCACTTTTTATTGATTGAATAATTTATTATTTATAGTTTATTTATATATTAATTAAATTAATCACAAAGGGTTACCTAATATGTTTCAAGAATGGATACTCCAAGAGCTACAAAAAACTGGTTATTTTAAAATAACTAATAAAAAAATGTCTGGAAGTTAATTTTCGCAGGTAAATACCCAGCAAAATTTTGATTATAGGATGCACTATAGAGCGGATCGCCTTCCATACAAAAAATTTTAGAATTAAAGATAATGTTAAAACAGTTTTATTTTTTTTACCACGCCTACAAATACCGCCCTTTTAGTATTTTCTTCACTGTGTCGCCATCTTTAGTCCTATCATAACACTTTATGTTTTACGTTATCTTTAATCCTAGGGGGTGACTTACTCATTTTTTCGAACTACTCTAATGCACTTCTATAGATAACTGATTTTGAATTCATTATTTAGAGTTCGGCATTAATTCATGGTCAATTTTCTTTTCTTTATTATGTAGGGTACTATTATTTATACCCTTCACCGCCATAGGTAGAAAGGGTATTATAAGTTTGTGCTGATGTATATAACGCGTAGAAATATTTGTCTTAGACCTTTTAGTATACCAATAGGCTTAGAATCACTTTCTGTGTCGATTTAGCGATGTCAGTCTGTCCGTTCGTCCGTCTGGCTGGACCCTCATATAAACCATGTAATTAAAATACAGGTCGCAATTCTAAAGATAATTTGATGAAATTTGACACGAAAATTTTTTTTGATAGTGGGACCATGGCTATTGAAATTCGTCGAAATCGGTCGATTATTTATGGTACCTGCCATAAGTCTCACTTCCCGGAATTGATAATTGATAGACTAAAATCAATGAACCGAATTTCGTTAAAACCGGTCCACATTTGACCATAGCTTTCATACAAATTCTTCTGTCAAAACGCACTAAATGAGACCAAAATGACTAAAACGCTCGTAAATCTGAAGATAAGTTCAGTTTAGTTTTTGCATACATAATCAATTTACCAAATTTTGAAATAATCGGCCCACATTTGACCCTAGCTCTAATATAAGTCCAAATGACTTGTATGAGAGCTATGATGGTTTGTATGATGGCAAAATTTAGCAAATATTTGTCTTCATACAGGAAAAATTACACCTTTGACCTTACTGGTGAAGGGTAATGTATGGTCGGGCTTGACCGACATTAGCACTTTATTACTTGTTTTACTTATTTTAATGCATGATAATGCCAAGTATGATGGGAAGATAAGTATGATTGTTTTAATATTATATTATCAGACTTTAGGTTCTTGACTGCAAACTTTGGAGTTGTTGTGATGTTATAAATAGATTCGAAAAAGTTGCTTATAAATTTATTAAATGTTTGGTAAATACTTTTTTCTTTTAATTGAAATAATATTGGAAAACTTGAAGCTGATTAATGGTAAATGCATGAAGACTTTTTAGCAGTTTATGCAGGGTCATAAAAAATGTGTATTGTCTGACATTATCATGATTTAAGTTTTTTAACCTGTCCTTTTTTAAATTAATTACATGCAATTAAACTCTTCTCATATTTCTTATTAAATAAATACCAAACAATTGACCTCCATAATTACAAAAAAAAAAAAAAAAACAAAAAATTCTGCAATTCGGTCAGCGGCTAATAAATTTCTACATCTGTTTTGAAGGCAAAAAAAATACAAGAGAGACCCTCATTATTTTGCATAAATTATACACATGTTAATAAATATTATTTTACTAACATTTTGCATAAATTTTGCGGTTAATTGGTTAATGATTTAAACTTAAACCTAAAATCACAATGCGAATAATAAAATATACATGTAAATATACTCGTATATGTAAGTATTTATTATTGCAATAATCCTAAATAATAATTATAATATTGTAAATGTTAGTAATAACAAACAATAATGAGGTATTTATCGACTAAAATTTGACGTTTGTGATTTCAGTTCGTGTCTTTGATTGCTAATATTACTTACAGCCACCATCAATTACTAATATTTTCCATAGTTTTACTTATAATGAGACACAAATCCCATTGGCAATTCAAATTTTAATACATTTTTAAGTACAAATTATTATTTATGACGAAAACGAATGATAAATTAGCTTTCCCAAAGTTTAGAAGTATTAAAAACTAGCGGTACCCACCCGTCAAACTTTACTATTTTATTACTATCTTAAGTAATATACAAAACCTATTTTTTGTAAACAAAACTGTGTATATTTTTTGCAATCACGCCCTCTATCGACTTTATTTATAAACATAGACCTGCTATGAATCTTTACAAAGATATTCAATAAATTTGGCCTCAAACTTTTCAGTGGTTTACCAGTAACTCGATCAGTAACACAAATGATTTTTATATATAAATATTATTACTCTAGCCTGTGCGATTTGAAAATGTTGTTGTAATTTGATATTTTTCTAAAAGCCGATAAATAAAAAATAAAAATAATCAATATTAAGTTAAAAGGGTTGAGGTTACAAGAACTGTAAAAATAGAAAATTGCAATTGCCCAAAGCAACAGGTTCAAGCAAAAGTTAACAAATCATCTTCTTCCCCTATAAAGGTATCCATTACATTTCCCTTTAAACTTAATTTATTAGAAAATAGTAAGTAAAACTGCAAACATTTGCAAAACTGTAAATCATTAGGGGTTTTACATTAACGTACATAAATCTTTTTAAAGATATAAACTAAAATATATTTGAAACAAATTTAAATTTTAAATCGGTTGCCATTCTTTATACTAAGTGGCTTGTGAAAGCTGGTAAAAAACGTAATAACTTTTTTCGTGTAACCAACTTGTTCCATTTTTATTTTATTGATTGATCTGTAAATTTAACGAAATGAAACAAGAATTTGGATTGTGAACCACTTTTACGCTTTAGAGTCCATAATAATAACTTTTTGATAAGATGACGCACATGTGTCACTGAGGGTGAAGGACATTTAAATTAAATTATTTTCTAAAACTCACGAATTAAAAAAAAAGCAAAATTGTTTGGATAGTTAAGATTTACTTAAAAGGAATTATTCGCACTCTATCCCAAGTCTATTATATTTATTTATTTATTCATGTAATAGTAAATTATTGATAAAAGCCAAAAAATGTTTGTGGGGACAACTAATTCCTGGACGTTTTAATGGTTGGTTAGGCCATTATTGTCAGGAAGAGTATCCCTACTTTTTGACAGATCGAAAACCTCGCATTATTAAATATTTTCAAAACTCAACAAACGAATTATGTTTACTTTTTTAAAAATGTTTTATTTTTGAAATTAATTAATAAGAAATAAATTATATAAAATTCATAAAAATTTATTTAAATTTCTTAATGAAGTATATTTTACCAGCCACCCTGTATAACAGAATTTGTAATTGGTCCTTCCTAGTAACTCTTTATTTCCATGTCAAAGGAGATTTTACTGTATTTACTTATAATAATGTATGTATGTATGTATGTAATATAAGTACATACATAATATGTGAGTACTTTTATTAAATTTAAATATTTGTCTAGTACTTACTCACTTCATTTGATAATTATATTCAAATGTTTATTCTAAAATTAAAAACAAAATATAAAAATAAACTTCAATGATTTAATTTTATTCATGCTATAACTTCAATCATTTAGATAAATATCTTCTAATGGCTTCCGATAGCTAAATCATCAGTTACCAAGTTGTTATAATAATATTTTTAAGTGTGAACATAAGTCTTAATGTTTGGCCATTAAATTAAATAATAGGTCACCTTTTTTCTAAGTTAATAATAACAAAGTTGAGCTCCATGGTCAAGACTAATTATGTAGATACTTAAGATAATACAGCCACTAAATTCTCCACAATCTCTTATCGTACAGAAGTTTAAGTACGTCGTCTTTCCATCAACAACGACTCGACATTTAAGTCGTTGATCATATAATATAAAAAGCGTGCAATAATAAAATCAAAATCTAAAATTTATTTTATTTATTTGATGAATGTATGATCTACAGTGTAGATTCTACACTTAACAAAAACATGGGTAGTTAAGTCATGATTGAATTAATTTACTTTTTGCCTCTCTAATCCTCTTTTGTGATCATAACATGATTTGTTATTTCATTAATTTCTTCTCTATCTCTCCTTATGATCATAGTAATGATTCTGGTTAAATAACATAGAATCCCAGGATATTTGAAATTATTATAGTAAAACTTCAAACAAATCTGATAATTTATTAATACTTCTGAAATTTAAAATTTATAATTTGATAATTTGTTCCTAGTTTTTAAAAATAATCAAATTATTTCAACTAGAAAATAATATACATATACCTAACCACAATTACGATTCAGCACGAGTCAAATTCTAAAACTGATATATTTTTAGTAACAAATTTTGAAATAAATACATAAATTATAAAAAAGCAAGTAAAAAAGTACTATAGTTGGTCCGACCATATGATACCCTTCACCACTAGGTCAAAGCTGTTCTTTTTTAAAAATATAGACAAATATTTGTTAAATGTTGTCATCATACAAACAATTTTTCAAGACTTATATATTTAAGCTGTTTCTGTCATTTTGACTTATATGAGGGCTAGGGTCAAATGTGGACCGATTATATCGAAATTTAGTAAATTGATAAAAATTTTTACGAAAATTATGTATGCAAAAAATAAACTCAAAATTCTCATTATCTTGACCTAAGTGGTGAAGGGTATCGTATGGTCGGGATTGACCTATTAAAGCACTTTCTTACTTGTTTTAATGTTGCATTGATATAAAATCATATTATTAAAAAAATAGATTTTACTTTTAGGTCTTTTGGCAAAAAACAAAAAAAAAAAAATAAAAGAAATAATGGATTTATATAACATGACAGCATATTTTGAAAATACCTAAAAACGAAATAAAAGAATATCAACGTGATCATCTCAAACCATAATTTTCTGTAAGTGTACTTGATTATTATTGAGGAGTAGGCATGAAAGTACTTAAGACTGAACTGTATGCGACTGGCGTGATATATTTTCAAGAATTCTATTGAATTGGAAGACTACCAGACACCACTTCCATGGTTTATATGTATTTTCCAAGATCCATTTTGTAAAACTAATAAAACCTTTTTTTGATTATTTATTACTTATGAGTTTAACTTAATATTTATATATGTAGTTATTTTTCTTAAAAGCCTAATTCGTGTATAGGTTGATTTATCGGCATCATTTCTGAACAAAACTTAGGCAATGTTGTTGTCTGAAAAACTAACACATCGGTCGCAGAGGGTTAAAAATTGATTGCGTTTTATTGTCTTTTTTATCTTTAGACTATTTAAGATTCAATCGGGCTTATTTTATGTATTTTATTTTGAATAAATATTGTTATTATTATTATTATTTAAATTCCGATCACAAACTTTGTTTAAATAATTATGTCATGCCATATGCGGTAAAAGAATTCTGCTACAATTAATTGAAACTTTATTAATTCATATTTCCCAAATCAAACGACTGAAAAAGTTAATTTTAAATTCTGTCAGAGCACTTGAGGATAGAGTAAAATATTTTTTTACAAAGGTTGACTTTTATGTTTCAAGAATACAAATAAATATTTGTTATCGAAAATGGGTTTATTTCTATTGAAAATACGTGCGAACCAATTTTTGAATTACCTTTTTATACCCTTATCAGGTGCAAACAAAAGTTGACATTTCTGCGTCAAATGAATGGTGCGAAGAAGTTCTCGTCTTGGAATACCCACTATTGTTTACGAAAATCGTCAACGATTCGTCAACTGTTACGAGAGCGTTTGAAAAAATACAGTCGGTTCTTCTTTTTTGGTAGTAAAAACAAATCTACTGTATCTGAATCCAACTCAAATAAATCTTTTCTGTAGCTAAATGTTCATTCAATTTCGCGATAAGTGACGATCTTAGAGTATGATTGGAACAACAACTGATTTCGGTCGATTTAATTCAATAAACCATCGATAAACATTGGCCCTTAACGAAGTTCCATCGGCAAAAAACCTAATCGATTTTATCGATGTATTATTTTTGTTTCAAACCTCGTCGAAAGTTATAATAATACGAAAATCTTCAAGACGCTCTGGAATGCACAGGGAATGTCCATTCTTTTTATATAATTTTCAAACCCTAAAAATCTCAACTTAATTATAAATTATTTAAAACATTGTTTTTGGTGTAATGTGTTTAATTTTATAGTTGTGTAAACTTACAAAGCAATAGAAAAGATAAATATGATATGATAACATATCTTTATTATTTAAGAATAATATTTTTTGCAATCGCTTAAATCAAAAACTACTAGAGCTATAGAAAATTAAAAATTTCAGTTAAAAAATTCACACTTTTTTACATAAAATTTAACTAATTTTTAATATTTTCAAAACAAAAAAAAAAAAAAAAATTAACCTTTAATGCTTTCTAGTATTTTTTGGCTTTGGAAATAATTATAAACTGTTCAATTTTTTTTAGGTTTGCATTTTAACATCAAGGTTAATGTATTAAGATCTTATTTAATACTTAATATACATATCTTAGAATAGTGTTTTACTGCAACTACTAACTAAAACGTTATAATTAAATTTTTGTTAAATATATTTTTAGTTGCAAAAATTTTAAATTTATTTTTAGTGAAAGAAACTTGGCCTGCTTTTTTCTTCGATATTAAAATTTTGTAGGAAAATTACAAGAATAGTTTTAAGCTTTTCAAATTATTTTGTTAACTATTATAATTTATTTTTATGTTTTATAAGGAATTATAAAATTTTAATTTCGACTCGATCAGTTAACCCAAAAATATGTGTCTTATGAGGATTAAAAAAATCAAAAACTCGGGGAATCTAGTGCAATACAGTCAGTGAAAAAATGAAAAAAATTATACAATTATCCTTTAAGAATGAGCTCGATATTTTTGAAAATAAAATTCTCTTGAAATATTTTAACAGCTTTTTGTGGAAACTTTTTTGTTTATATTTAGACTGAAAATTATAAATATCCATTATTATTTTTATATATGTCTACTTTCACATTAGTCAGGTTTGGCTTATCAAGTCTTGAATTTGTATGAGAAAAAACTGAAAGAATTGAAATTGATAAAACTTTTTATGAAATTTAAGGAAAAAAAAAATGAAAACTGATAAAGAAAATGTTCGTGTGTGAACGTGAATGCAGGTTCAAAAGAAATTTAAAGAAAAACTGATCAAGTCAACCTGATTCGTGTGAAACGGGTCTATATTTAGAAATCATCTAAATGAATTGAGGAAATATTGTGGGTACCATATATATATATATATATATATATATATATATATATATATATATATACATATATATATATATATATATATATATATATATATATAATTTTTTTACAAAACCAATTTGATATCCTTTACCACTGAGACCAAGTTTAGACCATTTTTCATTCAATTTATAATTTTTTTTTTAAATCTTGTATATAACTTCGGGGCTGAATTATCTTGTCATAGCAAAAATTTCTCGAGATTTATTTATGTCATATTCGACAACGGGTGCCAATTGGTACTAAGTTCGAACATAGACCAAATGTTGCGAAGTTTATAAAAGACTTATCTGAGCAAATTTTTAGCAAAAAAACTTAAATTTATTTTTGAATTTGTAAGTATTTTTATGATTTATTGGATATTTAAGAATTAGTGTTTTATGGAAGGTATGGTCAATTGTGAACCGATTCCAACACAATTTCGTGCACTTATTTCTGCTACTTAAAGCAACAAGAAAGCTGAATTTTAGATAAATTTGTGTCTGTAAAGGGCCCAAATTTCTATTCCGGTAAGTTAGTCCTATAGGAGGTACAAAACAAATATCTGATTTGGTAGAAAAACTTTGTACTGAATTTCTTTAAATTAGCTTTTAAATTGTGATCTATATTTTGATGGCAAGCTTAAAGGTACAGGGCCAATACACGCGGCATGCGGCTGCGGGCGGTCGTAGTATTGCCAGTACATAAAATGTGCGCTTGTTTACAAAAATGTTCATATAAAAAAATATTTGAGTAGGATATAATTAAATCTGGCAGCACTGAAAAAATCTGCCGCGTGGAAAAGAAGAACAAAGTTCTACTTTTTTCCATTGCCGCATGAAATTTGACAAATCAAAAAACAGCTGATTGCCGCGTGCATTGGCCTTCTACCTTAAAAGACAGACTGACAATCGGCTGGAACTCAGGAAGTGATTCTGAGGCTATCGGTATACTAAAAGGTGTGTGTCAGACTAATATTTGTATGCTTTACAAACTTCTCCAAAACATATTATACCATTTTTACCTATGGCGGTGAGAGGTATAATTAACAGGACAAATTTCTGCTCAAACTTTTAATTATTTTAATTTTTTTTATTTTTCTAATGGAAAATGTGCAAAAAATTTGATTGGCATTTTTTCTCTACTGAAAACTTATTAAAAAAATAATCCGGAAAAACAGGTTCATGGAAGCATTTGTAAAAAATCATATAGGGTTAGATAAAACTAATATATGTCACAGCGCATAGAGAAAGAAACCTACTACACGTAACAAGAGGTAGGGACGACCTACGCCCGTTTTCAAGGTTGAACAACACGTTCCTGAGATGTGCCGCTTTCAAATGAGAACAAAACTAATACAACAACAAACGCAGTATCCACTAATCAATACTTTTGTCATTGTTATTTAATAAAAATTCTTTGTACAAATTTATGAAATAAGCCTTGATTATACAAAATGCAATAATATGCACTAAGAAAGCCGACAAATGAATTTTAAAATATCACTCTTTAACTTTAAAATAAGTTATTCTTCTTCATAATGTTATAAAAAATTAAAATACTTAAATAGGTTGTTATGAATATGATTAATTATGAAATTATTTGATGATCTTTAATTATGGGAAATTACACTGAAATGAGTAAGATCTTTTTTCTTCGTGTAAATAACAATGTCACTAATAAGTTAGTTTACAATTTGTAAAATTTTGATTTTGTTTAGGATTTTTTTATATAAAATCAAAGAGTATATTTTGCACATTTTTTTATTTAATTTGTTAATCTTTCAACCCGGAAATTTTTTTGTTCCATTAAAATTGAAAGTGACAGATTTAAATTTTTGAAAACTTGTTTTGGAAAATATAAACAATTTTAAAAATAACTTAATGTAACAAATACCATTTGTTTCAAATTTAAAAAAATTTTAAATATTTAAGAAATTATCTTAATTTTCTCAAAAATAATAATAATAATTATTTGCATGCTTTAAACTTTAAACTTTTATTCACACAATAAAAGTTTAAAGTGTGAATAAGAAAATTATAGTAGTTTCGAATTTCACGAATGGGTTAAGGAAATAAATATTGTAGTTAAAATAAACACAAAATATTTACTCGAACATTACTTTTAATATTTTTAATTTTTTTCAATTAAATTTAAATTTTTTTTAATTCTTAATAAACTCTTGAAGTATCTATTATATATTTAAATTAAGTAAATGGAGATAGAAGTGTTTTTATTTTATTTTATTTTGTTATTTTAACAAAAATCTTATAAAACATGAAAAAGTCGTGAGCAAAGGAAATATTTGTGCATTTTTATGAAAACGAGATTAAAGTCAATTCTTGTTTAATTTTATTAATTTAAATGTCTCACCTGGAAAACAAAGCTAAACATTTGAAATGTTGGCGTTATTTGAAATAAACTCAATATCAATGTCCAGATGAAATTCCATTTGCCATAATGGCCAATATAATTGGAAATAATATCGCTGTCCTTATCATCACTGAGATTCTGCTTTTCATTATTGATAGTCTCATTATTAAAATCCCTCGAAGAGTCCTTTTTGAGATCCTCCGAATGACGTCGAAAATCTAATGAAATTACACTAATTTCGGGAGTGCGAGATCCCTTAGCATCGCGATAACCCCCGTAAAGATTTATTTCATTACTACCACGTTTCGTATACGAGTCCTGATTGAAACTTAAGGACCCTCTTCTTAAAACACCACTCATTCTGTTTTTTTTTTAATTTTATATTTATAATTTATTTGTTTTAATTTAAATTTTGGAAATTTTTCAAATACAATTTTTATTGTTTTGTTTTTAAAAATAATTTTTGTCCGTTTTTTTTTTCTTGTGGTTTATTTATTATTTATTTTTATTGATTGTATTTAGACATATGCAAATGTTTTCTTTAATTGTTTAATTTTTTTTTTTTTTTTATTAAATATTTTTCGTCTATTTGTATCTGTATATTTTGTAATGTTAACTGCTAAAAGGTTTTGAACGATCTAATTTTGATAACGGTTCGCTTAGTTGTTTTAAACCGAACAGAAATCGACGTTGATTGCATTTGACTGGTAAAGAAAACACAGAAACAAACAGGAAAATTATACCCCAAACGTTTGAATATCGGCACGAAATAAATTAATATAAAAAAGTTAACAACACTAGATCTAAAGGTATAGAAGATTTAAAGCAAATTACCTGCTAGTGCTATGACCGTTAAGTTTGAATTTCATGAATTTTCAAAAAGCTTTTTAAAAGCTTTTTAACACTACTGCAACCTAACTTATAACTTATCAGGTACGTAAAACATGATACAATTGTGTTTTTTATGTACTAACGTGACTTATTTTGGTATGTACTAACGTGATATGTACTAACGTGACTTATTTTGTATGATCTCTACATTCAATTGGAGAACTCGCGAGAAATCAAATCAGTTTTTGTCATAGATCGATATTTTAAGTATATGACAGCGCATAGAGAAAGGGACCTAAGGGTAAAAATAAAGTAAAAAAATAATATTAAAATTTTTCAAATGTCTCTCCTGAACAAAACCGGTTTCTACTTTTAGGTCTTATTATAGTCCGCGTCACATATACAGATGATGTGCAAATACTGAGTCTCTTTAATAATTCTTCTTTTGATATTTTCTTAATTAAAAACAAAAAATCTTCAATTTCTGAAATTATACTTGTTGATAAACAGGAATTAGAATTATTTTGACAAAACTTATAGCACAGTGGACAAAACATAGCACAGTGGGAAAATACGGCCAAAATTCAATAACTTGGTCATTTCTTGACTTTTGTTCTTGAAATTTTCAGTACATATAAATAATATACCTTTAGTTAAACTGAAATAGTTTTTTTTTAAGAAAATGTAAAGGCTGTGGTCACTTAAAACTGGACCACTAAACATGCTTAAAAATCTTGTTATAAAAATTATTTACTTAAATAGGATATTCATATACCTATCCTACGATACATGATGTGTCAAAATTGGACATGTCCTTTCAAAGATATTAGGCCCATACTATGAGCTTATAACCAGATTTTGTATGCTTCTAACAAATCTACAGAAAAACTCTAAACATCAAATATTTTTATAAAAAAGATTACGAGTCCTTGAATAATATAAAATTTGCGGATTTTACAATTTTTAATTTATCTTAATATATACATTTTGCACAAAATTAGAAAGAAAACTAAAGAAAATGGCATACAAATGTTACATCACGCCTATATTTCACTTTAAGTAGTGATTTTTTCGCGATAAATTGCATAAAATTGTAAAAAGGGGTGTTACTAAAAACGTTATAATTCTTAAAATGGGATGCAAAGGGATATACAATTTATAGAGCTTATTAATGATTCAATTCAGCTATTATATAGTTTTGCGCTTCAACCTCTAAAAATCTCTAAAAAAAATTCGCGGTCTATCTATTTAAAAATTTTTTTTTTTATAATTTTTTATAGTTGGTTTAACTGCTCGAATTCTAGATAAAGCATGGGTCAAAAAATATCGAAATTAACGCGGTTGATTAGTAAAAGGTATCGACTTTTTAATTCAAAAAATAAAAAGTTAAAATTTTACACGTATTCCAAAATTAAGCGAATTTCATATATAGCTTTAAATAGACAAATAATTTTATTAAGAACATATAAATAAATATTCAAATTTTTAGGAATTATTACAGCCTTAGTGGGCAATGCAGTATTTTAAAAATTTGGGATTACATGTTTTGAAATGTCAGCTCTAATCTGACATTAAAATTTATTAAATAAAACTAAAATCATCTTTGGGGGTTTTGGCCATAATTTCCTACTGTGCATAGACCAACACTCAACTTTAGTATGCAAATCAACTCAGAACCACGTTTTTAGTGATTCATCTAAAAGGTAAGATTTATCACTGGGCCTGTGAAGTTGAGGCATTTTTTGAAGAGATTAAAGGTATTGATGCTCTTCAAGACACGGATTATATGTTGATTCATTAGCTAGTATAGCTAGATAATTGTGCGCGGTGAACAACTCAATATAGTAACCTTCAGAACTTATGTGACTCCAATGATGAGGCCACAATGAATTGTGGTCTTTAAAATTACTGTTCGGAAAACTCTCGAGGATCTTCGAATCGCAAAGGTCATCAGGACCGCTAACGGAAACGACATAAACATACTTAAATCTCGAGAAATTTGTAGTTGATTTTTTGGGTTTTCGTTGGTAACATACGGGTAAGGGTGTCCTCTAAAATCACATGAATTTAATAGTAGTAGCGCTACGAATTTTTCATCCCAACATAATTTATATTAACGACGATTAAAAGAGAGTATGAGCAAAATATAAATTTTAATAACAAAGTTTATAACTTTAAGACTGGCATACAAATGGTATGGTTTCTAAAACTAAGATACTCAAAAAATGGATCAAAATAAACATCCATACATTCTATATCCTGTATCACTTTGAATCGAACTTATTTTCAAAAAATATAAAAATGGTATCTTAATTTTCTAAAAACTACATTTTGTTATCGATCTTGACACAAAATAAAAAAAGCTATTTTCCATCCCTGAACTCACACTTACCTGTTTGTTTGTTTGTTTTTTGTTTTTATGAAATAAAAATTTATTGTTTTTGTTTTTTCTATTTCTTTTGTTTATTTATTTGTTGTGTTTTTTATCATTACATTTGTTTATTTAACTTAATATCAATTGATTTTTCTTTATTTTTTTTATTGATACGGATTTTAGGTTTTAATTTAAATTCAATTTCTTTATTTATTAAATAGTTAATAATAATTTAATTTTATTTCTTTTTATCATCATTTTTGGTCAATGATTCCGTATCAATTTTTTTGTAGTTTCTTTTTTTTATAATAATTTTAAATACTTAAAATTTTGTTGCCAACTACACAAGGTTTTGTTTAAAAACTTTTCTAAAGTTTATTCAAAACTTAACAAAAATAATTAACTTTAAATAGTAATAATTATTCTTATTAACAATTTCTATTTTTTTTTTTGTATAATTTTATTAATAAATATAAAAAGGCTTACATTGTAAGTACAAATTACATTAGGAAACTATTACAAAAAAACAAAAGAATTAAATTACAAGACAAAGTTTATAGTTCGGGGATTCACAAAATGTGTTCCTGTGTCATAGGATTGTTGTAATCTAATATTTCAAATTTATTTAAAAAATTTTAGTTTTTGATTTTAAAACAAAGGTTCGTAATTTTCGTTAAATTTTAGAACTTTATGACATAACATCTTTTGAATCCTCCAATATTTTTTTTTAATTTACGATTATTTAGGAATAGACAAAGATAAAGAGATTAGGACAGAAAATAAGTACATTTTTGTTAGTTTTTTACTTAACACTTAACTTACACACATACATATACACGCAGAGAAATGTAGAGAGTTACAACTAATTTAACACATTTAGCACTCATACATATCCAAGAAAATTTTAATTATTTAATATACATAACCCTTGAACTGATACCAGAATTTGTTGTACCGACAAATTTTGTCGGTACAACATATGTTTCTTTTGTGCAAGACTAGTTAAATATTTAAGCATTTTGTTGTATCACTATAATTTAAAAGCTTTGGAAAATTTATCTACATCTTAATCCCACATAAAAAACCAAACTGCTCTTTAAATTTAAGACCGAACTGCTTTAAAGTGAAGTTTACATCCAAACATTTCAAGTCAAAATAAGTGAATGGTTAAAATTTTCCTGTATGCGTATGAGTGAATAAGTATGTTTAATAGACCAAATTATTATCCTTACAACAAAAAATTATATTTATTTTAGCCCAGAAATAATCAATTGTTAAAGATTGTTAATGCTATGAAAATAATTCTCTTATTACCTATGAATCCATTACAATATCTAAGATCTAGCGTTTATAGTCTAACCTTCCTAAGTAAAGGGTGTCCCAACTAGAACGCAATTTTTAAATGACTGATGTAGCAATTAAATTGTTTCTCTGTCTGTATGAAATGTGGCGCCGTCTTGTTGAAACCACATGCCCGCCACATTCATTTCTTCAATTATAGGCAAGAAAAAACAGGTTATCATTTCACGATACCGAACACCATTGACTGTTTGCGCTTGACCTGCCTCATTTTCAAAGGTCCAATGATTCCTCCAGCCCAAAAACCACACCACACAGTGACACGATGAGAATGCATTTGCTTCTCGTGAATCACTCGAGGATTCCTCATCCAAAATGCTACAATTCTGCCTATTGACGAAGCCATCAAAATGGAAATGGTCCTCGTCACTGAAAATTTTTGCAAAATTTTTGCCGTACTGCAGATATTTTCTCAAAACTTATATATTTAAACTGTTTCCGTCATTTGGACTTATATGAGAGCTAGGATCAAATGTGGACCGATTATCTCGAAATTTTGCAAACTGATTACAGTTGTTACAAAAATTATGTAAGCATAAAATAAACTTAAATTTCGCATTATCTTCAGATTTACGAGAGTTTTAGTGATTTTTGTCTCCTTTTTGACAGAAGAGGTTGTATGGGAGCTACGGTCAAATGTGGACTGATTTCAACGAAATTTGGTACAGTGATTTTAGATTACATAAGCAGTATTTTCTTTAAATTTCATGAACAAATATTTATATTTGTGGCCAATATATCAATTCCGGAAAGTGAGACCTATGGCAGGTACCATAAATAATGGACCGATTTTGACCAATTTTAATAGCCATGGTCCCACTATCGAAAAAAATTATCTGTGCCAAATTTCATCAAATTATCTTTAGAATTGCGACCTGTAGTTTGATTACAAGGTTTACATGGGGGTCCAGCCAGCCAGACGGACGGATGGACGGACGGACGGACTGACATCGACTAAATCGACGACTGATTCTAAGCCTATTGGTATACTAAATGGTAGGTCTAAGACAAATATTTCTATGTGTTACATACATCAGCACAAACTTATAATATCCTTTCCACCTATGGTGGTGAAGGGTATTAATACGTTTTTTATGATTTTGTAAAATAAAATCTTTTGAGGATCATATAAGGAAGACAAAACATCTTTAATTTCGGCCAGAAAGGCGGACGGGCATAGCCCGTCTATGTCAAATTTAGTACAGAAAATGTTTGCAGGCTGCGCTTGTCATTTCCTCTTTAGAGGTTATATAAAATGATCGGTCAAATGAGAATATTTTTGTTGTAAGGTGGTCTAACGCCTAAATATCTACATAGATTATTTGTAACATTTATTTATATAGGTTTTATTATTATTATTTTTAGTAAAGTTTAACAAATATTTATTCACATACATTTGCTTATGTATTTTTATAGTTTTTTTTTTAATTTTGAAAATTATTCACTTGTTTTTTTAGGTTTTTAATATTATTCGAATTTTGATAAATGCACAATTAACAATGAATGTAATTAACTTGTGGTTTTCTATATAATTGATTTGATTTAGAGAAGTTATTTTGTTTTATTTTCTTTTTTTTTTGTTTTTCTTTTAGAGAAAATTTGTTTATTAATTGACAAATGATTTTTCATAATTCAATATAAATATGGTTTTTGTTAAAATTGTTTTTTTATTATACACATTATATTTATTATTATTTATCATTTAAGTGTAAAATTAAATAATTGTTAAGTAATTGACTACTTGCTAAAAATATATTTAATAATCATTATTTTTTTATGGGTTTTATTTTAATATAAATAATCAAATTAAAAATGAAAAACAAATTTTAAACATATGCTCACATACGATTTTCTAAATTTGATCCATTTAGACGTGGCAACAAAAATTTCAACTCCCTCATACAGGTTTCTTGTATTGTATTTCCTAAATGTATGAACAAACATGTTTGTTTATGTTTGCTTACAAACATTTTTGTGCAAATAATGTTCGGTTTGATAAATGACCCAATTTCAAATTCAATTTGGAAAAAATATTTGCAACTAATAACTTGTGAAAATTTATTTTTTTTTCTATTTTCTGATTTTCAATATAAAGTAAAGAAAAGTGAATAAAAATTACTTAAATTTTCTTGGCAACCGGAAATAGGTTTCTCATCACTTTGCACATTTTTATAGTTTAAGAAATTTTGGAAAATACACAACGATACTTAAGTCGATGTGACTTTAGGCAACGATTCAATTTTTATTCCTCACTACCTCGAATATCGATATATGGGTTCTTAACCCTAAAAAGCTAAAACTATTTAATTTTACGTTAAAGCTAATTTAACGTACTGTGTGTGCAGCGGAAAGTTATTCCAAACGTTTTGGTACCCGATGTTTTTACTGGAGCGGCATCATGGCCTCCAAAATGCGACATGTCATTTATTATTTGCAAGAAAATGTTTTTAACCTACATATGTATTTTGCTCATGTTTTGTTTTCTTATAATGAATCCAAGTATTGCTCAACGGTTTCAAAGTTGCAGAAATATTTTCATTTCATTCCACTGTGCGGCAGCAAATCAAGTAACTTAAAGTTTAAAGTTTTGCGTCTGAGAGCCCAACTGTAGCAATATTTGCTATTTATTATTGTGCATATAAATATATAAATATATTTTACAAATGTTAAATTGTATAGAAAGAAGTTTTTGTTGAACACGTGTGAATAGGAAACAACTTAAATATTTTATTTAATTTCCGTTTTCAAATGACTAAATTTGAAAATGTCGAGATTGTATATGAGCAAATATCTTTTTACTTATTTCAACTGTATTTGTTTAAGTTTATGGATATTTGTGGAGATATGTATGAGTTTGTATTTTATATAAATATTTTTTTTTTGAAATTCGTAACTTAAAGGTCCTGCCTGCTGTGCTTCAGTAACAAAACAACTATTTTATAATTATTAATTTAATTACATAATATTAAAAACAGAAATTAAATTTTACTTTGAGTATTTAACTTTTTTTTTTTGTTTCTACTACTCTTGTGATTTTTTGTTTGACTAAAAGTTTTGGAAAATGTAATAAAAAATTATCCTTAATTAAATTATGATTTGAAAAAATAAAATACTCTTAAATTCTGGACCAGCCAAAATTTGTATGACAATTTTGTTTTGTTAAATATTTTATATACTGGAAAAAATCTTTGTGATACACAAACATAAATGGAAATTCTAACATCTGTAAGAAATTTTAGAAGAAAATAATATGAGTAAATATTAATACGAGTATATGAAATGATAAGTTGCAAAAAATAAAAGGTTTTCGAATTCACTAAACTCATATTCATAGACATTTTCTTAAGGTATTAATATAAAATGTACTTACTTTTCTTCTTGAGTTTGAGACTTTGAATGTTGTCTCATGGTTTCAGGTAAAAATAATACAACAAATCCTCCAAATAGGCACCAAGCCGTTAAAAGCGACATTAATAAATGATCTTCAATTTTTGTCTGCAATAAATAGATATTTAGGAAATAGGATTATTAAAAATATATAAGGTTAAATATTTTCTAATTTGAGTTTTGAAAATATCCAACATTTACATTACACATTTAATATTGACTGATGTTAGGATTATGTTAAGTCGAATAAATAATATGAAAGTTAAGGGTAATTTTAGCAGTTTCATGTCTGCTAAAAATGGAACTTTACAAATATTTGAATATTTTTACGAGAAATTAAATTGCTAACATTTCCCATAACATCCATATAAGGATTACATTATATTTAATTATATTTTGTCAAAAAGTTCAGTTAACATAATCGGTCCATGTTAACTTAACTTTTTGACAAAATATAATTAACATAGCCTTAACGGCATATTGTGGGCTAAGAAACATATAACAAGCCTATACTTTCTAATAAATATTTATCTATTTTTTAATCATTTTCGCATTTATAATCTTGATACTTGACGTTTAGGGCGATAACATATTTATTTTCGCCGAATTGAACTAAATATAAATGTCTACAAGTTAAATCAAATAGTAATAATTAAATTGTAATTACCAATAATGATAAATATGGTGTTAAAATAAGAGCTAAGCCCGCAGCAACATTACAGGCCCCCACTCCAACGTTTCTTATGGGTGTAGGATACAGTTCTGCTGTATAGACTGGCATAATGGTGTTGCCTGCACTTATCGTAAATTTTCCTGAAATTATAAAAAAGAAACAAATATTTTTTTATTCATCAGAAGAACACAAAAGATTAGCTTAATGTCTTTATTATTGTATCTATGGTATGTACATAAGATATAAAGAAATCTTTGTTTATAAAATTATTCAGGGGTTCTGATGTACCAATTCTGTTTTGTTGGAGTCCATGGAAAACGAAAATACCTTTGATTTTTTAAATCATTTCGAAATGTGATATTATAACGGCAAATGTAGAGAAAAACTAGATTTTCAGCTTTAAACAAGCTCAACGTATTTCTATAATTTTTTATTTCGTTAAAGGGACTGAATATTACCTTTCAAACAAGACATACCTTTTAACTAATGGATATGCTATAGCACTTAAAAAAAAAATACGCATTTCTAAGGTATTTTCGTTTTCCATGGACTCTGACAAAACAGAACTGGTACATGAAAACCGCTGAATAAATTTTTTCTCAACTTTTGTATCATAGTGTTATTTACTTACCAATCATTATAAAGGTAATTTTTAACCAAAGTATATCTTCCTTTCCCTCTGTAATGGCAGCACAACAGCAGGCAATGCCAGCAAAGATAAGAGTAGCACTAAACAGCCATTTCTTACCAACTTTGGAAATAATATAAATGGCAATTGCGATTGCAGGAATTTCGACTAGACCGGCTAAGGCCTTTTAAGTAGATAACAAAAAAAAAAAACAAATATTAATTTTTTTTACTTATTATTTTTAAAACATAGAATACAATACATATTTAACTTAGTCAAAAATCTTTAAACAAATTGGACAACATCTGTCCGTCATCATCAATAACTCATTATTATAATAATAATCATCATCATTGTATTAATTTGTACTATCACACTCTTACTAGAGCAAATATTGAACATTATCCATATTTTCATCTCTTTAGTTTAACACTCGCAAATAAATATTAAATAAATAAATAAACAAAATTTCACCAGGCAACAAACCAATAAACAAACTTCAAGAAATTTGCAATATTTCGACTATTTATCATTTTTATATCAACTAACGCTTATGTCTGTCTGTCCGACCGTCCGTCTGTCTTGTCAAACCGCGTCTGTTTATTAAAACATAATTTTCTTCGAACAATTTTTGGGCATTTTGCCAGCAGCAAAAAACATTTTCAAAAAAAAAGTTCATGTGTATAAACAGGCAGACGGACAGATGCTTCATAGGAAGGAAAATAAAATAAAATTTATCTAAACAACTCAACGACTTGAGAAGGAAAGTAGTAAAATTCACAATTATTATAGCATAATGCACATGTTGATTCGAAATAAATTAATTTTCAAAAATTCAAGATAAATGATGAGATAAAAAGTTGGTGTTAATGATATCATAAACAAAAGTCTTTATTAATTACTTTTTAAATGGTTATTTGAAATAATTTATTTCAGTATTTCCAAAATAAAATATGGGCAAATCCAAAAAACATTAAACCAAGTACAAAATTTTGAAACTGTTAAAATCACATATTTGTATTTATGGAAGAATGTACCATATATTGATTCTTTAGAATATATAATGGTTAAAATTTTTGTTTGGTCTCTTCGTGAATGATAGGTCTTTATTTGCACCCTTCTCGAATTTTTATAAAGTTTTTAAAAAAACTAGGTTTTTAAAAGTTCATAAAAATCGCGAAAACATCCATTTAGGTATCAATTTTCAGTAGGAGCTGAAAGTCAGCTTAATTTTATACAATTTAATGTAAAAGACATCATCAAAAGTAATTGGAGTTATATAAATAACGTCAAGTAAAAAAGGGCTCACAGGGTGTAGCGTTCGTCACAGAAATAAAGGTTTTTTTAAATTTGACTAGTGCAATTTTTCTTTTTTCTCCAATTGAACTTGGTTCGTAAAGAGAACTTATAGTATGCTTTACATTAGGCTTAAAATATATAGATGTTTATATATCATTTTACAGAATAATATGTATAGGAAAGTGTGTAGCGTCCGTCACAGTTTATATTTTTTACAAAATGATATTTATTAAATACAATATTTACGAACACATATCTGTCTTATTCATAAAGCAATAACACTATCTATATCCACAGATAAAATTTAAAATATAAGGTGTTAAAAAAATATACAGTGGGGCAAATTTGATGCTTTTGAAATTTATTTTTTTTTTAATTTTTGGGACACTCTAACAGTTAGCCGCATCATTCTTTCGACGAAAAATAAGATGTAAAAAATGAAAAACTTTGAATAAATATATGTGTGTAGCCGTTTTGTGAAATATTAAATTGTGCCCAAAAATCGGATTTTAACCGCGAACATGAAAAGGAAGGAGATGAAATTCGGGAACAAATAATCTATTTTCATTATTTTCACTGATTAACGAATCTTTAAAATGAAATATTAATTTTTTCCTAATAAAAAACATTCAAGTAAAAACTGTATTGTCTGTTACGTAGCGTCCGCAACAGTTCATTTATGGATTTTTGGCGGAACTGAAAACTTTAAAATATTTTATAAAAGCTGTTTTGTAATCCTCTGATTTTCCTCTATCTTTAATGTATTTACAATTTTTTTATTACTCTGATCGATTTGATGAAAATTACAGAAACATGTGTTGAAAAAAAATCACTTCCATTTTTTGTAGCGTCCATCACAGCACTTTAAAAGCGAATATCTTTTTCCTCCAAAAGGAAAAGATATTCGCCATTCGATAGCACAATCGATGGGCTAATATTCTCACAAAACTGTGCAAAGATATCTAA
The DNA here is from genome assembly GCA_933228675.1 of Stomorhina lunata. Lineage (NCBI taxonomy): Eukaryota > Metazoa > Arthropoda > Insecta > Diptera > Rhiniidae > Stomorhina > Stomorhina lunata. The sequence goes on along the minus strand of OW121740.1, from coordinate 1,450,258 downwards.
AGTAGAACAGCAATGGAATACATTTAAGTACAACAAAATCCGTATCGTCCGTCATGCAGGATTTGCCCATATGTGAATGTTTTTATGATTACGCTCGGTAATAGTTGTATTTGTATACCTCCTTTAGTGAAGAAAATTTTAACGTTAATTAGCCAGGACAACAACCATTTAGTTGGTAATTACTCTTTCATTCTCATTTTTCATAACTTCCGTTTCTCTTTGGCTTTAGATATTTTCAAGGCGTTCAATAAAGTCCCGCATGTTGCACTCTTTTCGGTAATAACATCACATATTACGTAACGCTAATTTCGCAGATTTTTACGATAATAAACGTCTTCAAGAGTAGTTCAAAGGTACCACAAGGCATTCCTTTGCAGAAGACAGCTACATTCATCGTATTCATTCAAATCCTAATACTATTTTCGTATTAGGTAGATTTATCAGATGATAATAAGATTTATTCTTCTCGTACATATTTATACCACCTATATAACTCGTCTGTATTTCTACCAAAGAGAAAAAAGTTCTTCAGCTGCACTTTTTCCTTATCCCTTTAACGCAAAATAAGGTGGAACCTTCTGGATTTTGGTCCATTCAAAAAAAAAAAAAATAAAACTAAATATTACCTTATTTTAAGATAATCACAATTGTAGAGAACGTCATATAGAGGAATTCAAATTTTGATAATGACAAACAGGTGTCATATATTTAAAAAAGGACCTCACAAAAAAAAATAGAGTTAAATATTGTTTAAATACTTACCGAATTAAGGTACACATTGCCACCGAATGTGCTCATGTTCAAAATGAATCCATAGTAGGCCAAATTCATAGTGAACCAGATGCAAAGAAAACATATCGTGATGCGTCTTAAGTAGGGTGTTCTTAAGAGGCACATAAAATCCTGTGAACTGACTTCTTGTGTGGGAGGCTTTAGCATGGACTCAAAGTTGGGTGGCAATTCACGCTTGTTAAAATCTGCTGCCGCTTGTATAATACGTTTGACTTCATCAACACGACCCTTGACCAGCAGCCATCTTGGGGATTCGGGTACCACAAACCTAAAACGAGTATATATGAAATATACATACATATGTATGTATGTAGATAAAAAATGTTTATAATTAATCCACCCACTCATTAAAATTATAAAAGAAACATTTACTAAACTTTCTTTTGTTTATATTGACCAGACAGAAGAACAGACAGACGGATCATATTTTATTGCTTCCAAACATACATACATATTTACACATATGTATGTATGTACGAACGATCTGATTAGATATTTTATTTTTTATGATTTTAAGCGAGCACACTTTTTTTTATTATAATACATAAATAATTTTTTGTACCCTTCACCACCATAGGTGGAAAGGGTATTATAAATTTGTGCTGATGTATGTAACGCATAAAAATATTTGTCACTTTTTGAGTCGATTTAGCGATGGCAGTCAGTCCGCCCGTCCGTCTGGCTGGCTTGACCCCCCCCCCCCCATGTAAACCATGTGATAAAAGTTCAGATCGCGATTCTTAAGATAATTTTATGAAATTTGGCACAGATAATTTCTTTTGATAGTGTGACCATGGCTATTGAAATTCGTCAAAATAGGTTCATTATTTATGGCACCTCCAATAGGTCCCACTTCCTGGAATTTATATTTTAGCCACAAATATCAATATTTTTAATGAAATTTAAAACAAATGCTGCTTATGTAAAAATCACTATACCAAATTTTGTTGAAATCGGTCCACATTTGACCGTAGCTTCGATACAAACTCTCCTGTCAAAATGAACTAAATGATACAAAAATCACTAAAACGCTCGTAAATCGGAACATTATGAGAATTTTGAGTTTAATTTTTGCATACATAATTTTTGTAAAAACTGTAAAAAATTTGCAAAATTTCGAGAAAATCGGTCCACATTTGACCCTAGCTCTCATATAAGTCCAAATGACGGAAACAGCTTAAATATATTAATTTTGAAAAAAAATGTTTGTATGATGGCAACATTTATATTTGTCTTTATACAGGAAAAGAACACCATTGACCTTAGTTGTGAAGGGTATCGTATGGTCGGGCTTAATCGACTAGCACTTTCTTACTTGTTGTTTATGTTATTCTAAAGAATATCAATGTTTTTTTTTTTTTTTACTTTAGACGTATGGAAACTCTTCTTGTTCCAGTATCTTGTACTTTTAACAAATAAAATAGAAAAGAATTGTATCTACAATATTCTATTGTATGTGCCAATTTGTTGTTTACAAACAACAACAGTAGCAGTAGGAAGGGCAACAGCATAGAAAAAGTAGCATAATAACAATATTAATGACAGCAGCTATAACAAATTTCATAGAATTCTATCTTATAAATATTTTACTATTCACTTATTTATTTTTTTCATTTTATTGTTGTTGTTTTTCTTGTTGTTACTCACCATAAAAAACACAGAAAGATTCCTGGTATTCCGATACACAATTGAAGACGTTGATAGTCCTGTGTTATATACGCAAGACCGGAAATAAGCATGTACGATATTGGCAGTGGAAAGAGATTGTACATGCCGGCAATAGTGCGCCATTTGCCATCAACATATTCTATTGCTAATATCAGACCCGAATATGTAACCGATACTGATACCAGGCCCAGTAGGGCTCTCAATGTTATATACATTTCGAAGGCCATATCGAAAAATAGAGCCAGACCTGTTTAAAAAAAAGGCAAAAATAAATATAAGTGTATAATAAACTTTATTTAATAAAGTTTCTGCTCGTATTTAGTTTAGAAAATTGTTGGTTGTTTACCGATAATTATTAAGACTAAATATGCAGATAATTTAAGTAATGTTATATAACTTAGTTTCTAAAAGTTTCATGCTTCTCAAAAACAACAATTTTACTAAATTTTTGTATCGTTACTAACAGTACAGTGATGTTAAAGGATATAATAAAATTGTTAAATTTTCTTATTCGATACAATGTTCTTTTTAGTATATGATTAACTTTTTTTTTGCTAAGTTAAAGTTAAAGAATTGACTTTTATAGAATGTATTGCAATTTTAAACCTTTTCAAAGATTGTTAAAGAATTTGAACAATTTCTATTATTGTGCTCTAATTCAAAGACATCATTCATTCGTTCATTCGTTTCATTGCATTTCATTTGATTGGCTTGTGGACCTTTTAATTTTCTTTCAAATTAAAATGAAAAATAGTTAAAACTTTGTATATACGGAATTAATGTACATTCAAACAGGCATATACTCATATTGATTTTATATTTAAATTAGATATTAGAAGTACTAGGATGAACAAAAAGTAAGGTACCTAAAAAAACTAATCTTTCGAAAGTAAGGTCACAATTGTTGGGAATAAATTTAATGTCGAAAATTTTGATTGCCGGAAATATTCTAACCCATTGCGGAAGGTTAATGTAGATGTATTTTTACTAGATATTTTATCAAATGTTAAGAGCTCCTTACCTTACATACAAATTTATATATACATAAGTATGTACGTTTGTAAGTAAAAGTTCACGTTAACAACGAATAAAAATACTTTTTGAATTATTTCCTCAATCAGGCCTTGTACTTGAAAGGTGCTTGGATAAATGAATAAATAAATGGCTAAAAGAGAACATATTCACATCTGCACTTCATAGACATTCCTATCCCGCAGTTCCATGTTAACATCTTCATTCCAGGCTTCTTTTAACGACATATTTTGATAAAATGTGGACTGATTGTTATTTATATAGAAATCTGCAATTAATGGATAGATTTCTTCTTCCGTTATTAATGCTTGAGTCAAAAGTGTGAAAATAGAGTCATATCCAAAAAAATACAATATTTTATTCTATATATGAATATACGGTCGTTCGGGACAATTCAATTTAGTAATTGAGGATATGGTCCTTCGATTTGGAACTGTCGGGCCAAAAACCACCACGTATGTAAGTATATCTGTAGATTTATATGTACATATGTATATGTGTTTTGACATTAAACACAATGTTAATGTAATTAAAACCACTCGACGTAAATGAATGAATGAACGAATGAATAAATGTTCTTTTGTACAGGTAATCAATGACCATACTGAAGGATACAGCATCATGCTGTCAAGTTCAAAGGTACACCAGGAGAAGGTTGAACATTAAAGACATCAAGGTGCTCAATACCAATACACATGCGATATTCACACACACTTACACATACTTACATTAACAAAGTAACATTAATACAAATTACATACGATATTAAAGAAATAGATAAATAAATGTTTTACATTTGAAACATTTCTTTTCTCTCTAGTTAAATGATAGAAATTGTTGATTTAATTAAATTTCTACTAAAAATAAAAATGATGAAATGAAAAAATGAAGAAAACACTTACCAAATATTGTCTGTAATACAGCCGATATGAAAAGCATTGTTTTTCTACCAAATTTATCCGAGAGATAACCCGATATAATGCCACCGGTTGCCACACCCAATAGAAAAAACATTTCAGCAACATTTTTTAAATATTCCTTATCGCAGACGAGATCCCATTGTGAGGTCCAACTGTTCCCTACATTGTCATTGACTGCATATTCCCATGATGAACACGCAGTACGATTATTATTGTTGTTGCTGTTCTCCATGAGAGACTTCAATATGGTTTGTTGCTGTAACAAAAGATAACAGAATAACAACAGAACAAAATGAATAAATGTAACTACGAGTTTTCGTACAGACAAACAGACACACAGAATCTGACTGAGTGACTGACTGTCTGATGGACTGACATATTCACAGATTTATTTTATTTTATTACATTTTACTCAACACAACAAATACGAGTATCTACTGAGTTAATGTACAATTTTGTTAAAAGATATTTTGTTTTGTTATTTTTTATTTGCAATATTTCGTTTTATTTATTGTAATATTTTTGTTATTATTCTAAGTAGACGTACATATTTTCCAAATGGGATTTTTCACATGACTGGCAAAAATGTTGGATGAATGAGTGCGATTTACTTGACTGCACTAAAATGACTGAATGATGATTACGATTATGATTACAACAATTACAACCACTGCTTCTTCTCTACTACTCATTGTTGCAATAATAATTTAATATCAATGTTAATAATACTTAAAACAATAATAATGGTTATTAAGGACTTTAGCATATTTTAACTCACCTGAGGCATTTCCTCATTGCTATCATCGTTAATAAGGCTCCAGTTCACAGGAGTTTGATAACAATTGTCGTTGGAATTACTTATATTTCGCCACACATCAACCGGTAAATGTTGCAAGTGAGCTGGACGTCTACACCAAAACTCTTTATTGGCTGCCTGGCGAAAAGATCGAGAAAGAACAAGAAAGACATTCATATACATATAAACTTTATTTTTTTAGAAAATTATGATTCAACCCACTTGATATACTGAGGATGATATATGAAATGTATTGGGTACTTGAAACAGAGACAACAGCACTGTCATTAACAACTGCCATTTCCCGAAATGACCCACTAACTCTCCAATAATATCAGTCTCTTCAGCATCATCGTCTGCAGGATCACCCTCTCCGCCTCCACCACTACCGCCACCATTACTGTGACCACTACTTTTCGAAGCTCGTATGTAGGTATCAACAGCTTTGCCACCATTTGAATCTCTTGAACCGCTATTTCTGTGTTGCTGAGGAGCTATGGCAGTGTTACTAGCGTTATCTTTGTGACCATCTGTTGTTGTAGTTTTCGGGTTTAAATCAGTTGTTGTGGCTGCTGAGAGTGGCTCTGTCTTCGCTATCGTTGAGACCAATTCATTATTATTTGGTGATATGCTGGTGGTCTGTTGATCATTGTTAGCTGGTGTACAATCATCATCGTCATGCTCTGATGGGGACGGTTTACTTGTGAGCATCTTCCAGGAATATGCTAAAAAATGGATAATAACACATATAACATAGACTTTAGTTTGTAACGGTTCCAATTTAAATCGATTAAAAACTTGTACGACCGATGTTCAACGGCCACACCGCCATAAGTACAAAAGATAGTAGATAGATTTACCAAACAGAAAACTTTCCTAGTCCAAATAATAGTATATGTCAGTCTTAACATCGTAATTTTTAAAAAAGGTTTACGAAATTAGGCACAAATGAGGACCCAGCCAATAAAAAATAAATAAAATCTTGAGTTTTCAACTGTTTCTTTATAATTCGATATACAATGTTTCTCCACATTCTTATGTTGATATCGTTAGCGCCCTACCCCGCCCTCTTTTTTTCATAAACTAAATATCTTCAAATTAATCAAATTCCAAATGTCAATACCACAAACACTTACAAACAATTAAATATCAAATGTAAGTGTATGTACTCGTAAGTATGTATATGTATCTGTGTGTATCATATAATTCCCTAAGTATTTGAGGTTTAGAGTTATTTATTAAAAGCTATTCGTGTTTAATACTCGATAACAATTCCAAATTCCTAACGACACATCACATTAAATACAGAAGAATTTTACCGGGAATTATTTAAGTGTAAATATCAAAGAAATATATGAACAACAATTGCACGTTTAGTTAATCCCAACAGACATTGAGTAAAGGGGAAAAAACAAGAAAATATTGTTCGAGTACGAAAGGAAGAAATTTGTCTTGGGAAATAAACTTTTATTTGAAACATTCAATCATTTATTTCAAACATACATTCAAACGTACATATTATATAGCAAATTCGAGCATTCAAAAAGTGTCTGATGAAAAAGTTTTTTTTTTTGTACAAAAAATATAAACACAAATAATATTAAGCTATTTTTGCTAAATCTCGTCTGATCATAAAAAATGTTTAGTTTCAAACTTAAATTTCGCTTATAAGAAAATATAATTTTCCTAAGATATTGCATTTTTTAATTCACTTTCTTTTTTCCATTGAAAAATTAAGAATTTTGCTTTTTTGGTATTTTGACAGCAAATGTGCTGATATTCGATATTAAATGAAAATTTTTTCGCAAATACTAAAAGAATTTTTCAGATTGCCTTCATCTGTCTATCAATTCAATCTTAAATATCTTAAATAACAATACTTTTACGATATTTTGTATTTATTGGTTGAGTTTATATAAATTAAATACAATTTTACATACAAACATTAGGGTGCCCTTGAACATGTAATTAAATATTTCTACGAATTATGGTCTTCTGATCTTTCGTATTTAAAATCTAAGACTCAAATGAACGAATTCTCTATTTGTTTCCTTAAAAAAAATTTGAAAATAATGAGCATTTGAAAAATGTCCTGCAAAAGCTTAAACACATATTCTATTTCTAGATTATGAAATTTTAAAGATTTAGAAAAATTTTACATATTACATGAAATTTAAAAAAAATGTAAATAATTCCATAGATTTTTGTAAAACATCTTCCTTTTGATCTTGTGAAAAACAAGACCACCCTAATGTAGTTTTCTACATGTCTTTAGTTGAATTTGATTTGTTTGATTTTTTTCTTTTTTCTCTTATTTTACGCTTGAATTTCTTTACATTCGTTCGTTCGTTCATTCATTCATTAATTCTATTTGTTTTGATTTGTTTCTAAACAAAGTCAATCACATTAAATCGGATTAACTACACTTTGTAACAACAAAAACAAAACATTTTTATTATTTCAACTTGTCGTAGTTCACTCTCACTCACACCAAACAAACCTTTATCTTTTCCCAGCCTGTCACTGTTTTCGAATGCGTAAGGGTTTGTGTATAGGAATGTGTGTGTGTGGTTGGTGTCGTAAAAGTTGTTAGTTGTATTGTGTGTGCGTGTTTGAAATACCAAAACGAATATGAGAAACACGTGACCAATGTTGGCAGATATACATACATACTCGTACATACCGAAGTCATGCCAATACTTAGACAATTAGACAATGCAATTTTTGTTAAGCTTAAGCATAAGAAGAGAGACTTAGGTACATAATTAGAAGGAAAAGTTCCAAAGGATTCTCGTCTTAATTTTCTTTATAAAATTGATTTCTTTAAACAATAGAATTTCGTTTTCTTTTCGCTACCGTTTCACCTGTACGAGAGTACGTGTCAGATTCTTAGAAATAAAGTTTTAACGAAAATTAAATGAATGGTTTTGTGTTAATCTTTTAAGTGTTATATCTTAAATTGAAGTGTTTGAACAAAAGAATTTTGTACTTAGTTTAATTAAACTGACATGACTTAGGCATTGACTTAAGTACTTAGTACTAAAACTATTGAAAATGTTTCTTTTTTGTATTATTGGCAATTAATATAATGTATCAGGAAAGTTTAATATAGTTAAGGTAATTATTCTCAGAAGTAATCCATTTGATGTATCCGTTTAGATTACAGGTGGTATGAGTAATATTTAACGGAGGTAAGTAGGACAATGCTATAGTCGGTCAAGCACAACGTTTTGGAATAATTTACTAGGTTAAATATGAACTTTACAAGTTGTTTGTAAGCCTTTTTTAATTTAGACATATATACATAAATGTACTAAAATCATTTATGTATATATGTCATTTCGGGCAAAGAGTCTGATATGGTAGTTAGGGTCAAATTTGGACTTATCGTTACCAATCTGTGCAGTTTTGAGTCAGAGTCGATCGGTATACTAAAAGGTGGGTCTCAGACAAATATTTACATATATGCGTTACAAACATCAGCATAAACTTAATATAACCTTTTCACCTATGGTATTGAATGGTACAATTAAACTAAATACTCGTAATAGTACTTGAAGTTATTTTTTATACAAAAATTTTACAATATTCCATAAAAACTACATAATCTTATATACAAATAAATAAAAACATACATTGTACAACATTTTAAAGTCTATACTTTATAAACTTTTGATTGATTACAGTTCCATAAATAACGTTATTTTCTGAAACATATACATAGTTATTTATTTTATGCTATAAATATATGTACAATGTACATATATAGAATAATATATCCTTATAGTACCTATTTACATATGTATATTTCATGTTATAAAATATTGAATATACTTTATGTAAAATTATTTAAAATTTACGTCACATTTTACTTTACAGGGAAATTTATTTTGCTTAACATTTTGCATAAAGTAAAATGAAAATATGTAGTTTTACTTGAGCAAAAGTCTAGAAAAAATAATTAATTATAATTTTAATGGCACCAGCAACGAGTAACAGCAACAGCAGAACGTCATCCACAGACAGGCCGTGAGTTTAAGTACGTTCGAGTACAGATGCAGTCAGTTAAACAGGAAGTATGATTTAGTGCGTAAATAAAGGAAACATGTTGCATATTTATTCACACATGGACACACACACATACATTCACATTCATTTATACAACATTCTATGTGGCAGATTGCAAACATATTGTACATATGTGAGTGTGGTCAGTTCAGAATGTACTTAAATTGCCATGGTCATTTGGCGACCATCATTGAAGGTCGGTTGAACTACTACTACATTGGTAGGTATAAGCATATTTACATGCATATGTTTGTATGCACACAGTTATTTGTGCTCAAAGGCAATAACACACCAACTCAAAAATTAGGCATTTGGAAAAATTTACTTGTTCTAGGTTTAGAAACGATGTAGAAGAATTAGACTTTCCATAAACTGTACGAGTATATCATTCTAAATATTTAATTGAAAGCAGATGTAAGCAGCCCATACTACCAGTAGCCGAAGACTTTTTGTAATTTTCATAAATATCATTAATGAAACATGTAAAAGTATCTTTTAAAACATTCAGTTGGGATATGGATGTTAACAAACTCGCGGCACCGATCGACTGTTAAAGAAAATACAAAAACAAAATATACAAGAAACAAAATCAAAATCCAATTTATAGCAACAAAATATACGGTACGACCGAACAAAGAAATATAATCTCAAACTTTGTTGCCACGACCCTATTATTTTTGCAAACATTGTTTAAATAAATATAACCCAATTCGGAATATTTTTCAAAACAGAAAGAAATTCTAATATTAAACAATTTTAGATTTTTATATTTTTTTGATTTAAAAATATTTCTTAGATATTTTCGATACAAACATTTTTTATAGACAATTTGTTTACCAAAAATTTTTAAAAAATTTTTTTCTACAGAAAAATATTTCTATTGAAAATTTTCGACAAAAAATTGTTCTACAGAAAAATTTTCGATAAAAAAATGTTTGTATAGAAAAATTAAACAATAAAAATTTTGTTCTGTAAAAAATTTTCGATAAAAATAAAATCTTCAAAAAAATTATTTTTCTATACAAAAATCTTCGATAAAAATATTTTTCTATAAAAATTTTTTCGATAAAAATTTTTTTCTGTAGAAAAATTTTCGATAAAAATTTGTTTCTATAGAAAAATTTTGGATAAAAATTTGTTTCTACAGAAAAATTTTCGATAAAAATTTGTTTCTATAGAAAATTTTTCGATAAAAATTTTTTTCTATAGAAAAATTTTTGATAAAAATATTATTATATAGAAAAAATTTCGATAGAAATATTTTTCTGTAGAAAAAATTTTTAAAAAATTTTTGATAAGAAGACTTTCTATAGAAAGATTTTGGATAAAAAAATTTTTGATAAAAAATTTTCTTTAGAAAAATTTTTGATAAAAAAATTTCCTATAGAAAAAGTTTTTATAAAAAAATGTTTCTATAAAAAATTTTTTTATCAAAAATTTTTAAGAAATTTTTTTTATTATATTATTATCGATTTAAAAAAAAATTAAAAAAATTTCTTTATAAAACTTTTTTTAGAAAATTGTCTATAAAAAAATTATGATAACATTTTCTATAGAAACATTTTTGATAAACAAATTTTTAATAAAAAAATTTTCTGATAAAAAAATTTCTAAAAAAATTCTATAAAAATTTTTTTTGTCAAAAATGTTTATAAATTTTTATAAGAGGTAGGGTCAAATGTGGACTTATTGTTACTAAATTTCTGTTTTTGATTTATATTTACAAAATACATATTTGTGCAATTTTAGCAATTTTTTAGAAATAGTTTTCTGTAAAAAAATGTTAAATAAAAATTTTTGATATAGAAACATTTTTGATAAAAAATGTTCTATTTTTTATACAAAAAATCTTTCTATAAAAATTTTTTTATCAAAAATTTTTAAGAAATTTTTTTTTTTAATTTTTCTATATTTGATACAAAAATTTTTCTGTAAAAAATTTTTGATAAAAATTTAAAAAAAAATTTAGTAGAAAACTTTTTCTTTTTAAAACATCGGAACTACATAAAAAATATAAATTTTAGTTAAAAGTATATAAACGGCAACTCTGCCCTCGACTTTTCTGTTCTGTGCCTACCTCTGGTTATAAGGATATATACGATCCTTTACAATATGAAACATTAATAAAAAAAATCTAAAAAATATTGTTAGGAAAGCATTGAATTTGTAAATTCGAGCAAAAATTTTATATTTTTCCTATGTCTACTAAATCGTTTGACGGTTGCGAACATAGATAATATCACATAGTCACACAAAGTTTTACATTTAGAATTAATTATATGCACTAACAAATGTACATATGAATTTATTATAGTAAAACTTTATCTTTTTTAAACAATTGTAGTGATGCAGTTAAAAAACTACAAGTTTTAAATTGTTTTAAATATTTAAAAAAGTTTCTAACTGCTTTTATTTAGAGAATTTTTCAAAAACTTCTGGTTTATTGTTTCTAAAGTTTTGACGGATTTTAAACATTTTTCACACATGAATTAAAAATATGTGAAAATTTGTGTTTAGAATTTAAAAAATTACATACTCGTAGATAAAAATAAGTAATTTTTTATTTTGCAAAAATTGTAATTGATTAACATAGAGGTTCAAATAATTTTTTTTTATTATTAAAATTTGTTATTCACTTCATACAAAGTTTTTATGTAAAAATTAAAATTGTTTAAATTAATTTTTAATTATTCTAATTTTTTAAAAATTTAGCAAAATACTCTGAATTAACATTTAAGAACACAAAACAACTTAAAATTACTTTCTTTAGTTTATGATTAAATGCATATATGGCACAAATATTTTCCTTGGTCCTTAAAGATACCAAATTGGATATTTGAATAAAGTTCACCAAAATATCGTTAAATTGTAGTTTGGTTTGACAAGTTATGTTTAGAGATAAGGACCAGTTCTGGATTGGGATAATGGGTAAGTGAACGAATAACAATTTCGATTATATCTCACACACACTTTCCTTAATTTAAATTTGAAGATAGGAAGCGCTTTATAAGAACCTTTTATATTGTTAATTGATTGTTTTGCTAATTGTCAGTTAATATTGATTTCCAAGTTAAGTAATTTTTCGTGTTCTATTATATTTTATCCTACATTAAATATTATACGAAAAGGAAAAAAGATTAATGCAGATTTCTTTTATCGCACAAAATATATACATATTTACAAATACTCAGTAAATGAAAAAATAAGCTAATTCTACTAAAATATTTGTTGCTTTAGACAATAGACAACTAAGAATGTCTAGAACTAGAATTAGAAAAAATTCTTGAGACTCGGTTTCATTGTAATAACGCAGCATCTACATAATTTGTATGGACTGAAGTAAAAAAAAATGGAAAATGTTCTATATAAATAATCGCAATCTTATTGTTGAACATTTACATTTTGCTTAATTGAGTCACGAATATTCAGTCATTTATTCATTCATTCGTTCATTCATTTATTCAAACGAGAGTCATTTTGCATTCCAACACGGTTCAGTTAGTGTCAACTTAATTTATTAATTTGTTTTGGCTGATTCTACACAAAATTGTAACAGAATTTATTTACAATGTAAACAATTAAATGGAAATAGAAATGAACTAAAGATAAATACCGCATTATAATGCGAATATGTATATGTCAATACTCGTATCTTGTTATTTTTATAGCTAGTGTTAAAAACCATTCGAAATAGATGGAGTAAATCATTGAGACTATTCTCGTACATAAATGCCATAAATGCAATTCCATGGAGGTCAAATCATGTCGTTAAATATTATTTATTTTCAATCTAATTAAAATGCAAATATTGTAAAAGATATGAACTATTTATTAACCATTATTAATTAAAAGATTGTGGCTCCAGTTAAAATAGACCTCCGTAAAAAAATGTTTAAATAAGGCAATAATAAGTTATGAATTTTACTCCTATGATTGGTTGCAGTATAAATATCGGATATACTTTATATTTAAATAAAGAAAAGTCTATATAATTATGGCCTTCGCCACCCACGATAGGAAAAAGCTGCAGTGTATTAGTTTTACTAATAAGACATAGAAATATTCATTTGAGACCCATCTTTAGGTACATATTAGGCTTTAATTATAGTCGTCCGTCCGTGTCTATGGTATAAGTCAAAAGCGGACCATTATTTCGGAAACTTTTGATAGAAATTTTACTACATTTAAGAAATATATAAAACAAATATTGCTTGTGCAAACAGGAACCACTGTTTCGGTCCATTTTGAAGACAATTTATTGTTAAAACTTTCCTCAGTTACGACATCGTATCTTTTCATTATCATGTTATTATTATCTTCCGGAACGTGATACATCTTTGACAACAAAATTGAAGTATCAAAATTTTCAGACCAATTCTGGCCAATCTCCAACCAAAATTTTTTTCTGTGTAACCAACCTGTTCCATTTATATTTTATAGATTAATCTTTAGATTTAACGAAAATATAGAATTGGGACAATAAAAAAGGATTTTGATAGCTGTTTTACGCTTTAGAGACCGTAAGACGTCATAAAGACACACATACATATATTTCCTAAATTTCGTCATCATATAACATTTTCTTAAGCCATTTCCGTCATTAGGTCTTTTTTGGGAGCTAGAGTCAAATATGGACCGATTTTCTCAAAATTTAATTTGATTATTGTATTAAATTATACAAAAATCATAAACATAAAATTGTAGGTTTGAGGAACCTAAAACTTTAGCTGTGTTCCAATACTACCAATACATTTTCAATACAATATTGTACAAGTTTCAATCAGAAATTAGAATTAAGTGTTCCTGTACTTGAAAAAATTGTAATTGAGAACGAATTTGAGAAAATTTTAAAATTTTCTCTTTACAATAACTTACATGTTTTTATCAGAACAATTTTTCCTGGCAAACATTTAAAAATTTTCAAAAAAATATTTATCAATTAAAAACAAACAAAAAATTCGAAAAATTGTTATTAAAAATTAAATTCAGGAAAACTAAAATGTGTTTAACGGTTTTAAGAACGTTTGATTTGATATTTTTAACCTTTATCTATTGTGGACTTCAATTTTGGTGTTTTGTGTTCCCGTACTTCTGTGTAAGTTCAGCTGTTTTGGAGAGTAACTGATAAATGACTCTCATTTGCAGGAGCTCACCCAGAAAGTAAAGAAACAGACCTTTTATCTCGGTAAAAATATTGTTTTGGAGACTTGAAGCAAAATCCCCTTTTTTTCATATGAAGATTTTTATACCCTTCACCACCATAGGTGGAAATCATTTTTTTGATAGTGGAATTATTTTGAAATTCGTCAAAATCGGTTATGGTACTTCCCATAGGTTCCTCTTCCCGGAATTGATAAATATATTGGCCATAAATATCAATATTTTTTCATGAAATTTAAAACAAATAATGCTTATATAAACTTAAATCACTTTCTTTGAAATCGGTCCACATTTGACCATAGCTCCCATACAAACTCTTTTGTCAAAACGCACTAAATGAGACAAAAATCACTCGTAAATCTGAAGACAATGAGAATTTTAAGTTTATTTTTTGAATATATAATTTTTGTAATAACTGTTATTCATCTGACAAATTTCGAGATAATCGGTCCACTTATATGAGAGCTTGACCCTAGCTCTCATATAAGTCCAAATGACGGAAACAGCTTAAATATATAAGTTTTGAGAAAATGTTTGTATGATGACCAAATTTAGCAAATATTTGTCTTTATACGGAAAAAGAACACCTTTGACCTTAGTTGTGAAGGGTATCGTATGGTCGGCTTGACCGACTATAGCTCTCTCTTACTTGTTTTTCTTAAATTATGTATTTTCACGTCATTCTTAATCGAAGGATTTTCTTAATGTAAGGCTTATATTATTTGGAATATTAATAGTTTTACGAAGTGAAAAATGAACCGCCGTGGTATAGCAGGTTAGTTATCCGCCTAGCATACCAGAGCTCCCAAGTTCGATGCCTGGCCATAACCACTTAAAAAAAATTAAAAATTAAAAAAAAGCGTTTCACCTCATAACTCAGTTAGCCACAGGTTATTGAGTATTAGGCTATGTAAAACTTCTCTAACTAATGCATTTGTCGTTCGGAGCCGGAGTACAAACGCAGGTCCCTTTCAATGAGTCTAAAAAAAGAATTGGATGCAACTCATTACCTGAGAGATGTGCTCCTTGTTTCAATTGTTGTGTATACCTTGTATACGATAGTTTTACGATCGTCGTTTTTTTTTAATTTTTAAAGAATATTTTTTTCATTTTTGCACAAATTTTTTTTTAAATCGATGTAAATAACTTAAAAAACGCTTGTCATAAAAAAAACTTGTGTTACCACGTCTTAAACTCATTGATGTATTTTTCAATAAAACAAGACATGCCGTTTTCAAAATAAACTAACTAGGACAATCTATTCAAAAATCCCTAATTTAAAAAGAAAATCTATAAAAAATCAAAATTTTGGCAGTTTTTTTACTCATAAAACACAAAAAATATTATAACATGAATATAATTTTGGCTGTTAGCCAGTCTAATTGTTCGCTTCCAAACATTATTTTACCTTAAAACTATTTAGTGGAAAATAAATAATAAAATTTTCTTTTATTGATAGTTTAATTGATTCAGTTCTTAAAATTGAATACAATATTTCTATGATTTCATTTACTTTTGAAGGTGTTAATGAAATTGCATATTTATGGGCTCTTTTTCAGTCTAGGGTATTTTCTTTGTATTTAAATGTTTAAATTTACAATAGTTTAAATAATTAATTCAATTGTATTGGTTTCTATTGTGGATCAATTAGCTTGTAGCTTTTTTTGTTTGTTTGAAATTAAATTTGGCGTTAATACAAATTGACCATAAATTAGACGATAAATTTGAATTGGGTGAATGGCTGAATGTAAATGGCTGAATTATTGTTGTAAATAATCGGGCGCCCATAAGCGAAAAAACCATTTAAAACAATTAAGTAATTGAAATATGTTTACAAATATTAACTTTGGCAAAAACAAATTAGCCATAGAAAATTTATTTATTATATCGTCTGCTATGAAATCAATACATCTAAGCAATTTTGTTCTGCAAAATTTATATTTAAGATAATTTCTAAAAGTTTATTTTTAAATATTTGTATTATTTAAAAAGTAAATTTGCTAATAGGCGAAAATTTGAATTGATATCGGTCATGAAGCGGTTATTAATAATAAACAAAAATTTATTTGTTTAAATTATTTCATTATTTACTTCGTCATTTTGCAGAGCTTAAACAATATTTTTAAAGTTATTTTTCGAATTTACTGAGTTATATGTAAAAGGAAACTATTAACTATAACGTTTTAAACGATTCTTGAAAAATTATGTATAGGATGTAATGAACAAATGTGAATCTATTGTGAGAACGTAGGTACAGTTATTGCAAGCCTAAAATGTATCTGTTTTAGTAGTTTATATTTCTTTGAGATCAATATTGATCATCTAGTGCTATAGGTCCGTGATGATTTTTTTAATTCGATGATCTGGACACCAGAGTTTATGGAGTTCTATTTTAAAATGCAGACAGTACATTCATTAGATGATTGATGATTAAATTGTGTTCTTTAATTATGCACATGTATTTGTGTCATATGTTAAGATTTTAAACGACTGTCTCTAATTTAATAAAGGATTTTCAGCTATTCATTACTGTTGAAGATCAACTAAAAAATGTTCCTTAATTCGAAGTATGTGCAGAAATGTATCTGATCCCTAAATCTTAAAATTCTGTCGATGTAAGTAAAATTAATTGTTTAACATCACATAATTTATCTCTTGAATATTTTGCTTGTATAAACTCGATCAATTAAAATTTAGATATTTAATAAAAATTAACCTATTCTGATCTATTACGATGAGGCCATAAAATTGTTCTCAAAATGTTCAGTTGCTATGTCGCTATTCGTTCAGAATTACACAAGAAATAACTTTTTAAATCCATTTTACTTAAAACGATACTTTTAAGAAATGCCATAACTTAGGTAAATAGACCATAAACTTTGGTTTTAGCTCCATACAAGTAGATTTGTTTAAAATTTCAATTTATATTGAAATAATTAAAAAAAATCTGGTATTTTTAGTTGTTTTCCTTCCAAGAACTAATTAAAATTGAGCCCATAAACCATGTTTTTTATTTTCGATTTCTATTAAATTATAATAAAAATTGAAAATACGTTTGAAATTAACATAAAACTGCGCCATTTAAATGAATTTAAAATGAAAATGTGGATGCAATAAACTTGAATATAAAAAATCTTTTATATTTTAATCACAAATCAGCTAATAAATTCAGTGCAGAGAAATTTGTTAAATGGATTCAGAAAATTTTTCTGAGTCTATGTTTATTTTATACCCTTCACCACCATAGGTGGAAGGGTATTATAAGTTTGTGCTGATGTATGTAACGCAAAGAAATAGTTGTCTTAGACCCATCTTTTAGTATACCAATAGGCTTAGAATCATTTTCTGAGTCGTTTTAGATCTGTCCCTCCAATTTGCCAAATTTCGAGATAATCGGTCCACATTTGACCCTAGCTCTTATATAAGTCTTAAAAAAGCTTAAATATATAAGTTTTGAGAAAATGTTTGTATGATGACAAAATTTAGCAAACATTTGTCTTTATTTAGGAAAATGAACACCTCTGACCTTAATGGTGAAGGGTATCGTACAGTCGGTTTTGACCGACTATATCACTTTCTTACTTGTTTTTATATAATAATGTAGCCAATGAATTGTAGGTATTTATTTAATAATCATAAATTATATTAGTTTTTAAGTTTAAAGTAAATATTTATTGCAATATTTCAATTTTCAATACAATTTTCAGTAAAATAATCCCAGTAAAAAAACATTATTTGTCACTATATTTCAGTTAACTTTATAAATTAAAATTCAGTAACCATTTCCAAAGTTTCTGCTTATTTTAAAATTTTAATACAATAATTTATTACGGTATTTTAAGTTTTATCTTCAAATCAAACTTTTTTCAAATCAAATACATAAAACAAAAAATGTCATGCCATAAAATTCAATTCCGTTCGAAAATGGAATAAATTCCGTATTTTTCTTTTATAGGATCAGTAAAACGGAAGTTTATGAATTTTAACGTTTTTCTTTGTTTATTTAATATTTAAAATAATTAGTATCATTTCTTGAAATAAAGATAGTGTTAATGATTCTAATTAAAAAAAATGCTGTTTTATACTGTTTTGGGGCTGTTCACATATTACATAACGCTATTTTCACCGATTTTTAAACCACCACCCCCCCCTGTGTAACACATTTTAATAGAAATACGCATACAAAATTCCTCTACCGTAACAAAAGTCATACCCCTCTCCCCCTAACAGCGTTACGTAATATGTGAACAGCCCCTTAACAGTATCCAACATTTTTTTTGGAATCTATAGAACCTAAAACTATTCCAATCGAATTGGCATTCCAGTATGTTAATTTTTTGTTTGAAAATCGAAACAAAATTAGTAAAATGGCTTATGACAGTATGTCAACATAAGACCTCATGTGATTACCCTAAATATTGTTTATCAATAACCATTTCTCAAAAGATATTATCCAAGTTCATAATCCGTTGCAAATAGTCTAGCATCGTAGCATTTGCAAATGAAAATTTTTCATTTGTCATACTGATTTGTGATGTATCCGTTGAACTGGGCTATTATACGAAGTAAATTTTTTATTAATTCAAAAGTGTTTTCTTTATGTCCAGAGTAAAAACTTTTAAATTGAAGTCACTCAAAAATGGCAAAATTTCCATTTTTTTTTTTAATTAAAGATATCAAGGAAAATAACATCGTGAAATTACAGTAACTCACAGGTTGTTCCCTATTCTTAAGATTTTTCAAAACAAATTTAAAAATTTTTGCTTTCGAGCGTCACGTGATTTGCCAAACATTGCCCAATAGTATCAAAAAAGGTATTATCGTATATTTTATAAACATACATATTTTTCACCACTTGAGAATTTTGCTAATAAAGCTAATAAAGATTAATTAAAAAGAAATTGGAAATCTGTATTTTTTGAAAAAAAAAAACGCGATCTACAAACGCCCGCCCACAAATGTCGTATTGATACAAATAAATATGAGAGTGACCCTAACATTCCATATTAATACATATATCATTTTTATTTACGTTTTTATTTATTTTTATATTTCCTAAATTCTTTGGTCTTCTATTTTTATTCGCAATTGAAAAAAAAACTAAGAATCTCTTCTTCGGTTGTAAAAAAAACAAAAACAATTAAAATTGTAGATACTCAGATGGGCGACATCGAATACATTTTCAAAAGTTTAAAATATCATAACAATATTATTTCTAACCAAGAGTTCAGCACAATTAACGATAAATATAGGGTGTCCCTTTTAAAAATAAACGATCGTGTAACTCAATAAATTGTAGTGTTATGTAGTATTTTTTCTATTCTATAATTACAATCCAACATTACTTGGGTAATTTTTAAAATACGGAAAGTAATACTGAAAGACCTTCAATACAAGCTTAATTTAAATATTTCGTTATTTTTAAAGATTTTAAAATATTATTTGAAATATTTTTATTTACAATTAAAAAAATTGTATTGGATTGCTCTAAACATCAATTAGAACTTGAATTATGACAAACTCATATATCTATTTTAATTATAGGAAACTGTTCAAACAAACCAGTACACCGAGAAAATAGTTCTATTCTAGCTTTTTAACTTTAATCATTAAAGGGAACCCATTAAAATAATACTAAACGGATTATTATTATTAGTATTAGTATTATTAAACGTTTAGTTAAATAATACTAATTAAAAAGCATTAAATACTTTGTTTCGAAAGTTGAACTGATTTACATATTTCGTTTTAGATAATTATTTATGTAATTTAATAATTAATTAAAATAAATTATTTTTTGTATTCAGAACTGATAATCTACATATATATTAGGGTGGGTAATTTTCTTTTTCTCAGTCAAGCGGTAGACAAAAACCAGTTTTTAGACTCTCCTTAAAAATATTGTATTTGGTTCATAAACGGTATTAAATATAGGCTCACAATAAATATTGCTTATGGTAACTTAAATCTGTGCACCTAATTTTGTTGGAATCGGTCCATATTTGACCATACCTTCCATACAAGGCACAATCTCAAAAGTCTCTTCAATATCCAGAAAAGCACAATAACGCTTATAAATCTAATAATAACACTGCTCTGCAGCCAAATCCTCCTTTTAATAAAACTATGTGGACTACATGGATTTTGATGCGCTAAACTCAGATCCGTTGTCGGTTTTTTCCATCAGATCTGGATTTTTTTTATGGGCGTGGCAAATTTTTCCCCTTAAATTAGTCAGGTACGGAGACCTATTTCGTCCTAACTTGAGAACGACTCATCCTTGAAGATGCATAACAAAATTGCATTTATTTGAGTCTCATATAATTTTTCTGTATCTCTTATTTAGAATTTATGGTTTATAGCTTATTTTATTCTTAAGATATGTAGCTCTCAGAAAAATGTTTAAAATGTTAAAATTTTACTTTATCTTTTTTTTAATTACATTTTTAACCTGAAAAAATTACGAATTTCGCACTAAAAAAAATTGTTTCTCCATTAATTTCTAAATAACTCCAAAACGATAAGAGATACAGAAAAATTATATTAGACTAAAATAAATGCAATTTTGTTATGCATGTTCAAGTGTTTTGTTTTGAAAATCGGATGAGTCGTTCTCGAGTTAGCACGAAATAGGTCTCCGTACCTGACTAATTTTATTTATTATTATAGCATGTTTATGTACAATTTGTATTAAAACTTAGCCTATTCACAAAGAGTTCTGGTTTCTGTCTCGAGCTATTGTTCTAAGTTCGCTAAAAGATTTAGAGGTTTCATTCATTATTGATCTGCGCCATGATGATTTAGGTCGACCCCGTCTTCTTTGACCCTGGGGATTCCACTCCAGGGCTGCATGGGTTACGTCGTTTACAACTTTACGCAACGTGTGTCCAAGCCATCTGTACTTTCTGAGCCTTATTTCACTTTCAATTTCTTCTTGGCTTGTAATTTCCAACAGACGTGCATTGCTGATTATTCTTGGCCACCATATTCTCAAAATTTTTCGCAGACATCTGTTAACGAACGATTGAAGCTTCTGTGTTATTGCCTTTATCACGTGCCAAGTTTCACTTCCATATAATAAAACAGATTTTACACAGGCATTGAAAATTCTTAATTTGGTAGACTGTCGGATATTTTTGCAGCTCCATATGCGATTCAAGCTGGCAAAGGAAAATTTAGCTTTTCGCAGTCGATTTTCCATATCTGCCAATGTACCTCCAATATTATCTACTACGCTTCCTAGGTATTCGAATCTACGGACTTCTTTAATCTGGTAGTTGTTAATAACCAGCGTGTTGTTGTAGTTTGCATTAATACGCATGCTCTTCGTTTTATTGCAGTTCACTTTTAGCACTACTTCAATAGCCTCCTGCGCAAGCACATCAATTTGCGATTGCATATCTTGACATCTGTTGGACAGTAAAACAATGCCACTCAATCCCCACCTAATGCCCATATTTGCCTCGTTAACAACTTGTAAAATAAGGTCCAACGTCGTTATAAATAAAAGGGGTGATAATGCGCATCCTTGTTTTACACCGCTAAGAGTAGGAAATGGATCGCTCAACTGTCCGTCATGCACAACTCTACATATCCCTCCCTCATAGCTATTTTTTATTATGTTAACAATCTTCTCGGGAATTCCTCTCGTTTCTAAGGCTCTCCATATACAATTTCTTTTAAGAGCGTCAAATGCTTTTTCAAAATCAATAAAATGTACCTAACAAACTTGCATTGAGTTCAACGGACTGTTCTATCAGTATGCGAATTGTGTTAATATGGTCTGTGCAACTTCTATTAGGCCGAAAACCTGCTTATGTGTTCGCTAATTTATTGTTAAGCGTCTCGCATATTCTGTTTAAAATTATTTTCTTGAATATTTTAGTGATTGATGGAATAATAGATATACCTCTCCAATTGTTCCTGTTTTTTAGAGCCCCTTTTTTAGGTATTTTTATTATGATGGATTCTTTCCAATCTTTGGGTATATTTTCCTCAATCCATATCTTTTGGAAAAGAGGAAGAAACAAAGTTGCCACCCTTTGCGGATTGACTTTAAAGCATTCTGTAGGCAATGAGTCATTTCCTGGAGCTTTGCCTGCTTTTACGGACACAATAGCGTCTACAATTTGACTAATTGACTAATTTAAGGGGAAAATTTTGCCACGCCCATAAAATAAAATCCAGATCTCATGGAGAAAAACCGAAAACGGATTTGAATTTAGCGCATTAAGATCCATATAGTCCGCATAGTTTTATTAAAAGGAAAGACAAAAAATGAATTTTTGCAGAGCAGTGAAATTGAATTTTATTACTAAAATTTTTCACAGATAAATATTTTGTAAATATAAACCGATAACTGAAATTTTTTTCACAATTAACTTAACCCTCAAAATTTTGAAAGAAAAAATCTCTTAGACTTAAGGAAAACTTGTTAAATTGTTGGCCAATATTTGACCATATACCTTTTCTTATTTATTTTTTTTTTCCTATTTTTTACAATTTATTTGCGATTGTATCAAACTTTCAAATTCTAAAATTTGTAAAAGTAAAGAATATTTAATTTTAGGGCTCTTAAAATTTAATTAATTTTTACTTTATGTTTAAGTTGTTTTAATTTTCATAAATTTAGAAAGTAAAATTAAATAGAAAATTAAAATTGGAAATTCCTTAATGATTGTACAATAGAATAAAAATGCTACTTTTTAAAAATCTTTGAGAGATTCACAAGGTTTGCTATTATGTTATTATAAAAAGTACATATTAGTTTTATTGTTAAGATATGAAAAAGCTTACCTTGTGAAGCCCCCAATTAGTATACAACATTTTGTCTCAATATCTTATTATTTGCGTTTTTTTAGTTTCCACCATTTGCCGTATTTAAACTCTCATTAATTTAACTTAAAAATAAGATTGTTCCTTAATATTATCTCATAATATTTATAAAGAAACATGTCAGAGACTTTGCTAAATCAATTAAATTGCATTTTGTCTGAATTGATCGAGCGATTTCTTTCCCTGTGCTCATCTTGAACTTAATAAATTATAGCAATTGATATTATATCATGTCGTTTGGTGTCGATGATTAATATTAATTAAAATTTTATTTTAATACATTTATAAAATATTTTACTTATATTCTGGAATAAATAAATATTTTACAGACGGAAAATAATTTAATAAATTTATAAGCTTTTTGATTGCTTATAATTTTTTGAAATAAATAAATTTCTTTGGGGAAATAACTTACAATGTATCGTTGTAGTATGACATACAATTAAAACGAACTACCAGTTTTTCGGAACGAATATTCGTCTTTAGAAATGGAACATATGGGTTAATATGAAAGTGCTTACTATAGATGCGTACGTTCATTTATATTTCTTACGCAGACGCACGACGACTAAACTGGTTTAGAGTGGCAGTATTTTCTTCTTAGTTATAAAATATAAGAAATTGTATATCGTCGGCCTATATCTAAAATGGCTTATCTGCAAAATACTGATTTTTCAGGATAAACAAAAAACTCGTTAATTCTCTTATTAGTGTTTTTTTAACAAAGTGATATTTTACAATATAATTGGTAGACTCCTTCTCATTTCCTGGAATAAAAATTATTAAATAAAACCCAATATTCGCGATTTTACGGTAGATAAGCCGTTTTGTCTTCGAAAATTTTTATATAAGTGTGTAGACCATTTTGCTCACAGTGGATTTGTATGAAAGTGGATTTGTATAACATAATTTAAAAATGTTTAGCAATTCCTATTGAACAATACTCCCTCATGATTTGGGATCCTTTTATGTATTTAAATTCTACTATATACTACGTTTATTATATTTTATAGGCAATAATTTATTTTTTGAAAAACTGCATTTTTCAAAATGCATTTTCGTTTAAAAAAGTTGAAAGATTTTATAATTTTTCGTCTTTCCAACTTGAAGGAAGATATATTCTTAATGTTAAGAATTATAGAATGTATTTTTGGAAGTTTATGCGTAGTAAACATCACTAAAAACACTGCATTTTTCGCATTTTCTGTTGAACAGTGTGAAGATAGAAGAATTTTGAAAGCACATTTGAATTTAGCGTATTACCACTCATCAGAAAAGTAAAAAAAAGTTTTAATAATTTTACCTTTTTACAGGTTTTTAGTTTACAACTTCTGTGACTATTTAGTAAAAAAAATGTAGGTAAACCATTTTGTCTTCGAAAAAAAAAATATTTATGATAAGTCAAGCAAAAAAGTGAAAAGTCGCAAATAAATTGACATTTTGATAAAAAAATTGACACTATACGGAATCGTATTTTATCAAAATCTCAAATTCTAAAATCTGCAGATAAGCCATTTTAGATATAGGCCGACGATACGGTCTTGTTAAATATGTACAAAAGTGTCAGTAAATTGTGGAAATAAAAAGCAACAAAAATTGCTTCAACAACTTTTATTCGCCCCAAATATGTTCAATGGACGAATGTACAAGACGAATTTTTAAAGCCGAATTTGTCGTGCTTGGCGAAATTAGTCGTTTGTTCCAATTGTGTTTCTACCTTGTACCATAAATTACATTTTAAAAATTGGATTATAATACAATCATAAAATATTTATCTACACCACATTATGATCACTGTAAACATATAATATTTTTTCAATGCATTTAAGAGATTGTCTTTACAATGAACTTCCATGAAAAAGTTAAAAATAAAATATTAGTTGATAATATTATATGCATATGTATATTTTAAGCAACTTTTTTAAATAATTCAAAATGTATTTTAACATTTTTAATTATAATATCAAATAAAACAATAAAGAGAGTGAGAAGTTTATAATTAAAACAAAATAATTTTAAATTAATTCATATTTTTTTACATATTGTAGGTATTTTTGAATAATAAAAGTTTTGTTATTAGCTTGATTCTTCTGTTTAATATTTGTTAATTGATCGTTAAGCTTCCAGTTTCAGAAAACTTGTTCAATAATTGTTCTAACATTCGTGTGAAAAATTTCAAAATTACATTTCATTTGTTGCGCTGAATAACTACAAACAAAAGCTGCAAAAATGTTTTAAAACTTGAATTATAATAATAAAAGTTAATATCTGTTCGTTGCTAAACTCAAAAGGTACTAGTAATTGTAATTCAATTTGTTAATGTAATTGAGATCGTTATTAATGACAAAATGCTTTAACTCTCCTCATCTGTGGTCGGGTTTGCTCCTGAGGAGGATTATTTTATTATTATACCTATAAATCATGTCAGTCTTTAATAAAATATTGTAAATGAAAATCATAAGATACATATCTAAAACAAACTAAAATATTTATTCATTATACATTACTCTTAAATTAACATAAATCTCGAGGAAATATCAATAACAAAGTTTCAGATTTAAACAATTTAATTTTTTTCTATCTTTGACAAAAAAAAGTAAGATAGTGCTATAGATGGTCACGCCAGACTATTTGATACCCTTCCCTACTAAACATACATAATATTTTTTCCACCACAACATTCCATTTGGAACAAGTAGTACTTCTCTCAGACAATGAGCTGCATCCGATTTTATTTTTGGACTCATTGAAATGGACCTACGTTTTAACGCCGGCTCCGAACGGCAAATGCGTTAGTTAGAGAAGTTTTACATAGCCTAATACTCAATAACCAGTGGCTAGCTGAGTTATGAGGTGAACCGCCGCTTTTTTTGAAAATTTATTTTTTTAAGTTGGTCTGGCCAGGGATCGAACTTTTGACCTCTGGTATGCTAGGCGGATTACTAACCTGCCATACCACTGCGGTTACCACTAAACATACATAGTAATACTATTTTTTTTTTGTCATTTTCGGAAGCGGTTCTGATATGAGAGCAAATTCAAATATGGACCGTTTATCACAAAAAGTAGCTTATCGTTTGCAAACGACTTATCTGGTCTGTTTATTTAAGTGAGTTTTGAGAGTTGGTCTTGTATGAGAGATAACTATAGGCCAATTCGAACAAAATTTGGTACACAAATTTTGGCTACTACAAGCAATAAATACTGAACTTCAATTTCAACAATTTAACATAACTTATTCTTTAATCAAAAGAAGTACCACTTGTTCCAATTGAAATGTTGTCGAGGAAATTAAAGGAGGTACTGAAAGCTAACCCTTTCCTCAATATATGCAAAATCTTATAAAACTTTTATCAAATGAGAGCCCAAATCAAAGAACTTGAATTTGTTTCCGACTGCGTGAATAGAAGTTTTTTTAAACCACAAATTTTTGTTAATGTCTTAAGTTTAAACTTGAAATTTAAATTAGAATTGTTACAATTTATTGAGTATTTAATGTCATTTCGAAATATCCAATCATTTTTATCCCAATAAACCAAAAAATGATACTGTATCGATTATGATATAATATTTCAAGAGTTTTTAGACTCATAAATTATAAGACTAAATGATATAATTGTAATCATAGTGTAATAATGAAAGTGATATCAAGAGCCCAGCTGATGAATTCGCCTTGAAATTTTACATACAAAAATTTGACAAAATGTAAGCAAAACTACAAGAACAACATGGGGTTTCATTTTGTCATGTTGTATTTGTTGTATTCTTACCACCACCTGTAATGAATTCGCCTTGATTGTAATATTATATTTTTTAAAAAATGTAATGAAAACTCGTTAAGAAAATTTTTGACGTAGAAATAAAAATCAAAAATTTTCTGTAAAATTAATTGTGAGAATAAATTACAATCTATATACATGTTTGTATAATTATATGAAAATACCGCGGATTAAAATACAGTTGCAGTCATATTTGGTAAGAATATTAACATAATTATATCTTTTTGTCTATTCTTTAAAATATATAATATAAAACATTAGTTTTTTCAACAGATTTGGAAAGAGTTATCTTAAGGCGTTTTACTTAATCGATATTTATTTCGCCTATTTAATTCATAAAGCGTGTAAGTATTATTGTTATTTTATTTAATAATTCTGTAAATTAATAATTCAATATGTTCTTTTTTAGATTTCGTGGAGCGATTAGTGTAGATTGCTGCTCAAAGTCGCATCTGATGCCGATTTATCAAAGAAGAGGTAAGAATATTCCCCCTTTTCTATATACATTATTGTAATCCTTTGATTAGTTTAAAATTTTAAATACAATTCGGTCAATTGATGACAATAATAGACCCTAAGTAAATGTCTCCTTTATTTTATACAACTGGACCACTGCACAACAATTTGTGTAACAATTAGTTCACATTTTATCGACTATACATTACGAATTATTTAACAACTCTGTATACATCTTCCTAAATTCTTATTTTTTGCAGATAATCATCACCACACACACAAATATAAGTGTAATAGATGTTCAACTTAAATTGAGAAAAAACTCATTATTTTATTTATTTTATAATATTAAATTTAATAAATAATATAAATATAACACTTAAGAGCTTAAAATGCAGCATTTTCATTTTTATTGATATCATTTCTGAATTATTATTAGTTATAATTAATGATATCATTACAATATCATTATTTTTTGAAATCTTGGCATATATCGCGAAACTATCGTTCTGCCTCTTATAATCGATATCGTTAATGATATTATTTTTTTCAATAAATATAATATCATTATCGAGTGTACCTTTTGTTAGGAGACAGCTATTACTTTCGAGTCTAAAATGATATCATTCTCGGAATTGCTTGCCGAGTAAATGATATCGTTATGATATCATTACGATATCGTTTGGTTTGTTGGGATAATACTTTAGAGATTTAGTGATGATTACAAATGTAAATCACAAAAAAACAAAAACTTAAATCTCAACATGAAACAAGCAGAAACATTATTCTACTTAACACTAAAACTCATTTTTTTTGACAATTTCATTTGATTTTATCTGTTTCCTTAGATTAGAAATGAAACCAATCACAAAACTAAAGTTACACTCAACAAATCAGTTTGTAAAGGACAGCAAATATTCAGTGTAATTAAATAATTTGTATTTCTTGGATGTAAATATAGTTATCTTAATGTAAATATAACTTAAACATTCTTAAATTTAAAATATGCAATGTATTGCAGATTAAGTTAAAGAAAAAAAAAATAACATCCTAGTTTATTTATTTGTTTATTTATTCAATTCTTTGTCTTGGTCGTTTTGCCTTTAAAACTTTTCGAGCGTATTCTTCCCATACACTCTCAAAAACAAACAATTCAAGCAAAGCAGACGCTAGACCTCTAGAGAGGTAAAAACAGCAACAACAACAACAACAAAATAGAGCAGAGGAGAGCAAGGAGCAAAAAAAATAAAATAAAACTATAGACAACATGTTGCCAATGTCCTTGGGGAAAATTATAATTATGTGAATTTTATGTAAAAAAGCAGCATGAAACAAAAACAACAATGAGGAAAAAAGGAAAATAAAAAATTTACAATATCACAACTACCACAACAACAACAATGACCAGATTCAACACAAATATACATACATACATATGTATATATAATAAATACATATGTATGAATGTATGTATGTATGTAAATAACATATTTATGTATGTTTTGTATATAAATAAATATAAACGAATGTAAGAGTTTGTTTAATACTTCATAAATACAAGATAAAACTCAAGGAATGATTATTTGTACTCGTAGGTACTTCTTTCTCGTTTAAAGTGAGTGAACGAGTGAAAATATAAATATTCTTGCTTTATGTCTGTCATTCCGTCTATCCTGTCCGTCCGTTCGTCCATCCATCTGTCTTTGTGGTTGGTTATATTTTATTGTTTCTATTATTTTTTATGTTGCCGCTGCTGTTTGTTGTCAATGTTTTTGCAATTATTGCAAAAATAGGGAACGTCTGAGAGGGTGTATGGATATAAATTATTAATACAAAGAATAATACAATTTATATGTAGTTTAATTAATGAGTTGATCTTATATGTTTGTATCTATGTATATTAATAAAACTTATAAGCAATAAACTATAATTTTTAAAGATCAAGCATTTAATATGTCCATTATTACTTATTAAAAAATATTAAACAGCAAACAAAGTATTTAAACCTCATTTTTAGAAAGTAATTTTAATATTTGGTCTTGGTTTGTCATTAAAAATCGGAATTTAAAGAATTGAAATACAATTTTATAGAATGACTACAATTGGTAATTGATATTGCTAACGTTTACCGCACCAAATGTAACAATTCGCATATAAATGGTCTTCATAATTTTATTTAAAAAAATGGCGGACCCCCTGAAACGGTTGTACGGATCTGCAGGGGCAACATACCACCACTTCAGAAATTATACAAATTTTTCATTCTCCCATAGTCTCCCATATTTAGGAGAAGAATAAAGATAATGGAAGATATGCTTTTTGAGATATTCTTGAGTCAAGAACATAATTGATCTTCCTTGTTCTTCAATACAGGAGTAAATTTGTTATACAAAGAACGTGAAAATAATAAACACACTGAAATATGAGCCTAGTTTCATAAAAATCTGCTAATCGTATGAAAAGTTGTAGGTATATTAAATGGGTATGTTTTTAAAAAAATATTGAAAAAACTAACATTAGACAGTCATTAAATCTTAACCAAAGCGAAATTAAAAATTTTAAAGGAATACAAAATTTAATAAAAAAAAAAAAAAAACGGTGATGGTGAGGTTCAAAGTTCTTATTTATCGTTCGAAAAAGTTTGATTTCACCCTACCCTTCACCAGTATAGTGGGAAAGGGTATTATAAGTTTGTGCTGATGTACAATATTTAGCGCATAAAAACATTGTTCTTAGACCTACTTTACTTTTTAAGTATATATACCAAAAGACTTTGAATCGATTTAACGATGTCAGTCAGTTCGTCCGTTCGACCGTTCGCCCGGCTGGCTGGACCTCCATACAAAGCTTATAATCAAACTACAATTCTGAAGATAATTTGATGTACTAAGAAGACAGTTTACTACGGTAGTATTATTGCTATTGAAATTGATGAAAATCGGTTCATTTTTTCTGGTTCCTCCCATAGGTATTACTTTTCGGTATTGACTTTTTGGCAACAAATTTCAGTTTATTTTTATGAAATTTTAAACTGCTTATAAAAACAAAAATCACAGTACCAAATATCGCTAAAATGTGTCCATATTTGACCATAGCTCCCATACAAACTCTTCTGTCAAAAGTCACTAAATACGACGAAGATCACAAAAACGCTCCTAAATCTGAATATAATAACAATTTTAAGTTTATTTGTTGCACATGTAATTGAAATTCTAGTAAATCGATCCACATGTGACCCTAACTCCCATAAAAATGACAATGACGGAAATGACTTAAGTGTATGTATATGTCTTGAAAATTTTCTGGATTAAGGCAGGCATTTGACCTCAGTGATAAAGCGTATCATATAGACGTACTAAACCGAATATGGTACTTGTTTATAATAGAGATTTGTGTTTACAGAATTTGCTTAAATTTTTTTTTTTGGAAATTTGAAATTAAAAAAGATCTTTAAAGGAACTTAGATATTCAAGAGCATTTTGTTTCTAATATGTATCATTTAAGCAAATTAAAATCATTTTTAAATATGTTTCCAAAAGTTTTTACTAAATCTTAGAGTATTAAAATCTTTGTTCTAATGAAAAACAAATTAATGAAACGCTAAAGTTGCATACATACTTGCATTTTTAAACAAAATCAACAGCAACAGACTTATTCACTCACATATGTATGTACATTATTTACATACATATACATACATATACACAAACACACACGGTAGTAAAGAAAAAAGATTCCACATTGCTCATACGTTATGTTTGTCCAACAATTAAGAAAGAATCTTCTTTTTCAACTCCTAGATATTTCTTTATTTATTTAATATTTATTTTACTGGAACTTTAAGTGTTTATGAAAACAAATATTTGCTTTAAAATATTAATGAAATGAATTGAAATGAAATAAAGCAACTGTTACTTAAATTATGAAGATAAATATCAAACGACAACAAAGTTCTATTGTGATGTATAAATAAAGAAACAAAAAACAAAAAGAAAGATTTGTCTATGACAAAAATCGTGCGAAAATTTAAGGCTTAACAATGAAAAAGCTTAACAATAGCAACAAAAAAACAGATTAAAAGAAAATACTTAACACAAAATAGCACTAAGAAATATTGGAATAAAGTGATTTGAAATGTGTTTTCTTTTATTTTATTTGTTATTTATTTTGTTGTTGCCTAATGATACTATACATATGTATTCATCTCTATCAAACAAATAAAAAATGAAAAAAGGAAAATCTATACATCTCTTTTATTTTTTGATTAAACAGAAAACTTAAAATAACAAATACACGCTGATTTCGTTTAGTTTCTGGCTTTTCTTTCCACAACTTAGTTTCCCATAGTGATTTTATTTTACATATGTATGTAGTTTGCAAATTTAATTGAATACCCATTTTCTTCTTTCTATTTCTATTGTTTCAAATTATTCAAAGCAATGCTAGAAATACTTAAAATACTTAGAATATGAAAAGAAACACTTTATTTTCTATTACCGGAAAAACTGTAAAATTTTAGCGCGTCAATTTATCTTTTGTTTTTATCTTTTTTTGTTTTTTGGTAAATTATGCGTTTGTCTGAATTTGTTTTCTTCTGATTTGTTTTTTTTATTATTTTAATCACCAATATTCGTTCGAATTCGTTTTAATGTTTTCTTTTCTTTTGGTTTGTGTTTTTTGATGTTGTATTTTATTATAGGTATTTAACTAAAAATTTAGCAATTTTTCTTTACTTTTTATTTGATTTTATTTATTTTTGTCGATGTTGTTCACACATTAGAGTCCCGAGAGAAACTGAAAACTCAGATGTGCTGCAAAGTACTTTTATGCGTTATTCTATGCCTGACTGACTGCTCCTCCATTGGCAATGTATCGTAAGCAGCACAACAATTTAAGCGCCAACTGCGAAGCTTTTGGAGCAACAAACATCATCTCATAGATTCACACACTCAACCAGTCTGCCCTCACTTACTTGAGCCCAACGAACACGAAGCATTTCAACCAAGCATCCAATATCATCATCAATACTATAACTATTATTATTGTTATCATTTAGAGGCTTGTGATAATGAAGCATCAGTTTTAGTTGCACTGAACATTTTGTTGATACTATTAAGAATTAGACAGACACATTTAATTTATCTCTAGCATTATTTCCAAGTTTACTTTTACTTTCACATTTTGTGTTTAGTGTTAATTATTTGCACCTACTTATTTTCCAAAGAGTATTCAAACATTCTCATATTTAAGGAACATGTTCTCTTAAATTTAATGTTCTGTTATATCAGAGTCGGAAGTTCTTAATTTAATAACAATATTTAATATCTGTAAGTAAATGCTAAGAAAAAGTCTTGCTGTGTTAAGCAAAACCAAAAGTTGGTAACTGTTTCGAAACTGTTGTCAATTAGCTGCTAACTTGAATTCAGATATAATTTTTATTCATAACCGATTTTAACTGTCTGCCAACATTAAAAAATCAACTCTGAAAATAAATATTGCCACTGCTAAAGCTACTATTTTTGCTTAAATCACCTCTGATTTTGACGTTTAAACTTATGTTTATTTGTCTACCATTTTAAAATAAAATTTGCAAAAAAGAAATAAAGAAATTTTATTGTTTAAAATGGAAAAAAAAATTAGTAAAGTCAACTAAAAAATCAGTGAATTAAAATAGAATTTTATTTTTTTCTTAAATTCACGCACAATTTTTTTCTTATTTTTCTTCCTTTGCTTACAAAAAATTTACACTAATCAGCTGTTCACAGAAGATGGTAGGTATTTACCAAATCGCCAACAAATGTTTAACAGTTTGTTTTTCAGAGTTTGTTTGCTAGTTATGGTTAAGCTCTATGCTAACTTCATGTAAATTTTTGGTTGTGCATAACACTGTTAGTATTTACATTGTCAACATTTTTCCTTTAGTGGTGTTCAAATATTAAATTATTTGCAAGAGAGAGTTTCCAGAGCTAATTTAAATGAGGGTTGATAAAAAAAAACATTCTTGATAAAAATAACATTGATAAAAATAACATTCTTCTGAAAATTTTTATAGATGTTACCAAAAGTTCTTCGTAAATTAAAAAAAGAATCTATAACAAGAATACCCCCCTCGCTAATTTGTATTTTTTTCCCAAAAAATGTTCTTTACCTCTTATAAGTCGTAATTGTTTGCTAACTACTACTTATAATTCGTAATAACAACAACAGAAACATGGAAATAATTATTTTTTGTTCACTGATATTTTATTTGTTGCTATTAAAATTCCAAGTGTTTAACGCCAAGTAAATTAATTTGCTATTATTTAATTTTTAACAATTTTTTTTTTCTTTAACGTTTTAGTAATTAAAATTGAGGCCCTATGCTCCACTAGGAGTCAAGGATAACAGAAGAAGAAGAGTATATTGAAAAGCTCCGTTAATTAGTATTTATTTTATATTAACCCCTATAATTCGAAAGAATTATAAGAATCAAAACTGCTTGTATTTTAAAAAATATCGTAATACCTTCAAACTTTCATATTTATAATTAAGAATATTTTTCACAGTGTTTCCAGTACAACAGGCGGTTGATTGTTATATTTCACATAAATCTCGAGAAACACAGATAAACGTCTATAGAAAACATAACATACTTACACACACTACAAACAAACAAGTCTTTATTGAATGTGAGTAATTTTTTAAACTCTCTTCAGCATCACAATGAGAGATTTCTCTTAAATTTCGTTTACTGACTCTTACAAATGTTGTTGTTATTATTTGTGTTTGTTTATTTGTTATTGTTAGTCATTACAACAAGACGTGATGGCAGCTGTTGATGATGATTATTATGACGACTACGATGCTGATGCTGATGTTGTTGTTGATGCTGATAAGCCAATTCAAAGTGGCAGTTGTGCTAATTTAATTTATTTAGCTGTTGCATATCGGAATTCCTACTGATTAGCGCCATGTCCTCTGTTAATTTGAGAGAATACCGGCATTTTGAAATTACTTATTGGTTTGGTTGCATACATGATGTAGAAAAATAAAGACAAAAAATGAACAGCAAAAGGGAAAGAAAATCAAAATAAACAACAGCGAAAAAAGAGAAAAACGTCATAGAACATGAGATGAAAAAATGCTGATGCATTTTAGATGTTTTGTCCGTCTGACTGTCGGAATGTCTGCCTGTGTCAATTACAGATGTGAAGTGATGTGTCGTCTCAACATGTGTTTTTTTGTAGTTGAGCAGATGTTTAAATCAAATTTGTTTAGCAAACAAACAAGAAAAACACTAATTATTTTTCTTTTAATTGTCAATTTGTGTTTTCACACATGCAAGTGGGTGTCGGGTTGTCTGCATTTTAGTTTGAAAGTTTGATGTTCGCTGTTAAAATAAAAAATGTGTTTTTTTTTTGTTAATGTATTAATGCGTTAAATTAAAGGAAAAATATTAAATTTGTTATTAATTTGTGACGATTATTTATGTTACGGTCATTGCTTTTTAACCCACTTTTTTATATTTACTCTTGGAAAATTGTTTGTTTTTCCGTTTTAATTTTTTTTATCATTTACCACAAAGGTTACACAAATAACCTTAAATTCAGGGGCAAAATAATAAAATACGTAAATAAATTTTAATATTTATTGTTCTTTTTTTAAGATTTAGTTAGAAGACTATGTATATATGTATGTATGTCGATAAATATGAAAAATTAACAATTTTTTGTTCTTTTTTGAGGGCGTATGAGTATTATTTAATACCATTAAGTAGAAATTAAGCATACTTTAAATTGATTATCATTTTAATTGAATGTATGTATGTATGTATATTGGGTGATGTAGGGGATGTTGGATACCAAGCAACGGTTCTGATTGGTCTTAACTTGGTAAGCCCGGACTTATCTTGGTTATTCTTCATCTTAACTGTGAACGCTGATCTCCTTGTGTTATCACCCGGTTAACTAAGTAAACCCGTTAATATAGTTAGCTAACATGTTCCGCGAGTTCTCCCATAAGAACGATACAAAATAGTTGTTAGGACGTCGGGATAGTAACCCACTCCTGGAAAAAGCTAAATTTAGAATTAAAAAGGACGTCCGAAACTTCGATGGAAAGACCAAGTAGAGGAAAATCTTTCAAAGCTTGGCCTCCGAAATTGAAGAATATGCGCACAAGACCGTATAGATTTCTCAAATATGCTTCGCCTTTGACCTTAACAAGCTGTTTATATAGGCATTTAAGTAAGTACATATGTATATACGTATGTACATATGTATACACTTATTTTACGAAACTCCGAAATTTAACCACCAGAACCGACATTTGAGGAGGAAGTTACGGTTCAATTTCGCACTTCCGTAAAAAGGCACACCCTAGTATATACATATATTACTATTTACCATTGGTAGAGGGGCATAAATAGTTATAGAGTATAAATAGTTATTTATTCCATAGATACAAAACTTATCTATAGAATAAATAGCAAATTAAATTGTTTTAAATCTTGAGATAGATTTTTTTAAGCCTTAAGACAAAAAGATAGATTGCACTTTGATTACAAGCCTTACTTGAATGGCTGTCCAGAAGGCCCGACGCAATCGGAAACAGATTTAAAGGAAATAAGTTTCTGACTATAACTAATAATCCAAATGCAGGGAATACACACATACAATGTATGAATGTATGTATGTACATTCGAATATAATACCCAACAGTCGCTGACCGTATTATTGTCTCCAATCTATCATTACGTGCAATTGTTATTGTAATATGACAACAGCAACAAAATATTATTGTTATTGTAAAAAAATGTTGTTGTTATTTTATTTGTTGTGTAAAAAAAAGTAATTGATTAAATTGAATTTAAGTGGTGATAAAGATGATTGAAATGTGATGCGACAATGCGATGCGATGAAATGGAATAGAATGAGAAATGAATGAGTTCGTTGAAATGATGATGTTATTGTTTGTTATCTATCTCTATTGTTGTTTACAGCTGATGCCGGTTGATTGTAAAATGTTGGGGTAGTACTAAATATTTACATACCTATAACAAACATATTAGATTACCCATGAGATACTGACTCTGGGGGTGATATTGTTGCGGTCAATTTGATGTGATAAATAAATTAAAATATTATATTCATTTAGAAATTTACTTGTCTTTGTCGTCTATGTCCGTCATTGTCTTAACATAAACAAGATTGAGATATTTAAAGTGACAAATGTTTAAAATGTATGAATTTTACAATCATTAAATTAAATGTATGAGTAATAGAGAACAAAGTTAAATCTATGTTAGATTTTCAAGAAAAATTCTTAACTTACAAATGATTTAAGTGGAAATAACAATGGAACAAATAATAATTTAATCTTCCAATAACATGTCGAAAGTCTAACCATTTCTTTATTTTTTTTTTTTTAAATATTAGGTCGAGTTATAAGCAATTTCCAATTTTTGACGGATAACAGTTGATTGCGATGTATTAAAACACTGCTACACATCTTGTAGATTAACATTAATGCTATCATCGAAGTCGAAAGAATATCCCACCCTCTTTTCGCTTTTAAAACTTCAGTGTGATGCATAAATGAATCACCCGCTTTTTTCTTATATTTATTTTTTCTTATATATATTATTTTTTAACTAATAATCAAATTTACGAAATTCCAGCGTTTGTTAATTTTTGTTGTTCCTGCCTAATGTTTGAAAACAAATTTTGATAAATAACGGCACATTTTAGTTAAATTTTTGATTTTTTTTTTGAGTTACTGATTTTCGAAGAATTTAAAATTAAAAAATATTTTTTTACTTTTCATCGAGACTTCTCGAAACCAAGAGAGTTGTTGTGCAGAAAAAGGAACACGATGATGTACCTTGTACATTAACTGAATCTACCAACTTACCCGACCATATTTTAAAACTAGAAACACCTTTCCAAATTTTTCTTCGACATGTACATATATTACTGTCACATTATTAAAAGTATTAACACAGTGATGCATATATGAATCAACCATTTTTTTTAATAAATGAATAAAGCTACGGTCACATTGATTAAACATTTAATCGAAATTATCAAATATTTAATCCTCGTAGTCTGACCACAAAATATTTTTGAGGTTCAAACAAGAAACATGTTGATTTGAACAAAACAAAATCATTTGCCAGCAAATAAAAATTTTTATAATGTGACCACGCAAGAGCAAATATTTTATTAAATTTTGATCAAATAATTATTTAATCTTACAAAATTTTTGTAACATCAAACAGGGGCAAATAACAGCTGAGCATTTCTATTGTTTACTATTCAAACAGAAACAACAACATTAAATTTGAGAAACAACAACATCAAATTTGAGAAACAACAACATCAAATTTGATAGATAGATACACAATTTTGTTTTGAAAAAATTTGATCAAATATTTTTTGGGAAAATATTTAATCTTTAGTGTGACCATAAATAAAACTTGTTTTTTTGTTTATACTTTGAACGTATTTTTTCTGTATTTTATCAAATAAAAATCGTCAAATAAATGTGCAAGTGTGACCACAAATTTTTTATTATATTGTTTTGACAATATTTTTACTCAAAATATTTGATTTAAATGTTTAATGAGTCTGACCGTACCTTAACAATTTTTTTTAATTGAAATTTTAGTTTATTCTCAGAAATATAAATATGGTAAATTTTTTTTCTTTCAAAATAAAAAGTCTTGCATTGAATGAAATGAATGAATGAAATTTTGACAACCATACACTCAGAATGTTTTTTTTCCTTAAAACTATCGCCTTCTTTAAATTCTTTTTTTTCATGTTTTTTTTTTATTTATTGAATCTTCATTTTCCATGAACTAACAATAAATAATCAAATCTTAAAATCTAAAATTCTTAATTATGAAAATCGACTTCATAATTCTTTGCGTGAGTAGGATCCTTTACATTATCAATCCATCTTCTTTAGCTGCGGTACAAGTCGCTAGTATCCCTCCTTCTGAGCCGGATATGGCCGCGACCGTTTAGTATATTTCGAGCTAGTGGATTTGGGAGACATGCCAATTTATTGACATAATTAACAACACGATTCGCTATTTCTGTTTTAACCAACGGAAAAGGTCCTTGTGTAAGTTGGTGTTTTAAACGTACCACGGGGCCCCAGTAATTATTCTTAAAAGTTTATTTTGCCGCCTTTGTATTTTCTCAATATTTGACTCTGAGGCAGTGCCCCACAATTGAATTCCGTAACACCATATTGGTTTAATGATAGAGTTGTATAGAAGAATTTTGCAATCTAGGCTAAGTTTAGAATTTTTACCAATTATCCAGTTAAGTTGGGCTGACTTTAGTTTAATTTTTGTCAATTTGGCATCTATGTGACTCTTCCACGTAAGCCGTCGTTCCAAGTGAATACCCAGGTATTTCACTTCTGATTGTTGGGGGATAGATTGGTTATTAATTTTAACTGGAGGGCACGAGTCTCTACGCAATGAAAATGTGATATGAATGCATTTTTGTTCATTCACTTTTATAAATTCTTAAAGTATCTTATTAATATATACCTTTTGGATCAACATTTCAGAGGATAAGATTTTAAATCATGAACACATTTATTCCATGATTTTTCTCCGAAATTGTCTATCATGGAAAATTGTTGCCAAAAGAATCGTATTACTAATGAAAACAAAGTATCGTTGTCATGGCAATTCATAAATAGAAATTCATAAATATAACGGAAGTTACTTATTACTCGACCTAATAACTCATTTATTTAAAAGCAATTATGTTAATAATAGGTTCATTCGTTTACATTCCAGTAAAAGTCCAGTAAGCTGAGTATTTACTGAGTAAATGAACGAATTTACTCTCACGAAATCATTTGTAAAAATGCAGTAAGTAAATCGAGACAATAAAAAACAATACAATATATAAAAAATAAAAAATGACTTAAGATTTTTATTTTTAATTAGTTAAATACTTTAATTTAGTTTATTTTATTTCTTTTACATCAAATGTTTCTATTAATAAAAATTGCGGTAAAATTTTTGTTGTCTGCTTTTCTTTTGTTTACATTTTTCATTCGTTGTTTTTATACCCACCATCAAAAAGAATGGGGGGTATATTGAGATTGTCATTCCGTTTGTAATTTCCTTAATATTGGCTTAAAAGCCAAAAACGATATATATTCTGAATCCTTATGAAATTCTAAGACGATTGAGCGATGTCCGTCTGTCTGTCCGTCTGTCTGTCCGTCTGTCTGTCTGTCTGTCTGTTGAAATCACGATAACGCCTAAACGAAAGGAGCTAGCTCACTGAAACTTAGTAAAAATATTTTTCATCTTTGAGAAAATTTTGGTATTCAAATTAGGCAAAATCGGTTCACATTTGAGCATAGCTCCCGTATAACCTCGTCTAGGCTAATCGCTTATTTGTTAATAAATGACAAATTATAGCAGCTATGATGACAAAATTTTGTATATAGAAGTTTTACATTAGCCCTAGACAGCGTGTAAAATTTCATCAAAATCGGTTCACATTTAGCCATAGCTCCCATACAAAAAACTTACGAAAACAGCCTAAATTTCACCTAAAATACACTTAAATGCCAATAAATCTAAAAGTATAACAGATATAACCACTTAATTTGGCAAAGGAAAGTCTTATGCCAATGCCAGCCAGTGTGCAAAATTTTGTCGCAATCGGTCACCATTTGACCTAGCTCCCATATAAAAAACTTACGAAAACACAAAAATTCAAAAAGAAAAGGGGATTTATGTCCGTCTGTCCGTCAGATAAAATCGTGATAGCTCCTTAACTACAAGAGCTAGTAAAATTAAATTAAGCACAAGGAAGTCTTATGTCAATGTCAGCCAGTGTGCAAAATTTTGTCACAATCGGTCACCATTTTACCATAGCTCCCATATGAAAAACTTATGGAAACACAAAAATACATAAAGAAAAGGTTGTTTATGTCCGTCTGTCCGTCAGATAAAAGCTCGATAGCGCCTTAACGAAAAGAGCTAGAGAGACAAAATTTTGCAAAAGTATTTTGGATATCTTGAAAAAGATGTGTGTTGAAAATGGACAAAATCGGTTCAAATTTAGTTAGAGCTTCCATATAACCCCGCCCTGGGAAACACATTAATGCTGATAAATTGAATACAATTGTAATAGCTATGACGATTAAATTTAAAATAGGGAAGTTTTTGCAAGAATATATACCAGCCAGTGTGTAAAATTTTGTTACAATCGGTCAACATTTGGCTATAATTCTTATATATATAGCATCCCCTTTTTATATCTACAATCAAAAAGATTTGGAGGTACATTCATTATATTAAGATTGCACCTATGAAATTAGATAGGCATCAATCAATGTTCAGCCCAGACTTTATATATGATGAATGCATTAGCAACTCCTAACGAAATTTATGGACCTGCCGTATTACTATTACTATTAACGTGTTTAGCCTAACTAAATATGTACGAAAAGTATTTAACAACTTATTAATGTAAAACTATACCCGGTTATGAGACCGAATTTTGATCAAAGTAAATACTGGGGAAACCACTAAAATATTTTTAAATGTTGAACTATAAAGCTACGGCAGCCGAATTTAGTCCAAAGGTTTTACCAACAATACCAATTAGCTTAGCGATTTTTTCAGTATTGGTCCAGATTTTGAATTAGCTGCACCCTTGTAGATATATGAGATATATTTCTAAATTTAACACAACTTGATGGTGGGTATATAAGATTCGGCACAGCCGAATATAACACTCTTACTTGTTCTTACTGAACTTTTACTGGCAGAAATTTTGCCAGTAACATTTTACAAATACACAAATACACAGCAATCAAAATGTAACTTTTTCTCTCTCATTCTCGCTGTTTACATTTCCCCTCTTACTGAGTTTTGGGTAAACGAATGACTTTCAGCTATATTTTGTAATATTACAAAATATAAAGTAAACGAACGAAACTAATAAATACTATAGTTATATATTAACAGTTGATTCTATAAGGGTTTTCATAACAGAAACAAGCAATAAAGCTTAAAGTAAGTTTTCCGTTTCTTATTTTTTATTAAATTTTAGAACACTTGATCAATTTGAATTAAAAAAATTTTAAATAACACTTATGGATTCATTAATTTTCTTTAATATGTGTATTTTAATGGAAAAAATTACTATAACAAATTCATAAATAGCAAATAAGAAAATACCATAGGATGTCAACCCTGCCTATTTCATATCCCTCAAAACTTAGGACAAACGCAGAAATTTGCATTAATACGTAAACATTTCATTTGTTGAAAAATCTGAGTTAATGATGCCTTTTCACTTTGCCTACTGCCCTCTTCAGTTTCTTCTAGTGAACGATATATTTTGTAATTTATGTTTTTATATTTTTATTCATACACCAACAAAATTTTCTTATGAGGTTGTATTTGCATTAAAAATATTACAATCGATCGCACCTAAACGTAACATTTTACTTATAATTACTCGGAATGTTTTATAATAGAATTGTTACGTTTTGGTGCGAACGTCTACAAATATTGCTCAGTTATCGACAAATTGTTATAATTCATAAAACTTATTTTGTTATCACAACCATTTTCCCGAGATACAAGTATTTATGGTATTTCCGGCAACGGGTCTGATATAGAAACTATGGTACCGATTTTTATGATATTTCGCTTATCGATTTATGTTTTCATAAAACTTATCTGTTATCTGGGGTATTTAAGTGACTTTTGAGAGTTGGTCATGTATTGTTTGGTCAAATGTGGGTCGATTTCAATAAAATTTGGAATACTATTATTAATGTTTTCTATTAACAACATTCAAACACATAAAAATATGCGACTATAAAAATCCAAATCTCTGTTTCTGGAAGGTGATTCTATGGGCTGTATGTGAGTTAATAATACAGGTAAACATAACTAAAATTTTTGGTGTTGATAAAATTGATTCTTACTAATTTGAGGTCGCCGATTTCAAATCTGATCTCCGTCTGTCTTTATTGCCTCTATTTTTTTGAGATATAGCCACAAGTCGATTTTTTTACTTTTTTTTTACCAAACCTTAACAATTAATCGTTCTTTTAAAAGATGTGATTATTGGCTTAAAAAAATATCAAATGTTTGAAAATCGCAAAAAGATGACTGAGTAATGGTTGTTTGAGGGAAAAAATTAAACACTTCTTTATGAGGTTTTTAAAAAAAATTGTTTGCTTAATTTTTTTTAACAAGTAGATCTGAGATATACTTTGCAGATTTAAAACGTTGTATATATATATATATATATATATATATATATATATATATATATATATATATATATATATATATATATATATATATATATATATATATATATATATATATATATATATATATATATATAAATATATATATATATAGCAGAAGTGCCGTAAATTTAAATAATCTATATCTCGAAAACTAAAGCCAATCTAAAGTGTAGATTTGGAATCAGTATCCGAAATTACCTTATAATCAGTACAGTACTTAATCAGTAGATGCCTTGTTGCGCAGTGTAATACGATTTAAATTAAAACATCTTTTAAATTGCGACCTGAACTTTGATAACATGCTTAGATGGACATTTGCTGTCTGGATAAATCGACTCAGATCGATAGGTACGCTACACAACTATAGTAAAGACAAACGGTAAACATTTGTTGCTGTAAAAGGCTAAAAACTCAATTCCGAAAAGTCAATCTTATGGGAGGTACATTGAATAATGGAGAGATTTCGGTCAGTTTCAATAGTGATAACCACATTACCAAACAAATGTCTCTACTAAATTTCATTATTTTGAATAATTAATTCATATGTAAATGACATCCACAGATAGATGTGCATATCATTACCTGA
The DNA here is from genome assembly GCA_933228675.1 of Stomorhina lunata. Taxonomy (NCBI): domain Eukaryota; kingdom Metazoa; phylum Arthropoda; class Insecta; order Diptera; family Rhiniidae; genus Stomorhina; species Stomorhina lunata. Next base: position 1,406,866 of record OW121740.1, on the reverse strand, counting down.
AATGCAGAAAATCATAAAAGTACCAATTTTTTAATTGATTATAAACATACATAATAAATTCGATTTAAAACAGAAAAAGCCTATAGAAAATATTTTTAGTTTTGTGTCCCTAATATCAATATTAAATTTAAATGATGATCGTGTTGCATTTGCCACTACAGAAATTAATTTTCGGTCTTAGCTGATAATATTCTCTTCTATTATTATTCAGATTAATTATAAAAATAAATAAAGGCAAATTGGAAACTATTATAAAAAGTAAAATTAATATAACTTTAAAATTTTCGAAAAATTCCAACAATCACATACGACAGTAATTTTTATTTGTGGAGATTTATTAAATATTTTTAATACAAATTAATTGGTCAAAAATTCTAAACAGGTTGTTAAACAAAAACCTAAATAAATCTAAAATGACAAACCTAAAAAAGTTTGAATTTATTTGTGAATGTAATCGTGATTAAAGTACAAAATTCAAAATAAATAAATTTAATTAAAAACATATACATATTCGTCGGTAGTGCAGAAAATATTTTGATTAGTTGAAATAGAATAATAGAATCTAAAACAAATTATGCGCATAAATTAATTCAATTGTTAACGAGCATTAAAATTAAATTAAACAAATAAAAATCAAAACTAAAAATAATTTACTAAAAATTCTACTCACTTGTTTTGGGGGACCCCCTATTTGGGTGCCATTCTGTTTTTGGTTTGATTTGTATTTGGGGTGATCCTGCCAGAAGTTCAACAACCTCTTCATCGCCATCATCGTCTGCGTTTGCCACATTTTTATGATCAAATTTATATTTCATTGACATTTTTTAATTTTAATTTTAGTTTATTTTTGTTTTAACGCGAATGACTTTAAATTTGTTGTGTCGTCTGTTTGTTTGGTTTATTTTTAAACTTTAATTATAGTAAATGTTTTGTATTTTTAATGTTATAATTTCCCTTATGGCACTAAAATTTTTTAGCACTTAATTGTAATATCTGTATTTATGGATTAATGTGCAAAAATAAGTTTTTATTTTAATTATTTATTTTTAATTATTTCACTGGTTTAGCAATAAAAAAATTGATAACATTTTTTTAGAAAAAAATTTCTTGAGCTTCTTATCAATGGCGCTTTTAATCATTATAAATTTTATTATTTTATGGTGAGAACTTTTGTGTGCACAATTAAATAGATTGTATCTATATTAAAAATTAAATCAACAATTAATCATACACTCGCGTTTCTGACCGACCGCATTTGCGATTTTTGTACTCTTCATTATCGTTGATAAATGTACATATTATAGGTTTGTCAATAACTTTGTAATTTTCACAATATTATATATAATGTTTTATATAAATTTAGTTACTTATAGATAGCGAAGCGATTAAGGATGCCCTTTATACTGATGACATACTTCAGTCAAACTTTAAGTTATAATTTGAAATTCATCAGCTCAATTTGCGTAAAGATGTGTTTTTTCAAGTACAAAATAAACAAACAAATAGGCAGAAACAAAGAACTTGAAGGAGTTATTAAATCGTACCAATAGTTTTCGAGATATTGTAGTTGAATATTAACTGTATTTTTCATATTCGTTCACAAGTTCGCCATTGATTAAATTTTCCATAAGTAGTTGTAGGGTACGAACAATTTTTTTTATATGACGGGGACACATTTATGGCTTTTTTAATTTTGTAGCCGTTATAGTTTTCTAATTTAGTTTGTTTTCATTCGTTATCATGTTTAGTAATAAAAAAAACAAATAATAATAATAAAAATACTTTTAATGACGTTTTTCTTTAACAATTTTTAATTTTTTGTTATATATTTTTAAAATTTATTTATTTACGGTTTGACACCTTTTGTCAATTTGATTTGATTTTCAATTTGAAATTTTTGTGTAACTCTTAATTAGTTGAAGAATTTCTTTAAATTATTTTTTGTTGCAATTATAATTTAATTGGATTATTTTATGTTAAAAATTTAGCGATTTTAAGAATGAAATTTTGTTATTTTTATAGATATTATTATTATAATTATTATTTTTTTTTTGTCAGAATAATTGAACGATTTCTGCACTCTTTGCCAATATGATTTCGAATGATTTGATTAGAGAAATAAACCAAAATACTTCCCGTTTTATATTTGTACGAAATTTTTGATGTGTTAGTGTTTTTTTTAAGTTTTTTGCATACATAAGTATGTGTGAATTTTATGATATAATAAGAACAATGACATACATTAGAACTTTGTATGCATATATACGAGGGTACTATGCGAAGTGCTTTTTTAATTTCTTTGTTCACGTTCGTTTGTTCTGCAAACTAACAATTATTTCTTATCTGTTATTGATCGACGTTATTAAAAACGGGTATCAAAATTTATAATTACCATAAAAAACTGTCATACAAATTGAAATTATTATATTTATACATAGCGAACATGAAATTTGGCAAGTTCAGCTAGTTACAATTAATTATATTATAATTATAATTAATTATATTATAATTATAATTAATTATATTATAATTATAATTAATTATATTATAATTATAATTAATTATAATATAATTATAATTAATTATATTATAATTATAATTAATTATAATTACTGTAAGCCTCCGTTATTTCTTCTATATACTTTGTTCGATTTTATTCCAAATGACCTAAAATTATACTCTGACGAAATTAGGAGTCTCCATACTCCATACATACTCATTTTTACATAATACTCCCTCTCAGCAAAATATTTCTGTATATTACAGACTTTGGCGCTATTGTATATGGTGGTGTAGGGTATAATTAGTTTGTAATAACACATATTGACTACAAACTATTATATAACATTATATTATTCGTTAAACGTTATTCAAAGTTTTCGATTATTTTGTATTTTTTTTAGAACGATTTTTAAAGGAATTATCTTTTCAGACCGTCTTCGTAACCACATTTGCTTTAAAAATTCAAAATAAATAATACTAAGGTTTTATCTTTTTTCAAATGAATGAAATTATTTAATTGAATGAATCGCTTTAATAAAAAAAATTGTTTGTATTTTGTTGATAAAGTTTTTATAATTTTTTTCAAACCACAAAAGAATTATTACAATTATAGGTAGACTCTGCACGTGCCTCCATAATTAATTCAAATAAGAGCTTAAAAGAAAATCTTGTGTTTTATGTTTTCAAACATTTAATTCACTTTGCAAATAAAATGAATGACGTTTGATTTTCGCAACCGATATTGAGATTGATTAGCGAATATTGTTTAATATTTTAACACTATACGTTCGTTTTCATTACTATTTGCTTAAATCATTGACACTGACAGTAAACGTCCGCAACCGTTGTTTTAAGATTCAAAACTGAATTGAGAAAATGTAACCCATAAATGATATTGTCCATTCCATTTCAGCCACTGGATATATTAATTCGTTTCTATATACAAACATAAATATATTTCATTTTTCGCATACAAATCGGTTTATATATAGTATAAACATACATACGATTTACTTATATCGAACATTGCATATGTTCATTGTTGTTAATTTTTTTCCATATCGCGTTTAAGTCTAAGCTCTTGATAAGCGTTTAACACACCAAAATAGTCGCACGGTAGATACTACCGAAGTCTCATTCATTAGCTAAAGCTAAAACTCAAATGTGTTAAATAAACAAATGAGAACACTCTTTAACGTTTAACCAGCCTTCAAATTTTTATTTTATTTTTTTCGTTAGAGTAATACATACTTACTTACTTACTTACCCGTACATCCATCCATTCATCCATGCATACGTAGTATAAAATATATTTTAATTTTTTTTATAAATTTTATTATTTTGCATCATATATAATACAGTTAAAGAAATTTATATTTATTTATCTTACGTCTACATCGTAAAAAAGGTTTAAATAATTGAATGAGTTACATAACCTACACACATATGTATCTATTTATGGCCACTGGCCCACAAGTGATAAATATTTCCGTTCTTGACTTACAACAGATTTTTATCGTGTGGATATTTATACCCTTCATCACCATAGGTCAAAATTGGTCGATTATTTTTGGTACCTCTCATAGGTCCCACTTCCCGGAATTGATATTTTGGCCACAAATATCAATAAATCATGAAATTGAAAAAACACTGATTATGTAAATCTAAATCACTGTATCAAATTTCGTTGAAATCGGTCCACATTTGACCATTGCTCCCATACAAACTCTTCTGTCAAAACGCACTTAATGAGACAAAAATCACTAAAACGCTCAAAAATCTGAAGATAATGAGAATTTTGAGTTTATTTTTTGCATACATAATTTTTCTAAACACTGTAAACAATTTGCTAATTTTCAAGATAATCGGTCCACATTTGACCCTAGACCCCATATAAGTCAAAATGAAAAAAACTGCTTAAATATATAAGTTTTGAGAAAATGTTTGTATGATGGCAAAATTTAGCAAATATTTGCCTTTATAGAGGAAAAAGAACACCTTTGACCTTAGTGGTGAAGGGTATCGTATGGTCGGTCTTGACCGACTATATCACTTTCTTACTTGTGTTTATACAGGTATGTTCTGCAAATCACTTCCACATGATTTTGAAATCACATGAAATTCAAAAACGCTGTAATTTCTATAATTGTTGAATTTTTTAGAGCATTTATCTATAAACTTCTTCATCTTAGGTGAACTGAGTTATAAAATTGTCAAAATAATATGTGAACAACGAATAATTCGACTTAGAAAATTAATATGATTTAAAAATCATGAGGAAGTGATTTGCAGAACATACCTGATGCACTATATTTACAAATATCTGTACAGACATGTTCCCTTTCTTATCACGAGTACTGCGGGGTTTGTACGTATCCCTTTCAAAAAATGCTTTAATTATACAAATTCGAACAATTTTATTTTTGAATTGAGATACGGAGTGAGCCCCCTGATGATATTGTCGAAGCATTAATTGCTTTGCATATAACATCACTATAAAATACCAATATCTCTGTAAAATATGAAATGAATGCAAAAATGAACATTGTACGACGATTGCCATTTATATTTCAAGATTAAAGAAAACAAATAAATATTAATAATCGAAAATGGCTAGCTTGCTTTTTTACAATTTTCTGCATTATAACCAATTTTCGAAGCACATTTTCCATTCCGATTGTGGTACCTACAGACCATGCATTTTAAACCACTTTTTATTTTTTATTTTCTGGAATAAAATGAAGTCGTTAAGTGTCAAATAAGGACTTTAAGGCGAATTACTCATCAAATCTGCATTTTGAGTGCTCAAAAAGTCCATTGCCTTGGACGATGTGTATGAGCTCCTATTGGCGTCCTTGTTGTTTTTATTTCTGCAAAGACTTCTGAAAAACAAATTTTTTTTACAGCCAATCCACTTTGAAAGTAGTAAAAATAAACGCACGAAAATGTTCAAAATGTATTTATTATAAAATTTATAAGTTAACAGCACAAACGTCAAGACGTGCTGATTAGATACATATTGTCAAAAATGTCAAACATTGCATGAATTTTCAGATAACAGCACTTAGATTGACCAATCTCAAAATATTAAAGTCAACCCTCGAACATACATGTCTCTTCTCTTATCATGAGTTTGTTCTGCTATATATTTTACGTTATAGGTATCAAATGCTTTTGCATATTGACGTTAGATAAAAAAATTTATCTCAGTGTATTACAGCTACTGTAAAATATAAATTCGATTCAGTCAGTATATGTACTTATATAGGTATATATGAATATCTGTACAGACATGTCCCCTTTCTTATCATGAGTACTAATATATGTACATATATTTTACTATAGGCATCAATTGCTTTTGCAATTTGACGTTAGATCAGAAAGCACACATGCATACATACATATACTAATACATATGCATTTACACTCTTGCTCAAGTTAAGTCTCTGTTACAATTTATTACATTTAAGTGACACTTTTTCAAATCTTTTTTGTTTTATATATATATATTTTTTTTTTTGAATTAGACTTAAGTTTGTTAGATTCTTAGAAAGTGTCAAACTTAAACTTAACTTTGACAACACAACAGCAACAACAACTACAATAACATTTGTTTTTTGCCTAATCTAAACGTTATCTATTTATTGGTTTACATATTTATCTATCAAATTAAAAATTCTAAAAGCGTGACTTGGCGAAACATTTAATTGATGTGTTCATTTATTAATTTATGTTTTTCAATACTAAATTTATTTTTATTTATATTCTTAGGAAAATATTATTTTATTTATGCTATTTATTTTGTATACTTTTTTGAATTTGATGATAAGAAATAAATCAATGTCACAAATTCGTGAAATTATGTTCAACGATTTAAATTGTTCTTTAAACAGTTGGGAGTGGATAAATTTGCAAAAATTTTAATAAAAATCTAGTTTTTTTTAATTTAACATTCTGAGCACGATAACGATTTCTATTTTTAACCAAATATTTTATTATATTAAAAAATATAAATTTATTATGTATTTTTAAAAATTGAGACCCGCACTTTGACCGTATGTATGTATAATTCCCCGACAACATTCCAATTGAAACAAGGGGTTCTTCTCTCAGAAAATGAGCTGCATCCGATTCTATTTTTAGACGCATTTAAAAGGACCTACATTTTAACTCCGGCTCTGAACGACAAATGCATTAGTTAGAGAAGTCTTTCATAGCCTAATACTCAATAACCAGTGGCTAGCTGAGTTATGAGGTGAACCGCCACTTTTTTGAAAATTTATTTTTTTCAAGTGGGTCTGACCGGGGATCGAACTTGAGACTTCTGGTATGATAACTGCTATACCACGGCGGTTCACAGTACTTTGACCGTATTCTCCCTAAAAAATGTCCTTTTTTATATATAGTTTGAATAAATGCTAGGAACATTTTACTTTTAAAATTAAACGATTTTAAAAAGCAGACACCGCGAAATTTTTCGTGATATCTACCTAAATTTTTTAAGTTTCATTCTCTTATCTGACTTTTTTAACACAACAATGAGATAATGAAAATTAAAAAATGTGGTTTGTTAACCTGAGTATATTTTAACAAAATGAAAATATTTAGTACTAAAATTATGAATTTGTTGGGAAAATAGTAACGGCGTTAATTGACGCACACTGAGTTCTAATTAATGTAAATTAAAAATTTGAATTAAAATGATCAGATGTCTTCTAAATTGTTTATATTTTTACACCAAAGTCATAATTAAACTAGAGAAATAAAAGTTTGTAGAAAGTCGGTTGCGTAGTAAAACATTTTTATAAAGAAATTATCAAGTTTAGCAAAAACCATATTCTATGCTTTATAATATAAACTAGATAGAGTGTTATGTTCGGCTGTGCCGAATCTTATATACCCACCATCAAAGTGTGTTAAATTTAGTTACATATCTAAAATAAAGTGGCTATAGCTGTCATAGTTTAGTGGTTTCCGTTAGTGGTTTTTATATAAGTAATGGTTAAATGTATAAGGATTCACGCACAATTTTACACACCGTCTTATAGCCATAAAAAGATTGTCAGTACAAAATTTCAGCATCATAGCAACTATAACTTGATATTTATCAGCATTTAACTGGTTTCTATGGAAGGATTTATATGGGAGCTATAGTCAAATGTGGAGCGATTCTCAAATAATTTCACACGCTACCTGACAGTTAAAAAACAATCTGTACAAAATTCTAGCATCCAATATTATTACAAACGAAATGACAATCTCAGTATACCCCCATAATTTTTGATGGTGGGTATAAAAATATTTAAGAAAATATGTTAAAGTCGGTGAAGCTCGTTTAATAGATAATAGAACTCTGATTTCGATGTAAACTGAGAGGGATTCAATGCAAACAGTAAAGTTTTATAGAATTTAAAAGAATGTAAGTAAAAATTAATATGATAATTTAAACAAAAGCAATATATCCCCCACCTATAGTAATGTTGGACATAAACCTATATTTCAGGTACAAAAATGATTCTGATCTGTTTCTCTGAACAAGAACTTACAATAACTTCACTATATAAGTAATTCTAAATTTGGTAGCATCATCGTTTAACGAATGCCCAAGCAACACCAAAAATTTTAAATATTTATTAAAATTTGTAATTCAAATCCAAAACTTATTTTGATCTTTGCACCATTAGCGACTTTTAATCTTCCTACAATTGTTAGTCCTTTCATACCGACTATGAGTCTGCCCTTACAACTTCTTATTTTATTGAATTTTTTTCTTTCAAATTGATTTACACGAATACAATCAAATGTTTACAATAAAAAAATACAAGAAAATGACAATCTTACCTCTTATTGTATAATAACATATTGTAATCTTGTTCATTTATCTTATGTAATTTTTTTTTATATAAAATTTGTAATTTTGTGAACATTAAGTAAAGTATGAAACACAATTGGAACGAACGACCAATTTTTCGGAACGAATATTCGTCATTAGAAATAGAAAATATAGGCTTATATGAGTGTGCTCACAATTGATGCGTACGACGAAATTCGTCGTACGTATCGAACATTGCGATAGGTTTATTTCTATTTCATGCGCAGACGAACAACAACTTAAATGGATTAGAGTGGCTGTATTTCTATTTCCGTTGTAAAATATTAGAAATTATATGTGTTCTTGTTATATATGGTCACCTTATAAAATGTAAACAAAAAATATTTATTTCAAATAAAATTATTTAAATGTAATAATCTTGTGTAATAATAAAAGAATAAAATAAAAAAAAATTGCAAATGTTGTGAGTGCGCGATATGTTCGAAAGTGAAAGTAATTTGTGCAAATAAGAAATCAACAAAAATGGCGTCAACAACGTTTATTCGTCCCAAATGTGTTCAATGGACGAATTTACAAGACGAATTTTTGAATCCGAATTCGTCGTGCTGGACGAAATTAGTCATTCGTCCCAATTGTGTTTCTACCTTAACAAATACATATATGCAGTTGGTTTAAATAAAAATTCTTTGATAAATATTTAAGCAACTGCGAAATTTGGTTTTTAATTTGATGAAAATTCTTCAACAAGAAAAAAATTATTAAAATTATACTTATTATTATTAAAATTATTATTTTATTATATATTTTTAACATTGGTTCTATAACCTACTTTTATATTTACTATTTTTCTTAATGTTTAATTACTATACTTAGACTATTGCGCATTAAAATAATGTAACAGATTTCTGGTATCATTTCATAATTTTATTTAATTCTATTAATTCAAAATTTCCCAGAAAGAAATTAATTATAACTTTTATTCATAAATATTGGGGGCAAAGACTTGCAATTTTTATACATGAAATTACAAAGTTTATGTAGAAAGTTTTCCCCATTTAGCAAATTCACAAACCTCCATTAGAAAACTTTCAAAAAGCTTTTTAGTTACTTTTCTGTTTATTTTTCCCACACAGACTTTTCACCACAAAGACTTTGAGGGTTTTTAAGACTCATATGTACATATAACGTTCAATTGTAAAAGATTTAAAATAAATATGTAAACAAACAAATACCACGTTGATGTACATATGTATTAACAAATAAATGTAAAATATGTGAAAATTTGTACATTCGAATTTGTTATATAATTATTTGTCTATTTCCTGTTCGTATAATCACTTACATACATATTTATACCGGCATACAACCACTTGGACAAGAACAGAACTGTAACAGGACGAATGTTCGACTTCTTGCAGTTTCAAAGAAAGACACTACTCACTTATTGTTTAAGTGTTTGTTTATGTGATTTTAGATGTGCGTTATGCCACAATTAACCACAGCCAGCTATTAAATGCAAAAGCAAACAGGACTAATCGATAAGTTCCAGATATCGTCGTGCAAAAAGGGTGGGATTTTTAAGACTAGTCGATTTGGAATTTTGGATAAAGTACTAGACTTATTAAAATTAACCAAATTTCTTCTATTTTAGTATTCAGTAATTTTTAATATGATAAAATTTATTAAAATTTAATATGATTACATTGCAAGAAACATTTTATTTAGTTTTGTTCAATTAATTAAAAAAAAATGCAAACTCTTAAATAAACGTTTTAAATTTCTTTTCATATCATCTGAAAAGATTACCTACCCTTATTTGCCATTCATATGAAGCATTGCATTATATCTTTCACCTAAAGGTGATTTGTTATATCTGTCACCGCAACCATTATTAATATCATTAACAAGAAAATACTACAATTTAAGACGATTTATTTTTGTTAACAATTTTTAAGCAAAATAACGGAAAACAGATTTCAAGTAAAAATTTTAATATTTATTTAATAAGCGCCTAAGATATCGGGTGTTTTTTATTGAGGTATAGAACTTTAAGTTGGCATCACTTTTTTAACTGGCGGCCATTTTGTCAGCTGTCAAGTGATTAATATTTAGTTTGGTTTGCCATTTCATCATGAACAGGTTGACAAAAGACCAACGCTTGCAAATCGTGCAAATTTATTTCGAAAATAATGGTTCAGTTCGCGAAGTTTACCGCAAGCTCCGTCCATTTTATGGTCGACATAATCGTCCATCAGAGCAATTAATTCGGTTAACCATGGATCGTTTTCGCACTACGTTTACTCTATGTGATAATACGCACCCGCAGCGACGTCGAACAGTGCGCACCGAAGAAACAATTGCCGCTGTAGAGCAAAGTGTTGAAGAGGACCCGAATGAATCGATTCGCCACCGTGCACAGCAATTGAAGCTTTGTCCATCAACTTTATGGAAGATTTTGCGCAAAGATCTTGGCTTGCGACCTTACAAGATCCAGCTTGTGCAAAAATTAAAGCCGCGAGACCATGCAATGCGTCGTGATTTTGGTGTATGAGCCGAAAATGAGATTGATCTCGATGCTGATTTTCATCGCAAAATTTTGTTCAGTGGTGAGGCTCATTTTTGGTTGAATGGCTACGTCAACAAGCAAAATTGCCGCATTTGGAGTGAAGAGAATCCACATGAGACCCTTGAGACGCCATTACATCCACAAAAACTGACTGTTTGGTGTGCTCTATGGGCTGGTGGAGTCATTGGGCCATACTTCTTCCGAAATAATGCTGGAGAGTCAGTTACCATAAATGGAGACCGGTATAGAGCCATGATAACCGACTATTTTGTTCCCCAATTGGATGGCATGAATGTGGATGAGTTGTGGTTCCAACAAGACGGCGCTACATGCCACACAGCGCACGTCACAATTGATTTATTGAAGGAAACATTCGATGAGCGCATAATTTCGCGGAATGGACCTGTCAATTGGCCACCAAGATCGTGCGATTTGACACCACTGGATTATTTTCTTTGGGGATATGTGAAGTCGCTCGTCTACGCCAACAAACCAGAAACGTTAGGGGACTTGGAAGCCAACATTCGTGGCGTTATTGCCAACATACGGCCCCATATGTTCGAAAAATTAGTTGAAAATTGGACCTGTAGAATTGGCTTCATTCGAGCCAGCCGCGGCGGCCACATGCCCGAAATCATATTTAAACATTAATGGCATAAAATTATCCTTCCAATAAAGCCAAATTGATGGACATTAAAACGATTTTCTTGTGTTTTATTTCAATTCGAAATTCTATACCTCTAAAAAAAACACCCAATACAAATATTTCAGATCTATTAATTTTTTTTATATCCCTATCGTAACAAAAAATTAAACAATGCCGAACGGATGTAATTCAGAAAATATGAGTCGATCGTGATACTGAAATGTAGGTGACATACTAATATTTCTGTCTGGAAAATATACCACTTTCACCTATTGCGGTGAACCTCATTTTATTTAGGATGATTTCCTTACATTATTTAGTTATATAAAATTAAGGAAATATTCTGTTTTTGAAGTTTATAAAACTTTCAGTACAAAATTAAGAAGATATAAATTTCATAAGTATAAAACTGAACTTAAAAATATGTAATACAAAATTTTAGTGTCGCTAAGTTAAAAAAGGTAAGTAGCGATATCGCTTAATTCAAAATTGATATAGTTATAGATATAAATTTCGAATAAAACACTGCAATAGTTATATTTATAGCTACTTAAAAATAAAGTTTGGGTAAAAGAACTGCCAAATATATTTTTTTGTATAATTTCCAACACTAAAAACAGTCATAATAAATAGAAAAAAGTAAAAAATTGAAAAAAAATAAAAAATGTTTTTTTAAAAAAAATTTCATAGGAGACTTTGGAAACATTTTTGTTCCTTTCTAAAGTAAGTTAAATTAGTGCAAACAAGTTTTTTAAGGTAAGGAGGTACAACGTTTTTTCGAAATTTTTATAGAGATAGATATAAATTAAAAAAAAGCACAGCTAATAATTATAACAACATCTTAAAGCAACGATTTATTTCTTTATTTATTAAAACGTTTAAAAGTATATTTTCCTCGTTTAAATACATACTTTAGAGTGCCCCAAATTTTATAACTGGCTGTGTTTTTTTCGAAGTTTATATGTAAATCATAGTGTAATAATAACAAGTGACTGCAACTCGTCAGCTGTTTTTCAATATTTGTTCTAGTTCAAAATTTGTTTTAGTTTTCTAATGTCAAATTATTGTTATTATTCTGAACTGTAGAATTGTTGTTTTAAATTTTGGCATTAACAAACTTTTTATCCAACAACAAGTTTTTTGTTTAAAAATATTTGTTGATCTTGGATCCATGACGATTTCTAATTCATTCACCAAGATCCAGAATTTAAACCCATAGCCCACCAAAAAAGCATAGCTATGATTACATTCGGAATACTATAAGTCGGCCTGTAAAGAAAAATGCCATATTTGACATTTTTGATACAAATAAATTAACAAATCACTTGAAGCTACTTTTCTAGAAGTTTGTACGAAAATTGCATACCTTGAATGAATTTCCTAAAAATTAACATTCAACTTGAAAATCAATGCAATTACGCATAAACGCAATTATAATGTTTTTATGGGACACCCTAATGTAAAGTCGATTTTCTGCTTTTGACACATTTCAAATATGGCTGCAAATTCTAGTAAACTTTCAACTACTCCTTACATTAAAACATTTTTTGATTTCAATACATTCGTGCAGGGGACTATGGGGAGTCCCAAAACTGCAAATAATTATATGTTTATATATTAAAATAAAAATCATACTAATAACACAACTTAAGTACATACATATTTTAAAAAAGAAACATAAATGTAAATGAATGAATACGTATGTATGTATGTGACCAACTATGGGAACAGTTGGTCACATAGTGGATTATAAAAGGAGGAGCCACAATACATAGACTAAAAACAATCAGTATGTTAAAACTACATATCGTCGGCCTATATCTAAAATGACTTATCTGCAGATTTTAGAAATTGAGATTTTTATACCATGCGATTCCGTATGACGCGCTTTACCTATAGTGTGAATTTTTTTTATCAAAATGTTAATTTATTCGAGACTTATTCACTTTTTTTTTTGGCTTATCTACATAAACAATTTTTTTTTTCGAAGACAAAATCTACATTATTTTTACTAAATAGTCATAGAAGTTGTTAACTAAAAATTTGTAAAAAGGTAAAATTATTAAAACTTTTTTTAATTTTCTGATGAGTGGTAATACGCTAAATTCAAATATACTTTCAAAATTCTTCTATCTTCACACTGTTCAACAGAAAATGCGAAAAAATGTAGTGTACTCATAAACTTCCAAAAATACATTATATAACTCTTAACAATAAGAAGATATCTTCCTTCAAGTAGGAAAGACAAAAAGTTATAAAATCTTTTAACTTTTATAAAAGAAAGTGCATTTTGAAAAATTCACTTTTTCAAAAAATAAATTATTACCAATAAAATGTAATAAACATCGTATATAGTACAATTTAAATACATAAAAGTATCCCAAATCATGAGGGAGTATTGTGTAATCGGAATTACATAAATTTCTTAAATTATGTTACGCAATCCACTTTTCTATAAATTCACTATAAAGAAAATGTGTAGATACATTTTAAAATTTTATATAAAAATTTTCGAAGACAAAACGGCTGATCTACCGTAAAATCGCGAATATTGGTTTTTATTTAATAAATTTTATGTCAGGAAATGAGAAGGAGTCTACCAATCATATTGTAAAAGATCACTTTGTTAAAAACTCACTAATAAGAGAATTTAAGAGTTTTTTGTTTCTCCTGAAAAATCAGTATTTTGCAGATAAGCCATTTTAGATATAGGCGACGAATATTTAAACCTTAAAATTAAAATACTTATTCGACTTCCTTTAGTGCTACGTATGTAAATTGTACATCTCTCAAAAGATAAAGCCAATTATTTGATTAACAAAAAACATAGCAGAGTTAACTTAAAATTTTCCCACACTTTATTTCAGTCTTACATATCTCAGTGTAGCGACAATTAATTCAAATTACCGTAACACTCATTTTACACTTCATTTAATGTTGAACTAAATTCTTTACTCCAGTAAATATAAGAGTCTATTTATTAACCACCACAGACAGACAGACAGACATACAATGAGAATAAAATCCTTATACATCCTTACATTGAAATCTTCTAAACAATCTAATTTCATGGTGGTTTTGACAGAAAAAATTTGAAAATAAAAACATATTGAAATCACAACAGCACCCTTTGCAATTGAAGGTAATTGTTAAAATAAAATTATTTTTATTTTATGATCGGCAAAACAGAAATTAGCCACGTCAACGACTGTTTCAGAATAAGCATCAGTTCGTCTCGCCCACTTCTCCTCCCCATTTGCTGCAGAATTTGACTTTCATCATATGCTCATCGTGATAAGCAAATAAACATACACGAACCCAATCGTCCTTGTACAACGATCAAACAAGTTCAAATGAGTGTGTACAACAAGAAACGCGTGACCAGCGCACGTTCCCAAGATTGAAAAAAAAAACACTCAGGAACAAACAAATTTCCCGAGGCGAGAAAAACCACTATAGTCAAACAAACAATTGAATATGTTTCGGAAACAAACCTTTTCATTACCAGTCATTTACTCTGTTCGACAATGCAACAGACACAGGACGAAGGAGCGCGTTCAACGCTTAACCGGCAATTCAACAATAATAAAATACATAATAGAAAAGAAAATACGATGACAGTAATCTTACGTTTGATGTAGATGTATCTCCACTGATAAGTAAATAGTTTAGGAAACAACCCCCTGCACCGCTTGTATGAATGTATCTTGAATTTGAGAGAGAAACAAATCTAATTGCTAATATGACATTTTCAAGTACAATCCTGTTAAAAAAAAATAATGTTATACATGTATTTTGAGATTATTCCTAAACAGAAATAGAAATTCTCTCAGGATCTCTTTGTGAAATTTACAACTCCCATTTCTATTTAGTGAAGAGTAAATGATGTTGTTCCGGATTTACGAGGCCACAATTAAATTATCGCATTTCAATAACAATAAAACCGCCAAACAAACAAATACATACTTTGTACGAGTGTGTTGGTTAATACTTTATTTAGTCTTACTCAAACATAAATACAAATAAACATGGAATTTAAAAATGTACTTATTTCCGGGTAGATAAAATAATCTACTAGTATTGTACAAGTATAATTATTTGAGGTGTTTTAATCCTCTGACTGTTTTTTGTGCAACTTTATTTTTTTTTTTAATAGTGTGTGGGAAATAAAAACAAGAAAAACTCTTTATTTCAAAAATTGTTTAATTTTTTTAAATTTATCCTGGTTAAGGCATATAACAAAATAGATGACAATACTTTAGGTAATTGTTTTTAAAAATGTTACCTTTCGGTAATTTTTTGGGATAATAGGTATATGAATATGTACGAGTATATCGAGAGCCTATATTCAATACCGCCTATGAACCATTTTTATTTTTAAATGCTTTTTTATTAGAAAACTGTTCTTTTATAAAAGAACATCTCATGTAATAAAAAGCAGATGGAAGATATCTATTAAGACAGTTATTGGCTTAAATATATTGAAGAGGAAATATTGACTTCTAAAGGGTGGTTAAATTGTAATGGAGAGATACACAATCCAACAACGTGTTAAAGTTATCCAGACTTATTATGAAAATGGGCGTTCAAATCAAAATGCATATTGTGCACTTCGTGATTTTTTTGGTCAATTTGATCGTCCAAATGTGCGTACAATCGCAAAAATCGTGGAAAAATTCGAGCAAACCGGGTCTGTAGAAGATGTGAGAACACCAGTGCATGCTCGTACTGCAGAAAATATTGCTGCTGTTCGCGATAGTGTGGCTGAAGAGCCGTCCACCTCAACTCGTCGTCGTGCCCAACAATTGCACCTCTCACGCTCGTCGTTGATGAACATTATGCATAAAGACTTGCATTTACACGCTTACAAGGTGCAATTGGCTCAAGAACTAAAGCCTCTTGACCATTCTAAACGTCGTGAATGGTCAGAATGGTGGCAAGAAATGGCAACAGTGGATGATCAATTTTCGAAGAAAATCATCTTCAGTGATGAGGCACCCACAAAGAGTGCGGTTTATGGGCTGGCGGCATCATCGGGCCAAATTTTTTCCAAAATGAGGCCGTTCAGGCACTTACTGTGAATGGTGTTCGCTATCGTGAGATGATAACGAACCGTCTATGGCCCGAATTGGAAGATATGGATGTGGACGATATGTGGTTTCAGCAGGACGGTGCCACTTGCCACACAGCTAACGAAACAATGGCTCATTTGCGCAACAAGTTCAATGGCCGTGTTATCTCACATAATGGCGATGTCAATTGGCCGCCAAGATCATCTGATTTGACACCGTTGAACTTTTTTCTTTGGGGTTATTTGAAAAAAAGGTGTACGTCGATAAGCCAGCAACAATTCAAGAGCTAAAGGATGAGATAATTCGGCACATTAACGGCATAGAACCTCCATTATGCCTCAGGGTCATCGAAAATTTGGACCATCGGATGGAGGTGTGCCGCCGTGATCGCGGCTCTCATTTGGCCGATATTTTGTTCCATACATAATTGAGTAATACCAATATATCATAATAAAATAAAATTACAATAATTTCCTAAATAGTTTGTGTTTTATTCAAAATCAACATCGGCCCTTGAAATTTAACCACCCGATATTATAGTATTTTGGATATTGAACACTTTTTTGCCTCTCCTTAAAATTTTTTTATTTGCTTCATAGTCGGTATCGAATATAGGCTCACGATATGAAAACTCCGTTTTAAAGTAATTGATATATGTATAGTCGACTTGCAAGAATAGTAAAACTTTGAGCATTTGGTAAACTATCAGGTATGTGATGGACATTTTCGTTTTCAAATCGATCGATTTCAGACATATTTTTTTTTAGCTAATTTTCGGTTATTTTCCCCCCAAAAAAATGAAAATTTTGGCTTTAATCCTTTTGACTAATATTTTATCTTTCATTTGGTTTGATTTTTTTTGAAAAATAACCGAAAATTATCTCAAAAATATATCTGAAATCGATCGATTTGAAAACGATCGTTTTAATTTTACTTTATCGTTACCAGTACATATTTACACGAAACATAAATGTACTATATAAATGTACCGATGCGCTCCCGTTGAACGTTGTCCGATTTGGCTTAAATTTTCAGATCTAAACTTTTAGACCTAGTGTCACAATATTCCGTAGAAAAAGTTTTAAAATTCGAAAAATCATTTTCCTTCAGACAAAAAATTGTCACCCTAATGTACACATATTTTTGTGTACATATTCCGATTTTTCTTTCATCATATAACGATTTTGCTTAACTTCACTTAAGCTGTATAAAGTTTGACCTTGAAAAAATAAAGTCATTATTTTTAAACAACTTATGTTTACATAAAACTACACAATATATATATTTTTTTTAAACAGAACCGCTTAAAGTTACTTAAGGTCCAGTTCAAACAAGATGTCAGTTTCGAAAAAGAGCTTAAGTAGAAAAAACTAAATTTTCCTGAATTTAACAATATTTATACCCTTCACCACCATAGGTGGAAAGGGTATTATAAGTTTGTGCTGATGTTTGTAACGCATAGAAATATTTGTCTTAGACCCACCTTTTAGTATACCAATAGACTTAGAATCACTTTCTGAGTCGATTTAGCGATGTCCGTCCGTGCGTCCGTCTGGCTGGCTGGCTGGACCCCCATGTAAACCTTGTAATCAAACTACAGGTCGCAGTTCTAAAGATAATTTGATGAAATTTGGCACAGATAATTTTTTTGATAATGTGACCATGGCTATTGAAATTCGTCAAAATCGGTCCATTATTTATGGTACCTCCCATAGGTCCCACTTCCCGGAATTGCTATATTGGCCACAAATATCAATATTTTTTCATGAAATTTAAAACAAATACTGCTTATGTAAATTTAAATCACTGTACCAAATTTCGTTGAAATTGGTCCACATTTGACCATAGCTCCCATACAAACTCTTCTTTAAAAACGCACTAAATGAGACAAAAAATCACTAAAACGCTCGTAAATCTAAAGATAATGAAAATTTTGAGTTTATTTTTTGCATACATAATTTTTGTAACAACTGTAATCAATTTGCCAAATTTCGAGATAATCGGTCCACATTTGACCCTCGCTCTCATATAAGTCCAAATGACGGAAACAGGTTGAATATATAAGTTTTGAGAAAATGTTTGTATGATGGCAAAATTTAGCAAATATTTGTCTTTATACAGGAAAAATAACACCTTTGACCTTAGTGGTGAAGGGTATCGTATGGTCGGCTTGACCGACTATAGCGCTTTCTTACTTGTTTTTTTTATATTTTCATCCTTCTCTAATAAACATTTTACCAATATATTACTTCATAAATTATTCGCAAAAAACAAGCAGAAGAAAAATTACACAAAATTGATGATATCTTAAAACTTAATTTCTCGACTTAAGCTAGTCTTCCCTACTGCCACATATATAGTCCATATGATATCCTTCTGAGGCCTTATGATCCACTGGGAGTCAAGGATAACAGAAGAAGAAGATATGATATCCATCACCACTGAGGTTATATATATGGGCATTTCCTGCGGCATTTACGTTCGTACTCTTCTGATGTACAAAAAAAAAATAGAAAACAAAACTTTTCCTAGCATTTTATCTTGCGATTCGATAGCATTTTGGTAGCTCTATGTTTAGTGTAAAAGATGAATTTCATCGAGTTTAAGTTTTCATAATAATAGTTATAAACATGTGGTTCCGAACGTATGCAAAAAAAGAAGTCAACTTTGGAAAACATGAAACATAACAATTTGCGAAATGCAACGAAATATTCAAGAGTGATTAAGACTATAAAATATCTCTATTGGTTTTTGTTTAATTGGTTGAAGGTCGCGCACGTACGATTTTTCCATATGTCCTTTTTATTATTACCATGCATTTTCCCATAAATATCTTAAAATTTCCTTAACAATATTTAAAAATAATAACTATAATAATAATTATAATAAGAAATATATATAATATATATAATTCCCCGACAACATTCCAAGTGGAACAAGGGGTACTTCTCTCAGACAATGAGCTGCATCCGATTCTATTTTTAGACTCATTGAAATAAGAAATGACATAACTTTTTTTTACCAGGTAAAGTAATCTATAATTTTTTTTTTTTTTTTTGAAGTAGCTTAAAAGGAAAACTTAAAGTTTTCCAGTTTCCGGCTCAATTTTCTCAAGTACAAAAGCTGAGATATGATATGAAATCATATTCTATTATAAAAAATATACTTTTTTTACAATTATAAGCAATAAAACACGATGATTATCAATATTATTTTTTTCGAGCCTGGTTGACCATACGGTGGAAATGCCCATATAAAAATAATAATGAGAACTATAGGGTTAAATATGTACAATTAGTTATAAATACAAGTACCGCCCCTTTTTTTGGTGCTAGCGAATAAGAATAAAGTAGGAAAACCTTCTGCAGGATAAGGGATGTAAATCCTTATTGGAGTATGAGCTAAAGAGCTGTTATTAGTCTTGTTGGAATGTTGAATTTTTTTGTATAAAAGCCAAAGTATTCCCAAGAGATGCTGTTATTATATATTAAATCCTATTAGAGTCCGGTTGATATTGTAATTATTTTAAATTATTGAAAGTGAAATTCTTTTAAATTAAATTTTCTATCTCTATTAAAAATGTCGCGTAATCAATTACCCGATTCTTCTTCATCTCCTCCAATTGGGTTAGTATTTGTTGATTGAATATTTAGAAATATAAGGACAATTCGATTCAAAATTTTGGATATTTTTCAAATTATAGTTTCGAAGTTTAGCATAATCTAAACAAAGAATATGAAATTAAAAATTAATAAAATTTAATGTAATTTAATTTAATAAAAAGTTTTAATTTTTGTGTGATAAACATTTTTATTAAACAATACATATTAAAAAAGTGAGTGAAAGATATGTATTTTGTGCCAAAAGTTATTAACCAAAAGAATATTATCAAAGCGTTACCGACGGATTAATAAATTAAATGATGATACTCAATTAATTATGTAATTAGATGCGAATTTTTACTTGGCCGTTCGACTAAAACCTTTAAAATTTCGATACTATTTAAAAAAAAAACACACAGATCACGAATTATTACGGTTCAAAATTAATTGATGTTTTCGCATTTAAAAAATTAAGTTAAAGAGTGTTCTAAAAAAAATATGCATTTACTATTTTAGACAAAATTTATCCATAGTGCAAGAAATAATTTATTTTTTGATCAAGTTAGTTTCTATAGATATGTCAGATACTATTATTTTAGAAATTATTAATTTTCAATAGTTATTTCAATCAAAATGGACTGCGAAAAAAAAGTTCGTGAAAATATAATTAAAACTTTTCAAAAAAATCCGTCATGGACTTTTAAAAAAATAGCTAAAAATTTGAAAGTTGACCCTCGAACGGTTTCTAATGCCATCAAACGGTATAAGGAAAACCTGAGCATTGAAAGAAAACCTAAATCAGGGAGGAAAAAAGGTCCTACAGATATTGGTAAGGCAAAAGAAGTCGAGCGACTCTTTCGAAGAGCGCCTAACACTTCTTTAAGAAAAGCAGCTCGTACGGTGAAATGTTCTACGAATTTTGCACATAGGGTCAAAGCTTATGCTGGACTGAAGACATACAAAGTCCAAAAGGTTCCAGATAGCAATGCTATAAAGAACTTAGAAGCAAAAAAGCGAGCAAAAAAATTGAAGTCTGATTTTATAAAAAAATACACCTGTTGTGTGATGGATGATGAAACATACGTACTGGCGGACTTTTCTAAACTTCCTGGTCAAGATTTTTATGTTGCTGATAAACGGGGCAATGTTCGGCAAGAGTTTCGCACAAAAAAACAAACAAAATTCCCTTAGAAGTTTCTCGTGTGGCAAGCTATTTGCAGTTGTGGCAAAAGAAGTAAAGTATTTGTGGCATCTGGCACAATAAACACAGAAATTTATATAAAGGTGTGCCTACAAAAACGGCTGTTACCCTTTTTAAGAGAGCACAGAGTGACTACATTTTTTTGGCCCGATTTGGCATCATGCCATTATGGAAAAAAGGCACTTGAGTGGTACTCAAAGAATAATGTCATTTTTGTACCACGAGAGGCAAATCCATCTAACTGTCCAGAACTTCGGCCTGTGGAAAGGTATTGGGCTCTGGTAAAAAAAGAATTGAAGAACACAGGAAAGATTTCCAAGAACATGTCCGATTTTATGCGCAGGTGGAACACATGCTTCAAAAAGGTATCAGAAGCAACTGTAAAATCTTTAATGGGAGGGTTTCCGAAAAAAGTCGATAATTTTGCAAAACCCGAATACTAAGTAAACATTTTAATGCTAAATGATTTTGTATAATATGTCATTATATTTGCGTATTTTGTAGAGTTTTTATATTAAAAGGTTTGATTTTTATTTAAGAAAATCCAACTACAAATTTTATTTAGAACACTCTTTATTATAAAAAGTATTTCATCCAGAATATCGAAGTTATCGTTACATATGTATGCAGCACGTAGCGCGAATTGTTTTAAAAAAAATGTCGTCGGTCAAAAATAAAAGTAATTTTTATTTTTTGAATCAGAAATAAAAGTTCTTTATTTACTTTTTTTTAACTGAAATGAAGATATTTTTATTTTTAAGACAATATTTAAGTCTTCAAATAAGTCTTGCGAAAATGTTTGTGTGGTGACGAAATTCAGCAAATATCTTGGTATCATACGAGCCCTTAGATTAAAAATCAACAAAAAATCTTAATTTAACAAAAACGGACAATGTTTTGGTGCATAATATATTTGTTCTTTGTTATCTTGCTACTTTCGACAAACTAATTTTTTTCCAAATTGTTTAGAAGGTGCAAAGTATTTAAGTTTTAATTCAATAACTTTTAAACTACTACTACTACTAAACTTTTAAACTACTACTACTGAGCAGATTGTCTAAAAACAGCTTTTAATTAAAAAAATAAATAAAAAATAACTTATTTTTTATACTATAGACAGACTTTCCAGGGTACAAAACATTCACTATTATTTTAAGTGCCGAATCGAAGTTATATGTATGAATTGCTGATGCTAGAGAAAGAGTAATTAGCAAAAACACGTAATTTACCACAAAGACTGCTTTTAACGTAAGTTTTCAGATACCCTTTCTTTATCATTCTGAGCAAAATTTAAATAAAGAGATAGTTTAATAAATATACATGTAGTGGTCACATAATTGTGGACGCAATACAAATTTTGTAAACCAAAAATTTTATATTTTTCAAGAACTCGAATTTTTTTTAAATCTTGGATGTTTCAAGTTTTTCTGTAGATTTATTACAATCATACAAAATCTGGCAATAAAATTTCAAGAAATGACTAAGTTATTGAGTTTTGGCCCACCGTGCACCGGTATACGTGTTCTAATCTTTTCAAAATGGCTAAAATGACATGTTCTACAAGCATAAAAAAAAACTAAAAAGAAAGTAACACTGAGGTAAATGTCTTTTCTTTTTCTTTATTAAGATATAATATAAATTTTGTCATCATACGAAAATATTCTTAAGACATACATATATGTATATGTATAAGCTATTTCCATCATTGGGCCTTATATAAGATCGATTTTTTTTCTTCGAAATTTAGCAATTTGATTAGAGTTTACTTATAAATGTCTACAACAAATGATTGTCATTATCTTCAGATTTATTAGCGTTTTTGTGAATTTCGTCGCATTAAAGTTGCTTTTAAAGAAGGTCTTGTATGGGACCTATGGCTAAATATGGACTGATTTCAACATTGATTTTCTCATATACATACATATAAGCAATATTTCTTCTAAATTTCATAAACATCTAATAAAGATTGTCAAAATCTCAATTCGAGGAAGTAAGACCTATTGGAGATATCTTAAACAATGGGTCGATTTTTGCAAATTTCAATAGCAATGGTCTTACTATCTAAAAAAATGGGACAGACGGACGGACTGACATCGTTAAGTAGACTAAGGGAGTGATTCTAAGTCATCAGCAAACTTAAACCAATATTTCTATTCATTACATACAGCGGCATAAACTTTTTATACCTTTCCTCCTATGTTGGTAAAGGATATAATAAGTGCGTTTTTTATAACACTGCACAACAGTGAAAAAAGTGCAAGGTCGTGACTATATAGGTCCTATTCTACTATCAAAATGTAGCAAAACCCTATACTCAGTTTGGCCAAGTTTGTAACCGTTTTATTTTTATGGGCCTCCAAAGTTTCCCAATATTATCATGATGCCTAAAAAAGGTGTCATCAGTTTTTACCAAATTGCTCATCAAAACTTAAAAATATCGCTAAGCTATGTTCGGCAAAAATGTAGCAAAGAGTATGGCGAATATTTTATGCTAAAATTTTATGATGAACCATTACATTACATTTTTTGGATATTTTTTAATTAAAAAATTAAAGCGTCCTCTAGTTTTTTAATAAAAACAAATCCAAATTTAATTCCCTTTTCAAAACTGGCTCAAGCATTTAAATTGGTTCACACATTTTATTTTTATAGAACTTTTTATAATAGTATTACGGTCCTTCGAATCTTTAAAATCTATTTTCTTAAAATTTTGACGTGCTACAGCAAAACGCCGAGACACGTATTTCTTTATTTTAAGCCTATTGTCATATTCTGTTAACATTTCCCATGTGTACCAACCACTGTCGTACTGTGTTATAAACTAATGGGGAGAATAGTTTTTTGTGAAAGAAAATTTCAATTGAAAATTAAAATTAAAAATAAAAAGTGAAAAATTTCCACTTGAGATTTTTTTTTTTTTTTCAAATGTGGAAATTCACCGGTAATTGCATTAACAATTGGGCTAATAATGTTATCCCCACCAACATTTTGTAGCATTATCAAAAATACTGTTTATTACAATAAAAAAAAATACTTTAAATAAATTGGGATCTATTTAGTTTTTTTTTTATTTTTATATGGATTTGAAGTTAATGAAATAACATTTAAGGAAAAATATTCAATAGAGATATAATGAGATCATTTAATGTTAAAAATAATAGATATTTTTAAAAACTATAAAATTAATTATATTTCTTTTTGTTATAGCCATTTATCTTTTCATAACTTTGATGATGATATGATAAATGATTTGCCATCGTGTGTATATGCAGGTGGTGCCCCAGTCGGAAGTGGAGGTGGTAATTTACGAATGAGCTCAAATTTTAGGCAAATACAGCAACAATATATGCAGCAAGGAAATGGTATGAATGGAGTCTGTAAATTAAAGTATTATTTATCCTAACTATACAAAGTCGGTCATATATATGCTTTCTTTTTATGTGTGGAGTAAGAAGTTGTTCTTAATAAACTACAAGACATCGAGGCGTATCTTTCTCTATCACACAGCTTCCAAATCTCAATTTACTTAAAAAGTTTGCATATTAAGCCGATGACGAATTTTTTTATTTCAATTTTATTAAAATAATTTAAATGAACCCGTACTAACTAACATATGTACATACCGACATATGTAAATTAAATTTTTGATTAGTTCTGGGGGGTTACTCCGTATCTCGATTCGAAAGAAAATGTTTTCGAAACCCAATGCTTTAAGCATACAAATTCGAAAAATTTTATTTTCGAATCGAAATACGGAGTAACCCCCCTGAAATTCATTTCATTAGCAATGAATCTAATTTTTAAACTTTTTTTTAGAAAATATCCTAGATTCTTCTACAAATATTGGTTTAAACAGTAGCAACAATAACAATAATTCATCTTTAATTTGTGGCAGTCCGAATGCCGGGACTTCATCATACAATTCGGCTCCATATAAAATACAAAGACAACAGGCCAGTGTTCGTGAACGGAAAAGGATCCAGAGGTCGGCACCAACTGGGTATAAACTATGATTTTTTTTAAATTATTATTTTAAGGAAACATTTTTTACATTTATAACTAATTTCAGCCTTGTATTAACAAATTTTTCTTTTTTAAAACTTGCAGTAGTATAAATTCTGCATTCGATGAATTAAGAGTTCATGTTCCAACATTCCCGTATGAAAAGCGGTTGAGTAAAATCGATACCTTGCGGCTGGCAATTGCTTATATTTCATTACTAAGAGAGGTTTTACAATCCGACTACGATCCTTTGACTTATGTGGAAAAATGTTTACGTGGAGAAATTAAAGCGGACAGAGCTAATTGGAATACAAGTGGTAAGAGAGTGTCTTCTAATGTGCATGTTTAAAAATAAATTGGAAAATTCTCGACGAATTAAGAAAATGATTTTTATGTTAACTCCAATTTGTCCAAAACTAAATCGACATTTTCTTAATTTTGTCTGGCTTAAGTTTATTTATTACAACTAAAATTCAGAATTTATTGAAAAAAATAGTAATAATTTTTATAAACATAATTTGTTATGGTACAAGATGAGTTATAAATTAAACAATATTTCACCAAAAACTTACTATATCAATTTTGTTATCGAGAGCCTATTTTGTTTCAGATTTAACAGCACGTTTATCATGGATTAACTGGGAAAATTTGGGAGTTCATCCTGGCAGAAGAACTTTGTTAACATCATTGGCTTTGTCTTCAGATCCCATGTGTGGAACACATTGCGGGGCTCCTTAAATATATTAATTTTTATATCTCAGCTTTGTTAGATTTGTTCATAAGATTCTCATTGTCTTCCAATTGGGTTGTAGCAATATTTAAATTATTTTTTTTTTATATGAATTCGAATGTAATTCATCTGTGTTATTCGTTAGTAACAATTTATTTTAAGCTCATATTAAGTGTATTTTTTTAATTGTCTCTTGTAGATATATTTTATGTTTGTGATTTTTAATTAATAAATAAAAATTTGTATAATTACGATTTTGATGAATTAAAATATTCCTCTAATAGTTTGATAAATAATTTTTTTTTTTTTGTTTTATTGAAGCAACAAATTATTTTTTAATGTCTTTTTTAAACAAAAAACACAAATAAGAATTGATTAATGTTTTAGTACATATTTTTATCTAATACAGCTAAAAACATAAAGAGACATAGTAGAAGCAATACAAATACATATATGTATGTTTTCCTATATATTTAGTTAAATCTTAAAAACATAATAAAACTTAATTGGTATTTTCAATATTATTACTTACTAATATTGTACTTTAAAAGTCATTTACAGTATCTAAGCCTTTTTTCTTCTTCTATGATTTGAATGCAAATGTTATTCATCATTACTTTTAATAACTTATTAGCAAATAAATAAATTAAACGAAATAAGTTTTAAGTTAAACACAACAATTGTTCATATTTGGCCATGAAAACTAACATGTAAGTATATATTATTTTTAATTTAATAAATATTATTTTGGCTAATATTTTGTTCAAATGTTTGTTTATTAATATTTTTTGTAACTTTTTCATCTAAGGCAGTTAAACATATTATAGTACATATATTGATAACACGCCTACATACATGGACAGAGTAATATGTATGTATGCATGAATTTTGTTTTACTTTGGCATAAATTTAATTAATAGATAATGTCTTTATTTATTGTATTTTTTTCCTATTGTGTAGTTTTTAAATTAACATAGCTAAAAAAGTGATGTAATAAAAAAGTAGGATCTGTATTTCAAACTATAAGTAATTTCAAATAAAATGTTTGAAGCTTATATTTATCAAGTGGTCTACATTACACTTCAAGGAATAAATTATCTTAACTAAATCATATAAACTGCGGTTAGGCTTTTATATTTTTAAAAACTTTTAATAAAACTACATAGAACAACAAATAAGTTTAAATAAGAATAAAGGCATAACAGAGAACTTTGCTCACTCTTTACCCTAATAAAGCAAATATGTCTAAAACAATTCTATTAAACACTTTTTATAATGTATACGGCTATTTTTGTTTATTCAAACAAACTAATGAATTATAAAATTTGTTTTATCTTAACCGTTTAGGAAATGGTCAATTTGCAGTTCAATTTTGGCTTTCGATGTTAGCTAATACTTAATACATCTACATTCATACATACATACGTTTTACATAAATAAGTAATAATTTTTGTTAAATTTGTATGTTTTAGTTTTCTAATAAATATTTAAGATTAAATTATTGCCCAACAATAAAATCTAGTTGCAGTTTATGTGTTATTGCGACCAACACATATTTTACGCAGACTTTCCAGTTCACTACGCTTCAAGCGTAAATTAAACATGGTCTGCATAAATGTGTGACAGTCTGTGACAATTTCGTCATGTATTAATGTCTCCCGGAAGAAGTTGGCTAAAGCGCCGATATCATCAGCTGCCAGGATGGCTGCTTTGTGCGTTATAAACATAGTCAAGGCAGCTCGAAAAACAATCTGCAACGTATATTGAAAACATCATCTAACGCTCTTAAATAAAATATTGAAATAATTACTACCTTATATCCTTCGGCAAAAACACAATCCCATATGCGTAAAACAGTTTCTGCGGGAAGAACTTCAGCAAATATACAAATGAACCACTTACTAGCAATAACAGCATATGGTAAACCTTAAAAAGTACAAATTACAAAAATAAATTTAAAATTCTTGATATTTAGTAACGAACCTAATTTTTCTATATGCTTGTTAACAGCTGGTACCCGTCGTATAACCATTTCCTTAAAAACAGCCATATCTCGAAGAAGGTTTGCCATATTTTTGGTATGATACTGTGGTACTATATTTTCCACCATATGCTTTAGTAGCCAAAAAGATTTTTCTTCATCATCAGTGACTATAAGCAATAGACCAGCTATATAATTTAAACCTTGGCAATAGCCAACCTCCCGATTATGGTGAGCATAAGCTATTAATATGTTGTACAAACGCTCTTTTTTAGTTTCAAAGAATATATTGTCGGGAAAAGTGCGAGGTAGATCTATTGATATGGAATCGCTTATTTCTTTTTCGTATGTTGTATTTAATAAACTTTGATAGAGTTCAGGTGAGCGTTGTTGCAGCGTATAAGCACCAGATATTTTCATCCAAACATCAGGACGGAAGGGACCTTATAATTAATTAATTTTTAACAATATTTAAAAAATTAACTTCTATTATATATACCTGGAATCCCCTTTCGTATATATCGTTTTAATTTAGGATTTACATTTGTGAGATCATTGTTTTGCTGCATAAGTGCTTCCCATTTTATTCGCCTGTTTGCTAGTGTTTTCAAATATGAGGACATAAATAGTTCATATGATTTGTAATCAAAATTTTCAGCACGTTTAAATCCATATTCATCAACGTCACTAAAATATCAATTTTTAATTCTTTTAGTTAGTTATTTAATCTTTTATTGCGTTTTTAGTATAATTATATAAAAGACAATACAAACTATATATTAATAGAAGAAATGGTTTCATTTTCATATCTTTCATCATTGCTGTAATTAACATTTTCTGTATTCTCTGAAAAAGTGTATTCCAATCGATTTCCATATAAACTATTAATATTTTCAAGATTTTCCATAAACATTGGTTTCATTTCATATCTCTCAAATTTATTGGCATTAACTTTTTCGGGACTATCTTTACACAACAAACAATTCATTTTTGAATATTAATCGCTTGATTATTAATTATATTTGTTTAAGATATACTTTAATGTACACTCTATAATTTACTTTCACAACTGATTGCGATTTGAAACAATTTTATTTATGCAGATTAAAAATAGATCATTGTAAAAATATTTGCGGTTATGGCAAAAAAGTTAAATAGAGTACTTCACAAGTTCAAAGATTTAGAAAATATTAACGTTAAAGATTTTATTATTTTGTTTAACTTAAGTTTAATTTGATGTTTAAAAAACATTAAATTATGTTTTACTAGTAGTGAAAGTTTTAAATTGTGTTGATCTCAAAATATGTATCAAAATATGTAAGATACCAATGGTGTCTGGTAGTATATTAGGTCATTAGAATTGCGGGAACATCATGTCAGTTACGGAGGGTTATGAATGGTTTCATAGTAATAAATTCAATTTATTTTGTAAAATTTAAATATACATACATATATTTTTGAATATTTTATGTTTTTTTAAACAATTTTAGCGTTTTTAATACTTATATCGTGACCCTATATTCAATACCGATTATGAATCAAATAAAATATTTTGAAGGAGAGGCAAAAAACTGTTTATTATAAAATTAATTTAATAGAAGTTAATATTTTTTCTACAATATATTTAAGCCAATAAGTTCTTAAATAGATTTCTTCCCTCTGAATTTTATTAAAACACATGTACTTTTTTAAATAACAGTTTCCCAACAAAAAGTGTTTTTAAAAAGTATTGGTTCATAGAATAGGTATAGGCTCTTGATATAAGTATATTTTGTAAATATAAGAAAGGGGTAATGAATTAATCGAGTATCGAAGAACCTTAATAGAATATAAATTAGCACTTTTTTTATCATAGAACTTCATGGTAAGAATTGATTTCCGTGTTTTAAGTTTTGTAAGAATGTGTAAATGACGCACACTTTCGCTTGTACAAGAACAATTGGCTACTAATATATGTACATACAAACATAATTTTTTTTTAACTTACCTAAATTTTGAAGAAGCAGTGTTAGCCATAAGAATGTTTGTTGCCTTAAGTGATTTCTTGTTTTCAAAATAAGTTACTTAATCGTCAAATTGACTGAATGAATGAATAGCTGATAAATAAACGCCTTAGATAATGAATTTGCTTGATTTATAAGAATAAGAATGCAATAATACTCCTGCGTTGTTTAAATGTTTTATATTATCAAATATACTTTGCAACAGTTTTTAGTCCTTTATAGTCCTGTAAAAGTCAATTTCAAATGGATAGAAGATATAAATTTTGATTGAATGAAATAATAAGAATACATACCTACTCACAAATAGATACTTGTGTATCTTAAGAAATAGTTCAAGTAGTCTCTAATGTATCCTGGGTGGGGGTATATTGAATGAATGACTGGCTGTTTGAAAAACGTTCACTGTGACATTATTTTAGAGGCTATTAAAAAGTGCATTGCATATTATGAAATAAATTTAAATTTTTCAATTGCAGTCGACCGGTTAGTGTAGTATAAATTTTAATTTATTACTTTTTGGTGGGAGTATTTCGATCGCTATTGCTTCTTGTATACACTTCTCTTCTTCGCCTTCGTCAATCCATACATTTCATCATTTGTACGTACAATCTAGAACAATTTACAAATTCTTTCTTCTTCCAAATACCTCTAGTTCAGCTTTAATGCATTTTTTTGTTGTTCTTATATTTCCATCTAATTTTATCATAATTATTCTATTTAATTTGTTTATTTTTGATTAATTAAACCAAACCAATTTTCTGAAGGGAAGTAATGAATAGTAATGTCAATAAAAATTTCTTCTTGATAATTTCAGCGTTTAAAGTCACTCTATTGTGAATTGAACATTTTTATCTGCCAAAATGTATATTATGTATAATATGTGTGACTTTAACTTGGGTTAAAAAAAAAAAACTTTTAAAAAAAATTGACTTAATTTTCCTTTGTACGTAATTTTTTGCTTTAAAACAGCTTAATGTAAAATTTTTGTCAAATTTATCAAAAAATGCTGTAATGTTAGCATCACTACTTCAAGAAATTGCAAAAATATGTATTAGGAGCTGCCAAGCATAAAAAATATAATCAATATGAGTAATTAAAAAATTTTAAACTGGCAATACTTTGTTTTAACTGTCACAGAGAACTGTCATTCGTTATGCAATTCAGGTGAAAATATTGTAATAATCTATTTGTATTAGCTAGTTAATTATATTACTAAAAATATTATTTACTCCCAGTTGAGGGTCATTTGGATGTAAACAAAATTCGTGATTATTTTTTGAACTTAGAGATAACGAAAATAAAGAAATTCAATACAAAATGTTTCGCAACTGTGCTTTGTCAACAACATCCATGTTGGCAGCCGTCGCTGTCAAAAATGCTAGTCCCGATGCCACCAAACAAGAAGCTGTAAATGATTTATCCCACTATCAATGTAAAGCTACTGAATTGCCTCTCTACGCTCCGTTGCATTCACATAATAAGTAAGTTTAGACATAATTAGTTTTTATCTGATTTGTTCAATAACATCATTACTTGTTACAGGCCACAGAGAACCGCACATCAAGCAGCCAATTCGCCTGTTCATGGGGCTATTGAGAGTGGAGTAACACTTGTTCGTACGGAAGTTCAAGCTGCTTATCAATTGTTAGCTGAACAAAAGAAATTCTTCGATAACTACATTGATGAAGCCAAGGAAAAAACAAAATCTACCATTGATTACTTGAATCAACCTCATAATCTTATGCCCCGCGCTGGAGCTATAGCTATTGGCGGTTTGTCTGGTTTCATTTTTGCTGCCCGTGGTGGTTTTATCAAAAAGCTTCTATATACTGGCGTTGGTGCTGGTGCAGTAGCTTCATTGTGTTACCCAAGACAGGCTGAACAGGTTGCCAAAGATGCTCTCTTTGAAGCTCGCAAGGGGTATGCAATTGCCTACAATTTTGTAAAGGGTGTTAAGCCCGGCGACGAGGTTGATGTTCAGCCCATTACAAAATTTCCCACTAGCCTAGAGGATATAAAATTCATGGTTATTGATTTATACGATGAAGCTAAGGAAGCATTATTTCCACAAAATAAGTAAATTCGGACTAGTGTTAAAATTTTAAAAGGTTTTAAAACTTCGCAAATTGTAAAGTTAATAGCTTAATGACGACGAAAAATGTTCTTCTCTTAATTTATTTCTTATATCATGAGGCGATGAAATTTTACAAAAAGTGTATTAAAATTAGCTACTTAAGCTTTGTGACATAAAAAAATTAACGCGAAATATAATAATTACTTAACGAAATATGCAAATAAAAAATGCATTAGTTACTGGAAGTAAATTTTGAAGTGAGTTATTTTATTAAAACCATAAGCCATCCAAAGGGTCCCCAAGTGAAATTGTCATTCTGATACCACTTTACAAACATATTTATTTTTTTACGAATTCATAAAAAATCTAGTGGTCAAAATAATAATTTTTAAGAAGTAGGAACCTGACGACAAGGAATATCATCGTCACTTGGGCACTGATTAAACCAAATGCTACAGTTAGTCTATTTTACTCTAATGTTTTAGAGTTCAAATAGATCGTTTGGAAACTAGTAACCTAGATGAAAAACCCCAAGATCACCAAAAGCTGGGCTGAGGTAAGTGAACGAGTCTTCCTCCTCAATATTATAATAACTTCTGCAGTAACCATTGCTCTGAAGATTGAGTCTTCTAGCATGTCATGCAGTGTCCTGCTAGGATAGACATTAGCTTTCGTAGTCTGTCTAAGGTAGAAGTTGGCCACTTAAGTATTGAGAATGAACATGAAGTTTCTGTGGTCCAGTACATCTGCTAAAAAAAACTATTTGCTAAAAATTTAGTACGTTTTCATTGCCAATGGAAGGAGGTAAGTGCAAAGGATAATAGTCCATTTGATAATTTTAAATTTATTTGCTTACAATGGTAAAATAAACGATTTTTAATATTAACTCAAAAACTTTTTATTAATATAATTGAATTATAATCCTTGTTTTTAGTTTATTTTCCTTCTTTGGGCAAGACAATAAATGTTTTTTTTTTATATTATTATGGTCCTTTTTTATAAATAAAAAATATATTCTTAATAATACTAGAAAACATTACAATATTTTTTACAATTGAATTTTAAGCTAAAAATGACTCTCAAGTGTTTTCAAATATAAATAATTTTTTATGAATTTATATACAAAAGGAATGTATTTTTTAATAATTTAAAAATGAAATGAGTAGAATTTAGTAGATGTGAATTAAATTAAATAAACAATAATAATTGTGTCTAACTACATTTTAATATAATAATAAAATAAATAAAATCACAAGTTAATAAAAAATGAAAAATAAATGACAATTTTAGAGAAATAATAAAAATTAAAACAATATTTCAACAATTGAGTTTAAGATATTTACATATACGATTCGTTAAACTAATAAATGATAATAAAAATATTTCATATATGCGGCTAAATAGTGAACAGCTTATCACGTTACATTTTCGATAATCCAAGGCACAAATTTTGAAATTCTCGTACAAACACCGGGCAAGTTGGCTTCAGCACATCCAATACCCCACGATATAATTCCAGCCAAGAAATAACGACCATCTTGGGATTTAACCTTAAAAGAAAAAGGAATATCTTAGTATTCAAACTTTACCCATTTATAAAATACTTGTATACACAAACCTGTAAAGGACCGCCCGAATCACCTTGACAAGAGTCTTGTCCCCCCGTCTCGTAACCGGCACATAAAAATATTTCTGGTATAAATTCTTGTCTTCCAGCTCGTAAGAACATGCTTTTGCAGTTGTCATTACTAACAATGGGCACTGAAACCTAAAAATATAAAAATTATAATTATCGAACTTTATTTTTAATGCTAAAACTTAATAATATTTTGCATACCTCTTGCAGAACGGAAGGCAGTGTGCCTCCTTCGCTCAACCTTCCCCAACCTGTGACAGTTGCATTCATACCAATTAACAAGCTGTCCGTTTGTGGTAAACATATAGGACTAACATGAGGTGCAAATTCTAAAGGCTGTTCTAACTTAACCAATGCCAAATCGTATTCGTATGTAAAGAAATTGTATAAGGGATGTACAACCTTTTTAGCAACTCCACGTTCAATGTATGGTAATTGTTCTTGAACATGTGAAAAATCGTATTCACCCACACGTATGCGTATTTGAGAAATTAATAAACTGGAATTATAGGAAAATACAAAATATTTATCTAAAATATTTTATTAAAATTAAAATATTTACTCATCAACACAGTGACCTGCAGTAGCAATCCAGTTTTCATTTATAAGAGCACCACCACATCGGTGAGTACTTGAAAATCCAAAAAATGACGTACGGCGCACAGAAACTTGCCAGGGCCAACGTCCAAATGCTGCACTTTTACCACCTACAATGCGTGTTTCCGGTCGTGTCAACACGGGTGTTCCACATTCTGTAATATTTTCAATTATGTTTACAGATAAGAAATCGTAATTTGATTTTGAAACTTAAAAACTATATAAAATTTAATTAAATACTTACAACGTTATAATTTAATTATATGTAAGTAAAAAATTAAATACTCCAATCTATTAAAACTTACCACTTCGTGCGGCTGAAATCGTTTTTATAGTGGCGCTATCACTGTCCAAGTGATCCCCAATTTCATTTGATTCAATTGAGCTTAGATTTTGTGATGGAGGTAATGTGTATGAAGATGATGACGATGACGCAGCAGTTGATGTTGTAGATGGTCGCTGAGAGGATGTTGGCCTTTGTGAAGTTTTTGTTGGAAAAACAGCGGTTGTTGTTGTCGGCTTAGACATTGTCTCTGTGGTGGATGAAGTTGTCGTTGTTGTTGTAGATGGGTTTGTAGGAATATACATTGAGGTCGATTGTAATAATGCTGATGATAATGTTGTTGTAGTTGATGCGGTACTACTGCTTGCGCTCGAGGTAGGTTTACTATAGGGTTTGGTAACATTAGGAGGTGATGGCTTTGATGTTGGCTTAGTGCTTTGTCCAACAACCTTTTAATATGCAAAAGAAAAACAAGAAAATAAAAAATCATTTAGTCATCTTTTAAATTCTGATCATAATGACGTCGTCTAATAACTCCGCCCCTAATGTGCAATGCATAAAACTCATACATACACACAAACATACATATATAAAACAAATAATGATCCTTATTTTATTCCTCTAACTCCACTGTTACATCAACAAGGCCTGTGGTCAGAAAAGCAGACGAACTAAATTCCCAAAAAAGAAAAAAAAACCATATGCATAATGCTATTGAACAGAAAGGAAAACCAAAAGGACAGACACGATAACACACATACATGCATAAATATGTACATACAAGTTTCCCGAACATCTGACTGAGATCTGAGTCACACTTACCCACTGAGACTGTATGTTTTCTTACAGAACAATGTTAAAAAAAAATAATGTACACAGATCCTAACAAACACATACATACGATCTAAAGACGACGATGGAGCTTTTATGGTGCCACACCCAGAGTCGAGACAATCTTTCATCAAGTATTTTTAAACAATAAAACGTCCCCTTGGGCCATAAATTCATTATCCCTAACGCGAAGTTAGCCTGTCTAAGCGGAATGGCAAACCAGCAAAAGATTATACCAAAAATTATGTATGTACAGTATAAGTAGAAATAAATGACCAGAATCCCTTCTTTCTTCAATTGCTTACCTGATCAGGTTTTGTTTTTGTTGTTGTTGTCATCATTGAAGTCGTTGTTGCCGCAGTTGATGAAAATGATTGAGACGGATTCTTGGAAGGCTTAGTTTTTGTCGTTGTGGTTGTTGGCGTCGTGCTGGAATGAGTATTGAATGAAGGTTTTTGTGTTAATTGTTGTTGATGTTGTTGAGTCAACCAATCTAGAGCCGTGGTGGGCTTTTTGCTGGGCTTGGGTGGCTTTGGTGGTTTGGGAGGCTTAGGCCTTAACGTGGAAGGTTTATCCCATGATGGTGGCCTCGGTTTGGTAATAAAATTTGGTTCAGTCGTTAAATGCCAGTGTTGTTGCTGATGGTTAACTAAAATATTAAAAAATTAACAATTTATTCAGAATATGTAATAAAATTTTGAAGGATTAAAATTTTGGACGTTTTTTGGTATTGATATTTCGTCATTAAAGACTGCAGGAATTTTAAAGTTATTTTATAATTTACTTGTCACTGCAGCAATACTAGCCGATGATTGCAAATCTCCAAAAACTGAGTTAGACGTCCACAAAAAGGAGGGGTCATCCGTGCTGGTTGTGGTTGAGGTCGTGCTTGTTGTTGAGCTCGATAAAGCTGTGCTAGCATACGGAGGTTTAGAATAGTGAGGTTTTAAAAGAGCACCTTGGTGATGGGGTCCTGAAGGTCTTATAACCAAAGTACCAGCTCCATGTGGCCTTTCTATAGTAGTCATACCGCTATAAAATAGATTTAAAGTAAATTAAAAAAAAACTATGTATAAGAGCGGTTCAACTTCATTAATATAAAAAAGAAATTAAAAACGAACAATACACAATATCTTAATCAAATTCTAGTAGTAGTTATTACATTTATTACGAACCTGATACTAGGACGATGGGGTTGTTGTGGCGGCCTGGGCCTGTGATTCATTCCACCAATACCTAAAGGTTTAGTGGGTCTGGTATATGAAAACGTATTCTGTTGTACTATGTTTTCCGTGTAGTTGTGAACACAACAGGAGCCAAACATGAACGAATCCACACACATACCAACATGACGTCCTTCTGACTTTATACACTCCCATACAAACATACAGGTTCCTTCAATACGACCTGTTGAACAAGGTTTTGGACTAATTTTGAAATTTTGACTCCTCAACAAATTATCGTCCAAATTATGCTGAAGTTGAAGTCCATTGTACCCAAAGGCTGAACCACCAATGTTATGAGGCTGTCGATAGTACGAATCCTCATCATCCTCATTCGAATTAAAAACAGAAGTTTCATTTTGACGAAAATTACTGCTAAAAACATTCGTCTCGGCTTGATGAAGATAACCTCTCGCCGGCTGTAAATCTCCATAAGTTGCCAAAGCGAATGGCAAATGCGTTAGCCTATATAACAGACAATTGACTAAAACTGACGCTAATAATACTTCTAGTATTTGGTTAAAGCAGGACTTATGAGGCCATCGAAAATTTCTAAAATATAAATGTCTCGTACGTTTGGTTAACGATTCATTTCTACTACTATCATGATGCGGGTGAAAGTGATAATGTCGCTGTTTATTGTGAAGCGCTACTGGATCATTTTTATGCGTCGTTGTTGGTCGATGCCGTGAAGTATATTTACTATAATTGTAGGTTTGATTTGGAGTTTCTTCTTCCTTTTCATGCTGTACCGTGGCAGTCTGGTTTTTAGCACCATCATATTTACTATTATCATCAGCATCATTGTATTTATTGACTAGCCATTGCCGACTATAGCGATTCCTCCTCATGTTTCAAGTGGATGTTGTGATCTAAAGAAACGAGTCATAATGACAAGAAAACAAAAGTGGTAGAGATCTGATGAAAAAGAGTTAATAATAACAAAAAGGTTTTTGTGATAACATTATTACCACTTAGTCAAGAATTTCGAAAGTTGTTAATTTCTTACACAAATATTAAAAAAAAAGTTCATTTTTATACAAATAATACCTATATTTTATACATTGTTTTTGGTTTCATGTTTTTCTTAGCATGATAATCTATAAGCAGCATCAAATCTTTTACTATTTTTAAATACAATACAAAAACATTGCGTGAGTCTTTGGTTTATAAGTTTAATTGTTAATATTTCTAATTGCTATCATCACTATTAAATATTTCTGTTTACTACTATTACAATGACTATATGCACACATACATATTTACAAGTACATATCTACATACATACGTATGTATAGCTGATATATATTAAAGCCATTTGCAGGCAAAAACATGGACTTATCGTCAACTATTTGTTGCTGTTGCTTTGATGGCAATAATGCTGCCTGTCTAGTGTTTTCAACATACGATCAACAATTTGTTGATCGAAAAACACACGTCAACAAAGTTAAAATGTAATATATATACTTATGTTCATCATTATATGCATATCTTTATAAAAAAAATCAAACTTCTTAAATTGGAGGATAGGAGGGTATATTTTAATAAAATTTAAAAGGTTACTTTACTTACCCTAAATTACCTCAATAATATATTTTTTTTCTAACAACAAACGATTCAAATGTGTACAAAAGTTTCTGAGATATCGCTTAAAAATATTATTGAGAATATCACAGTTTTTTTTGTCAGACAATATTCAAAATAATTTAGTAAATAGGTAAATACTCGTATATAGTATAGATATTTTGAATTCTTCTTGATATTTGATTGTACATCGACGGTCGGTGTCTCCCTATATGAGTTTTACTGTACTCATGTATTTTTTAAGTTACAGTTATAAATTTGTAATAACAGGTCACCAATAATCGTTTGCAAATGGAGCAAAGAATGCCAGCCTACGCGTATTGAATTCATCAGTGAGAAGTTCTAATTGCGATTTTAGAAAATAAATGTATGTTTTTAAACTTTTCTCGTAATTGTATCAATAAAATCAAGCCAAACGAATAGACAGACAGACAGACAGACTGAATGGCAATATTGCCCCATTAAGCAAATAACTGTCAACGTTAAAACAATATCAATTGAGTATCATTTAATAGAAACCCTATTTAATATGTACATACTTCTATAAAAACATATAAGTCGTCTAAATATAATTGTTAATGGGATTGCATTTATAGCAGCAACATTCATTTATACATGTTATTGGCAACATTTTTGTTGTAAGCAACCAGTGACTGGTTTAATTGCAGCTTTTCACTTTTGCTTTAAAATTGTTTATTAAGAAAATAAAAAAATAAAACAAAAACAAAAAAACAAACAAAATGTTAAGTAAACCCATTTTATTTTGTCTTGCACTTCCATGGAACCGCAAGAGCAATAGCTAAATATTTTAGCAAATGCAATTAAAAAGCTGTGCGTTAGTAATTTGCTAGAGGCTACAAAATGACTCTTGAATGTCTACCGTATGATCCACATCGCATATTTTTAGGGATTGGTATTATAGCTATATATTATATAGAAACTCATACACTTCTCTCTTGTAGTCATACAAGAAGAAAAGTATTCCGCGTTTTGGGTTTGGTTTGACATTTGTTTGCCATATGCCTAACAAAAATTATTTGGTTGGTTATGGTGGTTTGTGCATACGTTCATTAGATATGTATACTTCTACAAGTGTTTTTTGGGGACACAACTCAATTGGATCGGTTGAAAGACACCTTTTTTATCTCATTGTATATGGCATTTACTTGCATGGTGTTATAATACACTACAATGAAATTGAACATGACTCCCTTCCATTTAGGCAATGTATACGATTAAGACTACGAAAATAGGTTTTGGAAGGGAATTTCTTCCGTTTGAATTCGGCTTAAAATCAAATTAATCAAATAAATTAAAATCTCAGCTACAATACATAAATTGGTGTTACAACGTAGGTTCAAAAAAATTAGAGGTAGAGTCACTGAACTTAGTATAAATCTTTAAAATTCAAATCGTTACAATTCTTATTTTGTTAAAAAAAAACTCGATCAGTGGAGGTTCCTAAATCAATACTTATATTTTTGTAATGATTTACAATAGACAAATGTGAAAAAAATAAAACAGGATAGAAGCAGGAGGCATTTTGTCCCCGGTACTTAAATAAAAAATGTAGTTACGTACTTAAATGGCCTATTTTTAGAACCTGTTAAAGTCAAAGGCCGAGCAACTTTTCGCCTCGATCTTGTGCGCATATTCTCCAATTGAGTAGGCTAAGCTTTGAAAGATTTTCCTCTACTTCGTCTTTCCATCGAAGTTTTTAATTCTAAATTTAGGTTTTTATAGTAATTGCTTTTCCGGGAGTGGATTACGAGCCCGATGTCCCAACCCATATTTTTATCGGGTAATACCACGAGGAGGTCAGTGTCCACAGTTGAGATGAAGGATAACCAAGAAAAGTCTGGGCTTACCAAGTTAAGACCAATCAGAACCGTTGCTGGTACCAACATCCCCTATATCACCCATAAAAGAGTTTAAAAGTATGAATATACAGTCATTTTTTATAGGTTTCTTTTTGAGCATTTTATGCTTTGGAAATATAACAAATTTAAATGGTTTACGACCTTATATTTGTGATGCTCTTAATAAATAAGTGATTATAAATCTAGTTTAAATATTTTAATGCTTATTGATGTCAGAAATAAATAAAACATTGTACGCATATGTATATGTATTCTTATTTTTAGTTCGAAATTATAGTTTAGAATTAGTTTAATGACCTTTTATACATACAAATACATATTATGTATATATGAAGAAAATAATAATTAACTAGTAGTTGTTTATAAACGTAAAAACAAATAACGTTAAACATATCATTCATCATTATTTAGGTGTTTAAATATTTTAACTACTTTATTAACGTTCATGTAATTAACAGCTAACGACAAAGCAATGAAAACACTTAAAATTATTTCACAAATCATTAAAATTTTGTTTGGTTTAGATTTGATTTAAATATAAACTGGTATCAGCAAAGATCAAGCAATTATTTGAACATGCAAGATCATCATAAATACAAATTTGTATTTGTATTCTCTTTAAATTATACAATACTAATTAGGGTCATTTGTTTTAAAGACAATCAAATTCTGTATTATTAAACTCACAGGCTATAAAATTGACACTTTAAGAATTGTCGCCAACTTATATCAAAATTAGAGAAATTAAAGTGTTATCGCCTAGCCTTTAAATGGGAAAAAAACCCTGTTACTTTATACTCGTATGTGTATGTTTTTTATAAATATTGCAGAAAAATCCATTCAATATGAATTTCATTTATTCATATTTCATTCGATTGTCTTGGTCTGCCACGAGTTAATGTAATTTCAGTTTTCTTTTGATCAATCACAAAAAACCTCCCGCCATTCAACTTGATGCTCATATTGTTGTCTTTTTAATAGGTTTTATGTTTCTATTCAAAATGTTACACAGATTTTTTTTCTTTATTTTAGACAAAATATTAACAATACATTATTGTTTGATCATTTGTCTATGTTGGAGTATTTATGTATGAAATCGAATATTGTTGGGGGGTTTTTGTTGTCTTCAGACTAATCATTATTATTGATCACGTGTGGCGTTGCAAATCAAGTTGATTGATAAAGAAAAGTTTGTTAAGTTGTTCCATACCAAACGAACATACATATGTACATGTTTTCATAGATATGTACATACATACAAAGTGTGTACTTGTTTGTGTACAAGCGCTTACACGTTTTTTAATAGATGCCCCATTGGTAGCAAGTGGTTGTCAATAATGATTTTGGGTTTCTTTAGACAAGAAAAAAAGCTTATACGATCATATGGATGACATATACTTAAGGTGAGAGTTTATTAATTACTAACAACAATTTTGGGGTTTTATTCAAATTGGCTCAAATAGTTATAATACATAGACTTTTAATTAAAAGTTGTGCTTAATCATAGATTTTATTTTTATATTTTCGAAAGCTTAGCGAAAAGAATATGCTAATATATACTTTAAAATTATATTAAAAATTCAGTTTCTCCTATTCTAAATATTTTCTGTGAATAGAACAAAAGACTTAAGAAACAAACCTTTACTCAACTTTATCACAAAAAGGATATGCATATGTAAACATACATACATACATATTCATATGTTTGTTACGCACCTTAAAATACAGAGATTGACGTAAAGTCTCTAACTTTCGAATTTTAGCTGTAAAAATTACGAATATGATTTATATCGCAACTGGGTCCACATTTTAATTTTTTTTTGAAATAAATACTTTTTAATAAAAATCAGTTCGATTACATTTCATTAGCAAGAAAATAAAGTAAATTCCCCATATTTCCTCAATCTATAAAATATGAACTTGACAAACAGTAAACTACGTTCCTCATGCACTTGATGTCGGAAGTAGCTACTTTCAGGGAATGCGGCATGGCGTACACACATCAAAAGCAAAAATCGTTTAAAATAATTATGTAACTTACGTTTATGTAAAACATTATTACAACATTAATATCTATTATCACAAACTCATGCATATTAAATACTGCTCATTACAATTATTTAATAATTCACCACAACTTGTTTTTGAAAACATTACATTTTTATAATTCGGTTTTCATGTAAACTTTACTACTCGTATGTATACTATTTATATACTAGTTTGCAATTAACTAAATCTGTTTTGGGATTAACCAATTAACTAAAAAATAAATGTATGTATATAAATTTATGAAACTAATTAGAGTTTTGTTTGTATGTTGCCTTTAGTTTAAAATCTGTTTTAATTGCTAAAAGCATTAATCTCATTTTACTATTGAATGTTGAAAATTCGATTTCGAAAACACTTTCTGTTTTTTTTATTATTCTTGTTGTACTCGTGAGTTTTAAAACAAAATAAAATTTTCTGTTATAGGCTACAAACATACACACAAGGTATGTAGATGCAGTTGTAAAACTGTTCTATTTTTTTATATTTTAATTGAACCATTAAATTCCAAGTATCTTTAATGGCCATTAATGGCCAAATCTTTGTAGTCTTATACAGTTCATACATACAAAAACAGAAAACGAAAATGTTAATTGCTTAAAATGTTTTAAATTAAATCCATTTGTACCCAAAGATATTGATACATATTAACATTCACTTGACTTGCCTGGATGTTTATCTTTTGGAAATTTTGTAGCTTTAAGTATTGCATTTATGTATTTCTTTTCAGTGAAATTATTGTAGAAAATCATTTAAGATTATAAAACTTAGAAAAACTATGATAAATAAGCTAATTAGCTAAAAAAAAGAAACACTAAAAATATTGTTAATCT
Organism: Stomorhina lunata; assembly: GCA_933228675.1. Lineage (NCBI taxonomy): Eukaryota > Metazoa > Arthropoda > Insecta > Diptera > Rhiniidae > Stomorhina > Stomorhina lunata. The sequence goes on along the minus strand of OW121740.1, from coordinate 1,363,741 downwards.
TAAATGGGGTCATAAATAGAAAAGTCTTTATTTTAATTTCTTTCACACTAAATATGTATGTATTATGTATTACATATATATATATTTATATATTGAAAGTGGAGGTGTGTCCACAAGTGTAGACAACAGAAATATTTTGGTTATGTAGGTTAATTGCAAAAACTAAACAAAAAAACAAAAACCATTTTATATTTCGCGAAAACAGTTTTTTGTTTGATGTAAACTATTAAAGCATTAATACTCGATATAAATCTTCTATAGGTGAGCAAAATTAATTTAGTAAATATTTTACATTTCTACATTTATAATTTAATACTTTTTGTTGTCATTCCCGTGAATAAGTTTAACGCTCATTTAAAATAGTTTAATTTTGTTGCATAATTTATGTTTATTTCATTGTCTTCTGCAATTTGCAAAATGACACAAATAAGTCACGCATGCTTACAAATTTACATTGCACAGAAATAAAGTTGGAAAACAAAATTAAAAAAAAAAACGTAACTCAAACTCTTCAAAGTTTAAGCAATAAATGAAATAAAACAAGAGCATGATCAAAGAGTTTGTTAACACCAAAATTATTTAACTGTTGATCAAAGAAAAAGAAGAAGTGTTGTCACTATACGTTACCAAATACAATGTTCGTTTATGTAAATGGATTCAAGTAAATATGTCGTTGTGATAAAGATGTCATAATTAATAAATCCAATTGATCAATTTATTTTCTTTCTTTTGATGTCTTTCATTTACAGATCCTACATATAAGGAGTTTATTTCTTAAGTCTTTTGTTTATAAAATCATTCTTTATAGATACGTTCCATAGCGTAAGCGAAACAAAAATATAATGGAAGTTTGACGTTGAAAATGGGAAGGTCAATTTTGATATAGACACATGGTCTTTCTGACAAATCTTAAAACTCGTAGTAGATTACTATTTTGACCAATGTTTGGTCGAAAAAAACCGACTCACTTCAATGTTAATATAATTTTCTTTAATAATGAATCCAGTAGTTCAATTATACAATGATAAAAATGTTTGTTAATGAACGTGGACTTTTAAGCTTTTTGTGAACAAACTTTAAAAAGTTTGAAATATTCACAATAAATTCTTAAATTTTAGAATTGCTGGGAAATAATTAAATTAAATAACAAAGTATGAATGAATATGAATGTCTGTAATATACATACATAAGTATGTATGTAAGTATGTACGTGTGTCTATGTAATAATTTTGATTTTAGTCTTTGCTTAATTCTGTTATGTCATTTTAGTCGAATATTATTGTTACGTGTTATTCTGTCATTATTCTGCTTGATGGCTTAAGGTAATTTTAGCATTTCTATTAAATCCAACAAATAAGTTAACAACTTTAATAACAAGGAATTTCATGATGTTAAGATTTTGTTGAAAAACATTTGTTTCTTGATTTCAAAGGTTTAAGTGCCTAAAATTATAAGAAACTAATTTAAATTATATAATAAACTTACCAAATTTTTTTGTTTTTCCAATTATAAAATTGCGCAGAAACACAATCATTAAGTCACTGATCGATACATGGACAAGGAAATAACTAAAGTATTTTCAAATTTTAGTTTTGAGATTGAAGAAGATTAACTGCATTTAACAATTTTCTGTAGTTTAATACGAATATATTATTTATTTTTTTTTAAGATTTTTAAACCATAGGTTTTAAAACATTAGTGCATATGGACTTGGTTATATTAAAATTAGTATAACTTCTATTTAAAAACTAACAAATTTAATGATGCTTTAATTCATATCTTTAAAAGTAAGTGTTTATTTTATTGTTTAAATGTCTGTTTTTTTATTTTTTGTAGGTACTTTTCTTATTTTATTACTTAAAAATTTCTCCATTGACGTTAGGAGTCATTGGTATTGTATTTATTTTTTTATTGAATGCAATTTTTTCTCTTATACTGTAACTAACGTTTCGGTGCATTACACCTGAGTTATTTTTATTATTTTGTGAATTGATTACGTTTTCATGCCACTTGCAAACTACATACAATAAATAACTACTAACTTTTAACAAAATGAAAATAAAACAAACAAAAACAACTAACGTTAAGTAAAAAGTAAAAACAAATACTAGATAATATTTTAATAATGTACGAGTATGTAAAATATTTTCAATTCATTTCTTTTTTTTTTGCAATCTTTTTGTTAAAAAACCTTAAACTCAATTCATGACTTATGTTTCTATGTATGTATGTAGATATGTATGTGTGTATTCTTCTCCTTCTTCTTTTGTTGCTGCCAATACTATAGTACAGATAATGATGAGTTTTTTTATTTTTTGCTTTTTTTAATAAATTATATCATTTTCTCTTTTATTTCTCACATTGACTTCTTTTGTGTTTTGATATCTTTTCATTTAATTTAAATAATTGTTAAAAAATCTAAATAACAACGTTTTATATTACGAGTAATAGGCAAAACATTTTGATATTGCATTTTTATATTGCTCTTATTTAGTTCAACTTTTTTCTTTAAAATGAAATTCGTTTAACTTTTTTAATTTCATTTTGTTTATTTATATTTCACTTTAAATTAATTCGCTTTATTATTTTATAGTTTTATTTAATGATAAAATCGTTACTCAGTCTTTTAGTTACAAAATATTTAATTTTATTTTCAAAATTCGTGAATTTTGTGCCCATAGGTGTTTTACATCCTCCAAAAAGAAAAAAAATTCCAATAAAATCTGAAAAAAAGACAATAAAAAAACAATTAAAGTAAAAGTTTTCTGCTTTATAAAATAGGCGTTCAGTTTATTTTTTATTCAATAAAAAAAAAAAAAAAACATACAAATTGTTGATGACTTATCATTAATGTTGTTTAATTTTTTGAATACATCGAGTGTATTTATCTGAAGTTATTGGTCAGATGTTTATTTTTTTGCAATAACAAATCTTAAGTTTATTAATCAGTTCTGAAAAGCGTGAGTCTTTGTTTTAAATTATTGTATTAATTATGTAAATTTAAATGTCCAGCTGATTGCTTTTTTTTTCAATGTCTGAATGTTTTATTTATCTGCTTTTTTTTTTTTTTTGATTAGTTTTATATCATAAATTAAATGTCTTCTAATATAGAAAGCTTATTTTTAAATAGGTTATATTTAGTTATTTGTAGTCCATTTAAATTTGTATTTCTTGTCACAAATTTAAATTTATTCATAACATAATTATTAAGCATTTTAAGTTATAAGGCGAAACAATTTAACAAGGTTAGAGTAAACGATATCATGCGTTACCTTCATCTGGTCTTTGCGTTGAAAACGACGCAAACGCTTTACAATTTCGCTGTTTTTTTGGAAGTTCTAGCTTAAAGTTAACAAAATTTATTGACTTTGTAAAAAAAATGAATTTGCATAATTTTGGCTACTTTCATGGATCTTTTTTTTTATCAATTATTCTGCTTTTAAAAGATGGTGAAGTTCTTTATGATTATTTTTTTTCACAATTTACAAGAAAAACTAAAGAAAAATTAGTGTCAGAAGCTTCACAATCTAGTAAAGTGATACCTCTGTTAGTGACATACAAGGTGTTTGCTACCTTTTTTCCCCTTCCAACCTTGAAAATATTACGTGTACAACTTTGCTTCAGCCGTTTTTTTTTCGAAATTCGAGGCTTTATTATAGGGCTGTCCATCGATTGCCACTAATATTTCCCATCTTTCGGTCGTATACTCTCTCTCGTAAGTAAGCTAATTTAAGGCCTAAAAATGTAAGTAAAAAAAACAGTTTCGTCTAAAAGCTTTCTAAATTACTTTTTTTAAACTGTTTTCACCCAGAGTGGTTAATAATAATATCGCATGAGTCGAAATCGACGCAAAGGTAGACAACGTTATTTTTTTAGGAGCAGATGAAGGTTAAGTTAGAGATTAGCTGCTGGAGCCAAAAAAGAGGGAAAAAAGTCTAAGTCAAATCTAATGAAATTATTAACTCAAAACAGCAAAAAATTAACATTGTTCCTTTTAGCACCAAGCCACAGATATATTTAATTATTTTTTCTTGTAAAAATAAATAGTTATTGGTTGATATTTCTCTTAAACCAAAACTACTCCCATGCGCCCTTACAAAATGTATCTGACTTTTTGCAAAAACGCATTAAGGTTCGTTAAAATTTTTAGAACAAAACTTTTTGACCTACTGTCACCATATTTCGGCCAGCTCATACATATTAAATTCACTTAAATATTTCCACCTTCTCGATAATTCGGACCAACCTAAAGCTATGTGTCCGAATTGACGAAGTTGCACTGCATATGTTTTCTTCAAATCGTGACTTCTCTTTACACGCGTGTAAGGTGAACTCCATAAGGTACTTGGACTAGTCCCAAAGTAATCTAATTATATGAAAAAAAAACATGATATATTATTGCAATGCCCTAGGAGAGTATTATTTTGTCAAACTGCTAACACCTTACAAAATCACTTTAGAAATAGATTATAAATATCGTAGTTCAAAAACAGGGAAATAATACAAAATTTATGCAAATATATTTAAGTAAGTTTGTTTGAATATATAAAAGAATAGATAACTATTTTATTAATTAAAACTTATATCTAATTTGTTTGAGAAAAATGCATAAAACACATACATAAATAGGTATTTATTTTAGTTGTAAGTACATATGTATGTATGTATGTATGTATGTATGTATGTATGTATGTATGTATGTATGTATGTATGTATGTATGTATGTATGTATGTATGTATGTATGTATGTATGTATGTATATGAAAAACTATTACCATCTGAACTCAAACACTCGTGCTTAACATTCACTAGCGACACATTAGTAAACAATTTTCTAACAATTTCCGCATTTGTTGCACAGCAGAATAAGCAAAGAAAAAAATGGAAAAACAAAAAATTAAGTGAAATACTTGACTACTTTTTTTGTTGTAGTTTTCGCTTTGAGCTTTCATAGAGGTTTTCTCATCATTTTGTAAACTTTTTTATGCATTAAATAAAAAAAATGAAAAGATGGAGAGGTTGCAAATGAACATACCAAACAATCCCGATTCAATTGAACCGAAAAAAGAACATATTCTTAAAGATTTTTTGTTCTTTATTTATTTTTTTAACATTATAGCAGATGATAACTGTAACAAAACACGTACACTAATTAGTCGACTTTTAAAACATGTTCGTTTCGATATTCTCATATCGGCTTGAAGGAAATTCAATAAAAATAAAAACAACAAAAATAACTACTAAAAAACAACAACATCATCGACAAGTAACAGAGTTCAATGCTTTTGGAATAAGTAATTTTCACAAGTAAAGTAGAGGAAAAAACTTGGAAAAATATTTAACTGCGCTGCAAAAAAAAAATGAAAAATTAAGAAAAGAGAAGATTTTCTTTTTCTTCAAACTTAGGCATCACTCTTTGCTGCTGTCGATGCTGCTTCTTTGCCATTTTGTTCTTGAGTTACCTCTAACAGGGACATATAGTTCGTTTTGCCTTCCCGCCAGTTTTCAAACAAAATATGTATGTACTCTTAAATACATATATAAATAAATAAATAAGTTTTTATACTTAGATATGTACTTATGTGTGTATGTATGTGTGTATAATATAAGAAAGTTTATTTCTATTTCTATCTTTTCCTCTTAATTTTTTTCATATTCCGAGATGCGATAATACTTTTCAAGTTGTCTGGTCTGAAATTGTGGTTTATTGCACTTATGTCTAAGTCGAAGTTTATGTGAATGAGTATGTGAATATTTTTATTTATTTATGTACGCGTATGTGTTTGTATTATGTTCTAAACTGTATGTGCAGTTAATTAATTTTTGTTTTCTTTAAATATTTCTATTTTTACGGTAAATCATTCCGTCTATTCGCATTGTGTGTTCTAGAGTTTAGAAATACATACTCCTTTCCGAGGTTGTTCTTGTTCTATTCTGATGCAGTTGATGATGAGTTAAAGCTTAGCACTTTGTGTTTGTTAATTAATGAATGTCTGTGTATGGGTATTTAATATCGTTACTATGTTTTAGGCATTAAAAGATTTCTTCTGTTTCTACAAGGATGTCAGTAATTATTAAAACGGCATTAGGATTTTTGTCAAAACTTGAACTTTAATTTATAATCTTACTCTCTTTATCTATATCTTCTGTAATAATGTGGTAAGAGTTAAAAATTATTGCTTAACTATTGTGGTATAATCTTAAACGCATCAACCAAATGTTTCCTTCTTTATATGACCCACATTTATCATGTACTATGTACACATGTGTATTTTTGTTTTTATTCTTTTCATTAAATTGTTTTTAAAAAATATTTATGATTCAATAAGTAAATATGTATGTATGTTAGTGTTTGTGTGTTTTAAAGATTAAACTATTTTTTAAATAATTTGCTCTTCTTAAAAAAATTAAATATTCAGATATTGTCACTTAAATTCGTAATACTTTTAATTTTTCACAAGATGTAACGAATAACGAATATCCATAATATGTATGTATGTAATGTATGTACATAAATATGTATGTATGTATATACATACATAATTTGATCTATTCAAATATGAATTTTGTGCGGAGTAAAATCATTTGAAGATCTTAAGTGTAGCTTAAAGTTTTATAAGTTAATAATAACATTTAAAGTTCTTTCAAAATTCAATTATAATACAATTGTGTTAATTTTTAGATTTGAACACTTTTTTAACTAGAATTAGAATTATTTTCATAAGCACGGGTATTGTAGATATATACATATGTATGTATTGCATTGTATAAGAAGTAACGAAATAGTGGTCAAATGCACTCAAAGACTGTCGTTAAGTGACGCACTTTAGCAAAAAACAAAAAAAAACAGATTAAAATAAAAGCATACTCGTTTTAAACTATTAAACAGTCAACAATAAATAAGTGCGAGTACACAAGTATGTACATACAAATGTATTTACTATAGTAATTTAAGGCTGACTTGACTGGCTGCTTGGCCAACTGACTAACTGGTCGGCTGACTGATTTTAAGTAAAACTGACTAAAAGAGAGCAGTGAGTGTGTGAGTGAGTGTGTGCAAGTGAATAAAGTTAATTTATTATTTTGCAATCATGCGTGCATTTTTTTAATAAACAAAAGATGCTCCCCATTTTTATTGAAACAAGTCAAGTCAACAAGTAAATAAAAATCTCTGCTTCTGTGTCTTCTCGCTTAACTCTCAAGTTTATACAAGCTGTGAGCCTCTTCGTCGTCTATGTACATAACGATCGATATGACCGCATTGCGTTTTATGTTGACAGTAAATGCAATTTGAACTTGATGCACAGCAACGTGACACGCATATTATAAATTTATTTTAGTTTTTTCTCTTATTTTTTCATTACATTACACAAAATTAACAGACTATTTACTGTACTCCTCGTTCACTTTACTTGGCAGAGGCTGACTAGTGCTAGCCTCTTCTGCGATAAAGCAGTTGTTTTGGGTTGATACGTTTTAACATGTAACTGGTTAAATGAGTGGCTTTTAGATCCAGATTGGTTTGCTTGATTGGTCGTTTGCTAAATTCGTTAGTGAACAGTTGGATGGTGTTTTGGAATAAAATATTTAAGTTAAACTGGATAAATAAGTATTGACTTGATTACATAAAGAGTTGGGGTTTTAGAATAAATTTACTTGGACGGCTGATCAATGTAATTATTTAAGATAATTTGAAAAGTCATAAAAATATTAGATGTTGCTTGAAATATAAATTTATGTTATTGTTAACTATATTCAGGATTAATGAATTATAAAAATGATTAGTTTTAATCATACTATAATTAAATCAAATTACGGAAGGTGAACACAAATAAAATATCAATTATAATAACATCAGATTATGATCAATGCAAACATATTTATACCCTTCACCACCATAGGTGGAAAGGATATTATAAGTTTTTGCTGATGTATGTAACGCAAAGAAATATTTGTCTTAGACCCACCTTTTAGTATACCAATAGGCTTAGAATCATTTTCTGAGTCGATTTAGCGATATACGTCCGTCTGGCTGGCTGGACCCCCATGTATAAGTAAACCATGTAATCAAAGTACAGGCCGCTGTCGAAATTCGTCAAAATCGGTCCATTATTTATGGTACTTCTTACAGGTCCCACTTCCCGGAATTGATATTTAAGCCGCAAATATCAATATTTTTCATGAAATGTTCACCAAAATCACTGTACCAAATTTCGGTCCGCATTTGATCATAGCTCCCATATAAACACGTCTGTCAAAGCGCACTAAATGAGACAAAAATCTCTAAAGATAATGAGAATTTTGAGTTTATTTTTTGCATACATAATTTTTGTATAAACTGTAATCTATTTGCCAAATTTCGAGATAATCGGTCCACATTTGACCCTAGCTCTCATATAAGTCCAAATGACGGAAACAGCTAAAATGTATAAGTTTTGAGAAAATGTTTGTATAATGGCAAAATTTTTCAAATATTTGTATTTATAAGGAAAAAGAACACTTTTGAACATAGTGGTGAAGGGTATCGTATGGTCGGGCTTGACCGACTACAGCACTTCCTTACTTGTTTTTCTATTCATTTGCGAAAATATTTAATTAATTTTGTACAAGCATAACATAGTTACAGAAACCCTATTTTCAAACACATACTGAAATTTCGTGTATGCAATCTTCTAGCACATAAAACTTTTAAATTGAAAAAAAAATGTAAAATTGATCAGATTTTATGGCGGTTCAGAACACATTCAGAACTTTTTATACAATTAACAGATTTTTATAAATTAAAACACATATTCTGAAGTTTTATGTACTTTTTTTAAATAATTCAATAATGTATAATGTTTAGTATAAACATTTGTTTGTTATTTCCCGATAGAAAAATTTTGATTTTTAATTAAAAAAATTTCAAATATTATCAATATTTAATTAATTTGCAATAATAAATGGATTTCTTTTTTGGGAACATATAAACAAAATTGTTTTTATTTAACTTTAGTTCTCGATTCTAATTAGTATTAACTATTTTACATTGGCTAGACTTCTTTCTACATATAGTATCTAAAACATTTCAGCTGACGTAATTTAAATTGCCAGAGGGAAATTAATTCAAAATAAAGGCGTTTTTGAACTACTGTACTTCTGGCTTTAAGGTAATGAATTATAAATAAGAGTTTATAAACAAGGACTTATTAATAAGATTGTACATACTCATAATTTTAAAATCAAAAGTTAAGTGTATTTAACATTATTTATGAAGGTACATACATACGTACATATGTATTGTAAGTATGCATGCATTTGAACTACATTCATATATACATAAATAAGTAATGAACTTGTTTGGTCTTGACCCATTTTTCTATAAACATTTTAATTCATAAAAAATAAATCTTGTTGTAAGATTTTGTAATAAATTTGTACGTGCCTTTAATTACTAATAAACACTTTTTACCCGCCATTCACTTGTCAGACAGACAGACAGACAGACCTAAGTATTTCAAAAGCAAATCATTTTAGTGCCTTTATGTCCCAGCGTATAATATTACAGAAATATGCATTTAATTTTTCTGTTTCTTCTTAATATTTCAAACACATGCGCACCACATTTTGCGACTTTTGCATAAATAATTACAAGTAAAAAAAATTAACAATTTACTTAAAGTCGAGAGTAATTGTAAATTGTAAAAGAAGAAAAGTAATAGTTAATAAATGTAATAAAAAAATTAATGTGCAAAATTCATCACTTAACTCTCACTTTTAAATTGTTGTAACTACCAAAACCAAAGACAATTAAACCCAGATAATCACCATTTTTTATTAGTAGTTATTTTGTTTATTAACAATTTTTAATGAGCGGGTTTTAACAGTTTAACAGTTTATTTTTTAAAATATTTATCATTGATTTCATTTTTGCACATTTTGTGTAGGTTTTAAAAACAATTACCAATTTACTTGTACTCGTATTATAAAAAATTAAGATTATAATAAATATGTATTTATGTATGTGTGTATGTATATATGTAGTTGTTATACTTGTAAGTGAAACACCTACCATTTATGATTATTACACTTCGTGTTTATCTCCTTTTGGTTTCTTTTTGAGTGTTTGATCTTTTTATTTTATTATTTATTATTGTTATTATTACAAGGAGTATTAGTGATTGATTGAGACATGGAGGTAAAAGTAATTTCCTTTTAAAAATGGCATTTATCATTAATATCGAAATGATCTTTAACTTGTATTTCACTCAAGTTGAAATTGCAATTTCATTTATTTACCACACACAACATAACATATGTATGTATTTATGTATGTATTTAGATATTTAACACACAAACACTTTCCGACTTTTATAAAATATTGTATACATACATGTATGTATAAAAAGGAGTATGTACATATCGTTTATTTATTTAGATATGAAAGTATGTAACACTTTAACATGTTTTGATTTTTTTCATTTCTTTTAACATTAGCTTTTTTCGACTTCTAGTTTTTTTTTTCAATTATTATTTTATCTTTTGAAAACACCGTTTAAAAACATCCGCACCGAACGAACGAACCGCTCTAGTGGAAGCTTATGACGGAACTGTGCAGTAATTGTATTAAACTTAAACATAAAACCTCTAAAAGGCAGTGAAAAAGTCTTAAGCCGACTTTAACATTCTCTCATACATACATACATCCAGATAGACAGACAGACAGACTAAATACATTTTGGAGTAATGAAAATACGTAAATATTTACATGAGAGTTCTATTGTTAAAGCCGCTCCAACCAGCCGACCAACCACAAAGAAAGAGAGAGCTTTCTTTTAGTGAGAAGATGCTGTACAAAGAGGTGTTAACATATCCCGCGCTTTAGAAAGTGTTTTTAGGTACACGTTAGTATTTTTTTTAGTGTTTTTAAGAGACTTTTTTACATTATTAAGATAACGTTAAGATCGACATATATGACTTGGTTTATAATTAAGTTAATCAGGATTAGGTGAATTATTTTATTAAAAAAGAAAAATTATTCGCACTTGATCAGTGTCTATAACATTTATTTAATAATGTTATAGACAATTTATGATAAAAGCCAAAAAATATTTGTGGGGATAACCAATTCCTCGACGCGTTTCGATGGTTTGTTAGGCCACCATCTTCAGGAGGAGTATCCCTACTTTTAGACGGATCGAAAACTTCGCATTTTTATCTATTTTATAAACATTCATTAAGGTGAACCGCCGTGGTATAGCAGGCTAGTCATCCGCCTAGCACACCAGAGGTTCAAGTTCGATCACTGGTCAGACTTGAAAAATAAATTAAAAAAAGTGACGGTTCACCTCATAACTCAGCTAGCCACTGGTATTTGAGTATTAGGTTGTGTAAAACTTCTCTAACTAATGCATTTGCCATTCGGAGCCGGCTTTAAAACGTAGGTCCCTTTCAATGAGTCTAAAAATATAATCGGATGAAGCTCATTGTCTGAGAGAAGTACCCCTTGTTCCAATTGGAATGTTGTCGGGGAATTATATTATATATTATATTATCATTAATGTGGTGTTCATATAACTCAAGCGTCTGACGATTGAGTGAAATTTACATGTATTTTGTTTTTGTTACAATAACAAAACACATGTAAATTTCACTCAATCGTCAGGCGCTTGAGTTATATAAACCCTACATAAGTCATTACGAATTATGATTGTAAATCAAAGGTAAAAGCTCAGATTATCGACTGAGCAAAAGTAAGCACAAACATTTTTCAGATTCATCTTCCTTAATTTCCCACATTCTTGCTACATTAATAAATAAATGTAATAGACAGGGATCAAGTGCGAATAATTTTTCTTTTTGAATAATATTTACATCCCGATAATTCTTTATTAACCTATAAACAATTGCGTAAGATACATATAAAAAGAAGGAGTTTTGAAATACAAAATTAGCCAAGTTTAAAATTTACAATTGAAAATTAAAAACCGTTAACTAAGACGTAAAAACCGCTAAATTGTGATTACTATTATTTAACATTGCACAGGTGTCGGTGAACTTAATTAGCTTCTTATACAAGACGTCAAGAAATTAGAGTGTACGACGACTACGAGAATATTCAACTGAATTGCATTCAACAACTTTTGAACAAATCAGCTGTTTTGTCTGCAAAATACATTTCGATTGTACGATTTCTCTGCTGCTTTGTTAAGAGCATAAAATTAAAGAGTAGATATGATACAAATACTGATGTGCTCTTTGAAAATACATACATACATAAAAATGTACATACATACTTTAAGCCTCCATTTATTGATTTGTTTTATTTTAAAGTTTAACGGAATATTTAATCAATTCATATCAAAAAAGATTTTATTTACTTCATCTTATCTAATGGATGTTTATCAATGACAAGAGAAACTGAGAATGAGACATTTGTTACTTTTTATAAATAAAGAAATAATATTGTTTGGGAGTTGTAAAAGCCTGGGACCTTGTATCAATTTTCTTTTTCGGCCAACGGATTTAAGTGTTAATCAATGACTAATATATTTTTACTTTAAGCCCTGGTACTTCTGATAAATGATTCATTCACACATAATTTCGATAAACCAATTTGAGGGACAAACCCATTCAGACTCCATATATACATACAAACATATATACAAATGTATGTTCGTACATAAATGCTTGCATGAAAAGATGTCAATAGTTTACGCTCACATATAGTCGTCGTATTGTTTCCGTGTTTATATTCATATTTCAAACCTTTATGGCATATTTAACTAAATCACAGCTAGAAAACAAAAATATTTCTTTATTCATTAGTTACAAATTGACCAATAGATGTCAAAACAAAAAATCATTTTTACTAATTTTAAGATAAAAATAAAAAATGTACAGAATTTGGTAACGTGTTTTGATTAATTTATACCGCCCACTTGTAAATATAAGTTGACGAAATCTCCAATTTTGTTAATTTTATTTTGAAATCTTATAATGAAGCATTTTTTTCATTTTAATTTATGTAAGACAAAAAATATGTGTTATTTTGCTTAGGTTATAATTAATGAAATTATTATTAAAAACATATTATATAACATAAAGTACTATGTAAAAAGAATTTTTTATTGGATAATTAAGAAGCCATTATAGGTTACCAAATTACTCAAAAATTTATATTAAGAAGACTTAAATATCAATGCCACAATAATTGCAGTTAAATGCATACTTTGCTAATCTGTATTTTTTGGTTGAAGATTTAATAGTCTATTGTTTAAATAACCGTTGAACCCAAGTGATGAACCTTTAAGTTACTTTTGATTTATTATTTTTTTGTTTTATTTTAGTTTAATATAAATATGTACATATACATACATACACAAACATACAGAAATCTACAGTATACCGGTTCCATAAATTATAACTTCTCTTAACCTATTGAAACATTTCCAAATTTTCTATTCCATTAAAATCTTTCACTAAAAATTCTATTTTAAACCACTTTGTTTTTACACAAATACAACAAATTTATTAAATACATTTAGCAAAATTTCGTAAATTACAGCAAAAGACTCAGGACACACACTCGGGTAGTGTTAAGATGTTTCGTAATAAATGTTCTGAAAGTTATTTCAACACAAATAAATTATGAATAAGAAACTGAATTTTGATAAAATTTTCCGTTAATAACTAATAAATACATCAACGAAATATTTTTTTATATAATTTTTAATTTATCGTTTGTATTAACTTATTGCGGCCCACCCTAATGTTTATAATAAACAAACATACATAGATAGGGCATGCGCCACCATGGAAGCCAAAATAGTCTCATAGTGCTTTTGTTCTTCATAACTCACTTTGTTTTCGTTCTTAGACCTTAAAGCCAACCTACCGACAGAGACCACTCATTAATTCAAATTTCCTCTTTTTCTTCCACTTAACTCGGTCTTCTAGTTAGATCAAACAAAAAGAAGCAGTACAGGTTAAAAATAACTTTGAAATAAAGTGGGTACTTATTAAATCACTTAAGGTGTTTTCGAGTCAACAATGAAAATTTTCTCCTCTTGATTTCTACTTACATACATATATACATACGAGTGCATGTGTAAACAAAACTGCTAGTGCTTACAGAAAAAACTCTATACCTCTTTCTTGTATTTTTTTTTAACAAATATTTTTAGCTTTGCTTTGTGTGGCATTGAAGAACTTTTTGCTACAACATCGATTAAGCCTTATTTGTCTCCTTTTCTGAGTTATTTATTTTTTTTTTTGTCTAAGATTTGCCAAATCTTTTTTAATTAGAATTTAGCCATCTAAGTAAAAATGTTTTTAGTTCCGTGTGCGTGTGGCCATACATATGTATACATATAGATATACATACATATCGATGGCTTAGTATAAAAAAGGCGTATTTCGATTTTTTTTTTACTTTACAGGAAAAGGAAGAAACTTAATGAAAACCGTAAAAATGTATATACAATACAACATTTTTTACATGATTAATAAAATGCGTTGCTTTTATAGGCTCCATCAAAAAGAATAGAGACTATATTGAAATTGTCACTTCGTTTGTATTTCCGAAACATTGGCTCAAAAACCAGAATTGAATCCTTATGAAATTATAAGACGATGTCTGTATTTCTGTCTATCTGTTGTCTGCATGATAACGCCTAACCAGAAGGAGATATATAGGTCACTGAAATATTCTTTATTTCTTGGAAAATTTTGGTATGAAAATTGGGCGAAACCGGTTCACATTTAACCATAGCTCCCGTATAACCTTGACTAGGCCGATCGCTTATTCGCTAATATATGAGAAATTATAATAGGTATGATGATAAAATTTAGTATGATAATTATGCTGCATATAAAATTTCATCACAATCGGTTCACATTTAACCATAGCTCCCATACAAAAGACTTACGGAAACAGCCTTAATTTTACCTTAAATACACTTAAATGCCAATAAATGATAGCTATGGCCACTAAATTTAGCACAAGGAAGTTTTATGTCCATCCAAGTCAGTGTACAAAATTTTGTCACAATCGGTCAACATTTGACCATAGCTCCTATATGAAAACTTATGGAAACACAAAAATACTAAGAAGATAGGGGTTTGTGTCCGTCTATTCGTCAAAAAAGTATGATAGCGCCTTAACGAGAGTTCTAGGGGAGCAAAATTTTGCAAAAGTATTTTCGATATCTTGAAACAGTTGTGTAATGAAAACTTTCGAAATCGGTTGACATTTAGTTAGAGCTCCCATATAACCCCACCCCAGAAATCACATTAATACTGATAAATTGAATCCAATTGTAATAGCTATGACGACTAAATTTAGAAAAAATAAGTTTTATGCAACTATTAGTCAGTATATCAAATTTTATGGGAATCGGTCCATATTTTACCATAGCTTTCATATAAAAACCACGCCCGGAATCCATTAAAATGACCCAAACGCCAGCTTTTATTAAATAATAAACTATGATAACTATGGCCACTAAATTTTGCATAAAAAAGCTTAATATAAATACCAGCCAGTGTATACAATTTGTGACATTCGGTGTACATTTGGCTATAATTCTTATATATATAACATCCCCTTTTATATCTACAATCAAAAAGATTTGAAGGCACATTAAGATTTCACCTACGAAATAAGATAGCTATCAATCAATGTTAAGTTCAGACTTTTTATACGGTAGATGCATTAGGAAATTCTTACAAAATATATGGCCCTGCCGTATTACTATGAAAATGTTTATTCTAACTACATATTAAGCGCAACAAAAAGTATTTAACAGCTTATTAATGTAAAACTATACCCGGTTATGAGACTTAATTTTGTGCAAAGTAAAAATTAGCGAAATCACTTAGATACTTTTAAAATTTTAACTATTTATAAAGCTGCTGCAACCGAATTTAGTCCAAATATTTTTCGAACAATACCAACTAGCGTAACAATTTTTTTCAAATTTCGTCTACATTTTCAATTAGCTGCATCCTCGTACATATTTGAGATAAATATGTTTCTAAATTTAACACAACTTAATGGTGGCCATATAAGATTCGGCACAGTCAAATATAATACTCTTACTTGTTATACCCTTCACCACCATAGGTGGAAGGGGTATTATAAGTTTGTGCTGATGTATGTAACACATGGAAATATTTGTCTTAGACCCACCTTTTAGTATACCAATAGGCTTCTGAGTCGATTTAGCGATGTCCGTCTGGCTGGCTGGCTGGACCCCCATGTAAACCTTGTAATCAAACTACAGGTCGCATTTCTAAAGATAATCTGATGAAATTTGGCACAGATCATTTTTTTGATAATGGGACTATGGCTATTGAAACTTGTTAAAATCGGTCCATTATTTATGGTATCTCCCATAGATCCCACTTCGCGGAATTGATATATTGGCCACAAATATCAATATTTTTTCATGAAATTTAAATCAACATAAACAGCTTAAATATATAAGTTTTGAGAAAATGTTTGTATGATGGCAAAATTTAGCAAATATTTCTCTTTATATAGGAAAAATAACACCTTTGACCTTAGTGGTGAAGGGTATCGTATGGTCGGGCTTGACCGACTATAGCACTTTCTTACTTGTTTTAATTAAAAATTGTATTAAAATTGTTGATGTGTCTAAAATTTTACGAATTCTATTAACTTATTTCCTTCTTTTGTAAAGTAACAAAAAATCGAGTTAGGCCTTTTTTATACTAAGCCATCAATATGTATGTATATATAAGAATGTAATTTGTGGTGCCTCTTAATTGTACATAACATATTTATACATTCATATGTTTAGCGCAGATTAAGGTAATTTAATTTGTTCTTTATTACATTTGCTGTTATTGTCATTATATGATTTAAGTGACTGCTTTGCTGTTTGTTTTTTGTTGGTTGGCTGACTGACTGACAGACTGACTGTTTGGATGGTTGGTTGAATGAATGTATTGTACGAATGAGTTGTTGTTAATGTTATAGGTTCTTGGTTTTTAATCTTTCTTCATTATATTCTTTTTACAGGTTGCCAGTATTCTGTAGATTTATGTACTTAGAGTTTTCGGTTCATGTAATTACTATTGTATTAACATGAACATTTTTTACAAACATACATATGAATTTATGTTTATACATATTTGTTTATATACTTAATAAGATTCATTTAAGATTTGTTTTGAGGTTACTGACCCATGTTTTTCTTAGATTAAAGCCATTCTTAAAACTTTGTTAGAATAATTTAACTTATTAATAGTTAATAGTTGAGTTTTTCATTCATCTCAAGCAAATTATAAACTACATACATACACATACTTAATGCTTGTATTTATTGTTGATCAAATGTTTTAGTTATTGTTGGCAAAATTAGGTGTTTGTTAGTTGCAGGCTGACATTTCCACTGGAAAGTTTGACATTGTTGACCATAGCCTTATTAATTGTTTTTCTTTTCTTTTGTCATTTGAGGGCATTTAAGTCATGTACGGTGGTTTTTTAGAGATGACCAACATTTTCTTTCATTTTTTATATTAAATTATATTCAAATTAAATCCTACGAAGGACAACACAATATTGATGTTTTGTAAACAAAATTCGGAATTCGAAAGATTTAAGATACAAACTTAGTGCAAAATTGCAAAAATATTAATTTTCACTAAAAGGTAAAATTTTTACTCAGTGCTAAAATTTTCATAAAAACGTTAAATTTTCATTCAATCTGAAATTTTTACAAAAAAATTAAACCTTTAAGTAAAAATTATAAAATAATTAAAAATTAAAATTTTACTTTAACTTGAAATTTTCATTGAAATATTAAATTTTCACCACAAAACTCTATTTATTAAAAAATTTAATTTGTAATGCAATCAAAAATTTAAAATTTTCACTAAGAATTCTAAGCTATTGAAATTTTTGTAAAAAAAAGAAAAATTACAAAATTTTACTTAGAATGTAAATTATAGAACGCCAGGTAACCGATCATGTCATATCAAATCATATTCAGTATAATTAAATAAAATTGTCATTAAAGTAAAAGAGAAAATAACAACGCAGGTGTTTTAAATTTTCCCAATCAGTCTCATAATGTATGAAATTTATTTAAAATAAAAAATATCGAAATCTTAATTATGTGTAAACTATGTTATTGCAACTAATTGAACAAAAAAAAAGGATTTTTGTGTTTTGCTTTTAACAAATTATTATGATAAATTCAGATATAATTTCTAAAAACGTTGTCTATTATTGATGAATTTCACCTTATTCGTAATATGCACTGGCACTAATGAATATAATTGATTCAACATTTTTACACGAAATATTTATTTTGTTTTCAATTTTCTTCTACATGATGTGATGATGCTTTATTAGTTGGAACATACAACTTGTTTTTACCATAAGATTGTTGGCGAGACTATATCGCCTCTGAGCCAGTACAAAAACTAATTTATCCATGATACATATACATATGTATATTAGACTGTCCCACGCCTACATATATTTTCTTTAATTCAGAAACATGTATCAAAAACACAATAATATGGAATATTATTGCAAACGTATAACATTTTTTAGTAAATATTTATTTAGTAAAGCTTTAAATAAATATATTAAATATTAAATGTAGTTACCAAGGCTTTAATTTTCTTCAAAAGCAATTCATGTTTTTTGTCAACAAAAATTCTTACTCTCATCAACCAACTTCGTTAAAATCGGTTTTTTGCGTGTAACTTCTAAACTTGGACGATTTTTTTTTAGTTTTTCAAAGTGCTATTAGTTTAAACGAAAAATACTTTTATTGTTTCCCATACAAATGGGTCCATGGCTATTTGCGATAAAGTCGGCAGGGTTACATACTTTTTTTACAGTGTTTTCCACATCATTCAAAAAAAAATTAAAATAACTTTTATTTTTTCGGGACACTCTAATACACGAGTGAACATATGTATAAGCTTTCATAATTTAATATTTTTTTAGTCTCAAGTATGAGAAATTATTCAGAGTTGTTTCACATACATATTTTCCGAAAATGAACTAAAAGCTAAAAATCTGTATCGCATGATGCCAAAATGATTATCATGATTTTACATTTATGACGAAGACAACTTTGCAAATACAAATGTTTAATGTTGTTGTAAATAATTGCTATGATTTTGATGCTGCTACTGATGATGACAACAACATTAACGATGTTACTTAGTTACGTTTTTAAAGATATCAATTTTATATAAATGGTGCTCCTTTTCACAGTTATTTATGTATAAAATCAGGTTACTCTTAGTACTCAAACATTAAACAACTGATTTATTAAATTTAAAGATTTGATTTTTTATATGAATTTAAAATGGTTTTACTTATTTTGAAAGATTTCATACAATTAAACTAATTATGTTTAATACAGAGGGACACATCACGCTTTTAAAAAATTAATAATGATTATGAATTTGGTTCTTTTGATTTATGGTACCATCTCTTTCACTGCCTTAATATAAACATGTTGCACTTGCTTAATTTTAATGCCAATTCATATGAACCTGCCCTCAAATATTTGTTTCTTCCATTTCAACAATTTCTTTCAGGCAAATTTTTTAAAAGTCTGACACAGTCTTTGAAAATCAAGATAAAATTACTGATATATAGCAGAGGATAAGCTTATAGCCAGCACATGAGAAAATTAAGATTAATATTGGACCATTAAGTTAAAAGTGAGAAATAACAACAGCTTCATCGAACTTACAATGTTGGTATAATTCACATGTATACTCCCATTCACTACACTTGCATAAATACAAAGTATGTGTGTATGTATGTATTTCAATTTATTATCATGGCCAGAGCTAAGGTAAAATATCTCCAAAATATCAACAATAAAAACAGGCACACTTACGAGTACATATGGAGACATGCGAAAAAACAGACAAAAAAGGCAAAACACTATAAGTAAATGTATGTATAGTGCAAATTATTAACCTCATGTAAATAATGAACATTTAGATAGATAGACAGACAGATCCACTCCTAGAGCAAGAACAGAAATAAAAAAAATAACAAACTTTACAAAAGTTATAAGTTGCGGGTGGCGTTGGTTTCGTGGTAGTTCTTTTTTAAATTTTCTTGTAATATTGCCTTAAGGCTTTCGTTGGTTGCTTTACATGGCAGCAGATTGAATGTACTTTGCTGCCAATACTCTGTCAGCAATTGTAAAAGGTGCAAGTGTATATTTTTGAGCTGCCTAGGTCACGTTTTCGGCACGAGTGTTGATTCAACTTCATCAAACAAATGCAGAAGCAGCCACATAGATGACTTAGTCAACCAAACATACATACTCGTACATAGAGCAAGAGCAAGTGTTACTATGTAGCCAGTCAGTGTGTCAGCCAACAAGGCAACCAAACATTCAGTTAGACAGACAAAAAGCCAACGAAACAATCGGACTGAAAGCCAAAGCAGCCGTTTCGTTTTGGTAACCATGAGCTTTAAGATAAAGAAATTCATGATTTGTAATTCAAGGTAGTGAGTGCATCAGCTACAACAACAAACATGCCACAATACTCCTCTTAAAAGACGGAAGCAAATTACAACAATTTGCATGCAACTGTAGTAGCAATATTACAAGATCCATTAACACTTTAAATGAAATTGAAATTTTTCGATGCCATAGACAGAATTTATTTACTTACACTTCTGTAGTATATTTATTATTTACATATATATATTTATTTACATGTCTGTATGTATGTATAACTATGTAATATATTTAGATGTATTTGTGTGCATTTAGGTGTATAAATCTTTATTCATTTGAGGTTCGATCGTTTTAATGGAAAATCATTAAAATTAAATAATAGTGTCGGCCATCAACATGTCCATTAAATTGTCACTTATAAACATATGCGTCTAAGTATTAAGTACTGTTCGATATCAGAAAGCTTTTTTTAATATAATGGGTTAAAATAAGTAGTCAAATACATATGAGATTTTATTTGTAACAAAATTTTTTAAGCATTTTACTTACTTTAGATATCAACATTAACTAATATCTTTTCTGCAATCAACGAATATATCAGTACTTATTCATATTTTATTGTATCATTGACAAACCCTTTTTAATTGACTATTAGAAATCGTAAGTTCATACGTTGGTATTTGAGCATTATATCGGCCGATAAAAAGTCTTGATGTAGAAATAATTAAGATTTCAAAGTTATTTTGAAAAGCTAGTAATTTGTGGTATAGTGGGTCATCCGCCTAGCATATCAGACGTCCCAAGTTCGATCCCTGGCCAGACCCACTTGAAAAATATTAAGATTAAAAAAAAAAGAGTCTAAAAAAATAGAATCGGATACAGCTCATTGTCTAAGAGAAGTACCCCTTGTTGTGTTGGAACTATTTATACATATATGTATATAAAGTCATAACATGAAATTCCTAGCTATTACAAAAAAATATTTTTTTTTAAGTGGTTCTAGCCGGGGATCGATCTTGGGACCTTTGGTATGCTAGGCGTATGACGAACCTAGTATAGCATCGAATCATTTGCAAATCGGTGTAAGAAATGAACAATTTTCAATATTATTTATAAGAATATAATAATTTTTCTATTTGCTATTCTGATTAGCAAATACTATTTGCAACGGATTGTGAACTGGGCTAACATGTTTATGTATTTAAGTTTTGATAAATTTTTCATATAAAATATAGTTAATAAGCAAAAATAAACATTTCTATATGTATGTTTACATTAGGGTATTTCCATTTCTGGTATCGTAACCAAAACAGGAATCTTCATTATTCATTATTACATGATACATGAAACAGTATTAAGACTCCAGAATTCATCAAATAATTTTACCCGTCTTTTAAAAAATTATTTATAAAATAATCCACTCTAATATTGTTATATAACATAAGATATAGAAAAACTACTACTAAGTTTTTTGCAGAGGCCCACAATCAGCATCACGATTATTTTCATTCTCAAAAGAAGAATCTTAAAAGCAATGCCAACAACAACAACAAAACAATAAAAATCGCATCCACAACAAACAGGCTTTTTCCGTTATTTGTTACATCACGTAACTGGGCCTAAATACACACGAAATCATCATCTAAATACATGCATACATTCTTTACACAGATGTATTGTACATATATACATAAATATGTATATGTACATATGTATGATTTTATTTTATAAATGAATGTTTATACATGTGAGTACAAAAATACTTACAAAATTAAAAAATAAAAGAACAAACCAATCAAGATGATGATGACTATGATATGGACCAGAGAACAACAAAAAATGTTTATGTTAATTCCGTTTATTCAGTTACATATATAAAATTTAATAAGTCGGATTTCATACCCCAAACAAAAAAGGATATTGTTAATGGAAAGATTTGTTAACCTTGTTTCATATACAAAAGAATTTTGTTTCTAATTTATTTTACATTTAATTTTGATATGATATCAATTGAAAAGTAAAATGCCATAAATAGATAAAAGTTTTTTTGATTTAAATCTTAATTTTGTAATGTATGTGTATTAACAACATTTTAAGAGTTTTCAAATATTTATCTACATATGTGTGCACTAGGGGTATAACAAAAAAAAATACCTATCACAACTGGGTGGCTACATATATATCAAGAAAACAATTTGGATAAAAAACCTTTGCACCAAACCGTTTTTTCTAAAGGTTCCAAAAAATAATATTTAAATTTTTATTTTTTTAATACCATACATACAGTCATGTACTACAGGGTGGCCCAAAAGTCGCGAACGGATTTGAAAAATTAATAACTTCTCTAATTTAATTATTATTATTATTTTTCTTTTAAGGACTTGTAAAATCAATCTGGGAGATTAATTATGAAAGGTTACCACGTTATCCAGCGAACCAAAATCATAGAACTTTATTTTGAACATCATCAACGATCAATAATTCAAACTCAACGAGCCTATCGTCGTCATTTTAATGTTAAATTTTAATTTTAAAATAAATAAACCATTTAATACTTACGTGCACAAAAATGATTACGAATGTATATCTAAGTTTGCAATTTCTAAAGTAAATTGTATGTAGTATATCCTTTTTCACCTTTTCCAGTCTCTAAATTGTAAGTCGTCAAAATGTGCAACCTCTAATCATCCAATCTTCCTAAAATTATTTTATGTTACCGAGACTCGAGGAGATGGCGCAGTCTAATGAAAAACAAATCTTTGGTAAAATGAAACACCCTAATGCACTTACATACATACATATACATATGTATGTATTATTTGTAACTAGTAGTAATTTTGACATTAGTTATCACATTTTGTTTTAAGTTGCTTTTAACCAAAAGCGTTAAAGCCTTAAGCTATTTGCCAAAGCAATTTTTAACACAAGAAGCATAAGAAAATTGTAAAGTAGACGGTAAATAGTGTTGATAACATATTATTATAGAACTAACTATAGCAGCAGCAAAAGCAACAGCAGTAAAAATATAATCAACTGTACACTTACATACATATGTATGTATGTTTGTATGTACGAGCAATCCTAGAAATATTACTGGTTCTCGAATATGTATGTTTGTCTATAGAATAGTGTTTAAAAATATAGCATAATTATAACGGGTTAGGAACATAGCGATTAAAATAAGTCGTTTATGGATAAAGTCTAATTTTATTTTTCTCTATATAGAATCTAAAATTGTCCGAGTTAATGTCTGACATTTATTAGCATTTTTCTATGATCATACTCTGCTATTTAAATGTACACTACTGTAATGGGTAATCGCAAAAACAATGTAAATATTGTAGTTTATATGACACTCATATATTTTGAGGGCGTTACGATCGTGAGTTGTATGTAACAGGAGCTCAGACAACATAAAAGTATTGTAAAGAACTATAACAGGTGAACAAAATGAGTTAATTCCATGTGTAAATATGTAGTTTGTGTCATTTACAAAGTATAACTTAAGTAGAGGAATTTAGAGCAGATCGTGTTAAAAATTACCAAATACTAGAAATTAAATGAAAATTACACGTACACAGTGTAGTTAAGTACCATGTCTATGTTCATACTCCTATCCTAACAGAAGTGCGATTAAAATTTTTTTTAAATATTCTTGTTACCATAATAGAAGGAGAATGTTTGTATTCTTATTATATTAAATATTTAATAGTTTAATGTTTTAACAGAAAAAACGCCTTTGAAGATTAATTTGAACTTAATTCAAGTGAAATTTTATATAATAGAATATGTAAATAATATGTAAATAAATTTGAATAACAATAGATAACTAGAAGTAATTCCCTTATATGATATTTAAACTAAAACGTCCTGTTCATGCGTATTGTCAATTGCTTTAGACACATTTTATAAGACTAAATAATAAAATGTTTACTTTGTTTTAAAAAAATTTCGAAGATAATAAACCATTAATCTTTACAGTTGACAAAATGCACTTCAATTAGATTTGTTTAAAAAAAATAAACAGGTCAGACAAAATTTTTTGTATATAACTTCTACTACAATAAAACATACGACTTTAGTGAATCAATAACGTTTAGATTAAAAATTAATAAATAATTAAAGTACACTACTAATTTTTCCATAAAGCATTTTATAATAGTCCCGAAAAAGTTTTGAAATACTTTTGTTGTTTTACTAAAAGTCAAATTACAAGTGAAAATTCTCAACTCGAATTAGCAAAAAATTCTCGTAATTTTGAATAACGGCATTCGGTTGAAATTTAAACTTTGTATACTTTCAGAAAAAAAGTTCAATCAAGCTTATACAATGCAATACAATTTAATAATTATAATAAAAAAATTTTAACTCGATTTCAATAAGTCCTATCCTCTTTGAAATTTTCTTTATAAACGAGATAACGTGTAAAACGTAAATACAAAAAACATACATTTTTAACATTCTTGCAGTATGAAACATGATTTCCTTTAAAATTTCCCAACACTTGATTTTTATTGATTGCTGCAATTCCAGATTCAATTTCGGACATAAACACTTACTACCAATGCTTATGTTCTTTATTTCACTATTAGGCCAATTGAAGAAGAATTCAAATAATTAGTAGAATGTAAAAATAAACATATTTTACAATCAAATGTCTGGTGTATTGTTCATTATTTTCAGTTCAATGTATTCGTAGTTAGAACATTTTATTACTGCTTTTGTTTTTATTACCAATATTTTGTTAACAAGACTTTTTTACTAATTTTGCCACTGCAACTAAATTCAATTACAATAGAATTCCAATTTGATAAGATAGCACTACAAATGTTGAAACATTTTAAAACAAAACAACATTCTTGGCATTGAATAAATGCAATTGGCTGACAATTGTTACCACTCTTAAAAGAAATGACTCAATATATCTTTCGAGGAGAGAAAGAAATACTTGAATATTCTATTATACTCATGTATGTGTGTTTAAATGTACGTTAAAAGTTCATATATATACATACATACATATGAATTTTTATGCTCGTAAAAATAATCTTTGTTTCTGGTTTCAATTTTTAAATTTGTAACTAGAAAAGACGTTTGATGATGCTGAAAAACTGTCTTACTACTATTTACTTGAAACCATCAAGTGTAAACATGTTAGTGGACTAAACGATCATTATTTCAAAAATTCATGCAATGGCAATTTTTTTCTCATCACAAAACAAGTTACACCACATACTCGAGCAATGTAAATTATGTAAAATTGCTCGAATATAGGATATTCTACCATTCAGAAAAATAACATAACTAAATTATAAAAATTTCAGCCTTATAACGAGTTTCGTCATATCTTCGTATTTTCGACTACTACAGTTTAAAACTAGAACAAAGAAAACATTAACGCAATTTATTTAATCTAGTACGAAACTAGAAAGACGAAAATACAAGTTCCCCTCTCATCAAATAACATAACTAATTTTTCTTATAAACTTGGCAAAAAAAGAGTAATTTTCTTAAAAATACATAATCTATAAAGTAGCGTAAGAATTGCTTGCTTCTAATTTTCTTCTAAATTTTCTATGTGTGAATAGCACGACTACAACGTTACTCCAACAGTATTTGGTGACAAAGTAAATTCATCAAGAAACTTTACCAAAACTGGTAAAAGCCAAGAAAAACTCAATTTTATATTGTGATAAACAAGCAACTAAAAATATTTGAAAGCTATTCAGTAGTTGTATCTTCTAACTTGTAGTCAAAATCAAACTCAATTTCATGAACATGGAAATTCACGTACACACTACTTACAAACATATGTATGTATGTATGTATGTATGTAAAGTAGGCAGTAAGTATGTGAATGATTTTAAGAAGCAGTAATAAAACATATGTATGTCTAACTTGTACGTTCTGTATATTTAAGTATGTATGTATGTATGTATGTTAAATGTAGTCCATCGTCTCTTGCATAACTAACGATATTTACATCAAACAACCTGACATTTTAAAATCTTTGCAGAGCCGAGTAATTTTTTAAACGACGACTACAATGTGAGATGTGATTAATGCACTTTTGAATTTTTAAAAATAATAAAATATACGTAACATACGTAAGTACTTGTAATATAAAATAAAATGTGTCATTTTTAGTCTTGAAAATCTGGCGAACTACAAGTGAAGTTTATATGTACAATGTCTACATATAAATTTGCCTCTCCTTTTATAATTAATACAATATTCATCCAAGTCCTTGTATGATCAATATTTAGAAATAGAACTGATTTAGCCTTGTCCTTCTATCTGATGAAAACAATTTTCACTCTCGAAATGTCATACAGCCAAAAATCTACCTTTTATCTAATTTTAGAACCCTTTGAAAAAATAAATGTTTCTGAATTGAATTTGGATTCAAGATATAATCACAAAACAAATACATATTGTAAAATGCAGATTGGGGGTTTTTTAAATATATTTTCTTAGAAAATTCTAAAGTATGAAAGCGTATAAATGATGAAGAATTTACACACATTTAACAAAATCGACAATATGTATATTAAAAACTTACATTTTCAGCATAAAGGATAATTGTTTAACATTAACTGCGTTATATACATACATATTTATAACCAAAAAATTTCATAAAGTTGGCTTATATTGTCACCTAAAAGACGAAATAACCTATCTACAATTTTCAAAAGTTTACAGGAGAGGGAAAAAAACGTTATAAAATTGGAACTATTTGCAATATTTAAACGAAAATTATGTATTTAGATAAAAATGAAATCAGGAATATATATCAGTTGAAAAATTTTGTTTTTACAAACACAGCTTATGTTATGTCACTTTGGAACTGCAAAAATCTGAAACCAAATAACCTATCTGCAGTACTAATTAGTATGAATAAATCAATTTTTTTATAAATATAATTATTTTATAAATTAAGTAATAACAGTTATAGTTTCTTTTACTGGTTTAAGCAAACGAAATTTCTTAATGACTGTTTAAATTACACTATGCAACAAAATTAAACTTTTATGGCGATTTTTGATGATTAATTTTTATCGTAACGGTCCTCTAGGTACAAAAACTGTAATAATATGGTCAAAATTTTGCACAGATATACGTTATGATATAGGGAATAATAATCCATAAAAAACACAATTTCGAAATTTTTGCAGATATGTTATTTGGTCTTTAAGATGACGATATGTAGTTCATTTATAATTTGCAAACAAACTGCGGTGGCCACAGACGAGCAGACATTTAAATACTACTTTAAATAGCATATACAATTCTCTATGGATATCGTGTTTGAACAAAATTTTTGTCCGGACAAAATTTTGTGTGTAATTTAAAAGAGAGTGAAAATATTTCGTTCGAACAAATCTCAGCTTGAATTGGTTCAAATTTTTAATATGTCCGAACAACATAATCTGAAATACCAATAGGCTAATTTTTTTTTACTAAGATGAATTGATTTTGTTGCTATATTCATTTATTAATAAGAAACAAACTTTAAAAAAAAAATAAACAAAGGAATCACAAAAAGAATCAAATTGTAAAACTAGTAAAATTTGATTTTTCACACAAATTGTTCAAAATATGTTAATCGTGAAAAATTTTCGGCCTCCAACGTACATGTTTTTGTTTTAGTCCTGCCATATGTTCGGTTTATTTTTTGTAATAACATCAACATAAAACTGAAGGTATGTCTGAAGCAAACAGAAGGTATCCAAGGTCTGTACATGTTTTGCATTGGAAAATTTGACAGGTCGATATCAAAAACATAAGATCTAAATACACTTTAACTGTCAGCAAAGTTAGCTAGTAGCAAAATACTGTTTATTACGTTACGTTTTTAGGGGGGAGAAGGGTGAGGTGGAGAAGTTTTGTATGCGTATTTCTATTAAAATGTGGTATACAATGGGGGAGGTAAAAATCTGCGAAAATAGCGTTATATAATAAGCCCCTTAGTGTCATTTTAAAAAAGGAAAAGAAATAAATATAATAAGTTTCCGCTTTTATACGATAGCATTTTTTTTTAAAGTTAGCATACGTTTGGGAAGTGTTTGTGAATAAGCATTCTGCTAAGAAGCTGCTGGAAAATCTAAATTCATCACGGTACATACATAGTTTAGTGTTTTTTAAACATTCAATAAATTCGTTTAATAAATTGGCCTAACTATTAAGACTTAACATTTTTCATTTTAGTCATACGTATTTAAGAATTTTTTCGTATTTTAATTTCATCAGATAAATGGCAGAATTGTTTCAGTTTATATTTTTTTAACTTATAAAAAAATTGACTTAAATCACTGATAAAAACTTTCACATTATTGTCTTTGAAGGGATTCTTTTTAAAATGGGATACTTAAACATAGATGGACCGAATAAAAATAAAAGCACGTACAATAAATTAACAAGATTTACAACAAAAATGTTTTCGAAATTCAAAAAATTAAAAAAAAACAAGTAAGAAAGTGCTATAGTCGGTCATACGATACCCTTCAGCACTAATGTCAAAGGTGTTCTTTTTCCTGTATAAAGACAAATATTTGCAAAATTTTGCCATCATACAAACATATTTTCAATACTTATATATTTAAGCTGTTTCCGTCATTTGGACTTATATGAGAGCTAGGGTCAAATTTGGACCGATTATCCCGAAATTTGGTAAATTGATTATGTATGCAAAAAATAAACTTAAAATTCTCATTGTCTTCGGATTTAGGGGCGTTTTAGTGAATTTTGTCTCATTTAGTGCGTTTTGAGAAAAGAGTTTGTGAGGGAGCTATAGTCAAATGTGGACCGATTTCAACGAAATTTGGTACGGTAATGTAAGTTTACAGTATTTGTTTAAAATTTCATGAAAAATATTGATTTTTGTGCCCAATATATCAATTCCGGGAAGTGGGACCTATGGGAGGTACCATAAATAATGGACCGATTTTGACGAATTTCAATAGCCATGGTCCCATTATCAAAGACCTGTAGTTTGATTACAAGGTTTACATGGGGGTCCAGCCAGACGGACGGACATCGCTAAATCGATTCAGAAAGTATACCTATTGGTATACTAAAAGATGGGTCTAAGATAAATATTTCTATGCGTTACATACATCAGCACAAACTTATAATACCCTTTCCACCTATGGTGGTGAAGGGTATACATATAATAAACCTATACAGAAGGAAACTAGTATTGGGGAGTTTTAAGAGATATAATATTGTATACTACTACATTTGTATATTTACACTTGTAGTGATCTGTTGGAGGACTCTAAAAAGGCACAAGCAATTGTACATATTCATAATATGTATATTTGTATGTACTACATCATTTATCATTGTTGTACTCCTTGAAGATGTTGGTCAAATTGATGTTGAGATTGTAACTGTCTGTCTGTCCATTCTCTTCTGTTTAGATATACATATGAACATATGTATGTGTGTCTGTCTGTCATCTTGTCTCCTCTTCATCTTTCAATACGAGTAAAATATATATGTAATTGTAGGTAGTATGTGAACTTAACTTTCCTATACGCAATGTCCAACATACACATAATGCAAGTGGATCCGTTGGAACATACAGATATTTTTGTAGTTTGCTTTTTATTTTTTGGTACAAGCTTTAGATGTGCTCCTTTATAATAAAATGTTGGTTGACAACATGACACATAAACATGATTGTAACGGTATTTAAAATCCATTCACAGTATAAACATATGTAAACATACACACATACAAACATATAAATTTATGTACATACTTACGTAAACTTATTCATTCAGTGCAACATACAATTTACTTATTGTGTAAGATGTTAAAAAAGATGTATGTTTGTACAATGTAAATACATACATATGTATGTACTCGTATGTATATCATATGTGAGTAGTAGTTGAAAATTATGTCAAATGTGGAAAAATAAAGTCCTTTGTGGATTTTAAGTAACTGGTTACAATGAAAATATATTTTTTACTATGATGCTACTATTTACTTACGTTATGGCCTTTGTAAACCAAATAATTTTAATCACAAATTTTGCAAAAATATGAGTACAAAAATATTTTTGATGTGATTTATCAAAGTTAGAGTTAATCAATTATGTACATATGTACGTTTATAACTTCAATGTCAAATTACAACAATTTTGAAAATTTTACCTAAGCAAGAGTTTTGGAATATTATTTCTAACAACTTTTCACTTATTTCTGTTATCTAAAAAACCAAAACATCCTTACACATTTACATGTTTGTAACTACATAAATACATACTTATACATAAATTTTATTAACTTGAATTAATTCTTTTTGTTAATTTATACAGTTTGCCTTGAGTGTTTATAGTCCTAAGAATTTTGACGCAAACCATCTTCAAACTTAAGCGATACTGCAGCAAAATTGTGACTTTGGAAAGATGTATTGTTGCAATGAAAAATTATATACAAATAACAAAATAAAACAACACAACATAAACATTATTCTTCCCAAGACTAACTAGGAGGTTTTTTTTTTGAAAATGAACCATAAAAGAAAGAAACACCACAAAAAACAGCCAATAAAAACCAAGAATGAACACAAAAAACGATATAATTTATATGTATATTGTAAGTATACATATACAAATATAGTATATGTACATATGTATGTATGTATGTATGTATATTATATTCAATATTAAACCGTTTACTATGTTTTCTATAAGTAGAAAATTTGTGTTGCTATTGTTTGTTGTCTTCAAAAACGGAGTAACAACATTGAGGGGTCTATAAAAACAAATAACACAATGTTACATAAGTTTAAAACGGATCTTAAAGTCAAGTCATTCAATTTACAATATACATATTTGTTTGTAAAAATAAATACATCTATGTATACCATCCATCCATCTAGTCTACACATACAAGGTGCAATATATTGTGTCTTCAGAACATTCATCCATCAGTATTTGTATACCCCACAGTTGATGGAAAGAAGTCTTAAATCATATTTACTTTAAAGTGTACTAAGGAAATAGATGTTACGAATGGTAGGAATAGTATTTTAAACAATCAATCACTTTCATTTCAGCAGAAATTATTCCACTTTTAATTTCCAACTCATTCAGAAATGATAGTAATAAGTGTCACTTAGCTAAGTAACAAGCTTTGTTTGATGATTGTCATTGAGTTCATATTCGCTAATGTGAAAATTATTTTTAAAATATGTATGTAGTATGTAGTACATACATATGTTGTACATGGTAGCTTTGGGTGTAAAATCAATAAATACCATTAATACTCCGAAAATAGTCCGCGACGTCATGACTACAGTAGCTAAGTTTGAAATCAGCTGAAGATTTATAAAAGCATTTGCCTCCCGTTTAAGTTAGAAAGAATTGATCTTAAGAAGAATATCGGACCCAAAGATTTTAAAACGGAACTGCTGGGGAGTAAATGATATGTTGTTTTATTGGTGTTTTCTTTGTTATCCAACGAACCATCAATCTATTTTCAAGATTCTTTTTTCTTCTCATTTATAAGAACAGGCATGCAGCCAACAATCCTCCAAAAACATACAAGGAAATAAATCTTGTTGACGAACTCAAGAACACATGATGACGATGATGGAACGCATGCTGGCTGGGCTGGTAATAATGATTTTTAAACTTTAGTCATGATCATTTCCAAACAAGCCCATATACGCTCACATAAATATATATACTACATATGTATATATATTTTTTTAAATTAATCTCTTGATATTCGATTTGCCATTAAAACAATTTTTGTTTCAAATTCTTAAAGTTTGTTTTTTTTTTTTTTTTTTTTTGAAGTTCAGATAAACATTTGTTTGAGATTATATTTTTTCAAATTTTTCAACTCTTTTAAATTTCATTTTAGAAAAAGAAAAGACACAGTCAGTCAGCCAGTAAGTCATATGTTCAGATAGACAGAAATTGAAAAGTAAGTTATTTTCATCATTATTTAATTTCCCCAAGCTCTTTAAAAGCATAACACAAACACACAAGAATTCCGAACGTTAGATGCCAAATACTGCTCATACATAGATGGCACTTATGTACGTACTCGTACATATCTACTTGTACTTTTTTCCCAACTATTTATCATCAATCCAATCCGATTGAGGAATACTTATTTGAGTTTTCTTCATGTTTTTCTACTCGTCTAAACACATTTATTTTGTATCGTCATTTTATTAGCAGACATAAAAGAGCTTTTATGGCTAAAAATATGTCAAAGTAAAATGACTGAAAGTTTGCTTTAGATTTTTCTTTTGTCTATTACTTCCGTGTGTCATTTTATGATAGAAAATGAGCCAAGTACAAACAATGATGGAATAGCATAAGATTTCTAAAATGGAATGATGGATTTCCAAATTCCATGAATTCGTACTTCAAATGAAAAAGACTTATTGATCATTTTTCTGTCAATATTGCAAAGACTATAACAATCATACGACACATACATAAATACCCTACATTTCATATATGTACTAGTAGACTCAAAAATAAACCCATTTTTCGCCTAGTGGTAATTATAATTACCAGCACTTCCAGACGTTGTAATAGCTTAATAAAAAATTGTTTACTTCGTCTGAGACAACTTATAATTCTGGGTTACTTATAACATACAGGTCCTTATATATATATACTTATTTAACTACGAACTTTTATAAGTAATTAAAAAATTCATACGAAATCAATAATTTGTTTCTTAGCCCTTAGAACTCTAATAATAATTACAACTAATAGAAAAATGGGTTAATTGCGTTGTCTTGCATATTTAAAATTTGTTTGATAATGTTTGATTTAATTATAACAAATATTTTTATAAATGTACTCATATTTAAGTATGAAGTTACGTCGTATTTTTAGGGGTCATTAACATTTTTTAATTTCAGAAACATCACAATGAGATCACGCAATTTCAGTAGTTAAAGTCGAACGCCTCCAAGAAAATATTATGTTCAATTGTATAAAAAGAAGAAACATGCAAAACAAAACTTTCTTACCAATTTAATGACTGAACTTAAAATCGTACTTAACATAATCTGTTGTTTTAAGAAAAAAAGGATAACTTTTATGAAAATTAAATTTTGTTTTTTTTTTTATTATTTATATGTATTCAATACTTATCACCGTTTTTATGATATACATTTTACGTTTTTTTATTATTTATTTGATTTACTGATATATTTTTTTTATATTTTA
This sequence comes from Stomorhina lunata, assembly GCA_933228675.1. Lineage (NCBI taxonomy): Eukaryota > Metazoa > Arthropoda > Insecta > Diptera > Rhiniidae > Stomorhina > Stomorhina lunata. The sequence continues at coordinate 1,330,069 of OW121740.1, read as the reverse complement.
TTGTTATAAATATTAGTTATTTTTGAAGTAAAACTTATTATATGTAATTAAAGAGTGTTTATTGATCGTTGAACATTTGGTATTACCCAAAATTGTGTATTTTCTACATAGACTACAACATATATTGTATAATTGCACTTTTCTTAAACGCGTTCTCCACCAAACTGACTTGATTAGCAGCATTCGCGAGCATTTCAAGTGAATACCGGACCACTGCCGCTCTGCCACGACACACCAAAATACACCACATACTCGTATTGAACATTGGATTGTCTTGGCTAGCACTGGATTGCATGTATGAAAAAGAAGTTAAGTTAACATGTAGCGATGTATGTATTCCTTTAGCTATAAAACCAGCCATCCAGCCACTACATACCTACTTACTAACTTAAACTTAATACTATTTGTAAATGAACATCATTATTATGTTCATACTCGTTTAATACTACAACTACAATACACTTATGAACGCAATCCAACGTAACATAAGCCAAAAATAATAAAAATACTGGAAAAATAAAATTTACTTAAAACATCATCAACATCATCGGCAACAACAAATATATGCTGCAACAGGTTGCTTGCAACTTAACTGCAACTTCGTTCAGCCATCAAAACAACAACGAAGGAGATTGTATCTGCAGCAACAGCACTTAGGCTGACTGACTGGCTGGCTAGCAGCAGAACCATAACAAGTACTTGCAAAAAAACTAAGAAAAAAGAAATATAGTAAATGTACAACAAACATCATTTTGCAGCATAACAAGATCATACTTGAAAAAATCAAATCAAAGAGATCCATGAAGAGAAAATCTAAATGAAAAACCCAGTAAGTAGTAATGAATAAAAATGCCTCTAAATAGAAACTCGATTTCTTCAAATATTTGTACTAACTAAAGTTGCTAGTCAGTTACATACTCGTACTAGGAGTATTGGTAAATACTTTTGCTAAGGTCTTTTTTTAATTTTTTACAAAAAACTTCTATATTTTCTAGTTCAAACTATATATTGCATTATCGGACACACATTGCATTATGTATAAATGTTAATGAAAACATAGACCCAAACGCATATGTATGGTATTAGTCTAAGATGAACCCAAAATATCTATTGCCAACTGCTTTCAAATATATTGGAAGTACTTAATTTGTTATTAAAGGAAAGAATAATGGCTTATTTAGTTCTAATTTTTTAAATTGTGTTTCAAATCAACTTGATATGAAACTTATACAGATTTTTTAGCCGTATTGCACTAATGTACAATAATTTATTTATATCGATGTATCAGAGTTATTTAAAAAAATATTTAGTTCAAAGAACTAATTTTTATTTTAACAATTTAACAATGATAAGAAAACTTAACAATTATGTTCGTAAATCTTTATAGTTTTTCCTTTATTTGCCTTAATTTGATATATTTGTGTTGTCGGTAAAACAAAAGACTTAAGAAACAAGTGTTTTATTTGAACTTATTTGTAAATAAAATATTTTTGGGGATAAAAACATAATTTTTTAATAGATTTTTCATGATTTTTAAGAATTTGATTACACTTCAATAATATAAAATAAAACAACATTTTCCTTTAGTTTTTCCAGAAATTTTAAAAGAGTGTTAGGTATTTTTTCTTAATTTTTCAATTAACAAAATTTTTGTACAAAATATATAACTATAATATATATTATTTAGCGTTGTGTGGACTCAGCAAATAATAATAAATAATTCTTTTCTTTTGAATACACTGTGAGACACGATTTTGAGGTCAGGCACATTCTCACACAAATATAAAGTACTAGACTAGTGTATTCAATTACCAAAGCATTTGGATCTAGCAGGTGGAACTTTAGAGTTATCGCCATTTAAAAGTTGCAATTTTTCCTTATATGGAATGTGAAATTAGGTGATATAAATACAGTATAATGTTTTTAAATTCTTGTACATAAATACTTGCGTGGTCCAGTATAGTGGTATTTTTTTTTTTCTTTTTTTTGCATTTACGACCAACATACCGTGTAAAACTTACGCCGCAAAGATATACATATTACACATTCACAAACATAGACAATACTTTTAAGCTTTTTTATTCCTCATACCCTACACAGAAAAATGCAATTTTCAAAAGGCGATAACTTAAACTTACCACAAACAATTGCCCTCAAAATGTGTCACAGCTCGACAATATGATACCCCTCACCACTAAGGTCACATATCAGTTTTTGTCTATAAAAAGACAAATATTTGCTAAATTTTGTCATCATACAAACATTTTCTCAAGACTTTATATATTAAAGCTTTTTTCGTCACTGCGACTTATATGAGGGCTAGGGTCAAATGTGGACCGAAATTTAGCAAATTGATTACAGTCTTACCAAAACTAATGTATGCAAAAAATAAACTTAAAATTATCATTATCTTCAGATTTACGAGCGTTTTAGTGATTTTTGTCTCATTTAGTGCGTTTTCATAAAAGAGTTTGTATGGGAACTATGGTCAAATGTGGACCGACATCAACGAAATTTGGTACATTGATTTCATCAACAAATATTGATATTTGAGGCCAAAATATCAATTCCGGGAAGGGGGACTATAAATAATGGACCGATTTCGACGAAATTCAATAGCCATTGTCCCACTATCAAAAAAATTTCATCAAATTATCTCGAGAATTGCAACCTATACTTTGATTACATGGTTTACATGGGGGTCCAGCCAGATAGACGGACGGACTGAAATTGCTAAATCGACTCAGAAAGTGATTCTAAGTCTATTGGTATATATAAGGTGTGTCTAAGGCAAATATTTCTATTACTTATGGTGGTGAAGGGTAAAAATATAATAGCAGCTAGCATGTCTTAAAGATTTATAAATTTTAATTCAAAAAAGGTACTTAAATTTTCTCCTAGCTTTTAAAATTATTTTACTTTAAAAATTAAGTTATTAAGACCATGATCTAGTTATTTCGTTTGTAAGTTCATTGAAATTTGTGTGAGACATCTATCTCGTGCTTTATTTTGTATATCATGTAAAGGATCATTGATCTTTGGCCATTTATTAATTTTTAACTCAATTAACAGCTACAAAAAATATCTTATAATTTCAAATCGAATATATTAATTTAAATCTAAAGCTCATATGTATAAGCTTTTCATGCAATTTTGCAATTAATTATCTTCAATAGAAATTATGAAAAAAATCAGAGATTATTTCACTAGTTTATTAATAAAAAAAACAACAGCGGCCACTGCCCCACTACTAAAATTTGCTTCTGCTGCGACTGCAACAAGCAGATGAGTTTGGTTTTTTTTTTTTCATTCGCAATTGAATGAAAAATTGAATTTATAAAATAAATCCAAATATTTGATGGATTATGCATGCAATCTGTTAGCAGCGGATGATGATGATTATGTTTTGATAATCTTAAAATAATTTACTTAACGAAGTGTAAAATCTAAAGAGTTTTTTCTTTTTATCAAACTTAAGTCACTTTGTGCAGTCAAAAGAAAAATCGACCGATTTATGTATGAATGTATACATATCCAACATATTATAATCAAAAAAGATTTTTTTCTAAATTTTGCACAATTTGAAATAAATAATTATTTTTCTTATTTTTTGTTAAGTTTAAGAACTTAAGTTGTACCCATATTAATTTAACTATCTTCAGTTTCAGGCATGTTAGTGCAATTTGTTTCACTTAAAACGCATCAAAAGTACTTTCGAATAAATGTTTTAAAGTACTGTTTTTTTTCAAATTACATATCTCTAACGAAGTATTGTACTTTTTTATATAAAAAATATTTAGCAGTTAACGGACGTTGGTTAATTTTGTTTTGGTTCGGTTTTGATCATCATCATGAATTTCTTGTTTATTAGACCAAAATATGCCACTGCATACAATTGTATTGTAATAATTAACTGTAATTCTGCACTTGAACCACCAACTGCCAAAAAATTAAAAATAAAACAGGCCAAAAGGAACATTAAACCGTATATGAGAAGAAACTTCTTACACATGTTATAAATTTGTAATTAATTTACAATTTATTTCAAGATTTAAGGCACAGTGAAACGAATTGTCAAGAAAAAAATAACCGTTTCTACGATAATTTTTTTTTTTTGTTATTTTATTCAAATTCAATTACAAAAGTATACAAAATTGTAGAATGCCTCAGCGCCAATAGGCATTGTAGAGGCTAGTTGGCAACAAAAAAAAAATGCCATAATAATATTAACAATATGAAAAAGAAAAAAAAATGATATTGAAAATAAAATGAATATAAAGAAGTTTAAACAGTTACTGGAAAATTAAAAATTTATACCAGAAGCTGTAGTTTATATCATATTTTCGACATTTGCTTTTAAAAATTCTCTTAATAATCTTTTAAAATTCGAAAGTGTAGAACAAGATTTTATAAATTGCGGTAAATTGTTAAATTCATTACTGCCAGAGTACTCAATTCGTTGTTTTGTTGTCTCTATACGGCAAAAAGCTACTCCTAATTGTCGGCTATTTCGAGTGTTATAGGGATTTTGACCTTGAGCAAAACGTATTGTATGGTGGCCTATATTGTAGAGGCATTTATATACATACAAAAGTATTTGAAATTTGAAAGTAACACATATGGGAAAAATTAATGAAAAATGTTCTGTATACAAAGATCTTGTTGAATATCTCATTGGCAAGTTTGCAACAACTTTTAATGCTCTATTCTGTAGTCGTTGTAGAGAACTGACTTCAGCGCTTTTCTTGTGTGCATAAATTAAAGCTAAGTAGTTTATGTGGCTTTGTATTAAACTTTGGTAAATCAGTAACTTAGTGGGTTGATCAAATTTGTATCTAAATTTATATAGTATCCAATAGCAGGTGAAATTTTAGACTTAAGATGTTTTATATGTTGATCCCACGCAAAATTAGATTGTATATGTAGTCCCAGATATTTAATTGAGGATACTTCTTCGATTTCTTTGCCATCAATATCTACACTGAAGTTTGAGTTAAAACGCACATGTGGTCTAAATCGAATCAATTTAGTTTTACCAGGATTAATAAAAAGTTTATTTATTCGCATATACTCAACTATAAGAGCAGCATCACACTCTATATATGGTTTAACGGCAGCCTCATATTTATATGGGTAGAAAATAGATATGTCATCTGCATACATAAACATTTTGCCAGTTAGCTCCAAATTTTGTATATCGTTCATATATATAACAAAAAGCAAGGGACCCATAACACTTCCCTGTGTTACTCCATACTTAATTGGTTCTAAGCTGCTTTTATGATTATGGACTTGAACGAACTGCTTTCTATTTTTCAAATATGACTGAAATAAAGTTTAAGTTTTTGAATCAAGATCTCATGATCAATCATATCAAAAGCTTTTGAAATAAATGCGCTGTATTTAATATAGGAACGTACAAGTTGGATTAAATAATTTAGGAAACGTTAAAGTTTCTAAAAAATCGATTCATAATAATCGATATATATATGTCAAAAATAACAGTTTATTTTTTTAAGCAGAAATAACAATTGTTTTCTATTATATATATATATTTTTTTTTTTCAATCAAAAATAAATTTTAGTTTTCATTTTTTTTTTTTTTTTATCAGAAATAAAAGTTATTATTTAACTTTTATTTTTCGGACCATATGATACCCTTCACCACCGAGATAAATGTCGTTTATAATTCTTGCATCCAAAAATATATTTGGTGAATTTCGTCATCATATAATCATTTTCTCAAGACTTCATTATTTGAAAATTTAAAACATTTGAGCCTATAGGCAAATAGTTTTTCGTAAACTTAAAAGAAATAAAAATTAATCTGTTTTCTTTTTAACAGTCAAAAAATTACTTTAATTTCTAATTCAAGAAAAAAACTTTTATTTTTGATTTTAACTTAACTTTTATTTTAAACCAAAACAATAGAAATCAAGATATAAAAAGTATCGCAGTTTATATAATTTTTGAACAAGACTATTCTATTATTAGCTTATCTTAGCTATATTTTTTGTTTATGAATTTAGGGGTCTCATTTTTAGTTGTATTTTACTGATAGCGTTATGTGAGTGGTACAAATATTATGTATTACTTAGTCGAAGAAAGTTAAAAACACAAAGCTCGTTTAAGGGATACGTCATTATCTCATATCTGACCATACGTAACACTGTGCAGTGGCATTGCGTGTGCTCTACTAAATAACTCTGCACATTAAATAACAAAGAATTAAAAATTCGTATGGAACTTTTTGCAGTTAAGAATGTTTTGCTTTAAAGCACATTTTGGTCAATCATCAGCTTTAGAAGTGGGAAATTCAATGATTAATTTATTTTACAAAACAAATGCATTTCATGTCTAAAAGTCTAAATTTTCAATCGCTTTATTGCTGTAGCTTCACCAAAAACATCGGTAAAAACCCTTAACCTTAAAGGGAACTTTGTTAAAGACATTTTAATTTTCTAACGATCGTGATTATTGTGATTGCAAGTTTTTGTTACAAAATATTGTAGTACTCGTATACATACAAACATGTTTCATATTCATTCAAAACTTTAAGGAAATAAACGATTTTAACATAAATTAAACAAAAACAAAGGGAATGACAGAAGCCGAATGCGTAGCAAAATAATTGAGATACTCAAATACATTGAAATGTCGTTTATTTTATTTAAATATTTATTTAATTTCGCCAGTTTCAATTGTGGTGCAACTATGGATGAAACACCTTGTGAGTCAAATTGTTGATCGTTGTTTTTGTGGGGTATGTAGCTAATAAAATGGCTTGTTTGTATGTTTAATTTTATGGCAAACTACAATTTGTTAATTGGTTTTGTAAACATTTTCAAAAATTTAAATACAATATAAACTGTTTGTTTTTAGTTATTACATAATGTGTTGAGGAGGTTTTCAAATGAAATGACTCTTAAGAAAATTAAAAAAGTCCCTTAAACAATAAATTAAAATTTTATTTAAATATTAACCTTGATTAAGATAATTTCTATAATTCTAAATAATTTTATTTATAACACTAACAAATTATATTTTCTGCACTTGAGTAAATTTAAAATATATTATTTTGACACTAATGACATTGTGTGTTGCTAATTAATTGTAAAGTTTTGCTAAAAAGTGTTTATTCGAAATCAATTCTCAAAACTATTGTGGAGTTACAAGTGTCATATTTGTTTTAATGCAAGTATGCTTTTAGATGTTGGACTAAACCTGAATGAGTATTTTGGCCTCTTGCCAGACACAAATTCAAAACTATTTAGACTCATTAATTAGTACAAACTGCTTGATGAGCAAAACTTGACAAAAAGGAAATTAAAAAAAAATTGTAAAAAAAAAATTCGCGAGGTCAGAAGCAAACTTTTTTTCTTTTTGATTTTATAATGGTGTATAATATTTATACCCTTCACCACCATAGGTGGAAAGGGTATTATAAGTTTGTGCTGATGTATGTAACGCATAGAAATATTTGTCTTAGACCCATCTTTTAGTATACGAATAGGCTTAGAACCACTTGTTGAGTCGATTTAGCGATGTCCGTCCGTCTGGCTGGACAGGTCGCAATTCTAAAGATAATTTGATGAAATTTGGCACAGATCATTTTCTTGATAATGGGACCATGGCTATTGAAATTCGTCAAAATCGGTCCATTATTTATGGTACCTCCCATAGGTCCCACTTCCCGGAATTGATATATTGGACACAAAAATCAATATTTTTTCATGAAATTTAAAACAAATACTACTTATGCAAACCAAAATCACTGTACCAAATTTCGTTGAAATCGGTCCACATTTGACCATAGCTCCTATACAAACTCTTTTCTAGAAATGCACTAAATGAGACACTAAAACGCTCGTAAGAATTTTAAGTTTATTTTTTGCATGCATAATTTTTGTAACAACTGTAATCAATTTGCCAAATTTCGAGACAATCGGTCCACATTTGACCTTAGCTCTCATATAAGTCCAAATTACGGAAACAGCTTAAATGTATAAGTTTTGAGAATATGTTTGTATGATGGCAAAATTTAGCAAACATTTGTCTTTATAAAGGAAAAAGAACACTATTGACCTTAGTGGTGAAGGGTATCGTATGGTCGGGCTTGAACGACCATAGCTCTTTCTTACTTGTTTTTATAAAATTTGGAACACTTTCAAAAACCTTTTGTTTTTTTATTTTTTGATGAAAAAAGTACCTAAAATTATAATTGTCTAGTATAAAATTTAAATCAATTTTTCTATTATAAATATTTAAAATACTTTTTTTTCAAATCTCTTTTAATCAGGCCTTTCAGCATAGAATAAATATACATAGAAGGACGACTAAATGTCAAAGTACACCTGGTACATGTCAAATGTACGGATCAGTAATATGGTATCGGTAAGCCTAAAATGAGTTTTTACTTTTCTTAATGAAAACAAACAGTTATACAAAAAAGTATGATATAATGGGACGAAAATTTTCTTCAAGATTTTTTCCGTAATTTGAAGACATTTTCTTGAGAAATCCATCTTTTAAGATGTATAATGAGTTTTACTTAATTTTAGGATATTTGAAATGTATATTTTTTTTTCGTTTACGTGTGATTTGATTTAATACTAAATTTTAATGGATCAGCTATATAAATATTATTTATTCTATACCTTTCAGATAAAAAAGTAAATGTAAATGTAAAATCGTTTATCCACAAGAAAATATCTTAAGACCTTCTTAAATCGAAAAAAAATCAACAAAAAGCAATGCAATTTGTTTAACTTTTCCGACTTTTACAGTATCCTACAACTACAAAAATCAACTAAAAGTATATATTTAAAGAAAGTCTTTAAAGATTTCATTATAATGAAGAATTTTGTAGTCTATGGAGCCTTTTGCCTTTTTGGCCAGGTTTTTAGTATAAATACTAAATAGTGCGTCTATAGGACTTTCTTATAACTACGAAAATTTTAAAATGTAGTCAAAAAGTTCAAAATGTTCTGCTTCCCGACGATAACAAGAATGTAATATACTTAAACTGTGATCTGTTTAAATCTGATCTGTTTTAATCAATTCAATAAATATTTTTTTAATAAAACAAAAAAATGAAAGGGAAAGCTTTGTTTTTTTATTATTGAAAATGAAATAAGTAACATATTCGTAAGTATGTAAGTATGTATTATTGAAGATAGATTTGTTCATTTGTTTGTTCAATTTACTATATTTTCTCACTTAATTGTATTCGTCCCATTGATGAAAAATTACATACAATAAAAAATATGAAAATACATTTCTTTATACATATGTATTATATAGGTATTTAAAAAAAATAAGACGCGTGAATGAGCATTTATTTATCTTATTGTACATAAAAACATACATATGTATTTTTTATCCATGGAAATGGTGACAAAAGCCGTTTTACATGTGAGAGCATGCGCTATTAGTTTTTGTCGCATGTTATGCATGGATGCAGTTTAACGATCAACAACTTCAAAACTACTATTTTACTGACTAATATGCAAACAATTCTAAATTCTCTATCATTAAAATTTCAATTGAAATTAAAATCAAAAACTCTAATTTTTTAACATAATAATGAACACCACTAATTTACTCACATGCATATACTGATTAGACCGGCTCGATCTCCATCCATATAAATAAAATTCAACCCAATCCTACAAATATTATGCAAATATTTCCTTTTTTGACTTGTCCAATTTCTAGGACCTTTCAAGATCGAGCTCATATTCAAACCTGAACCAAAAAAAGGGAGATATAACGTTATAAAAAATGGTGGAGGTTACGCAATAAATATTCGCGTAACTCGAAAACTGTTTATTTTCTTGAACTTGATTTATCTTTAACAACTAGGTCTCCCTCTTGTCGGTAAAAAAAAAGTATGTATATTTCTTCAAGAAGAGCTGGAAAATGTTATTTATGTAGATGATACAATTTGTCGCAAGTATTTTACATATATGTATCTTAGTATGGTCTTACCACAAACTCTGATCTTTTGTAATGAACTGTTTAATTTTTCTTCAAGACAGTCTAATATATCGTAGATATGAAACTTAAGTATTAAAAATAAATAATTTTAGAGAAAAAGTAACACCATCCACAATAGGGTCATGTTTGCTTAAACAACAAACAACATTGATGATAAATTGCATCTAAGCATCAAAGCGTGTATGTATATTTGTTTCTATAGTATGTTAGATAAATCGCAGACAAAGTCAATCGATCGATAGATGTACCTACTGCTATGAACAATTTCTTCATCGTCATTCTCACTTTCTATGGACAGATGAGATTGTTTAATGTGGTATCTTACGGTCGGTCGGTCATTGTGTTGTTTAAACAAAAGTATATGAATGTATTAATAAACGAGTGTTTCAGGCTCTAAACGTTTTAAATATTTATTGTCAAAGCACTTTTATACCCTACTCTACAATAGATTGAAACTTTGAAACGATTTGAAATGTTAGTTCCACTCCCATCGCTAATTATCCCTATCGACTCAGAATTACTTCCTAAGTTGAATTAAATATGAGCTGGCTGCATAAAGCTTAATATTATAGTACCTACGCTTATGTAATTGGGACAGACATTAATTTGAGACAATCGCTTTTGAAATTGGTAGAATAGATCGGTCTATTATTTTAGGTAAACTTTACAGAACTTTTTTCTCAGAATTGAGGTTTTATGGTCTGAATTAAGCTTGAAATATATAAATTTACCTTGATATATGTACATATATGAGGTAAGTTTTATATGGTCTTAATTTTATGAAAATCGGTTGATATTTTATAGATTTATTACAAAAATATATTTGTATTGTGACAAAATTTATCACATGTGGCTCGAAAAAACATTGTTTGATTACCAATGCACATACATATGTATGTATGTATGTCTGACTTCAGTGGCGTAGGGTATCACATGGTCGAACTTGACCGCCAATAATACTTTACTTGTTGTTGGTATCGTTGTTATTGCTTTAATCCAAATATACTTTTTGTATTATTATTGGTATTGTTGTAGAATTTCTCTTAAGCTGCACTTAAGACATTAAAAATTATATGAGATGTCACATCTATGAAAGCGTTAGTTAATTGCTTAAACTTAAATGTTATTTATTAGAGATGACTAAATATATTGAAGTACCTGAAGACTGTTACGATCATTGTACCAGATTGGAGGCTGAATTTTGTACTGCCAATAGATAATTATTTGAAATATTTGCTTTTTAAAATATATTCTTATTGGACGAAATTTCGCTAAAACCATACAAATGAATTCAAAATCCACTTAAATTATTTCAACACTTTAAAATTCTATGGTCCGGACAACCCGATAATCCGAACAGGCTAATACTTTATGCGTCTGATTGCCGAAGTTGCACTGTACGTATGTACATACATATGTATGCATATTAGGGTGATTCATTTTACGCAAAGGTTTGTTTTTCATATGACTTCGTTTGTTTTAACACACTGATACGAATATATATTTTTTTAGCCTCTAAATCGTAAGTCGTCAAAATGCGCAACCTCTAAACGTCATACAATCTTCCTAAAATTCGGTATATATAACTTTTATATTACCAAGACTCGGGGCAAAGTCAATTGAAAAAGAAACCATTGGTAAAAAATGAAACACCCTAATGTATATACACTTATCGCACTAGTCCCTCGAAAGTCAGTCAACTCAAAATTTTAAAATTTTCAGTTCATACAAAAAACTGTTTTATTTTACCACTACTTTTATATTAACAAGAGGTATAAAACTTTAATTTGTTTTTCGAAATTGCAAAGGTAATAATGTAAGATTTATACAGTGAATGGATATGACCACTGTACATGAAAATTTAAACATTTTGAGTTGTATCTCTTTAGAGAATTTTAAAACTTTTTCAACGGGATATTATGACACTAGGTCTAAAAGTCAAGTTCTGAAAATTTGAGCCAAATCGTGCAACGTTGTCCGATTTGTCTCAAATTTTCAGAACTAAACTTTTAGACCTAGTGCCATAATATTCCGTTGAAAAACATTTGAAATCAAAGAAAAAAATTTTTCCTGTCACCCTAATGTACATGTATGTATGGCTGTGAAAATCTATTTTTTTTTTTCTTTTTTCACCAATAAAATAAATTTATGATCGTATGTATGCATTTTTATTTCCACTTTTGCTTTTATGAATTTTCTAAACAACTTTGAGTGATGACTGTACTTTCCCTTTTAAAGATTTTTTACAAGCATTGTGCTATGGACATACATACATATGTATGTACATACATATGTATTTATGTTTTGTATGTACGAACATAAATTTATACATAAGTACATTAGGGGTATAACTTGTTCTTATTTTTTTGCAAATATCAAAATGGCCCTAGCATAGTCGAATAGTCCATTAAAAACTATTAAGAAAAGGATATTATTTTTTCTCGGTTTTTAACAGTATTTTTTCTTTATTTTTATTAATTTGCTACGCGTTATGTAATAATTAAGAAACATTTTTATTTTCAATTTTTCCTTAAACGGAGAATTCTAAAAACAAAAACGATCAGCCTAACCACAGAGCAAATTTAAAAGCATAGAATAAGCAGATCCATTAACATTTAGTATTATACTAAATCATACGTACTCGAAATAAAAGCTTTATTGAAAAACAGGAAAGCTTTTTGCACTCAAACTTTTGTTTGAAAAATTCCGCGTAATTTTAAATACAACGCACTGTTCAAAATTGCAAACATAAAATGTTTAATTTTTTTAATATTTGAACAATATTTTGATGTCGAAACACTTTAAATTTTTTACAAACTGAAAATTTCTTATTTGGTTTTTTTTTTTTGACATTCTTTTTTGTTTCCGCTTAATTTATATTAAAAATTAATAAAATGTAAAATAAAAAATTAGCCTAAAATCAAGTAAAACTCATTATACATCTTTAAATTACCGAAAAAGTCTTGAAGAAAATTTTCGTCCCATCGTATCGTACTTTTTTGTGGAACTGTTTGTATTCATTAAAAACAAGTAAAAGCTCCTTCTAGGTTACCGATACCATATTACCGATCCTTACTTTTGACATGTACCAAGTGTACTTTGACATTTCGTCGGCCTTATAGGTATTTTTATTCTATGGCTATGTATACTATCAGGCATGTCATAAATTACGTTCGAAATTTAAACCATTTCGTAGTTGAAACCCGATCGGAGTGGTTTTAAGTTCTATAGATTCCGAGAAATTTTAAACGCTCTAAAGCAGTACTAAACACAATTTTTAAATTGAAATAAGTAATTCTATTTCTGTTTCAACAAATAATTGAAGAAATTATTCAAATATTAAATAAACAAAGAAAACCATGCAAATTTAATTAAACTTTTAAAACTTTTTGTATAGAAATTATGGAATTCATTCCTCTTCCGAATGAAATTGTTTAAGTTTTGAGACATGGCTGTATATTTTCCTACATTTCAAAGTTTAATTATATTAAATGGTAATACTGAAACATCTAAACGTTTTTCCTGATTTTTATGTATGAACCATAGACTACCGCATAGAGTGCGATCATATGTTTTACTAAGCACAAAAAATAGAAAAAATAGCAAAAAAATGTATAATGACATTTCTTATATGAAGATGACGTCTTTTAAATGTACTTTTGACGTCTCTTAAATGTACTTGACAGTTTCGCCCTCAGTCTAGTTCTGGTTTATGGTATAAACCGTTTACGGGGAACTATCAAAAGTTCATTGTAAAGTAGTACAACAAACTGTCAAAAATCTTTGTTTTTATTATTTTAACATTATCTTCCATCGCCAAATAACTTTTTTTTTTACTTGTTTTACATTTTTTAAGAAAAAAAATTCATTCAAAATAATAAACATATTATATATGTAAATAATAAACATATAATAACTAACAAATAAATGTTAGGAACTTTGAAAAAATATATTTTTTCTATACTTACACTTCATATTTTATAATTTTTGTATATTATTCCCTTGTTTTTCTTTTTGTTTTGCCAGCTGTTTTTGACAAGCAAAAATATTATACAAAAACAAAATCACATGTGTTTCTTGTCATAGACTACACACATGTGAAGTCTATATTTTCTGTATTGTTGAACAGTACTATCCCGATAAATAGTACACAAGATTTTACGAAACCATCTATGATCCTGACACTTCTACAAACCGCACACTACCACTACTTTTACTCTATAATCCGGACAAACAAACAAAAAACAATTCATTTTTTACAAAAAATAAATAAGCTCAAATAAATAATCTGTTCGGAATTGAAACCATTCCGTGGTTAAATTCCGATCAAAATAGTTTAAGGTTCTATAGATTTCAAAAAACTTTAAATGTCCAAAATCATTACAAAACACATTTTTTTAATTGAAATCAGTAACTCTATCATTGCTTACTTTTTTTATTTGGTTTACAAAATTTTTAAGTTGCAATTGAATAGACATACATATACATTTTTTCATATAAATGTAGAATTTACTGAACTATATTTTCTTTTTAATAAAAAACTTGAAAAATGTATAAAATTGATTTCATTTTTATTCTTCACAGGAAAAAAATTAACATCTGTGATCCGGACATATTCAGGATTTATGGTGGCCGGATTATCGAGTTAGTACTGTACTTGTTGTGGAATCGACTTGATTTATAATTTGACTATGATATCTTCTTGACAAGTGTGCGGATTTATCTGTTTTTTGTTTTTGCAGATTTTAAAAGTGAAGTTCTATAATTTCCAGAAAAAACAATTATTTTGCTTATAGGAATATCGTTTTTTGAACATGCAGATTTAAAATATGAAATTGTCAGTTTTAAAAAATGTATCTGGCAACATTGTATACAATATACTAAAAATAAACTACAACTAGACTGTGGGCGATTAGTCAAAGTACAGTTTAGAGACGTCAAGGTACATTTAAGAAACGTCATGGTACAATTTTTTTTTGTTATGTTTTCTATTTTTTTGTTAATTAGTAGAACATATGATCGCAGCCTATGTGAGTGGTCTATGTTTTTAAATACTATATTAAATCTCTT